>JAQPPZ010017058.1:2817500-5217500 GCA_028583015.1 Wollemia nobilis
TAAAATAATTTTTACCTCTTATCAATTTTCAAGTGATATTATTGATAACACTTGACTACATAGATAAGATTTTTGTTTCTTGCAAAGTTTTTGTGAGGAATATGATTTGATGATGTTTTTGATGTTTGCAAAAAACTTTTGTAAGATATTGAAATGATGATTGCAATGCTTTTCAATGCTTTTTATGCTTTGATGCTTGTAAAAAATTTTGCAAGGTATTGAAATGATGATTGCAATATTTTGTATGCTTTCATAGTGATATAATGATGATTGCAAATGTTTTGCAATATTTTGATGCTTTCATAGTGATCTAATGTTGATTGCAAATGTTTTGCAATATTTTGTGACAGTGGCAAACATTTTGCAATATTTTGTAATTGATTTTGTGATGATTTGATGTGATGTTGATAATATTTTTGAAAGAGATAGGTAATTTAATGCTTCTAAAAGCATGATATAATGTACGCAAATGTTTTTGCAATATATTGATAGAATATTTACAAAAAGGCTTGTAGGATGATTTTGTGTCATTCTTTTGCTTTTGTTATTTGAAAGCAAAATATTTTGATAAAGATAATGATTTGATATTGCTGAGATTTTTTTTATAAAAGTTTCTAGTAAGGGTTATCTTAAAGATCATATGCCTCATATTGACATATTTACAATGAAATTGTAAGTATGCAATTTGCGAGGACATGATAAATAAACTTACCTTTAGGAGGCATAAAGCATATCTGATGTATTTAAAGCTTTAAGAATAATTTTTTTTTAGACTGAGTGCAATGCGTTCATATGGAAAATATGAGAGAAAAATAAGTCCTACTTTTCTTGACATGTGTACAAAGAATTGTATATGCGTAGAACATGGAAAAAGAAATCTTCTTTTCTATGAGATCCATGTGATAGCATGATCCTTAGTTTGAAGTATCTTGTTGTATGAGAGATAGATAACATCTATACTGGCTTATAGGCTATAAGGAGGCACACAAATTTAGTAATCGACTATTTGGCACTGTCATAAATTATTATGGATATGCAAAGTGTTGATTACCAAACCCAAATATTTTTAAAGGGCCTACAAATCAGCTAAGATATTTTTTTTTATTAGATGTAATGCTTCTTTGAAGAAAGAAGAAATGATCATTTGCTATAGCATATCAATATGGAAGAATTTCTCTATCTATTGATTGATGAACATATAGAGAATATCTAACCATATTAAATGAATACCTATGCATGTGTGTATGTTTATATTTGTTGTTATTGCATACTTACCCCCAAGTGGGGAGAAGATATGGATGGATATGTATTCTGATGTTTGAATGATAAGATAGAAACTTGGGAGAATGAGATACCCCAAGTATGTGTAAATATAATTTTGTAGATGCATTGATTTTAATGTGATGATATGCCTTGGATGTTATGTTCCACAAGTTTCTAAGAAAATATGATGATGAACAAAATCTTGTTATCATCATGAGGGGAGAATATGATTGATAGATACCCCCCCCTAGCCTATTTATAGACCAGCAAGGAGTATTGGAGTGAATATATTTTGTCTAAAGTAATGTTGAGGATTATATTTTGGGAAGCATTAAATACTACCATGCACCATGTGTGCCCCCTTGGGCTTAAGAGGGGAGGCCAATAAATATTGAATTCAATTTATATGGGGATGATGGGAATAGATTGATTAGGATGAGTTGAGAAGGGGTGAGTTGTTTAGGATGATGATTGATTGTAAAAGAGTGTATGATTGGATGAGCCTACTTATGGTTTTAGAATTGATGTCCCTATGAGTGGGGGTAGGTTTACATGATGTATATACAAGGTTTGATATCAATTCACCCTTAAGTGGTGGTCTTGGATACACACTTAAAGGATGTTTCAAATGATGATGCATCCAAGTGAGAAAAATATGTACAAATATCACTTGGGTAGTGTTGAGAGTTGCCCAGAGGACTTTATAAGCTTACTTAGAGGACTTAGTATTGCCCATAGGATTTAGTTATCTTGATCGGAGGACTTCGATAGCATTGCCTAAAGGACTTAGTTAGAATTTCCCGGAGGACTTAGTTAGCTTACCCATAGGACTTAGTTAGCATTGCCTAAAGGACTTAGTTGGCTTGCCCGAAGGACTTAGCATCATGATATGATATGATATGATATGTACCAAGCAAAAAAATATGTACAACAATGCTTGGGCCATGTTTTTGAGATGAAATATGTATAATGATCAATCCTTATACAAGTGCATAAGGAGTATTTGTTATGATATTTTCTTGTGATACAAGATATGTATATACATCATGTGATGATAACCTAAATGGGGTTTCTATTTTTGAATGTCACAAAGGGGGGATTTTCATGTGAATATGCCCAAGGGGTACTTTAAATGATGTGTCTTAAGGAGGGACTTTAAATGATAGCCCCAAGGGGGATTTCCATGTGAATATTCCCAAGGGGGACTTTAAATGATGTATCCTAAGGAGGTATTTTAAATGCTCACCCCAATGGGGATATTAAATGTGTATGCCTAAATAAGGAATTTAAATGATTACCCCAAAGGAGAGTTTTTAAATATGTATGTCCCAAGAAGGACTTTGAATGATTGCCCCAAATGGGAGTTTAGATGTTTTATCCCTTTAAGTGAAAAGGGTGTTGTAGGTTATGATAAGGATGATCCATCCTTGGTCAAATGTCTAAGTAATGTTTCAAGGTATTTATTTACCCCTATATGAGGGTAAAAATATGTATTGTGTTAAAGGAATAGGTATGAGATATATGTATTTGATGTATCCAATAAAGGATGATTTGTTGATTAATATTTAATGTTAAGGATAACTATAATGTGTTTTGATTTGTGTCCTTATGTGTAAAGGAGAAATATTGAGATTATTTTAGTGGTATTTATGTAGATGTACTCTTCTTACAATAAGGAGAGTTTTGTGGTTTGCAAGAGGGTAATAGTTTGACAAAGATGTGATAGAGATTAATGATCTATGCTTAAGTTGGAAAAAGATAAATGTGTATAAGTGGATGATGGTGGGGATTTATTTTATGACCAAGCATGTGAAATAATCTAATTGTGAAAAACAACCATGCAGATGATGATCCAATGCAAATAGTCCTGTGAGTAAGTTAAGAAGATATTTGTATGAAATGGTGGATATGACCTAGGAAAGGATCCTTAGCTATTTCAATCTTGTTTGTAGATATGGTAAATCTAAAGTAAAAAAATCATACTACCACTTGAGATAAACCTCATGCTTATGACATCCTTATCCTATCAGGATGACCCAGAAGGACCTTAGTGCACCTATGTTTTGACAAGGAGCTAAAAGGATTTTATGGGAAAGGTTGATGAAGATGGGGTATTGTTGGAGTAAGCATAGTTTGTTGCTCCTTGGTTATGGATGGGTGATGGATCATGGAAGGTTCTGAGATCTTGATCTAAACATGGTTGGAATATAGAACCACTAAGGTCAAGGTTTGCATTGTCTATCAAGTCCTCAATTAGATTTTTAATACCTCTACAATTATTGGTTGCATGGCCAGTAATGCGGTGGAAGGTATAATGTTCATGAGAATGGGATGAACGAGTTCCCCATTTTGCAAGTTTGATAGTATTGATAGGTGGAAGCTCTATCATCTTAGTTTTGAGGAGATGTGTTAGGATAGTTGTAGGAGATTTATCTGATGTAGTGAAGTTTGGTTTTGGTTTTAGTTGTATAACAATCCTTTGAGGATTAGTAGTAGCATTGATATTGTTGATTTGTTGAGTATTTATGACTTTGTTGCCTATGTCATATATGTTCTTATTTTCCTCCTTTAGGTAAGAGGAATATACTCCCTTACAATTATAGGTCTTTAAGTGCCCCCTTCTATGAAAGGTGGTTTCTACTATTTTGGTCATTTCTATGGTGTCTTTGAAGGAAGACACATTGGATAATTATAAGTGAAAGGATAGTTTTTTATTGACGTATTTTATGAATATGTTTAAGAGTTCTTTTGATGCAATGACAATTTTGAGCCTCCATACCAAAGCTTGCCACCTTGCTAGAAATTCAAGGAGACTCTCATCTTGGGTTTGTTTGAGTTCAAGAAGGTCACTAAGTGTGGGCTTCTCTTCAATGTAAATAGATAATTATTTGAAAAATAATTTGATAAAATATCTATAGTTTTTTTATGGAGTGCCTTGGTAATTGGAAATACCAGTCCAAGGCAGGGCCACTAAGGCTTTTAGGAAAAGTTTTGAGTAACAATTTTTCATCATGTTTAATGTTAATACATGTAATTTGGAAGAGCCTAACATGTTTGATAGGATCTTTATTTCCTTCATATGTTTTAAGTTTGGGTATCTTCAAGTTAGAAGGGAAGGGATAACTAACTATGGTATGATCTAGTGGCTTATTGAACAAGTCTTCATAGAAATACTTAGACTTGGAAGAGGATCTTTGGAGAGCTTTAGTTCCTCTAATTTAGATTCTTGATTTTTTAATTGTTCTAGCCTAGATTTTATGCTTTGATAGTCATGGAGAAGTGGTTTTGAAGGTATTTGAGGTATGATCAAATAAGGTTGTGAACTAACACAAGGTTAATATGGAGATGTTGGAAGGGATGGTATAAAAGGTTATACCCTATGGCTTATCACTAGACTAATTGGTTCAAGAGGTTTAAAAAATATAGTACAAGTGATAGGAGAGGTAGAGATTTGAATTAGACTCACATTTGCACTTATGGAACTAGGAGATGTGTTGGTGAAAGGATGAGGGATTGAAGCACTAGGTGGTATCCCTAATGTAGGGATGTTTTCCATGTTGGCTTGTTGAGATAAGGGGCAACTTATGTTGTCTCTCAAGAGTTCATCTTGGGATAAAGAATAATGGTGTATTAAATGGTAATCATCTTGGGTCCTAATTTTTTCAAAAATAGGATTAGATTGTAATGCATTGAGGTTTGGAGTATCTTGTGTGTAAATGGAATTTGTAGGAAAGGAGGAATCCATAGGGGAATTCTTCCTCAAGGGAGTGCTTTGTTTATTGTTATTGTTTTGTATATAAATTGGAATAGAATGAGAGGGTATTTTATTAATATTAGATTCTAAAGGGCACTCCTTAATGGAATCTTCTATTAAGGGAGTGTCTTGTTCATCGTTCATATCATCAAGAATTTTATTTATAATTTCTTCATGATCTTGTGAAAGAGTTACTATATATTAATGGAACTACGAGTTCTTTTTTCATCATTATTATGAATCTCATCATCAAGAAATTTTAGGATGATAGTTTCATGTTCTTGTGAAAAAGATGTATAAATAAGTGCTTTAGAGGTTGTTTTATTTTGATCATTTTTAAGAAATTTATTGATAACATCTATATGCTCTTTCAAATAGATTATCATATGATTAATATCATCATGAAAGGAGAGTAAAAATTCAAGAAGAATGACATATTTATATCCTTTGTTGGAATTTGTACTTTTGTGGATGTTAGATTCTTCATAATATTCCACCAAATTTTTTGTATGGGTAGCTACTTTACGATTTGTATAGTATGTTTTGGGTTTTAGAAAGACTTGAAAAATAAAGAAAATGACGATTTTAATAAACTTTTAAGTTCTAAGAAAATGGTCATTGAATCAAGTTTGGAAAGAGATGGTTGATTGATTTTATTAAATTTTTGTTTCCAAAATACTTATAGCAAAGAAGATAACATGTTTCAAAATCCTTATTTCACTTTGAAAAATAGCTTTCCTTATGACTCCCACTAATCCACTATGATATACTTGCCCAAGAATGTTTCTCCCCTAAGGTTCATGAAAATTGATCACAAACACTCCAAAAATTCCCAAAATCAATTGCAAATGTTACAAAACCTTATTTTAATAATTCCCTAAGATTTTGGGCACCATCTATCACCTTTACCAAATTCACCACCCTGGAAAAATTTGCTAGTGGAAAATTTGGTAAGCTAAGTGGTAAATTTGGCAAAACTGTGGAAATCAACCCTTGATAGTTAGAATCAGTGCTGACCAAATTCGCCACTCCTAACAAATTTGCTAGTACTAAATTTGGCCAGTGGTAATTTTGGAAAATTTTCAAATTTCAAGCTCACAAAATCAAATTTAGGGTCGTTACCAAATTTGCCACCTGAACTGCCAAATTTGCCAGTGGTAAATTTGGTCTACAGTGGCAAATTTGCTCGATAATGGTGAATTTGGCAGAAACAGATAGGAATATTCCATACAAACCAGAGAGGCTTATATTTACCTTCCCTTTCACCTATACCATTGATTTTGCATGCTTCATCAAGGACTTAGATGCACTAGTTTGAATTTGGTCTTATCCTTTATCCCTCCAAGTCCCCTCTCAAATCCTATTTAAGGAGGCCATGGGGCAAGCATTCCACAAGTTTTTTCACTGTAGAAAATATCTTCCAATATTTTCTAGCATCCTCTCTTTTATAGAATTTTCTATTTCCAAGCTTCCCTCAAGCAATTCTAAGCTTTAATCAAGCATTTGGAGCATTTGGTGAGCATTGAGAGCAAGTCAAACAAGGAAAGGAGGATTTTAGAGTAAGGAGGTCACCATTGGAGGCAATAAAGAGAGCTCTATTAGCTTCTTTATTATCTCCTCCCACCTTAGCTTCATTTAATTTTGTCCTCTAGGTTGTAGCCTTCCTAACTTGTCATCTTTCTTCAATGTATTTTACATTCTATGCTCTAACTTCTCTTGCAAGGTTCTAATCCTTGTTTTTGGCAGCCTCTAACATTGTTTTTGCAGCCTTCTAATAGTGTTTTGGTAGCTTAATTTCAATATTAACACTTCTATTTCATTTTTAATCCCTCTTTTACAGGTTTACTTTAACTTGCATTCATTTCATCACCATTTTCTTGGTCATAATCCTTTGTTTTGCAGGGTATTGTGATATCTTCTAACATATTTCATATTATAAATCTTGTTGTCCTTTATTTATAGTCCTTTGATTTATATTGGTAGCATACTAACACCTTCATTTCCATTTCATGCTTCTTTAATTCAGTATCTCTTTCATTTACAAGCATAAATCTAGTTTTTACTTACCATTTTCTTTCATGCATTTTATCTAGTTTTACATTACATCTACATAGCAAGTTTTTCTTCATCCTTTAAGGTAGGGTGTCGATGGTACAAATCCATTACTACCTTGTATCTCACATCCCTTTTCCTAGATTTAAAAATCTCTCCACTTCCAAGCTCTCTAACTATTCAAATTAGTCATTGAAGCATTTCCTCTACCTTCCTCATTCAAAAATTCATTTAGATATTAAATTGGTGAAGAATTTGCATCAATATTTGTCTATCTTGTACTCAGATCAATAATAAATAGTATTATGAGTATTTCTAATAGATTTGTGTGCATTTTTATTCCATTGCACTCTTATATAATTAAACTTTCAGTATTTGGGGCATTTTCATTATCTTCATATATATTTCAAAATTTAGTAATTAAATTCTCTATTTTTATGGTTTAATCTTCTGATTTTAATAGTTAGAAATATAATATATACTATAAGGATCCTTACCTCTCAATTTCAACCAACACAATCAAAATCCATCTAAATAGACCTCTGAAACTTTCAAAACCTATCCCAGGACCAAATTCACCACCCTGAACTATTAGTGGTAAATTTGGTAGCTTGAAATACATAGAACCAAATTTACCACTCAGACCAAATTTGCTGATGGCTAATTTGGTAGACCTAGTGGTGAATTTGACAACAAGCCAAATTCCACCCTAGGAGGTAAGCATACTTATTTCTTTTGTTAAAAATGGGTCTAATTAATTTTTTAGATAATATTTTATCCTATCCAACCCTCAGATAGACCCCTTAAATCAAAAACCCTATTTTTTTTTAATTTTTATGCAGATTTATCAAATTCGCCATCCGAGTGGTGAATTTGGTAGTAGTGGAAAATTTGGCACTTTTAGTGGTGAATTCGGCTACCCTTACTTAGCTCTATGTTTCCATTTCCTCTATGTTATGTTCTTGTTTTATATTGTTTTGAAATAGGAATAATATTTACTTTAGCAAATTAAAGAACCTTAACTAGAAAACCCTAATCATTTACAAAACCTTACAATTTCTTTACAAAACATCCTATTTTTTTATAAAACATCTCTAAAATAATCAATTAAGGAACCTTAGACTAAATTTTAGCATCTTCATCATTTTTAAGTACATAGACAAAGAAATGAAAAGCATATAGTTGCATTAGACTAGATTGTCTTCTTGCATCCCTCCTTGTTTTACCCTAAAATTGAAAATCTCCTTAGTTTAGCTCATTAAAACTTGAAAGGCAAATAGGTTAGATTTTGGTTGTATGCATTTGTGTGATTTAATATTTTGCATTGCATTTAGATAATTCTTGACGATTTAGGTTTAAATAACCATTAAGGCTCAAAAAATATTCGGATAGATAGAGATCCAAAAACCTTAGGTGTTTGTTTTAGTTAAACTCATAAAACATTGACTAAACAAGTGTTAAATCAACTTACACACAACCATAGGAAAAATTATTGAGTAGGAGTTTAGTTGTGTTGAGGATATTCATATCCTCAAGGTCTCCTTTGGAAATATACTCTCAAATGGGAAAGCAGAGATTTTAAAGAATCTTTTGTGTGCACACTTAACATTAAATTAGACTTAAAAGGAAAATAACATGAAGTTTTCCCACCCATCTACATATTTTTTGAACTCGATGTGAACACTAATTTTGCCTTAACTAAGATAAAATTTTGTTAAAATTAAACAAGATCACCTAATTTGCTTGCTTAGCTTACATCACATTAAATTAAGATAACAAGAATATAACCAATTTCTAATCCTACTGGAGGAAGGATAACAATACCTTGAATAAAATGAAGTGTGAACCTTAAGGTAGAAATCTTCTTAGGTAAGTATATCACAGTGGATTGGTGGGAGTCACAAGGAGGATTTTTTATCAAGGTGACATAAGGATCTCAAACATCTTCTCTTCTTTGCTATAAGTACTCTGGAAACAAAACTCTAATAAATTAACCTCCTTTTTGAACTCAAACTTTCAAACCATGTCTCAACATCCTTACAACACCCAAAATAAGGGTGCACTTGCTACACCTCATGAGGGATATTCTCATGGATAAATTGAACAAGAGGTAAACCCTTGGTCACAACAAGCACCTAGGGAACAAGAACTAATTATTGAACAAATTCCTTTCCAAACTATAGACCATGTCAAGGAATACATCAAAAGAAACAAGGATATATTTTTTGGATTTCCTCAGGGATGAACTTAGAGAGTAAGTGGAAAAATATTTTGTCACAATGCATGATAATATTGAATATTCTAACGAACAATCAACTGCCACTCAAATCAATAAAACTCAAAATAACTTGGCAATTCTCTATGTGGCTATGGCTTGACCTACCAAATCTACAACACCTCCAACCACATCTATTGCAATCCCCATTATGGGAAATCCATTCTCAAATAATTATACAATCAATACTATGAATCCTTTCTTAACTCGTGACATGGGATTTAGCCAAGTCCCTCCCACTATAATATCAAGTCAAAATTCTTCAACTCTCATGAACATACACTTCATTTCATAAACCTTTTCTCAAACGCATACAAAACCAATAATAACATTACCAGTAAATTTTTCATCAAATGATATCCAAGATATCAACACCAAAATCTTAGACTTAGGAAAGAGGGACTCCAAGTTTGAAGAACTTGAGCATCAAATCGCTTCTCTTCAAGGATCATCAAATTTAAAATACTCTTTTAAAGAGTTCTACAATGAACTGTTAGACCCAGTTGTCCTTAGCCATCCATTTCCAAAGAAATTTGAAACTCATAAATTTTAAATGTAAAATGGAAAGCAAGATCCCATCAACCATCTAAGATTATTCCAAATAGCTTGTAGAGACATCAATCACGATGAAAAACTTCTTCTTAGGCTATTCCCTAAAATCCTTAGAGATTTAGGCTTAAAATGGTATTTTAAAATACCTCACCACTCTATCACAAAGTTCAAAGAACTTATAGAATATTTTTTTAAACAATTTTCAATCTACATAGAATATAGGGTCACCATAGATGATCTTTATCAACTTTAAAAATCTAAGACTAAGAAATTTTCAGATTTCTTAGCCAAATGGAGAGGTTTAGTAGGAAAAATCCAACACATTCCTCCTCCTCAAGAATTCTTACATATTTTCATATAGAACCTTCATGAACAGGTGTCATATCCCTTGGAAATGACAAACCTAACCTCCTTAGAAGAAATTGTCGACATGGCTAAAAGAGTAGAAGCCATCCTCATAAGACGAGGACAACTTAAGTATAACAAGAAAGAAGACCAAAAACCCTCTAATAAGGGGTAATACAAAAACAAACATGTCATATGAGATAGTGTAATTGAAACTCATCAAAACAACAACATAAACGCTACTCAGAACGCTCCTCAAAAGTTGGTTATCCAAAGTGAATAGAAAACCCAAAGGTAGTATACAAATATCAAACAAAATCCAATATCTATGCTAAAAATTCTCCTTGATTCTAAAATAATAGAACTTTCACCTATTAGGCCTTGGAATCTATCCAAGGAAACCCTCTTTTGGTATAGACAAGATGAATATTGTGAAATTCACCAAATGGAAGGACACACTACCAAAAAATGTAGAAGTTTGAAGAACATTATCCAAGACCTCATTGAGGAAGGAAAAGTAACATTCAATAAAATATAAAATCCCAACAAAGTCATGGGGATCTTTTAAGACCCCTTACCAGTGCATGATAAAAAATTGGCCAACTTAGTAGGTGCCATTCATTTATCTAAGTCTTCTCATGCCTTAACTAGGCAACAAGCAAAGAATTAGTCTTCATACCAACCTCTGTTGGTTATCTCGAGAACAAATATCAATATCCCTAACAAGTCATCTTTGGTGATCACACCTTCTCAAAATACCTTACACACCTTTGATCTTCATCAACAATTGGAAGAGTACCCACAAATATCTCCCTCCTAGAATTGTTGAAAACATCACCTGCTCATAGGGGTTGAAACTCTTAACTAAACAATAAGTCCTTCAAGATTTATCTCCAAATGATATAGCTAACATGGTTATACTAGCCAGAGTAAACAATGTTATCTTAGCCTTTCATGAGGAAGATACTCCTCTCAAAACCATATCAAGAGATTCCCCTCTTTACATCATAACTCAAATAGGTAATAAATATGTCAAGAGAGTCTCAATAGGCAATGAATCAACCTTGAGCATATGCAATATCAAATTCTTACAAAACTTTGACTTAACATAGAATGACTTGCAAAATTTGGATCTCATCATTAGGGCCTTTAACAATAAGGAACGAGAAGTAATTGATACCATTACTCTACCTATCAAAGTAGGGCCTCGTATTCTAAAAACCCTATTCTATGTTATATCATGTGACATGACATATAACATGCTCCTTGGAAGACCTTGGATGCATGCTATGAGGTCAGTGCCCTCTACCTTACATCAATGTCTCAAATACGAGTATCAAGGGAGGATCATCCATGTTCCTAGAGATCCAAAACCTTTCACTATGTACAAATTTGTTGACCTACAAGAGATCAATCTCTTTCCATCTATACAATCAGCTAAGTCAAGAAATCAACCAAAAATAGATCAAAGAAATGAAATATTAGAGGAACCTCTCATAAACTTAGAGGATACTCCCTAGTCACCCACTTCTTACAAACAAGTCAAATTCATTAATAAAAAACCAGATCATTTTGTGGAACTAGTAAGCATGTTCCTATCTCCTCGTGATATAGGTTTGCCCAATAAGAAAGGACATAAAATCCAAGTAGGGTCTTGTACTTTTATCCATGATGGAAACACCCTTGATGAAAAAATCCAGGGGTGTAACTTCATTCCTAGCGAATGAACATATGCTTATTGTTATATGCCCCCTTCATTTTCCATAGCTAAACAAATACTTTCCAATATGGGATATTAAGGTAAAGGCCTAGGTCAAAATAAACAGGGTATTAAAAAATCCCTCAAATCCAAGACTTGGCTGGCATGATAAGGGATCAAATTCATCCCCAACAAAAATGAACTTTCTCCTATATTGGAAGAAGATGACAAGGACTATTATCTGAATTCAATACATGGATCCCAATGGGGTGGTGAGGACAAAGAAGAACTGTGGTTTCTCCTTAACCAAACATCCCATAAAACCATACGATTCAGTATCATCAACTTGTTGGAGTTAGTTCATCTTGAATCAATAGCAACCAAAGAAAATCTTGAAGATTATTTGAATGATCATCATATAGAAGAATACCTCGAATAAATCTTCAACTTAAACTCAGCTCAGCTTCCTAAGTTGGAACAAACATCTATGGATTTACAAGAGCTTAAATAATTAGGGATAATAGATACCCCTCTCCATTTTGTTAGCTTTTGATGCAGTATGCAATAGGATATAGCAATCACAAGATGCAGAATAATATGAAAAAAAAGTAAATCTACGAGATGACTGAAATATGCCATAAATTGAAATGATGGAAATGAATACAATGTAGCTATGTAGACACCCAATGAATAAATCTACACAGTACTATGCTACTAACTACGAATATGCTCTAAGCTTCTCTATGTTCTACTTGTTACAATGAGGTCCTTTTTATATAGGAAGATAGGTTCCTTGGCCAAAACTCTACCTAGTTGTGCAAGGGACACCTTGCACATATACAACTTGCACATTGACACTTGTGCATTTATTACATTGCATGAAGTAACTAGATAAATTCCCCCTAAATAATCTAATGTCCTAAGTATGTACCTAGGAAGGAAAATTTACATGACCCAAATGATATAATATAATCTAATTCTAACGTCCCCCTGTATTACTTTATTTGGGTATTGAAGTCTTTAGTCCTCAATGTGGATCTCCTTCTTGATCTTGAGATTTAGATTCTTCTCTATTTTTTGTAACATGTTCAAGCAAGTACTTAGTGTCTTCATAACCTATCATTCTTGCTGAAAGAGATTTGACTTCATAATCATCTATAGATTCTCCCAATTCTTTAATTTCTTCTATCCTATGATCTAGATATCCTTTTTTGTATATTTTTTGATACTCCAATTGAGGATAATTTATTGGACACTGGTATTGTTTCTGATGAGGATTTTGATATTTTCCTAGCTTAAATTGGTTCTCATTTTACATTTGATTTCCTTGATTTTGATTTTTAGGATTGAATCTGCAATAGCTTGTACTATGGCCTTTTCTCTTGCATATTTAACAATACCTATTGTACCATGGTTTTCATTATTTTAATGAAGAAGCAATATTTCCCTATGGATTATCTTTAAATGCCAATGCAATGTTAGTCATTTCATCTTTAACTATATTTTCCACCTCATATTCCTGTAGAATATTGACTAGGTCATCAAAATAGTTATCTTTACTTAGGACTTGTAAAGATGTTACCAAATGCTTATATTTGTCTAGAAGTTCTCTCAAGGTTACTCGAGTAAAAAATTCTTCCTTAATTATTTCTCCTAAGGTTAATAATTTTTCTTTAATATATGCTACCTTCCTTAGGAATAGTTATATGCTTTCTCCACTATTCATCTTTAATGAGTGAAGTTGAGTTTGAATATGAAGAATAGTTACCTTATTCTTTCCTTAAAATATTTTCTCTAGGCTTGTCCATGCATCTGAAGATGTTTTTGCTGAATTGATATAGGATTGTATATCATCAATGATAGCAAAGGTTATTATCATTAGAGCCTTTGAATCATTTTCCTCAAACTTTATGATTTCAGTATCACTTGTGGTAGGTCTCTATGTTTTCCCTTTGACAAAATCCTAAATATTTTCATATACCAAGATTGCTTTCACTTCATTCTTCCAGGAGAAATAATTAGAACCCTTGAGTAGTTGAGATTCTACTAGGAAGAATTTGTTTGATGCCATTTAAATTCCCTAATATCAATCCTTAAATTTTGTGGACTTCCTTATGTCTCCCTCATAACTTTGGAATATAATATAGTGCTTTTGTAAAATGTAGCTCAATTTTGGGTTGATTTTTTAAAGTTTTGTAAATATCAAAAATAAACTTTTCTAACACCTTATAACTATTGAAATAAGCACTTTTCCAATTTTGAAGAGGTTTTAATATTGGATTTCTTTTGTCCCTTTTTAGAAATTTTGAGACAAGAATATTATAAATTTCCAACCTTAGCACAAACCTTAGTAACCTCTTTTAATATACCTTAGAACTTGATTTTAGTGTTTCTAATTTTCAATAGCATTATTTGGTGTTGTAACCCTTATAGCTCCCAAATATAGAAAATTGGAACACAATCATTTTTGCAAATTTTTAAAAATTAATTTCCAGTAGAATACTTATTTCTCCTATGGTTAATATTGCAAATATTATATTAATTTGATAAATTATTTCCTTTGATGCTTTGCTTTCAATATGGTTAATTTCTTCTAAGTTTAACCTTGGTTTATCAACCTTATAACTCCCTTAAATGAAAACATATTAAAGTAGGGAATAAATATCACCTTGCAATATTTGAATACGCGTTGTTTTCAGATGTGAGATGGTTGCAATGTGAGTGTATTTTTCTTGGCCATTCCATCCAATGGAAATCTTGGATTTAATGCTTCAACTATGGTGTCTTTAATATTTGCCTTTGACTTCCTTTGACCAGAGCATTAAAGGCTCTTCCACCTTGCTTCCACACTGCAACTCGGCCTTGTGCATAAATACTACGAAGTGTTGAACATGAATGCTTCCAAATGCTTTTTAATGCTATGTTCTCCCTGGTCCAAGGCACATTTAATAGGTGTCCAATATTTTTATGAGTGACAAGTGTCACAACGTTACATTCAATGCTTCAAAGATGCTCTTGGCACTGGAATGTCTGTTACAAGTGTTACCCTTGATTAAGTAACATCTAAAGCATTTTTATTCCTTCATAGTGTGTTATCCATAAGGCTTCCTTTTATAACACCTATGGATGAATGTAACTCCAATTCCACATGGACTATGGGTGCCAAAGAGATGTTGTAATGCTTTTCCTCACATGTGTGAAATTCCAATGTACCTTTGAGGGTGTTTAGGGTTTCTTTTGGATAATGACAAGTGGAACTTGCATGCCCTAGTCTTATCAATGCCTTATTGTAATATTTTAAATGTACTTTTCCACATTATTCCTTGTTGTATTTTGATGGTGCTGATATGATTCCATCCAAGCAATGCTTATGGTGGAGCTTTGATGGAGATTTGGAGGAGCTTTTATGGATATTTGGTGGATTTTGAATGGCAACACTTTGGTGGAGACTCCTTGATGCTCCAATGATGGTATTGAATGCTCCTTGATTGGATGTATGATTCTAATTTGCTTGCTTTTATTTTCGTTGCCTATGTGTTGCTATATTTATCTCCTTTAGTGAGTAATGTGACACCCTTTTTGTGCATTGCAAGTTACCTGTTATAGTTGTCCACCTTGTGCACGATGTGAGCCCCTTTGAAAGGCTTTTTTATGCTTGGAGTGTGTTAGTATTCATTTGTGATATTCTTGAGGATAATGTACCTTTGAGGCACCTTCAAATATGTCATCATTCTTGTATAAACTAGATTAGGATAGTACAATATAATTTAAAAAAATTGTGTATAAATTAATCTTTATTGCATCCTCTTTTGCACTCCTTTTTCTAGGTCTGAATTTCTGGTTTTGTGGTAGAGTTTTTGAATGCAATGTAGGGGTTTTGAGGTTGTCTCATTTTTACTATAGATTTTTAGAAGTTTTTATCTTAGCAAATAATGCCTTCTTGTTGTGAGAGGTAATCTTCAAATCTGTTGCATTTGGAAAGCTTCTCCTGTCTTCAAGTCTTCTTGTCAAATTTTGACTTCAAATAGGATATTGTTCTTAAGATTCTGAATATATTGAGGTTTTTTGAGATTTGGTAATCCTTGTAAAATTCTTCTTCTTCTTTTGGTCTTGTTGTCGGATGGTGACAATTGTCCCAAATATTTTATTATCTTCTATAGCAAATTTCTCCAATGAGTTATCCTTTGATGATTTATTTAGTAAGGCTATCCAAGCCTTTTACTGGATGCTCATTGAGACCTCCCTAAGGTCTTTGATATTGTAGCTTATTCTAGTCTTCCTTGAGATCTTTTATTCAACCTTCTACTCTTGGAAGTGTTGGTGGTGAGATCTTCTTATGGATCTTTGATTCTACTACTTTTGGATTCAAGTAGGACTCTCCTAGTCCTTCTTCTTCCAAGACTAGAAGTTCTTCAATGAAATCTTCTTCTAATTTATTTACCTTCAATTTTTCTTCAGGTGCTAGATTGATTTTGAAGAAGATACTCTTCCTAACTTTCTTGTAGGAAGTTTCCCAACTCAGTCAATCTCCTTTCCCTCTAACAAATTATATGTATTGAAATCTATATCTGCTTCTGAATCAAATACTCTCTTCTAGAGTCTTATTTAGGATCAAGGCTTTTGTGGCCCTTTCTTTAGTATCAAGGCTTCTATGGCCTTTTCTTCGATATCAAGGCTTATGTGGCATTTTCTTCAGTATCAATGCTTCTATGGCATTTTCTTCTAGATTAAGGCTTCTATGGTCTTTTCTTTAGGATCAAGGCTTTTATGGCCTTTTATTTTGGATCAAGGCTACTATGGCATTTTCTTTTGGATCAAGGCTACTATGGCCTTTTCTTCTTATGTAAAGTTCTCAATATAGCAATGGAGATCTCCAGTCTCCTAACTTCACCACGACTCTTCTCCAAAAGTCTTCTTTTACAATATTATTTTCTTACACAAGGAACTAATCTCTATAGTATGAAGGCACTCTAACCTTCAAGCAACAAAGTTGAATTCTCCTAGATTTCTATTGTAGGAGGAGTCCCAATCATCTGAGAATTAATTTTTTTCAACAAAAGAAACTTTGGGTAATAGTTAACAAATTCCAGATATCCTTAATGATCTTCACTAGTTGATTTGTCAATCTAATGGATTAAATGTTGAGTCCTAAATCTTCATGAGTTTCTGTGGAAATACTCTAGCCAAATATAATCTCAGTATTTATGGAACTAATATTTCTTTCAATCCTCACTTGTGGCTCTCCTTAATTTACCACCTAGACTCTTTTGAGAGTTTTTAATAATGGTTGGTCCAGCAGTACATCAGGTTGACAAAAAACTTAGGCTCAATGATAATGGTGGTTTTCCTATTAAACTATTATGGCTAGATCTATTGTGGCTTTGATAAAACTATTAGCTTTTGATGTAGTAAGCAATGGGAGATAGAAATTACAATATGTAGAATAATATGAAATAAATTAAATTTACGAGATGACTAAAATATGCTATAAATAGAAATGATAGAAATGAATACAATGTAGCTATGGAGGAAATTAACACTTCATGAATAAAGCTAATGGACTACATTGCATCCATCAACACTATATGGTGATCTACACAGCATTATGCTACTACCTATGAATATGCTCTAAGCTTCTCTATTTTCTACTTGTTACAATAATACTATAGGAAGATAAGTTCCTTGACTAACACTCTACCTAGTTGTGCAAGGGATACCTTGCACATATACAACTTGCACATTGACACTTGTGCATTTATTACATTACATGAAGTAACTAGATAAATTTCCCCTAAAGTAATCTAATGTCCTAAGTATGTACCTAGGAAGGTACATTTACATGATTCAAATGATGTAATATAATCTATTTCTAACATATTTTGAGGATGAGTCGCAAGCCTTAATCGAAGAGACTATAGAATTCAACATAGGTATAGAACAAGACCATCACCTTATCAAACATGGAAAATTTTTGACGCAAGAAGAATAAATAGAATATACAAACCTATTAAAATAATTCCCTGACATCTTCACTTGGGGATTCAATGATATGTCAGGACTCCACCCTTCACTGGTATTCCATCATTTGGTAGTGCATCCCAATACTAAGCCCATCAAACAAAAATTAAGAAATATACATCCAAGAGTCGCTCTTTCAGTAAAATATGAATTGTAAAAAATCCTAGATATTGGCTTCATAAAGGCCATAGATTATTCGGATTGGATATCCAACATCGTTCCTATCGCTAAGAAGGAAGGATCCATTCAAATTTACATCGACTTTAGGGATATAAATAATGCTTGCCCAAAGGATGATTTCCCTCTACCAAACATAGACATGATAGTGGACTTCACTACAGGGTCTAAGATGTTGTCCTTAATGGATGGATTCTCAGGCTACAACCAAATCAAGATAGCACCAGAAGATCAATCTAAAATGGCTTTTACTACCCCTTGGGGAACCTTCTGCTATCAGGTCATGCCATTTGGCCTTAAAAATGTAGGAGCAACATATCAAAGGGCCATGACATATATATTTCATGATATTATGCATAAAATTATAGAAGACTACGTAGATGACATCTTGGATCGATCTCAAAAAAGACAAAACCACGTTCGAGATCTCAGATGTATCTTCAAAATATTACGAGATTATAGAGTCAGGCTAAAACCCAACAAATGTATATTTGGGGTAACATCAAGAAAAATATTGGGATTCATTGTATCCCATCATGGGATTGAATTTGATCCCTCCAAAATCATGGCAATAACAAACATGCCACCACCTACAAACCTAACTAAATTACGAAGCTTACAAGGAAAATTACAAGCCATCCATAGATTCATATCGCAACTTGCAGACAAGTGTCAACCTTTCTCCAAATTATTGAAGAAGGGAATAAAATTTGAATGGGATGAAGGATGTCAAAAAGCCTTCAAATATTTAAAAACTTATCTCCTAACATCGCCTGTATTGGTACCACCAAACCTAAATCAGCCATTATTACTATACATAGTAGCTACCGAACATGCTCTTGGAGCTTTACTAGCCCAATATGATGAACAACATCGAGAAAGAGCAATCTACTATATCAGTAGAACTTTAGTAAACTATGAAACTCGCTACACACCACTAGAGAAGATTTTCCTAGCAGTTGTCTTCTCATCTCTCAAACTAAGACACTACATGCTTAGTCAAAAGACTTATGTCTTAGCAAGGGTAGATCCATTATGCTACCTTATATCGAAACCTTACCTATCAGGTAGGACTACGAAATGGGTCATAGCCCTTAGTGAATTTGATATAGAATTCATAAATCAAAAATCACTAAAGGGGTAAGTCATAGTCGATCAACTAGCTGCATCCCCTTTAGAATCAAAACATCCCATAAGCATATCTTTTCTAGATGAAACAATATTTTCAATAGAATCCCAAGAGCCTAAAACTTGGGTCTTATATTTTGATGGAGCTAGATGCGCAAAAGGTGTAGGGGCAGGAATTGTCCTAGTCACTCCACAATAGCAACTCATCTCACTATCCTTTAAACTTTACTTCTCATGTACTAACAATACAATAGAATACGAAGCACTCATCCTAGGTCTTAGGGCCATGATAAAGCTAAACATTGAAAACTTAGTAGTATATGGTGATTCACAATTGGTCATCAACCAAGTGAACAATACTTATCAAACCAAATATGAGAAGTTGAAGCCATACAAAGACATTGTAGACATGTTGAAAACTCACTTCAACCAAATTACCATAGAAGCCATACCATGATCTAGCAATCATCATGCTGATGCTATGGCTACATGCAACATCTCTCATACCCTTAGAATTGGAAGATGAAGAAGCTTCTATTATCATAAGGTCAATCAATGAATCTTCCACAATCGAATCATGCCTACAACCTCTTAACATATGCAATATTGAAACATCTATACCTCAAGAACCTTGGTATCAAGACATCTTCAAATTCCTCAAAGAAGGAACATTCCTTGAGGGTTTTAACTCTAAAAAATAAAGATAATTTAGGCTAAAATCTTGCAAATATGTCATCATTGGAGATATCTTATATTGATGCTCCTTTGAAGGTATACTCCTCAGATGCGTAAATGCAAATGAAGCCCAAGCTATCATAAAAGAAGCCCATGATGGAGCATGTGGTGGACATTTTAGTGGACTATCCATAGCCAAGAAGCTCTTGAGAATGGGCTATTATTGGCCCTCTATGGAAAAGGATGCTCACAACTATGTAAAGAAATGTGACAAGTGTCAATGACATGACAACCTTGTTCATGCCCCTTCTCAAGAACTTCAACCAATCACATCTCCTTGGCCTTTCTCCTCTTGGGGATTGGATATCATAGGCAAGATCAACCCTCAATCATCATATGGACATAAGTTCATCATCACCACTACAAAATATTTTACTAAATGGGTCGAGGCAATGCCCCTATCCACCACAATAGGAATTCAAGTATCAAAATTTATTCTAAATCAAATCATCAACCGATATGGTATACCTTCTACCCTAATCGTTGATAATGGCACCCCTTTTAAAAATAAGGAAGTTGCCAAAATGTGTGCCAAATACAAAATTCAACAAAAGTGGTCTACACCATACTACCCACAAGGAAATGGACAAGTTGAATCCTCCAACAAAATGCTAATCAAAATCCTTAAGAAGCTAGTAAACAAAAATGGCCGAGATTGGCACTTACAACTCTACCCTACCTTATGGGCATATCACACAAGTGTGTGTACTCCCATGGGGGCAATACCATACACTTTGGTTTATGGCACCAAAGCAGTCTTTCCCTTTGAACTTGAGATACCCTCTCTAAGAGTCTTGTTACAAGATTCTTTGATAGGAGATGAATATCACTCAAGTCACTTACAATAGCTAGAACTCTTAGAAGAAAAATGCATCAATACCCTAGAGCATCTCAGAACATACCATAATAGGCTTTGATGTGCCTACAATAAGAAGGTACATCCAAGATCATTTGAAGTTGGGGACTTAGTCCTCAAAGAAAACCAAAAGAATACTAACGTTGACGTGGACCTAAAAGGAAAGTTTGAACCTAATTGGTTAGGACCTTTCATCATCATAGCCAAATTTAGATCTAGAGCCTACCACCTAGCCACATTAGATGGCCAAGAACATAAATAACCAATCAACATCATGCATCTTAAATGATACTATGCATAAAACATCGAGTCATTTGCTTGATCATTTGATTGAATGCATGACAAATATCATCATATCATCATACACACTTCACCCCTTGCATGATTGCATGGTTTGCTTGATCATACCATAGAGTCAAGAGGGTTTACTATGATGCAAAAATCCAATCCTTATTACGAATACATCTGCATTGCATCCACCTAGGCTAACCATATGTTGAGTAAACTCTCTCAGTCCAAAAATCTTGTCCACTAAAATCTTCTTCTACATCCCACTTCATTACTATCATACTTCTTCTCTTCTTCTCCCTC
The DNA here is from genome assembly GCA_028583015.1 of Wollemia nobilis. Taxonomy (NCBI): domain Eukaryota; kingdom Viridiplantae; phylum Streptophyta; class Pinopsida; order Araucariales; family Araucariaceae; genus Wollemia; species Wollemia nobilis. The sequence continues at coordinate 2,838,946 of JAQPPZ010017058.1, forward strand.
TCTTGGGTTAAGTGATGTATGACGTGATCATCCATAGCCCTGATGACCCGGACTTTTCCCTTTCTTCTATCCCAACCTTGGGGTATCCAACAATAAATAACAATCAAATATACTTCCTTCTCTCTCATCCATCATGCTTCTTTCCTCTCTTCAAAATAAGCAATATGCATAACCTACTTTCCTCTATTTCATACATGGTCACATCATTTATCAACAAGATTTCACAACAATATTATCAACAATACATATCTACAATATCATTCAACAAAAGAGTCTCTTTTTGATCAACTCTCATGATTATTCAATAGACTCCTCAAGGACACATTTTCTCTCCTATAATACATCAGCAACTTTTGCAAATTTGCAAAATGATGTATTGCATGAGAGAAATTTAAGAGTAGTCTATTGAATGTATCATGACATCTAGTCATCACATTCTTCAAATACAACTCATTTGATATGCCATCTAGGGATGGGAAATCACATTCAACCAATCTCTCATGAATTCATAATCATTTATGAATTTCACTAGTTACTGGTTGAATGGGGTTCTCTTCCCTGATTGGCCTATCATCTAAGTTCACAAAATCATACCTAATATATCATCATCAACTTACTCATTCGGTAAGTCACACGGGCTGAGAAGCCCTTAATCATCCATTCTCCTATGGATTAACAATTACTTGTCAACTTTATATGAGAATGGATGATTAAGGGTAGTCTTTCCTATTCGACATACCATTTTAGTATGCAATAAAAACATAAATCAAATCTCCACATGTCATCCTGACAATAAATCATAGGGATTGTAAGATTTCATTAATCCAATATCTCATAGGTTTGCAATTTCTTGTAAATATCATTAGGCAATGGATTAATGCTATCTTTACTTTCTCTTTGATTTATTGCATCAACATGCTATCACATTTTATAAATCTCACTGATTACCTTCGATAGTCCATGAGGTTTTGAAGACTCTATTGATCCAATATCTTGTAGATCTACAATCATTTGTAAATCTTACTAAGCACTAGATCAATATTATCCTCATAGCCACCTAGTTCATGTCATTAACATTCTATCAAACAAAATCAAAATCTCTCACAAGCTATTGTTCAAATAGGTCTATCAAACTACAAGGCTACATGGATCCAATGCCTTGTGAGCATACAATTATTTGCATGCTTCACCAGATACTAGATCTATGTTGTCCTCATAGCCACCTAATCTTCTACAATAATAGAACATCCATAAATCATATTCTCTCCATCAGCTATTTTCCTAATAAACCATTGGATCAACAAAATTTTATTTCCAACTAAGTATATTATGCAAATATACTATAAACATCTAATCTCAAAATAATCACTCATCAAGTGTGCTAGATATTCTCTATCTGGTTGTACAAAATGTCAATCAATAGATAGAGAACTTCCTCCATCTTGGTGTATAACAATGAACTATCATTTCTTCTTTTCTTCAAAAACTAAAACATCTAGACTGACTAATGGGTCCTTCAGGAACATTGGGATTTGGTAATCAACACTTCATGTACCCATAATCATTTATGACTACATCAAGTAGTCGATTATCAAATCCCTATACCTCCTAATGGCCTATAAGCCAACATGGATGTCATCTATTCATTCATACAAATAAGATCCTTCAGACTCAAGGTAATGTTATCACATGGACCTCCTAGGCAAGGGGATTTCTTTTTCCCATGCTCTATGCATATACATTTCTTTGTACACACATTGAGCAAAGGAGAAGGGCTTCTTCTTCTCTTGGATTATCCATATGGGAGTGTTACCCTCAATCTAAAATATTTTGTTTACAAAATCCTCAAATATTTCAACACATCAGAGGTGGCAATGAGTATTAAGTCCAATTCCTCATGTACATGTAAATATTTGCATATGCATTAGGTAATGGACTTATATACTCTTGTTACCCTCTCTCATGTGTTAAGAAATTCAGCAACATCAAGTCATCAAAATAATTTACTTTCAAACGACAAAAGCAAAATAATGATACAAAATCATTCTGCAAGCCTTTTTGCAAACACTCACAAGCATCAACATGTTGCAAACCATTCACAAATCATCATTTTAGTATCTTACAAAAACCCTTTCATGAGCATTAACATTGCATTACAAACATCATCTTGATGTCTTGCAAAAACCTTGCAAGCATCAAAAGCACTTACATAACATTGCAAAATATTTTGCAAAAACAATTACAAAAGCATTATAAAATAAAACATTTAAATTTACAAAATTACAAAAATTCATCTTAAATTTCAAAAATTATAAAATCATCACTTTCAAATATTTAAAAATATTACATAAGCAATTCATCACTTTGCAAAACATTTGCAATCATTAAAAAATATTATGCAAAACACTTTACAATTAGCATCAAAAACATTATCAAACATCATTTTAAAGCTTTGCAAAAGGCTTGCAGATAACAACTATATTATCTACTTCAAGTGCTTGCAAAGAGCAACACTTGAACATTTAAAAAAAAAATCTACCTATCTAATCAAGTGTTTCATAGAAAATGGCACTTAAACATTGATGAAAATCCTAAATATTATCTACACAATCAAGTGTTTCATAAAGAATGGCACTTGAACATTGATAAGAACAAAAAACTCATCTATGCAGTCAAGTGTTTCATAAAGAATGACACTTAAACATTGGTGAAAATCAAAACATCTTATCTACGTAGTCAAGTGTTTCATAAAGAATGGCACTTGAACATTGATAAGAAGCAAAAAAACCTCACCTACGCAATCAAGTGTTTCATAAAGAATGACACTTGAACATTGGTGAAAATCCTAAATCTTATCTACATAGTCAAGTGTTTCATAAAGAATGGCACTTGAACATTGATAAGAAGCAAAAATTTCATCTACATAGTTAAGTGTTTCATAGAGAATGGCACTTAAACATTGATGAAAATCAAAACATCTTATCTACGTAGTCAAGTGTTTCATAAAGAATGGCACTTGAACATTGATAAGAAGCAAAAAAATTCATCTACGTAGTTAAGTGTTTCATAGAGAATGGCACTTAAACATTGATGAAAATCAAAACCATCTTATCTACGCAGTCAAGTGTTTCATAGAGAATGACACTTGAACATTGATAAGAAGCAAAAATTTCATCTACGTAGTTAAGTGTTTCATAGAGAATGACACTTAAACATTGATGAAAATCAAACCATCTTATCTACGCAATCAAGTGTTTCATAGAGAATGGCACTTGAACATTGATAAGAAGAAAAAACATATAGGTACCTCATCTATGCAGTCAAGTGTTTCATAGAGAATAGCACTTGAACATTGATGAGAAGAAAAATATCATGTAAATACTATAGGTACCTCATCTACGCAATCAAGTGTTTCATAGAGAATGACACTTGAACATTGATGAGAAGAAAACTATACATCATATAAATACTATAGGTACCTCATCTATGTAATCAAGTGTTTCATAGAGAATGGCACTTGAACATTGATGAGAAGAAAACATACATCTACATAATCAAGTGTTTCATAGAGAATGGCACTTGAACATTGATAAAATCAAAAACCTCATCTACATAGTCAAGTGTTTCATAGAGAATGGCACTTGAACATTGATGAGAAGAAAAAATATATATCATGTAAATATCATAGGTACCTCATCTACATAGTCAAGTGTTTCATAGAGAATGGCACTTGAACATTGATGAGAAGAAAACATTATACATCATTACATAATACCTCATCTAAGTTTTCATAGAGAATCACTGAACATGAGAAAAATATATATATATTCTATAGGTACCTCATCTACGTAGTTAAGTGTTTCATAGAGTATGGCACTTAAACATTGATGAGAGGAAAAATATTTTTCAAAAATATTATACTTCATGTACATATTATAGGTACCTCATTATGTCTTAAATGCTATCATGAATATGGCACTATAGGCCACCATTTAAACATAATGAGATCATGTTCCCACCTATGGGAACACATAAAAGGTAAAGCATCTACCTCTAAAAACATGAGCATTCTCCTATATCTGATCTAGAGATCACCACTTGCAACATACTTCTAGATAAGCCTATATCATCCAAAATCTCAATACATCTCTCAAAATAGGGCAACTACCCTCCCTTAACATTTGGTCATCTTACAAAATCATTATCAAACTACCAATCAAGACTACAATCACTTAAGTCAACTATATCATAAAATCTCAACACATCAATACATAAATCACATATCAAAGCATCAACATCTAAATCAAACCACAAACAATCAAAACATCATATCAAGATCAAAACACAAGTATCATATATATATATATATATACCTCATATCATACATACCATTGGAGAAGGTGTATCACAAAAGAAAACAAAATGATACACTCAACTCATGAAAGGAGGGTGTACCACAACCCCAAAATCTGGTACACTCACCCCTAGACATCCCTAAATTAGTCTAGCTAGTGGAACCCACCTCTCCATCACCCCCTAGAGGAGGAGGAGGATGAAAACTGATAGTCCTTCGAGAGGTATCACTCATCGATGGAGCTCTTGACCATGATCCTGAAGGTGATAGTGTCCATCGCTCCTTAAGGACCTCTACCTGATATAGCTGGTGGTAGTACATGGTCCTACCCCACTCTCAAACAAAACTATTGCATGCCATAGCTACACTGTAAGATCCACTCTCATGGTCTCCATTACTACTCTAAACCCCTCTATAGATCTCTCCAACTATCGCTCTAGTGGCCCTGTAATCATGGCCACCACCGCACTATCCAAGCCTTACCCTACCTATGACTGAGCCTCATCTCTCTCCCTTATCACCCACTCCAAATTAGACCTAAGACCAATAATGATCACCTGGTCCATGGCCCGCTCCTCCGTAACTCGATCCAAGGTCGACTAAAGTTTGGATGATGGTCTCCTCACTATCAAATTGTACCTAGATCATCTCATTCCAAATCTTGGTCACCTCATCTCAAACTCTGGTGACCTCCTCCACCTACATAACCTTAGAGGCTACCAAATAGCTCCTCACCTCCTCTAAATTATGATAGAGAACCCTCAACTCTACCACCATAGCCTCCTCTAGCATCCTGCTAGGACCCACCTCTCCACCAAAATCTAGCCTTGTGCCTTAGAATTCGATCCCACTCCACTAGATGGAGCACATAGAAGTGGAATCATGATCAATAGGAGCTACATCTAAGGGAGCACTAGATGATCCCTGGGCTCTCCATCTGGTGGTCATCCTCTACCATCCCTCTCTCTCGTATCACCTAGCCCCTCTCAAAGCACTCAACATATCCTGAAAGACCTATCTTTGATCCCTCGATGGTGGACCCACTATCAGTCGATGAGGCCTAAATCACCTATACCAATCATCGTACCCTACCACTACCTCCACATCATCCAATCCAAGAGTCAATACTACTAGATCATCCTCATCAACCTCCAAAAAGGTAACAGGGTCCATAGGATCCCACCATGTCTCATGATGCACTCATCATATCCATATCTCACCCACTATCAGTACCCCTTGTACCTCTCCAAACTAATGAGTCACATGATCAAATTGATATAACTCATAGACCTTATTCCCATCATCTAGCCATCAAATCTACCTCACCCTAGCTAACTCCTTATGGTCATCTGACCACATATACCTATCCCTCCATGATTGCCAAATAACATGTGCCACCCTCATATCATCAATAAGATACCTCATCCAATCTAGAGAACAATATGAAGGATGGATGCACCTCTCCCATATATAAACTATAAGCCTCTCTAGATCAACATCCCTCATCACTACAATAGGTTGATGAATGGCTATATGCTCCCATGCCCAGACCTAGAGCAAAGTACAACATGTCAAACTCTAACCCTACCTATATACCACCCTATACAAAGTATGGTATAACCTCACCAAGATAGCAGGGGCCCATGCATAGACTATCTGACTATCCCTCAAACCTACTATAATCGATCCCCATCCCCAAGGTATGAAACATCTATTGGTATCCCCTCATCATCATCCCTAACACGATTGATGCTAAGAATGTAGTCAACCGATCAATATGCCCTCCTACATAGGCATCATTGATCATCAATCCATCCTTCATCCCCAAGAAGTCACCCTTCCTCGAGAAGGCTAACTTCCCAACCCTCACACTCATCCCTAGGTGAATGGGAACACCTCGAATAAGCACTCTGAGGATACGCCAGACATCCTCTAGCGTAACTATCATCTCACCCATCAGTAGCCTAAAGGTATTAGTGGATGGGTACCATCTCTCTACAAGGGTTATCAATAAGGAGTGATCAAACTCCAACTTAGGCATGTATGCCACATAATACAACCCTATCACTACTAAAGTCACCACATCCACCTCCATTTGATCACTAGCTAAGATGCTCCCTAAGCACTTAGGGTGACTCCCTACTCATCAGTATCTTCATCCCCTACCAAAACCATCCAAAATATCAAGTTATAAAGTCTATCAAATCTTCTCAAAACCTCACAAAAATACTACCATTGGATAGCCCTCAAAAAGAGCTTTTCGATGAGTATAAATATACCTATATTTGCACACATATCGAGGCCAAAAAGTGTAAAATAAAATTTACTATCCTATCCCAAATTCACCACTAGTGCCAAATTCGCTAGTACAAAATTCGCCATTGGCACTAGTGCCAAATTTGCCACAACTTTCAAAAAAATTGAAAAAAATGGAACCTAGAATAAAAATTTTTGACTCAAAATGAAGACATACCTCTCGTTCTTGGTTTGATACATCCACCGTGCCTCAAACAATATATGCTCGATGTACCCAACCTTGGATATGTGCCATCTCTTCTCACAACTCTATCTCGCTCTCTCCAACTTTCTAAAACTAGTAAAATGCAAATGAAGGCACTTTCACCTTGTCTTTTACCTTTTAAACCGCCAGCCTATCATCACAAAAGTAGCTAAGCATCCCATATTCTCAAAAATTCATCCCAAAACCCATCACTAGACACACTATTCTCAAAAAGAGACTATGCCACAAGGCAAAATTTTCATGGGGTAAAATAATCTTCTCTAAATATCGAGGCATGCAAAATGAGGCATATATATACAAAATCATCAAAAAGAGCAAATCTCAATCATCTTTTCAAATCAACAAAGCAATACAATAACAATACATCACAATGTCAAAATTGAGTATCACAACTTAAATTTTGATGCAACATCACAGATATCACATCAAAATTAGGGCAAAATGTAGACACCCAATTTTGATATGCCTAGCAAAATCTTCCAAACACTCCAAAACTTCCCAAAATCAATTACAAATATTACAAAACCTCAATTTAATCATTCCCCAAGTCATTTTGGGCATCATTTTTCACCTTTACCAAATTCACCACTTTGACCAAATTTTCCAATGGTGAATTTGGCAAGTTGAGTGGTGAATTTGGCAAAACTGCAAAAATCGATCCCTGATAGTCAAAATCAATTCTGACCAAATTCACCACTCCTACCAAATTTTCTAGTGGTAAATTTGGCTAGTGGTGAATTTGGAAAATTTTCAAATTTCAAAGCTCACAAAATCATATTTGGGATCCATCACCAAATTTGCTAGTGGTAAATTTGGTCGATAATGGTGAATTTAGAAAAAATGGTCAAGAATCTTCCACATGAACCAGAGAGGCATGATTGACCTCCCTTTCACCTCTACCATTGATTTTGCATGCTTCAGCAAGGTCTCAGATGCATTGGTTTGAATTTGGTCTTATCCTTTCTCCCTCCAAGTCCCCTCCCAAATCCTATTTAAGGAGGTCATGGGGCAAGCATTCCACAAGGTTTTTCACTATAGCAAAGCTCTACCAATATTTTCTAGCATCCTCTCTTTCATAGCATTTTCTATTCCTAAGATTCCCTCAAGCATTTCTAAGTTTTCATCAAGCATTTGGAGCATTTTGTGAGCATTGAGAGCAAGTCAAGCAAGGCAAGGAGGATTTTGGAGCAAGGAGGTCACCATTGGAGGCAAGAAAGAGAGCTCTCCTAGCTTCTTTCTTCTCTCCTCCCACCTTAGCTTCATTGCATTTTATCCTCTAGGTTGTAGCCTTGCTAACTTGTCATCTTTCTTTAATGCATTTTACATTCTATGCTCTAACTTCTCTTGTAGGGTTCTAATCCTTGTTTTTGGTAGCCTCTAACATTGTTTTTGCAGCCTTCTAATAGTGTTTTGCGTAGCTTACTTTCAATCTTAACACTTCTATTTCATTTCTAATACCTCTTTTACAGGTTTACTTTAACTTGCATTCATTTCATCACCATTTTCTTGGTCATAATCCTTTATTTTGTAGGGTATTGTGATATCTTCTAACATATTTCATACTATAAATCTTGTTGTCTTTTATTTATAGTCCTTTGATTTATATTGACAGCATACTAACATCTTAATTTCCATTCCATGCCTCTTTAATTTAGCATCTCTTTCATTTACAAGCATAAATCTAGTTTTTTCTCTTCTACTTACCATTTTCTTCCATGCATTTTATCTAGTTTTACATTACATCTACATAGCAAGTTTTTCTTCCTCCTTTAAGGTAGGGTGTTGATGATACAAAGACATTACTACCTTGTATCTCACATCCCTTTACCTAGATTCAAAAATCTCTCCACTCCCAAGCTCTCTGACTATTCAAAATAGTCATTGAAGCATTTCCTCTACCTTCTTCATCCAAGCATTTATTTAGATCTTAAATTAGTAAATAATTTACATCAATATTTGTCTATTTTGTAATCATAATAGTAATAAGTAGTATTAGAATCATTCCTAAAATATTTACATGCATTTCTCACTCCATTGCCCTCTCATATAATCAAAAATTTTGTCATTTTGGGTATTTTCATTATATTTATATATATTTCAAATTAGTCCTTAAATTCTCTAATTTGAGGGCCTAATCCTCTAATTTTATTAGTCAAAAACTTAGTAGATATTATTAGGATCCTTCCCTTTTAGTTTTAGCCCAAAACACAGTCAAAATCCATCAAAATCGACCTCTAAAACTCTCAAAACCCATCCCAAGACCAAATTCACCACCCTGAACTATCAGTGGTGAATTTGGTAGCCTGAAATACATAGAACCAAATTCTCCACTCAGACCAAATTCACGGTGAATTTGGTAGACCTAGTGGTAAATTTGGCAACAAGCCAAATTCCACCCCAAGAGGTAAGCATACTCATTTCTTTTGTTAAAAAGGGGTTTGATCAGCTATTTAGACAAGATTCTACCCTATCCAACCCTCAGATAGACCCCTTAAATAAAAAACCCTAATTTTTTTAGTTTTTGTGCATATTTACCAAGTGGTAGCAAATTTGGCACTTTCCAATGGTGAATTTGGTAGACAAGCTCTAGGAGAGGTAATTCAGCCACTTGGCCCTTCCTTAGCTCTGTAATTCCATTTCCTCTATGTTTTGTTCCTATTTTTTGTTGTTTTGCAATAGAAATCACATTTACTTTGGCAAATTAAAGAACCTTAACTAGAAAACCTAATCGTTTACAAAACCTTGCAATTTCTTTACAAAACATTCTGATTTCTTTACAAAACATCTCTAAAATAGTCAATTAAGGAACCTTAGGCTAAATTTTAGCTTCTTCATCATTTTCAAGTACATAGGCAAAGAAATGAAAAGCATCTAGTTGCATTAGGCTAGATTGTCTTCTTGCATTCCTCCTTGTTTTACCCTAAAATTGAAAATCTCCTTAGTTTAGCTCATTCAAACTTGAAAGGCATATAGGTTAGCTCTTGTTTGTATGCATTTGTGTGATTTAAGCTTTCGCATTGCATTTAGATGATTCTTGATGATTTAGGTTTAAATAACCATTAAGGCTCAAAAAAGAGTCAGATAGATAGAGATCCAAAAACCTTAGGTGTTTGTTTTAATTAAACTCATTAAAACACCGACAAAACAAGCATTACATCAACTTACACACAACCATAGGAAAAAATCATTGAGTAGGAGTCTAGTTGTGTTGAGGATCTTCGTATCCTCAGGGTCTCCTTTGGAAAGAGACTCTCAAGTGGGGAAGCAGAGATTCTAACGAATCTCTCCCATGCACACTTGACATTAAATTAGACTTAAAGGAAAAAGAACATGAAGTTTTCTTGCCCATCTATAGGTGATTGTAATTATTGAACATGTAGTCTTGAATGGAAATTTGAAACCCTCAGCTCAAAGGCCATCTAATGCAAATAAATTAGTTTAAACGAGGATTTTTAAGGAAGAGTGAACATGGTGAGTCGTATTGAAGTTGAGATTCATTTAAATACATGGGAAGTGGGCCATAAAGATAGTGATATTTATTTTTGATTACATAGGAGAGTTGGTTACAACCACGATTTTTAGTAACTAGCCAGTGTAGGGTTCAAACCACAAGGACTGCTCCCAATCGACCTATCCATCTCATTTTTGTTGACTCGATGTGATATGGGGACCACCAGCCGCTCAAGATTCATACCATCGTTGTCGATCTGGCATGCACTCAAAATATTTGAAGCAACTACTACCTTTACAAAGAGTTGGCTTCTCCCACAATGTTTGAACCTAGGTCTCTTCTTGGTAAGTGCCTAGTCACACCTGCACTTACCAATCTATCTAACCCTTGTGGGTATCAAGGTAGTGATATTATTATCATCTAAATCCCGTGTAAGGTCATCTACAAGGAGATATTCCTAGAAGTTAATGTTATTTAAAGACACAAGATAATCAAAGATCATCCAGACCACATCTACAAGTAGTTTGAAGTGGAGCAAGGCCTTTATTGATAGGATTGTTCATATAGCACTATTATCTTAAAGTATAATTTATGTTATTATATGAATTCCAAAAGTAAAGTGTTGCATTTGAAAAGTGATTATTGTTGACAATGAAATAAAGTTTACATTAAAAAATGTGTCATATCATGGAAAAAATTGAGGGCCATTTAATTGAAAAATTTATTGTCTTTATGCATGAATAGTCATCATCAAAAGTTGTTTTCTAACACATAACCTTTGAATTCATCATATAGATGCATTCTCATATGAATCTCTCATCTAGATCATTGTCATTTGAAGATATTATCTAGTGCGTTGTTATCTAAAGTTATTGTCTAGATGTGTTGGCTATCCAAATACATTATCATTTGAAGTTATTGTCAGTAATTAAAAAAAATATTATTTCATGAATCATATATATGATTGTGTAATAACATAAATACATACATACATATACTATTTGTGACAATAAATTTTAAAAATTAACCACATTCAAAAGCAAGTATATTTTTGTATGTGAATGATATATGGAAGTATCGACAAAGTGATTGTTGACATCAATTAAATTTTTGATAAAGTATTACCAACATAAAAAATTATCAACAAAGCAAGTTGCCAACATAAAAAAAAGTGTCGACATATTCATTTTTTTGTAGTTGAAGAAATGTTTTTCAAGGGGTGTTTATACTTATCAGAAATATTTTTTAAGCCTGATCCAATCAAGTTATTATTTTTTATTGTTTTGAAGGTTAAACATGGCTATCATCACCCCAAAATATTTTTTGATTCACAATTACAAAAATATGACAATTAATATGTATGGAAGAAAAGTTAAAGATTCACCTTAATTTCAAATAATTATAGGGAGTCATGTTTGGTACCATTCAAAGACATACCATTGACCTTGATAAACAAAGAAAGTTCGATAAAGTAGAATAAAAAGTTTGACTAATCATAAGGTTTGACATGACCATGATATCCAATCATGTATTTATGATGTAATAACTTTCAAGTATGCATGGGATAATCTCAATGCAGTGTTTGAGTCCAAAAATTCAAATCAGATTCCACCCCTACAAAGTCAATTGCATTGCTTGAAAATGAAGAGTACTAAGAAGATTAAGAATTTTCTATATTGAATTGCTAAGTTATGAGCCTCACTTCAAGTGTTAGGAAAAATTATTAGTGATGATGTGCTTGTTGCAATAGTGTTGTGAACACTACCATCTCCATTTAACAATTTGATAATAACTTTGAATGTGACTAACTAGAGTCCCACTTTTGACACTCTTTTTAATTTGCTTCAATAGGAGGAATAAATTTGAGAGACAATGACTAAAGATGAATGTTCTTCAGTCATGCATTAAAAAGTAAAGAATTTAATGTAGTTAAAGAAAATTTATGGACCCCCAATAAGCACCATTCGTAGTTAAAAAATAAAGGGGCATAATTAGCAACAATAATAATGACAAGGAAACTATTCATGTTGAAATTTCACATGTTTCATTTATGGTAAACCAAAGCATGTACTTTAGAAGTGCAAGGACAACACCTTCTCACAAGGTTATTTAAATAAGATCCAAAATAATTTATCAAAAGGTAAGTAAAAGGGTCCTCACTAGCACAGGAAAAATGCACTTCAACACCAACATGGCAATGTAGCAAAGGAATAAATTGTAATGTAATACAAGACAATATTTATTTTATCCAAATCCTGATGCTATTTCAAAGTTTATCCCAATTTGGTATGTCAATTCAAGAGATACCAAACATATGACAAGCCAAAAGGAATGGTTTGTGAGCCTTGACCATTCATCTTATCATGGGCAGGTTACTCTTGGTGATAACTTGAGAAACATTGTTGTTGGTACCAATGATGTTTGTTTACATCTTGGTTCACATACTTGTTATCTAACTCAAGTTCTCTATGTGCCTTATCTCACGAATAACGTAATCTATATGAATTAGTTGCTTGATCACAATTTGAGACTGGAATTTCTCAAACAAAGTAAAAATAAACTCTATCTCATTTAAGAAAGATCTGGAGGTTTGACAAGTATTACTCATGCAACTAGTATAGGCAAGATGTTTCAACTTGTGGTTGTATTGCGAGACACCAAAGATTTGAAATCCAAGGTGAATGAAGTTTCCACACTTTGATAGTCAATTCGGATATCTTATTTTTGGCTACCTAAAATCATTCATCACTCATGCCATGGTATAAGGACTTACATCATTGATGATGACACATAATATTTGTACAAATTACTTGGTAGGAAATCATCATAGAGCTCTATTTAATTCATGCAGTTGTTGAACATCTAGTCCACTTGACTTGATGAATATTGATCCATGTAAACCCATGGATCCAAGCCTTAATGGTTTTAAAATTTTAATTGTTTATTGATGATGTACATGACAAATATGGACATATTGCCTAACTACAAAGGATAAATCATTTTATTATTTTTTAGAGTTGAAATCTCATGTAGAAAATATATTTGTCATCATATTCTTCTACTCTACTCAAATCGAGGGGGAAGTGCACTAGTAATGATTTTTTGCTTTCTTAAAGTAGAATGAAATTAAATGATATTTTAAAACCACCTACATGTCTCAACAAAATGGAGTTATAGAGAGGCATAATCATACTATTTGGAAGATAGTCTGAAGCATGTTGAGTGATTCCAAAGAGGTATCAACATTGTGGTCAAAAAGTGTTTATACTAAGGTTTATTTTTTCAATTGAGCACCCATACTTTCATTGAATGGTGTCATAACTAAATATACATGGACAAGTATCAATCCTACCATACACCATATCCATGTGTTTGGATTCACAATAATCATGCACAATTTGAAGTAGAAGTAGATGAAGCTAAACAAGAAATCCAAAAAAATGTATCTTCATCAAATACAACAGAGAGTTGAAGGGATATTATCTCATGGATATTGATACCAAGAAGTTTTATATAAGCCTAGATTCCATGTTAGATGAGAATAATGAGTGTATCTCTTCTTATAAGCCACGTCTTATTGATAAAACACTTATTATTTGTTTGTATTATGATGATGATGCTTCTAAGATAGAATATGTTTATGTGGAAGATGATGATAGAGATAATATTATTGGAGTTAATAAACTAGGACCTTCCACTTTTAATACCATATGTAATCCCAAGTAGTATCTCAACATAGTTCATGATGTAAACTTAGTTGGTGTCTCAAACATATTTAGTATAGGCTAAAGAAATCACAACAAAGTTCAAAATGAGTTCAACCTAGACCTTATGAGCATGGTTGTATAAAACTATAAACCTTCAGTGGTTTACAAAGTTATTTCATTGAGAGAGCGAAAGAATGGCATGGATGTTGAATATCAAGCATTGATAAAAATCAAGATGTTGCAACTTGTTGATCTTCCACTTAGAAAGAAATCTATTGGTTGTAAGTAGGTATTGATGACCAAATATAAAGCTAATGGGAGCATTGAAAAATACAAAGTAAAGCTTGTTATGGAGGGTTATGCACAAAAATAAAGAATCCATTATAATGAGACCTTTACATCCATAACAAAGATTAAGACCATTCAAATAGTTTCTACAATGACAACTCAATATGGTCAAAATTTGCATAAAATAAAGAGTGCATTCCCCATTAGTGACCTTAGTGAAGGATTTTATATGATGTGGCTAGAGGATTCATCGTTCTTATTTAGGATAGGAAGGTATACAGGCTTATAAAGTCTCTCTATGGGTTGAAGTAGGGTCCAATATCTTGGTATATGAAGATCAGTGAGTATATTTTGTGATATGAATTTTATTATCATCCTTATGATCTAAACCTTTATTCAAAATTCCAAGGAATTTAGTAAAGCTAATTGAAGATACCAAGAGAGCATTGAAGTGCTCATTCAAGATGATTGATCTCAAGATTATGCATTATTATCTTGGCTTAGATGTATGGTAATCTAAGAACCATATGTTCATGTCACAAATAAAGTATGCTAGGACATTACATGAGAATTTTCGAATGATAAATTGTAATCTCATGGCCACTCAAATGGAGATTGTGTTGCAATTATCCCAAAATGATCAATCTCCAAAGGTGAATGTAAATATTTATTTTCAATTTATTGGGACTCTTATTTATCTAACCTATATTAGACCCATGCCAATTATGTTGTTAGTTATTTTTCATGGTTCATGCAAGAACCAAAGGTGTATCATAGGAAAGCAACAAAGTGGGTACGCAAATATGTATATGGTATGACTAAGTATGGTCTAGAGTACAAGAAGAATGATCAATTTTTCTTTATGTTTCATAGATTTAGACTATGAAAGATCCATTGATGATAAGAGATCCTCATATGGATATGTATTCTTTCTAGGATCCAGTCCAACCTCTTGGGGAAGTAAGAAGCAACACGTTGTTGCTTGATATTCCACTAAGGTTGAATATAGCACTATAAGAGGAGCTATTTTTCAATAAATATGGTTAAATAACATCTTGTCAAGAATGGGTATTTTATAAAATCAATCAATAATCATGAGCTATAAAACTAAGGAGTTCTTGAACTTGTTTGATATCTTGTTTTTCATGAGTGAAAAAAATACATTGAAGTTCATTGCAACTTCATTTATGAACATGTTCAAGAACATAACAGAAAACTTCAATTTTATCCAATTGAACAATACTATGTAGATATTTTGACAGTCTCTTTCATGTGTTAAGTTTGAAAAATTAAAAAACATCTTTTACGTATATTGATTAAGCATCAACGTAATAAAGGAGGCAAATATTACAAATATGATATCCTCATGATATAATATTTAGTTAGATCTAGAAATTATGGGTAATTAGTTGACTAGAGATAACTTTGTTCTTAGTTCTACTTGTATATACACATTTATCACATAAATGCAAGGATTATCTTAATCAATATGCTTTCATAAGAAATGAGTTGATTTAGCTTCAATGTAAATAAAATTCCATGGAAATACATTGAATAAATATTAAGACATAAGAAGATATCAAGAAAGAAGTAATTATTTCAAAGATATTTGTCAAATATTAGGCAATATAAGGAGATTTGTAAAATATTCCACCAATTATGACATAGGGACAAAATGAAAGCTTGGCAAAGAAGATCTCTATGGAGAAGATACAAGAGGTAGTTTTCTCTTTCCACCTTAACAAGGCATTGGCTCTAATGTATTTCCTATATTAATTTTTTTTTGGGGGGGGGATTTATTGAAGAGTGATATGTTAGTTGTGGTTGAAGAAACAAGGAAAAGAGAGCTACAAGTAAATTTAATACCACCTTTATTGCATTAGTTCCGAAGAAAGGTGAGAATTTTTTTTTATGATTTTTTGTACAATAATTCTTTGCTATATGATTTGTAAGATCATTTTAAAATGTATGGAAAATACGTAGAAAAACATTCCAAACTGTTTTATGTCATAGGAACAAGATGACTTTATTTGTGGAAAACAAATTCTTGATGATGTTATAATTGCACAAAAGGCTATAAATTCTCTTCATTCTATGATAAGTGAGGTATGCCTATAAAATTAGATATTAACAAGGCATATTATAGGGTTTGATAGAGTTTTCTATGTGATATTATTAGAAAATTTGATTTTGATCAAGATTGGTGTGAATAGATTAAATGTTGCTATAACACTCCAAAATATTATATTTTTATCAATGTATCATCTGCTAGATACTTTAAATCATATTGTGGACTTCACCAGGGTGACCCACTATCTTCTTATCTATTTATTATTCTTGCTATAGCATTAATGATATTTTTTCAAAGGCAAAAAATGAAGGAAAAAAAAAGGTATTTAGGTTGCAAAAAATGGTCCCTTCAAATTTCATCTCTAATTTGTTGATAATAAGTTTTAAGGTCATTCTAATTAGAAAGTCCATGGAGTTTAAATCAATGATATCATGTTAAGTCTATTGGAAAGTTGGTTTATACTATAAAATCTAGCATTTTTTGCCTTAACAGTGCCCTAGAATTATAATAAATTATTGTGGAGATTTTAAGGTTTAAAATTTAAAAAGTGCGATCATCTTATCTTGGTATTTCTTTGTCTAATAAAAGAAAGAAGAAGGAGCTTTGAGACTAAATTTTGGATAGAATATAATCCTATTTACTAGGCTATCAAGGTAAGTTCTTAACCATGGCTAGAAGGCTACTACTCATATAGACTACTTTACAATCTATCCCTTCATACATGATGTTATTTTTAAGATTTCAAGTAGGTATAGCATCCAAAATTGATAAAATTTAAAGATATTATCTTTGGAAATGATGCAAGGAAAAACCTAGGTTTCCTATTTGTAAGTGGGATAGGGTTTACAAAGGAAAGACTATGGGAGGGATAAACTTGTGAAATTATAGACTTATGAGTTTCAAATTAGAGCTAAACTTGGTTGGAGATTATTCAAAGGTCAAAGAAAGAGTTGGAAAAAATGTTAGTTCAAAAATATATAAGGTTCTAATGATGTAATTATTAGAATTAATGTTCACTTTACCTATGTTGTGCATGTTATGACACTTTTCATATATTCATATAGGCCTCATGTTTATATATTTGTATTCATTTCTATGTACATTAATATCATTTCCTTTCAATCCCTTAATTTGGTATCAGAGTGGATGGAGGCTGCTAAGAAGGGGCTTTGCACTTCCCCTTTAAAGGGTATAACACAACCAGAATGTGAGGTTTTGTTGCTCATTGTCTCGATTAGGTTTGAAGGTTTATTTACCTTCATAGCTATTGGATATGCAAACAATGATGCATTGTAGAGCTCTAAATGCAAGGTTTTGTTACACACCGTCTCAATTAGGTTTGAAGGTTTATTCCTGTTAGAGTTATTTTCTTGGTTTTGATTGTTGGCAAATGAAATCAATTTCCACAAAGAAAAATTTGATCTATCAAAGGCTAAAGCACTCAGGTTAAAGCCAGGGCCAAAATACCATGAGCTTCAGCTTGGACGGGCTCTTCAATTTTTTGAGTTTTGACAAGATGGTATTGTCGAGGGCATTTTTGTTGAGGACCAAGTAGCGGAGTGCTCTCGGCTTGTTGTACTATGCGAGGATCAAGCCCATGAAATAGTTTCTACCTAAGTGGATATGGCTAAGAGCATACAAAATTAACACCTCCCTCGAAAGCGGCCCAAAGAAATTCTTGTTGTAGGCATCGAGCGTCTCCATGTGGTAGAGAACCCCCATGGTTGGGGGAATGCATATTAATGCCATCTAGAGTAACGTGGTACATATGATCATGGCACCACAGATAGTGGTCCACCTAGAGTAGTCGACCCACATGGAGTAATTGATAGTGGGCCATAAGGAGTAGTCCCTCATTATGTATTTTTTTAAATACATTTGGTCCATATGCATTTTATATGCATAATTCCACATGACACATGGAAAGGCATATTAATGCCTTATATTTCTTTATTTTTTATATGTAAAATTCATAAGGTAGTGGGTCCTACAAATGAAATTTTATTAAAAAAATTAAATATTTTCAATAATATTCTAGGCATATTCCAATGGAGGGAATATTGTAGACTATATCAAAAAAAATTGTATGCAAGACCTTATTCCCTTTTTTGGCTGCCAAAAGAAGTCTGTTGTATTTCTCACAAATCAAGGCCCTATTTAGATCTTACTATTGCCTTATATATAGTCGAAAATAATATTTTGATCTAGACACATTGGTGGCATCCATTGTTAGTTTTAAAACTGTTTAATATATTTTTTTAGGCCTCGAAGATTTTGTATTATGGAGTGCATTTTCAGTTGAACCCGACACTCCTTGAAAAATGTAAGTGAACCTAGTACCTAGTCATCTTCTCTATCACACCTGGTGGATATAGTGACTAGTTATCCATGCATTTCGGTAGGATGAGAGGGTTACAATAAGCACTTACCACTTTAGGGACTACATAATCTTGACACCCTAGACTCTATTCAAAGACTAACAAGTTTCTTTACCACTTCGAACACTAACTTCTAAAGACTACAAACATAGACACTTTAGAAGATTCTTCTTTCTCCATCCTTATTTTTGGATTCTAGTCTATGGCTCATCATTTTTTATTGTAATATGGAGTGCATTTTTGGTAGTATCAAATACTCTCAAATGACTCAATTTATTGTATAAAGGTGCATTTTTAGAGAGACTAACACCTTATAGAAGAATAACACCATGAGGGGTAAAATAATCATACTCATGGTGAATATAGTAAGTAGTGACCTACAGAGGCAATAGACCTATAGGTTGACCTACAGAGGCAACAAATCTAAGGAAGAGGCTGACCTCAAAGGCCAACCCTAAGGCACCAGAAAAAGGTTGACCTACAAAGGCAACAAACCCAAGATAGAGGTTGACCCTAAGGCAAAAAACCTAGAGATAGAGTTCTTTTTCAAAGAAACAGAACCAAGAGCCAAGAGTCAAAGAGCAAGAGCCTAGATATTATCCCAAATTTGTGTTAGGGATGTTTGAATGTTAATGTGCATTTTGTACTTAGAAAATACACATTAAGGGGGAATGTTAGAATTAATGTGCACTTTGCCTATGTTGTGCATGTTATGACACTTGTCATATTTTCATATAGATCTCATGCATGTATATTTCAACTCATTTCTATGTACAATAATATCATCTCGTTTCAATCGCTTTAGTATTAAAATTATTCAAAAAATAAAACCTACCTAGAGGCTTGACAACATGGAATTTTAGATCAGATAATTCATAGTTTATCAAAACATATATTAGATGATTAGTCAATAAGGGTTGTTTTACAAATTTCTAGTTTTATACCTAATTGAAGTATTATCCTCTTAGTTTTTATCCAAAATAGTAATTGTTGGTTTGGGAATATTTAGCTTGCAAAGGTTCAAAGGTAAAAAATATTATCAATGTGAGCAACCAGTCTAGATCATGGATCTCTATTAAAGAGCTAGTTGAAGTAGAGCAAACAATAGACCTAGCGAGATAGCACAATGGCTCGAGCATTGGCTCTTCTTCGGGAGGTCCAAGATTCAAATCGCAGTGTGGGTGAGTGTGTGAGGGGGTGGGTGTGTGTATGGTTGTGTGTTTGGCCTCTATTGATAAGCTTAGATCTCACCCTTATCAAATGTCATGGTTGAGATGGGTATGCCCAACCTTAAGCGTCGATCATAGGGATTTCTCAAACTAACCTCAATAAAAAGAAGTAGAGCAAACAATAGATGAGCTTTAAATATATTTACCTATTTTTATGTGTAAATATGAATTGGCTATCAAAATATGGTGGATACTTGGTTAGGTTGGGATGTAAGGATTTGGAGCAATCATAACTTCCTAGTCCTAAATATTTTTCTTAAAAACAAATTTTGGTATCCTTGCTAAGGCCTCAATATTCCTTTGGTTAGCTAGCCAAAGTAAGATTATTATAGGTGATAGTTTATAGAGAAGAAGATATCATGGACCTTTCAGGTGTGCCTTATATGAGAAGGATCTAGAAACATCAAATCATTTACTTCTTCATTGTCCCTTTGCTTATCCAATTGGGGATATTTTTAAAATATGATAATATATTAGGTAAATCCATCAAAATAGAAAGAGTTCATGAAATTTTGTGTTAGAAATAAGATTATATTCCATCATTTGGGTCATGTAAATATATTTTCCAAGGTACATACTTAGGACATTAGATTACTTTAGGTGGAATTTATCTAGTTACTTCATGCAATATAATAAATGCACAAGTGTCAATGTGCAAGTTTTATATGTGCAAGTTTTCCCTTGCACAACTAGGTAGAGTGTTGGTCAAGTAACCTATTTTACCTATATAAGGAAGACCTCATTGATAGATAGATATAGAGTCGGGGGACATAGTCAGATAGTGTAGCATATAGCATCGTACAATTTTGTGTAGATCACCATCCATTGGTGATGGGTGCAATGTAGTTTGGTAGCTTTATTAATGGAGTGTTTATTTCCTCCATAGCTACATTGTATTATTTTATGTCATTTCTATTTACAACATATTTTAGTCATCTAGCAGATTTACTTTCTTTCATATTATTTTGCATCTTGTGATTGCTATCTCCTAGTGCTCATTACATCAAAATCTAACAGTGGTATCAAAGCCACGGTAGATCTAGCCATAGTAGGTCAATAGGAAAACCACCATTATTATTGAGCCTAAGTTTTTTTTCAACTTGCTGTGTTGTTGGACTAGTCACTATCAAAAACTCTCAGAAGAGTCTAGGTGGTAGAATTAGGGAGAGCCCAAATGAGGACTAAAAAAAATCTAAGTTGCATAACTACTAAGATTATATTTTATTGGATTCTTTTACATAGATTTGCAATAAAAATTCATGAATACTAGGACATAGCATTCAATCCAGTAGAATTAAAAATCATCTAGTGAAGATCATACAGGATATCTAGAATTTGCTATCTAATGCCTCAAGTTTCTTTTATTGTAGAAAATTAATTCTCAAAGGATTGGGACTCCTCCTACAACATAAATATAGAAGACTCCAATTTGGTTTCCTGAAGATCAACATGTCTTCATAGTGTAGAGATTATTTCCTTGTGTGAGAGAAGAATGCTACGGAAGAAGAACTCTCGTGAAGATTTGTGGTGGAGTCAAGATATTGAAGATATCCATTGCTAGATTAAAAAACTTCATAGTTAAATAACGTACTATAGAATCCTTGATGCAAGAAAATTATATAGAAGCCTTGGAAAAAGGTCCATAGGATACTTGAAGGAGACGCCACATACTTCTTGATACTAGAAAGGCCACATAAACCTTAATACCAAAAAAACCATAGAAGCCTTGATACTAAAAAAGTCCATAGAAGCCTTGGTATTGAAAAAGACCACAAAATCCTTGATACTGAAAAATGCCATAGAAGCCTTGATACTAAAAAAGGCCATAGAAGCCTTGATCCTAAAGAAGAATTTGAAGAGAATATCTAATTCAAAAGTAGACTAAATATTTTAGTACTAATACTTTGTTGTAGGGAAAGAAGATTCAGTGAGTTGGGAAACTTACTACAAGAAAGTTAGGAAGAGTATCTTCTTCAGAATCAACTCAACACCTAAAGCAAAATAAAAGATATCAGGAGAATATCTCATTAAAGAACTTCTAGTCAAGGAAGAAGAAGAAGGACTAGGCAAGTCTTGCTCACATCCAAAAGTAGAATAATTAGAGATTCAAAAGAAGGTCTCACCACCAACACTTCCAGGAGTAGAAGGTTGAAGAAAAGGTCTCAAGGAAGACCATTAGAAGTTGTAAGATCAAAGACCTTGGGAAGGTCTCATTGAGAATCTAGTAAAAGCCTAGGAGAGCCTTACTAAATAAATCTTCAAAGGAGAAATCATTGGAGAAATCCACTACCAAGGAGAAGCCCCTAATAGTGAAGGACTTGGGACAATTATCACCATCTGACAACAAGCCCAAGAGAAGAATAATTTTGTAAGGAGTGCCAAATCCAAGAAGAAGAATTTGGCAAGGAGTGCCAAATCCATGAAGAAGAATCTAGCAAGGAGTGTCAAAATCTTGAGAAGAAGATCCTACTTGAAGTCAAAATTCGATAAGAAGACTTGAATATAGAAGAAGCTCACCAAATCTTGGAGATTTGAATATTACCTCTCATAGCAAGAAGGCATCGCTTCAGAGACAAAGACTTCTCCAAATATACAGTAAGAAGGAGGAGATAAGAGGAGGAGAACAAACCACCAAATCCTAGGCTCGTGAAAGAAATTTTGAGACCATCAATTGGTGAAGAAGGAGCTATTCAAGATAGTCTACAAAGAGCTACAAGGTCATACTTGAAGCAACAACTTGGTGATCCTAGACACAAAGATCCACATCCTCTACAAAAGTGGAAAAAGAGCTATAGAAATTTTAAAAAGGTATGCAATTTTTGGTGCAAGTAGATTCATTAATTGGATTACTTATCAGATTTGTTAGAGCACCTTAATTTAGATTAAAGTTGCAAGTAGAAAATTGGATTACAGTCTTAAAAAGTGTAAAAAAAAAAAAATTAAGGTTCATTTGCAAATTAATTAGGAGTTGAATATATTTTAGTATTATATATATCAACTACCTATCATTTAAATTGGAAAAATAAAAATAAGAATGAGTCCTACACTACTAAATTGTAGTGAAATTACATAATAACTCTTGAAGATTCATTTCAGATTATTCTTGATTAGTTGCAGTAAATTGATTAAGTGTATTAATTTGAGAGTTGATTAGAGTGATAAGGTGTAATTATTAGTGCATTAAAAGTGAAATACTATTAGATTTATTTGCCCTATTACACTACTTTCAAAAATAAATTAGTTTTATGTTTTTGAAGGGAACAAAATTTAATTTGTATCAAGTGTCTGAAGACACTATTAAAGCTCAGAAATATACAACTCATTGTGGCTAAGTGAAGCCACCAAAATAAGTTAGAATACTCCAAAACTTGGAGAAGAATACAACTAATAATAAATAGAAGTAGAATCTTCAAATATTGAGACTTGGTGAGTCTCAAATCCAAAGCATTACAAGGTTAATTGCAAGGATAAAAGTGCAAAACATTGCATCATATAAGGATTTTCTATATAAGCTTGGATTTGTAATCATAATATCCAAGCAAAAGGGAAAGGTGTCCAAAAAAAGAATACAACCTCAAAACCCCTACACTACATTCAAAAATTCTACCATATAAATCAGAATACTAGACCTGCTAAAAGGGAGTGCAAGAAAAGGTACAAAATGCATCTTATCTACTAATATTATTACATTGATTTGCACTACTCTAACCAAATGCAGCCAAATACTATCATTATTCCAAGCATAGAAAAGAGCCTCTCTTTTGGCTCATCCTCTACGTATCTTGGATCATCGAACCCATAGAAGACAAGGCATAGAGCAAGGGAGAATCAAGTAGTGTATAAAGCAAAGGATAATCTCTATCAAAGCAAGCATACATCAAAGAAAAGGAGCATTTATATCAAAGAAAGCTACATCCAATCAAGGAGCATTCAATACCGAAGTGGAGCATCACAAAGTCTTCATCTAAGAAATGCCATTTAGACTCCATTCAAGGGCCACCAAAGCTCCTCCATATCTCCACCAAATATCCACCATAAGCATTACTTGGCTAGAGATATTTCAACATCTACGTAGAACAACAAAGAATAAGGTGGAAAAATACATTGGAAAGCCTCAAGAAAGTGTTGATAAAGACAAGGGCATGTAGATTCCACTTGTCATTCTTTAAAACTAACTCTAAGTAACGCTCACAAAGAATATGTTATAATACTATCTTGGTGCCCATACTCCATGTGGAAGAGGAGCTACTTATAGCTAGAAGCTTGATATACGTCCGTTACAACAAGGAAGTCTCATACACGTTGAAGAAGAAGTATTTCTTGGACAGCGCTTGAAGGGGAATAAAAACCTCTCAACTAAAGATGACATTTGTCACAACCAATGGATTAAGTTTGATGTCTCCACCAAACATCCAAAGCATCTATGGAGCATTAAAAATTCTTTGGTGACACTCGTCACTTAACTAACTGTCTATTAAATGCACCTTGGACCTTGGAGAATGTAGAAATTCGATAACAAATTAATGGTAGTTTGATAGAACTTATGTAGTAGTTTGATAATGATCCGACAACGATCCAAAGTAAGTTGAGTATTTAGAAGCACTCTCAGTCAACCAGCATTAAAGGATAACATTGAAGCCAAAGCACACATTGGGGAATTCATGCTCAAGAAGGACATATTACTGCCATATTCATCCGACTTCATAAAGGTACATAGCCTTATTAAGGAAAAATTTCCTCATCTAATTTACTTTCATTTAAAAAAGGGAGTTATAAGGTTATATGTTAAGGTTGAGATATTAAATGAAATTAATCTTTATTTGAAAGCAAAACTTAGGGAAATTAATATAATATTTGCAAAATACAACTTAGGAGAAATAAGGGATACTAGTCGGAATTAATCCATTTAATGTTTGCAAATATTCATGTGTTCTAATTTTCCAAATTTGGGAGTGAGAAGGGTTACAATTGTTGGTAATTTGAGTTATTTTATGTTTTCATTGATGTCACATGGATCATTGATGTCACATGGATCACATTGAGTTTTGGTGGCAAAAGCACTTCATAAATAATCATTTATGATATTTTGGAGAGCATTGATATATACACGATTTTTGTGAAAACCAAGGCAGGTAAAATAAAAGATTTTATTTAAAACCATGGATGGCATATTTGAAATAGGTTTTTCTTAAAACCCAAGTTGGCTTTTCGTTTCATCGAAAAATGTGCCCCAGTGAAGGAGATTTAATTTGAAATATTTAGTTTTAATTTTAAAATTAAAAATAAAAGTGATCCGCCGACGTCGTCGAATATGAGGGAGAAAACTATATAAAATGATGCCTAAGGTTTATTAATCCTTAGATTGCGCTCGTGAATTAATGCAATTTTTGGGAAGCAAAAAAAGCTTGTGCAAAAGAGGGTTAAGTGATGGAAGCGAAGAATAAATCGGACGATGTGTGAAACCCTAGTCACCTTAGGCATTGTGGCACATTGGAAATTGTATTTTGGCTAAGGCAAGTGGTAGAATGAACTTCAATGTTTTGAATCCCCTTGGCTGCATTAGAAGGCGTTGGAAGAAAGAGCGTGCGAAGCATTTTTGGTTTGTGTGAGAGGGAGGAGTGTTTTGAAGCATGTGGTGCCTTTCCATCCCAAACGAGCCTGTAACTCATGCGACAACTTGGACACAGTTAAGGCACTAATCAAGGAGGCTTCGAGGGATTGAATCCCATCACGGACAAAGGCAAGTTAATATATTTTTTTAATATTTTATTTTTCTAAAGTTGCCCTAGGAGAAATAAGGACTGTGATGCACTTTAAGAAAAAGAGAGATTTCTGGTGATTTTCCTTTTGGAAGTATATCATATTATGTATCATTGGAAAGATTATTTAAAGGGATATTTTATTAACTTTCTTAGAGGGAGAAATAAGGTGTGTGTAAAGAGATATTTCTAATTTTGTAAAGGGGTTCAAAAGTGAAGGTTGCTTTGTTCTTTTTCAAAGGAATTATTTCTTTCATGAGGGAACATGGTGTATTTTATTGAGTAGGAGTAATAAGGTGTTATTTGGATATTATTGTTGTGTTATTAATCAAGATATCTAATCCCTATTGAAAGTTGAAAAAGAAATTTTGTTGAGTGTGGCAGATTTAGTGGACAACTAATAATGCATCAAAAAGGTATGAGCAATATTCTCCATTGACTTTGTTTATGGTGGTTGATTTCTACAATATCATTGGAGAGAAAAGGATTCATTGTGGTTTCCTTTTTAAAAATGGTTGGTTGAATGCTTCAAGGTTTTCTAGTTTGAGAGTTGTGATTAAACCTTGTTTTATAAGCATTGTTGCTGAAGCCCATTGCTTGTACAAAGAACTTGAATTTGAGTTAGAGGATAACATGAGTATCATTGAACAATGTGAGAGTTATTATTGGGTGTTGTTGGAAACATTTTGAGTTGATTGATTCATGCTTGAACTAGGGTTTGTGAGAAAAAGTTGTTTCGTAAGGTGATTGGTTGAGTTGAGTTGATTGAGCCTAGTCAAGTGATTATGTGAAGTGGTTGTTCAAGTTCCATGAAACAAACTTCTATATTCTGATTTGAGTTGATTTGAGTTGAGAAAGAAATTGAGTTTATGAATAGAACATATTAAGTCTCTAACAATTCTCTTTATGCTTCTATAAGATTGAGCTGAGTTGAGATTGATTTGATTTGATTTGAGTTGAGATTGATTTGATTTGAGATCATTGTGGATCATTGTTGTCATCCATTGAAGAGTGCATTGTCATTCATTGTTTATTTCATCATTGAGCCTTGACTTCATAGATTCGTGGATGATATTTGAGTGTTACTTGATCATGATTGATTGAGCCTTTGAGAAGGCTTTTGGGAAATATTTGAGGTAGCTTTTATGCATGATTGATTGAGCCTTTGAGAAGGTGTTTGGTATAGATTTGTGGATATATTTGGGATAAATTTGAGCAAGTTATTTGTGAGCTTGCTAAGCAGAGTTGAGCAAGTTCTTGGTGAGCTTGTTGGAGCAGATTTAAGCAAGTTCATGGTGAGCTTGCTAGAGCATATTTTGAGCAAGTTCTTGGTGAGCTTGCTAAGTAGAGTTGAGAAAGTTCTTCGTGAGCTTATTGGATCAGATTTGAGCAAGTTCTTGGTGGGCTTGCTAGAGCAGATTTTGAGCAAGATCTTGGTGAGCTTGCTAAGCATATTTGAGCAGGTTCTTGGTCAGCTTGTTGGAGTAGATTTGAGCAAGTTCTTGGTGAGCTTGTTGGAGCATATTTTGAGTAGGTTCTTGGTTAGCTTGCTAAGCATATCAGTGGATAGCCTACCTGAGCAGATTAGGATTACCTAGTTGAGCAGATCAGTGGATTGCCTTGCTAAGCAAATCAGTGGATTGCCTACCTGAGTAGATCAGTGGATAGCCTAGCTTTGAGTAGATCAAGTAATAATTTGTATTGGGATAAGGATCCCTATTTCTTTATGAAATATTATAAGGATATTATCTTGTGGACTACCCCACATTAGGAGAACCACGTTAACTCTTGTGTCTCAATTGTGTGTGGTGATTTGTGCTCTTGCTTACTATTGCTATCTATGTCATTAATGCACACTGCTATATTTGGTTATTTCAATTAAGGACACTAATTAATATCGGTTTGGAAAGAAAGTAAAAAATGGGTGTTATACCATTCAAACCCCCTCTCAGTATAAGCTTGTGTTCTTCAACAACATCAAAATAGATTATTGGAAATTAGAAACACTTGAATAAAATCCTAAGGGTTACAAAAAGGGGTTATTAAGATCTTTTTTTAAGTTGGAAATTTGTAATATTCTTATCTCAAAAATTTCTCAAAAGAGATAAAATAAATCCAACATAAAAAACTCTTCAAAATTGAAAAGTGCCTAGTTCAATAGGAGCAATAAGGTGTTAGAAAAGTTGATTTTTTATCTTTACAAAAACTGTACAAAATCAACCAAAATTGAACTATATTTTACAAAAGCACTATATCATACTCCAAAAACATTTGGAAGTCATAAGGTATTATACAAAACTTGATAATAATAATATCTATCAAAGATTATCAAGTTGGGAAGATATAAGTTTTCTTCAAAACCTATAATTAGGTATTCATATCTAGAGAGACATAAGGAAGCCTACAAACCTAAGGATTAGTAAAGGTTTTATCCTATAAATCTTATATAATTCAATAAGGGATCATATACTGGTAGTTATAAAGTAGACTACTTTATCTCAAATAATTTAGGTTATATAAATGACTACTAGCATATTAAGCAACACTCTTAGAAGTGGAATAAGAAAAATACCAATATGGATTAAAAACCTGATGAACTATAATGATGGAAAGGACAAAGAAGAATCAAAACAATGTGAAATATGTTCTGAAATCAACAACTATGTTAAGGAAGATTCATCCAATGAATCTAATGACCAAAAATAGGAAAATATTGATCAACAAGCTTTTATTCAAAAAGTAATAGCTTCAATTGTGCACTTAGGTTAGAAGGTCTTATCAAGGATATAGACAAATATGATATTTCTAAGATAGATTGCAAAACTATCAGATCATCTCTACTATGCACTTATTGCAATTTATATGGTCACAAAAAGACAAATTGTTGAAGTTTCCATCCATGCAAATATTGTGATGGAAAAAATCACTCATATTTCTTCTATCACTTAAAATACAAGTACTATCAAGATTATGAAATAAGGTTACTCCAAAGAATAAACTATTATCTTCATAAACTTATTTCAGATGGATCTACTAACATTGAGCTCAAGGTTTATATTTATGAAGGACAGAGAAACATGTCTTACATAGATACAAATAAAAGAAGAACCAATTCAGATCCACTCAAGACATGCAATATCATGAGAACAATGGTCCATCAAAGACATCTAACATCAAGGAATAAATAATGGAAAAGGACAAGAGACCATGACATGAAGACTGAAGCAATAGAAGAGGAACCAAATCAAGACTGCTCTGAACAAGCCAAAGATCATCCAATAAAGGAGGAATACAATGCAAAGTCAATTGAAAGAAGAAGCTTCAGCTACAACTTACTCTGCATCATAAGAAGACATAGATTACTTGTTGCACCTGAAAACAAAGAATGTAGAGGAAGAGTACAAAGTTCAATATGAAGAAGATTAAGATCCATATTGAAGACTAAAGTCTTCAATACCTAAATAATGTAATACAAGGGGTTGTTAGAAATAGAGTATGTTACATCATTTGGGTCATGTAAATGTATCTTCCAATGTACATACTTAGGACATTAGATTACTTTAGGGGGAATTTATCTAGTTACTTCATGCAATGTAATAAATGCACAAGTGTCAATGTGAAAGTTGTATATGTGCAAGTTATCCCTTGCACAACTAGGTAGAGTGTTGGTCAAGTTACCTATTTTACCTATATAAGGAAGACCACATTGTTAGATATAGAGTCGAGGGACATAGTCAGATAGTGTAGCTTAGAGCATAGTACAATTCTATGTAGATCACCATCCATTGGTGATGGATGCAATGTAGTTCAATAGCTTTATTAATGAAGTGTTCATTTCCTCCATAGTTACATTGTATTATTTTATGTCATTTCTATTTACAACATATTTCAGTCATCTAGAAGATTTAATTTCATTCATATTATTTTGCATCTTGTGATTACTATCTCTCAGTGCTCATTATATCAAAAGCTAACCTTTTGTATAAATTATTTTAAAGCTATAACATTGAGCATCTTGTGTAAAATTGATCCTATCATTATTTTATGTAATTTATGGCTTGAAATAAATAACAAACATTTTAAAAACAAATATCAAAATCACCATGTTTGAAATTATATTATTACCTCTCCAATATACTTACAAACATGGTGCTCATCATGGGAAGTATCAAGTGCTAAAAATAGAGGTGTGAGTCTCTTGTTTACAGGATTTTAATATACATGAAATGGTGATCTACAAAATAGAGTTAACACAAAGGATGTGCTTCAGTCTATGATAAAAGAGAAATTTCCATAATTTGGGTATAATAAAATTTTTTGATGATGTTTCTAATGGAAATCTAAGAAAATCTAGTGGAGGTGATATTTTTCAAAATAATGAAGGAAATTTTTTCTCACATACTCAAAATCATATGGAACTTAAACTAACAACTATGCAAAATTTAGGGCACTTCATACATGGATAAAAAATATCATTGAAAAAGGACAGGGATATATCAATTTATGAGGTTTCACAAATTATTACTAATCATATCAAGAAAAATGGTTGTATAACCCTGACCCTAGCTAACTCCTCAACCCTTACCTAACTCATTATTACAATAATATCCTAATAAAGTAAACCACTACACCAAAAAGGGTCTTTAAGGATGGTTTTTAACCACCCTTAAAGATCTTTAAGGGTGGTTATTCAGTTGTTGTCTATGAGGGCATCGTAAAAAGTCTCGTAGCATACGAGAGCAATTAAAACTGCCTTAAAAATCATCCTCTTAGGGTTTATTAGGGCAGTTAAAAATTACCTTAAAAACCACCTTAGCTTATCACTATGAGGGCAATTTAAAACCGCCCTTTTAGGGTATAGACCCTAAGAATGTGGTTTAAAACCACCCTAATAGAACCTAAGAGGGCGGTTTTAAACCACCCTCTTATTATTACTTTTATATATATATATAAACCTAAGAGGGCAATTTTAAACCACCCAACTATTATTAATTTTTAAAAATATATATATACCTAAAATAAACCAGTTTTATATAGTCAATCATAGATAGTTCTCCCCATATGTATTTTTATGATGTTGTATTTCTTCAGGTACTTCCTTGATACACTTCTCAAGATCAGTGCCTAACCGATTGGCTATCTCATTTACCTGTTACCACTGCAAACTATTACTAATGACTAATTTCCTGTGCACGTACTTATATAAAAATAAAAAATAATATGAAAACAAAATCAAGATCAATTGCTTAATTACCCCTTCAATCTGATGCAGAGCATCATATTCTTTATCTCTAACCAAGTGAACAAGACTTTCTACCCCTATTTTGAAGCCTTATGGAGGAATATCCAACACTGGAAAACCAATCAAACATATTTTAACATGCACTTTGTTAACAGACTATACACAATAATAATACCATTTTCCTTTCTTCAGATAAAAATCACAAGATCATGGGTTAGTAAATCAAAATCAATCAAAATAACATCAATTGCGAAGCACAATCTAGAAAAATAAAATATTTTTCCAACATATATCTATCTTGTAGCCATTCACTAAGTGCAATATCACATGAATTGTACTTGGCAATAACTGACTTGTACTCAACATATAATCATCAAATTAAAGATCCACATGACACATCCCCTCAAAACAACATCAAAATGTACGTAAGATCATGTATTCTATAGGCAGATATCATTGTAACACAATTGCAAATCATCTATATGAAGGTATTAGCCTATTCAAATACATGCTACATAGGTTAATTGTGATGTCTTTGAAGCATCGTTATACATCTAAGAACTAAACAATATAAAGAGTCACAGTAGATCTGGCACTTGGTGGAGGACTCGCCAAAGAGTTGACTCTGCTTGTTTACCCATAGATTAAACTTAAAGTCTCTACTATACAAAAGAAGTAATGAAACAATGATTGAATGCTTGTAAATTTTAAAGAAACTTAATTTTTTTTTTTAAACATTGTGTCATTGGCATTGAGGTGTACTCAACTCATTTGAAAATTGTTGAAATCTACAAGATAGTCTGAATACAACATCCATCAGTCAAATAATGTACATGACTTTATATGCATCAAACTCACAGTGATGATTTGAATTCACAGTTGATAGTTCTAGGTTTAAAAAAACTAATAGAAATCTCTAAACTCTTTCAAAAAGAAGATAAGTAGATATGTCAAAGCTAAGAGTAAGTGCAAAGCAGTAGAAACTACCCAACCCAATGACAGACAAACAAAACAACCCTTAGAAAAGTAATACACCTAGCTATTGTTGTTTCTCTTCTACTCATATTTTTTATTTAACCCATTCTCTCTATTTTCTTTTTCATTTTTGGAGGGCTTTTTTGCTTTTTAGCCTTCTATAATTGGCCTTCAACCTTTAGGTAATCAGCCTTATAATTGTGTATACCTTCCACCATTGTTATCCCAGATTCAAAATTACAACATGTAGGCCTTTGCCTGGTAATCAGCTCTAACAACATGATGCCAAAACTGTACACATCAGTCCTTGAGGATGGTCTCAAACGGTATGCTCTTTCTGTTCAGAACAAAACATAATATTAAATCATCATATTGATATTTCATGCCACAATGAATACAAAATTCTATTAAAGTTGGAGCACTCATTCACTGTGGACTGTGTTTTCTTAAATTGATAAAATTTAGAAGCACCTATGAGCATTATCTGCATAAAAATTTATTTTCCTCCAGGATGGTGTAAAAGCTAAACTATAATGACTTACTGCTATAGAACCCACCAGGATTCCATTAACCTTGCCTTCCAGCTACCCATACCTCTCTGATCTTTGTCCAATTCCTACTATGTATGGGGAGCACTTGTGGTAGATTTTCTATTTGCAGGCATTATGGAAAACATTACTAAATCTAACAATTCTTGAGGAAATGTATACCTGTGTGAAGATGGCATGTTGCAAAAATTTGTATATTTACTGTGTGTACTTTTTATGCCGTTCTCTTTAGTGCATCGTTCTTCTTTGATGTTACAAACTTGAAAATATACCACATTGCTAACGGACTTAATCCTTACCAATATATATTTCTGTTATGAAGTGCTTGCTACCCTAAAAATGTCAATATGAATATTATATAAGCAAAGACATAAAGACACAAAATTTTGAATGAAGCAAGAATTTCCCATTAAAGATGGGGTGTGGTTACAAGAAAATACAATTACTGATGTGAATTGTGGTAGAAATATTAATAGAATTTAGGTGTTTTCCATAGACTTTGGCATAATAGATATCCCTCAGACCTTGCATCTAGGCCAAAGTAATTGTGTTTACTGCTGTCCAGTTTCTTGGTCATGCACACCTCAGGTTTAATCAGATTTTTAAGACTTGATTTACCATGAGATTGGTTAAAAAGTTAACAACTCAAAGTACACAATTGAAATCATTAGGTAGAGCGAAAATGTTGACTTGCTTTTATTGTTCAAAAAGTGTGCTGGTTTGGCCCTGTCCTAAAAAATGAAGAATTGAACAGCAGAGATGTAGCAGTGAAGCTCGGTCAATTAAGAAAGAATTGAAAAGACATGTGCATACCAAATCCAAATCAAGAGTTCACTATGAGTACTAACGAAAGGTAATCAAACAGGAAATGCAATTCTTATACTGTTTTTAGAAACAGCAAACATAATCTAAGCAAAAGGCACAAAAATAAAAATGATTTTAGGCCTGAATGGGACTAGAAATTGAAAACTTAATGCAACTTGCAATGATTTATGGGTGAATTCAGTAAGGTTCCATGTCTGATTTGCCACATCCCCAGTGGTATAAGAATCAAATCAAGGAGCGAGAGTGCAAATTCTAGATGAGTTTTTCAGAACGAGTTTGGGATCTAAGCTATCTGTGCATTGTTATTTACTGTAGTCCTCTAATTACATGCTTGTAAAAGCATCATAACCAAAGGATTAAGACCCAAAAGAGGCTTACCAGGTGCTGTATACCCAATGGTCCAAGAAGGCCCACATGAGCTTTCTGTCATATGGAGGTTAGATGCCTTTGCCACTCCAAAATCCCCTATGTGGGGTTCAAAGTCCTCATCCATTAGCACATTGCTAGGCTTCAAATCACAGTGAACAACACGAGTCCTCGACTCATGGTGTAGATAGGACAACCCATGAGCTACTCCAATGGCTATATTCAACCTTTGCTTCCATTCCAAGGGACATTGAGCCTCTCCATGCAACAAATTCTCCAAGCTACCATTTGGCATGAACTCCAAGATCAGAGCCATCTCCTTTGAATCATGGAAATACCCAAGAATCTTGAGCAGGTTCCTGTGCCTCAGCTTCCCCAAGATCTTCAGTTCTGCCAAAAAATTCTTCCTTGAGAGTGTCTCCTGATCAATCTTCATCCATTTCACTGCAACAACCCTGCCATTGGGAAGAACTCCCTTGTAGACAGTGCTGAAACCACCCTTGCCAATCAAGTTTCTTACACTGAAATTGTCTGTTGCAGCAACCAGCTCATCTCTGGTCATCCTCAGGTGAGGCTCATTTACCAATGGCAATAGGGGTGCTTTCACTCTAGGGGTGAAGATGACCATCTCAGAGCACCTTGTGAAGATAATCAGCAGTACAACAATGGTCACAACTGCTGTGAATATGCCTGCAGCGAGCAGAATCACTGCAACACTGCCTCTTTCTGAGAGGGGTCCAAAATCGTGATTGGCATCCATCCTATTTAGTTCCTTATTGTAATCTACTTAATAAAATGGGCTCTGTAAAATGAAAAGAAACAATAACAAAGGTGGAAGTGGTTGTATAAAGAATTGTGAGCGAACTGCAGTCAATCTAGTTTCAGGGAAGAGCAACAAGTGGGTCAATAAAATTCCATCACAAGTGCACACAATCACCATCACCATGCAAAGGGATCAATACAATTTGAATAGTCTCCATGCCAATGTTATTGTTGGGTACGTGTCTTGGAAGATTCATGGGAACATGAGATTGCCGTGTAATATTTTTCTTGGATTCCAATGTCCTCCTTTTAAAATTGTCCACTAGATGTAGGCCCTACCTACAAAACAAACAAGACCACATAAAATTCCATATTATAATTTATACAATAAGACAAATTATTGTAGAAGGTGATACGTTGCAACAATCCAGATGAGAACTATTCAGGCAAAGTTCAACATAACATCTTCAACATGAATGCAGCTTCATTAGCAAAATAATTCATTGATTTTATAATGCGTCTCCAGACATGAAACAAAGTGAAAGAATTAAAAAGGTTATACTACTAGCAAGGTAGAAGGGAAAATAGTTTACCATAATCTGAAAGATTTTAAAAAGCATGATCTATAGACTTTCCTGGTATTGTTAATTTGTAGGAGTTAGCCTGGAATTAATATAATTTACTTAATAATTGGACGTAGAGTTAGGTATTTGGTTGGTATAATTGCATATCAAAGATAAGTGTTAAACTAGATGTTGAATGAATATGAAACACTTGTGATTAAAATCATATAAAATATTTTATATGTGAACTTATTGGTTAATTAACTTTGCCACATGCTCTAGTTGTGATGGTCTGCACCACACAAAGTTTATTTTTTTCTAAAATGGCATGTAGATAACAGAACTACAAGACCACCATATTGCAACATTCAAACAAAATAAGCTTTTAAATTTACATGTGAATTTGTATAATTACCTTTCTTGGATATGAATGTCATTATAGTATTCCTCTTGAGATTTATGAATAAATTTTCAAAATCTCTATACTCTGAATATGCATCAATATTCTACTCTTTTCCTCCTAAATAAAAGCATAGTAACTTGACTAACTAAATCAAGAGTCAAGACCCCCCTAGCACTCCAAAATTTCTAGCTCAATCTTAATCCTATGTCTGCCTATCCCTCTCTAAAGCTCTTCCATTCTTCTTCCCCCTTCAAGTCCAGGTCCACAAGTTTGTATGAATAATTATATCAACCTCTTTCCATGAGAAGATATTTCCATATATTCTCATGACCAATGGTTCCATTAGCCTTGGTCCTACCATCACCCCACCGGTTCCATCAGCCTTGTTCTAAATATACGTAAAGCAACTTTGATGGATAAGGAAAACTATTAAGTACCCATCTATTGTTTTAGAGTGTGACCACCAATGTGCCAAATTGAATATCATAATATCAACACCCTTCCACTTGGAGGATTTTTTATCAATATTGTCAATTCACAAAGTTGATTGCCTCTTTCTTCCAATTCTAGCCTTGCCCTCTTGAACCAAGAAATGGGTAACATAGAATTCAATTGTACAATGATAATCCTAGAGTGTTTATCCAATTTTCCCACCAAATTGAAAGCATCACAAAATCAAATAAGATTACAAATAAATGCAAAATAACAATCTATATAAAGTAATAAATAACATACATTCAGGAAACAAGAAATTTCAATATACCTTTATAAAGAGCAATTTATGTAAAGATAATAGACAAATAAAAGCACAACATGCAAATTCCAACACTGATATAAAAATAAGATTAATGTACAAAGAATAAAATTATCTCATTCCAACATGATATATAAATACACGAAAACTATATTTTTACATGAAATGAATAAGAACATGCAACTAAATTCCAATTTAAAATTTATTTTTACAATGGAAGTGAAGTGGGAAGAATTTACCATGAATGTGAAGGTGTAGAATAATTTCCCTTTCTTAATTTTCAATGATGGATTTTATATACTCATCTCTTATTAGGAACAACTTGACTCAAAATATAAAGCATACATTCCTATTACTTTCTATTGATCGAGTCCCCAACAAATGCAAGCCTCCTACCTGTTAACCATTCTAGCATATTTGTGGCATTGAATCTAAAAAAATAAGCTTACGTAAGATTGAAGCAATATCTATGTCAAAGTAAGAACTAGTTGAGGGTTGGGACTATAAAATTTTGAGTAAATATTACTTCATGAAAGCTTTGGGAATCAATACTTAAACTATGCAATTGGACAGAAAATTAACAATTGGTTACATAGACTTGTAAAATACCCTATCTATAGTGAAATGCATTCAAACTATGAGGTAATCTAATAACACTTTACAACTTCCCCCAATGTATATTCAAGAAAAAGAGAATATAAGACCTAAATACAACAAATTATCTTACACAATTTGTCGGTCTAGGACAGCTTGTTGAACTCAATGGATTCTTAATCCAATGGCATGGTGATGATGATTATCTAGGGAAGAGGGCCAAACTGTAATACATGTGCTAGAATCTAGTAAGATAAAATCTCCACATATAGAACTAAGTTGTAGTTTAGTCCTTTAGATAGTCAATTCCCTAATATATGTAACCCAATATAGCCAGATTATAGTACATTAATTGTAGTTTGGTGCCCTAGACAATCATTGCCAAAAAAACACACCCAAATGACTACAAGAAACAAAAAACAAAGAAAAACAGAGAACTTCATTTCATTTGAAGTTACCTTGGAAGATTGCAGTGTCTAGGCTGCCATCTCCACTTCATGAAATCCAAATCCGTCCTGCCATTGCCCTCACAGTCAAATGCCTCATCTATGAAGGAGTAAGATCAAGTCTAGTATAGAGGATACGATCTATCAAAAATCCATTTCCCATCAAAGATATTGCAAGCATCGATTCCTTCATTTGACTTGGGTGGGGGTGCCATCTGCAAAGCAGCATCTACTCCTAGACCTCTCGCATTACCAAAATGTGTGCTTTGATTCAAGGAATGTAATGTGCTTCCAATCATGTTCAAACTTGTTGGAGGACTTGCAGAACCCATGACTGTAGTATTCACATTGATAAATGGACTAGGGTTGGGCGCCTGGGCACCATGGTTTTTAGGAGGTGGGATGGCTCTAAGTTCAATGGGTACATTCCCCATACTATTAAATGATCTAATTTTTAGTGGAGGAGGAATATCTTTCTTTGAGGATGAATTTGGGGTATTTGGATCAAGTGAGGAGTTACTAACAAAGTCTGCACTTTTTGTGTAGCCTGTTTTGTTGAGTTGATGTTCTTAACAAAAAATATCTGGGATTTGTTTAGAAACTCAATGAAAGTAGGTAAACTAATCCATTTTGGCAGTATAACAAATGCATTGAATATGGGTAAAAACAAACCCAAGAATAGTAAAATTGTGAAAGCAATACCCAAAAAATAGGACTGGCCTTGACTTGATTGTAAACATTTATTTCTTCTTTTGCTCCATCCTCAACATTCTCTCTCAATTTTAGTACTTGCCCAGATGCTTGTTTAATTCATTCTGGAATAGAAAATAAATGGTTGGTCTAGATTCTTCATCTTTCCCATGCATCTTTTTTTAATTCGTCTCCTGCTTTGGTTTGTTCACATCAAGGTTATGCATAGTGGTGAATATTCGCCAATTGGGCAAATATTAGAATTTTCTAAATTGGAATTGGCGAATAAGAGGACCCTCAACATCGGCCCATTCACCTAAAATTTTCAAGACCAATTTTTGTATTAGGATCAATTCGCCATAATATATATCCAAACATAGGCATATTTGTACTTGTTGGAAAGTTCTTTTCAAGCCTGATCTAATGGTAGTATTTTTATGAAGTTATAAGATGATTTAATAGGTCAAAAGTGGCTTCAAATATGACCTTACATTTTAGGGCTTCAAATACCCCAAATTTTGGTATGAAGATGTTCGATTTAAATTGCTTAGGATTCTCCATGATTCACCTTGATTTTGATTAGGATTCACCATTTTTTTACAAGTACATTTTGATTCCAACCCCTTATGCATAACCCCTGGTTCACATGTACAACAAGACATGTAGCTGACCATTCAGGACAAATTTATCACAATTTTAAGATTCTTCCCCCTCTCTTTTTCCCTTCCCACACAGAAAACCATATATATAAGGGTAATTTTTAAGGTTGGTTTTAAACCACCCTCTTCTCCCTCTTTTTTTCCTCTTCTGTGTGGGAAGCCATATATATATAGGTGATTTTTAAGGGCGATTTTAAACCGCCCTCTTAGGATCTATTAGGGTGTTTTTTTACTGTCATAAAAAATCATCATTTTTTAAGCATTGTTAAAAGTTTTTTTTGGTAAGGGCAGTTTAAAACCGTCCTCTTAGGTCTATTAGGGTGGTTTTTTACCATCGTAAAAAACCATCGTCTTTTAGGTGTCATTAAACTATTTTTTTGGTGAGGGTAGTTTAAAACCACCTTCTTAGGATCTATTAGGGTAGTTTTTTATCGTTGTAAAGAACGTCGTATTTTAGTTGCCCTTAAATTACTTTTTTTTTGTGTAGTAAACCTTGGGTTATTTGTGGCCTATGCCAATAATCCATAACATCCATAACCAATATAATATTAAATACCTACATATCTATCCCTAGGTATCGTACTATTCCACCCTCAATAATGTTTCATACTTGAAACATGAGATGAAGCCAAATAACATGATACTTTTAATCATTATTAAAAATTGGTACCAATCTTGAACATCCATTTAGCCAAGTAAAATCTTAATTGGTGATGGCCTTCAATGATGCCATGTTTATGATGTGTCATTTTGATATCTATTAGTGTTTATTTGATCCCATATGTTTATTGTATCACTTTGATATCTTTAATGATTGCTTATTTGACTTCATGCTTCTATTGTGCCACTTTAATATCCATAATGATTCTCCTTTGGAACCATGATTTTGTTGTACTACTCTCATATCCATAATGATTGCTCCTTTTATTCCATGCTTCCTTTATTCTACTCTACTATACTTAATGCTCTTTTTTTACCATGTATTGCTATATTTAATGCCTTTTTTATTTCATGCAGGTCCATAATACTTCTAACAAACTGTGCAATGCCTCCATAAATTTTGCCTCTCACGATGGTATGGGTATAGTTCAACCTTATCTAGGTGTTTTACTTTATTCCACCCTATAAAATTGTGTGCCTATGTCTTAACTTCTTTTAAATGACCCTTCTCTGATTCTTTCTTGTGCTCTTCTTTTTTATTCCCCTTTTTTGGTTCTTTCCTGTGCACTTCTAGCAATTCTACCTACGACTTTTCTTCAACTTTTTCCTTGGACTCTACTTTTGATTATTTTGTTGGCTCTTCAATTTATTCATTTGCAATAACTTCTTGTTACTTCTCCTTCGATCATTGCTCCTTAAGCTATTTTTTTGAATAAGCTATGTGTGGCTTCTATTGGGGGTCATTCCATTATAAAAACACAACATTACATTGCTCTCATTACATTTATAACAAGTTAACTAAAGCATATCCAATTCTACCTTTCTATTAAATATATTCTTCATTTTCTTTTCTATCAAAGATATTCTCTAGGTTATTACGCCGAATATTGGTCTGCTAGAGTTTTATGAGGAAAAACTACTCTGCTAGGGTTTTATGAAGAAAAACTGCTCTGTAGGGATGGTAGCAGCTTTCAAAGGAGGTCTAAAAAATTGGAGGAATATCGTGATGGCATCGGGTCCAGCACAGAGAGTGCATGCTCGTGATGTTTTTTCATCTGAAAATGATTGGAAGGAATAGGATTTTCCAATGCATGTAGGGAACCACTTGTTAAATAATAATGGATGTTTGGAATGATGTGAAGCCAGGCCAGTTCTAGTGGTTCAACCAAACTCGATAGCGGAAGATGTGGAGTAAATTACCAAACATGCCCTTATTGGCAAATTTTTAGGCATCTTAATTTTTCTCCCCTTTGTGGAGGTTTGGGTCATGAAGACTTGGAATCCTGAAGGTGATGTGGAGGTGATGCTGAGTGTGAACAACTATTTTATGGTGGTTTTCTCTTGTATTGCAGATCGTAACAAAGCATTTGAAGGGGGTCCTTATTTCTATAACCAAGTGGGACTCTTTCTTAAACCCTGGCATGTGGGTTTCAACCCATCAGAGGAGCGGTCGTCGTGGGTTCCAGTATGGGTGTGGCTTCCATGGATCCCGTTGGAATTCTGGAGAACTAATATCTTGCATAAGATTGCCTTCTGCTTGGGAAGCCGATTGGAATGTCACAACAAATAATGGATAAAAAGGTAATCTCTGTTGCTCAATTTTGTGTTGAAATTGACTTAAATAATACTATTCCATATTCTATTCAAATACAATTTGGATCAACTACAAGGGTTCAAAAACTTGACTATGAAGCTCTTCCATTTTGTTGTCGGACTTGTCATGAGTATGACCACTTGCAAAGAAAATACCCTAAGTTTGTCTTGCCTGTGGCTTCAAATCCTGGGCCCTCTCGGTCTAGACAATGTTTGGATAAAGGAAAAGCCCCGATAAAGGAAGGGGAATGGGATAAGGGAGGTTTTATTTCGATAAAAGCCCAAAACAGAGGATGAAGGGCAAAAAAAGACCTTAAGGATAGCTAGCTAGATGTTATACTCAATCATTTTGAAATATTAGATGATCTTGATTAGTGCATGGAGA
This sequence comes from Wollemia nobilis, assembly GCA_028583015.1. Classification (NCBI taxonomy): domain Eukaryota; kingdom Viridiplantae; phylum Streptophyta; class Pinopsida; order Araucariales; family Araucariaceae; genus Wollemia; species Wollemia nobilis. The sequence goes on from JAQPPZ010017058.1 coordinate 2,880,169, forward strand.
TACCTAAAATGTCGCTACCTGATGCAAATATAACAAGGCCGAATCATATGTCTCTTCTTGATGGGGAACTTAAGGAATCAGATCTAGGGGGTTTAAATGAAGAACAAAGGGCTTTGGATCTGAGTATAGGGGACATGGTTGGGTCTAGCCCTATAAGGGAAACTATTTTAGAAAGTTTTATAGATTTAGTTATGTCCTCTCCTACTCAGGCACTGATGCAGTCATCCTTGGACTACAAAACTCCTACAATGTTGGGATTATAGCAAAAAATAATTTAAAAAAAAATTCGGATAAGAATATGAAGGTGGGTCGAAATAAGGACCAAGATAAAATTAAGTTAATGGGGGAGACTTTGGTGGAGTCAGGATTGGTGAGAACATTGGACTCCCATTTTTATAACCCCCAAAAATGATTATCCTCTCATGGAATGTAAGGGGGTTGAACAACATCCCCAAACAAAAATATGTTCGTGATTTGGTTCGTGTGCATTCTTTGGATGTGGTGTTTATTCAGGAGACTAAATTGGCTATTGATAGTATGTTAAATATTGCTCCCAAGTTGTGGAGAAGGGGGCAATGCCAGTGTATTGGTGCATGTGGATATGTTGGTGGCATCGCTTGTTTATGGGATCCGGTTAAGATATCCCCTCTTACTTGGATTTCTAGCAGATGGTCTATTTCGATGGTCGGGCATGATAATGAATCTGGTGAAACCATCCTACTTACAAATGTGTATGCTCCTGTTTATTACAATGGTAAAGTGAATTTGTGGGAGCACATTTGCTTTGTGAGAAGTTTGGTTCCCTTGTACCCATGGATTTTGGCTGGAGACTTCAACTCTATCACTTGTCTAGAGGGAAAATGTGGTGGGGTGGACCGTCTCGAGCCTTTTTATTCTATCTTCAATGCTCATATCCAGGCCCTAAACTTGGTTGACATTAACCTAGATAATGGGATCTTTAATTGGTACAGTAGAATGTGTGAGGAAGCTTCCATCTCAAAGAGACTAGATAGGTTTTTGATATCCAGTTATTGGATGGGTAATAACAAAAGTGCTAGTTCTATGATTCTGGAGGGTAGGGGATCTGATCATTGGCCTATCAAACTCTCTCCTTTGGAGTTAGGGCTAAAAAAGAATCTCTCCTTTAAGTTTCAACTTATGTGGCTTCGTGATCCTAAGCTTCATGATTTCATGCGAGGCTGGTGGACCACTGGCAAACCTCCTCATGGCATCGCTATGTATTACTTTATGAAGCGACTACAATTTGTAAAACATAAATTAAAGATATGGAATAGACTAAATTTTGGGAACCTTTCCTTGGCTAAGTTGGCAGCTCTTAGGAGGATGGAAGAAGCTTCAAGGAAGATTAGAGATCAAGGATTCATGAAGGAGCTTCTTGTTGAGGAATCTGAGGCTACGAAAGACCTTGTTGAATGGGAATTGAGGGAAGAAATTTTTTGGAAACAAAAAGCTCGAGTAGATTGGCTTTAGGAAGGGGATAGGAACACAACCTTCTTTTATAACTCAGTTAAGGCTCACCGTAATGGTAACCTGATTACCTCTCTTGTGAATTCTCAAGGTGCCCTGCTCTCTTCTTTCAAGGATATTTTAAAAGAGACTAAGAGGTATTTTTCCTCTCTCTTCAAGGAGGACTCCCTATCAGATGATGAGAATGAAAAACTTATTCTAAACTGTATTCCAACGATTGTTTCTAGAGAGATGAATGAGCACTTCATGGGTCCAATTTCCCTTGAGGAGTTAGAAAATATTGTATTAAAGATGAAAAAGGAAAAGCCCTAGGCCCATATGGATTCCCCATTGAGTTTTATCAGGATTTTTTGGATTTAATCAAATTTGATCTTTTGGAGATGGTCCATGAGTCCCAAAAGAACAAACAGATGCTAATGCCCCTAAATGCTACCTTTGTGGTGCTTATACCCAAAAAGAGGGAGCAAATTCCTTGGATATGTTCAGGCCTATTGCTCTCTGCAATGTTGTGTATAAGATCATCACAAAAATTATTATTGAAAGGTTGAAGATATGGTTGAGAAAAATCATCTCTGAGGAGCAAAGGAGGGTTTGTTGTTGGCCAACAAATATTGGATGGGATTGTTATTACTACAGAAGCTATTCACTCGATGGAAACTTTGAAGGAGAAAACTATTTTCATTAAGTTGGACATGGCCAAAGCCTATGATCAGGTCAGATGGTCCTTTCTTCAAAAATTTATTGCTAATTTTGGATTTGAGGAGGAATGGATTAGATGGGTGATGAGTTGTGTTTCTTCTTCCTCATTCTCTGTTCTTGTTAATAATGAGCCATCAGAGCTATTTGAGGCCTCAAGGGGATTGAGGCAAGGATATCCTTTATCTCCTTATTTGTTTATCATTATGGTGAAAGGGTTGGGAAGATTTCTCAAGTATCAAGTCATGCAGGGTCTCATTCAGGGGTGGAAGTGGGATAGTAGTTTTCCACCTCTTTCCCACCTTCAATTTGTTGATGATACTACTTTGTTGGGAGTTGCCACTATCAAGGAAGCTGGAAATATTAGACAGTCTCTTGACATATATCTTGGTGCTTCTGGACAGTTGGTTAATGAGGACAAGTCTTCTATTTTCTTCTTAAATATCCCTCCTATTATTCAAGCCAGGATTGCTCGCATTCTAAGATTCTAGGTTGGGACTCCCCCCTTCATTTATCTTGGTATTCCAATTTCATCTCATCCTCTACCTAGATCTTCTTGGCAGTTTGTGCTTGATAAGTTTATAAGGAAGGTGAATCACTGGAATTTCAGATGGCTATCCACTGTAGGTACAGTGTTGCTTTTAAAATTTGTTGTTCAAGATTTATCCATTTATAGATGTTTTGTACAAATAGCTCCCTCTCACTTCATCAAGGACATGGATGCTTTGTCAAGATAGTTTTTATGGTCTAGAAAACTTGATCAATCTAAATGGAGTCTGGTTAGGTGGGATTCTATATGCAGACTTGTGCAAGAGGGAGACCTTGGGTTGTGACAAACAACTCTTTTTGGGCAGGCTTTGGCTGCAAAACTTTATTGGAGATGGTGTACCTCTCAAGATCATATTTGGGCTAAAATATTATCTTGTAAATACTTGAGAGGTATTTCTGAGGCTAAGATCCCTAAAGTCATCTTGGTTGGGAAAGGTTCAGCTTATCTGGGACACTACGAAAAGAGGAGCTAATTTAATCAAGCAGGGTTTGTTCTGGATTTGTAATCAGGGATCAAATGCTCTTTTTTAGGAGGATTCTTGGGATGGTCACCCTCCTATATTGAATCAATATCCTAGGTTATGTTCCCTAAGCATTTTTTTCTTGGAAGCAGGATGGTCTTGTGTGGAGGACGTTAAAAAAAACCATTATTTTGGAAATATGGAGATGTACAAGTGGAAAGATCCGCAAGAATGGCCCTAGGGGGACTGGCCAAGGACAGAGAGGTGCTTGCTCTTATTATTATGGGGAGGCTTTATTCTTCATTGAGGGGTAAATATATTCTGGCTTGGAACCCTAATCCTAAGGGAACCTACTCGGTAGCCTATGGTTATCAGGTTCTTGATAAGAAAAAGTATGAGAGTCTTCCTGTCACTTGGTGGAAAAAGGTGTGGACCAAATTTGCTTGGCCAAAATGTAACTTCTTTCTATGGTTGGTAGCTTGTAATAAATGCTTCACTTGGGATAATGTGAGGAAGAGGGGATTTCAAGGTCCCTCTTTTTGTGTCCTTTGCAGTAAGAATGAGGATGACTCTTCTCATTTATTTTTCAAATGCTCCTTTTCCAGAGACATTGGCACCGTTGGTGGAGTTATTGGAACCATCCATGTTTTCATGTGCTATCCCTGGTGGAGTTTTGGAGTAGTCTGGGCAGACCTCCGGCCAAGGGCCCCTTACTTCGGATGGCTTGGAATTTGGGCCCTTCTTGCATCATCTGGCAAATTTGGCTCGAATGGAACTGGCGCATATTTTAGGGCAGTTATTTGGCTGTTCAACAGATCTAGCAAAGGATCCTATATATGGTTCAGGAAACCATCCATAGCAAATGTGATGTGGACCCTCTTTTGGATTCTAGGGAGAAGGTACAACAAGCACCTAGTCTCTTTGGGGATGGTGTGAACTCTTCTAGCCCTAGTAGGGTTCCTTAGCTCAGCAATAAGGTTAGGATATATGGTAGGTGGATGCCACCCCCTAGAGGAGTTTTAAAAATTAATACTGATGGATCATCTAGGGGTAATCCTAGACATGTTGGCATTGGTGATGTTGGGAGAGATTCTACTGGTGGTGTCAATTTTTTATTTTCCATTTATAAAGGTGTTCACTCCAACAATTTTATGGAAGCTCTTGCAATTCTTGAGGCCTTGTAGAGGGGGTTTTCTCTTGGTTGGCATAGGATTATCTGTGAGTCTGACTCTCAAATTGTGGTTAATATTTTAAACAGTAAAAGGGTGGAGGAAGTTAATTGGCAGTTGGTCTCTGTAAACGTTCAGATTCTTAGAATGAGTGAAGAGTTCGAATTTATATCCTTTGTGCATATTCCAAGGGAATGGAATGTGGTTACTGATTACCTGGCCAAAAGGGCTTCTGAGCTGTTGGATCCTTGGAGTATCAATAATTGGGAGAGTCTCCCGTCTAGGGACTCTCAACGCTTGTGGGAGTTGATCCACAAGGATGTACAGACTTAATGTGGTTTTTTCTTGTTGTCTTTTTTGGGTGTCATTCTAGTCTAGTGGTTTTAGCCTGTTTGGTTGTTTATTTGAGTCCTGGTTGGAAGCTCAATTGTACTCTGTAATCCAAAATTTTTATCAATAAATTTTTACCCCTTTATTTTAAAAAAAGAAGATATTCTCCATATTCCTCAAACAACTAAGTTTCCATAATCAACTCCTTTTATATCAGATGCCTTCCAAAATTTAAATTATTTCAAGATGAAATTCAACACCGTGAATGACTAAAATATTTGATGCCCAACTTCTATATCTATAAATATATTGTCTATAACAACATCATAATTTCTTAATACCTTTTTTTAGGGTTCTTATTCATTCCCCTAATATTTTAAGATATATATATATATATATATATATATATTATTATTATTATTATTATTTTTTAATTTGTAGGTTTAATCCCACTTCTTGTTAGCATTTGTGATATTTGCTTTTGTTTTCTCATATCAATATCCCTTTGTGTTTCTTTTTCTCTTTGTTTTTGATTCTTGGTTCTTCCTCTCTTTTTTCATTCCTAGTAATACTTTCATCTTCATCAATCTCTTCAATCTTCTCACACTACTCATAGTAGGAATTATCATATTTGTGTTTACCTTATTCTAAAGGATCTAAAGTGTAGGGAATAACCTCAACATCACAATCTTCTTTATGTTGCCCTAAAAAACCTGAAGTGCAAGGATGCTCTTCTATAGCAATTATATTCTTATTATGTCCTAAAAAATATAAATTGTTATGGGTTTCCTCCTCCTTATTTCTTTATTATTTTGCTCTTGAAACCTTAAAGTGCAAGGGATAACATCTTCACCTCTTTCAATTTTATTACCTGAAGAGGATTCTATACTACTTGAGAAAAATGAAGATGATTTACCCAGAATAAACTTGACCTCTTTTACTATCTTTATTTTAGGATTTATCTCCACCTCTTATTTTACACCTTTAATTCCTTTTGAACTTGTCAAATGATACTGTGAATAGGTTTTATTTGCATCTTCTTTCAGAGTAATATCCTTGATATGATCTAGCTTCTATTACTATATGATTTCCTTGCTTTGTCTTGAATTTTATCTCATGGCTATAATTTTTTATCCTTTTCTTTATAGTTTTCACTTTGCAAACTCTTTCCATGTATCCAATCTCAACAATTGTGGGAACAAAATACAATATTTTCATAATCTACTTGTTGATCCCATTCTCTTAAATCAGATTTAATCTTAATGGATTGTGGTAAAGTTTTTGAAATATCCATACCAACACATATTCAAGTATATATGGCATGCTTTCTCTCCTTAGTAGTTAGTCCTTCCTTGATGAGTTTCCCTAGGGTATTTCTAATATTCTTCAAAACATCCCTATTTATAAGTTGATATGGAAGTCTAAAAATCCTTGCCCATACTAGAAGCTTATTAATACATTTTGTCTCAATAGAAAAATTTTCATTCCATGGTCTCAAATAAAGTGCATCTCTTCCCCTAAACCATGGGCCACCAACCATTATTTTATCCTTGATTTCTGAACTCAAAAAGTTGATTAGAAAAAAACCTTTAGGAAGAAAGTCACAAAGTAATTTGTATTTAATCCCCACTTCCACTTGATCCAAAATTGAATCTCCAAAAACCCTGGCCATGATCTATGGGACTTACATATTAACCCTCTATGTTTAAGAACCATTATATCATGTTCAATCATCTCATCCTTGATACTCACTTCTAGTGTAACGTTTTATATCTGGATCAAACTTACCATGTATTCACTCTTATGCTTATCTCCAACTTGGAAATCCATATGTCCAACTAGAGCATCCTGACTTTCCATTAGGGCTTTCAAAAATGACTTTCCTTTCATACTATCTAATGGGGCTTGCTCTTGGCTCACACTCCATCTCAACTTGCATTCACTCCCAAATTATACTCTCTCTTGCCTCGCACTTGCTTCTGGATTGCACTTCCTCTTGGCTCGCAATAGCCCTTGCCTCTTCTTTTTTTAACATTCCTTCACTTCAATAATTTTTTGGAAACAATGTTCTAAGAATTCATGGTAAGGGTTTGAAGCATTGATACACTTTGAATGAACTCACCACTCTTTCGCCATGACTAAATATTAGCTCACATTCCCTCTTAGCTCGCACTTCCTCTTGACTCACACTCCCTCTTGGTTCGTAATAGCCTCTATCTCTTCTTTTTTCGATGTTCCTTTGCTTTAGCAATTTTTTAGAAACAATGTTTCAAGCATTTGTGGTAAGGATTTGAAGCATTCATACACTGTAGATGAACTCACCGCTCTTCCACCTTGAATGAATCTCAACTCGCACTCCATCTTAGCTCACACTCCCTCTTGGATTGCACTTCCTCCTGGCTTGCTCTCCTTAAGCTAAAAATTATCCTACAAATTTATCTTCTTTTTCGTTTACAATAACCACACAAACTTCTTTTTCATGTTAATTCTAATAGTACCCAATAAATCCAACCAATAATACCAAAGAACAATATCCACATCAACCATCTCAATAACATAATTTTTTAGTCTAAAACATATTTATCCATAGTGATCTTTAAATCCTTAATGAGCTAAATAGTTTCACCTTTATTTTGTATGTTCTCAATGAGTTTTACTTGAACTTGCAACCTCTTAACCAAATCAATATTGATGAAATTATAATTGTTGCTAGGGTTTGTTGAAATAATAACATTTTCTTTCTAAATGCACTTATGAGATTATAAAATAAAACTTTTAAATGGATAAATCTTTTAACCCTTTACTTTCTCTTCTAAATCCAAAGATTTAGCTCCTTCAACATGCATACCAACTTCCTTATTTTTCTTCTTTCTCTTCCTTGAACATTTTTATTTCTATAACATAGTCTTCAATGTTATCCAATGCCACAATCTTTGTATCCTTGTTTTCAGTTTCTATTTTCTCAAGAATGCATGTTCAACAATTTTCCAAGAGCAATTATTTCCATGTGTATTTTGTGTAGACCTTAGGAAACGATACCCACCAATGTAAGGTCTTCCCTTATAATAACATGCCAAGACCGTATTACCAAAAATATAAATATTTTAATTGCATTAACCACTTGCTAGCATACATATCATTCTTTCAAAAAATATTGGTTGCTTCATGAGCTCCTAAACAAGCACATAAAAAAACTAGGGTTTTATAAAATTAGGGCTTCAATAAATACTTTTTAAAGTTCCTCCTCACTAAATCCAACCCAAATATCACATAAACAAAAAATATATATAACTTTTTTTTTTGGATTTGGTTATTGTGAGAGACCCCCTATGACCGACGTACAGGGCTAAGCAGTCTCCTCTCAACCATGACCCCTCCTAAAGTTAAGAGTTATACTTATCAATAGGGAATTTAACACAAAGCCACCATACACCCACTCCCTCACACACTCGCCCATGTCGTGGTTTGAACCTTGGACCTCATGAAGAAGAGCCAAATCCCGAACCATTACACTGCACCCCCAGATGCAGAAAAATAAAACTTTTATTCAATACGCAATAAAAAAACTTTATTTAATTACACAAACAGTTTTTGTTGTTTCTAAAAACATGTTTTGAAAAAATATCACTATTATTCTTCTAGATTACTAACATCATAGAGTTGTATCTCCCTCACTATTGCCTAGATTTTTTTATATGTCCACTCCTTTTAAAACTTTTAAATTCTAAAATAGATGATATAAATAAAACGGATTTTAAAAACTTTGTGCAAGGATATGACTTCAAGAAAATGAGATGTTTTTTAAATTACATAAATTTTGTAACTTTGAAAATAATCCACACTTTAACAAAATTGTTGCTCTATTATCACTTGTTACACAACTTTATTATTATTAATATAGATCACCCACAAATATATTGAAATATTAATAAATTATCCATCAATCATGAATCCATGATGAAAAAAGATAGATAATATCTTATGGTAGGAAGACACCAATAAAAGTCCTTAAAAAATGAATAATTTCATAAGATCTTCTAAGGTGAGAGGGCCACTCCATGGGAAAAGATGATATAAAAGCATTATTTGATATGACTATAATTAACAATTACAACTCCATGATCCATTCTTTATATGCTCTTTACCTAATGCTAGTCGAAGAGGGTACAATCTTAACCCTAAACCACTCCTTAACCTTGATGCATTTCATCATTAAAATTTAATATCACAATACAATAAAAGTTGGGTTATGTGCAACCCATGCTAATTATCCATAATATCCATATGCAACACAATATTATGTCTATAGATACCCATCCATATGTACCATACTATAAGAGGATTTGATGAAATTTTATATTATTTTTTATGTCCATCAACTACTGTTGGACACTTGGAAATTTTAACATATTTATAAAGAAGAAAATTGATTAGGAGATGACTTAACAAGTCATAGTGTTGAACTTTGACTTGGAAAACTTCAGAAATTAGAAGACAATTAGACAAATGAGATTATATCTCTTAACGAAAATGATGTGAAGAAGTCGATTGTGAAAAATAGTTGTTTAAAGAAGATGAAGAATATCTTTAATAAAAAGGAAAGTTAAATATAGTTTAATTGATTTGAGAATAATGTACTATTTTTGTTATTTTGATAAGAGTAGCCTTATTAGAAGCCACACACAACTTATTTAAAAAGTAAATAATTATATTATAATAAAAAAGTGTTTCTTGGATTAAATGGCATTGGCTCAAATAGTTGGATTCCTTAATATTCAAAAAGATACCTAGGTTCGAATTTTGTCAAACAATACACAGATAATATCCAAGTTGTAATACCACTACATGGTGATGATGTAATAAGGGTGGGGCCATTTTAATTCCATAAAACCAATTAAAAAAAATTATCAAATAGCATTAGCTCAATTGGCTAGAATCTTCAACATTCAAGGAGGAGACACGAGTTCAAATTTTGTCCAACAATACATGGATAATTATCTTGTCCAACGATACATGAATAATATCCAAGTTATTATAATATCACCGTACTATATGGTGATGATGTAATACCAGTGGGATCATTTCAATCTCATATAATCAATTGAAAAAAAAAATATTACTTGAATTTATATATATTTATTGAATTAAAAAATTATATATAATAATAATATATAAAAAAAACAATAAAAATAAAAAATTTCACACCCTAAATTAAGTATTTATTGTTGTAAACAAATACTTTCTTGGGCTTTAAAAACACTTGAATGTTGGGATCGACCTAAAGGTAATTTATGGGCTTAAGATAATACATGCTCTTATGAGTAGCTGTAAACCTTGGATGATGTAACCATAACATGGATCCAAATTCACCGTGTATTCAGTGTTATATTCCTCTGACCTCTTTTTTAATGTTAAACATTTAATTTTTAGACCTTGGGTTTATGTCCTAGCTAGTCATGATTTTCAACAAATCTAATCCATATCATGGATCCAAGTTCACCGTTATATTCCTATGACCTCTCTTTTAATGTCAAGATTTAATTTTTAGACCTTGGGTTTATGTCATAGCTAGTCATGATTTTCAACAAATCTAATTAGTTGACGCAAGTGATGAGAAACAACAAATATTGCACTATATCCCAAGATCGTAATGACATGTGTCATCATATAGATGTATAAGAATACTCAGAAATGGGGAACAAACTTATGTTAATGCATAAATTAAGGGTTAAACATATCCATATTAAATCTATTCCACTTAAAAAAAATATTTCAATGCAAATTTAAGATTTGAGAAATTTTAGTATGTTAATGCATAAACTAAGGGTTAAACATAACCATATTAAATCGATTATTTTTTTTAAGAAATTTATTTCAATGCAAATTTAAGATTTGAGAAATTTTATCATATTAAATTTATATTTTAGGTCAAAGTGACACCATTAAACAAGCACACCTTTTATTGGTCAACGTGACAAGAGAAGATTCAGATCCATTCCCACAGTATGGAACATTTTTAAAAGCGGCCCAACTTCCCAATCTGCCGACTAACTTTCTTCTAGAACCAAATGCCACGTCAGCTTCGCTGAGAGCCGGCGCGGCGACTGACGGAGAGCCAACATTTTCCATGTGGGAGCTTTTACAGGAAAAGGCGGGGTAAGCTTATCGCCCTACCTACATGTTATCAAAAAGGGCAGAATTGGACCAGACAAAGTCTGGAGATTAAGTGAAAAAAGGCGATCTGGGGTTTAAGTGAAAAAAGGCGATAGAGAGTCATGGCTCGCCACAGGCAGAAAAGAGCCCAAGCACAATCAAACGCGCAAGGAAGCAAGTGTTTTTCATGTGTCCGTGGGCTAGGAGGTCCGCGGAAAAACCTCGCGGAAAATCGAGGGAATGGTATGGCTCCGGTGGTCTCCGAGAGCAGTAATGGCGGGGAGGATGTGTGGGACGCCGCTGCGGCCGAGCACCGGGAGGCGGAATCCGGCGGCGGAAAGAAATTTCCCGATCATCTCGTGATCATGGCGAATGGCATTATTGGCAGGTCAGTTCTGTTTACGGTTAAAATCGTAGAAGCGGAAATAATGCAATCCAGAGCTTTATTTTATTTTATTTAATGTTATATTTAATCGATTTTATGTTAGAAATGTCTTTTAGGTTTGGTTCAGTAAAATATCGTGGTAAATTGTTTTGGGAATTTTCGAAAATTTTGCTTAAAAGTTCGATTCATCAAAAAATATGTTAAAACTTGTTTGTGTTGAGAATCTGCAATGAGATGTTTACATCTTTAAAAAATCGGGTCATTATTGGTAAATATGGCTAAATACATCTTCTATTTATTTTTTTAAAATAATGTAAAGGTAAATATGGCTAAATACATCTTCTATTAATTTATTTTAAATAATGCAATGCAGAGTTTATTTTATGTTAGAAATGTCTTTACGTTTGGTTCAGTTTAGATCGTGGTAAATTGTTATGGAAATTTTCTAAAATTTGATTAAAAGTTCAATTCATCAGAAAAATATGTTAAAATTTGTTTGTGTTGAGAATCTGCATGGGATGTTTACATCGCGAAAAAATTGGGAGTCAAAATATGGCTAAATTCATCTTCTATTTATTTATTTTAAATCTTGTTCATGCCTTTCAAACGTCCAAATACAAGATGTCCTGTATGATGCAGAATTACAGAATTACACTTGAATTTATGTCGAAAATTAGGTTACAAATATAGTGAAATTTTGTTGAATAGCTAGCCGGATGAGGCTGTGACGGTTTTTACCGGCTATTGCATCTATTTTACTTTCGAAGAATTATATCAATTTGTTGCTGCGGACGGTAAATTTCTGGTACGGCGACGGAGTTGCATCTTTGGCCGAGCAAATTGGGAAAGATTGAGCTACAGACGTTATAAGCTATTGAAATCCTTTCCTGCAATCCTGTGCAGCTAGGAATATGCGAATGCTTGACTGATTCAAAAAATTAAGCTTAGTTTTAAGAGAAGTTAGCAACGGTAGCAATTTTTCCCAGCAACCTTGGAAAGTTGAAATATATTCTGAACTGATAAGTTGGGCTCGTAATATCATCTATGCTTTCTTTTGGATGGGAATACGAATTTATATCATAATAAACTGAATCAATTAAAAGGATTCGAAGCCGGATTGCACCTCGTAGACAGGGTAAAAGCTTTGAGGCTGTCAAATTTAAAGGAAGAACGTCCATACATGATCAGAAGCAGGATAAAAGTGTAAGGAAAAAGCATATAAAGGCCAAGAATTTTTAAGTATAATGTTTCAGTTCTAAGCATTTCGGTTTATATCGAGGGAAAGTAAAAATTTCCGTTTGTGTTTGCGGCTCAAGTTTTACTAGTAGTCAGGCTTTAAGCTTATATTTTAGGTTGAGTTTAATGCTAAAAACTTTACAACGGTAGTCTAAAGTTTTTAAAAAGTAAAAAAGTCACTTTCCCCCTTATTCTATATTTTAAAAATTAAATATTATAAATGTATTTAATAAAGTTTAGTGAAAACATTATCTATCTTTTAATAAATTATATTTATTATTTTTTAATTAGTTATATAAAATTTAATAGGTTTATCTATATTATATTAGATAGCGATTATATAATGGTATCACAAGAACATATTGATAGGGGAGCATCTAGTTTGGGAGCATTCGTCTAACAATAGTAAACTCAATACTTGGAGTAACCAGCTGACAATAAGAACAAAGGAATAAAATAAGGCTGGTAGTTTCACCATCATCTAGTTGGATGATAAGATTCCATTTTTAGAAAAGAAATGAATTAATAAATAAATTGGAGGTATCACTCTAGCAAAGAAATGAATTAATAAATAATTAAATTGAAAGTTTCATTGTGCAAAGTAGCTGACAACTTTTTGTTCTTGTGCTTATAAATAAGAGAGGAGAAATAGAGAAGAGGGATAGGGAGAGAATCAGAGAGCTCTGGACGAGCGGAAGGAAGTGCTTTGAGAGTGGTGTGCGGGTTTGTAGTTATTCGATGTAAAGTTATGTTATATTGGTATGATTAATGAGAACTTGATTTGTGCGTATATTAATCTTTGAGATTCAATCTTGTAGAAAAAAATTATGTTGCAATTTATGAATCTGGTTGCAAGTTAATGCAGTAGAGAAAGCAACTGACAAGGACGACATTGGTGGAGAGAAAGAATGTTGTCAAAGTAAAGAAAGAAGGAGAGCTGACGATTGAAGGACCCTTTTCGACGTTGCGAGTGTCGTCACAACTTGGTGTCGACATTGGGAGTTGGTATTACTGTCACAAGCGCAGAGTTGTCGTCATAAAACTTTGTTGTCACCGTTTAAGGAACCTACTGATATGATTCATTTGCCAAGCCATCATTGATTCTTATTGTCATTTATTTCTCTTTTCTGTCATAGGAATGTGTCGTCATCCATCATGGCACTTTTAACATAAGGAAACTGAATAGACGTCACGAAAGCAATTTTATCATCTTTGGTTGCTGGTCGTCATCCGATATTTAAGTTCTAACATAGTGTTGCATCATTCGACATAGGTATACTTGTCGTCGTAAGATTTTAAACTACCGTCATAAAATAAACTACCAGCGTGGAACATAAGGTCGCGAATTTATTCGTCATCGATATGTTTGGTTTGGAATAGTCGTTGCATCATTTTGGTATCAGAACCAGGTTATTGTTGAGGACATGTCAACTAAATGATGGCACAGTAGGGAAGAGGACGACCAAGAGGAACCCGAAATGCAGATATAGCTGAAATGCTAAAGAGGCATTACTGCCCGACTTGAAGTGATTGAAACTGCTAAAAAAAGAGGTATTCATATGGAGGAGATTAGCCATAGAAAAGAAGAGGAAACGTAGAAACTCAAGATGAAGAGCAAGAGGAAGGAAAATATGAACGATTGATTTGGGTGATTTCTAATATGGGTTGGAGCCCATAGACTAGATTGCTGAAATGGAGAAGTATTTTGACTTTGAGTCAGTAGAAGACCCCAACAGGTTGAAGTTTGCCAGTACGAAGCTAAAAGGACATGCGTCCTTATGGTGGGACCATGTACAGATTGAAAGACAAAGGAAAGGAAAGGAAATGATCAAGTCGTGGAAGAAAATGGTCACCAAATTAAAGGTCTAATTCCTGTTGTCAGACTACCAATTGGGTCTCTTCAAGAAGTTACAAAATCTAAGATAGAAGGAAATGAGTGTGAAAGATTACACCAAAGAATTTTATAGGCTAACCATTTGAGTTGGTCATGTGGAAGATGATGAAGAGAAGGTATCAAAGTATATTAGTGGGCTACAAATGTCCATACAAGATGAGATCAATCTAAGGACAATAGAGGAAGCCTATGAGTATGCCTTAAAGGCAGAGGAAAATTTGTTTGGAAAGCAACAAAATAATCAGAGAGGTAGAGGAAGGTTCTCGCGAGGACGAGGACAAACAAACAACAGAAGAGGACAACAAAAACAAGAAGGAGAAGCATTTCCCGTAGTGATTTTAACCAGAACTCCAGACGAGGTAGAGACTCCTCATGAGGTAGAGGCAGTTTTGATCGAGGAAAGGGTAGAGGATTCCCTAGACGATCTTTTCATTTCAGAGAAGAGGGTCATTGGGCATATGAATATGCAACTTCGCAACAAAGTAACGACAAAAGAAAAGATGTCAAAAACTACATCACCCGAGTAGAAGAAGAAAGTGTTGCTTTCCCAAAGCATGTAGAAGAGCCTGAGCAAGGAGAATATCTCATGATGAAGATAGTACTACTGAAGCTAGAGAAAAGAGAAAGTGAACTTGTTCAAAGGAGAAGCCTTTTTTCAGAACAATATGTAAATCAGGGGGTAAATGTTGCCAGGTCATATTAGAGAGTGGAAGTACGGATAACCTAATTTATGTCAATATGGTGGAGAAACTAGGGTTGAGGAGGATAGATTACCCCAATCTGTACAAGGTCTCTTGGTTGCAAAAGAGACATCAGATTTTAGTTAGTGAACAGTGCAAGGTGAATTTCACATAGGATCATACAATAATGAGGTCCTATGCGATGTCATGCCTATGGACGCTTGCCATATGTTGTTGGGGAGACCTTGGCAATTTGATAAAAAAGTTATGCATGATGGTAGGGAAAACACCTACACCATTATGAAAGATGGCAATAAGTTTGTGTTGAGTCGTTAAAGGACAAAGATGGGAAATATGACAATGGTTCAAAAATCTGCTTGATTTTTGGAAAGCGATTTTTGCAGTAGATGACAAAGGAGAAGGCGTGTTTTGCCTTGATTGCTAAACGCATAAAGGAAGGAATGGCAGACAAGGAGGAGATTCCAAATGAGGTGAAGGATTTGTTAGAGAGTATGCAAAAATTTTATCTGAAGAATTGCCAAATGGATTACCACGAGTAAGAAGCATTAGCCATCACATCAATTTTATTCCTGGATCAAGTTTTCCCAATAAGGCAGCATATAGAATTACATCCATGGAGATTGAAGAAATAAATCGACAAGTTCAGGAGGTGTTGGACAAGGGGTTTATCAAGGATAGCTTGAGCCCGTGTGCAGTTTCAGTCATTCTTACACCAAATAAGGGTGGAGAATGGTGCATGTGTATAGAATCGAGGGCTATCAATAAGATAACTATAAAGTATTGATTCCCATTGTCATGTATGGATGATTTGATGGATTGCTTGAGTGGAGCAAGGTACTTCACAAAGATAGACTTGAAGAGTGGGTATCATCAATTCCGAATCAGGGAAGTTGATGAGTGGAAAATCATCTTCAAAACAAAGGATGGGTTATGTGAGTGGCTAGTTATGCCATTCAGATTGACAAATGCACCTAGTACCTTTATGAGGTTGATGAACGAGGTGTTGAAACTATTTCTTGGCAAGTTTGTGGTTGTTATTTGGACAACATATTGATATTTAGTAAGAGCAAAGAAGACCATTTGACATATCTCGGATTGGTCTTGTAGAGACTAAAGGAAGAAAAATTACTAGTCAATTTGAAGAAATGCAATTTTCTGAAGGAGAAATCGTTGTACTTGGGTTTTGTGATTTCTCAAGAGGGGTTATGGTTGGACCTTGAGAAGATTAAGGCCATTGTGAATTGGCCATCACCAAAAAGTAAGTTTGAGGCCAGGAGTTTCTATGGTCTAACAAGTTTTTATAGGAAGTTTATTAGAAACTTCAGCATAATCTATGCTTCAATCATAGAAATGATAAGGGGAGGAAAGCATGAGTTTCAGTGGACAAATGCAGCAAAAAGGAGTTTTAGAATCTTCAAGGAGAAGATAATAGAGCAACCTATTCTAGGCTTACCATATTTCAACAAGGTCTTTCAAGTGGATTGTGATGCAAGTGGAACAACAATAGGAGTCATGAGCCAAGAAGGCAATCTCATTGCCTATTTCAACAAGAAACTAAATGAGGGAAATAAGAAGTACTTGGTCTATGACCAGGAGTTTTATGTCATTGTTCAAGCCCTAAAGAAACAAAGGTATTATTTATAACAAAAAGAGGTATTATTCACAGATAATCATGGTCTACAATTCATTAGCAATCAGAGTAAGTTGAATCAAAGGCATTATGGAGTGCCCTCATTTACTACCCTTATTGATGTTGCAGAGTGCCATCACAACTTGGTGCCGATATTGGAAGTTGGTATTGTCATCACAAGCATGGAGTTGCTATCATAAACTCTGTCGTCACCGTCTAAGAAACCTACCGACATAATTCATTTGCCTAGCCATAATTGATTCTTGCCATCATTGGTCGCTAGTCATCACTAATTTCTCTTTTCCGTCGCAGGAATGGGTCATCATCAATCATGCCACTTTTGACATAGGGAAACTGAATAGCCGTCACAAAAGAACTTTTGTTGTATTTCGTTGTTAGCCCTCATCCGAAATTTTCATCCGACATAGGTTCGTTTGCTGTCTTGAGAGTTTAAATTGCAGTCATAAAATAAACTACCAACGTGGAACATAAGCACCCAAATTTATTTGTCATCGATTTGTCTTGTTTAAAATAGCCCCTACATCACATGATAATGATAATTAGGTGAGTTTCGAACTTGGGCCTCTTTCTTAAGTTCAATTCTTTGAAAGTCGAGGAATATAACTGTTTAAACTTATACCATTTGATAAATTGTTATTGTGATTGTCTATTAAATTATTTATTAAGAATGTTTTTAAAGTTAACATCATGTAATATGGGTATTTTTTATTCATAAACACAATGTACACCTACACATTTTCTCTCTATATATCATAGTTATAGTTATATTCTAATTATACTCACTTGTTTTTAAGAACTAAATAAACTTGCTATGAAACACTAACATTCTCAATAACAATAATAAGAAGATAGGAGTTATAGAACTATCACAAGTGAAGAGTTACAATGAATTAGAGAAAAAAGAAAAAAAATAAGGTTTGCACTATTTAAAAAAAGTATTTAGGAGTTACAAAACTGTCACATGTTAGGAGTTAGAATGAATTAAATATGTCCTAGGGGAAAGTGCAACGGTTGGGGCTTTGGCTCTTCTTTGGGAGGTCCAAGGTTCAAACCACAGCGTGGGCGAGTGTGTGAGGGAGTGGGTGTGTGGTGGCTATGTGTTAAATTTCCTATTGATAAGCATAGCTCTCGACTTTACCAGGGGTTATGGTTGGGAGGAGATTGCTTAGCCCTATGCATTGGTTGTAGGGGTTTCTTACACTAACAAAAAAAAATGAATTAAAGATAAAGTTTTCTAATAAATAAATAAATGTTATATTGATAAAAAATAAGAAGCATGTATTAAATTATGTTTAACATTGCTATTTAAATGCCATTTAAAATTATTTCGGGCCTATATAAACTCCTTTGGTGAATACTCCATTTGCTTTGAGTTATATCATTTATTATTTTTTATGCTTAAGGGAATGGAATGTCATGTATCGACACTTTATTAATTACATTATGTTAAAATGAATTCATTTATAAAATAAGTGTTGCATAGTTGTTACTTGATGGAGTTGTTTGTCTATGTATACTAATATTTCATTGATTGGGGTGGTTGTTATTTGAATTGCAACTTTTCATTGTTGAAGGTTATTGGTACAAATGATTATGAGGTTGTAATAAGTTGAATAGAACAAAAGGCTTTTAAAGAACAATAGAACATTAGAATATAGTAGAGAACATAGAAATTTAGGGCCTAAAAATATGTTTTTTTTGGTTGTGATGTTGTAACCTAGAAATGTCATTATTCTTGACAAAGTTAATGGAGAAATACTTTAGGTCTTGTGCTTAGGTATTGATACGAATGACATATTCCCATCAATAGAAGTTATATAAATATTCGTTAGATTTATAGAAAGAACGAGTATAGGGGGTGGGAATTTTCTATGTATTCCAAAGTGTGGAGCGTGAACGAAGGAATGTCGGGCTTACTATGAAGAAGGATTCCAATTTGATTTTTTCCATCAAATTGAGGGAATATTGATACTATTAATGAATAATGTTTTACCCATTCCAACTCCCGTGGGAAAAATGAAAAGGACAAATAAAGGTTCATCCTCAACACATGACTTTTGATGATTTGTTTGAGAAAATTGTTGAGTGAATACCTAGCCGGGATCGCCATTAAAGAGGATTTCAATAGTATAATTTATATTTGTATCTTTTAGAGAACCAAAAACTATGTTTGTAATAGGCATTAAAATTGGATACAATAAAATTTTATTAGAAACTATTATAATTAACTTTATGATAATAATAAAACAATTGTATGGTGTTTACATTTTCCTTGACAATGTGTTTTCCATGCTAATGTGCATGTGCCTTCCCTTTATGTCATGACATTCATGAAAGCTAAGGAGTTTTTAAATGTAGATGCCAAACATTGTATAAAAAATTCAATATATATATATATATATATATAAAAGAAAGATAAAACAACACATTTTAGATGTTACTATTTAATATGCATTTAACATTTGTCATGGTCATTTAAATGATCATAACAATAAACCACTTATGCAAGAGGAGTTTCCAACTTGACATGAAGATCCCATGTAACCAACAATAAAAAGTGACTACAGCTAAAGGTAAGTATATCATAATTAGCATGAGAAAATAATTGTAAAATTGATTTCCATCTATGGCAATGAAACATATAATTGAAGAGAAATAATATACTATTGAAGAGAAGTATTGAATAAATTTAAAACACAAGGACACAAACTTAATTGAGACATTGATTCCCTACTCTCTTTATTTGACAAAGATAACATCTGAGGAAAAATAACTTTTGAGGCTTCTTTGATACAAGATATAAATGGCATAGGTTGCTTAGCATTCAAACTTGGAAGGACAATTCCTACTCTATATTTAGATATAGAAGTAGCATAATACAACATCAAACTCAAATTTCACCATCGAACATTACTAACACCAACTAGAAGCAACATTAAACTAGATACAACAAACATAGAAAAATTGTGCAATTTACTGTGTTCTAATACAATCCCATTCAATATAGAGAAATGTGCCAAAACACAAGAGATAAGAGTACACCATTAAAAAGTACAACCCCCAATGCCATTGAGTATTGGAAAATCTTTGTTCCAAGGGATATGGAATATGTATTTGTTGGAAGCAAAGTATCAAAGTATGAGCATTACTAATGCACATAAGGTAGAATGAAGGCATGACAAAAAAAGAGATTATAATGATGCATTGAAATCCAATTAGGGAAATGACATATTGGTTTGACCATCTGAATTTCACAAAAGTAGAGACTAAGATTATTACGTCCTTGTGCAAATTTTCCTAGCTTACACAACGACATCTCTTTAGAGTTTGTTGATTTTAGCATAGTTTATGAGAGGTTTTTTTAAGGCGAAGAAATGAAAAGGCAAATCACAAGAGTTTACTAGTATATGAAAGGAGAGAAACTTAGCACAAAAAAAAAAGAAATTTTAACATAATTGCATACACAAATTTTTTACAAGCACGATTGCAAAAACTCGAAATGCTCTGTAAACACGTTTCACACCTATGTGCTCATCAGTACGACTGATGAAATTTTTTACAACCACACTTGTGTGTATAAAAATGATTTCGATCACACGTGGAGACCAATGGTCATGCCACGTGGCAGAAATCAAGTATGCCTATGGAAGCGTGATCTAGGGATATGCCAATAATAAATGGTAGTGATAGCCAAGATCCGCTAAAATAACCGCTAAACCTTCTTCTAAGTGTCATGAAGAATAACAAAGTGGGATATATCCAAAAGTTGGACAGTGATAGCCACTAGTTATTAATTACAATAATTAATATTGCACAAAATTTTAAAATTTAAAATTACACAGAATTCTAAAAATTAAATATTGCATGGGTGGCTACACATCCTTCTAAGAGTAAAAAATATAACAAAGTGGGATATGTCCAAAAGGTGGACAATGATAGCCACTTGTTATTTATTACAATAATTAAATTTGCACAAAACCCCAAAATTAAAATTGCAAAAATAATTAAAAATAATAATTTTGCATGGGCTGCCTTGTTTTAAACAAAGTGTTTGACTGCATCAACAACTAGCATAGAGTTGCACCAATGGCTAGCATTGTTTTGCTTGAACGACTGAGATTGAACGTGATGAAAACTAAAATATTTTATTTTTGCAAAGTAAGTCCCTCAAAGACTTGCTATTTTCCCAACATATAATTCCTTTGCCAAAATGTGATAATTCTTGATCTACGGCACAAGCATCAAACAAAGGATTAAGAACCATTTCTTTGATACGTAATTTTTTGGTGAACTCATAGTTGACTAGCTTCAACACAATGGGGGTGCTACGATGTCTGGTTCTCTATCTGTTATGCAACCTATCCATAATTTTTTGCAATAAGGCAGGCCTATGTGAAAAATTGACTTCTGCAAATAAAGGTAGGAGAAAGGCTACAGGATAACCTTTGGCTCTGAGTCTATGGAAGAAGTTATGCTTCATGGCACTGAAACCCTCTAGTTTTTCTTCCCTGGCAAGGATCCTACGAAGTTCGCTAAGGATGAATGCTTTCTTCTGATGCCACGGGTGAAAGGAGGTAAACGGAATGTATTGATATACATTCATGGATTTTTGAAACAACCTTGTGGACAATTTTCCTGTTGCAGTTAACTCGGTAGATTTGTAAATGACAATGTCCAAAATGTTTACCTCAGAGTCTGAAACTGTGGTAGTGATGTTAATGTTGTCATACATGGCTCCATAACAATCTAAAAATTGTAGAAGCAGAGACCTATCTCCATGCCACACTCCAAAAGCATCATCAATATACCTTTTGTATAAACACAAATTATCTGCAACATGTGGCATTCTCTCTAGAATTTGATTTTCCAGATGACAGAGGAAAAGATAAGCATAAACAACTACAAAGTTGCTGCCCATTGCAGTGCCTCTTCGTTGTCTATAGAGTTTACCATCAAACTTTAAATAATGTTGATTTAGCACCAGGTCCACCATCTTCAAAATGAACCGAATTTTACCTATAGAAAATTTGTCCTTGATAAAAACTTCAATGGCCAAGATACCTGCTGCAATAGGGATACTTGGGTATAAACTTTCAACATCGAAAGAAAAAAGGATGCAATCTTGAGGGAATTTTTTTTCTTGTATGAGACTTAGGATTGAATTAGAATCTTCCAAGTGGTTTTTTTGCTCCAACAAAATTGGAAAAATTTGATGGTGCAACCACTTAGACATAGGTTCCAACAAGTACCCACAATATGAACAAATTGGCCTACCCACCAAAGGTTGTTTATGCACTTTTGGAATCAAATAAAAAGTGCAAGGTTGTGCAGTTTTAGGAGAGACTTGCAATAAAAAAAGACTTTTCTTCTCTAGTTATGATTTTAAAAGCAACTGCACTATTAACTGAAAGCCTAAGTGAATTAAAAAGAGTAGCCCATGGAATTGATGTCACCTGATCATAAACTGCAACATCTAATAATTGTCCAAGGATTTCTGACCGATACCAATCTCTAGAGAGGATGGTGAGGCCTAAATTTTTGTTTGTAGGTCTTATGACAATGGAGCGATATGCCCGGAGGTCTCTCAAAGCACGAGAGAGTCTTCTAGAAAGAGGTTGTAGCGATAGCCTTAGAGTAGCTATGAGATTTTTTTTCAACCGTCTTCTACTAGATTCTAGGATCCTAGAAAGGGGTTGGTACTCTTCCAGGGGATTCCAAGTTGGATTTGGAACTCTGAAGATTGGAGGTGGTCGGTCCATCCAAGAGGTTGTATTTTTACCCTAGGGTCCAAAAAACCATTTGATTTTGAGAATACGGGCCATGTCTTCAAATTTGCTATGAACAAAATCCACTATCATTGGAGGAGGTTTGGGGAGAAATTTCAACCCCAAGCCTAGAAGTTCTTTTTCTGCTACACTCAATTTTTTCTCAGAAAAGTTATGTACGGCGACATTGGTGATGATGTCGTCTATCACATACACACTGCTTCTACTGAAAATATGTAAGCAACGGTCCGTCGATGTGAAGACGACACCCCACTGGTTTAGTTTTGGTTTGCACCATTTCTTGGTGGTTGGCCGCGAAAATGCTGCCAACCCTGCCCTTGCTGCCTGTTTGCAAATCTCATAGAGTTTCAATTTTGATTTTTTGAACCAAATCTTGGGGTTGAACTTCCATACTCTTGTGCATGAGGTGTGGGTATGTGATCTTCCCATCTGACTCTGCTTTGAGAGTGAGGGCGATGTCTACTCAATGATCTGTTGTGCCAATCATTTTTTGGCCTCCATGATTGTCTTCCACGGGCTTGGGGTGTCCTTGACTATGCACGAGGTTCGTTGTTGTTTTTTCTAAACCCATTTTTTGAGGCAGAATGACCATTTTTGTTACCATATCTGTTGCATGGAGAAGAACGGCCAAGAGAGTTTTCAGATCTGACTTTCCTTGAAAGATCTGCTACAACTTTTGTCAAAGTTTGTAGTTCTTTATAAAGTGGGGCACACTCTTTCTTTATCAGGGAAGAGACTGAGGTGGAAGCCTCCCCCATGACTGTGTCTTCCACATGTTGCTCTGTAGTAGCTCTGGCAGCAACAACTTGCTTGGTTGTTTCTTTGTTAACTCGACACTCCAATATGAGGGCTTTCTTTTTGCTATTAAAATCTCGTTCAATGCGCAACTTCCATCCAGATGCTATTTTAGAGTCTTGAACAAAAAGTGGTCTAAATAGCTTTGCCATATGATCATTGAATTTATTCTCCACTGCCGTGCATTCTTGCTTCAATGAATCATGTAGTTTAACTTGAGCTGCAATGTAGACTTCTGTGCAAGACATTTGATGTTGTGCAGCTAGGGCTTCAAGATATTTCTCCATATCTTGTTGAATAGAGGTATTTTCAATCTTCACTTTTGGCTTTTTTATGCGAAGACTATGTGGAGTGATGCCTTCTTTCAAATTTTTCTAAGTTTCTCCACGAACTCCTCAGTTTTTATTGCTTTCAAAAAAGAGGATTTATGTCTCCCAAAAATTATTGGCAATTTCTAAGAGATTCTGTGGCACCTCCGGCAATGGTATCAAATGCGAATTATTTCCTGAACCAGCAACATGGGAACTTCTAGAAGGCTCTCCAGAGCCTATGGCTGTTCATGGATGTTTGCTCGATAGATCTGGAATCTGTGCATTATTGTTGCAAGCATCGTATTGAACCAGTGCAACGTGTGAGGCCATTGAAGACTCTTTTAAGGTGAAGAAATGAAAAGATAAATCACAACAGTACACTAGTATACGAAAGGAGAGAAACTTAGCACAAAAAAATTATCAAAAAATAAATTTTAACATAATGGCATACACAAAAAAACTTTACAAGCACGATTGCAAAAACTCGAAATGCTCCGTAAATGCATTTTGCACCTATGTGCTCATCAGTATGGCTGATGAAAATTTTTACAACCACACTTGTGTGTATAAAAATGATTTTGGTCACACATGGAGACCAACAATCATGCCACGTGGCATAAATCAAGTATGCCTGTGGAAGCATGATCTAGGGATATGCCAATAATAAATGGTAGTGATAGCCAAGATCCGCTAAAATAGCCAACATTTTAATCATGCTCATAGTAAGTTGTATTCATCTATCAAAACTTTTGCACCAAATTGGCCAAAGGAATATGTGCAATCAACCTAACCATGAAAATCAACCCTATCATGGGCTTGGGCTTGATCCAAATTTTTTTACATGATGTACCCAAAAAAGGGTTATGCTTTAATGCAATTAGCATCCTGTGGGGTCAAAACCTAGGTGGAGTTCCAACCATGTATTGTTTGCTTTGGAAAAAGAACATTGCGTCAAGCACAACTACTTGGATTTGACTTTGATATTTCCTAATTGAAGGGCCTAGGAGTTGACTTATAAACAAATTTTCCCATAGTTAACAAATTCCAATAGCTCGTTTGTTTCATATTTGTTGGCGACTTCTACAACCCATTCAAAGTAATATATTAATGTAAGCATGTGATGCACCCTACAACCCTGCCATGCCAATGATAAATAGTTAACGAAGGAACCAAGGACCAAGGACACATAGTTAATAAAAATTCCCTTCAAACTCTTTCATTAAGAAGAAACAAAAAAATAAAGCATGAACACCCTTCAAAGAGAAAGTATTTTTGGGAAAAAATCCTATGGTCACCATGGAGAATAAAATATCTAGCCTAATTTCGAGTTCTATCCCTTGCCAATTCCATAAAGCCCTTGTGCTCTCTATTGATGGAAGGGAAAAAAAACTTACTAGAAACAAAAATGACCATGTCACCAATGCAACTTGCTCATTCTTCAACAAAAAAATAAAGTAGATCAATCTCTAAGGACTTTTGAAAACCCAAATCCTAGGGCCTGGACATGGTGATGACTAAAGATGACATAGCAAAAAATATGGTGTTGATGTTTAAGTTGACCATGCCACCAATGCAACATGCTCATTCTTCAACATAAAAAACAAAGTGGACCAGTCCCTAAGGAATTTTGAAAACCCAAATCCTAGGGCCTGGACATGGCGATGACTAAAGACGACATAACAAAAATATTCTGTTGACAATTAAGCATGGTGATGACTAAAGACGACCTATCAAAAAATATTCTATTGAGAATTAAGTTGAGCTATGATGATGGTGTTCATAAGGGTGTCACCTCAATAAACATAATGGTGAAGGCAACAATAAAATCATTGCTACAACTAGGAAATGACGATAATGGGGGTTGGGTTTTGGGAGTTGTAAGGGTTGGTATTGTAAAGTAGAAACTTCATAAATAGATGCGATAGACTAGATAAGTGTAGTGTCAATCATAGAAATAACAGTGAAGGCAACAATAAAATCATTGCTACAACCAAGAAATGATAACAATGGTAGGGTTTGGGAGTTGGAAGGGTTGACATTGTAAATTAGAAACTTCATAAATAGATGTTATAGACTAGAGGTGTGTAGTGTCAATCATAAAAGTAATGGTGAAGGCAATAATAAAATCATTGCTATGACCAAGAAATGATAACAATGGCAACGAGGTTCTAGGAGTTGGAAGGGTTGACATTGTAAATTAGAAACTTCGTAAATATATGTGATAAACTAGAGGAGTGTTGAAACCTTATGGTTCTTATGTGGGCATAAAGGCTATTCTTTTCCAAATAACCTTGTCATTTCATCTAGATATATGTTTCTATGTAGAAGATATGTCAGTCTATACAGTACCTCCATTAAATATACAAGATTTTTCACTTGTCATGTGTCTTGAAAAACTTTAATGGTTTATGTAATTTTAGCCTAGGAACCTTTGAAAAGAGCAATAGTTTAAATATTTTATATTCACATGGTAGATTAAAAAAGATCAATAATTGTTAATAAAAAATTATCCTACAATAACTATAAATTTGTCACATTCAAACTCTATTATTCAATAAAAAACAGATATATTAAATTTTAAATATTTAAAAGTTAAGATGTTAACATTTAAACTTTACACTTCATACCATTTGTAATTAATCTTAAGATGTGATTGGTTTGTCTTACAACCATAATATATCTACTGTCACTAGGGATAACAAGGTAAAATATATAATGGTTTAGTTAAGTTTTTTTTTTTTTCTTCTTAAAAATAATTAAGCTATTTCATTTAAGGTTTTTACCTTATTTTAAATTTATTAAATTAAAGGTATATAAATATTGAAGTTGAGTAGTGATGCAACATTTTTTTTATATTAAAAGATTTGTAAAATAATTTATTCTTTAAGACGTCTATGGTGCTATCCTAATTTAAGGATGTTTTTTTTTTTAAATTATTGAATATCTACTTACAATATCAGGAAATGCCTTTTGGTTAGCATATATCTAGAGCCAAATTTGCCCTTTAAACATTCAAGATTATGATTACAATAAAAAGTATATACATTTCTTTGCCTTGAGTAACTGTAATAATATTAATGTAGACAAGACCTTACGTGAGGTTGGGGTGATTTCTCTTATATCAAAATTTGTAAGAGGGTCAACCATGTAGGTCTTTTATTGAGTTAAACTTCTAAGGTTGTACCTTGAAACCTTTACCCTTAGTTGGGTCACTTTCCCTATCAACATCAATATAACATCAATACAATTAAAAAAAAGTTAAATAATATCAAAACAAAAGTATAAAGGAGGGTATTCCCAAAATTAGACAAATAAATGTGATTATCTTGAAATTTGATGAGCTTGCTTATATTATTAATATAATATTTCTTATCGGCAAGGATATCACTTGCATTATGGTGATGTGACCCAGATTCAATCCCATGGTGGATGTGTATAAGAAGTATATATATAGCCGAATGGCATTTGGTGTAATGACAGTTGCCTAGTTATTATCATCCGTGTGGTTATGAGGTCGATTCTTTTTTTTATATATATATATATATAACTATGATAAAATAGATTTTAATTATGTTTATATTTTTTAATGAATTATATGGAATTGAACCACATAGTAATATTACAACAATTATGTTATTTGATAAGGTTGAAGATTCTAACCAGTTAGACTAATACCATTTGATTAATGATGCTTAGCTATTGAATTTTATAATATTTATTATCAAAGTAGTGATTTGGTCAACAAGAAAAAGATTTTGAAGACCAGAATAATCTTATTAAAAGAATCAATTTTTTTTACACATGGTATAATTTTTGGACAAAAGCATTCAACTTACTCTTAATTTGTCTACAACACGTGAATTAAAATGTCCTATTTATCATCAACATATGCTGCATTATTTCCGTGAGTGTGGTCTAAGGCAGGGACGCCACTTACATTATCATAATATGACCCGGTTCAATTCTTGAATGTATATAAAAAATACTACAAAAAAACATATGCTGCATTACGCTTGTTCTCTATTGTTCTCTACTGTCGTTTCAAATAGACGTTTATTAGATGGAACAACCATTATTTTTTATTATCAATTATACATCATTAAAGTTTTATGTTTATAAGAATAAAAGTTTTAAAATCAACTTTAAATTTTTTTTAAGAAATAAAAATAATTATTTATACTTATTTTTAAAAATAATTAAAAAATAATACTAAAAACCATATAAAATTATATCTAACAAATTGATTGGCTTGTCTACAAATTAATTATAAAAATTGAATAGCTACTGCGTATAACACGCATAATAAAAAATTCAACAATTGGGGGACACTAGTTAAAGTACCCTCCACCCTTAAAAGCGTCCTTTGTGATTTTCAGTTCTATGTACGTGGATAACAAGATCATCTAAATCGCGTGTGAGTATTTATAAAAAACAAAATACAGTTCTAACCACACCTATAAATTCATATATTCAAAGCAATTGGTTGCGTGCAAGAGATACCAGATGGTTCCATTAATTGCGTTTGCGTGACAGATAAATTTTCGAATGAATCCAAGGTAACGCGACAAAAAATTATTTACTATTTTTCTTTTGACTAGAAAACAACAGGGTTTATAATAATAGGGGTGTCATGGACCATGACATGTTTTTTATAGGAGAAAACTGTAACCATAAGCATGTTTTTTTATAGGAGAAAACTGTAACCATAAGCATGTTTTGGATCCGGCTTAAGTTTTTTCATTTTTTTTTTTTAGGATTTTACGTTGTGCAAATTTCACGTTTTATTTGGCATCTCCACAATTAGTATAATCCAATACCTACCAAAAATGTCATGGATAAACTTTATACGCCTCGTGAAACGTTGCTTCGTGACAGCGATTTTTCCCCTATCTACAAGAAAATTGGAAATCTTCCTATCCTCTATGACGTAGGAAATAGGTGCGTACGCATTATCCAAAGCTTCTAAAGTTTCTTTGAGAGAAAAGCTTCTAAACTTTCCAATACTATTATTAATTTTTTTTTTGGAGAATTTGGATGCCATTTCCGGCAGCCTAAAATCCGGCGCAGCGAGTGACCGGGGCCACACATTTCTTGTGTCGGACTTGGACTTTTACAACAAAAGACGGCAAAATTCGTGTGTTGGAGAACCACCTGATTAGTATAGATATAAAAGAGGTCAGACCTAGGCCTGACGGAGTGGCTTGGAATAATTAAAAGGAGGGAATCTTTCTATGCGATGTCGTCTGGGGAGACGCAGAAGAGAGACGAAACAAACTCTGCCGACGATCACACGGCAGGTTTTGACTGCCTTTCATGTGTCCGTGGCCCTCAAAGGCCCTCGAAAAACGGCGCAAATGGCGTGACGACGGTGATCTCTGAGAGCTGCCATGGCGGGGAGGATGTGTGGGATGCCGCTGGGGCCGAGCACCGGCGAGCGGAATCCGGCAGCCAAAACAAGTTTCCTGAGCATCTCGTAATCATGGTTAACGGCATTATCGGCAGGTTGGTTGTCGTGACAATCTTTATATTATTTTGGTTAAAATCGTGGAAATGGTACGATGAAAAGCCTTGTTTTATGGTTTCATTTAGTTTAAATACTCTGGAATTTCAGTGAAAATGGTCATATTATTGTTAGTTTTGCATTGCTATTATTTTATAAATTTATGTCGATTTTTAATTTTTAATCAACCATTCGAAATGTGGAAAATGAAGTTGTTGGTTTGATGCGTAGCTATATCTACTATAATTTGATAAATCGGGGAACTAAATATCGTGGAGTTTGTTGGATATTTGGCGGGTTTGGATTTCCTGGCCCAGCATTAGATTTAATCATAAAAGTTTTAAGCATCTGTAATTGCCGGTAAAGTAACTTCCTAGAAATGGTGAGACAAAGGATTTTGATCTATTCATGAGCAAATTTGGAAAATTGAGCTTGAGATTCAACATTGGACTGGAATTCTTACTTCCTTGCCATCCTCTACCCCTGGAAATAATGTGTTCATTTAATAGAGGGTATAATTGCAATTTTTACCACTGGTTTAGAATATATTCTAACGCTATTAAAATGAGAGGAAAGCTCCTTTAATTGGGAGAGGTGATGTGATCCGTAGTTTCCTTTGGGTGATGTGAAAATTTCTATTCAAATAAACAACATTAGTGAACTTAATGGTGAAAATTGCATCTCAGACAATTTGCCGAAGCTATAAGTATGTCAAATTTAAGGGAAGAACTTTCTTACAACAGGAGGCTAAAAGACAAACAGGGCCTAGAAATGAAAAGTATACCCAAAAACTATGTTGGAGTTTTAACTGGACTTTTCTCCAGTCTAAGGATTTTGACATTTTGTTAAATAATTTCCCGTCCTGATGGACTGCAAAGCATATTTAGAGGAGCAATGTCTTCAGCCGAAGAAAAATGGAGGCTTCCGTGAGGTTCCCCATTTTCAGAATGTTAATGCTCTAGTTATGCACTTCCCAATTCAGGTTTCCTGGATCTGCATCTTTAAGCACTGTGGCCTTTCACTAGAGAATTTTTATGATGGTTTCCAATGCAGAAGTGGCAGAAGCTTCCTTAGGGTCCTCCTTTGGGACAGTCTGACGGGGTACTCTGTTTCCCCACATGAGAGCTTGTAATAGTCATTTGTTTGAACCTTTCTTGCTCCCACTCGTCTTCTTTAAAGGCTTGGTTTCCGGCTACTTTTTCTTTCAAATTGTTGAAAGTTTTCTTCACAATGTGACTTCCTTGAAACTTCTGGAGGATGCCTATTCTATTTCAGGGGACAAAATACCGTGATAAACCCATATTAATGAGAAGTTTGTCACCTGAACATTTTTGTAGAGTCTAGTCTTCATGCAATCTTGTCTTGACTTAAATTATAACCAAGTGTACGAGCCCTTTGCTTATACCCATTTCAATGCACAATGAGGTACAGTTTAAGATGATTTTGTGCTTGGTGGTTCTCTTGTGAAGGCAAGCTACAAGGCTTCATCTCCCAAGGTTATCTTGTTGCTGATGACCTGCAAGGTTTCATCTCCCAATAAGTGCGGTGGGCAAGTGAAGTGTTTAATTCAAAAAGGGGCAGAGGGGAACAATCAAATCTAAGGTATATGGTTTCATGGATTCCTAGGGTCACTCCGCAAGTTAGAACCAGTGAACTCTTTTGCCAGTAAGTGCGGTGGGCAAGTGAAGTGTTTAATTCAAAAAGGGGCAGAGGGGAACAATCAAATCTAAGGTATATGGTTTCATGGATTCCTAGGGTCACTCTGCAAGTTAGAATCAGTGAACTCTTTTGAGGATCCGTAGGGTTTAATCTCTCATAAATTTAACTGCAAAATGTTCCTTGCTGAGAAGGCCTCAATTTTTTTTCAAGAATTGTAAATCCATTTTTTTCCCCTCTCTCCAAACCCACAACACAATGGTGAAAGCTATTAGATTTGTAGATTATTGGCAATATCTCAAAATAGCTTGGAGTCGGAGGTTATCTCAAACAATCACGGGCCACCGGTTGGGGCTGTTGATGGAGGAAGAATCAAACCTTTAAATTCTATGGCATGGGAGGAACCTACACATTTCTTTTCAGAGAGCCAGTAAATGTCTTCACTAGAGCTGAGCTCTGATTATCATAGCTAATATAAAGATGTTGATGAGTGTTATAGCTGCTTGGTGTCACTGGCCGGTGAAGGCCAAGGCCAATCAGCTGCATTTTCTATGGTAGTCTCCTAGAATCCCACATTGTCTCAAGAAATTTCAGATGAATTACCAAGCTTCTTTATTTCCAATCTCCATAGAACAACTAATGCTATAGCAGAAGCACAAGCCCTTGTGAAAGTTCTCACATTGGCCACCACGAAAGGTATCAAATATCTCAAAGTGGGTGGAAACTTTATTGTTCTCGTTTCTTTTATGATATAGGAAGAAACTCTTCTTGGCAGCTCATCTCATGGGCAAAGCAAAAAGCTTATCTTCATTCTTTGAAGATATTTATTTTAGTCATTATTAGAGATTCTAGCAAGGTAAAAAATGTTACAAAAATTTATTTGCATTAACAGAAATCATCCACAATATTCAGAAATATCAAATCATTCATCTACAAATAATTATCCACAATAACAATCCACACAATGAAATAGAGATAGATAATACCCTTAAAGTAGGGCAACACCAATAATACTCCTTGAGGAAGGAATAACTCCACAAGATCTCCCAAAATGGGAGGTCACTCCTCGGGCAAAGACAATTATAAGAGAATACTTGATATGAATGATGATATTACAATGACAGTATCCCTTCTTTATAAAGCCATCTTCTAATGCTACTTTGGGGAGGGTATACCCTAACCTAAGCCAACTCTTAAACACTTATCCTACTCATTGTTATAATATAATATTATTAATACAATCAACTTTGGGTTATGTGTGGCCTATGCCAACTATCCATATGCAGTATAATATCATATCCCCATATACCTATCCATATGTAACATAGCATTTCACGCTCCTTACAAATGTTTTGTCCTCGAAACATGAGAAGAAACCAAATAATATGATCTTCTAAGCAATGTTGACAATTGGTACCAATTTTGATCATCCATTCATCCAAGTGAAATCTTGATTGGTGGTGGTGGTCTTCCATGATGCCAAGCTGCTATTGTGCCACTTGAATATCCATAAATGCTTCATTGGTTCCATGTTTCTGCTTCTCTACTTTGATATTTGGAATGATTGCTTCTGTGGTTTCATGATGCTGTTGCACCACTATGAAATCTATAATTACTATGTTTTTTTTGCCAAACACTGCCATACTTGATGCCTTTTTGACTCCATGTAGGTCCATAATAATATTGATGCCCTATGCCATGCCTCCATGATTGTTGCCATTCATGGTGGTGTGTGTGGCGATATGCTACAACCTTAACCTGCTGTTCTACTTTTGTGCCTCTATTTTAAATTTTTCCTCATGCTCTTTGCCCATGTTCCCTATGTTTGGTGCGTCCTTTTACTCTTCTAATGAAGCTTCTATGGACTTTGTTGCTACTTCTTCAATGGACTTTGCAACTGCCTCTGCTATAGACTTAGCTTTTGATTCCTCTATTGGTTCTTTACATTGTTCCCTTGCCGTAACTAATTCATCTTTTTCCTTGGATCTTGCTCCTTAAGCTGAGAAATATTCTGCAGTGTTATCTTCTTTTTCTTGTACCATAACTTCATGAACTTCTTCTGTGCATTAATGTTAATAGTACCCAAAGAATCCAATCAAGGATAACCAAAAACATATCCACATTATCTATCTCAATAGCATAAAAATCTGAATGTTATTTATCTATGGTGATCTTCAAATCTTAAAAAATTTGAACACACTCACCCTCCAATTGTATGCCTTTAATTTTTGTTGCTTGAACTTGCAACCTCTTAGCCAAAGCAATATTAATAAAATTACACATGCTGCTAGAGTTTATAGGAATCATAACCTCTTCCTTCTAAATGCAACCATGAACCTACAAAATAGAATTTTTAATCTCAAACAAATCCTTTTGACCACTCTTTGGCTTATCTGACACCAAGGGTGTGGTTTCCTTAATTTGCACATTGTCATCTGTATTTTTTCTTTCTATCATGTCCTCTCTATTCATTTCTTTCTGTTTCTCCTGAAGCCTTTTTATTTTTACTTGATATCCCTTGATGGTGACCTACAAACTAGCCTTCTTTTTATATGTGCCCCACTGACTCTAGCATGTTTGCTCCATTTCATCCCAAGTTTAATCATAATTTTTTTCCTTAACAAAACTTACCCACGAAAAATAAGCTTCCTCTTTTGGAAAAGGTGGCATTGCCAAAACTTATTACCAAAATATAGATACCTAAACTTTATCTACCATTTTCAAATGTCAATATCATCCTCTCCAGAGGTTTTTTGTAACTCCGTGAGTTTACATCCACAAAAATGATAATGCAAACTAGGGTTGCATGAAATTTTATATGTCTCTGTTGATTTGAAGCTAAAAATCCACATAAATAAGTACACCCAAAAATCTCCTTCAAAACCAACAAATAGTAGATGACTTGCTTACCCCAATTGAAAGAAATCTCAAATTTTGTTTTCTGGAAAAAAACGCTATTTGAAAAAACATCACTGCCCTGTTCTGGATGGCTGACTTCACAGGGTTGTATCTCCCTCAATACTGCTCAGATCCCTTCATATGACCATTCATTTTGAAGCTCTTCAAATTTTGAACAAAAGGACACAAGAATTGTTTGAATTGAACAACTCTGTGCAAAGATATAGCTCTTGAAAGATGATAAATTATCTAGAAAAAAAAATTGCCCAACTTCTGCAATTCACAAAACGAATCCCCACTTTGCTGGAATCGTTGTTCTGATACCACTTATTACAAAACTCTATTCACATTAACAAAAATCATCTTCAATATTCAGAAATATCAAATCATTCATCCACAAATAATTATTCACAATGACAATCCACACAATGGGATAAAGCTGGATAATACCCTTAAGGTAGGGCAACACCAATAATACTCTTTAAGGAAAGGAATAACTCCAAGATGAGGCCACTCTCCAGGTAAAAAATGATAATAAGAGAATACTCAATATGAATGATGATAGTACAATGACAATATCCCTTCTTTATATACCCATCTTCTAATGCCACTTTGGGAGGGTTTAACCCCAACCCAAGCTGACTCCTAAACCCTTATCTCACACATTGTTATTATATAATATTATTAATACAATCAACCTTGTGTTACGTGTGACCAATGCTAGCTATCCGTAATACCTATATACAATATAATATCATATCCCCCTATAGCTATCCCTATGTACTATAGCATAAAAGACCTTTTTAGCAAGTAAGGGCTTCAAATTTGGTTCTGAGAAGCATATTGACATTATATATGGGGCTAATTGGGAGGCCATGGAAGCTCCAAAGGATCACCCTATAACAGGTGTGTCTCCTAATGATAACAGCTCTAAACCTCATGCATATCCCTTCCTCTTTCAGTGTACTCCTTTTTATCTTCTCAATGACAGGAATCCCAACTTAAGCACGTATATAAGATGGATTTTTCTTCTTGACTGGTAGGGGCTGGGAAAATTATAATTTGAAGAAGTGTTACATTGTCTTGACTTGGGCCATGGACAAATGTTTTAATGGGATGCTGTTCTGATCTTCTCTTGATTTCCAACTGAATTGTCCTTCAGTCATGGGGACTTATTTAGAAAAATATTTTAATGTGAGTTTGTCCTGTTCTGTTCTTCATTCCAAATCAAGTTGTCCTTTATGTCTGTTTTTGGGTCTTGACAGCCCATGAATCTGTATTTTTCAAACCCAGAGCATATTTGTACGGACCCTTGGGATTTCTAGTTGGAAAGTTTCAGAGTTCTAGGTGCAGTTAGTTATACAGCACTTACGGTTGCTGTTTGGAGAAGGATTCTACATAATGATCTTATATATCCTGTTTGTACAGGTTGGTTTTCCTATCCCTATCGGCCATTAGGAATATAGAAGTCGCTTCCACTGCAAAACATGGTCAAGATGAGGCTGTTAAGCTGTCTGGGATGAACTTACCTTATCTAATGCACGGTGTTCTTGCACCAAATGTAACTAAAAAATAGAGAATATGTCAGACTACCGACATCTGGAATTTTTTTCATAGGGCTAATCATCGCTCTGTCCTGCTTATGAAAGAAACTTAGATGGTCTGAGGACTATTCTAGATGGTCCTATACTGGAGCATGTGGATGCTGACAAAATGCAATCAACCACAGTATTGGAAGGTGGATTCAGGGAGAAACATTAAAAGAGAGTCCAAGACTTCGTGGTTTTTCAATGAATAATGGACCTTTTTGACTTTGGTTTTCCTCTTGATTGAAGGGCAAAGCTTCCTTGTAGGGCTACTTGTTGTATTCGTGCTGCCAGACGCTGGAAGAGGCAGAAGATATTTCTAGACAGTTGCAAGGAGCAATGTCATAAAATTCTTGGCTTACATTGGAGGTAAATAATTTGCATTGACCGACTCCATAAAAATGCTTCAGAAAGAGGCTCTTGTTCAGAATGAGATAAACAATTACCATCCAGGATTCCTGATCAACAATATTCATATTTGGAATAATAACTAAAATCAAATCACTCTTGTATTTGGGTCATTCTGTGGCCTCCATTGTATGAAATTATTTGGATAAGCATCGCGGCGAACTCCTATTCACTGAACCCTTATTTACTGGCGCAGGGGATAGAAGTTACCAAAGCAACAAGAAGAATTGTATTTTGTCTTTGTTTCTTCTTTTCATTATCGTCTATTGTGGGGTTTTATGGTTTTATTTTGCACACACATGACAAGGATTATCTCCTTGCATGGCGGTTTTATTTTGCACATACATGACAAGGATTATCTCCTTCTATGTTGTGACCCATCTATTTTGGGTCCAAGTGGGAACTTTGAGGTGATCCTGTTACGCTGTGATTGAAAAATAAATTTTTAAGTTTTGCAGGTCAGAGTTCTCACCCTCTTTTTTCAGATGTTCAAAATATATATATAACATTACCCCGTGAAAGATATTTATTTGGGTAAAAGATAGCTTATGTGCGTTTCACATTCTATAGTAAATTTCTTAAATTTTGTGTACATTTCTTAAGTTGCGTACTGTACACTTAGATTTTAGGAAAGAGTTGTCAATCTTGTCCCTCTGCTACTTTTGTTACGTAGTTTCATGTGTTGCATTTTTATTTTGCCCTTATAGTTTTGGAACGTAAGCACACTCATAGCCTCATATTAGTAAGGTGGTTTACAAATAAGGCCTTTATGACAGTACTAATATGCACCATTTTAATATTATTAATACCACAAAGAGATTGTCCAAAGATGTTTGGGGTGGGGAGTTTCATAATGTAATGTAATATTTTAGCGATATTAAATTATTTTGATTTGTTGAATTATTGCTTTAATGTGGTTGTGATGTAGCATGGGTGGGTTTGAAAGAAATTAAAAGGAAAAAACAAACAAATTAAAAAAAAAACAAAACTTTAACAAATATTTCTTTATAACATCTAATACTATCTCCGATACTAAGTAAAAAAAACAGTAATTAGGGTGTAGTCGTCGGAACATGACTTGGATTCAAATCTTCCCACATTGTGACAAGGCATCCCACACATATGGACAATCTTGAGATAATGCAACCCATGATAATATGGTAATATTAGAGTTTCATGGAGTTTTTTTGGATAAAGTTTTGGCTGCCTTTGGTTTCGACTTTTTGTAGATAGTGGAGAAGATGGGTTGGTAGCTGCTATAAGACTGCAAAGTACTCTGTTCTGATCCATAATAAACCATCAGGTTTTTATAGTAGTAGTAGAGGTCTTAGACAAGGTGATCCCCCCTCTCTCCTTATCTTTTCATTATTATGGCTGAAACTCTTGCAAGACACCTCAATGCTGCCAAGGCTTCTGGCCGGATAGGGGGCCGTAAACCAGCTCATAATCTTGAGGGTATTACTTATTTACAGTTTGTGGATGATACCATTTTACTTGATAATCCTACTGTGGCAAAGGCAATTGAATTTAAAAGAATCTTAGACCTCTATGAGCATGCCTCTCACCAAAAGATCAATTTGGACAAGAGCAAGATCTTCTTCATTAACACTAAAGTTTCTCTCCAAAGAAGGGTGGCTAGAGTGATAGGGTGTCCTGTGTCAACCTTGACTTCTTCTTACCTTGGAATGCCTATGTCCGTAGGATCTTGCAAGGCACTTCTTTGGAATGGTTTGGTTGACATGTTTCAATCCAAACTTGCAGGATGGAAAGGTAATCTCTTGTCTCAAGCAGGTAAAGTGTTGTTAGTTAAGAGTGTTTTGCAGGCTGTCTCCATTTATCTTCTCTTCCTTTTTAAGATCCCTGCTAAAGTTTCCAAAATCATAGAAGGTATTCAAAAACAGTTCTTATGGTCAGGATCTGAAGAGAGGAGGAGGATTCCTCTTGTAGATTGGGAAAACATTTGTCATTAAAAGAAGCATGGTGGTCTTGGTTTGAGGAAACTCAGCCTAGTTAATAGTGCTATGGCAGCCAAGGTGGGATGGAGAGTTCTAAGGGATGGTCAAACTCTTTGGGCAAGGATTCTTAAAGAAAAATATCTTGACAGCGAGGAGGATACTAGATTTCTCACAATTTAGGATCCCTGTCATGGCTCTTCTTTATGGAACCACTTGGTGGAGGCTAAGGAGGCCTTGTGGAAGGGTGTGAAATGGCGTGTTGGAGATGGGGCCTCTATAAGTTTCTGGGAAGATGCCTGGTTAGATGACAACCCTTTAGCCAACAATGATATTTTCTCTAATCTGAAAGAGGATCTAGAAGATAAATATGGTAAAAAGGTTTGTGACTACATGACTTTATTGGATAACAAGTTGAGCTAGAAATATTTGGAGGCAGGCCTTTGAGAATTTGGAGGTTTTAAACCTCCTTAAAGCTAAACTAAAGGCTTATTACTTAGGTGTTGTCAGGCAAAGAGACTTTGTGGTTTGGAGCAGAACTGAGAATGGTGAATTCAGCATGAAGGCAACCTATGATCTTTTGGATCTTGTTGTAGATAATGGTTTCCCTTGGAATAGAATTTGGGGTAAGAGAGCTATTCCTAAACTGGAGATTTTTCTTTGGGAAGTAGTCCAAAGTGAGATCATAACGGTGGATAATCTTAAGAAGAGAGGTTTTCAGTTACCTAATAGATGTAGTTTATGTGAAAAGGCAGAAGAATCAGTGGAACATATCCTATGGTTTTGTCGTTACAACAATGGGAAAACCCCTTTTTTAGTCCTCGTCTTAATGTAATTTGGAACCTGATTCCATTTCATTTTGTGTGGGGAGTATGGTTAGAGAGGAATAGGAGAATTTTTAGAGGGAAAAAAAGGTCAGCAATGAGAAGTTTTGGAAGTATCACCCATTTTTTAGAGGAGAATTTTAAATCTATCAAGTACCCTATCAAGCTAGATAATACTGAAGAGACTATGATAGCTAAGGCATGGAATTTGGAACCCATTAATGGTGGAGAGGCAAATGCTCAGGTTAGAATTGATGTAAAATGACAACCACCTCGAGATGAATGGTTGAAGTTAAATTTTGATGGGGCATCCAAAGGTAACCCAAGTAAGGCCGGAGCAAGAGCAATTTTGAGGGACAATCAAGGCAGATTGGTGGGGGCAGCCTGCAAGTTTTTGGGAATTACTACTAGTCATAAAGCTGAAGTTAATGCTTTACATCTGGATGCAGAGGTAGCTAAGTTACGTGCCAAAAAAGTTTATCTTTGAAGGAGACTACTTGAATATTATCAATCTTTTGAAAAAGGAGGGAGAAGCTAATTGGCAAATTGATTACATTTTGCAAGATATCATAGAGATTATAAAACATTTTGAAGAAGTTGACTTTGTTCATGTTTTTAGAGAAGGTAACAAACCAACAGATTGGCTGGCAAACTTTAGTGCCATTAGAGAAGAGGATAGGAGATCATGAGGACTTGGAAAAGTTTACGAGAGAGGATTGCAGCTAATTGGGATCTAGGATGGATACTGTTTTTCTTGCATTCAGGAGATTTTTGGCTACTTGCCCTTGGTAGTTGTGCAGTTGATGGACTGACTTTGTGTTGTAAAAGGGTTTGGGTCCTTTCAAAATCCCGTTTTTACCCTAATCAAAAAAATATTATAATTTAATGTAGGGGTCATATTTCATTCCTCATTTAATCCATTATATTATAATATTTTTTGATATTATATTCTCCTATTAAGCACCCATTATTTTCTATTATTTTTTGATATTACGTTCTTCCTATAGGTTAAGTAAGATTAAGCACCCATTATTTTCTATTATTTTTTGATATTACGTTCTTCCTAAATATAGGTTGAGATTAAGCCTAAGCACCCATTATTTTCTATTATTTTTGATATTACGTTCTTCCTAAATATAGGTTGAGATTAAGCCCATAATGGTGTAATTTAGAAGGGATTTCATTTCAATCCTCAATTAACCCATAATTTTTGATATTGTGTTCTCCCTAGTAGTAGCTTGAGATTAAGTAGGTTGCTTGCTAGCTTTTTTTTTTTTTTTTTTTTAATAAATAAAGTGGTTGGTTGCCACTTTTTTTTTTCCCTTATCCGTATTATATTAGTTTGGCTTTTATGTCTTGAAAGCCATTTCTCGTTTATGCCATATTATTTAGAAGAACTCGGGAGATTCTGAGATTGATTTACCTTCATTGGTCCTACTTGAGATACAAGACTAACAACCATCCTATTGCCCTCGCACATGGTGATAGGTCAATGGGACCGTGCCCTTATTTGAAGATAATTATTGGGAAGAGCTCTCTTTTGTGACCTCTTGAGTTGAGTTGAATGTCTTACGTATAACCGATTGCTTTTTCATGCTTTAGGTCTAGGCAATCCAAATTAACATGTGTTTGCTTTTTCATGCTTTAGGTCTAGGCAATCCAAATTAACATGTGTTATCATATTCTTTCATGCTTTATGAGGTTCATCCAGTTTGGATGGTAGAAGAGTTTTTGGAAGTCGGTCTTTGCACCGTGGTTAGGTCTTCTTTGTCCATGTCATTGTTTCCATGTTTCACTTATTGATAGTGATTGGTGATGGTAGCGATGACTCTCCTAATATGCACGGTGTTATTTTAGACTAGGCCCTTTGGCTTATTTTAGACTTGGGGCCTATGGCCTCTTACCATGGCTGTAATCAACCTTTTTATCAATGCTTTTCACTCGATTCGCTAAGGGTTTGTATTAAATAGTTTTTTTTAAATGATATCTTACCTTATATAGACTAGTGTTTGTATTAAATAGTTTTTTTTAAATGATATCTTACCTTATATAGACTAGTGTTTGTATTAAATAGTTTTTTTAAATGATATCTTACCTTATATAGGACTAGTGTTTGTATTAAATAGTTTTTTTTAAATGATATCTTACCTTATATAGACTAGTGTTTGTATTAAATAGTTTTTTTAAATGATATCTTACCTTATATAGGACTAAGGTGCACTTCCTTGCCCGACTTCTTGTGAGTTCTTTTTATAAATCTTTTATTTATTAATAGGGTATATGAAATTGGATTACATCATAATTATAACGTATTTTAAATTGTAAGTTCTTTCTATAAATATTTAATTTTCTATTATTTTAGATTATATAAAATTTTAGATTATATAAAATTGTAGTAAAATCTACCGTATTTTAAAGAATCACAGAGTGGTTTTATAACAAACCATATTATCATGACATCTATGAGAATTTAATTGTGATGATTTTTTAAGTGAACATTCTTATCAATTAGATTTCAACGTTTTGTTCTTATTTTGTCGTTTTTACTATTGGCTTTAAGTTGTACTTTCAAGTTTTTTTAACCTATTTTAATTATTTGTGGACGTTAACATCTTTCCTTTTTAAGAACAATTTTGTTTATAAAATACCCTTTAACCTTGAGATCAAGAAGTCTTAATAAAGCCCCCACTATGCACTATGCAATTTATGGTAGGACATTAAAACTAACGAAGAATACAAGTTTTTTACCGTCTACAAGGCCAACAAAATAAGCTGAAAATAAAATTAAGTACATCCTAAAGATTGAATTATTAAAATTAAAAAAATTAAATATGTTTAAGATGATTTTTTTTGGATGAAAAAGTTTATGAATAAAATAATGGCTAATCATACAAAAAAAGGCGGATGGAATTAGCACACCTCGTAAAATAACACACTAACCATCGTGGTTAGGAGTACACAAGAGTGTCAGGAACAATCCACAAAAAGCCAGACAAGAACTGCCAGGTGGAAGGCCTAAAGTTTTCCTCCATAAGGTCATAAGTCCATCCAACGGTTAAAGAAACCGGAGTCCCCTAGCCATCAACAGTAGTACCACTAACAGTACAAGTCTGTGCATTTGGTACAATTTTACTCCAACCAGAGGCATCATCTTGCTCAGGAGGCCGAACATCCCAACCAGAGGTTAGGCGAGACGGGCTTCTAGCTCTAGATTCTCCACATTTGCGTTGCAAAGGGGCTGGGACCAGTGTCTGGTAGCAGAGGGTTGTGGCCGATGACGGGTCCCTCGAAGAGTCGACATTTGGGACCTGGAAGGGGAAGTAAGAGGCACACGACTCATAGCGCAGGGCATTCCCCCAATGCTCCATGAGGGGTACTTAGAGGGTACATAAGTACTGCAACTTCACATTTACTTTTTCAACCTATACTTCAATCTGTAACCAGCAATCAAAGAACAGAGCATATTTATTAACAACAGAGAAGACACACCCAACATCTTGCTAAGAAAAGTAGCTTTATTCCGGGACTTTCAAAGATAAAACAGGGTACCAATTCTAAAAATATTCCAAACAACACCCAAATTGAAGGAAAAAGTAATAAGATCACGCAAAATAACATTACATAAAAAGTCTGAAAAATTCAATAAACCATTTACAATATCTAAAAAAAATAATTAAATAAAAAAATATTTTATAATTGTTGATTAATTATAGTGTTGCAATTAGAATAGTTATTTTTTCATAGTTAAAGTAGCTTTTTACGCACTTTTTAAGTTTCACATAAGAAGAGAATGCTTATGGTGACTTTTATGTATAAATTTATTTGAAGAAAGTTTATTGACAATTTAAGTTTTTATAACTATTGATGTATTCTAGTGAATATTTGAAAATGTTTTTATTGGTAAATTTCTCTAAACCTTCAACTTAGCTGGCATAACTGCAAAGTTTTTCTTTTACTAAATTTGTCCAAGACTTGCATTTTGGTTATGTTCAAACTTGAATGTAACAGTGTTTTCAATCATCTTATTCAAGCATTTATATCACTTATCACTTGTATATGTCAGCTAGAAATTAAACCATTTACATCACTTACTACTTTTATGCGTCAGCTAGAAATTAAACCCAAGTTTTGCATCAAAGAGGTCATCCCGTTTGACTTATTTGTAAATGTTACGTGTGACATGACTTAAATGTATAACTTCATGTCAAGAGGAGTCAATTTTGATAATTATTGATTTATTATATTATAATATATTTAATTATTAAGATAAAATAATTACAAAGTTACTTTTTTAA
The DNA here is from genome assembly GCA_028583015.1 of Wollemia nobilis. Classification (NCBI taxonomy): domain Eukaryota; kingdom Viridiplantae; phylum Streptophyta; class Pinopsida; order Araucariales; family Araucariaceae; genus Wollemia; species Wollemia nobilis. The sequence continues at coordinate 2,922,893 of JAQPPZ010017058.1, forward strand.
AGAAAGTAGCATGAGGCATCTCAAACTTCCTATATAATATTCTGTCTTTTAAATAGTTCGTATTATAATATATTAAATTAATTTTTAAAATAAAATAATTATAAAGGCTGTGTGTGAAGAGTATGTGTAACTATTTTTTTAAGAAAGTAGTACGAGACATCTCAAACTTCTTGTATAATATAATTTTTTTTTAAATAGGTTGCAGAATTTTAAAGTTGGAGAAATACTTGCTATCTTGATTTTTAAGGTTTAGATTCTTAAAGATCGGGTGAATCTCATCCCTCCTTTCATTGTATGATAGATATATTAATTTAGACTTGGTCTCATCTTCACTCCTTATGGATTATTTTTTAACAAAGTTTCCGTGATAGATATGTTACTTTAGATTTGGCTTCATCTTCACTCCCTTATAGGTTATTCTTAACAAAGTTTTGAACTTTGCTTATGATTCTTTATAGGTTATTCTTAACAAAGTTTTGAACTTTGCTTATGATTAATATTGCCTATAAGAAGAACCAATGCATGAAGTGCATAAGCCAACCTAAAGGTTAATTAAATAGTCAATCAACTTCACACTTTTTAAATTTATATTTTTGGAATGCATAATGATTGAAAGTTACATCTTAGAAGGTAGAATAGTTCTTTGGACCATCTTCTAGTTTCAGGTTAACTAAATAACTCATGCATTTTTAAGGAGTATGTTTGGACATCAATTTTTCTTTGTATATTTTTCTGGTATCTCTTTAAAGATGTGTACCCAATCATTTTAAATGGCTCAAAGGGTTGGAGTCTCATTTTGAAACTCTCAAATTGAATCATATTGAGAGGATTTATGCTTGGGCTTCGTGATTCAAATTTATAAGTGACTCGCTGTCTAGTTTTACATGTACTAGTCGCAAATTTATAAGTGACTCGCTGTCTAGTTTTACATGTACTAGTCGCAAATTTATAAGTGACTCGCTGTCTAGTTTTACATGTACTAGTCGCAAATTTACAAGTGACTCGCTGTCTAGTTTTATTTTTAAGTTCGTCAAAGATAAAATCAGAGAAAAGTTTGCCAAAAAAATAAAGGTAATAATAAATGAAATTTGACATTAAATTAAAAACTATAAATATATATTATATATTTATATTTAAAATTAATATTTTTCAATATAATATTATATTAAAAATAATAATATTATGATATATTTAAAATATTATATATTTTGAAAATGTATATAATAAGAAGTTTAAGGTTCAAACTGTAGCGAAACTGATTGTGAAGATGTGAGTATGTGCTCATAAAAAAAACATATAAAATATATAATAAAAAGTACGTAAATTTACTATCATATAAAAATTAAATATAATAACAAAAAAATTAAAAGACACCCATATTTGAAAAATGGAGAACTAAATTAATTCAGTGAATTTATTCACTTACCTAAAAACGACAATTTTTGAACTTTTTTAGCATATTCAACAAACGGGACAATGTAGTTTTGCACAATGTTCTTCGTTGAGGATTGCGTCATTAGGTCCTTGGCGGAGACGGTTGTACGTTGAGGCAAATTCTTCAACCCACATCTGTATATGAGTAAAAAAAAGGATTGTTGAAATTGTATATGCTGTATGCCCATTGCATTAATAAATACATAGAGAGTACTAAGGAAGATTCTATGAACAAAAAAACCATGTACATGGAACCTTCTTCTTTATTTAGGAGAACCTTCGGTATGAGAGGGTTAGGAATTTTTATAAAAACCTTTGTAAATTTATTGAAAAAATAGTTACGGTTGCGGTTATAGTTTTAATGAGGGGTGTAAACCCTTGGTGTAGGTTACAGTTTTGATGAAAGGGGTGTAAACCCTAGGTGTAATCAAGCGATGGAACAAAGCGATAATTTTGACTACCATCTTCACAAAAGGGATGTAAACCCTAAGTGCAGTTAAGCAATGGAACATAACGATAAATTTGGCTATCGTCTTCATGAAAGGGATGTAAACCCTAGGTGCAGTCAAGCGAGGGAACAAAGTGACAAATTTGGCTACTGTCTTTGCGAAAGAGATGTAAACCCTAGATGTAGTCAAGCGTTGTCTCTTCAGTTTGTGAGAAAGCCTCTTCGGTCAGAAGAAATCTCAGGGATCTTTGGGTTCGTGAGTGGATGAACCTATGTCCTTTATCAGGAGTTCAGAGGATGAATTTGGGTTGGATCTGATTGATCATGAAGCCCGAACAATTATCTGCAAACTCAAAGGCAAAAGACCAGGCCTGGAGGAGTTCAAAAGATACATAAAAGATTGATGGACCACAAAAGTTTTCCAAAATTTAGTGAAAAGTACTAGTTCTTTTGTGTCTTTCCATTTTGCCATCAAGACTAGTGATAGATAGTTGAAGGGCTCAAGCCAACTATCTTTGTTTTTTTGGTAAAGGAAGAAGTTACGTAATTATTATGAAAAGTATGACCATTTTACCAAATAATCTAAAGTAGTTAAAGTTAAAAAGATTCTAAATGTCAAGCTAAAAAGATTCTAAATCTCTCATAACAAAGCGACAACCCAAGCCACAAGATGAGATTGCAACAAAATAAGCCACATCTCAAATTGATGTAGGAGCATTTGGGTGTATGAGAAATCTTGCATCACCAAAAAAACAAAGGAAAGAAAAAAGAGAGAAGAATAAAAATCAAAAGAACTAAAGAAAAGAAAAAACATAAAAAAACAAATTACTCAGTTTTTTTTTAGCATGAATTGAGCTTAAATGGATGGAGAATTGGTGGTGTAATTGGTGGTAACACACCCATGTGACGAGGGTCACATATCGGCTTGAGGCATTATGTCGAAATAGAGTTGACAAAGATTGACAAGAAGTTGGTAGGGAAATGACAAGGAGTCAACAAGGAACCAGAAAAGGACTCGACAAGGATGACAAGGAGTTGGTAAAGGAATGACAAGGATTGATAAGGGGTCAATAAGGGACCGACAAGAGATTGGTAAGGGGTCAATAAGGGATCGACAAGAGATCGATAAGGGAGACGACAAGGATCTAGGATGACCGACAAGGAGTTGGCAAGGGCCAATAAGATATTGACAAGAGAATGCCAAAGGGCCATCAAGAAAGTTCAAATTGCTGTTGTAATGTTTCTTAACAAAAGTGAAAAGTACTAGTTCTTTTGTGTTTAACCATTTTGCTATCAAGACCAGTGATAGATGGTTGAAGGGTTCAAGCCAACTATCTTTGATTTTTTTGGTAAAGGGAAGAAGTTATGTAATTATCATGAAAAGTATGACCATTTTACCAAATAATCTGAAGTTGTTCAAGCTCAAAAGATTCTAAATTTCAAGCTAAAAGGATTCTAAATCTCTCATAACAAAGCACCAACCCAAGCCACAAGATGAGATTGCAACAAAATTATCCACATCTTAAATTGATGCAGGAACATTCGGGTGTATGGGCAATCTTGCATCACCCAAAAAAATAAAAAAATAAAAAGAAAGAAAAGAAAAAAGAGATAAAAAAAATCAAAATAAAAAAGAAAAGAAAAGAAAAAACACAAAAAAAACAAATTACTTAGTTTTTTTTAGCATGAATTGAGTTTAAATGGATGGAGAAATTGGTGGTAACACACCCATGTGACGAGGGTCATATATCAGCTTGAGGCCTCGTGTCAAAAAGGAGTTGTTAAGGGATGACAAGGAGTCAACAAGAAATCGGACAAGGCTAGCAAGGGACCAACAAGGACCGCTAAAGGGTCAACAAGGGAGTCGACAAGGGACCAGTAAGGGAGTCGACAATGATACGGGATTACCAACACGGAGTTGGCAAGGGCCAACAAAGGATTGGCAAGGGAACGCCAAGGGTGTCATCAAGAAAGGTAAAATTGCTGCTGTAATTTTTCTTAACAAAGAAATGCAAGAAATTGTTGTTCATTGTCTGGTTTTTACATGTGTTTGCATGTGATTTGTTTGGGGCTGATAGAAGTAGTCTTTCAATAGACCTCCTCCTTTAGAGTGCATCGAAGTGGTGTCAAAGCCAAAGCATATGTGGAGAACGTTTGGAATTTTTAGTTTGAGTTATTCTAGAATGTTGAGGGTGAAGGTGTACATGGGAAAAAATTGTAGTATTTCTTTTGTGGCAACTTGGTTGCAGCAGTTTGGTAAAAAACAATTCATGAGTCGGACCTCATGAAGCTTTTTCTCTTACCTAGTGTGTTTGATGCGGGAGCATTCGGGTGTATTGGAAATCTTGCATCACCCAAAAAATAAAAATAAATAAAAAGAAAGAAATAAGAGAAAAAAGAAAAAAATCAAATGGAAAAAAGAAAAGAAAAACACACAAAAATAAATCACTTAGTTTTTTTTTTAACATGAATTGAACTTAAGTGGATGGAGAAATTGGTGGAATAATTGGTGGTGACATACCCATGTGATGAGGATCACATATCGACTTGAGGTATTGTGTCGAAAAGGAGTCGGAAAGGATCGACAAGGGATCAACAAGTAATCAGAAAAGGATTGGACAAGATTGGACAAGGTTGGAAAGGAGTTGGCAAGGGACCAACAAGGACCAGTAAGGGGTCATCAAGGGACCTACAAGAGACCAGTAAGGGAGTTGACATGGATACCAAATGATCGACAAGGAGTTGGCAAGGGCGAACAAAGGATTGGCAAGGGAACGTCAAGGGTGCCATCAAGAAAGCTCAAATTGTTGGTGTAATTTTTGCAAGAAATTGTTGTTTATTGAAAGTTTTTTACATGCATTTGCATGTGAGTTGTTTGGGGCTGCTAGAATAGGTAGTCTTTCATTAGACCCCCTCCTCTACACTGCATCACAAATTGACCATATATCTAATCTAAAATCGATCCAAAGGATAAAAGGAGGAATCATTGCATTAATCTATTAATGGTTGTATAATTGAGCAATTGTTCTACCACATAGACCAAGAACTAGACTAGGATCATACAAGAAATGATAGGTCATTTTAGATGATACTCTTAATAAATTTGAATACCACGAAATTCAACTCCATAGATCTTGTTTCAACTTGAAGGCTAGGTGAGGATTCCAAAGTTTGATGACGGTTTTAATGGTGAGAAGCTTGAATCTGCGTTGCACAATTATAGGAGATATTCCAATACTTCCTTTCAAATATTTGATGTAGACAAGATTGAAGTCCTTGAACTACATATGGAAGAAACTATCGTAGAGTAGAATTGATAGATTATATTGTGCTTATAGATTTTATAAAATAAATTGGTAATTCTTAAGAAATTATTAAACTGGAATGAATTTAAAGATGTTGTGAAGATAAGACCTACCTTCTTGAACATCAAGAGAATCTTATGATATTCTAACTTGTTGAGTATCAAGAGAATCTAGGGGGATAACAACTTAATTCTAGGTAGCTCTAGCATAGTAAATCGAAATGCACACCTTAGTCTTTAGGTAAACTTTAAAATTTGGGTCTAAAAGAGGTATGCGCTTGGCCAAATTTAATTTTGGTTTGTTTTTCAACCGAGAAAAGAGAAAAGTTTGATACCAAATGATATGACAAAAAAAGAGGTGGTTTATGTATATGATATTAGAGAATAATAAGAAAGCTTGCAAATACAATGGTTTTAAGAGAAGCAAGTTTTGTACATAAAAGTTCTGTGATGAAAAAAAGAAGCTTCTAGAGGGTTTACCCAAGGATTTGCTAAAGATATATATATATATATATATATATATATATATATTAAATAAGCCATGTGTGGCTTTTGTTGGGTCACTCCCATCAAAATAACAACACTTTACATTTGCTCTTAGGTTAATTAAATCATCTCAACTTACTTTTTATCAATGATATTCTTCATTTCGCATTTTATCAAATATATTTCTCATTCTTCCTCCAACTAATATGATTTTGCAATCAACTCTTTGACATAAATCCCACTTGGTTAATTGTCTTTTAAAATTTGAATTTTGCCAAATAAAATCAACACCATGATTGACTAAATGATTTGCTATTCAATTCCTTCTATATATATGTTTACGATCTAAGTGATTACCTCCAACAATAGTTCATGAACATCAACAATAATGATATCTTTTATCCAATCCCCTCATCCATTTTTGTTGATAACATTAAGGATAATTTGTAAATCCCCTAAATTGAAATATATGTTTCTATTTTTTTTCAATTGCAATTTTGATCCCTATAAAAAGTGTTCTAGCCTCCGCATAGTTGTTTGTTGATAATTTATAAATGTCCTTCAATTGAAAGATATTTCCATCTTTTTTTAATTACAATTTTGATTTGTGTAAGAAACATCTTATCTCTTCATTGTTGTTAAACAAAGTTTTATATAATTCTATAAAAAATATACAAATGCAATAAATCTATAATATTAAATATAATTAAATTCAATAGTCCATGTGATTAGATGCAAACATCAATGCCATAAGAAAGAAGTTGCACATCTTACTCTACTCAATATTTTATATCAAAGCATTTTTTAGATCGTCATACAACCATATGACACTAGACATATGATCCAACAATGTAATAAGAAAGCACATGCACATCTATCCACAGTGTATTTTGGTTAATCGACGTTCCCCTTGTTGCATTCAACATCAAAATGACTTATTATCAAAGCTTTTTTTAGATCGTCATATAATCATATAAGCTTTAAGGACACTAGTAACATGGTTTACATATTTCTTCAAGCTTGAAGCTAAAGATTAGTTTTTGTTAGTTTTTGTTTGAGATTGCTCATCTTATCATATGTGATGACAAGTTTGTTTATTCTTTTTATTTTTATTTTTAAATCATAAAGAATTTTAACGCGTTCTTATCTCTTATATTTATATTAAAATAATATAAATTAATTATTCATTAATAATAATTAAAAACAAAATATTTTTTTAATTTATAAAATAACATTTATGTTTATAATTGATAATAATCAAAATAAAATATTAATATTAAATTTAATATTTATATTTATAATTGATAATAATCAAAATGAAACATTAATGTTGATTTTTTTTTTCAATTCTCAAGTTTGAATTTGAATTTGTATTAATGTCCATCGGTGACCAAAAGAGATCAATAGGACTGTAAAGTAGGACATATACAAAGCAACGAGAGTGCCTAATGTAACTCCAGAGAAAATAAAGTAAGAAAAACAGTAAACATGATGACATGATATACAAAATATGTGGATCAAAGATTACTCCCAACATTCAAGGCTGAAGAGAAGTAAGTGATGTAAGAGTTGGATGTCGTCGTAGGTGTTCTTTGTTGGAGTCGACGACGAATTGATCTTGTTGTATCTCTGTGATCACACTGGCGCTTCTTGGTCGTGGCCTTTGAAGGATGGAAGAATGAAGTGATAAGTTGGTATCCTGTTATCTTCTGCAGACTGTTACTAAGTAGTTCTTTCCTAATATTGAATAATTCCCGGATGAAAAGGGCAATGCATCTCTGATCTTCATAATTAATCCAAGATTTTAGTGTATGGGTTTTTCAAATAAGCAATAATATCTACCTTGTATCTCGTAGTAGACAAGACATGTGAAAATGAAATGCTCCTCGGATTTCACATCAGGACTGCACAATCTGCAAATACGCTGATCTATAGGGAGAGGATGATATGTCTCAATACGCAGCTGGTGGAGCAAACTCGTAGCTGAGCTAGAGGAAACTTGACGATGTGTGACATTTGAAGTGAAAGAGTTGATTTTTTTTTTCAATTCTCAAGTGAAAGAGTGTCATTCTATATGTTTTCCATTTCAAAGGGGTTCTCCATGCCTTTTTCATCTTTATAGTTTTAAAAAATAATAACTATAATAATAATCAAAATAAAATATTAATAATAAATTTAATATGTAGGTTTATAATTATAATAATTAAAATGAAATATTAATATTAAATTTTTTAAGTGTTTTAATAACTATAATAATAATCAAAATAAAATATTAATAATAAATTTAAAATATTAATAATAAATTTAATATGTATGTTTATAATTATAATAATTAAAATGAAATATTAATATTAAAATTTTTAAGTGTTTTCTATTTCAAAGGGTTCTTCAGGTCTTTTCATCTTCGTAGTTTTAAAAAATAATAATTATCGGTGATGTGATCCGAGTTCAATCCTCACGGTAGATATGTATATGTATAAGAAGTATTTACTCAATAAAAAAAATAATAATTATTTAAAAAAAATATTAAATATTATATTATTTAAAGTTTATATTAGTGATGTTTAACATTTAATTTAAATAAAAAATAATAATTATTTTTAAAAAAATGTTTAATTATTTAAAATAATAATATATTATTTAAATTTTATATTTATTTAATATTTAATTTAAATAAATAAAATAAAAAATATATAATTATGAAGTCCTTGTCCACAAAATCCTCAGAGACAATAAAAAATGATTACTATTTAAGGTGTTCCATCCGGGAAAGGAGTTGACGAGGCCTATCTCGAAAACTTCTTATCCTATTGTTTAGTTGGAATTACCTCGGCCTATCGTGACAATTTGTTCTTATAGTTGTAATTTGTCTAGGTTAAAATTTGTTTTTATTTTTATTTTTATTTTTTTGAATAGGTTATATATAGTTTTTATTTGAGGTTATTTTTATCAAAATATTAAAATATTATATTTCTTGTAGCAATCATTTTTATCATTGTTTTTTTTTTTTTTTCTCTTCTTAAATATATTCTTTAACTTTTTCAAAGTGGTATGTTTCTACAATCAATTCCTTTGACATCATTTTGATTAAGACATAAAATCTTATTTGGTCAGTTGTCTTTTAAAATTTGAATTTCATGAGGATGTAGATCAACACCATAATTTGCTAAATTTATTTGCTCCTCGATTTCCTTCTCTATAAATATGCTCATACTGCCAAGAGATTGCGTCTAGTAATAGATGATGATCATCAACAATAATATTATTTTTTATCCAATCTCCACATTCATTTTTGTTAAGAGCATGGATGATAATTTGTGAGTTCCCCTCAATTGAAATATATTTCCATCATTTTTTTGCTGCAATTTTAATCTTAGTAAGAAGTGCCCTAGCCTCTGCATAGTTGTTAGTTGAAGTTCCATACGATTTTGAATAAGTGAGGAGAATTTTGCCTTAACTATTTCTAAAAACATCACCTTCACCATCTTTTCCTGGATTTCCTTTAGAAGTACCATCAAAATTAATTTTGATAAACCCAATTTTTGGACATTTACATTGTACCATGGATCGAAATAGATCATTTGTTTTAATTTCGTTGTCGCAGATGACTCTTCCATGTATGTTCACATCGTGTAGACAAATTATTAGCACTTTTTTTTTTCTTGCAATTGAGACTTCTCATGATGGGCACCATATTTGTAGACATTCTGCAAGAGAGGCACTTATACTATTCCAAACTTAGACATGATTTTGATATTTATTATTAAAAATTCTATTATTCCTTTCAAGCTATAAATTTCAACAAATAATGGTAGGGCCAATCCTCCAAAGAATACATAATGCTTTAGCTTTGAAATAATTTTTCCAACATTTTATCAACTCTTTCAATGTTGATGGAGAGACCCAATGTAATTTCATATTTTTTAAAAAGTAACCTCAAATGGTGTGAGCAAATGGACAATGGAGGAGTAAATGGTTTGATGTTTCTAAATCCTTCTCACACAAAGCACATTTGAAGGGTCCATAATATCCTCTTCTTTGTAGACTCTCTCCCGAAAGAATCGTACTTTCAACTACTAACCAAAGAAATATTGATGCTTTAAGGAGAACCTCACGACCAAACATTCTTACAAAGAAAATATGTGGAAGAAGGAAATTTTGATTGTTCTGAATTCTCACATCCCAACTTTATTGAGTATTCACCATCCTTTGATAAGTTCCAAACCAACTCATCTTTTTGTGTAATTTTATTATATTTTTTATTAGTTTTAATTTATAAATAATTATTATCATATTAATTATTAGTTGTAATTTGTAGATAAAGGTTTATTTCGAAAACTTAATTTTATTATATTGTTTTGTTTATTTGTTGTAATTTGTAGATGATTATTAGATAAATAATTTATAATTAATTATATGAAAAAAATACTTAAAGTCCAGGTTTATCTTTAAACTACAATCAAATTGGACTGTGAAACATGATTAAATGTTAAATGGAAAATAAGATACCTAAGTTGATAGGTAAATGTTTTACAAAATTATAGTAAAACCTAATAAATGACATTTCAATGTTTTACAAAATTATAGTAAAACCTAATTAAATAAATGACATTTCAATTATAACATGCAATATGGAATATAATGGACTTACACAACTTTATAATATATATTTTAATTTAATTTAAAATATGTGTATATATATATTTTAATTGTTCAAATCAAATATTATTAATATATATACATTAATATTTTTAATATAAAATATTTATAAAATAAATAATTAAAAATTTATAAATTTTACGGAATTTTTATGTTTCATTTTATAAAAATAAAATATTTATAATCAATTTAAAAAAAAATCAATTTTTTAAAATTTTAGAAATAATTTATTTTAATTAATTTATTAGGATTCATATAATATACAAGCACTTCATTTGATCTTAACAATAAAGGAAAAAAGAATTTTTATAGATTAACAAGAAGACCCTTGTTATAATGGTTGATTTAATAAATTTTTTTAATATTTGTAAGTCACCTCACAATTCATTAATATATATTAAAAAAAAAAATTATACTTGTATGTAAATATATTGTTTAAAATAATTGTAAATTTTTTAATATTTTATTTTTAGGGGTTTTATTTATATATTTAATGTTTCAAGATATTATTTTCATCATCATTATTTATTTGTGGGTTTAGCATAAGTTCTTGTTAATATTTTTTATATTTGTATTTGTTTTACTTAATTAATATCTTCTTTGAGTTTGTTTTTCGCTTTGTTTTTTTTTAATCTTTTTTTCATTTCCATCAACATGTCATCTTCACTAATCTCTTCGATTTTTCACACTAAGTATAGTAAAACTTATCATGAGACCTAAGCTCAAACCTTGGGGACATGCTCAATCTGGGCAAAGGTAGTAGTCTGACTTGAGTCCGTTAAGTGCACGCTAGCTTGATGATGATGGTACCAACCTTGAGCCACCAGGGATCTCTCTCACTCTGGGCCGTGTTTACCAAGGAGAGGCAGGGGTTATAGAGGTAGCTTCAATGATTTGACCTTTGTTTGGAGGTAGAAACCTCAGGGAGAATGTCTGTTTTCGTGCCCAGTTGTTAAGGATGAAAGGATGTTACCGATTCCCTTTATATAAAAAAAAAAAGTAAAACTTATCATTTATAGGTTTGTCTTGCTTTTAAGGATTTGAAGTGCAAGGAATAACCGCACTTTCTTCTTTATATTGTCCTAAAAACCTTAAAGTGCAATACAATCCTCCGTAATAATTACATAACCCTAAATTGCCATGAATTTTTTTCATCCTCATTCCATCCTTATTTTCTTATTATGCGACTCTTGAAACTCTAAGGTGCAAGAGATAACCTCTACACTATTTTCATTTTTTTTTGCCGAGAGAGGATTTTATACTTCTTGACAAAAAAGAAAACAACTTATCTAGAATAAACTTGACCTCGATTGTTGTCTTTAATTTGAGAATTTCCTCCACATTTCTTTGCACCTTTAATTCCTTTCGAATTTGAACTTGCACATTGTACTTTCTCATCCCTTGTATCCTTCATTGTATCTTTAAATGGTTGACCGAGTGAATCGAGTGAACTATGGTGGGTTTTTCCATATGATGTTGGAGATAATATTTTTTTGCGTCTTCTTTTGGAGTTTAATATCCTTATCGAATCCAATCCAGATTCTATTAAGGTATGATTTCATTGCTTCATATTGAAGTTTGTCTCATGATCAATTTTTTATTTTATTTTTCATCATTTTTACTTTGCAATCTCTTGCTATATGTTTAGTCTGATAACAATTATGTTGGCATGCATTGTTTTCATAATCCACTTGTTGATTCCATTCTCTTGATCCAAATTTAATCTTAATGAATTATGGTAGAGGATTTGAAATTTCCATAGCAACACATATCTAAATATATAGCATGTTTTCGCTCCTTAGTAATTGATCTCTTATTAATGAATTCCTTTAAGGTATTTTTAATATTTTTTAAAACATCCTTATTGATAAGTTGATATGGAATTCTAAAAGCCTAATCCACACCAATTTTTTTAATAGTTTCTATCTAAAAATTCTTATTCCATATTCTTTAAATAAAGGGCGTTTATCCTCTAAACCATGAGCCACCACCTATTATTTTATCATTGATTTGCCGATGTTGATAAAATTTACATATTAACCTTCTACTTTTAAAAACCATTATATTATGCTTTCTCGACCATATCATCCTTGATAATTTACATATTAATCCCCTACTTTTAAAAACCATTATATTATGCTTTCTCCATCATATCATCCTTGATAATCACCAAACACCATGGATCAAAGTTGTTGCCTTATATTCGCTTTTCCTCTTACCTTTAACTTGAGCATCCATCATATCATCCTTGATAATCACCAAACACCATGGATCAAAGTTGTTGCCTTATATTCGCTTTTCCTCTTACCTTTAACTTGAGCATTCATACTTTCAGCTAGGACATCTTAACTTTCTATTAAGGCTTTCAAATGTAACTTTCTTTCCGGAACATCTTAACTTTCTATTAAGGCTTTCAAATGTAACTTTCTTTCCGGAACATCTTAACTTTCTATTAAGACTTTCAAATATAACTTTCCTTCCAGGACATCTTAACTTTCTATTAAGACTTTCAAATATAACTTTCCTTTCATATTCCCATGGGGTTTGCTATTGGTTAGCATTTGTTCCTAGCTTACAATCTTTCCAAAATGTTGAAAATATAAATAATTTAAATCTTAATTTTAAATTAATATGATATTTATAATTGTAAATTAAAAAATATACAACCAAATAAGTTGGAAGCTTACTAAAAAGTTTTGGTTTTCTTTGAAAAATCTAAGGATCAAACCCTGCTTGAAACTTGGTAAGGAACAACCCCTACTTGAAACTTGGATTTTTTTTTTTTGTTCAATTCCAAAAAAAAAAAAAAAAAACTACCATTAAAAATACACTAATATTAATTGAACATTCTATATTTCAACGTTGACACGCAAGCGTTAACGATTAGAGTCTCGCTCTATATTTTAACTTGACCTTCAAAAGACTTTAATAACCATTGTTGCGTGAAAGCATCATAGTTTAATGATACTGGTCTTTCATTCGTGCCATAGAAGCATTAGCTGCGTCAAGAGCGATTGAATCTTCACCGATCGTCGATCATGGATATGACGTCATTTTCTTTCTTGAAAAATTCGCAGCATTATAATATATACTTCAACGTCAATTTTCTGGGTTACAAGGCTATCGACAACTTCATGTAAACCGTATGGCCGAGCCACAATATGCAAATGAAAATAATTTAAATAAATAGAAAAATTACATTGGAAAATCGAGTAATCTGAACTCTTGCGTGCTGAGCCCATGAAATAAACATTATAACCTCAGGGCCAGAAGACCACACGCAAGGTGAGGTATACTCCGCAAAGCTCGGATGATTGATTCGTAAAAGAAATTAAGAAAATATTCAAAGCTTCCAAAATTTGTTACTTCATCGAGAATTGAATTTCGCGTGAACCAGATGCCATGCCATGTTTAATCACGGCAAAACGTAAACCGTCTGCGGGCAAAAACCTATTCTTGCTGTTATAAAAAGGAGGATTCTTCTCTGGCAAAGTTCGTATATTAATTGAAAAACATGCCAAGTTTAGACAGAGGCAGAAAAAGAACCAAAACAAAATCGGCTTACGGTCACGAGGTAGTATTTAAGTGCTCTTCATGTGTCCCTGGCCCTCGAAATATTGCCTGGTATGTTTCCAGTGGTCTCCGAGAGCAGCGATGGTGGGGAGGACATTTGGGATGACGCTGCGGCGGAGCTCTGGGAAGAAGTGGAATCCGGCACTGGAATAAATTTTCCCGAGCATCTCGTTATCATGGTGAATGGCATTATAGGCAGGTCAGTTGTGGCTCCCCCTTTTTTTCCCCGATTTTTTAAAAATGGTTTAAGCAATACAACACAAAGCTGCAACATTCAGTTAGGGGTCCCTATTGTAATCTTCTCATGCAATTCGGTGCTACCTTAAATTTGTGAATAACCACGAGTTGATTCAATAAACACCATTGCAAGCTTGGAATATCCTGCTTACCTCGATTGGGATCGTGATGTGATCCATGTTATTCTTCGAACTGTGATATGAGTTTCCATCAAAGTAAACTGCATTGGTCCAAATTGATACAATGATGAGAATTGCATCCACCATAACACTCCAAAACCCTATTTTTGTCAGATCTAAAGGTAAAAGAGAAAAAAAATGGGCAAAAGGGAAACTATACAATAAGCCTAAGGTAAAAGAGAAAAAAAATGGGCAAAAGGGAAACTATACAATAAGCCTAGGAGTTTTAACAATTATTTAGATTTTTTTTTTTTTTTCCTTCCTTAAACAATAGGCGTTGCGGAATGGAGTTCAAAGCTATATTTATGATCACCCAGGTGTTGTAGGTGAGTTGGAGAGGAGAGGACGATTCTCCAAAGGAGGTTCCAGGTTCAAATCTCCACCCTACCAAAAAGTTGAATTGGGTACCCAAAATTCAATTAATAATATTGATACGGGCAGGGCCGGGTGCGACACCCGGGTGACTTTGATGGTATAGAATATTGATACGGGCAGGGTCGGGTGCGATATAGAATCCCTGTTCGTGGTCTCAGACCAAAGCGGCCCCACAAGGGTTTTTCGTTTTTAAGAAAATTTTATTAATGTCCAACGACGACCAAAGTAGGTCAATTGGACTCAAACATTATGCTGGGAAAGAGACGGAAATAATGATCCAAAGAATACATAATACAAAATTACAAATTCCAACCCAGAATGGCCGGAATATTGTCGAAGCAGCAAAAATATCTGAAGAGCATAACAATTTTGCTGGAGGATCATGCTGGTCAATATTGGCCGTTGAGTCATTGTATAGACAGGTAATTGGTTGCTTGATATATCTTACATCATCAAGACTAGACACAAGTTAATTCTGTTTTAGGATCTATGAGAGCTCCTAAGACAGAAGTTGGAAGCAAAGAGGGTTCTGCAATAATTTCAAGGAAGATTAGAGTTTGGCATGTGATATGGCAGATGAGATATATTTCATTTTTAAGGTTTTGCTGATTCCTGCAGATAACAGTAAATCAACAACTGTATATGGTTAGAGTCTTCGAAAGAAGCAGCTACTTGGCTTAGCAAGAAAGGATCTAACTCTTTCTTAGACTGATGAGTACAAGGCAGCAATAAGTGTCACTTGTAAAGTAGTTCAGCTGCCAAGGAATGCTTACAGAATGCATGGAGCAGGTCATGCCAGGTGAGCTTTAAAACAACAATCTAAGTGTACTTGAGCTTTTGAAGAATCTAGTTTCCCTCATGAAGACAAAGAATGCGGGAGTCAGTCAGCTGTATATTTGGCAGTTGGTAGATGATGGCCATATCAAGCTATGGTATAATCCTACTTAGAAGCAGATTACATTTATCTTCACCAAAGCTCTCTCGCCATCTCTTTTAGATGCTGGTAATCAGAGTTCAACACTTGACCTTATGTTAAGCATACATTATTAAGTGATATTGCAACCTGGGTCTTAATGTGGGCTGTGTTGTATGCGTCTTAATATCTTAGTTAATGTTGCACTAATCCAAGAATGATTATCCTGCCTATTACCATACTATGTTGCCGAGACAAAAAGTTTTATGCATAGATGTGTTCCCTTTGAGATATATTGGCATCTGTTCAAATAACTTTTAGAATTTGAAAACATCTCTTCGATTAAAAGTCGGAACTAAAAAGTAAAGACTGGTTTACATTATAATTAAGTCATTGTTTGCATGTACAGAATCATAGAAATTCTAATCTTTGCTAGTTGCTAATGGTATTGTTGACTTTTTTTTGCATGAGCGTGCACCTTGCTTGAGGGTATTTGTAATCTGGCATGTTATAATTGCTGATTACTGATTTTCCAATATGTATTTCCTTTTAGGTGCATCAAACATCTGAACTTCATAAGCTTTATGGCTGTGTGGTAATATTTCCATTTGCAGCTATAACTTCCAAACTGATGTAGACACATAATCAACTTATCATTGGTAAATGGTGGCCTAATGTGACAATGCAAGTAGACAAATACGAAACTCATGTTCTGATATTTAATTATGTAATAATGTTGGTTTCTATATGTACAATGGACAGTGAGATAATAAAAATGAAATATTTGACTTTTGTCCTTGGACTGTTTTGTTGCTAAAATAATAAATTAGATTTCCATGTATGTAAACAGTGCAGACAATTGGAGGTATGCTGCTAATCAATTTGTTAAAAAGCTTCCTGACAAAGTTGTTGTCCACTGTAAGTTTGATTTCTTATTTCTTATATTTTCCTTTTTATTTCAGTACTGCTATCAATTGGCACTGATAGTGTATAAAAGATTGACTTGTACTCTTTATTGTCGCATTCTTGTGATCAGTCTATATTTTTGATTGACTTTCATAATTCATGAAAATGACCTTAGCAAAGAGTGCAATGTATAAGCAAAAGTGACAAAGTCTAAGCCTACTTACATTTGAAGTTTGAACCACTATCCGTATCAGTTGTTCAGAAACTAAGGGACTAATTACTTCTAAATAAGATTTTCAATGCAGAGATGCCACAAATTGAGTTCATGGGTGGTAAATTTTGAAAGTTAATGCAAGTAGTAGAAAGAGAATGTAAAGATTTCTGGATACTGGAGAAAGCTGCCTATAGTTGTATAAAAGGAAGGTCTAGTAAAATTTTCCTTGCTTGGTTTGTTGTAGTGTTTTCTTTTCATAACATTGACATTATAAGGATCTCAGTTTTATGAATATCTATGGCAGTTGACAATTTATGACTATCATGTAGTATACTGATTTTGAGTGTTGTGATTTTACATTTTAGATTGATAATAGTAGGTTTCAACATTGATAACACTGCTTCAGGAGAATAGAGATTTTTAGAATGCATTCTGGCATTAAATTTAAATTTCTATCTATGTTTATTTTGCTGGATATATGAAGCTGTAGAATAAGCTTTGACAAGTTATATTCTGTGTGGATAACATTTTAAACTGAGTGTGTGTGTCAGAGAGAGAGAGAGAGAGATTCCAAACATAGGAACATGCCACTTTAGAAAAATGAGAGAGAGATTCCAAACATAGGAACATGCCACTTTAGAAACATGTGAGGCTACACACATCACAGAACCGTGTGTGTGTCAGAGAGACAGAGAGAGAGATTCCAAACATAGGAACAGGCCACTTTAGAAACAACATGTAAGGCTGTGTGTGTCAGAGAGAGAGAGAGATTCCAAACATAGGAACATGCCACTTTAGAAAAATGAAAGAGAGATTCCAAACATAGGAACATGCCACTTTAGAAAAATGAAAGAGAGATTCCAAACATAGGAACATGCCACTTTAGAAACATTTGAGGCTACATGCATCACAGAACCGTGTGTGTGTCAGAGAGACAGAGAGAGAGATTCCAAACATAGGAACACACCAATTTAGAAACAACATGTAAGGCTACATGCATCACAGAGCAGAGATCCAATTAGAAATCAAGAGGGCTGACTACCTGATACACACGCTGCAATTCGATGTTAATAAGGGCGAGGAATCACACATGAGAGAGGGAGAGAAATTTTGTGTTTGCTTAATTCCTTATATTATTAAATATTTATATAGATTGTTCTTCGACAATTTTATTATATGTTAATTTTGATGGAAAAAGGAATGTTAAAGTATTGAAATTAGTTGGATTGTAATAGAAGTGCTCACCAATTTCTGGTCGATTTTTTTTGCAAAAAAGCTGTGAATCGGGAAAAATGATCTCATTATATTACTGAGATGTTAAGTAGAAGTACCAGACACATCATTAAAATTGCAGTCGCCTTCCATAACTAGGACCATTCATGCCTACAGCTATAGCTTATACTTTAAGCATAGAAGCAGGGAGATGCATCTTCTCCTGCTTTGTTTCTTGGAGATGGACATATTTTGAAAATGTCATGAGACTATAACTGTGTGTCCTAGTGTCTCCCAGAATTTCTGGAAACATTTACTGATATTATGTTTCTGCTATAAATGTATTATTGCATTACTGTTCAGTTCTGATAAACTTGGTCCTTTCTTTTATGCACATGCATAAATTTCTCAAGTTTTTGACATACTGGAATTTAGAATGATGTAAGGTTCAACATAGATATTAAATTCGTATGCTAACACTCGAGTTTTTTTTTTTTTCTTTTGAAGTTTCAACTGAATTTAAGGGTAATAGCATGATGTTTGGCAGTTTGAATCATAGTTGAGAAAATCTGCAAAAATCTGCAGAATCCCGATTTTTTAAAATGCCGATGCAATCGACAAACTCTTGGTGATGCTATGCCGATTTTTTCAAAAAATCTGCAATTTTTTTTTAGGCTGCGGCCGATTTAGGGTTTTTTTATGCAAGCCCATTTTTCAGCTGTTAATGTTTGAACTTTGAAGTTTAAAGTTTAAACCCTAAACCCGAAACCCTCTTTTTAAGTAAATATTGCTGCCTGATAACTATGTATGTACGCCCATTTTTCAGCTGTTAATGTTTGAAACTTTGAACTTTGAAGTTTAAACCCTAAACCCTAGGCTAGGCCCTTGGGTTTTGTTTTGTTTTTTTCCTCCTCTTTTTAAGTAAATATTGCTGCCTGGTAACTATGTATGCAAGCCCATTTTCAGCTGTTAATGTTTGAATTTGAAACTTTGAACTTTGAACTTGAATTTTAAACTTTAAACCCTAGTACAGGCCCTAGGGTTTTGGGTTTAGGGTTTTTTTTCCTCCTCTTTTTAAGTAAATATTGCTGCCTGATAACTATGTATGCAAGCTCATTTTTCAGCTGTCAATGTTTCAATTTTAAACCCTAAACCCTAGCCTTTTGGTTTAAGGTTTAGGTTTTTTTTTTTCATTTTTTTCAAGTGATTGTAACTTTGTTGTTACTTGTTTCCATGTGCAAGCATATAAAAAATAAACTTTTTTTCCTTGTTGTTACTTGTAATTTTATACCTTTTCATATTATAAGCAAATACAAGATGTGTTTTGTCACTTTCATGTGTACTTAAAGCTTGAGCCTTGTATGATGTCTTGACATGAATTATTGCTTTTATTGCAATATTTGATTTGCATAATGTTAATTCAATGTAATATGCATGAAACAAACTTTTTTTCAATGAAAATTTTAGTTTTCTTTGGTTTCTTTTTTTGTCGATTCTTTCCCTGATTTTTTGCCGATTCTCTATTTTTGCCGATTTTTAAAAATTTTGATTCTCTGTCGATTCCGATTTTCTCAAGTATGGCTTGGATAATTGTCAAAGTTTTTGAAGCAACAAAGTATGGAGTAAAATTTCGTAATGATCTCTTTGGGAAAGGTATGTGGCAATCATGTCAAATAATGTGAGGGCTAGGTGGGATAACTCGTGACAGAAATGCCTAATGAATCTCTTATTGTGATAAAGATAATTTGGTTGGGCACGCTATGAGGTGGGTGACAAAGATGTTTGCTAATTTGTGATGAGATGTTTTTAGTTCTAGTTGGTATGGAGTGAACATATTTTATCAAGGAGTGTTCTACTACGAATACTTGTTTCTTCTTTTGACGTTTGTAGTCCCACGATGAAATCCCTAGATGTCCCCTCTTTTTTGTTTGGGATACCTCTTGGTTGAAAAAATGGTAGTAGTTTGGCATTTTAAGGTCTGTTCCGTTAACCTGTATTACATTTAACTATAAATATGATAACGTTTTTAATTTTTTGCCTAATAAATGATCTTATCAATATTCTTTTTCCTTTTTCTCCCCGATGCCAACATGCCATGCAACAAGTACTGAATGCCATTCATAGCTTTTTGCAATGACAGATGAGTTCCTATGCTGGAAGATTTTATCCTTTAAATTATAGTTAAATTGTTTGTAGAACTCCATTGATGATCAGAGGTAAATAGTCTTGTTCTTAGGTAGGCTATCTCTCTCAGGCATAGAGCATTACAGGAGATTTCTAGACCCTAAAGGTTGATTTTTTACTCCATTTAGCCTATTTCAGACTTTGGGGTTGTCAAGCATTTCCAGAATATGACCACTTCACATGGTGATGGTTATAGGACAGTGAGGTGAAATCCTTCTCTTGGACTGCTACCAAAGAGTCCCCACCCCTATCACATGAGGTGCAATTCCTCTAAAATCTGGTATCAAAGACCTTCTAGGGTATTTTACCTCAGCTTCAGACCTCAAGGATGGATGCACATTGTTAGCTTCCTCGTCGTCTCTAGATGTTTGCCAACCATGCATGGTGGGAAGGGTTCTTGGGGGAGTATGTTGTTTCCCCAGGGGATCATTCAGGTTGGCAACACAGCCAGGGCGGTGGGCCCTTCTTTCGATCGATGCAAATAAGGTAAAAGGGAACCTGTGCTAGTGTATGGGTTGGGGCAATTCCTCATGTACTGGGGTATGATGGGGACTGCCATGTATGTTTTTCACTGGGTTCCGATCCTTGGAGACCCAACTGTGGATGGTTTGGATGTTGGTAAACCCCCATAATCTCATATTTCAACACAAGGAAACTTCTATTTTTGGATCTTGGTGTGGAAACTAATGAAGCTATAACAAGAATCAAATAGGGAACTCTATTTATGTTGACTTAAGGGACTAGCCATTCCAAACATGGGACATGTAGGGTGATTCTTGAAGAGTCAGGGTAGACCCCTTTTCTGCTGAGACTCAGTACCAGTTTCAGGAATTAAAGGAATTAGCTTGGCTGTCTTTTTCTTAGGCACTTTTCATTAGATATTATTGGATCTTGTACTTGCTCCTTAAACATGATGGAGGATGATTGCATCAACTATCCTGTATATGACTTTGTTTACATGACCATATTGTCGGATGTCATTTATAACTTTCATAAGCAACAGTCACATCTTTGTAGTAGTACTGTCTCAATTCCTTCATCTCAGGCAGTGCACTTGACCATAATGTTTTTGAGAAATCAGAAGTAGCTTGTTATGAAACATTTTTTGTTTTGTCATGTTATATTTTGTTTGTATTAGAGAGTGTGTATAGTATTTGGTCAAAGGCATTTGTGTGTGATTGCCAATTTCATGAGACTGAAAATGAAAAGTTGAAAACCTAGTGTATCACTCTTCAGTGCCTGGAAGAATGTCTACAATTCAGTGATTCAAACAGCTTGCTCTGAGGGGTGTTAAGTTTATGTATGCGATCTCTGTTTTTTTTTTTATAATTCATTTATTTAATTTAAATCTGATTCTTGTCAAGCCATCTGGTTTTCAAAACTGGTGTAGTATGTTCCTATATATGAAAAATAGTTTTATGCATTTGTGCTTAGTAATTATTAGATGTATTCTTTGTAGGCACCATTTTCATAAGAAAAACAGATTCTTTATGCAGGTCAGACTTTTGATTAACATTAATAATATTTAATAAAGAGGATATAAGATGCCTCACACTTATATAAAGCTGACCAAGGCATTGTGGAGCAAGTGTTAGCATATAAAGTTGTCCAAGGCATTATGGAGCAATGGTAAATAATCATATGAGCACTATTCAAATTCAAATGCCTGCATTGTAACAGACACTCCAGTGATAATGTAGCTTGTGATAATATGGTTTGTTGTAATACCACAATAATGTGTTTGTTAAAATACATTGATAATGTGGTCATGATGTAATATAGGTGACGTTTCTTTTGACATCATATAGGGGACATATAAAGTTCTTCATCCTCTCAAATTCAACCATCAACTTGTGTTTTCCAATCTTTAAGAAATGCTACAGTGTAGTACAAAACATGGTTCTGTAGCATCCCACTTCATATAGAGTTCTCTTTTGTCCTGCTGTTGAAAAGTGATAGTATATAAAGTTATACCAAATCTACCTTAACAAACATGTTTCTGTTTTATCATTGATGCAAGGATCAATGTTTGAAATATGTTTTCAATCCTTCCTTTACTAAAAGCGGATGGGAATGAGAATGTGGGAAACATGGACCCTACAAGGTCCCCAAATCCTCCTTTTTTATCTTTTTCATTTTTTTTAATTATGTGGGAACATTTTTGGTTTTGGCTAGTCTATGATGGCATGTATTTTTGCTGGATTCACCTTAATGCCTTTGACAGATCTTATGTTTTCTAAACATTTGAGTGATTTTCTTCCAAACTAACATTTTTCTTACTGAGCATGTAACTTATTTATATGGTTTTTAGGGTCATATTGATGCTTTTTAAATATGCTTCTCTATTGTATCACTGAAGAAGACCCTTATGAACTTATGCATATTGGAGGGGCCTTATCTTTGTATCCTATTTGGCTACACATGATTGAATATGGTATAACTTGAGAATGAGACATGCAAGGTAGGGAACACTTTTTAGATGTCTAGTCTGATTTTGTTATGATTATGACTAATTATGTTTAGATTAATGATTCACGTTTACTTTGGGAGTTGAACAGGTTAGCCAAAAATGGGGTCTATATAGATGGATCAAATGTGCTGAATCAGGTAGTAAATTGTAGCTCACACAAGAACCCGTCTGAAACTCTGAAGCAACACACTTTTTTTCTTTTGGTTTTTTTTTTTTTTTTGAATAGGTTGAAAAATTGGGGGCACATCGGGGGCCACCCTCCCCGTGAATTGAATTTAGGTCTCCGTTAGGAGAGCCAAATGCCTTTTGCCATTGCGGTGTCCTTGTCGGGACTATAAAAATATAATTTTTTTTTTTTTTTATTAGGGTAAAAAGGGGTTTTAGGGTCCCCAAACCTGTACATCAAGTTGTGTAAGATAGTACAATATGCTGCAACAGCCTTACAAAATACTATCATCCACTTACTACTATGGATGAACCTTAGAATACTGCATATTGACAAAACAACTTCCAAAACATGATAGATTAGTAGACCACTTCCAAAACAAAAACTTAAAAAAAAAAAAAAAAAAACTGTAGCTACCACCCAATCATAACAAAAACAACAGTCCAGAACCATTGGGGCAATTATGGAGTTCATAGCCGATGGGTCTTTTGATTGTTTTTCTTCTGTAGCATAGGTTCTTTTGCCTTTAGAGTGGCAAGATCTGAGAATGCATTTTTGCACTTCAAGCTCTTGAGGTAATATCTAGTTGTAACACATTTTGTATGATTTTCATTTTTAGAAAACTGACTGTCACCGATTGTTTCATAATTAGCTTCAAGAATACTATCTGAGGTGCTAATATTTTCCATGGAATTGACTGGATGGTCTTTAGTAACCATTTGGCTTTTATCAATGATTTGATTCGAATTCTCCTTTCGGGGTTGAGTCTTCTGTTGCTCGCTTGATTCCTGCTAGACAATTGGTGCAGCTGGAGGATGAGCTTCTTCCTTGTGAACTGGGACGTTTGAAGGTTCAAGATCATTCGTGTGTAGGGCCTTCTCCTCCACCAAGGAGGAATCAGAGCATGATCGGATGATCGAGCATCTCTTCTTTAGGTGGCCATATTGCTGATAGCCATAACATCTCAGGGAGAAGTTTTCATATTCAATATTTTGGATCCATTCCCCTTTGCTTGAGGAGATAGTAATGGATTGAGGCCAAGGAACTGAAACATCCATCCAAACAGCCAATCTTGCTTTACTCATATTAATTTTATTGGACAAATTTTCCTTTGTTTGGGCATCCATATACTGGAATGCACCAATGGCGTTACCAATTTTGGCGAATATCTTCTCTCCCCAAAACTCCATAGGGAGAGCATATAGATTCACCTAGACTGGGAAGCCATCAACTTCTTCTATAAGGGGTTGAAACTAGGAGTCCAAGGTCGTATATAAACACCCCTTTGTCCGAAAAACCAATTGTATCTATAATAGATTACCCTATCTCTATCCGCTAAATCAAAAAAGGAAACATAAAAGAAATTTTTGGGTAGCAGAGTTACTTGGAATTTACTAGACCACCAAAGTTTAATGTATCCTTTGAGCTCCTCTAGGCCTGGTCTTTTGCCCTTGAGTTTGCAGATAACTGTTTGGGCTTCATGATCAATCAGATCCAACCCAAATTCATCCTCCAAAATCTTGATAGAGGGCAGAGGTTCATCAAAAAGCTCCACCCGTGAACCCAAAGATCCCTGAGAGACATTTCTTCTGACCAAAGAGGCTTTCTCACAGATTGAAGAGCAACTAATATCCTTTTGAGTACAACGAGCGGGCTGCGAACAACGCTCTTTTTGCAATGCTTGACTAGACCTAGGGTTTGCATCCCTTTCGCTCCGTTCCATCCTCATGTCCTCCTGAGTACAAGTGGGCTGCAAACAATCCTCTTCCTACAACGCTTGACTGCACCTAGGGTTTGCACCCCTTTCGTTCCGTTCCATCCTCATGTCCTCCTGAGTACAACGAGCGGGCTGCAACTGATGAGCTATAAGTAGTTTCTGAATTTGAATGTGAGTTTTCTTTTGGTTGATTTTAAAGTCTTAGATCCACCTTATTTTTAGTTTTAGCTTCAGACTCATAAATGATAATCATGTTTGTAATAATTTATGTCCTAATTATCTGATCTGTATGAGCCAAACTATTTTTTCCCCCTCTATTTGAATGTTTTTTTAAGATAAATATTTAAGAAACACACCATGCAGTTACCTTATTTTTGTGAGGATCTGATACTTTATCTTTTAAAAATTTCCTTATCACCGCCTATTGTTATATAACCAAGGAATTCTGATCATTAAGCTCGCATGTTTAACTCAGTAGGCACGATATTTCAGCTGTGGAACCTCCGTGTTTCTCTGATGCAACGCTGATTCTTTTCTTTTGTTGATTTTCATGTTTATAGAGTCTTATGATCCACCCTATTTATAGATTTAGCTTCAGTCTCATAAATGATAATCATGCATATAATAATTTATATCTTATAATTATCTGATGTGTAGGAGCCAAACTAGTATTCCTTTTTCCTGTTTGAATGTTTTCTGAAATAGACATTTAAGAAATGCACCATGACCATCACCTAACTTTTAGGAGGATTTGATATGTTTATCTTTTTATAATTTCCTTATCACTGCATATTGCATATAATATTATATAATTAGCTGGCATGTTTATGTCAATAGACACAATATTTCAGCTATTGAGTTTATTGATGAAACACTATTATCATGGGTCATAGGCTATACGTAACCTTATTAACATCCCTAGGGAAATCTCTACAGGGATGTATTTGTAATTTTTTAATAATGAAAATAACTTGCCACAGTCAGGCTGCTTTTTGTAATAGAGCTCTTTCGAAGGAATTTTCATTGATGAAGTTTTTTTTCCCCATAAAGATAGATCTGACTTGGGAAAGTCCATGCAGGCAGTGAGCGCAATGCATCGACAAAGACTTTTGATGGGGTGGATCGGATGGGTGTTCGATTAGCTGAAGAAGTGAGATGCTTCTCATCTCAAGCATCCTTGAATTGTTATATGAGAGAATGGGTTTTGAATATTTGCTGCGTTGCCATTCTAGCATATATATTTTTGAATGTTCAATTTTTTCTCATTAGATTGTAGAACTGTTGGTAGCAAGAGCATTTGCTTCTAAACTCATGAAATGAACTGTGTGCAAAATACAGGTAAAAACAGTTATAGAGAGTAAACCTGGAGTGAAAAAGATATCATTTGTTTCCCACTCTTTAGGTGGCTTGGTGGCAAGATATGCCATTGGGATACTCTATGAACCGCCTTCTGGACGCAAACCTGAAGTCCAAAACAGTGACGATTTAATTGATGGAGACCTCAATCACAATGTTGAAGAAGAGTCAAATGGCAAAATTGCTGGTTTGGAGCCTATGAATTTTATAACTTTTGCTACACCTCACCTGGGATCAAGGGGACACAGGCAGGTAATTGTGATTCCATGCCCATCTTTTGTGTTTCCAACATTACAATTGGCATCATTTGATTTGATGGCCAAGCACACTTTTTTCTTTCTATCTAGTTTAATCCATTACTGATAAGACCTTTTGTTTGAAAGAGATAATTCATAGATAAGCTAAATTTAGAACCAATTGCCGACAGTTTTTGGTTGCTTAATGTTTCTTACAAACAAATAGAGGGTGAAATTACGAAGGGCTTTGCTGTTTTATGGTATAGTAAGAAAACATGTCTCCTTTTTCTTCAGATACTAAAGTTAGGTAAGCATTTCTAGGATTGAAAATGTGCATTTTTTAATCCTTGATAATTCTTGATTGCTTGGTTGCATGCCAGCCCTTTTCTTTAACAACTTTTAACAACTCATATCACACAAGAAACTTTTCTGGAAAATTATTTGTTATATGAGGAAACACTTCTTAATTACACCTGAAGAGTAGTAGAACGGGTATCATATTTTGAAGTTGGAACAATAGACTGTAAATAATGCTAATTTCTAATTCTCATCTCATTGAATCAATAGAAGGAAAATTTTCATTGAAGGGGAAAAATACCAGAGTTCAGTAAGTCATCTTGAGCTTTGCCATATGGGTTCCTGTTACTAATAGATGATTCCTTTCTAAACAGCTAATGGTTCACCTAATTATTTAATTTAATTTTATGTTTTATTGTTGTAGGAAAAAAACCAAGATATGATGCTACCCATAATATGTGAGGTTTCCAAACAGTTGATCTTCGCACATATGACTTCTAGACGATGTTGGCGTTTGATAAACTAGTTCCTTTTTTGCACCTCATACATGACCCTTGTAGAAAATTCTCTGAAGGTTCATGTTTTCTTGGAAGGAAAGTGGACATAAGCTGTTAAGTCTGGTTACATAGTGAAGAAGATATCCTTTTTTTTTAAGTCTTTATTTCTGCAATTGGCCATGCAATTTGCACATAACTTCTTGATTGTGATTTTGCTGTTCTTTAGGTGGTTTCTTCGTCCTCCATGCTTGGCAATCTTCCATTCTGCTTAGCAACTACAAGGAACACATCTATCTGAAGTCTCAAATGATCTGCAGTACTTGTATTCTAGCATAGTTCCAATCTCCATCTAAAGTGGGTGTGGAATTTGCCCATGATTTGTGCCCTTGTTGGCCTTGTAGCTTCGAATAATCCTCCTAAGATTTGGACCTCCATAATGTCTCAAATGATCTGCAGTACTTGTATTCTAGCATAGTTCCAATCTCCATCTAAAGTGGGTATGGAGTTTGCCCATGATTTGTGCCCTTGCCGGCCTTGTAGCTTCTAATAATCCTCCTACGTTTTGGACCTCCATAATGTCTCAAAAGGCTTTGCAGTGGGTTTGGGATTTTTTTTCCTTTAATTAAATTTTATCTAGTGACAAAAGGACTTAAGAGGTTTTCTAATTTTGAATTTATGTTCTCACGTGGGACTTATCAGCTAGTGTAATTTCTTTGCATAACATAGACATGCATTGCAATAGTTACATAATAATTTCAACCTGGCATCTCCATCAAATAAATATTACAGTCAATCCATCATCTTAAGTAGTCGTTTAATTATCAAATTTCTTCATGCAAAACAAAATTTTTAATGCCTTTTGACACTCAAATTTCACATCTACACATTCTTATTGAATTGTCAACTGGATTATCTCTTCATACATTAATTAAAGGAAAAATCTGGATAAATAGAAGGTTTTATCACCTAAGCATTGGTGAACAACATCCCATTCCATCAAGTGACTGACAGTTTTCCAATTGTTAATCTTCTTAGGGATATTGAGTAAGTCTTCCTCATGTTGTTGAAATATTCTCGATACATGAACAAGTATTGGCATGCAAATTCTTCCTCGCCTTGAGCATTTGGTTCCATGTCTTCTGGAGGTCTGTCTACAGGCATTTCATAAGCCAGCTTGCTTGAAATGTACTAAGAAGCTATAAACTTCCTTCTCATTTGTTGAAATAATCAGAAGAACATACACCCCATAAAATTGCGTGCATACATAAAACTTTTATTAATTAGAAGAAGATAGGTAGAAGTAGTTTTTTTAGGTCTCAGCCTTTCCAGCATACCTAATTGATGAATGAGACCCTCTTCCAGTAACCATGGAATTTTCTCACTTCACATTATATAGCATTTTAACTTATGTGCTTTGTTGATAAATGAGGTCCCCTTGTTGTACCAAAGGAACGCTCTTACTTGTAGCTTTATAGATAGATAGATAGATATAGATATAGATATATGTACATAGCCCTTTGGCAAGGTTCATGGTAAATTGGACCTTGCCAATATACTGAAGCCCAAGGTCAAAAGAGAAGAAATGTTTTGAATCTTTTATTCTCGATTTGAGTGGATTTAGGGTTGCTTGAGTCCTCATTGGGCACAATGCTAGGCTTGCATAGATGCTAGTGCAAAGGCAACCCCTTGTGCCTTGGTGTCAGCTTGATCCTTCACTGAGTATCATGACATTTGATTCAGAATTTACGCGAACACAGGGCATGATGCAAAAGATCCTTATTGATGCTAGCACCAAGACTCAGCATGGCATTAGTACTTTTATCACCAGCTGTAGGATGCAAAGAGATGCCAACGTCTAGTGCCAGTACTTTTGCAACAGATTCTTCATGCATCCAAAATTCACTATCATACCCTAAATGGCAGATCAGATTGAGAGCCAACCATTCCACTTGATGCCACATGAAGACCGCGGGCGGAATAGATAAACGAAGGGCTCTCAAATAAAGATATGGTTGTTGTGGGCCACGGGATGGGTTATCTCAAATTTGGTTCTATTCTGTAGATAGATTTCAATAAAAATAAAAATTTAGAATGTCACTTGTATTATTGGTGATGTGATTAGGGTTCAATCCTCAAGGAACTAGTTTTGCAATTGTTACATTTATGTGGTCTTCTTCTAATTGCCTAGAAGGGGAATCAGTTTTCCAATGTGATCTTGTAATCGTAATGTAGATGGCTATATATAAGCCAGATTTCAGCATAGTTCAGCCTTCGTTGGATCTTTGTTTATTTTCTATAGGCTGCTTCTCTAGATTAGGACTAGGAATTTAGTACTTCTGAGTACAGCAAGCACTTTTCAGCCCTGTGCTTGCAATCTGTAACCTAAATTTTGATACTGTTGTCAAGTATGCTACATGAATGCTTTGTATTCTGCAGTTCATTTGCATTTGCATTAGCTCTAAATAAAGCTTTCCATTTATTTACGATGTACATACTTTTTGATTTTCCTACATCTTTCCTTGGTAACATCCTGTTATTTTCCTTTTGCCACCTAATGTGTGGATGTTTGAAGAGGTAACTCATTATGTCAAGCATAACTCATCCAACCTTACAAGCTTAGTTGAGGGGTTTCCTCCAAGTCAACATCCCCGGTCTCGTTGGCATGGATAATGGTATCAGGGCATTTCTTACATTTTGTCTTTCACAGTTTCTATCCCCTATTGTTGCAACGGCTGGTACTTGAGCCAAGCCTTTCAATATGCTTCATTGTTCAATGCCCTTTCATACAAACTAGTCAAATCAAAAGCAAGACATCACACCAGGTTCAGTATGTGACTACTTTGAAGAATGTTGTTCATGTGCAAATATGTTTGATGCTACAAAGTTGTCTTCCACAAAGAAACAAAGTCCAAATGTCAAGAAGCTCATTCGAGACACACTGTAAAAACAAATAAATACTCTATTTGGACAGTTTGGGATCTCATGATTTAAATGGGGTCATCATCAATAGTCACCACTACTCCCGCATCCTTCCAAAGCCACCTTCTACTCAAGTTGTAGATCAAAAGTGACATTTCTATCTTCTTAGGCCACATACATGATCAAGAGTTGGATGCTTGGCTCCAACGATTAGTATCACATTACTCTGCAAATTGTTTCAGTGATGCTTAAATCTCCTTTTCAACATTAAAGATGTCCAAATCAGTTTCTGTCTTGGTGGGAAGCCACCAACACCAAGCTTTAAAAGGATGAAGATCCTATCAGTACCTTTATGAAGTTCAATGAGCTTATGCATGCTTGTTTTTACCCTCTCAATCGCTATGAAGACAAGTACATGTGTTATCAACAATTACACCAATGTCACGATCAAACAGTGCAACAATATCAATGCGTTTAATGAGCTCCTTGCTTGCTTTCATATAAACAATGTCAAGAGGCATCAAGTGGTCAAGTATGTTAGTGGACTCTGCTATCACATTCAATTTAGAAATACAGTTTCTCCTTGTCCACACTTTGTTACAAGCCTTCCAATTTGCTACAAAGTTGGAAGAATAATCTCAGGCAAAGCAAAAGGGTATTGTGTCACCATTGTGTAAGACTCAACAGGGGCCAAAGTAGAAGCTGCCTGTGCGAAAATCCCATAAGGTGCCACAGCCAAAGGATCTTGCAGCGCAACAGAAACCAAAGCAACTCCTTACTGCACAGGAAAATTGAAATGAAAATTAGGAGGCAAGTGGCATAGCCATCATACACTCACAGTGATGATAACTGCATAGCTCAGCAAAGTTGTTTGGTGGTTTAGCCTAGTGCCAACAGTTGCACGAAAACACCATGGAGCAAAGAGGAGGCAAACGATATGTATTTGAGTGCCAATGCTTAGAGGGATGGCAAAACCTTGACCTCAAATGCCTCTAAAGAATGAGAGTTTTTGTTTCACTCTCATTGCTGAGTTAATGGCAAGCTGCGCTATGTCATCCTCAATTCTGGAAGCTAGAAGGACATCATCGCTCAAGAGCCAGACATGTAATTGGGTTCTGGACTTCAACACATTCTCAACCTCACTCTCTTGAGTGGTTGCATTGAAGAAAAGGAGTTTATGTCCAATGCCGATGTATTTTTGAGTATGAAATAAACACCATGCAAGACACTATCAACTGTGATATGGCACCATTGGACATTTATCATGTTCTGCTCTAAAGACCCTATATATTTGACTTCCAGGCAACCTTTTACTCCTACCCATAGCAATGGTCCATGTGAGTCAAAGATCGATTATATCCCAAAGTGCCTTCCTCAGAAATAGTTTGTGCCAAGCAATGCAAGAAATGGTTTTCACATGCTCAGAATTTTGTCCGTATGTTTTGTGCAGAGGCACCTTATGACAATAAAGTTTCCCTTGCCATGTGAAACTTGGTCACTAAATGGGTGAATTGATTCAACAACTCTGATGTTTTCAAGGATTAACAAGGAGTTCAACTCCTCTATTCTGTCAAACATCAAATTAACTTCAGTTCACCTCATCCCAACATCCCTTTATATTGTTGTTTTGTTTGAAAGAATGATTAGATACAATATTGATTTGGGAGGTAATTGACCAAGGTAAAATTCACCTTAACTCATCTCCATGCAGTAGCCAGATCATTTTGGCGCTAAAGGAGAAAGGTACTTGGCACCTATGCATCAACTATCATGCCCTTAACAAGATATTGGTGAAGAAATATAGAACTTGTATCCTTGCTTGAGTTCTATATTGGTTAAGAAATATAGAACTTCTATCATGAACTTATATGCAGGCGCTAGTAACTTCATTGATCTGGAGACCTTGTATCCCAATGACATTGACTTCTCTCAGACACACCACTAGCTGGTATAGGGCAAGTTAGTACCTAATCACTATTTGAGCGATGGATTTCTTTGTTGCCTGGGTAAACCTTTTGTTCCATCTGTATAGCCTCACCAATGCTTGATGTGGAAGGTGCGCCACTCAAAGGTAGTCAGACTCTTTAGCATTAAGAAGACACTGTCAGTGCTACAACAACATTTTTGTTGGCCACACGTGTAAGGACATGGAGCTTAATATCAGATCCTGTGTTACCTTTAGTGTTACTAAACTAGCAAACAAACAATTGGGGCTTTATTCACCATTGCTGTTTCATTCCATGTCGTGGGAATCTATCAGCATGGACTATCTCTTGGGTCTGCCCTTCACTAAGCATCAAAATGGTCACATCCTTCTCATGGTTGATAGATTCTCTAAGATGGTGATCATGGTACTGTGCAAATAATGAAAAGCTTTGTTTACATATAATTCAAATGCAAATGAACTGTAGAATAAAGTGAAGGATTAATGTTATTTTACCTTTTACCATCTAATGTGTGGATGTTTGAAGAGTTAACTTGTACCTTCTTTTGTTGTACAACTCTAGAGCATAGCTCATTTAGCCTCACAAGCCGAGTTTGAGAGTCATCCTTTGTGCTACCAGCCTGGGTCGTGTTGATGCGTGCCAACTCCCTCAATGTTTTCATCTTAATTTGCTAATACATTTGCCATCACATTCCCTTAGAGAAGGTAAGTCATGCCATGTATTTAGTTGAGATTGGGATCCAAACCCACACCCTTTAAAAGCAAACCCTTGAGATGATAACCTTTTGTCTTCTATCCATGTGATTCTTACAAATTGCTATGAATGCCTAAAGCTTTGGCATTTGCATTTTTTTTCCTTAATTGGTTATATGGGATTGAAATGGGTCCCACCCATATTAGATCTATTTCAGCAAACCACATTGTCGTGATATTAGAACATACCATATTATCATAGCCCCCCTTATAATGGAAATGTCCATCACATTGCAGTGATTTGAACTTGGGTTGCGCCCATACAATTTGCCTCCCATTTACCACTGCTCCACAATGTCTTGGGGGCAAATGTCATAATCAATAATATGGTTTTACTCAACCCTAGGTCCATGCATTGCTATAAGCGTGACCCCTACCTTTAGGTGTCCTTGTGGCACATGGGATTGGAGGCCTTGGCTTGTGTAAAACTCCTTGCTTCCCACTGTTTGCCCCAAACCTGTTGGACTTTTTTAAGGTTCACCCATTGGATTGGAACCTTGGCTTACGGTGTGAAACTCCTTGTTCCACACTACTTGCCTCAAACCCAAGGGGTAGCTTTGGCATGGCATGTTGCATTACTTCACATCAATTATCTATGGAAATTACATGTTCAGACATGTATTTTGGTCCAACACCTGTAATAACCTTGTTCATGTTTAATACGCTATTATCTAGCATATTTTGCACAACTACGTACAATGTCAAAGAAATACAATAAGATACTTGATTTACTAACACCCTCTTCTCAATAGTAATGTTGATGGCCATAAACCAAACATAGTTCTGAACTTTTCAAACTTGTTTCTATTTGGATCCTTCGGAAAGTTGTCTGCTACTTTTTTCTGCATTTTCTTTCTGATAAAATGTTGACATCCTTAAATAAGCTTAGTCTCTCATGAAAAACTAGATTTCTTACTGATTTGACTATATGTTGTCTGTCACGAAACAATTGTGTGGCTTTTCCTGCAACTGAATATCATCAAAAACCATCCTTAACCAGATTATTTTATATCATGCACTGATTGGTAATCTGTACTCTGCTTACATAGAAGAGAGATCGTTTGTAGGTTGTTTAATTGATTCAAGTTATTGCACCTGAACTAAAATAGAAGTAAACATTTTGGATAATTTCTGTCATTGATTGATCCTATAGCTTAGTCTTTACAGCCTCCAATTTAGTTATATATCTCTCACAATATATTTGTAAGCCTCAAATGCATAGTGCACTTCATGAACCTAGGAATCCTTTTAGCAATAATCCAATGAGTGATCTTAACTGCAGCCATAGATCCTGAAACTACATCACCGCATAACATAAATCTCACCTAGTGTTAGTGAGATACATTAAGCACCCAACTAACACTTTGCCCTTATTTTCATTTACATGTTTAGAATCATTCTCTGATTATTAATTGGTGCCAGTTTGAATCCTATGCTCTGCAACCCCCTCACCCAAAAATAAAAGACAAAAACAATATAAATCAAGTCTTTCCCTACCCCAATTCCCAAACAATAATGTAATACAGCAAGGATGGTCATATGAAATGCTTTACTATTGGTCTTTACTATCAGTCATATCATTTACTTTGCAAAGTTCACCTTTGACGTTTTTCAAATTATGTTTGGTGTACATGTTTAGATCTAAAGAACTCTTTCTTGAAAACACTTGTTACTAAATGTTCATTTATTTTCGCAAACTATGCTTGGAGGCCTTATTTTAAAAATTAACCTTGGTATCACAAATATTTGTGAAGTATAATGCAACCATCATTGCCATTGATGCAATCTCCAAATGCATTTTTGGTTTATTGGTAGCCCTCAGAAGTGCTTTATATCACAGTTGTATGGTTTGTTTCTTAAATTATTTAGAATGTCTGGTCAGAGCTGCAGCTTCTGACAGAAACAACCTCTCGTAGACTGTGCTATTTGCTTCGCCTCTAAAATCATCAGTGTTGCCAAATGCAGCTTCCAATTCTTTGTGGTATTCGTGCTTTGGAGAACGCTGCATCTTACAGTGCACACTGGTTTGTTGGAAGAACTGGCCGGCATCTCTTTCTTACTGACAATGATGATGGAAAACCTCCACTTCTGCGTCGGATGTTGACTGATTGTGGTGACCTGTATTTCATGTGCGTACTATGGGCATTCTCTGTTCAGAATATTACCATATTGCTTAATGCATAGTAGATACTTCAAAGGAAATTTTTACTTGTAGATTCATGCATTTTGTATTGAATGATTGCTTGATATGAACTTGCATCTCTTCAGGTCTGCTCTGTGTGCCTTTAAAAGACGAGTTGCATATGCAAATGTGCAATATGATCGTATCCTTCATTTTGGACATGTTCATTAATTGTAGACTTAAATGTAAACTGTCTTAGTCAGCGAACTCATTTTAAGAGTTTGTATGTGCAAAGTCCAACTTATAATTATGAGATTCCCTAACTTTGAACAAAGATATGGTAGGCTGGTGTACTTCTTCAATTCGACGTCAATGCGAATTGCCTGAGGTAAATGGTTGTGTTATTGTGGAAATTGAGTATGTCAATCCTGTTTAATGGTGATTTTTACATGGGTGAAGGACTAAATCATTTCAATTCCAGCTGCGCAAGCATCCTATAAATGAGAATTATCCACACATCCTTAATGTAGAAAATGGGGATTGTAATAATGCTGTTCCAAGAGCACCTGCACCAAAAGGAGATTATACTGCAGATCCAATAGAAGGTACATCATTCTTTTGATATTTTTGTATAAAATGTTTTACTAGTCATTTTTCTTGAAGCAATGTACCTAATGTACAACAAATGAAGACTTTAATATTATTTAGACATAAAGATAAAGTACTTTATATTTTGCTTAAAATAAAATTACACATAAACTAATCCAAAGGGAACTATTAGATGTTCTTGCAATTTTCTCATTTTTTTTTTTGCAAGAAGTTTGCTGTCACTTAATGTTAGGGATGCAATATTTAAATACATGTAGTAAGTATAAATCTAACACATGTCACATAGTGTTAAGTGCTGTTCCATGGGGATGGGTCATGAGCCTTAGCAGCTGTCTTGGAAATACGCTGCACCATCTTATGCTGTCCTTATCCTTAAATTTTATGTGGAACATAGGTTTAGTGCTAACGTGTGATTAAGAAGACAAACATTAGTTCTAAAATTTATAGTTAAATAGTAAAAAACTGGCAATGTACAATGAAGATGCCTGAGTTGTGAGACATTATTATCAATGAATTATTTTATTTCTCATTCTCTCCTAGAAGTAGGTGTATAGTTTGGGTTCAAACCAATTGGCAAGTCCAGTTTATCATGAGCTTGGTCAACAGGTCAATATCCATCAAGGTACAATATTGGAACAATATACAGAAGATAAAGCAGTGAAAATGGCCATTGTAACCCACAAGGAGTGTTGTATGCCAATTATGCATGCTGGATAGTCTTGGTCTTGAAAATTCAGGTTCTGCCTCATACAATCATATAGATAGATCCTTCATCCTAAGATTTGTTGGGTGCAAAAGAATATGGGATTTTAAAGCTAGGTGAATCCTCCATCTTTTCTTATTGTCTTTGGAGGCTTTTGAGTCCCCATCTACTCATTGACAATCTTTCTTCTGTTCTTGTTGGCTTTGGAGGCTTTTGACTCTGCAGCTATTCTTAAACAAAATTTCCAGCTTTCTTATTGTTGCCAGAGGCCTTCAACACTCCAATTAAAAGACAACCTTTTTTTCCAAAACATATAACATTGTATGCCTGAGTTTTTAGGTATTGATCTCTTTGAGAGTGTAGTTACTCGTGCTTCTCCTAAACTTGTTTCTTATTGTCCACTATTTAAGGCTGTTTTTAAGTATTTGGCTATGCCTAAGAATTATGGTTCATTAATCAGTAATAAGGTGATCTCAAGGCAGGTGATCAATTCAATTTTATCGATTTATGTCATCTCTAAAGATTCTCTTTGCAGAGTTACAGATTATCAAAATATTTAAGGATTAGGATTTATGCACATTGATATTCTGTCAAAGTTTGGAATGGATGTAATATTATTTAGAGTCATCTTGTCTTTGAAATTAAGAATATAATTTTTTCTTGGGGAAATGACTTTGAACCTCTAGATCAATTCTTCTTTAGAATGCCTACAAAACCATGCATGCTATTGCTGTGTTCCATAATCATTTGATGGGTGAGCAGTCGTTTTTTTGTAATTGGCTTCTTCATATCGATGACTATTTCTACATGTTTTAATTTGCAGAGGAAATGATTGCAAGTCTTACACAAGTTCCGTGGGAAAGAGTGGATGTGTGCTTCCATAAAAGCAGGCTAAAATTTCTTGCTCATAGTACAATTCAGGTGAGCTATCTGTTGATGGGAAATTAACTAGGATGACTCTAATTGTTTTTTAACAATTTTATCTTCTTAGACATTTTTTTTCCTCTTTTGGTTGATGTTTCAAAATTAAAGATTTAAACACATCTATTAATGCCCACAATGGCCTTAAGCAACCAAATTCCTGTTGCAAAAGTTTCTATCCATAAAGGACATATATCACATGCAAGTAAAAGGGAAAGAGATAAGAATTTTACGATTCCTTCTAGCTGAACCACACCCCCCCCAACCCTTCCCAAAAAAATATGAGGAAATTTAGAAATGCCGTACATCTGTATAATTGTTGCATATAGTCCTTGTAAATTAGAATGTTAATAGCCAAAATTTATTTATCTTATTTATATCGGTTGCAAAATTCTTCTCAATTTGCTCATGTAGTGTTAGACTACATGTGACCTGATATATCTTGTGGGTACCTCCTTATGACCCTTATCCCGTTAAGGATAGTTCCAGTTAGATACAACCACAAAATATTTCCAAACAATTCACATGACATGAGTAATACAAACATAATCATCTGCGATGGAGGAAGACAATAACTAAACCACTTTGCCAATTTAACTGTTGCCAATGTCAGCAGTCAAATTGGTAAAGCTGACCAAAATATCGTCTTGGCTGATGCAAAACAGCATAATCACTGATGTCAGGAATCAAGAAAGTCAACAGACCTCAGTAGTCCTTGTTGGTCAACCTAATATCACAGGTGGGTGCCTTGACATGGTTACTCATATATGCTTCTGATCCTCAATCATGTCCTTGTGGTTTTATTGGTCAATGTAGAGAGATATCAGCTGCCATGCTGCATCAGATGAACATAATTATTCATGCTTTTATATTATAAAATGCATTGAACTGACTGAAGTGGCTTGTGCCTGGTTGGGTTAGCTGGACAAATTAATATTCAGTAAACGCTCAAATCTCATGATGAGTGTATGATTCATAATGGCATCATAAATGAGTAATATTACACAGGGATGCGTAGTGTGCTGTTTGCATTTCATGTATGGGAGGACTGTCCTGAAACTTCCCCCCCCGGTACTAATGTCCCAGTGAAGTTGCTTCAACTCTCAGATATCTGAGGGACATTACCTGGCATACCTGTAATGTCCCCTTTCTAGCCAGTCAGCTTCGCAGTTGTGATTAGCCTACTCACGGGTTCCCGTAGGCTAAATTGGATGTGTGGGAACCCATGGTGATCTTAATCAGGCCACTCTCAGCTTTCAGTTGCCAGTTTCTGTGGCTTATTTGGGTAAAGGAGATGGGACTTACTATTTATAGTAAGTCAATTCTGGGGTTTCAGTCAAAGCGGATGGTACCTTTGGATTGTTCGTCGAAATGGGTATCCAAATCCATGATCAGTTGGAAGGTTGGTTTTGCGGAGCTTAGAAATTTTAATGCCCGAAGATTATTTATATAAAATTAAATTAATAATTTAATTTTA
Organism: Wollemia nobilis; assembly: GCA_028583015.1. Classification (NCBI taxonomy): domain Eukaryota; kingdom Viridiplantae; phylum Streptophyta; class Pinopsida; order Araucariales; family Araucariaceae; genus Wollemia; species Wollemia nobilis. The sequence goes on from JAQPPZ010017058.1 coordinate 2,961,205, forward strand.
TATAAGTTATGACTTTATAATAAAGGGGGAGGATTAAAGAGTCACTTAAGTTAAAATTATTTTATAAAGTGACTATTAGAATTGCAAAAAGGGGACGCCATTTATAATGAGGAAAAATAATTTCTAGAAGACATTTTAAATTGCCTTTTCCCTCCAAAAAGCCATCAACCCCTTGTGAGCTCTATAAAAGGAGATTTGGTCATTCATTTCAGGCATCCAGGTTTATATGTTTGCTTTGGCATTTGGTGAAGAAGCTTGCAGAGAATCTTTGCAGGGTTTCGAGCTTATTGGGGACGACAACCTCCAATAGGGACATCCTCTTCGGGTATGAGAGATTACCCCTGGTGGATTAGGGTGGCGATTTCATACAGAGATTGCTCAAGTGCTGATTGTGGAGAGATTTGCAAAGTTTTTTCGAAAGATTATACAGAAGTGTTTTCAGAGGTGCTGGGCGAAGTTGTTGATTGCTGGCCGTACAGCACAGGCCGTACAATTACCAGCCAGGCGTGATATCTTTGGGGAATTGGGCGATCAGTCCATAAACCCCTATCTCCTCCTTCATTGGTGCCCAAGGATTGCGAGCTGCTAGTACATCATTTCGTGGGTGAAGAAAGTTGCATTTCTGGAGCTAAGTGAATAAGTGGTATGTACAGATTTGCTGATCAAATAATACAGACTGAAAATTCCAGATCGATATATCTTTGTGGTATTTGTGTGTTTCCTCGATTCCTTCACTGGGTTTCTAGCATTACATATGTAAAATCTGCATCTCAAGTTTCGTTTGATTTGGTTGCATAGTTACAAAGTTGTGACAGTTGCAAGTGGACTGATTTAGCATTTATCTGAGTTTTTTATTAATTTGAAAAAATACAAAAAAAGTACATATTTGCAAAAAATTAAAAAAAATATTTTAGCCAGATTGGGGAGGGTTGTTACATGGTATCAGAGCCAGGCTCAACACTGCCATCCTGTGGGAAGTTGAGTTTTTCATGAGTGACAGGGATAGAAGAGCAGCTGAAAGGGAGAAGAAAAAAGCAGAACAAGGTCACGGTGGTAAAGAGAAGGAACACAGTAACAACATGGGGGAAAGAAGTGATGAAGAACCAAGTCTCAGACACATTCTTAATGCTCTAACCAGAGCACAGGTGGATATGCAGGTTGCATTGCAACGTAATCACCAGGAGATGACCGGAGTTCTAAGAGTAGTATCTGATAGGTTGAGGGGAACTCACATTGGTGGCCATAATGGGGAGGCTAGCACCTCCAACCATCCGGTTTTTACAAGAGGAAGCAGTAATGTTCCTAGACCGACACAACCCACTTTCGTTCCAAGAGAGGAGCCTATTGAGCAGGAGGAGCAGGCACATGGCCCATCAGATGATACAATAATAGCATGGTGGACTCAGTATCAGGCATTTCCGGAGGAACTTAAGGCTAGTTGGTCTTTTGAAAAATATTGTGCACAAAAGCAGGGACGTCCTCATGAACAGAAGAAGCAATCGACTCAGAAGGACTTGCAGCATGCCTTGAGTAAGATAACCATTCCTCAGTTTGATGGGAGTGGTAAGAGCACAACAAGGGCGTGGGTGGAAAAGCTGGACAACTTCTTATCACTGAGGCCTATGCAGGAGGAAGAGGCAATTAAATTTGCCACTCTTCACTTAGAGGGAGCAACTCATGATTGGTGGTTCCACGGTCTCAACACTTTGGGCCACGGAGCCATTACCACATATGATGAGTTCACCAACAAACTCATCGATCGGTTCGACAAGAAAGATCCAGAATTGCACTTTAGAGAGCTAGCTCAGTTGAGGCAGACTGGTTCAGTTGATGCCTACATTGCAGAATTTCAGGGGCTGTCAGTCAAGGTTCGAGACATATCCGAAAGGAGGTTGGTAATTCTTTTCGTTGAGGGATTGACTGAGCCACTTCGTGGATGGGTGAAGGCTTTTGAACCACAGACATTGCAGGAGGCCATGAAGAAGGCCCGAAGTATGGAGTTCGTTGTTCCGAAGAATAAATCAACATTCAAACCATTCCAGGGCAGCAGTGACAAAGATAAGAAGATTATGCACAAAGGTCTTCCGCAGCAGAAGCATGAATAAAAAAGATTAGGAGATGATGAGCTTAATGAGCTCAGAAAAAAGAAGTTATGTTTCCATTGCAGGGAGCCATGGGATTTGTCACACAAGTGCTCACAAAAGGCTAAGGCAAGGCAAATGGAGCATAAGGATTATTTTGAAGTGGAGGAGTCCGAATCTGAAAAATCAGACCAGCAAACTAATTCGGACACAAGTGATGATGATAGTTCAGGAGGAGAGCCAGAAAAAGATGTAACAATGGCTCAACTATACAGTTTCCAGAAGGGGAGTTCATTCAAGGTTCGGGGCATCATAGAAGGACAACGAGTCATCACTCTTATTGACACAGGTGCGACCCATAACTTTATTGATGAAGGGCTGGTCAATAAGCGAGGACTCAAGACAGAGGAGTTTGGGGGATTTCGGGTTATGGTAGCAGATGGTTCATCTATCCAGTGCACCCGCAAAATCTCCAATTTGCGGATAAGGTTGGGAGAATACGAGCTCAATGATGAATTTTATGTGGTTAACATCGGAGACACTCATGTGATTTTGGGAATGCATTGGATGCAATCCCTTGGAGAATTCACAATGAACCTGCATGCTATGGAAATGAAGTTTAAATCAGCAGGTAAGAGGGTTGTATTGAGAGGCATATCTGATGGTGGTCCGAGAGTGGTTTCCCTCAAACGCATGGAGAGGTTATTTAGACATGATGAGGTCGAGTGGGCAGCAGAGTGCCTTATCATGCCAGCAAATGTGGAGACACAGAAGGACACTTACCATCCAGAGATCCAGAAGATTTTGACCAAGCATGCCAAGGTCTTCAGTGACATACCTCCAGGGAGACCTCCAGAGCGGGGCATTGAGCATATCATTGAGTTAGAGGATGGGGCGAAGACCGTTATCACTACTCCCTACAGGCATCATAAACGGCATAAGGATGAGATCGAGAAGGCAATACAGGAGCTGTTGGATATGGGACACATCCGTCCAAGTAAGAGTCCTTTTGCCTCCGCAGTAGTCTTGGTTAAGAAAAAAGATGGTACTTGGAGAATGTGCGTGGATTACAGGGAGCTGAACAAGAGGACTATAAAAAATAGGTATCCTATTCCCCGCATAGATGAGTTGATCGATGAGCTGCACGGCGCCTGTTACTTCTCGAAGATTGATCTAAGGTCAGGTTATCACCAGATTAGAATGAGGGAGCAGGATATCGAGAAGACGGCCTTCAGATGCCACTTCGGCCATTTCGAGTTCTTGGTTATGCCTTTCGGCTTAACCAACGCCCCTGCCACTTTCCAATCTTGTATGAACAGGACATTCAACAGACAGTTGAGGAGATATGTTTTGATTTTCTTTGACGACATCCTGGTCTACAGTCGTTCTTGGGAGGAGCACCTGCAACATTTAGATGAGGTGCTGAGCATATTGGAACAAGAGTCTTTCTATGCCAAGGAGTCGAAGTGTGACTTTGGTATGACCGAGCTTCTCTATTTAGGCCACATCATCAATGCTGAGGGTGTGCGCATGGATCCTGAGAAGATCAAGGCCATTATGGAGTGGCCTACTCCTACGAACCTTACTCAGCTCAAGGGGTTCTTCGGATTGTGCGGGTTTTACCGAAGGTTCGTTAAGGGATTTTCGCAGCTTGCAGCCCCACTCACAGATTTAACAAAGAAGGGGGCGTTCTCCTGGTCTGACACTGCACAGAAGTGTTTCGAACACTTCAAAAAGGTTATGTGCTCCTGCCTAGTGCTCGCCATACCAAATTTCTCTCAGCCATTTGAGTTGCAGTGTGATGCTTCGGGAGAGGGAATTGGATCAGTGCTAATGCAGAACAAACATCCCATAGCTTTTGAGAGTCGGAAACTTCATGGGGCTGAGCGGAGTTATTCGATATACGACAAGGAAATGTTGGCCATCATGCACGCGTTGGCCAAATTCAGGCAGTATTTAGTCGGGGGCAGGTTCACAGTGAAGACTGATCACAACAGTCTTCGATACTTCCTCAACCAGAGAGATCTCAACGAACGACAACAGAAGTGGGTTAGTAAGCTGCAAGCTTACGACTTTGACATCGTCTATGTCAAAGGTAAGAAGAATGTCGTAGCAGATGCCTTATCCAGGAGACCTTACTTGGGTGCTATGACAGATGTTTCTGCAGCATGGAGGGATGAGATCTCAGCCGAGTATGCTAAGGACCCTTGGACATCTGGCTTGATTGATGGGACTACACTTGATGACAGGTTTTCAGTGGTCCAGGGGTTGATATTGTATAAGGACCGTATCTTCCTACCTCACAATTCCAAATTCAAGAGGAGGGTTCTTCAGTGCTTTCATGATGATCCTACAGCAGGGCACGTTGGATTCTTCAAAACATACAGGAGCATCAGGGAGCGATTCACTTGGAAGGGACTCAAGAATGAAGTCCTTCAGTATGTACGGGAATGTGCCATCTGCCAGCAGAATAAGGATGAGCACACCTACCCAGCAGGATTGTTGCAGCCATTACCTGTTCCTAACCAGAAATGGGAAGGAATATCCATGGATTTCATCACCGGGTTGCCCACGGTTCAGGGCAAGGATTGTATATACGTGGTAGTCGGAAGGCTCACGAAGTTCGGCACACTTCCTTGCTATCTCAGCAACTTATACAGCAACTCAGGTGGCCGAATTGTTTTTCAGGGAGATATTCAGATTACATGGTATGCCCAAGACGATTGTCAGTGACCGAGATAGCAGGTTCATGAGTATGTTCTGGCAGGAGCTATTCAGATTAGGGGGGACTGAGCTTACTCCCAGCACCAGCTATCACCCTCAAACCGACGGGCAGACGGAGATAGTGAACAAATGGTTGGAGGGTTACCTTCGGAACTATGTCTCAGGTCAGCAGAGGGCTTGGATCAGGTGGCTACATCTCAGTGAGTTCTGTTATAATACCACACATCATATGACCATCGGGATGACTCCATTTATGGCCTTGTATGGATATGAAGCTCCCAGCTTCATAGACTTACTGCTTGGTGATAGCAGAGTACCCAGAGCCAAGGACTTGTTGCAGGACAACCAGGATATTATGAGGGCTTTGAGGGACAACATACACCAGGCACAAAATCGGCAAAAAATGTATGCCGATCAGCACAGGATAGAGCGTAGCTTCGAGGTCGGAGATCTGGTTTACCTCAGGCTACAACCATACAGGCAATCCACTCTCAAGAAGAGTGGAAAGGAGAAGCTGAAGCCGAGATTCTATGGACCCTTCAGGGTAACCAGATGGGTAGGAGAGGTAGCTTATGAGTTGGAACTACCAGCAGACAACAGAATCCACAATGTCTTCCACGTTTCTCGCCTCAAAAAGGCGATTGGGCAGAATGTTGTTCCTTCCACAGAGTTACCACCATTAGATGAGGAAGGGAAATTAATCCTGGTACCCGAGGCCATCATTAACTTTAGGGAAAGGACTTTGAGGGGGAAGGTGATTACGGAGTATTTAGTTAAGTGGAAGCACTTACCAACAGAGGATGCGACTTGGGAGAATGAAGAGGTATTACAACATCCAGAGTTGAAATTGCTTGAGGACAAGCAATTTCGGGGAGGGCGGATTGTAATGTCCCCTTTCTAGCTAGTCAGCTTCGCAGTTGTGATTAGCCTACTCACGGGTTCCCGTAGGCTAAATTGGATGTGTGGGAACCCATGGTGATCTTAATCAGGCCACTCTCGACTTTCGGTTGCCAGTTTATGTGGCTTATTTGGGTAAAGGAGATGGGACTTACTATTTATAGTAAGTCAATTCTGGGGTTTCAGTCAAAGCGGATGGTACCTTTGGATTGTTCGTCGAAATGGGTATCCAAATCCATTGCGGAGCTTAGAAATTTTAATGCCCGAAGATTATTTATATAAAATTAAATTAATAATTTAATTTTATATAAGTTATGACTTTATAATAAAGGGGGAGGATTAAAGAGTCACTTAAGTTAAAATTATTTTATAAAGTGACTATTAGAATTGCAAAAAGGGGACGCCATTTATAATGAGGAAAAATAATTTCTAGAAGACATTTTAAATTGCCTTTTCCCTCCAAAAAGCCATCAACCCCTTGTGAGCTCTATAAAAGGAGATTTGGTCATTCATTTCAGGCATCCAGGTTTATATGTTTGCTTTGGCATTTGGTGAAGAAGCTTGCGAGAGAATCTTTGCAGGGTTTCGAGCTTATTGGGGACGACAACCTCCAATAGGGACATCCTCTTCGGGTATGAGAGATTACCCCTGGTGGATTAGGGTGGCGATTTCATACAGAGATTGCTCAAGTGCTGATTGTGGAGAGATTTGCAAAGTTTTTTCGAAAGATTATACAGAAGTGTTTTCAGAGGTGTTGGGCGAAGTTGCTGATTGTTGGCCGTACAACACATGCCGTACAATTACCAGCCAGGCGTGATATCTTTGGGGAATTGGGGCGATCAGTCCATAAACCCCTATCTCCTCCTTCATTGGTGCCCAAGGATTGCGAGCTGCTAGTACATCATTTCGTGGGTGAAGAAAGTTGCATTTCTGGAGCTAAGTGAATAAGTGGTATGTACAGATTTGCTGATCAAATAATACAGACTGAAAATTCCAGATCGATATATCTTTGTGGTATTTGTGTGTTTCCTCGATTCCTTCACTGGGTTTCTAGCATTACATATGTAAAATCTGCATCTCAAGTTTCGTTTGATTTGGTTGCATAGTTACAAAGTTGTGACAGTTGCAAGTGGACTGATTTAGCATTTATCTGAGTTTTTTTATTAATTTGAAAAAATACAAAAAAGTACATATTTGCAAAAAATTAAAAAAATATATTTTAGCCAGATTGGGGAGGGTTGTTACAATACCCCCCAACGGGGATGCCTGAGAGTCCCTTGACATATCTGGGGACTCGTGGACATTACCCTGTTCAGGAAAACAAAAGCAAAAATGTCAGCAAAAAAAAAACTTTCTATAGTTTTTTAAGCCTATTTGCACAGTTCTAGATGCTCTATTTGTTGATAGATTTTATAAAGTGGATTTCCCTGGCTTATAGTTGGTTGGTTGTGGGTCCCATTCACAGAAAAAACTTTTGGTGTTCTGCATGACTCTGACAAAGGGTATGCAATAAGCGTAAGCAAAAACAAACAGTGTTCCACGGGGATGCGTCCCCCAGGGTGGGGGACGCGTCCCCCCGTTTCCCACGTCCCCCAGGACGGGGGGAAGGCAAGGGGGACGTTTCCCCCCGTCCCCCTTTTGGGGGACGGCTGGGAAACGTCCCCGGGACGGCTGGGAAACGTCCCCGGGACGGCTGAGGCCTATGGCCTCCCGTCCCCGGGACGTCCCCCTTTTTGGGGCGTCCCCGGGGACGTCCAGACCGTCCCCGGGGACGGCCGGGCCCCATGGGGGACGTCCGGACCGTCCCCGGGGACGGCCGGGCCCCATGGGGGACGGTCTGGGCGTCCCCCATGGGGCCCAGCCGTCCCCCACATGAGGTATAGGTTTATAGTTCTTTTCAACATGAGTGTCAAGAATTTCATGCACAAATAAACTATTAAATACTGCCATTTTTTCATCTCAGCTTGGATAAGCAACAACTCCAGTTTGGAGTTAAGTAAAATGTCTCAAGATCTCTCAGAAAATGGATTCCATTATTAAGAGAGGCACATCATTTATGACAGAGTTTTGCTCTATTCAGTAACCACTGTTAAGTTCTGTCCCAGGCACATGTCTACATTCTGCACAATCACACATATACATTCTACCCAGACAAGGTCTGAGATTGGGCCTTCGCAAGATAAAATGCATTCAAGAGTCCCAAAAAGAAATAACGAAAGTAAAGCAAGCTACAGCTCACCAATAAAACTAGCCATATATAAACTCAATTAATATCTATCGTTCTGAAATAATAAATGAAGCAAAATGGCATGGCTGGGATAGTCTATATTGTTTCAGTTTTCATAGCAATGCCAAATATGAAAACAACTTCTTAAGCAAATATGGCATGGTAAAAGGTGGTTTTAAACAAACTTCAACAGACCTATATCCTCCAAAGTACAGCAGTCATGCACGTCAAGCCAAAATGTCATAAACACATGTTGAATGCTTCTAAAATAATTCCGAGAAAATGGCTGAAAAAGAGGTTTGTTACAGCCATGAAATAGAAGGGTAGAAATACTATAAACACACCATGCATTTCCCTATGATCTCTGCCACATGTCAGGATCGATTTGGGAATCAAAGATCATAGAATGTGCATCCAGAAGATTGCAGAAAGGATGCCATACAAGCTCAATGTTCAGTATAAAAAAGGTGGGGAGGAACAGCGATTATAAAGAGCATCAAACTTCCTTAACATCCACACACATCCCAAAAGGTTAATATAACATACAGCCAAAAGGGTATGTTTAAAACGTTAAAATCATAAAAGCATTGCAAGGCTAACCCTTTTGAGTCTATAACCTGTTTAATAAGCACAACTAGGGTATATTGATAAGTGAAGTAAAACACAATATACACAGTGCTATTCCCTTCCCTAAGCAACATTTTAAATAGATAAACAAGGATAGAGCAAAATGTTGTGCAGTCAAAGTTAGAGGAAGCGAAATCAGCATCTTAAGGTCAGTATTTTCCATCAAACTAGGGCACAAATCCAATAGACTCGAGGACAAGCACAACAGTCACCTCATGCATTTCTGGCTACTAAGAAATATGACAGGATTGGAATAGACCAAATACAAATATACCAAAACGTAGGAAAATATAATACTCCTTTACTATTTTAGTTTTGAGTCTTTTTGTTGCAAATGAGCATTGATACTATGACTATTTCAAATTTCTTATTGCTGTCATATTTGAACACAATGAACAGTTAGTGACTGAAAATTTTTAAACATGACAGTCTTTGTTTGAACATTGGTGGCTGAAAAAATGATGACTGTTATTACTTAAAATGATGACTGTTTGAACATTGTTTGCACTTGATATCCTTGGCTGAACCTTCAAGTTATAGTTGTTGAACTTGAAACAATTAAATGGCTGCAAATTAGTAACTAATATGAACATGAAAATGTGAAATGACTCAATTATGGCTGCACTTATGTGTTAGTAACGAATCTGAATATGAATGGCTGCACTTACATAATTGATTAGTAATATGAAATATCATTTTTGTTGGGTGTAGAATTTTGAATGTGTAGATTATTCTAAATTTCTAAAAAAATTCATTTTTTATAGTATTATACCAGCCGTCCCCCCCAGCCGTCCCCGAGCCGTCCCCTAAAATCGACCTGCCGTCCCCCGCCGTCCCCGGAAACCCGTCCCCCCGTCCCCCCGTCCCCCAGGCTCGTGGAACCTTGAAAACAAATGATTGTTTCATCCAGTATTTTTTAAGCAAAAGGTAAATGTTTATTTTAATCAAGGATTCTTTAGCAAAAACTAAATGATTGCTTTCATCAAATATTCTTATTGGTGTGAATCTCTTGGTCATGTTAAAAAATAAATAAATAAATAAATGGAAAATTGGTTTATTCATTTTCAAAATCCTAGCCCTATTCTAAGTTGACATAATTACAGCATCAGCAGACCACATAGTGCACACAATTATTGGTTCTCTTCAATTTGATCTCTTATATCATAACTACACAATTCTTTTTTTTTCTTTTCCTTTTTTGTTTTTGTTTGGATTGGTGAATTCCCCCTTCGGCGGGGGAACCTTTGGTTTAGTTGCCGTGACTGGGGGTATTGTTCCCTCCAAACTTGCCATGGACTTGCACCTGGCTCTGTCCATTGGGTTATACCACACCCAGACTTGGATGCAGTGATTTACCCAATTCTTTCACTTAACATTTTGGCAATTATGCACGTATCGCCTGGCAAGATTTGAACCTGGATCTCTGCATTGGGAGCCCAGGTTTTTAACCACTTGAGCTCATGCCAGTGGTTAGAAAATTCCGGACTTATTATGTATATAACCACACCTTTTCCAATATATAATGTCTAATGTATTTTGAGGCTTGCATCCTGTGCAGAGTCTACTAGAATTGGGGGCTTCTTTAGCCATTCATCAAGCACATCCATGCAACCCCTTGTACCAGAAACTGTGTGAGAATGGCTTTTGTGACATTATAAAGGGTTAATGCTGTTCTTTCTTCTTCAGGACATTTTTATTTTGTGTATTCCTGATTTATAAAGTGTCCTTGTTCATCGAAGAAAGTCGGTGTAAGAATGTTTTTTTGTAATGTTATAAAGGGTTAATGCTGTTTTCCATTATTGAGGGCTTTTGTTTTGTCTTCATTTCCCACCTCATTATTTGCTTACACAATGTACTTGATCTTGAATATACAGTTGGTCATTTCATAGTAAGTGTGCGGATCTAGCCAGGTCTGTGACTGTAATACATCTTTTGCATCAAGTCTCATTTTTTCTCTCGAGGTTTTTTGCTAATCTAGAGTGAATGCTTGGAGTGTTGGCATCCATATTGCATCTTCCTTCTTTTCATCGTAGTTGGAGGGTACAAGCAACTTCAAGTTGTTGGTGTTGAACATTGGGCGAATCCTCAGGTATGGATTCAAGTATAGGAGTGCATTCTAGTTTACTTGCTTAAGAATTCTGAATGGACCATGACTATAGGCCTTCATTGTGGCCTACCTTTATTGCCAACTTGGACCTTATGGCTGTTTTGGTACTTGTCTTGCTAAGCTGTTGACTTCTATTAGTTCGTTGACACAGTTTCTTAAATATTGCAATGCACTTGCTTGATATTCTCGATGGACCTATTGTTTGTTCTTTTATAGGGTTATGGTGCAAATGTTTCTCATTAATATTCCATCATGTTCCAAAGTGCTTGTAAATGTGGCCGAGGAATTGGTCGTATTTGCGAGAGATGATTGATGTGGATAACTAAAGTGCACTGTCACATATTTGAACAACATGATTGCCACTTCTTGTTCTATCACATTTTTCTTGCCTGCCATGAGGATGGCCATGATAATAACAATTAGGCATTCATTTCCACATTGAGTGGCTGGGAATCTTATGGAGATTGGTTCCAAACTTCCCATTTTTCCCTTACTAGTATAGGTAGTATCACACGTGTATCTGGCCAACTGTATTTTCTGATGCCAGGATTGGGCCAGGATGCTATGATCTGGCATATAACACTTGTTTGTTACAACACAGCACTGAGGCTTTGGTTCAGTTGGTCGGCATGTCAATCTTGCGAGTGTAGGATTGTATTCATGCTATGATGCATTGTTTTTCCATTGTGAGCAGACTATTGCTTCAGTTGACACAGCATCAGAGATTCAGATGGTCTCCTTAATGTGTGAGAAGTTGATGTGAATTTGAGACATTGGGAGCATGTTGGTTTTAGTTTGGTCATCCCTGTGGCATATTTATTCACAAATGTCCTTTCAACAGAGGCCCATCATTGTCACTTTTTATGGAGAAGCGCTGTATCCATAGCCATTCTTCGTGCATGACTCCCACTCATTGCTTGTAACCTTTTTTTAGCCAGCTATTGTCCGATGTGACTATGACTGTCTCTCCCTCTGCATTAACCTACACTTTATGAGTTCTTATGGAGGGATTCACTGAACATCAAAGCATACATATTGATTGCAGCTTTATTCAGATCAAGCTTCCTGCTTTAACATGTTTTTGTCGTCTTATGCATGGATCCCATTGTATATATGCTATTAAAGAAGAAAGTTTAATCCGACATTTTTTGCTAATGAATTTCTTTGGGATAATTAGAAATACCTGCTTTTCATCATAAATAAACACCTGTTCTTTACATTCATATTAAAGATCAATGTCAATCCCTCCTTTGTCAAGAGAATCACTACCAAATTCAGTCCATGTGATGCAAGAAATCATTTATGTTGAAGTGAAAACTTTTTGGCTGTGCATCTCTTTTAGGAAACCGAATTGTGTGAATAATGGCATTTTCTTCATTTCTTGAGTTGCCGAATTCATATCAGTTGACAAAACTACTTATTTCAAGTTGTGCTCTTCCATTATAATATCCTGCTAAGTACCATATCTATAACAAGGATATTGTGCAGTAAAATGGTAATGTCATTTTCTTTCAGTCATGTCGCTTCCTTTTAATGTTCTTGTGTTTGCATGTATGGTTGATAATATTTACCAAAAAATAACAATTAAGCTAATGTTTTGTGGGCATTGTGTATGTTTCCTGATCCAGGTGAAATGGTATTGGATGCATTCAGAAGGTGCTGATGTGATTTTTCATTTGATTGATAATTTTCTCCTCTAAATGGGATGACCAATGCCAGTTACATTGGGATGTTCTAATAACCCAATTCTCTAGAGATTCCTTGCCTCATGGATGCCTCCACATGTGTTCTATTTTCTGTGGAAGATGATTATGACTACTCCTAATGGGTAAATTGAGGATCCCATTTCTGGGGATTCTTTTTGGTGGAACCAGGAAATATATAATGTTGAAGAGATGGTTGCTGCCTTGCCTCTGAAAACATGCCTCAGAACTTTTGTGGTTAGCTTTCATCCTCTCTTATTAATCCGATTTTATTCCTGCACTTGTCACAGAGGCCCAATGGTGAAAATCAAATTAATCCTCTTGTTGGTGTCACAACAGCTCCACTGCATCTGCAGGATTTATCTGTCACGGACTATTTTGATATTCAAACGGAATGTTGTAATTTATTAGCTGTACTCGTAAAGGTTCCAAATGTACATATTAAAACAAAGTTTCTGTATTTTTTTAATTTCAGTTTACTCTGGATATATATATATATATATATATATATATATATATATATATATATATATATATATTTTTAAGTTTTGGACAAAAAAAATTCATAGGCTGTCCGTTTATTCATTTTTTATTTTTCTTTTTGATTTGGTATAAGAAGGGGTTTTGGAAGGGTCCCCCAACCTTTTACATAGGGGTTTTGGGAGGGTCCCCCAACCTTTACAAAACCACAAAGATATTCAAAAAACACCAAAGAAGATCACAAATGGGACTGCATCCCAAAGGGGAAACTGATTCAGCATCCAAAAAGATTATCCAGTATCCGAGATAGTCAGATCTCGTAGATCCAAAACAGAAAGCATTCCCACCATTAAAATCAGACCTGGAAAGGATCTTCTTGCCCAAGCCACCACGGAAGAAGCAAATCTAGAAAATGGGACAGCCATCCGAAGACAATTTAATTTTCAAATTTAAACAGAGTCCTCAAATTGGAAAAATTCTGTTGAGACATCAGGAACGCAAAAAAAACCTAAGTAAAAACATTGGGCCTTCCTTCCAAGGATAGGAATCCTAATTCTGGAAACTCAGGGTTCCACCAACAGGTATCCAACACCTTTAATAATCACTTCGACAACAACAAACTGGAATCTTGCCCAAAGAAGGGGTTTTGAAAGGCTCCCCAAACCTTAAACAAAGGGGTTTTGAAAGGATCCCCAAACCTTAAACAAAGGGGTTTTGGAAGGATCCCCAAACCTTTAAGCAGGGTTTTGAAAGGCTCCCAGAACCTTATAAAAAGGATCAGGCCTCAAGTAGAGGACTCCTTGAACCTCAACGGGGGATTTGAAAGGGTCCCCAAACCTATACAAACAGGGTTTTGAAAGGCTCCCAAAACCTTGTACAAGTGGGTGAGGCCTCAAGTAGAGAACCATTGGGTTTATTCTCTTATTTTGAACTCTTTTAATGGTAATCATTTAACCTCCTTTGGTGTTGTGTTTATATTTGAGACAAGTAAATTATTAGGGACCAGAGGCAATATATTATTCTAATAGCATAACCAAGGTACGTCGCAGTACAAGTTACAAGTAGAATAGAGGCGAGGTATAGTTATAGCTATCTCTCCTTTTCGGCTTAGAAGATATAAATGGAAATGCTAGCGCTCGTCTCAGCAAAGAGCTACAAAAGCCAATTTACATTGTCATGCTCCACTGTGATGGACTATAACACAACGAACTTGGCAATCCTTTATTGAGCATCCAACCATTTCCAAAACTTAGAGCAGTTTCTAATCAATGCAATGCATCCTATGCCCAGTATGCAAACATTATCAAGTATCCAAGACATCATTTAAAATCATCAAAATGCAAAGCTTATACGATTCAGTTCTGTGTTCCTAACAGAGCAATCTATCAGTGCAAGCAATAGTATAATCACTATAATTTCCTTTACTCACAAAGCCAGGAAACCTTATATATATATATATATTTTTTTTTAAAGTTCAAAAATAAGGAAAGAAAATATACATGTATAGCATTGGTTCTTATATGAATTACTATCTCTTTTGCCCATTTCCTTACTTCGGTAGCAAAATTTTTGGATATTCTACTTAATTCGTATCACTGAAGTTCAGTGATATGAATTTTTGTTAACTTTCCTTTGCCCTTGACTTTCTTAAAAGGGCATTCATGTGCATAATGAGGTTCTCCACAGGTGAAGCAACTTAACTTCGGTGCTCGAGGTTTTACGCTCGAGGTTTTACTTTCAATACTTATTTTAGGATTCCTGATGTTCCTTTCCTTGTCTTGATTGCCTTGTTCGATAAAAGCTTTCATTGTCTTTTGTTGTTACTCTATCTGCTCTGTTAATAACTTAATTACTGACACCAGTTGTTCTATCTGTCCTTGAAACGATTTAATTATAGTTACGAGCTCATCCCTTTCTCTTGATTACAAAAAAATACTATCTCAGTTTTTAATTCAAATTGTATGTTAATCTGACATTTATAAATAAATATCAAGCAAATATAATAAGAATTATTCCAAACACATTGTCTGAAATGAATCACTTTTGAGATTTCAAAATACGGGTTAGCTGCTTAAATTATTGATTATTTCTCTATAGAGATTCCCTATGGCGTTCTTTTAGCTCCTGGATAATCTAAGGCTTCTATGAGCCTTTATTTCTCTATCAACCTGACAATGTTGGTACGTCCCATCATAGAGAAGTCATGTATTTTTCCTATACAGGTTTTCTTAAAAAAGAAGTCATATTCAGGATTATTATTTTATGCTTATAAGTATGGAAATTCCATCTGTTCCATAAACTTAACTTTGAAATCTCAGCGTCCTCAAACAATTTCTCTATTGAGCATTACTTATTTAGGATCAGATTGAAACTTCCCTTTCTTCAATTAGATTTGTGGTCTTTTACTTTCATCTTTCATATCCTTAGTCAACTTAACCCGAATTAATTCATGTTGTTGAGCTAGCCGGTCCATCGGTAATTCTAGTCGAGACATTGTAGAGTTCGATTAGCTTGTCCACCATCATGGGGTTCTTTGTTGAACTTTCCCTAGCAAGGGCTATGTTAACTGTTTGATTTAAATTTTTCTCAATGCAAAGATTCCTACACTTCAAGGATTTTATGGCCTAGGCCTTCGCAACCTAGAGCTCTAATACGAGTCTTTTTATCCTCCTTGGTCATAGGCTCTGTCTCCCTCCTTATTATCCGAGGGGGTTTAGTTGTTTCTACAACAACACTTGTCCTTACGACTTTCCCAAGGACTCATTTTGGGTTCTCAGTCAGCCTGCCCGCTGAGCCGTTGCCACCGGTCTTTCAGGACAGAGCTTTGTTAATTTCTAGCTTAATTAATAATTTTTTGGTTATGCAAACTGGTTTTATTCAAAAACTTTATATATATATATATATATATATATATATATATATATATATATATATATATATATATATATATATATATATAAGCATAAAATAATAAGTCTAAATATGACTTCTTTTTAAAAAAAACTTGTATGGGAAAAATACATGACTTCTCTATGATGGGATGTACCGACATTGTCAGGTTGATAGAGAAATAAAGGCTCACAGAAGCCTTAGATTATCCAGGAGCTAAAAGAACGCCATAGGGAATCTCTATAGAGAAATAATCAATAATTTAAGCAGCTAACCCGTATTTTGAAATCTCAAAAGTGATTCATTTCAGACAATGTGTTTGGAATAATTCTTATTATATTTGCTTGATATTTATTTATAAATGTCATATTAACATACGATTTGAATTAAAAACTGAGATAGTTTTTTTTTTGTAATCAGGAGAAAGGGATGAGCTCGTAACTATAATTAAATCGTTTCAAGGATAGATAGAACAACTGGTGTCAGTAATTAAGTTATTAACAGAGCAGATAGAGTAACAACAAAAGACAATGAAAGCTTTTATTGAACAAGGCAATCAAGACAAGGAAAGGAACATCAGGAATCCTAAAATAAGTATTGAAAGTAAAACCTCGAGCGTAAATCCTCGAGCACCGAAGTTAAGCTGCTTCACCTGTGGAGAACCTCATTATGCACATGAATGCCCTTTTAAGAAAGTCAAGGGCAAAGGAAAGTTATCAAAAAGTCATATCACTGAAAATCATGATCATTAAGTAGAATATCCAAGATTTTTGCTACCGAACTAAGGAAATGGGCAAAAGGGATAGTAATTCATATAAGAACCAATGCTATACATGTATATTTTCTTTCCTTATTTTTGAACTTAAAATATATATATATATATATATATATATATATATTAAGCGAAAAACCCCTTGCTACCGAACTAAGGAAATGGGCAAAAGGGATAGTAATTCATATAAGAACCAATGCTATACATGTATAATTTCCTTATTTTTGAACTTAAAATATATATATATATATATATATATATATATATATATATATATATATATAAGGTTTCCTGGCTTTGTGAGTAAAAGAAATCATAGTGATTATACTATTGCTCATAATGATAGATTGCTCTGTTAGGAACATAGAACTGAATGGTGTAAGCTTTGCATTTTGATGATTTTAAATATGTCTTGGATACTTGATAATATTTGCATACTGGGCATAGGATGCATTGCAATGATTAGAAACTGCTCTAAGTTTTGGAAATGGTCGGATGCTCAATAAAGGATTGCCAAGTTCGTTGTGTTATAGTCCATGACAGTGGAGCACGACAATGTAAATTGGCTTTTGTAGCTCTTTGTTGAGACGAGTGCTAGCATTTCCTTTCTATATCTTGTAAGCCGAAAAGGAGAGATAGTTGTAACTATACCTCGCCTATATTTTGCTTGTAACTTGTACTGCGACGTACCTTGGTTATGCTATCAGATATTTCTTTATTTTTACTATAGTCAAGCATGCTAAAATTAATGGGAATACGGGCTTGATAGCGCCAGTTTTAACATTGAAAATGTGTATCGGGCAAGATTATGGATAGTGTTTGAAAGGAATTCGTAATATTAATAGTTATCCAGAAATCCTTGTTAACATATAGTCAAAGGATGGTCATAATAATATTTAGAAATTAAATTCTAGCCAAATGCCTTAAAAGGTAAAACAGTGAAGGTGGCATCATGATCTTAGAACATTAGTGAGCAACTATGTGCAAGCGTAGGGAAAAAAAAAATCTTAGTAAGGTTGGTTTAATCTTCGTTGGGAAATCCTTAGTAAGCAAAGCATGCTTAAGTCAGAAGAGAGAAGACGAAATATTTTAAGAGTATGAAAGAGTATAGAGCGTCATTAAAACATTAACATTGCTTAGACACATTAAACCATCTAACCAAATTAATGGTTATCTTTATATGTTCGGGTTAATGGTTATCTTTATATGCTCGGGTTGTAGACTAAAGTAAGGATAGGGTTTAGTAATATTTTATGCAATGTTAAAGAGTTATCCTTTTGTTATGCTCTTTAAGGTTATAAATGTCATTTCCGCTTCTTTTAAGAGAAAATAACCTTTCTTTATATATATATATATATATATATATATATATATATATATATATGGTGTTTGTTGGGTAAAATTTATTACATATGTAGCATATCACAACCTTTCATCTTATCAGACATTAGGATGCTGAGGGAAAAAGGCTCGCACCCTATTATGAGTCGCCAGTCACCATGGGGTAATGGTGGACAAAGAGAATAGAAATTTTGACTTGTTCAGTGACAGAAGTGCTTATGGAAGAGCATGCTTAATGATATGGGCTTAAGCATGATAAGGCTTCTGGGCAAAGCCAGTGAGAAGATTTAAACATGCATAACTAGTTGTAAAGTCTGGAAATCTGAAAATTTTTACCTGGACTTGTGAAAATTTGGTGTGATCATTGCTATTAAAACTATGATTGGCAAAAAATTATGTCATAGTTCCTTTTATGTGCAATAGAAACTGGATGATTTTTGATATAATATGCTGAAAATTATATTGCATGTAATCACTGTTATATGTAAGGGAATTTGCGAAAATATAATATTTTGGATGATAAATTTTATTATGGTCTTCGTTATAATTAAATTATGATTGATGATAAAACACAGGGTCTATGTTTAATCTTAGGGGGGTTAGTATGTAACAACCCTGCAGATTTGCTTTCTTATTTTATATGCAAGAGCGAGATACTGCTTATGATATCCTGTGGATGCAGGTAACCCGGTGACCTCTCAAGCAGTAGCAAAATTAAAGAAGCGAATATTTCAACAGTTGTTAACTGGTGGAAGGTAAGTCAAAGGAAATGATGAGCGACGAAGTATTTGCTTATGAAAAAGGAATCATAGATTTCCTGTTGGCAATACATCCGTCAATGGTGCATTTAGTTGCATCTCATGTAGTTGCACTATTAGGATTCTTACTTTACAAAATCCTTTTATGAAATTGGTAAATAATAGGAAAATATGTATAAAATGTATCTTTTATATATATATATATATATATATATATATATATATATAAAACATTTATAAAAGAAAATATAATAATAATAATAAAATTATAATATAGTTAAATAGGAAAATAAAATAGTTAAATAAGAAAATAATATGATATTAAAGATTAAAAGTAAAATACAACAATTATAAGAATAAGATGAAACTATGAATCTCATGTTCGGTAAGGAAGAAGTCTTAATTTTATGTGATTGCCATATGTAAATATCATACAATGTGTAATGTCGCACGACATGTGGAAAAACAACATACTTACACCCTAGCTGCCAGATGTAAGATGGAAGGAATTGGGGGTATTCTATTAAGAACCAACGAGAAAAGGTAAAAAGGGAGATGAAAGTGAGAAGCTGGGGAAAAAAGGAAAGCGACGACGCCTTGTGAAGGGAAACTACTGGCAAGGGAAGCTTCAGACAAGCATTGAGATGGCAAATGTTTAGAACTCGCAAGATGTGATATAGAATTATTGAGTTAAAATTGTACATTCTATCCTTAGAAACGAGGTTATAGTTCTTTCTCTAATTTGTTATATTGTTAATATTATGTTTAAGCAATTACGCAATATCTACAGCCTTGATGTGGACTTCTGAGCGACGATAGCATGGATAGATAGGAGTTTTAGGGCTAGAAATGGGCAATTGGGGAACTTGTGTCCTGGTTAAAAATAAAAAAAGACAATGGTCCGGCAACTACCTGAACTGTAGAGTAAATCTTGAGAGGTTTTAAAATTTATGATAAATTTATGTGTGTAGACCTCAAAGAG
Source organism: Wollemia nobilis (assembly GCA_028583015.1). Lineage (NCBI taxonomy): Eukaryota > Viridiplantae > Streptophyta > Pinopsida > Araucariales > Araucariaceae > Wollemia > Wollemia nobilis. The sequence continues at coordinate 2,980,793 of JAQPPZ010017058.1, forward strand.
ACATTGCGCCTGAGAGCCAATGTTTATTCCTTAAAACTCTGCCGGAAAAGAACCGCTGTATGGGCAGCATAACAATGGATATTGGGCTTTTGAGTAAACCAAAAAAAAAAAAAAAAAACTACTACCTTACCTTATTGATTACTAGAAACATAGGCATCGGCTTTAAAACTTTAATTAGAATTCTATTTAGAGCTAACATTGGTCACATGGATAGTTCTTCTCATTGAAATAATATTAAAACTTGATGACATTATTTTCAAAGCCGAAGAAACATGGTGTAGTATTTCTCCTATTAATCCACTATCTGGGATGAGCTGACGACGGGGAAGCATATCAATAGTTTTAGTTGGGCATCGAACTGGAAAAATTACAGCGGGCATTAAAGAGAGAAAAACAAGAAACGTAGACAAAGGGTTTTAAATTCTATTAGGGAGATAGCTTTGTTTTGAATCAATTTTCTATTTAATTTTAGAGAGAGCCTGTGGAACGAATGTTATTCTGTGAGTATTCAATGCTGTATATTTTAACTGGTCTTGGTTTTGCTATTCCATGAGAGGGTCGTATGACTGGTTCCATTTACAATGCATTTTTGATTGTTTTACTTAAAAATCATAGAGGGTAGGTTGCATTCATCTATAGTTAGACCGCTATGATCTCTGGGTTGTGCCGAGAGCCAATGTGTAAAATTATGGAGCTATCGCCGCTTCAGGAATCGAGAAAAGGCGAGATAGAGAATCAATCCAGAACTTTAAGTTTTTGCTTCATGCTTGTTTCGTCATCCTGTTTGTAGTTACTAGGAAACTAAAGAAATATGAGGGATGGCTGTCCAGAAATGTAACATGTCTTGTTCAATAAACCTTATGTGAAAAGAATGTGTAAAATTGAAAAGTGGGGGTTAAAAAAAATGAGGCATCCTGTTATGGCATTTCATAGATGTTATGTCAGCAATTATTTAACGATTATATTTTGGAATAGTTTTTTTTTTATTATAAAAAAATAAATAAATAAAGTAAATCTTTTTAATATATATGTGATATTGCAAGTGCGGAAGTTTCCTTTCGAATTGTGTAAGGATGAACCAACAAGGAATGTTGAATTTCTTGAGATTCAGAGTGTTTGGGTTTGAATTTCTTCTTTTAAGTATCAATGACTGTCCATAGTTATACTAGATTCACATTCCAGCCATAAGAAAGAACAGTGAATGCTTCATGAGTAGTGTTTGAAGGTTTTTGGAAAGTCAACACATAACGATAGTTTACACACTGAAATGTTCCTTACCCTATTCGACTCCAGGTCTGGCTTGAAAAGTAATGCATAGCTTGTTTGAAGCTACGACATTCTTGCATAATGCGGATTTTAAACGTTCTGAGGTCTGCATTCTTTTCTTTTTAAAAAAAATAGGCACTGTTTAAACCAATTAGATCCGTCACATTTGAGAGAAATGGGACGCCTTGAAAACCGAAATAATTTCCTTTAAAGCCTTCAAAGAATGTTTGGTAAAGCGTATAAATATTTCGAAAATTGTAATCTGAAGTTTTGTGAGAACATAATCAATAACAGCGAATATGAAATACTTAGTACAAATGCTTTGTAGGGTAACGCGAAGGCCGATAAGGAAAACATAGTTCTAAAGTTACGAGTTTAGGAGTAATTTCTTAAAAAAAAAAAAAACTAAATTCTTCATTGAAAAGCAATAAGTAAGGTTAGAGCTTAGAAACGTCAAGTTATAAAACAACACGTCTTTGAATGTTAGCTTGAAGTTTTAAGCCTTGCCTTGAAACGTTCATTAAAAAAAAATATATCTTTAAATGTTGGAATGTGAAAAGATAAATTTTTTTGTTTCTTCATTGGACTGTGAAGAAACTTTTAATTTCTATATATATAAAAAAAAAAGGTAGTTTGTCTTTTGTCGCATTTATGATGCTTTCAATAGATTACGTTAATTTTCTTTATTTTAGATCTTGGTTGGTTATCGTAAAAAGAATATTGTGGACGGTGTTAATTTAAAATTAAGTTACTTGTCATATTAAAGGAAAAGGGGGGCAAAGTGATATTAGTGGAAAGAAAAATTAAGATGTTGTTTAGAGAATTATTAGGTATTAGAAATTTGGCCAAAGGTATTTATAAAATAATTGTTAATTTTCATGTATTAAAGAAAAATAGATAAGTCGAGAATTATTAGGTATTAGAAATTTGGCCAAAGGTATTTATAAAATAATTGTTAATTTACTTGTATTAAAGAAAAATAGATAAGTCTTAGATGAGCAAAGCTAAGTATTGGTTGAGGTTTGGCTTTCTATTTAAGTTTTACTTTTGGATATAAAATGTTATTTTAGAATAACTTTATTAATGTTTAGTATAGGGTGGTATTTTGTATTTACGAATATATCTAGTATTTTGCTTTGAAATATTAAATTGGATATACTTAGATAATATATAAATGGGTTGTGCTTAGCTTTAGACAATCTTATTTAAATAGTGGTATATCTTGAGATGATTCCCAGAAAAGAATACGATCTTATTAAAATAGTGTCTTATTAAAATAGTGGTATATCTTGAGATGATTCCCATAAAAGAATACGATCTTATTAAAATAGTGTCTTATTAAAATAATGGTATATCTTGAGATGATTCCCAGTAAAGAATACAAACTTGGCATACATGTTGGAAAACAATTTTAAACATTAAAAAAGGTTGTGGGCAGACCACCTACACAACTTTGACATTAAAAAATCCAACCATATACCATAGATAAGGAGAAGAGCTCTCAATCTAAGTGGGAAAACAATTTTAAACATTAAAAAGGTTGCGCAGACAACCTACACAACTTGATTGTGAGACAATCAAAAACCCAACCATACACAACTTGAGTTGTCTACACAACTTGATTGTGAGACAATCAAAAACCCAACCATACACAACTTGATTGTGGGGAGACAATAAAAAACCCAACCATAGATAAAACCCAACCATAGATAAGGAGAAGAGCTCTCAATCAAAGTGGGAAAACAATTTTAAACATTAAAAAGGTTGTGGGGAGACAATAAAAAACCCAACCATATTGTGGGGAGACAATAAAAAACCCAACCATATTGTGGGGAGACAATAAAAAACCCTAGACAACCATATTGTGGGGAGACAATAAAAAACCCAACCATATTGTGGGGAGACAATAAAAAACCCAACCATAGATAAGGAGAAGAGCTCTCAATTTAAGTGCTCTCAATTTAAGTGGGAAAACAATTTTAAACATTAAAAAGGTTGTGGGCAGACAACCTACACAACTTGATTGTGGGGAGACATTAAAAAACCTAACCATAGATAAGGAGAAGAGCTCTCAATCTAATTGGTTAAGTCAAGCTCCAGTGATGTGGGGAGAATTAAAAGATTTATGATATGGGCATAAATCTTAGACTTAACCCATCTAGAATTTGGGCAGGAAGTTTTATGGAAATCTACGTAATGATATGGGCTTATGGGCAGGAAGTTTTATGGAAATCTACGTAATGATATGGGCTTACGTAGAAATAAGGCTTATGGAGTATGGTTAAGGTAAGACAAACTCATGAAAAAATTCAGGGTATGGAAATCTACGCAATGATATGGGCTTACGTAGAAATAAGGCTTCTGGAGTATGGTCAAGGTAAGACAAACTCGTGAATTTTTTCAGGGTAGTGAATTGTCATATGCCCTGGCATGCCACGCTAATATTTCGTAGATGATATGAGAAAAATTAAGCTACGGGATATGGGAAAATATGCGTTCAAGCTTCAGGTGATATGGGCCTTGAAGTTGGAAAACCCCTCGCCAAAAACATACTTGGGTACTCGAGAAGGAGTGGAAACATACTTGGGTACTCGAGAAGGAGTGGAAACATACTTGGGTACTCGAGAAGGAGTGGTAGTATGACAAGGCAATGTAGACTGAGATCTGGCCAATCTCACCTTTACGAAAAATTCTATCTGCAGCAGAATGGGTTCTGTAAAGAATAAGCATGCTTATCTGGATGTAAAACTGATGAGGCTGGTAATAAACTAATTTTTTTTGTATTTATACTTTTCAAGTACACTTGAAACCAAGTGGGTTAACTTAGGGTTATTTCAGTTCAATGATAGTTAAATTGGTTTTATCCACCTCTACAGATTAGTGCATGTGCTATACAATACATTAATGACTTCTGTTTTGATCGCAAGCTTTGACTATAATCATAATTCAAGTCATTCGAATATTTTCCATTGCGGCCTAGTTCAAATATTTGAGATGAATGGATCTTGAGAAATATTTATAGCTAAATATTTAAAGATATTTATGAGTACAAAAGCTAAATTGGTTCTAAAATTCTTAAGGTTTAGGAACTCAAATATTTTTTTAACACAAAATACCAGAAGCCTAATGATTGAATTCAATGATGAGTTAAAGCCTAATGATTGAATTCAATGATGAGTTAGATCTTAACTCATCAAGAGATCTTAGACATAAAGGAAGAAATTTATGAATATAACACCTTATTTTAAAATTTATTGTAATTTAACTGTTGTTAGATCCACTCTAATGCACCAAGAATGTTTTTTTTTTAATGAATTTATTATAATATTTAAATTCATGATATTAAATCCCATTAGAATGCTTTTTTTTAATGAATTTATTATAATATTTAAATTCATGATATTAAATCTTTAAAGGAAGTCCTAGAGATCAAGGAAGATATGTTGAAGGTAGTCTTTTATTTGAGTCAGATTTAGATTTATCATGTTTATCTATAGATATTGCATAGTGTAAAATTTCTAACTAGCTAATTAAAGTTTTATTATTTGATTAATTCAATATCCTTATACAGTGAACCTTGGGTCAGGCCTTAAGCAGAGGGCCACAGGGTTTTGGAAGGCTTTAGGGTCCTCAAATCAGTCCCCAAACCTATACAATTAGGGTTTTGAAAGGCTCCCAGAACCTTGTACAAGTGGGTGAGGCCTAAAGGAGTGGGTGAGGCCTAAAGGAGAAGACCACTGGGTTTATTCTCTTATTTTGAACTCTTTTAATGGTGATCATTTAACCTCCTTTGGTGTCCTTTGGTGTTGTGTTTATATTTAAGACAAGTAAATTATTAGGGACTAGAGGTAATATATTCCAATTACACTTAAATTGGTTTTACCCACCTCTACAGATTAGTACATGTACTATACAATGCATTAATGACTTTTGTTTACACCGCAAGCTTTAACTATAATCATAATTCAAGCCATTGGAATATTTTACCTTGGGGCAAAGGGATCACATTGCGGCTAGTTCAAATATTTGAGATGAATGGATCTTGAGAAATATTTATAGCTAAATATTTAAAGATATTTAGGAGAGTACAAAAGCTAAATTGGCTCTAGAATTCCTGAAGTTTAGGAATTCGAATATTTTTTTAACACAAACTACCAAAAGCCTAACAATTGAATTCAAAGATCTTAACTTTTTAAGAGAGATTTTAGACATAAAGGAAGAAATTTATGAAGATAGCACCTTATTTTAAAATTTATTGCAATTTTATATGTTGTTAGATCCATTCTAATTCACTAAGAATATATTTTTAATGAATTTATTATAATATTTGAATTCATGATATTAAATATTTAAAGTCTTAGATATCAAGGAAGATATCTTTGAATTCATGATATTAAATATTTAAAGTTTTAGATATCAAGGAAGATATCTTTGAAGGTAGTGGCTCTTATTTGAGTCAAATTTAGATATACCATGCTTATCTATAGATATTGCATGGTGTAAATTTTTAACTAGCTAATTAAAGTTTTACTATTTGACTAATTTAATATCCCTATACAATGAACCTTGGGTCTATGTGCGACACTTGTTGACTCCTTGATAACCCTAATATCCAACATAATATCTCTTGGTGTTTATCGTGACACCTAGTTGATTTAGGTTTATATTTACCACGTTGATTCCTTTATAACCTTAATATTCTATATCGTATCTCTTGGTGTTTACTAAGCACCATCTTGGACTTGTCTTTTAAAAATGAGAAGAAACCAAATAATATGATATGTTAAGCAATATAGAGAATTGGTATCAATTTTGATCATCCATCCATTTATATCTAAGTTATAATCAACATAAAAAACAAATTGATTATTATCAATGTGATTGAACTTGATCATTGTTAGAGCAAATTGATCTGGTATTATAACACAATTTTTTGGTGATGGACTTCTATAGTTGCTTAACTCGGTTATGCCACTCCACTATCGATGGTAGTAGTTTTTGGTACTTTGGCTCTATGTGTTACAATATTTACATCTCTAGTTCCATCCATGCAAGTCCATAAGTAATTGGTCTAGCTCTAAATGGGTTCATAGTGATTGCTTCTTTGGTCCTAGTGGCTTTGAATATATTGCTTCTCTAGGTGCATATTGTCATTTGTAGTTGTTCCTTTAGCTCAAGTAGCTTAATAGTTTTATCTCTTTTGACATTTCAAGCCATGCCTATGTAATTTCTACATCTCCTAGTGATGTGAGTACCAATATGTTACAACCTTAGTTGCTTGTTCCTTCTTCTATTTGCATCTTCTTATATTCTTCTTCATCTTCTTCTTTATGACCACCTTCAAATTCTTTTCTATGTTTTTCATGTGGTTTTTCCTTGAACCCTTCTTATTTTAATTTTCGTTATTCGTTATGTTTGTGTTTCTTATCAAAATTTATTCTCATTAAGATAAACTATTCACCATAATACATAAATAACAAATTAGTCATCCATAAATAATATTCCACAAAGATAATCCACATAATAAGATGTAGATATAGAGATGTAGATATAGATAATACCCTTAAGGTAGGGCAACACCAATAATAATCCTTAAAAAACCAATAACTTCACAAGATCTCTTAAGATGAGAGGCCACTTTACGGATAAAAAATATTACAAGAGAATACTTGATATGAATGGCATTTATAACAATGACAATATCCCTTATTTATCTACCCATATTTTAATCCTACTTTAAGGAGGGTATAACATTAACTCGAGTCAACTCCTAATTCCTTATACAACCCATTGTAATTATAATATTATAATACAATTCACCTTGAGTTATTTGTGGCCCATGCCAACTATTTATAATACAAATATACAATATACCTATCTCTAGGTGCCATAGTATTCCACCCTCACAAATATTTTTTCCTTGAAACATGAGAAGAAACTAAAAATATGATGTTCTAAGCAATGTTGACAACTAGTAAATTCCCTAAGGGCTAGGTGGATTGGTAAGTGCTTATTTGGCTAGTCACTTACCAAGAAGACACCCAAGTTCAAACCTCACGCGTAGTCTGTTTGCAAAGGTAGTAGTCTGATCTGAATCCTTTGAGTGCACATCAGATTGACGATGACAGTATGAATCCTGAGGACCGGTGGTCTCCTTCACGTCGGGTCAACAATAACGAAGCAAAATAGGTTTGGTGGAAGCAACCCCTGTGGTTTGAACCATGCGTTTGTCAGTTACTAAAAATAGTGTGGTTGTGACCAATTCTCCTATGTAACCGAAAAATAAAATGTTGACTAGTACTAATCTTGATCATCCATCCATCCAAGAAAATCTTGATTGGTGATGGTCTTCCATGATGCCAAGCTACCATTGTGCCACTTGAATATCCATAACTACTCTGTTGGCTCTATGCTTTTGTTGCTCTCCTATGATATTCAGAGTGATTGCTCTTGTGGTCCTATGATGTTGCATCTCTCTGAAATCTAGAATTACTACACCTTTTTTGCTATATTTTATGTCCTTTTAACTCCATGTAGGTCCATAATAATATTGATACCTTATGTTATGCATCAATTATTGTTGTTGCACATGGTGGTGTGGGTGGCAATATGTTGCAATCTTAATATTTGCTTCCTTTGACTCTTCCACATTTTGTTCTCCTGTTTTAAATTCTTCCTCATGCTCTTCACTCATGTGCCCTTTGTATTGCGTGTCCTTGTGCTCTTCTGGCAAAGCTTCCTTGGACTTTGTTGTTGACTCTTCCTTGGATTCTGTTATTGCCTTTGTTGTAGACTCAACTTTTGATTCCTTTATTGTTTTTGACCGTGTTTCCCTACTAAAACTGGTTGTCGCTTCTCCTTAGATCCTTGCTCCTTAAGTTGAGAAACATCTTGTAGTGTTATCTTCCTTTTTGTGTAACATAATTTCGTGAACTTCTTTTGCACATTAATGTTAATAGTACCCAAAGAATCCAACAAAATATAACCAAGAATAATATCCACATCATCCATCTAAATGGCATGCAATTCTAAATGTAAAACATATTTATCAATGGTGATATTCAAATCTCCAAAAATATGAACACTCTTACCCCCAAGTGTTTGTCTTTTTTTTTGGTCGCTTGAACCTGCAACCTATTAGCCAAAGTAATATTAATGAAATTAATGGATGTAGACAACAGTTCCAAGTAGAAATAACACTATGATGTTGTCTGACATGAATGTCCTATGATCTAGAATTTTGATTATGTATAGCCATTTTTGTAATGAAAATGACAAATTGCAATGTAAAATCAACCAATCAAATGAAAATATCTCGATTAATAAATTTGCACAAAATGACAAACGCAACCGTCTTTGTGTTAAGACGTCTGTATTAGTCAGACATCCAGCCTAATTAATCAGACGTCTGGTTATGTTAGACTTCTAGAACCGTCAGTTAGACACTAAACACAGTTGTTACGATTAATAAATTTGCACAAAATGACAAATGCAACCATCTTTGTGTTAAGACATCTGGATTAGTCAGACATCCAACCTAACTAATCAGACGTTTGGTTATGTTAGACATCTAGAACCGTCAGTTAGACACTAAACACAATTGTTAAGGTAAATAGGTGGTTGGGACATTTGAGATAGGTTGGTTGCATTAACTACCTGATCCTACCTATAAATACCCCCTATTTCATTTTGTAATATATCCATACTTGTATATAATACAGAGATGTGCAACAACTGTTAGTTTGGAATACGTGTTATTGTACGATTGCATTTGTGTTGTAGTGTTGTGTTGCAGGTATTGATCATCGTTGGTACAAAAGCATGTATTATTGTGTGTTGTTTTCATGTTGCAAGGTGTGCTAAGGGACGATACATAATGCATAACTAGAGATGTCTATACCCCAGAGGAACAATTTGAGTGCATACCAGACTAGCCATATGATTCTGTCGGTAACTGTCTAGGCGTCTAGTCGACTGTCTAGTCAAACATCCAGTCAAGACGTCTAACCGTCCAGTCCAGACGTCTAGTCTAGATGTCCAGTCCAGACGTCTAGTCTAGACGTCCAGTCCAGACGTCTAGCTGACCAATCTAGACGTCTAGTTGACCAGTCCTGACGTCTAGCTATCTTATCTAGACGTCTAGCTATCCCATCCAGATGTCTTATCCAGATGTCTAGCAATTTGTTCTTGACGTCTAAACCTGACGTCTAACTGTCTGTCCCATATATCTAGATCGTCTACCTCAGACGTCTAACTAATTCAATACATATCCATCAAAATTACAGATCATGACGACTGGTAGACCTTGGCTTATCAATTCATCTTAGTTTATTGTCATTCCCTCATCTCGGGAAGCTACTTACCCCTATCTACATTTAGTGTCATAGCCTAAAAATAAACTTTGGATCGAGAAGTACAAGTGACAAGACAAGGAGGTGAATGACATAGGGAAGAGGAGGGAGTCCAAAATAGCTAAGAAAAGTTCATGACTGGTTAATATAAGAACACAGGACGAAGAAGTTTTAGAAACTGAAGTGAAAAGAGTGTGGGATCCAATGGAGGATAAGAATTCAAGAGTAGAGATGCTATTGGTGACAGTAGAAGGTGAAGAGCAAATAGCAGAGGAAGTCCTTGGTATTGAGAACGAGGATTGGATGGTAACACCTGAATTAGCGGAGAGGATTTGGTCGACGGATACAGAATTAGGAGACTTTGTACCACAACAACCACATATTGGTTCGTGGGGAGGAAGAATGGAACTACATCTCGCGTATTTACGAAGAAGGTTGCAAAGTGGTAGGAGGAGGCTATTTGATCAAAATTTTGCACCATCAACAACATAAAGAGAACTAGAAAGAGTTCCATCACACTCACCACCAAGACATTTGCCTGGTGCGACAAATACAATGGCACAAACTATGCCTCATATAGAGCGATAAAAATGTCCACATTTCCATGGGGAAGGAAGTAAGATCCAACCCATCATGTGGGAACTTGCATTACCATTTGGGGAACTCATGGGGTAACACAGGATACAGAGCGGTTATGATTATTTTTAGCCACTTGGGAAGGAATGATAATGGATTGGTATTTGAAACAGCAACGTACCCAACCATTCACCCAATGAGATGCCTTGAAGGATTCATTCATTTAAGAATTTTGACTATTAAGAGACGACATAGAGATCGCTGAAATATTTGCTACAAAAAAATTAGGTGAAGATATTAGGAGCTACACTAGGAGACTGAGACGATTCACAGATAATATGGAAATGCCACCAACCGACGAAATGGTAAAACGTTGGTTCTTGGATGGATTACTACTGAAATATCAAAAGAAGATGAAAGTAGTACCATCCTCGACATATGCAGAAGCCCTCGAGAAATCAAAGAAATTTGAAAGCGAGATCAAGAAAATAGCTACAGAATCAATGGACAGTCAAAACGAGAAGAATTTGATAGTGATGAAGACGACAAAGTGTAAAGTGCAATACATTCATTTTGAAGAGAATTTGATAAAATTATAAAATAATTCAGGAGAAACATGGAAGGATAGGAAGGATATTTGGTGCTCTTAATGCAAAATAGAGGGACATGCCAACACCAATTGTCCAAAGAAAGCATATTGCAACATTTGTGATATTACAGGTCACCCAGTAGCAGATTGTTCATTCATTTTTAAGGGAGCAAGGCACCAGACATTAAAAATCCAATAGGAAAACCAACCGAATGCTCCAAGAAATGAATAAGGTGCAAAAAGCGATGGATACAAAAATAGTTGCAGAGGAAGACAAGGAGGACAGAGTCGACTGCAGTACGACACTGAAGGGAGACCTATAATCCAATGTTAAAATTGTCAAGAATGGGGTCATTTTGCAAAGAATTACCCCTAGCCTCAGAATACGAACACTACTGGTGGTAACAATGTTACGCAAATGTGTAGGTGGTGTGGTCCAAGAAACCACAAGGAGGCTAATTGCCCAAATAAGGCAAGTTCCAATGGAACACAGAATGTCAATTTGATTGACATTGGTGAGATAAGTACAATGATGGAAAGAGAAGATGAAGTAGTAGCTATAACAAGGGCATAGGCTAGGAAATTGAAAGAATATCCAAATCTTGCCAAGGAGAAAGAGTGATGGCAGGAAGCACAGGAATTGATAAAAACAAAACTAGACAAGGAGAAACAAGATAGACTAATTTTGGAGAAAGACCTAAAGAAGGTGGAGATCCCAAAGGATAAACATGCATCAATAGAAGGCTTGGTGACAAAGGTGTTGAATACGACAGTAGAAGTGAAGGTGGCTAGTCTATTCAACATAGTACCTGAGTTATACACTATAGTGGAAGTTGTAAAAATAAAGAAAAGAGAAACCCGACAAGTAGCACACATCAAGCAAGGATAGTTCATGGATCCAACGATAATGATGATTGAGGCAGGAAAGAAGGTAACCTTGGTTCACATGGAGATATTGGACCACAAGTTGAATCAGGTGATCATTGATGGAGGATCAAGCCTGAACGTAATTCCTGAAAGAACGTGGCAGAGTATCGTTCAACCCATGATAAGATATCCAAACTTTAATCTGTATGGAGCTAATTAGTATGGCATCGAGACAATAGGAGTGCTAATGAGCCAAAAAGTACACAACGAAACAAGATTTTGTACTGTATTTCATGATAATAGTGATGCAAAAACTAACATATAATGCATTATTGGGACGTGGGTGGTTACGAACAACGAAAGTAAATCACAATTGGGAAAACAATATCTGACCTTCAAGAAAGGCCAACATAGATATTTGATCAATCTAAAGAATCAAGCAGTAATCCAAGAGGTTACAAGTTTTGATGACTCAATAGTTTCTTCCTTAGATGAAGGGTTAGGATATGAACCAGATGGAGTACTACACCTGGAGGATTGCACGGAGGATGAGTATAACGAAGATAAAGGCATGCTCCACTAGAAACAATATGACTATGAAATTTTTCCTCCCTAATGTTTTTGCATTGATGTAGGGAATGAAATCCAGGAGGATGAGAAAAATGAACCAGAAAAGACAGAGAGCAGTAAGAAACAAACAACAACAAAGAAGGATAAGGATCGAGAAAATTTGATATTCCCCAAGAATTTTGTAGAATACACAATGGGAGACACAATCATTGAAGATAAACCTATCCATCCCATCGAGGTTCTTAAAGCAAAAATGAAACCTAAGTCCATTAAGTATGAAGGACAAAGAATGATTCAAGTAAACATGGGAGAAGATGGCCAAAAAAAAGATGATTAAATGTGGAGATGATTGGGGTCCGGTACTAAAGGTAGCAACTTTTAAAATATTTATGGAGTATAAATATGTCTTCGCTTGGACATATAAAGAATTGAAGGGAGTTCCACCAGAAATCTGTGTACATGAGGTTCCTCTGATTGAAGGTGCACAACCTGTAAGAAGGATGAATCCCAAATACGCAGCACTAGTGAATGCTAAAATAGATAAAATGTTGGATGCAAGTATTATTTTCAAAGTTACGACAAGTGAGTGGGTGACATCGATCATGATTACCGTAAAGAGGGAGGTTGATAAGATTTAAATTTGTGTAGACTTTCGAAGCCTCAATGCTACAACTATCAAATATTCCTTCCCGATCCCTTTCACAGAATCCATCTTGGAAGAAGTAGTAGGTCATGAGATATATTCATTTTTTGATGGGTTATCAAGATATAACCAGATTAGCATTGCGAAAGAAGATAAGCTAAAGATAACTTTCGTGGTAGAAAATGGAATATATGCTTATAATCACATGCCATTCAGATTATGCAATGCACCTGCTACTTTTCAGTGAATCATCTTATATATCTTCGATAAGATGTCCATAGGGAATTTTAAAGCCTTTCTCGATGATTGGTCATTGTATGGGAGGACACAAGAATATTTGAAGTCACTAGAAGAGTGCTTGAGCTTGTGTAGACAAGCTCATATATCATTAAATCCAAGAAAATGTGTCTTGATGGTATCGTACGAGAAGTTGCTGGGGCATATTATATTCCAAGAAGGTCTCAAGCACGATCCAAATAAGATCGAGTAATACTGTTGATGGATGAACCTTACGACGTAAGCTTGGTGAAAACCTTCTTGGAAAAAATGGGATACTATAGAAGGTTCATTCGCAATTATGCATTGACTTCTCACCCATTAGATACCCTTACACGTAAGGGTATTCCTCTTCATTGGAAAAAAGAACACCAAGGAGCTTTTGAAAGCTTGAAGGTGCATTTGCTGAAGGCACCTATCCTAGTTTTTCCAAACTGGGAGAAGTTCCATGTACATGTTGATGCCTCAAATTATGCTATTGATTGCGCATTGGCTCAGGAAAGCCAATTTGGGTTAGATTAGCCCATATACTTTGCAAGTCAGATGTTATCTCAAGCCAAGAAGAACTATAGTACAACAGAGAACAAAGCACTAGGAATGGTGTAGGTAGTACAGAAGTATCGACACTATTTGTTGGCTAACCCCTTTGCTTTTTATGTATATAATCAGGCACTATTGTACTTGATCAACAAGCCAACAAATTATGGACGAGTAAGTTGATGGCTCATCACTTTATAGGAATTCATGTTTCGAATGGTAGTGAGACCAGGGAAGAAGCACGTAATTGTAGATCAACTATCAAGGATTCATCAAGAGATCCTGTAGAAGGAGGAATACTGGATGAATTCCCCAACGTACAACTATTCATGATAAGTGTGATACCTACATGGTACAAACATATTGGGGATTACCTATCAACAAGAGAGCTACCAAAGGAGATGGTGGTAGTTGAGAAGCGAAAGGTGATTACGAAATTTGCACCCTTTACCTTGATTGCATGATTACTATACAATATGGGGGAGGACCACATTCTAAGATGATGCATGAAAGAGGATGAAGTACAACAAACCCTAAAAGATGCACACGAAGGATTGGTTGGAGGACATATAGGACCTGATGCAACAAGGAAAGTGTTGTTGGAAGGTCTATGGTGGCCTAATCTATTTTATGATGCCAAGAACTTTGTTAAGGCATGTGATACGTGTCAAAGAACATGGAAGCCAGTGAAAAGAGACTTCATTCCATTGCATCCATCGCAATCTCAAGAACTTTTTGAAAGATGGGGTTTGGTTTTCGTAGGTCCGTTAAGAACAAACTATAAGAGAAAATATAGATACATCATAGTCGTAATTGAATATTTAACAAAATGGGTTGAAGCAAGGGCATTGCCTGATAATTTGAAAAGAAGCATGACTCACTTTTTGTACGAACAAGTGATCACACGATTCGACATACCCCTTCAATTGACAAGTGATAGAGGAGGTCATTTCATTAATAAAATTATTCAAAATTTGATGAAAGAATTTAGGATCTTTCATTCTTTGTCAAGTTCGTATTACCCCAGAGCAAATGGGCAAGCGAAGGCGACACATAAGATCTTGGTTTTCATTCTATACAAAACATGTGCAATTGAAGGCACAAATTGGGAAGAGCGCTTGTCAGTAATTCTGTGGGCATACATAACCACATTTAAACCAACCACAAAGCACACACCCTTCCAATTGATGTATGGGCAGGAGGCAGTGGTACCAATAGAATTCTTGGTACGAGTAGCTATTGAGACTCGCATAAATGATGATGAAAGCATGGAGGGAATACTAGAATCACTGGTGCAGCTAGGCGAGAAAAGGGTGTTAGTACAGTAGGAAATGGAGATTGCTTAGCAACATCAAAAATATTGACATGATAAGCACCTTCGAAAAATGAACCTAAAGACTGGTGATTTGGTTCTCAAGTACAATGGAAAAAGAGAGATCAATCCAGGAAAGCTAAAGACCCTATGGCTTGGACCCTTTCAGTTAGAAGAGGCTTTGGACGATGGGGTTGTTTGACTAAAAACATTGAGATGGAACAACTTGCCCCGAAGTAGTAAATGGCTCCAAGTTGATAGTGTATAAAGCATAGGCACATATTAATATGATCAAATTGGAAGCTAAGGAGGACAACTTTGGTAATCCAAATGAAGAAGAACAACTAGGTGTACGATCCTATGAACATGGTGGACCAAGTAACACAGTTCGAGAGGATGAACCATCCCACTTGGAATGGTTGTTTGGAAGAGAAGAGAACTAGTAACAGAACAAAGAGATTTAGAACCTAATGTACGAGTTCTAGAAAGCGACGTATAAAATTGGTTTCAAATCATTGCATACTTAGCTTCACAAGGGTAAATACCAGAAGTGGAATATTATGAAGGAAAAGGATTTGAAATCCTGCAATGAATGGCATCGAAAACACAACAATTGTAGGAGTATGAGACTCTTCATCGGTATAATACACAGTTGAGAGAACAAGTTATTCAAGAACTGGATGGAACTATACAACGAATGCAACAATGATAGGATGCACGCAGAGTGGAATGGGTTGAAAGAGATCAAGATGATTTCAGAAGAAATGCAAATGGTAACTCGCTAGGTAGTAGTGTATTCTTGGTGGTTTTAGACCACTTAGTATCAGAACACCCTTAGAGGTAAGAGAATTGAAGGTTGCAGATGGGAGGATTGGAAATAAGAGAAAATACAGGGAACAAGGCAATACTCTCAACATATTTAGATAGTCCATCCATAGAAACACTAAGGATTATCCCAACTACAAATGAATCTTCAAAAGCAACATCACCATTAAACAAGCATCTTCGACAACAAGGGAAATCACCAAAAAAGAGTAAAGCAAGAAAATGTCGATAGAACTTGGCTTCTAGTAGCACATATCAAATAAATCAAGAAGAAGCAGTCGAGATCCTATGATGCGATATTAGGAAAGTAATCGAACAACCAAAGTATGATGGATGGTCAGAAGACTCAAGTGAGAATGAGAATCAGCCTTGTAACCCTGACATACCATAGACTAGTCCTAATCCAGACCGTTAGAGATAAAGAGATGAAATATGCAATCAATGAGCAGGGGTCAGATTACTTGAAACTGTACAGGTGATTGAAGATTATGAGTCTTTAAGCCTCCAAGATGAGTACAATGAAGGAGTAGATGAAGATCCAATGCTTGGAAGACTAGAACCAAGTGGATGGAGAACGCCATATGCAGGAGCCATGAGATGCCCAATGGAATGTGAATAAGTGGCCAGGTATCATATGGCTGCACTTGACTTATGATAAAACAAAAGAGAAGTAATATTATTGCAGCAAAAAGTTCAAGAAACCTCGAAATGACCAATGAATATTGTAGGATAGGGCAATGACTCAAGTACAAATTCAGTTTTTTTAAATGAGTATCAAGAAGCCCTAAATCACTGTGCACCGCAGTGACACTTTGAGGAAACAATATGGTGAAGACGTTTGATAAGGGTTGATAAAATATTGAGGATCTTGCACCAACTGACTCCTGTACACTTGCAACATCCACCTAAAACACATGCACAACTAATACACCAGGACTAAAATAGAGATAATTTGGGCAATCTCGAGAGTTTGTCAGGACTTTCAAGAATGTCTGACCAAGGGAGAAGCATGGTTGACCTCCATATCGGTAGCTCGAGAGGAAGAAATTTCCCTCCGAATACCCATAGGTTGACTAGTCCATGAATTGGGCTGCAAGGACCATCTGAGGACATAGTCCAAGCCAACCCATCACTACGTGTTCTTGAGAATAGACCTTTGGGTCTACCTCAGCGAGATTGTAGGAATCGAAGATGTCGTCAAGAACAACTAAGGGACTAAATGAATCTTGGGTAGCTAGGATTATGATAGCCCCACATCAGGGATATTTTATTGGCAATATGAAGAGGATGACTCACACCAAATCGTGGAATACTGGGACACCGAAATAGGAATCCCTACCAGGACTAGGTAGTCCAAGGATGGGCATATGTTTATCGACAAATTGATAGACTTTGAGGACGAGGCCATGGAAGGGGAAGACTAAATCATAATTTTGCATAGAGAGAGAATCATTCTTCCATAGATCAAATGCAAGGACAATAGATTGTATTTTACTTGGATGACTATGTGATAATTCAATAGGGTGACTAAAGAATGAAACGAGTCTGTCTAGAAGAAGAAAAAACCATTTAGACCCTGGAAGTAGCCATCTGAATGATGCAACCACATGTCTGGATGAGGAGAGTCATATGGTAGATGTCTGGCAGGAAGGTAGCCATCTGCCAGATAGGGTGAGTCAGGATGACGTCAGGAGAAGTAGACATCTAGCAGAACCACAACATATGTCTAGGCTGGAATCACGTCATCAACCAACAAAGGTAGAACATCTAGACTAGCAAGTTATTCCACAAGGAACAAGAAGGTACGATGAATAGTCCCAGATAGAAACCCCCCAAAGTTAGAATAATCATCGTAGTCATTAGCAGACGAAATATGAAAAAATGGTTATGGGTTCAGTAGTTTTGAAATAGGTAGTCATAAAAAAAAAGATGGCACGTCGGATACCTTCGAAGTACGCATTGGTATTACTGTGCGCTTCACCTGACGACATTAATATTGTTAGACACAATTTTTAAAAAGGTTAAAAATAAAAAGAAAAATATAGAAAAATAAAACATAAAAATACAAAAAAGGATAAAAATAGCAAAAGTATGAAATAAGGTAAAAGCTCTGGGGATATCTTGTCCATGCAGAACTGGCGACGTGGCAAGCATACAAATAACTAGGAGTTAGGTGGCAATTTAAGAGGCAGTTACTAGAGCAGAAACAATCCTATAAATTGAAAGCTTTGGACATCATTTGTATAATCACTTTCAGTTTTTTGTAGGCAGCTAGAGCATAAGAGAAGTGGAGGTGACGCGCACCAAGATTTATTTTGCAAGACAAAGTGTAGACATCATTGCACAGGTAGTCGCTAGCTTTGTGAAGAATTTTATTTTTAGTGCAAGTGCAGAAACCCTACTTCATGAAGAAATACAACTCCATCATGAATTACTAGGGCATCCGTCTGATGAACTACCATCAATGCAGCCAAAATTATAGACGTCCAAAGGAGGAAGGAGACATTTGGAAGAAGACCTAGTTGTCAGTATTACATCGCAGTCATTTGGCAAAAGTAACCATCTGGAGAGAAGAGGCATGTGATCGAAGAAGTCATTTAGGAGAGAGACGTCCAACCCAGTCGACCAACCGTCCATCTCAGATGTTAGTGTAAACAACCTGTCCAGTGTCAGATTCAGATATCTAGCAGGAGTGAGCCATATGAAGCATAGAAGACATTTTGGAAGGAGAAGATGAGCCATCAGAAGTCTGACCAAGTTCCAGTGCAACCCAAAGTAGGACCCGAGTCAATTATGGTAAAATGACTTCCACATTAGCAAGAGATGATGCAGGACCAAGTGCCAAGCCCAAACAAGGGGTAGGCTCAAGAGAAACGATAAGCAACAGTACAAGCGGAAAGAAGAATATCCCTAGCAAGGAGAAGATATCAATTGAAGAAATTACTCGGACTTGCCCTATAGGAGATTTTTTCTAACAATGGTGGGTGACAATAGCACCAAAGGTTTCAATAAATAAGAATATGCTAGCATCCAGAGTGAGTTTTATTCTATAGACACCTAGATTTAATAAATATTTTTTCAAGAGGTATCTGGTCCAGATGTTGTAGACATATAAACCATCCTGAAACACTAGCATGGTATAGGTTGTTTATTGAACCATAGAAATAAACTTCTCTGCTGATGTTTTTAGGTGAACCTTCAGACTCCCCAGGAAGGGAAAACTTGTACTTAATGAACAAGGAGATCCTAAGAAAACTTTATAGTTGATATTGATAGTTACTACCCTAAAGGAAGAAGAAGTGGAGAAAATGCTAACTACTCAAGGCGGGAGAGGAGTAAAACAATCTCAATTGAAGAATAATGAGTTGTAGTGCATTATGAATGTTCTAATGGCTAGACTGTTAGGGGAACAATGCAGTTCTAATATTACCATATGATTGATCCCATATTTGGGATAGAATAGGGAGTATCGTATGATGGGGCAACTCATTTGGCAGTTCGTATTTAGAACTTTTTTATGCGAACAACAAAGAATTTTTTGATGGCATTTCAAGCCACTGGGTTTCTTTTGGATGTTGTGTCAAGAGAAAGAGTGCAAATTCTAGATTTTAACTCACCTCAGCAGATCTCAGATTTGGCACCAACTATCTTGCGATGAAAGGATACCAAACCACTGGTAAAGAAGACAACACCAATAAAGAAGCAGTATGTGAAGAAGGTCTCCCACAAGCCCTCATGTTAAGAGAAGACGATGATTGATTTAGAAGAGGAGGATACAACACCACCATTTACTGAGGAGAGAGAACCTAAAAAGGAAATGACTGCACCTTCACCAAAAGAACCCAAGACAAAATGAAAGATAAGGTGATTTGAATCCCCACTGCCTTCATCTAATCCATATATGGTGCGAGGGATTACTGAAGAGCAGATTACTCGCAGTAAAGAGGTAGCACAATGATTGGTACAATATATGAAAATACCTTGGGAAAATGTCAATTTTTATATTCCTTAGAATTTGTAGAATACTGCAGCAAGAACAAGCACTGAGAATATAGAACCTAGGGACTATTTTATAGAAGCTCAGATTTGGGATCAAATAACAGTACCAGATCTATCTATCCCACCAGTAGTTACAACAATTCCTTTGCAGCTTCTCTGTGAGCCATGTATTTTGTAGATATTATCGTAGGAGAAGAAGCTAGAGCAGTAATGCCCATGGAGATTTTGGTGGAACTGGTAATCAACATAATAGAGAAAGTTTTATCTTCTTTGAATATAGACAATCCAGCACCTAGGATAAATCTTCATCCCATCGCAGTAGATGAGGTAGTCTCATTGGAATAGGAGACTAATATAGAAGAGGGAGAGTAGCTATAGATAGATGTGTCTCAGTAGGGAGTTGGGACAGAAGGTGACAACTGTCAGGCTATAGGGACAGAAGGCAAGGCGACCAAAAAGACCATTGATCTCTCCAAAAATGGGAAGGAGACAATGCAGGAAGAGGAATAGGAGGAGCAAACTAAGGATGCATGGTTTGAATGTTTTCTAGTGCAACTACCGAATCTCATGGATCCTTTGGATGATATGGATGAGCGAGCAGTGGAATATTTTACAAAGTTGACAAAAATAATGGAAAATTTGTAGTTGCAATTTAATATAGCCTGTGTTGGTCAATGGAAAAAGTTGCAGTCAATGGCAGAAGAAGAATTGCATAGATTGGTGAAATGGGCCACACAAGGTCCTTGAAAAACAAAAATTTCTAGCATTTATTAGAATTAGCCTTGGACAATACCTACCGCACATTTGTCAACAATAGAGGGAATTGAATAATTGGCTGAGAAGATGCCAACCCTCTACTTGGAATTTGGATAGGTGTACGTTTGTGGCAACAACACTGATCCTTCTTCTTAGCAGTATGTAGAGAAAGGATCATAGGTGAAGTTAGAACCTGAATTAATGCCCATGTATCAACAATACAATTTCTTAACCCACTTGTTATGTTGGCTAGCAAAAGGTATTAAGTACTTGCATACAACCAAGCAAACAGTGGAGAGTGAATTGCAAGAGGCACAGGAAGATGTGCAACACAAAGATAAAAAACTTGAAGAAGAGAAGGCATGTATGGAGGCTATCATTCAAGAGATCCAAAAATCATCACAAGATATGAAGAGCCTTCATACTCAGTTAGAAGAGAAAGCACAACATATTACCACTCTAGAAAAGGTGTTACAAAAAAAACGGCTGAAGAATTGTTTGTTAGGCAAACTAAAGCATTAGCAACTCAAAAAAATCATAGTGAGCCAGCTTAAATAATGATATGATGCTATATGACATGAATGTCCTATGAAGATCTAGAAATTTGATTATGTATAGCCATTTTGGTAATGAAAATGATAAATTGCAATGTAAAATCAGCCAACCAAATGAATATGGCTCGATTAATAAATGTGCACAAAATGATAAATGCAATCATATTTGTGTTAAGATGTCTAGATTAGTCAGATGTCCAACCTAACTAATCAAATATCTGGATGTGTTAGACGTCTAGAACTGTCAGTTAGACACTAAACGTAGTTATTACGGTAAATAGGTGGTTGGGACGGTTGAGACAGGTTGGTTGCATTAACTACATGATCCTACCTATAAATACCCCTATTTTATTTTGTAATCTATCCATACTTGTCTATAATACAAAGACATTGTGCAACAACTATTAGTCTAGAATGTGTGTTGTTGTACGAGATTACATTTGTGTTGTAGTGTTGTATTGCAGGTATTGATCATCGTTGGTACATAAGCATGTATTATTGTGTATTGTTTTCATGTTGTAGGGCATGCTAAGGGACTGGATAAAGAATGCATAATTGGAGATGTCTATACCCCGGAGGAACAGTCTAAGTGCGTACTAGACTAGCTGTCTGATTTCATTGGTAACTATCCAGGTGTCTAGCCCAAATGTCTAGTTGACTAGTCCAGACGTCTAGCCGACTATCTAGTTAGATGTCCAGTCCAGACGTCTAGCCATCCAGTCAGTCACCTAGTCTAGATCTCCAGTACAAACGTCTAGCTGACCAATCCTGATATCCAGCCGTCTCATCCTGACATCTAGCCATCCTGTCCAGACATCTTGTCCAGATGTCGAGCAGTTTTTTCCTAACGTACAACCTTGACGTCTAGCCATCTATCCTAGATGTCTAGATCGTCTACCTCATACGTATAACTAATTCAAGACATATCCGTCATACTTACAAAACATGATGACTGGTAGACCTTGGCTTATCAATTCTTGTTAGTTCATAATCATTACCTCGTCTCGAAAAGCTACTTACCCTTGTCTACAATGGGTTGAGTAGGTAGAAAATTGTTGTTATTAAGTCAAATTAATCAAAGGTACAACTTCTACAAATATAAATACAAAATAGCATCTCTGTTAGAGTTAGATTCTATTACATCATTTGGGTCATGTAAATGTACCTTTCTAGGTGCATACTTAGGACATTAAATTACTTTAGTAGGAAGTTATCTAGTTACTTTATGCAATGTAATAAATGCACGTGTTAATGTGCAAGTTTTAAATGTGCAAGATGTCTCTTGTACAACTAGGTAGAGTGTTGGGCAAGGAATCTATATTCCATTATAAAAGGGCCTCATTATAAGAGATTAATGAGACATTAGGTAGTAGTAGAATTATTGTGGAACTCCATTAGTGATGGAGTACAATGTAGTCTTGTAGCTTATTGCATGGAGTGTCCATTTTCTCCATAGTAACATTGTATTCATTTGTATCATTTCTATTTATAGCATATTTATACAATCTCATAAATTTACTTTCTCTCATATTTTTGCATCTTGTGATTGTCATCTCCCATTGTGATCTACCTCAAAATTTAACAGTAGTATCAAATCCATGGTAGATCTAGTCATAGTAGAACTAGTTACTGTAGATTGAGAGGAGAATTGCCATTATTATTGAGCCTGATTTTTTATGAACTTGATTCACCACAGTGCACAAGCTCTTGCAAAAATATTTAAAAGAATCAAGGTGGTAGGGAGAGCTTCAAGAAAGTACTATTGTTAAAAATTGGGCCAATCACCATAACTTCGATTTTCCAAAATGGATGTTCCTTTGGACCCATTGCATGTAAATTTTGTTGCCTTAAGATTATTTGGTAGAACAAACTGGAAAGAGAAATTGTAAAATTCATTTGGCTCAGTATTACCATAGAGTTACAAGAAAACTCATGAAGATAAGGACTCACCATTTGATCCACTAGTTTGATGAATCAACTAGTGAAGCTCATCTAAGATATTTGAAAAGTTTACTATTACCTGAAGTTTCTTTTATTGTAGGGAACTAAATCTCAGATGATTGGGACACCTCCTACAATAGAAATATAGGAGATTTCAACTTTGTTACCCAAAGGTCGAAGTGCATTTATAGTACAAAGATTAGTTATTGCAAGAGAAGAATACTACAGAAGAGACTCTAGGAGAAAGAGTCGTGGTGAAGTCTAGAGATTAAATATCTCCATCGATAAGAGTAAAATTCACAACAATAAAGGCCACGAAAGCCTTGATCTGAAGAAAGGCCACAAAAGCCTTGATCTCGAAGAAGGCTCTAGAAGTGAGTACTTGTTTCAGAAGCATATTCAGATTTTAATACTAATAACTTGTTGTAAGGAAAGGAGATTCAGTGAGTTGGGAAACTTCCTACAAGAAAGTTAGGAAGAGTATCTTATTCATAATCAATATAACACGTGAAGTAAACTTAAAGGTGAAGATATTAGGTGAAGATCTCATTGAAGAAACTTCCATTCTTGGAAGAATGAGAAGGACTAGGAGAGTCCTATTCAAATCCTAAAGCAACATAATCAAGAGATCCAGGAAGGAGATCTCAATTCTAGAAGTTGAAGAAGAAGGTCTCAAGGAATATCAAAGAAGCTACAAAATCAAATACCTAGGAGAGACCTCAAGGAAAAAGTTTTGAAGAGCCTTGTTGCTGAAGCAAGTTCATCAAAAGAGTTCCTAGAAGAACTCATTGAAGAATTTCTCCATCAAGGAGAAAGTTTTTTATAAGGGAAAGAATTGGGATAATTATCGTCATATATCAAAAAAGCCCAAAAATGAGAAGAATAATTGGCAAGCAGTGCCAAATAAGATACAAAAGACCTCAAGACATTCAGAGTCTTGAGAAGAAGATCCTTCATTAAGTCAAAATTTGACAAGAAGACTTGAAGACAGAAGAATATTGTCAAATCTGAGAGGTTTGAAGATTGCATTTCAAAACAAGAAGGCATAAATATTTCTCCAAATCTACAACATAAAGGAGAAGAATACAAGAGAAGAACAAGCCCCCAAATCCTAGGCTCATGAAGTTTGAGACCACTTTTTGGTGAAGAATTTTTTTGGAAAAGTTAATAAAAGTTGCAGAACTCTATCTAAAGCAACAAGCTTGGTTGACCTAAACACCAAGATCTACATCCTCTACAAAAATATTTCAAAAAGGTAAGCAACTATTGGTGCAAGTAGATTCATTAATTGGATTACTTATCAGATTTGTTAAAGCACCTTATATTGGATCAAAGTTGCAAATTGAATTACAGTATTCAAAAGTGAAAAAGAGAAAAAATCCTTTTAAGGATCATTTGCACATTAGGAGTTGATTAGATTTTAGAGTTACAATTATCTATCAACTACCTATCTTATACTTTGAAGAGAAAAAGAAGACTAGATCCTACAACTGTGTTTGTAGTGAAATTTGCAAGAGTTCATTCCAGATTATGCTTGAAATGTTGCAGTGGAATTTTTAAGTGTATTTTTGATAAATTAGTGGAGCAATAAGGTGAGATTATTTTTACCATTAAAAGTGCATCTATTAAGCACTATACTACTTTATTTTTAACTAGTTATTCTCAATTAGTTTATGTTGTTAAAAGCACAAAAACTAGCACAAAATCTGTTGCACTTTCATGGCCAAAAAAAACCATCATTACAAGCAAAAAGGTGGAGAAGAAAGCCACCATTGAAGTCCTTGAAGGAAGCCTCAAATCGAGACCTTGGAAGTCTCAAGATTCAAGGAGAATGTAAGGGTTTCTTTTTCAGTACAAAGTGTAGGAATACTTATTCAAAAACAACATTTCATTAGCTTGGATTGACTATCATCCAAATAAGAAGAATCAAGATATATTACGTAAAAAATATTCATTTTTGTGCAAGATCTATCTAGTAAAAAATCAAGTATTTTGTTCCTTTGAAAGGACAAAAGTATTACTATTTATAGGGGGTAGTAAGTATGTTATATTCAGAAGATTTTTGGTAAGAGGAAGGAGCCACCAAAGAGCTCACATGATCGTTATTTCCAAAATATTTTTAGCAAGAGGAAGGAGCCATCAAAGAGCTCACACGATTGTTAGATCCAGTAGATTTTTGATAAGAGGAAGGAGCCACCGAAGATCTTACACATCCAAGAATCAAGGTGTTTAAAAACACCATTTTCCTCTATCAAATCCAGGCTTATAAGCAACATGTCTGCAATAGTGGAGCCATTGAAAGAAGGCATTATCACTTGTGTTTACGTAGAAAAAAAAGCAACATTCAGTGACAGGTTATCTTTGTGAAAGGCCAAGCAAAAGGGCTACCTATTGGATTTTACAGACATCACTATCTTTCAAGCACTAAATAAGGGTACAAATCAGTGTTAGTTCAAGCTACAAAACCTAAAAATAGGTGAAAAGAAAGGAGCTATACCTAAGGTATACTTTGAAGCAAACATCCATCATAAATGAGCTCAAAAGTATGTCATAGAACCGTGGAGCAATTCAAATGTAGCCATCCATCATCCTCACCAAGCCAACATGCAAAAGGAAGTTTGCATCTCAAGAAACATAGTAAGCTCACGTAGGATGCAAATATAAAGGAATAATTAGGGTTGCAAGCTCATATTTGAAGCATTATAAAGAAGACTTGCATGCACAAGCCTCGAGTGCCACTTGGTACAAATTCTCTAAGCATATCAAAATTCATGAAGATCTAAGCGCTCATCTAAAAGGGAGTTATATACATTTGGAGGGAGGTAAGAATATTTGGAGGTTACCACTAACCCCATCATTGCCAAAGGTGCATTGAAGACACCTACCTTGTAACACTTCAAGTGACACTTATCACAAAGTTCATCCTATTTAAGGTGCCTATCCTAGAAAAGGAAGTAGAATGAAGTCAAACATTTTATGCATTGAAGCTCACTTGGAAGAAAAAGCCAATTCAAACCATACACCATTCAAAGGTGTAAGAGAAGCATTTAAGATGCTATCATAAAACCAACAAATCAGTGCTTGCATTCGGAGGAGATTTATCATAAGCAAAGCACATTTCAAGGAATTTTGATGCCATTTGCAGAAGAGGAGCACCAACCAAGGATGAAACCAATACTGGTCAAAGAGGGATTTGACTTACCATAAGTGCTACACTACAAAAAGCTACGAATCTTCCATCGCACAACATTAAAGGATTATTAAGGTAAAGATTGATTTTATTATTTGCTTGCTTTAAACCTAACGTTTTTTGGAGTTATAAGGGCACATTATATCTACTATTGCAATATTCAACATTAATGATTTATTAAGCAATCATATTCAAAAATTATTTATATTTGCAAAAGGTAACCAAGGAGGAATAAGGGTTATTATTGAAACTTAAATTATTTGCAAATATTATTTTCTATTTTTTTCCAAATTTGGGATTTATAAGGAATACAACATAAAAATAGGAATTGGAAATTAGAAAGCATTAAAAAACAACCAAAAGGGGTATTTAAAGAGGTTTATTAAATATTTTCAAAGGTTGGAATTTTTATAATAGTGGTCTCAAAAGCACTAAAAGGAGGAAAAATAAATCCAACATCAAGACCTCTTAAAAAATTTATACAATGCTTAGTTCAATAGGAATAATAAGGAGATAAAAAAGTTGATTTTGGTGTTTACAAAATTTTACAAAATCAACCCAAAATTGAACTACAATTTACAAAAAGCACTATATTGATCATATATCCTATCCAAAACACTCTAGAGAGTCATAAGGTATTCTAAAAAACTTGGTAATATTAGCATCAATAATTAAATAATCAAGTTCTAAATTCTTTGGATAGACGTAAGCTTTCTACAAAATCTAAAATCTTATTAGGTTTGTGAACTCTCATCATTAGGAAGACATAAGGAAGTCCATAAAATATAAGGGTTGATAAAGGGAATTCAATGACATCCAATAAATTCTTCCTAGCCAAATCTCAACTACTCAAGGGCTCAAATTATTTCTCTTGGAAGAATAAAGTAAAAACAATCTTGGTATATGAAAAACTTTGGGATATTGTCCAAAGGAAAATAAAGAAACCTGCCACAGGTGATACTGAGCATCTAAAATTTGATTAAAATGATTCAAAAGCCTTAATGATCATAATATTTGCTATCACTAATTAAATACAACCTTATATCAGTTCAAAAAATATATATTCTAAAGCTTCGATAAGCTTAGAGAAAATATTCGAAGGAAATAATAAAGCCACCATTCTTCATCTACAAACTCAACTACATTCCTTGAAAATGAGCAGTGGATAAAGCAAAAAACTATTTCTAAGGAAGGTAACATATATTAAGGGGAAATTGTTAACCCTTGGACAAGAGCCTAAATATGAGCATCTTACTCAAGTAACCATGTGAGTACTTCTAGAAAACTATAAGTATTTGGTCACATATTTACAAATCCTAAGTAAAGATACTTCTTTTGATGACTTAGTCAAAATCCTTCAAGAATATGAGGTGGAATACACTGTGAAATATGAGATGACTAACACTACATTGACATCAAAAGATAATCCATAGGGAAATATTGCTTCATCAGCAAAAGGACGGAGAACATGGTATTGTCAGATATGCAAAAAGAAAGGTCATAGTACCAGTTATTGTAGGTACAATCCTAGAAACCAAAATCAAGGAAATCAGATAAACAATGGAAATCAATTTCAACCATGATAATATCAAAGGAATTCTCGTCAACAACAATTTCAATGACCAACCAATTATCCTCAATTGGAGTATCGAAAGGGGAATCATAATGGACACATGTTTTAGAGGATAGAAGAAATTGAAGAACTGGAGGAACACACAAAAAATTATAAGGAGAAAGCTCTATAAAAAAATGCAACACATTACAGAGACACTAACCATTTTCTTGAATAGGTTACAAAGAATCTAGAGGAAGAGTACAAAGTTCAAGATGAAGAAGAAAATCCATATTGAATACTAAAGTCTTCAATAACCAAATAATGTAATATAGGGTGGTGTTAGATTTAGATTCTATTACATAATTTGGGTCATATAAATGTACCTTTCTAGGTACATACTTAGGACATTATATTACTTTAGGATAAAGTTATCTAGTTACTTTATGCAATGTAATAAATGCACAAGTGTTAATGTGCAAGTTGTAGATGTGCAAGGTGTCTCTTGTACAACTAGGTATATTGTTGACCAAGGAATTTATCTTTAATTATAAAAGGGCCTCGTTGTAAGAGATTGATGAGACAAAAGGTTGTAGTAGAATTACTGTGTAACTCCATTAGTGATGGAGTACAATGTAGTCCTATAGCTTCTTGCATGGAGTGTCCATTTCCTCCATAGAAACATTGTATCCATTTTCACCATTTTTATTTATAGCATATTTCTACAATCTCATAAATTTACTTTCTCTCATATTTTTACATCTTGTGATTGCCATCTCCCATTGCGATCTACCTCAAAAGCTAACAATCTCTTGGTTTCAAGAGACTCTTGACGTTTTAGAAACTAATAAGTCATAATATTTCATATTCTATCCCCTCAACAAAGTGGCAAAAATAATGTAACAATTAATACCTAAAATACCCCCTCCCCCCTCCTTTATTACATTATTTGGTATGAAAAGAAAATTGTAAAATAATTCAAATTTGACTTGTCCAAGTGCCTTTGTTAAAATATCTTCTAGTTGGTCTTTGGTAGGAGTTGTATTTTGTGGTTCTAAACTTGCTCTCGAATGAAGTGACATTGCACTTAAATATGTCTTGTCCTATCATGAAACATTGGATTCTTGATCAATTTCAAAACATCCTGATTGTTATAATTCAACACTATTGGTTGCCTTTTTCATACACCCATATCTAATAGAATGAATTACAACCATAGTGCTTCACATGTAGCTCCTCGTGCAACATGATAGTTTACCTCTATGGATGATAGTGCCATTGCATGTTGCTTTTTACAATGCCATGATATAGGTCTAGATCCTAGATGAAATACAACCTAATGCTGACTTTTTATCATCTACAAATATAGCATAGTTTAAGTCCAAATAACCTTGTAAGAAAAAATATCATTCTTTCTATATTCCAGGCCATAGTCTACTATACCATGAACATAATGCAATATCATTTTTGTAGATTTAGAGTGACTCTTTCAGATCCTGCATAAATGTTGAAAGATAATTTACAACAAACACTATGTCAAGCCTAGTGTTTGTTAGGTATATGAGACTCCTTGTCAATTGACAATAAGTAGTTGTAGATTTGTAACCCTTGCTCCATGGATGTCGCCTTGGGTTTACAATCTTCCATCCTATATTTTCCAAGTAATGTCTTGGAATTTTTTGTTTGTGTGACCACAATGTGATCTTTCTTCTATCAAACTTCTAAACCAAGACAATAATGTAGAAGCCCCAACTATGTCCTATCAAATAATGGTTTCAGATCATTCTTCGCATTATCCACTGATTTATCTAAACACCATGTAACAACCAGATCATCAACCTATACCACAAGGATCACTATGTCATGAGATTTTTTTTTGATATAGAGATTTACATAAGAGGGAATTCTTGTAAAACCATGCTACACGAGGTAATCATTTATTTTGATGCACCAAGCTCTAGGAGCCTATTCCAACCCATACAATGAATTTTAGTTTACAAAATTTTTATTGCTTTCTATCGATAATAAAACCTTTTGGTTGGGTCATGTACACCTCTTCAAGAATTTTAACATCTATTTGATAAATTTTCCACCCAAACTACATTGCCCATGCATAAAATTGTATGAATAACGATCATCTTGTTTGTAGGTGCAAATATTTTTCCATAGCCAATACCTTCCCTTTATGCAAAACCCTTTGCAATAAGGGCCTTATACTTGTTAATGGAACCATATGTCTTGTATTTAATTTTGTATACCCATTTACAGCCTATGGGCTTCTTTCCTTTAGGTAGATAAACCAAGTCCTATGTTTCATTCTTCATCAAAGATGCATATTATGTTTCCATTGCTTGATTTCACTTAGGCGATCAAATTGCATCCTTCATTGAAATTGGTTTTAAATTATCCAAGTACCTTTCATAGATTGATGTGTACAACTCCTATGGTCCTTTATCTATGAGTGTTGAGTTCAAGTGGTACTTGGTGTTTCTTTCCTACTAAACAACCTAAGAAAACTAGCAATGTGGATGAAAGGTTGGACATACCTTTCACCATGTGATGTTTATTTATTTGGATTAAATATAGATAACTTAGATGATCATATATCCTGTGCCAGAGTGAGGTAGTATTAGTTGTGGTTGCTAATAATACAACATTAGAAGATGATAGCACATCAAGTGCAAACAAACCATTTTTGTAGGAACTAGTAGCCATAAACTTTTAAAGTTGTGTAATGAAACATTTCTTCTTTCCATCAACAACCTTGAATTCTACTGCCATTTCTTGTTACGACATTTGTGATACTGATAACAAGTTGTTTTCTAAGCCTAGGATATATAGTACATTTTCCATCAAATAAATTGACAAGAACATTACCCAATACTTTAACTTGATAAGTTTTATTATCAATTATCATGACTGGTTTCCCATATTTTGCTTGTAGAAAATTAAACCATTATTTGTCTCCAGTCATGTGTTTACTAGCCCTTAAATCAATGTACCAAACTTCATCCCTTGGATTTTGTTTTTGCCTTAGATATCAGTAGCTTGTAGGTAAGTTTAGAGTCTTCTTCAAAATCACATTTTGGTTCCTTATGGGCAACATGACCTTATTTCTACTATGGTTTATTTTGAGGAGGTTTGTTAACTTCTCCCCCTCGAGTTAAATAATTATATCTACAAAATTGGGTATTAAGTCCTTCATTTTCACAAATATGATAATACCTCCTTCATTTTGGTGTTTTTTTGTGAGAAATAAATGGAAGGACATTTTTGACTCCTTTGTGGTTTGTTTGTAGAGATGAGTGCATTACTGGACAATTGGTCTCTTAATTGATTTTTTCCTCTTATTGAAGAATATTGAAAAATTCATCAAATGATACCCTTCTATTTGAATCTTGCAAAGATGTGACCAAAATTCAAAATGGATTAGGAAGAGTTCTAAGTACAATGGAGACTAAGAGATTGTCATCTATCTTTTCTCCCATTGTATTCAATTTTACCTTTAATTCTACAATTTTGTGAAGAAATTATTCAATACTTTCTCCATCTTGTACCTTCAATGTATGAAGTTGGGATTGAAGATAAAGCATTGTGGCTTCATTCTTCCCTTATAATATAGTGAAAAGTATATCCCATGTTTCTTTTGTTGTTTGTGCTTCACTAATGTGTGGTTGAAATTCATTTGCTACTCTACGAGTGATGAGCATTAGAGCCTTGGCATCTCCCTCATATTTTTTTTGATCTACAATTTCTCCAAGTTGAATTTATTCTTTGGTGACTATGTCCAAAAGTTTATTGATCACTAAAATGGTCCTCATCTTGGTCTTCCAAGGTGCAAAACTTGGACATTTTAAGAATTGTGATTATGTGAGAAGGATTTTTTATGTTTCCATGGTGAGGGTTCCTTATATCTCCCATATGGTCCCCCTTTTTATATACCATTAGTTTGACATACTGATCCTTTATATATACTAACCCTTCCTATATACCCATCGGTATGTGGAAGAAGCTAGTCCTCTTGATATACGTGATCATACATGAAAGAGACCTTAAGGTATGTGAAAGATAATGATACATAGTACGAAAATAATATAAATGGATTTATCCCATCTATGACACCTACTTAATGATAAATCCTTGTACATAGGCGTAACTTCCCTATATACTTGGAATTTCTCAAGTTCAAGATTTGTCTAGTGATAGTGATGAATAGGAAAATGAATGGAGTGAAAATAATCAAAAAATATTTTCCTTATTTCTCCTTGATGATTTATAAGGTTGATGCCTAGATGTCATTATGATGGGTTTATTAGGAAATAGACACAATAGCTTAACACGACAACATAACCTGTAAATGCAAGCCAAAGGTGTCATTTATACCAAATGCTGTAATTTTTTCTTAAGAATTATTTTTAACAAAATATGCAATTTGAGGAAAAAAATACTTTTGAAGATGTTAAATTCCACAAAAAAACTACTTTTACAAAAAACTTACTTTCTTTTTAAATTTTTGCAAAATAATGTTTACTATAGTCTCTATATAATTTTTTAAACTATAGCAAATTGCAAAAATATAATAATATTTCATTCTAAGGTAGTAATAAAAAATATGAAATTTTGATGAGTTTTGAACCCCTAACTTCTCAATTAAAATTTGTTATACTTTATTTCAAATGCAAACTCCTATACTTATTTTTTTTTTAATAGGTTGAAAATTTGGGGGCACATCGGGGGCCACCCTCCTCATGAATTGAACTTGGGTCTCTACTAGGAGAGCCAAATACTTTTTTCCATTATGGTATCCCTGTTGGGACTATAAAAAACATTAACTTTTTTATTAGGGTAAAAAGGGGTTTTAGGGTCCCCAAACATGTACATCAAGCTATGTAAGATAGTACAATATGCTACAATAGCCTTAAAAAATATTATCATCCACTTACTACTATGATTGAACCTTAGAATACCGTATATTGATAAAACAACTTCCAAAACATGACAGATTAGTAGACCACTTCCAAAACAAAAACTTAAAAAAAAATGTAGCTACCACCCAATCATAACAAAAACAATAGTCCAGAACCATTGGGGCTATTACGAAGTTTGTAGCCAATGGGTATTTTAATTATTTTTCTTTTGTAGCATAGGTTCTTCCTCCTTCAGAGTGGCAAGATCTGAGAATGCATTTTTGCACTTCAAGCTCCTAAGTTAATATATAGTTGTAACATATTTTGTATGATCTTCATTTTTAGAAAATTGACTGTTATCAACTGTTTCATAATTAGCTTCAAGAATACTATATGAGGTGCAAATATTTTCCATGAAATTGACTAGATGGTCTTTAGTAACCATTTGGATTTTATCAATGATCTGATTTTAATTCTCCTTTTGAGATCGAGTATTTTTTTGCTCGCTTGATTCCTACTAGACAATTGGTGCAGTTGGATGATGAGCTTATTCCTTGTGAACTGGTAAGTTTGAAGGTTTAGTATCATTCGTTTGTAGGGCCTTCTCCTCCACCAAGGAGGAATCAAAGCATGATTGGATGACTGAGCATCTCTTCAAGTGGCCATATTTCTAACAACCATAACATCTTAGGGAGAAGTTTTCATATTCAATATTTTGGATCCATTCCCCTTTGCTTGAGGAGATAGTAATGGATTGAGGCCAAGGAACTAAAACATCTATCTAAAAAACCAATCTTGCTTTACTCATATTCATTTTACTGGACAAATTTTCCTGTATTTGGGTATCCATATACTGGAATGCACCAATGGTGTTACCAATTTTAGTGAATATCTTCTCTCCCCAAAACTCCATAGGGAGAGCATATAGATTCACCTATATTGGGAAGCCATCAAATTATTCTATAAGGGGGTTGAAAATAGGAGTACAAGGTCATATATAGACACCCCTTTGTCCGAAAAACCAATTGTATTTATAATAGATTATCCTATATCTATCCGCTAAATAAAAAAAAAGAAAACATAAAATAATTTTTTGGGTAGCAGAGTTACTTGGAATTTACTGGACCACCAAAGTTTAATGTATCCTTTGAGCTCCTCTAGGCCTAGATTTTTGCCCTTGATTTTGTAGATAACTGTTTGGGATTCATGATAAATCAAATCTAACCCAAATTCATCCTCAAAAATCTTGATAGAGGGTAGAGGTCCATTAGAAAGCTCCACCTACGAACCCAAATATCCTTGAGAGATATTTCTTCTGACTGAAGAGGATTTCTCATAGACTAAAGAGTGGCTAATATCCTCTTGAGTAAAATGAGCAAGCTACAAACAACCCTCTTTTTTTAATACTTAATTGCACCTAGGGTTTGCATCCCTTTCATTATATTCCATCCTCATGTCCTCCTGAGTATAGCATGTGGGCTGCAAATAACCCTCTTCTTGTAATGCTTGACTACACCGAGGTTTTACACCCCTTTCACTCTGTTCTACCATCATGTCCTCCTAAATACAACTAACAAGCTACGAACAACCCTCTTCTTTAAATTCTTGACTGCACCTAGGGTTTGAACCCTTTCCCTTTGTTCCATCGTCATAGTAAACTCTTATATTTAGTCATTTGCACATTGAAAAGAAAATATATTATTTTTGTTAAGTACCTTAGTCTTTTATGTCCAAATATGTTGTCACATCCACACATTTTGGAGGCCCATAACTTGAACTTAGTCCATGTTTGATTTCTACAAGTATGTATCATTGCTCTTTGATACATGCCACCAGATAACTCTTTTACATACTCCTTTGGGATAGGATCCTTCATAGGATTAATTAGTTGCAAAGACAACTCTCCAATCACCTTTTCATAGTCTTATTTTGGATAGGCTCCTTCAAAGGAGCAATCAATTATAGAGGAAACATTACAATCACCTCAGTTGATGTCGAATTTGAAGGTAAGTCCCTCATTTTTACTTACTTAGATATGTTTCTCTTCCAAGGTCAAATTCAAAGGCATGTCCTTTTTTTTACTTACGTAGGGATGTTTTTCTTCTAGGATATCACCCCATACTCATTCTCCACCTTTCCTGGTTTCACATAATGTTGTTTCTAAAGCCAAATATGATATGGTGTAATACTGACTTCAACTACATTGTTTAGTCTTCATGTCAAAGGTTGTGTTGTTTATCCCCTCCATTCTCACTCATTTCACTTATTAAAAATAGATGAAATTATATAGTTGTAATAAAATGATATTAGAAAATACTCTTAATGAGTATTATAGTTTTGAGAGATTGAAAAATCCTATCAAACAATGCAAAATGGGAGAATAAATAACTATGTTAAGGTAGTTGTTCAACAAGAAAAACTAGAACAGATCTTTACACTCTATTTGTCTATCTCAAGTATCAACACAAGGTACTTCGTCAGATGGCGATGGTTGTCTCTTTTTCAAATAACACTCATCACACAAAATCTTACTTGCTTTGATACCAGATGATGGAATTAAGCAGACAATAAATATAAATACAATATGGTGTCTCTTGGTTTTAAGAGACTCTTGATGTTTCAAAGACCAACAAGTCTTGTCCTTTCATATTCTATCCCTTCAACAAAGTGAAAAAAATAATGTAATAATTAATGTCTAAAAAAAATTATACTTATTGATAAGGTTAAATTGAAGTAATAACATTTTTATTTTGAATGCAATCATCAACTTGAAAAACATAAATTTTCATGTTGAAAAAGTCCCTCGAACCATTCTTTGGCTTGGTTGACTCCAATCGTGTGGTTCCCTCAACCTACATACTATCACCACTTTTTCCTTATAACACTTCCTTGAAATTTATTCTCTTTTTAATTCCTTTTGTTCTTTTTGAAAACCATTTATTTCTTCTACATAGCCTTTGATAGTATCCTTCAAAAATAATATTTTTAAATGGTTCCAATGACTTGCGAATGAATGCTCCATTTCTTCCCAAGTATACTCATTATTCTTTTTAGTAACAAAACTTACCCACCATGAAGAAGTTTTCTTTTCTAAAAATATGGTAAGGTGGAATTTCCAAAAATGATTACCAAAACATCAAGACCTAAATTTTGTCTACCATTCCCTAACATCAATATCATCCTCTCCATACAAATTTTGTAATTCCATGAGTTCACATCCACAAAAACGATGATACAAACTAGGGTTTTATGAACTAAGATTACGTTATATATATGTCCATTTTTTTTAAAGATAAAAATATGTATAAATAAGTATACCCATAAATCTCCTTCAAATCAAACAAATAGTAGATGACTTGCTCACTTTGATTGAAAGAAATCTCAAATTTTGTTTTCGAGGAAAAAAAAATGTCATTACACTTATTCTAGAAGACTTAATTCAAGGGGTCATATCTCCCTCAATAATGCTTAAATTCATCCATTTGACTAGTCATTTTGAAGTACTTCAAATTCTAAACAAAATGGCAAAAAAAACATTTGAAGTAGATAACTTTATGCAAATATATGACTCTCCATTTTTACAAAAAAAATCCTAAATTCTAAAATCCACAATAAAACAATCCTCACTTTGCTAAAATGTTGCTTTAATACCACTTGCTTTAAAACTTTATTCTCAAAAATATAAATAAAGAATCATTCATCCACAAATAATATTTCACAAATATAATCCACATAATGAGACACAAATATAGATAATACCATTAAGGTAGGGCAACACCAATAATACTTCTTAAGGTAGGAATAAATCCTCAAGATCTCTCAAGATGAGAGGTCACTCTACGAGTAAAGATGATTATAAGTGAATGCTTTATATTGATGATGGTTATTACAATGACAACATCCCTTCTTTATATACCCATATTCTAATGCTACTTTGGGGAGGGTATAACCCTAACCCTAGTTGACTCCTAAACCCTTATCCAACTCATTATTATTACATAATATTATTATACAATCCACCTTAGATTATGTGTGGCTCATGCTAACTATCTATAATATCCATATACAATGTAATACTATATCCCCATGTATCTTATTTTTTCCTTAAAAAAAAATTGTAATTTTTATTTTTGAGATTGAAAAAAATTACAATGCTATGGGTATGAAGTACCCTCAAGAATTTCAATTACATCCTATCTAGGAGTTGGTCTAAATTGAATTAAGAGGAGTATTGACCTCCTTGCTATAATATGTTACAATCAACTTACAATCTAGAAACAAAATCCTAATAACAAGACTGACAATTAAAAAACATGAATAACTTCCTCATCAATCACAGTTATCGAATGACTCTTACTTGAGTATAAAAATAGGATTTAAGTTTCAATTCTAAAGATGAACACTATTTGAAGCCCATATTTCTATAAAATAAATACAAAGGTCCCTTTAAAACCCCTCTCCCCTCCTTTTTTATATTAATAGATCTATGATATGATCCTCAATAAGAGGAGGACTATGAGGAAATCCCAAGTCCTCTAACCACTTCTTCCCTCTGCCAAGTGCATGGAAGATTCAAACCATCTTCTGAAAGACCACCTGCTTATATATTTAGTTCGCTATAGATGTGCTTGTATGAAATTTTTGTTATAGAGGATTCTAATAATTTCACTTGCTCATAGAAAGGATTGAAAAGCAATTTTTCCATCTCAACATGATTTGTAACCTAACTTATCACTAATTTTGAATCTCCATAAATCTGTAAAGTTCTAATTGCTTACTCCATTGCTATTCTCATCAAAAGTGTCAATGCTTTCCATTTTTCTATATTATTTGTTCCTTCCCCTAAACCTATCTTGAAAATGATCTTAGGATATTTATTTAAGTTCTCCCCATGCCCCACACCTTCTTGGGCTGCCATGACAAGCTCCATCAAAGAAGGCCCATGGCTTCATAGGATCCACTACTAGTGTTCCTATATGCCTGCTTAATTTTGGCTTTGGGAATATTTTTAGACTTTTAAAAATAGAATTAATTTGCATTTGTACCTAAATCACTGGAATTTCCTTACCTTAAAAAAACTTGATATTTCTAGCCAGCCATAAGCCTCATCCTACTATCAAAGGGACACATCTATAGTCCTTTAATTATCTTTCTTTGAACCATTATTGCATGTTATCTGAAAGATTCCTAGCATACCACTATCCTTTCCCTTGAGTCAAAGGTAGAATTGAATTCCACACTTCTCTTGTGAAAGGGAAATGAACTAAAATATGATCCATTGTTTCTTCTTCCTTTCTGCACATGACATACTAACTTGGTTCTTTCCAACACCTCCTTTGAAGAAAATCCCATGCAGGGTTATGCATAGCGGTGAATATTCACCATTCGAGTGAATATTAGCAATTTCAAAAATTTAAATTTGCGAATTTGGGGGACTCGAACGTCGGCCATTTAGCCAAAAAAATTTGGGACAATTTTTTTTTAGGTTTCGATTTCTCCCTGTGTTGATAATAGTATCATAGATATTTCTAAAAATTTGTCAGCAATGCTGCCTAAATAGAGGTACCTTTTCGCCATAAAATTTTAAATTTTTTAAATTATCCCACCCAAATCACCAAGTATACCACTATATATAATTAACACCCTAGGGATACTTTTTCATTTTTGAACATTTTTCTACACTCAAAGGAAATACCAACCTAGTTTCACACAAGATCAGACACATTTCAACACCAGAAAATATTGAACTCATTTCTGCACCAAACCAGATCCTTTACAACACAATATAGGACCAAACCATATTCTGCAATAGACCAGACCGATTTTAGCACCAGACAAGACCATACCCATTTTTGCACAGGATTAGACCATGTTCTACATAGGCCAAACATTGTTCCACTCCAACTAAGACTGAATCCATTTCTGCACTAGACCAAACCTTGTTCTACACTAGGGTGGACCCTGTTATCCACCAATCTAAACCCTATTCTACACCAGGTCAGACCCTGTTCTACACCAGGTTGAACCCTATTTCATACCAAATAAGACTGAACCCATTTCTGCACAGGATCAGACCATTTTCTACACTAGGCCAAACCCTATTCTACACCAAGCTGGACCCTATTCTAGAACCTGTTCTACACAAGATCAAACCCTATTGTGCACTAGGCAAATTTTTAGATCTCTTTTCACACCAGGTCAATTTCTAGATCCTATTTTACTTTCGGACTAACTATCGAACTCTGTTTCGCACTAGAATAGACTTCCAGACCACATTCTACACCAAGTTCTCTATCAGTGATCTATTTGCTATGATTTTCTCTTACCATGTTCTGCATGTTGTCCCTTATTTTATCTCTTTTTGTTAAAACTCTTTGATTCTCTATTTCTATTCAGATATGCTTTTCTATTATAATATTATGAATAGATGAATTCTTTGGTTCTTAAAATACATTGTAATGTATTGTTTCTTCAAAGACATTGTGATTCTCTATTTCTAGTCCATTTTGTACTATAATATAATGTTTTTGATATGTATCTTTAATTACTTTTCAATCCTATTATACACTAGACCAATATTCGATCCCTGCTGCATCCAGACAATTGACAAAAAAAGTGATAAATAAAATACATTACAAACTTCTTTTGAATATTCAAGCAAAAAATCTAAAAAAATAAAAGCATCTAACTGGATTATTGGAAGGGGACTTAAGAAAGAATGGGCAGAAAAATTTCCCTGGATTGATCCTGTCCTGATTGAGGATAACCAAATTGATCAAAAATAATGTAGATGTAAAATTTATAGTTGGAGACTTGGTAAGGATCACAGACTACAAAATAAGATAGATACAATAAAAAAAAATGTTGGCAAAACTTATGTAAAAGTTACAAGAAGTAATGGCGAAGCTAGTAAAGAAGTTAGGTGGAAGGATGCATCAAAATGTATGCATGTTAGATATGCAATAGAATATGAAAATCATTTAAATCAGCAACAATCTCTTGTTGAGAAAGGTGGAATGATTGTAGCCCAATTTCATAAAATTTACAAGACCACCTTAGCTTCAAAAAGTTTACAATTTATTGTTGTATATAGTATTCTCAAGAAAGGTAGACCCATGTCCAATTTTATTGATTATAAGCACCTATTATAACTAGCTAATGTGCAAAACCTTCCTAACTCCCATTGGCCAGATTAAAGTGGTTGGAAAATGGTAAAATATCTATCATTAGTTGATATGGAAGACATGAGGGAGCAAGTAAAACTTGCTAGATTCATTTCATTTTCTATTGATGAGGTGATGGATGTGGACAACACATCCTGGATTTGCATGAATGTGTACATATTTTAAAATCATGTAAGGAGGCCTAGTTTGCTAGGATTACATAATATGGTGGAAATTTCAAATGCAAGAAACATATATAATGTTGTTGTGACTAGTTTAAAGGATATTGCGGGAATGAATGATATAGACATAGCAAAAAAGTTAATTTGCATTGAAGCTGATGGTGCTGTTATTATGCAAGAGCATAGGATTGGTATTTGTGTTTGACTCCAAACCATAGTTACCCCATATATAATTCCCATTCATTGTATGGCTCATAGAGTGAATCTTGCATATAAAATTGTGAGTACCTTTGCAAATGTTGGTAGAGTGGAAGACCTCATTTATGAAATACATTCTTATTTCTCATGTAGCCCAAATTTTTTTGCAAAGTTTTAAAAGTTTGCACTAGGAGTTATAGAAGGAAAAAATTGTTAAAATATGTGGACACAAGATGGATTTCATTGTATCAACCTGCTCTTAGATTTTTTATAGAATATCAATCATTAAAGGGGTTTATGCACATAAATTGGAGGATAGTTGATAAGGTAAAGTATTTGTTGTTCCATTTGACTAACTTGGAAACCCTTTTGACCTTATGTGGTATTCTTCCAATGCTACAAGAAATGAACAGATTAATTAAACTTGCACAAGAGAGATCCATCTATATCATTGATTTCATGAGGATGAGAAAATAAATATGTGTGCTTATTGATACATTATATGTGTCTAAAGCAGATTTTACAGATCCCTTGTTTGATAGTTGGAATACATTGACAAATGTGAACAATCCAAAAAGCTTTTTGAAGTTTGACATCAATGATCATATTTGTATTAATGTTCATGGAAAGTTGATAAAACTTTATTGTTATGAAAGGCAATCAAGTATAGTTGTGGATAATTTTGAAGAAGTTCCTATAACACACAATAGATTTCATGTTGTTTTACATAAAATTAAGATAAATTTATCAAAAATAGCAAAATATTTGACAAGTGATATAAGAGAACGATTTCAGAGAGATGAGTTGCTTGAGGCCATGGGTGTGGTTAACCCCATGTTTTGGGGTCCTTGTACTAAATACAATTATGCAAATGAGTTGTTTATTAAATATATGGGCATCCTCATTAACCATTTCAATAAGAGTGTGGAAGTAAATGGTGTTGAAATAAAATATATACTCAACAAAGATATTTTGAAAAAACAATCATCACATTTTGGAAGAACAATGGTTGGGAAAACATCACTTATGATTAGCGTCCATGATATTGGTTCCATTGCACGTTTGTGACAAAAATTGTATCCAAGTACTATCTTACAAGATATGATAAGTGAATACTTTTGTTTATATGAATTATGTGAAACA
Organism: Wollemia nobilis; assembly: GCA_028583015.1. Lineage (NCBI taxonomy): Eukaryota > Viridiplantae > Streptophyta > Pinopsida > Araucariales > Araucariaceae > Wollemia > Wollemia nobilis. Next base: position 3,022,190 of record JAQPPZ010017058.1, read on the forward strand.
ATGATTTTGGGGTCTGTGGAAGATGAGAGAGTTTTCAATGCACTATATTTTATTAAATCTAAGCTCCGCAACAGGCTTGAAAAAAAATTAGAAAATTGTTTAAGAATTTATGTGTCATCGTATTAGTTGGAAAAATTATCGTATGATAGAGCATTGGCATACTGGAGTTCCCTTGCAGGCAAAAGGGGTACCACAAATATGATTGACCAAGATGATGATGGTGCTTTCAGTGATCATATGGTGGAGACATAGATATCCGCTATGCTTAATGATGATTCTGGACAAGCTGATATGTTTTAGCTACCTGAATTCTAATTATTCCATGATTTCATGGACATTGATAAACAAGAATTCATTTGATTGCAGATTTCAAAATATTTTTTTAGATTTATAAGATTTCAAAAAAATTGTTTATTCGTAAATTGTATGTTTGATATCACATTGTTGTTTTATAAATTGCATGTTTTATATCACATTGTGATTTTAAAAATTGTATGTTTTGTGTCATAGTGTCTCAACTGCCTTCATTGATAAATATTTATGTTTCATGTTTTAAATCATAGTATTTGTATATTATTGTTGATGTATGTATGTTAAACAACAATAAGTTTAGGATCTATTTCAGTTCATGAGATATTAAAATATGCTTGGTTTGCATGAAGATCTATGATCTTATCTATGATGCTTAAAATTATTGTTTTGGTTTATTTTAGTTTAGGATCTATTATAGTTCGTTTCAGTTTAGGATATATTATAGTTTTTGATATCTTAACTATTCTTGGTTTGCATAAATATCTATGATGTTATCTATTATGCTTTTATTGTTTAAGATGAACATAGTAAACAATATTGGTCAGAAATAAAATAAAATAGCAACACAAATTTATAAATGCAAAAAACCTTTGAATGATGGAAGACACAGAATGAGAAAATATATTTTTCATCAATTTGAATAGAAATATATTACATCGTACAAAATTATTGACTACCGTCCACTTGAAAGCATTTTACATTGTTAAAAATTTGATTAGGGGTTTGCTGCTTCAAGATCGGTTGGAGTTGCCTTTTATTTTCCTTTATCTCCTTTCATGACACCCTCTTATGGCAGTGCTCCAACTCTGACTAGGTTTTCACATACTTTCACAATATTCCCCACCAATGCTACTTCCTCTTTTTTTAAATCTTTGAGTATTGTTGGAAGTACTTCTTTTGCTTTCTGCTGCTCTAGTACGTGGTATGGATCTTAATTGAGCTTCTCCATGATATATTTTCGTAAATGGTTATCCTCCGCTATTTTTGATTGTATTTTATTTTTCATTTACATTGCATTATGCAAAAATATCTTCGCCCTATTAATACTGATGTCCATGCTCTTAACTTGTCTTTTTAAGTTATCAAAATTTGACTGCAAAAATAAATTGAAAATATAATTCAAAAGAGTTATATGAAAAATGTTACATTTTTTAAAGAAATATAAAATTTTAACTACAATAGAAAATGGAAACATAAAAAACTTTTCTTAGCTCAGCCAAGTCCCTAGAAACCTCATCAACTGCAACTTTATCCTTATTAGAAGTCCAATGGCTATAAAAATCTTGGGCTTCAACATTAATGTTCTCTAATCTACCAACCACCACATTTAAATCATCATCATCATAAACAAAATCAGACTTCACTGATTATGATGTGGCCTGTTGTAGTAGGCTACCAATATTTTCTAGTTCATACTGAACCAAACAATAAATAGAATCTCTTTTTGTATAATTCTTATATTAGGTATTAATTTCCCTTATAAGGACTTTGGCTTGATATTCCCAGTCCTTTATCTCTTGCAAATCTCTAAGCACAACATGTTTAATAGTTGCTTCAGTATTCTCAATCATTAAAATATTTTCATCAAAATTTATAATATCATCCTTAGTTTGAGGACCCTAAGGAGGAGGGTTATTTCCTTGAGCTAATGGTAATGATTTCTGGTTAGCTACAGGGGATTCTCTTTGTTTTGCTTCACCCTATGGATCATGAAGCACATTTGTTGCCTTGAAGCCTAAAATGTTACCCTACAAAAGAAAATCATCATCGAGTTGGATATTATCTAATCCCATGGTTGAAACTTTTGGTGCCTGTGAATTTATGTTAAATGTAAAAGACAACTAGTCATACCCAGAACTTAGTGTTGGCCCCTGTGATCTATGTGAGAACCCACACCCAGAACTTAGTGTTGGCCCTTATGATCTCTATGAAAACAATTGTTTTCTAACGCGCATATGACCTTGCATTTGCATAGGCTATGCCTGTCATTGATGTGGTGGAAGCGGTGGCTGTGGTGTAAGCGGTGGTTGTGATGGAGGCAGTGGAAGCATATGGCATATCATTTTTATAGGTTATACTTGTCACTGAAGTTGAGAATCGACTAAAAATAGTCACAAACATTTTGTTACATTTTTTTTAAAAATAAAATAGAAAATTGAATACATAGATTTACCTAAATACGATGAAATTTGTTGTATTTGGATGCCAATGGGTGAGGGGTTGACCGCACTAGATTCAGGCTACACATTTTGTGCATACATAGGTGTACGAGAACACCCAAGAGGAGTAGCTTTCCTAGAAAATTTATACGGCCTCTGTAATGGTGTCGCTTCTGATTCAGTATCTTCAGAATCACCTATTTTTTTAGGCCTGTAACCCCTATTGGAAACATCCTATTTATTACTTGTAATGGCTGCCCTACCCTACATTTAGATGAAAAGAAATACAAAAAAAAGAAAATGTGATAAAATATAAAATAGTATTTCATGGTCAAAGATGGACTTATCACCTTCAATTCCTCTATTGTCATTGCAATAGCTTGTAGTGTTGCATGCACTACAGTTGGTACATGAGTAGTTTGTAAATTATGAAAACACTCAAAATAGAGTGCTAAAATATAATTAGTGATGCCCACAATAGGCATTCTTGTTGGTTTGCATTTGAATGGAATGCAAATCACCCCTAATCCAGTCTGAAATATACGTGCACTAACTAAACCTATGATGCTTCTCACAGTGAACAACATAGGCTAGTGCCCAAAATGGAATTTTTGATATTCCAAGCAAAATCAATCTTGCCTAGAAGAACTCAATAATGACCTTCAGAGTTGCATGGTTAATATCACTGATTGTTAACCCTCTTTTTGACTTGGTGGTGGAAGCTGCAAAAATAAAATTAATTGACAATTTACAAAATTGAAACTTTAAACATTAATAGAATATAAATAACAAGAATTATACCTGTCATATCTTCTTATCCTAGACTGTACGTTGTTTTGAGGTATTCTTTGTCATCTAGAGTCAGCTACAACCTTGTTGACACTTGAGGATAATCATTTAAAGGAAGATCTATCAATCTATTAAAATTTGTAGGTGTGATGGTGAAAACCAGATTTTTATTTTGTACTTTCATTTTGACTGTAGCATGGTCATGGTCATAACTGGTTATGATGTGTTGGAGGACTTTATCAGTTTTGAATTATGGCATTGAAACCAAGGTTGTCAACCCTGCATCATCTAGCCATGAAAATTTTGTACCTGGGGTTGTTAGTAAATCTAAAATTAAACTACAAGAAAGGTTCTTGAACTTTGGTGTAGGGATGGAAGAGGTGGCCATTGCAAGAATTTGGAAGCAAAAGAAATTGGATTGGGAACCAGAAGGTTGCTTGAAATGGTTAGCTCTGGTTGGGTGTAGTTGCAAAAATAAAATAGAAAAATGATTATTGATGCCCTTTTATAGACAGAAGAGATGGGGTTGACATGTGGTAGCATTGTATTGGACATGCAGTGTGGCTGGCTGAATGTGTGATAAATGGTAGCTGGTCAAAGGGGGAACATTTTCAAATCCAGACCTTTATATGCATTCGAACCATATTCTGCATGAGGCCCTAACAGTGAACCTTATTCTCCATCAGGCCTAAGATCGGTCTAAATTCTATATTAGGCCTGATACCAAACCACATTATACATTAGGTAAGATATCGAACCTAATTTTGCATGAGGTCCAATACCAAACCATATTTTGCATTCGATCCAATATTGTTCCACAATTTGCATTCGATCTCATACCAAACTATTTTTTGCACTCGATCCTATGCTGGACCAAAATTTGTATTAGGCCTGATACTCAACTATATTGTGCATCTGATCCAATACTGGACCACACACTACATCTAGATGGATCGTATTTTGCATCTGAGCCCATACCGAATCACTTTCTGCATTCGAGCCCATACCAGATCACATTTTGCATTTGGACCAATACCGATCACATTCTGCATTTGGTCCAATACTGGATCACATTTTGCATTTGGTTCGAGACCAAATCATATTCTACATCCAATTTGAGACCGGATCATATTTTGCATTTGAACCGAGAATGGATCACATTCTACATTCGGTCCATGACCAGATCATGTTCTGCATCTGAATCGAAATCAGATCATTTTCTGCATTCAAATTGAAACCGGATCATGTTCTACATTTGGTTTGATATCAGATCATGATTTGTAACTTGTTCGTCATTGCTGAAACTCATTTTCCACCTGGTCCAATCAGAATTTTGAAATTTGCCATTTTTTCAAATTTTTTGAAAAATTAAGGTAATTTTCCATGTCCTCCTACACGAAGTTGCCTAGGATTCGCCAGGGTTTCACAATAACTTCACCATTTTTTTTACAAGTATGTTTTGGGTCCGACCCTTATGCATAACCCTGATCCATTTTAGTGCTTTCTTGGGTAGAGTTAACTAGGTAAAGATTCTAGTTTTTAGGGAAGATTTTACCTTCCATATTCTACTCCACCACTAAAGCTTTTCATCATTGTTGTTTCCAAAACTTACCTTATACCCTTCTCTAATTATGTACTTCCCACTTGATGGATTCTCGGACCATATTAGAAAATTGCTTTGCTGATTCAGTCTTATATTTGCTCTTTCTAGTTCCTTTGTGTAATCATGCCAAATATGTGCATCATTTCCTCCTAATGTTAGCTCTTTTGTTGTGAGCCATCATTGTTTCCATTAATTAGTACTCTTTGTTGATACTACCTATATCAATATTATATATCATTGTCTATTGAGATGATCTATTATGTTTTATAAAAGCTGATAAACTCCTTTACATTCTAGCCAAGGATCTTTACCTATCCTTACTTCCTTTCCATTCCCTATTTTCCAAGCCAAAAAATTCCCAACTAATGGAAAAGCTCTCGCTAGTACTTTCCAAATAATTGTGGCTTTTGAAACTGATTTATTTTGTAGTCTAATCCAATCTACAAAGGACAAGGTGCCTAAATATGTATCTATCACTGGGTACATATTCAAATCCTCCTTCATGCTCCTTTGATGCTTATGCTAAAAATGCCTTACAATGTTTTCCTTTTTTACCTATACCAAATCTTCATAAATTTATTTTACACAATATCAATAGTACCTAATGAATTTAATCAGAGGATCTCTAAGACAATATCTAGACCATTGATATTTATAGCAAAAAAATATAAATGCAAAATATGTTATGTATGGTGAGTTTCAAATCCTTAAAAATATAAACATTGTCACCCTCGACTTTGGTGTTTGTAATATAGATTAAACCTTTTTTGGATTCATCAATCTTAAATTTATTGGGTAACCACAAATTCACACACCCTTGATGATAGGTCTTGCATAAGGACTTGAACAAGGTTTATGAATGCAAAAATCTCTTCAAATAACACACAATGAAATTCTAAAACAAGTTAATATTGATATGGTTATGCACACTGTTAGGATTTATAGAAACAATAACTTCTTCTTTGTGCATGCATCCATGCCCACATACATTATTGGCTTAAGTATTATAATAAGTTGTATCAAAGCATCAATTTGAGCATATGAGAGGATATATTTATAGATCAAAAGAATTGGAAGAATTTGATTATAAGTTTAAAGAATTTTAGGGGTTGTTTTTAAATCCTTCAAATTTCAAAGGACTGTAAAAATAATAATTTATTGAAAAATATAGAGAGGTTCAAAGCTTAAAAAATAAAGCATATTGAAATTGATATTGTGTTTTTGCTATTATATATTCTATTTATATGAGAGACCAGGGCATAATGGAGGGGAACACTCTTACATAGCTAGATTTTGACCTTCCCTAGATATTTTGATAAATTTTAAATTTAATAAAATAGCAAAATATTACTAGTGCAAATGAGCTAACTAGGGACATCACAAGGACACATGAGAAGTGTCATATAAGAGCATCTTAACAAAATATGAGATTGTCCCTTAATAGGTGCACTTAGGAGAATAGTCCCTAGCAAATATACTTAGCAGAATAGTTGGTTGGCTGAATTTGACCCAAATTTGAATTTTGATTTGAAAGAAAATACCATTCTACTTTTTTAGTGATTATGTTAAAGAATAATTCAATAAGTAATAGCAATGACAAAAATCTAGGAACAATTTCAAACGTGGATTACTTCACTTATATCTTGATAAAAATTAGTGACCCCTCCAAAAAAATAATGATCTTGCTAAAAAATAATAGATTTCTATTGGTAAATAAAGGAACAAATCAAGTTTTTGGTGCATAATATTATAACACAATATAGAAAAATACTACCATTAATAGTATGGGTAGAATATGGACAAAAAAATAAGGTAAAAGAGGTGGAACTTTTGGAGTAGTAGATGTTATGGAACCATAGAATACCAACCTATGGTGACAAAGGGACACACTTAAATGTCTTCATTGGCCAATTAAATAACACCCTAGGTTTGATGGCTTTTAGATAATATAGGATTGAAGTAGCATAAGCATAATACATCTAGCATAATATATAGAAGAGATCCACACTTCAACATTTTCAAATAAATTATGGAAAGGGATATGATAAAGATTTGTGCCACATTTCTAAAAAAGTGAAATTTGACATATCTTCCATTCAAAGGGATAAAGAATTGACTTAACATAGATTGTAGTAAACAAGACAATGATGGTAGAGTGATTGACTAGGAATACCATTATGCAAAGATAATTAAGCATATTTATTGTGTTGGGATTGAGTTTGAGGCCATACCAATCCCAGATAGGTCATTCATAATGACAAGATTTGAATATACACATTATTAATCTACAATTTAGCAATTTACATCACTAGGATGGCCCCTATATAGCAATGTGGAGGAATATACAAGGAATCCTAATATGGAAAGTGCATGGAGTGAGATATCCTACACATATTATTCCTTGATTTATATACAATTAATATCAAATAAAGGGAAGTAATTGGGGCGATAACATTGCGTATGAGCTAGGCCCATGAGTACTTCTTTATGTATAATCCCCTTGAACCTCTAGTAGATTTCAAGGTGTATAAGCCTTATATAGTCCAATGGAGAGACCACCTAGATATAATATCCATCCACTACATTCAACATTACTACCATACAACTAAAAATATTTTAGATAATGCTTTTTTTTGTGATCAATGGGACAAAAGTGGGACCAAGTAGAGGTCCATGATAGAAGAATGCAAGTGATTTTACTAAAGAGTCCACTAGAGTTGTTAGAGACACACTCAATATGTTTAGAATATCAAATATTACATAGTTGTTGCCACCATTGAAGGCTAGACAAAGACACAATAGAGATACAATTGGTATCATGTTAAGAAAACCTTGAGAGAGGCCAACACAATTCATATTTTGACCCTTTATTGGAAGGATATCATGAGAAGCAATCAAGGTAAAGAAAGAGGTTATAACACCATTTCTAGTGGTACCAACACAATTTATAGTAGTATGCCCACCACCACAAGGATTGGTTGTAATAACTAAGAAATAAGAGCAAGTTAGAAAAAGTAGACACTACTACAAGTAGTGCATCCTTAATGATAAATATGACCAAAGGAGGGTTAGATATCTAAGGGACTCGAGAAAGGACCTACATAGGATAAAACACCCATTAAGGATCTTCATAAGAAGCAAAAAGGAAGATCAAGTTTCTCGAGGTAGAGATAACCCATAAATTCATAAAACATGATGAATTAAATGGTTAGATGCTTCAAGGCCACAATAAGATGAGGTGTCTTAGAATAAGGAGAGTATAATTTTAATAAGGGAGATAATACATGATGGACAATAAATCCTAACCCACATCTTAAGAAATGAATAAAGAAGAGCCAAAATATAGGGTGGAATTTTATAAAGGAGACAAAAGGAGAGGTATCATAAGAGCATGGGGTAGGGGATGTAGAAATTTAGAGTTTATGGAGATGGAGTTTATTATTATTATTTGTGATTTAGAAATGGACAACGATAAAGGACTAATAGTCCTAAGCAAGAAGATGTGAAATTTGAGTATAAGGTCAAGTGTTTGGATAGAGCTTGTGGATTAATTAATAAAAAAGGATAGATCCTCGACCTAATAGTGAATCCTATATATATATATTATTTTGTTAATCTATTTGGTTTTTATATGGATATATTAACACAAAAGTATCTAGTTTTGTATCTATGAAATGTTTAAGTGCCTGAATATAGTTTTTTTTTATTGGAAAAACAAAGTTTTTGAAAGGGCCCAAATATTTTTACAAGCCTAGACTGGTCTATCCAATCTTATGTTCCATTTTTCTCTTACAAAAAATTTCAATACATAGTAAAGTATTTATATATACTCTTACAATAATAGATCACAACTAATATTCCTTTTATTTCAGCTACATCAAAAATACCAAAACTTTAATACATTTTGGAGCATCAGATCAGTTTATTCTAATGCATAAAAACTACAACATACTCTGATACATCTCTATTATGCATATTCTAGTATGAACTGCTATATGAATTTCAGAATATGTTGTAGTTTGTCAGAATGTATATAGTAGGCATGTGTCGAATTATCTATATCTAGAGGATAATATTAACAACAATATTATAATACAACTCTAGTAATAGTCCTAAAAAACAACCTTAACAACAGTCTTGAAAAACAACATTAGCAGTAGTCCTAGAAAACAATCTTACTAACAACCTTAAAAACATCCATCACAATAGTCCTAGAAAATATCCTTAGCAATAATTCTAGAAGAAAACCTTAGTTGTAGTCTTAAAAAATAGCATAATACTACAACAATTGTTACTGAGGAGTTTGTCAGAATGTCTATAGTAGGCATGTGTCGAATTATCTATATCTAGAGGATAATCTTAACAAACAATATTATAATACAACTCTAGTAATAGTCCTAAAAAACAACCTTAACAATAGTCTTGAAAAACAACATTAGTAGTAGTCCTAGAAAACAACCTTACTAACAACCTTAAAAACATCCATCACAATAGTCCTAGAAAATAGCCTTAGCAATAATTCTAGAAGAAAACCTCAGTTTTAGTTGTAGAAAATAGCCTTAGCAAAAATATTAGAAAATAGACTTAGTGACAATATTGGAAAACAACCTCAATAATTGTCCTAAAACTATCCTTAGTAACAATCTTAAGATATAGTCATAGCAATAGTTCAAAAAATGGCCTTAGAAATAATCTTAAAAAAATAGTTGTAGCAATAGTCCCAAAAAATAGCCTTAGCTACAATTATGAAAAATAGCCTCAGCAACAGTCCCAACAAAATTTCTTCAAACACCTTTTTTTTTTATATTATAATATATTACATCTTGATATCAAATATTTCCCTTTCCACTAGTTGATTTATGTTTGGATTAACATAACTTGGGGTTTTTATCTTTTGTCCTCTTCACGAAGAGCCCTTTGGTTAACTAACCAATATGCTACCTCATTTTCTTCTCTGAATACATGGGTCACTTCAAAATTCTCCAATGAGTTGAAGATCCTTAGAGTATCTGCTATTGTACTTGACACCCATGAACTCACCATAGCCCTCTTATTAAGACAATTGATAATGTTAAGTGAATATCCCTCCACTATCAACTTTATTACTTAGTTGTCTTACCTATTTTTATCTAGCCAATGCTACTCTAGCTTCTACTTGATGACTTGTCATAATGCCAAAATACTCACGAACAACTCTAGTTAGGATTACTATCCCTTATCATTGATCCACCCCAACCTTACCAATATTTCCTTTAGATACCCCATAAAAATTGAGCTTTAGCCATCCCTCCCTGGGTGGCTACCATTTTACATTTATTATTAGATCTACTTGGGGATTATTCTCCATCCCAAATGGTATTAGATCCTATTGTTTACTTATACTTGCTTACTCTATTGATTTAGGTTTTTCCTCTATCCTCAAGGCTTTCATGTTTTCCACTATAGCAACTCAAATATTCTGACTATTTTTATATGTAGCTCCTTTTCCCCTTAAATATTCTTCTATTTTGTTACAACCATACATCCCATGCATAATGTAATGGAATTATATCCCATATCTGATTCAATATGTTGCTCTTAAAGGGCTTTTACCACTGCTCAATTCATTCTACCATATTGTTTGGCATTACCCATTTAATCCCCTTGAGGAAGTATTTACACTCTAACATTATGTGTTTCATTGTCTCTTCTTGTGCTTCACATAGGTAACACCTATTTGGAAATTGAAACCCTCTCTTATGCAAGTTATCTATTGTAAGGATATGCACAACTAGCCATAGAAATATTACTATCATAGATGTAGCCTTCCTTCCCCATAGTCTTCCCCATTGAAATCTCCCTTTTGGTTTTGATGTAACTCATAAGTTGACTTAACACTAAAGGAGTCTTCTTGAGTTGATCCTCATATTATTGTGTCTTCCCCCATATTAAAACTTACATGGTAGACCCTTAGTTTGGTTTTGAGCTTACTTAATGCTTCTACATTTTGGTAATTACTTATAAGTTCCTTCCACCTTACCTCTCCATATTCCTGATTAATGTAATCGTAAACCAAACTCCCACACATTTGCTCTAGATATTATCTGACTTTGACTATCTCCTCATATTTACTTAGTGGGTGGTTCTCCAACCACACATCCTCCCAAAAGTGGATCGACCTACCATTACCAATTTTCCATTGGACACCTTTCCACAACAACTCTCTTCCCTTTAGTGTATAGGTCCATATAGAAGAGTCATTATAAGCATCTAATGTAGTTATGAATCTTATTTCTTCTTGGTTGTCTAGGTACTTATTCTTTAGAATTCTAGCCCATAATGATTAACCTTCCTTCATTATCCTCCATCCTAATTTTTTAGCTAGGACCTTATTTATGTTTAATATCCCCCATAATCCCAATCCTCCTTTTGATTTCAGCCTACACACTTTCTCCTATGCAACAAGGGGGATTCTACTCTTCTCCTTAGATCCTGATCTTAATTTTTTTGTGTATACTTTCTACTATGTTTTCAAATTTAGATGGAATCTTAAAAATAAATAAGATATATATTGGTATGGCATAGAGAGTGCTCTTTAGTAGTTAAATATTACCTACCTGACTTAATAAATTTTCTTTCTAGCTTGCTAACTTGTGTTGAATATTATCTATCGTGTCCTAGACCTAATATTTGCACAATCTAGTGAACATATATATTTCCAAAAATATAGTTGGAAGGGATGAGATATTGCATCCAAGTACTTTTGTTATCCTTCTTTGTTGGTTCTTTAAAGTGTTAACAAACACTTTATTATTTTCCATGCTAATCATTTTGTGGGATGCCTTAATATATAGATTTAGAATCCTCTTGAACTCCCTCGCTTATACCACTAAAGGTTTCCTAAGAAAATTGTATCATCTACAAATTGTTAGTGAGTGATACCGCTTATGGTTACTAAGGTTTTTAACCCATTTAATTCTCCTAAAATTTGAGTTGTACCTATACATCTACCTAGAGCTTCTACCATAATAATAAAGAGGTAAGGTGATAGAGGATCCCCTTTCCTTAGACCCCTAGTACTACCAAAGAACCCTACTAGAGAATTATTTAGAATTATTGAGAATCTTGGTCCTCCATATCAATTACTCATCCATATTCTCCATCTCCTACTAAATCTAAACTTAGTAATAACTTTGTCTAGGAAACACCAAGAAACCTATCATGAGCTTTGGTCATGTCTAACTTGAACACCATTCCTTCCCTATTTCTAGTTTCCACAAAGTGCATAATTTCATGAACAGTAATGACTTCATCCAATATTTGCCTTCTCTTCATAGAACCCCATTATTATTATGCAATTATCTCTGGGAGGACATATTTTAGCCTTAATACTATTACTTTAGATATGATCTTATAAATTACATTACATATGCTTATTAGTCTAAAGTACTTAAACACTTTCAACCCCTCTTTCTTAGGAATTAACACTAAAAATGTGGTTTTATACTTTCTTAGCACTTTTAATGAATGGTGAGATTCTTGAAATGTTTCTATTAGTTCCTCCTTCACAATATTCCAAGAGGCTTGAAAGAATTCTATAAGAAATCCATCTAGGCTTGGAGTTTTTTATTTTTCCAAGGAGAAGACCACTTCCTTCACTTGATATTCACTCAGATCTTTCTCAAGACCTACATTCATATCTCTTGTCATCAATGTTGGGATATGTTGATGAATGTCTTCTATAGCTTCCTAGTCATCCTCCCTATCCTTTGTTAGAAGTGAGCTAAATAAGTCTTTTATCCCTTATCTAATATTTTATTAATCTTTGAATGCTTATTTGTTATATTGAATAATTTCAGTGACCCTTATAAAAATCTTATATCTTATGATCAAGACATGAAAAAATTGTGTTTCTATCTCCTTCCATAAGCCACTTATTCCTAGACTTCTATCTCTATTAAGTTTTCTCTCATGCCATTATAGTATGCAATTCTGACTAGATCTCCTTCTCTCTCATGTAGAGGACCTGGTCCATCCCACTTCTACTTACTTCCTCCTCAAGCAATCTAAGTTCCTACCTTAGAATTTCCTTTTGTTTGAAGATATTTCCAAATACTAACTTGTTCCATTTTTCACTTCTCTCTTCACATATTTGAGTTTCCTAGCCAATATATACATCTTAGATCCTTAGATCATATGCCTCCACCATGTATCCATTTCTTCATAAATTTTTGGGTGCTAAAGCCACACATATTCAAATTTGAAAGGGCTTCTACTCTTCCTTACTTTCCAATTGCACCAAAACATTATACAATTATGGTTTGATACCATCATTAGCATTGGTACTAACATGTGCTCACAATTTTCCTTAAACCACTCCATAGATAGAAACACTCTATCCAATCTCACCTGGATTAAATAATTTCCTAATATTGTATTTGTATAAGTAAATGTATTACCACTTAGTTCCATATCATAGATTCTAGATTTTGATAAAAATTTGTTGAAATCCTCCATACTCTTTGAGAACCCTTGGGAACCTCTTTTATTTTATCTTGATATTAAAGAGTTGTTAAAATCACCTACCACTATCCATATTATTCCTCTAACTTGATGCCCCATCTGCTCCATCTCCCTCCATAGTTTATTTCTTGCTCTACTCACATTTGGAGCATAAATGATAGTGATAAGGTAGGTGAATTTTTAATATATAGAAGTGATAAAAATCTTCGGATGATGCTCATTTTTTAAATGAATTTCATTTATAGAAATAAGATTTCCATAATATTAATATTCCTCCTAAATCCCCCCTAGCTTCCACCTAGCAACTACTACCCTTCTTCCATATCCCTTTCTTGATATTCTCCCAATTTGCAACATTCAACTTTATTTCTTGCAACAAAACTATATCAGGTTGGTGATCCTTAATCATGGATCTCACCAACCTATGTTTGTTAGGGGCATTCATTCCCCTAAAATTCCATGATATGATCATTTCCTATTTTTTGTGACATGCTTTTTTCCACTCGAGTCTATGGCTGCTTGCGTCCCATGTTGATATCCTTCTTCATTTTATTTCTGCACTTTTCCTTTAAAGTTGGCCTACCCACCTTCTTTACCCCCTCTGTTCCCACATCCATCATCTTTTTTGCGCTTCTTGTTAATCTTAGATTTGGTATATCTTCTTTCCTTGATGATCCTTCTATAGGTAACACTACATTAAGTGTACAAGGAACCACTTTTGGATACTTTTTTTTCCTAGTTCTACCATATATTTTTCCTCTTTATATAAATAACTTTGCTCTAGCATTGAAGTGACTTCACTTTGTAGCTTATCCTAAATATCTTTGTTGTTTTCCATAGTACTTGGGTTTTCTCTAACTTTTCTCCCTTTTCAATATCCACATCCTTCTATTTGTTTTCCATAGTCTGCTTGTAATCTTCAGCATTTCCAAACTCCTTGGGTTCTTTTCCCCTTATACTTTTCTCTTTTCCAACTTTGTCCTCCTAATTCTGAAGCATTTTTTCATTATTTTTAGAGTTTTGCTTCTTCTTTTTCCATATTTGTCCTTTGTTTCTACCTTCATTACAACTATGGCTCCCTTTATATATTTTATTTACCTATTAGGGAAATCCTTTGCTAGATGTTCTATTTTAGAACAAATCCTATAGGTAAAGGGGTCATTATCATAAATAATATTTTGATTTCATACTCCCCACTTGGAAACCATATTTATCTCATATGAGAGTTTCTTTTCTAATTCTACCATTACACACATCTAGCAAAAAGTACCCTCTTTATTTAATTAGTGATATAATATATGGAATAAATTAGCTAAAGGAATCGACTATGCTCTCAAATATTTCTTCCTCCTATAATTCTAGAGGTAAAGCAAAGAGTCTTATCCAAATTGGATCCACATATATCTTCTCGATATCTGAATTCAATCCTAGTACCCATTTCTTAAGGTATAGTTTGAATCTTCCCATGAACCATGGGCCTCCTAAAGGGAATTAAGATAGTCTTCTTCATTGTTAAGGAATCTAGGAAGAATCCTTTTGAAAGGAAGAAAAAATCCACATGTCCTTTTAGTTTCCATTGGTTAATTTCCTACTTCTTGATCTGTCAAGGTATTATTTAGTCTAAGATGTGCTCTTTCAAATACTTTATATGGTATATTAAGAAATATTCCATCCTTATTTTTCAGTGGAGATCGATATTCATGTTCTTTATTTGCATCCACACTTTTCTTCCCATTTATTCACTCAACCCAACTTCTATTATCTTTTCTTTCTACCTTCAACGAGTTTATACTTTTTGGAAATAGCTTATGAGACGTTTCCTTTAATAATCCTCCTTGAAAATATTTTGTTAGGTCTTCCTATCCATGTTGACCTACTACCATATCTTGTTCCCCTTTATCATCCTCTCCTTCCTAGCTTCTTCTGGTGCTTGAAACAATCCCATTATGTGGGGCTTTCTTAGATTTTGTAACTTTTTCCAAAACAAGATTCCCATTCCCATTTCTATATACATCTTCATGCTTATCATTGGATCCTCTTATTCTAATTAGATCATATGCATATCCTGCTACATCCCTATGCAACTAGAGTCAATTGTTGCTTTTTGCTCCCACCTCCTGTAGCTCCTTTCCTGCACCCTACAACTCCTTTCTTGTCTCCATTTCTAAATTATAATTTATATCACCCACCAATATCTACAAACCCTTGGTTAGGAATTTTTTATATCACTCTATAATGGCCTACTCTAAGGAATTTTTTTTGTGTGGAACACTACCAAACTACAAACTAGGTATTTATGCACTTAGACTAGGAATTGATAATGGCCTCCTTTGCAGATTTATTTTTATTTTTATTTTTTATTCATAAAAAATTGCTTTGTGGACTAGGTATTTTCTACCCTCAGACTAGCAATAAAAAATATTTGCTCTACAAATAATTTTTTTTGCAAACTACTACCAACTATGGATTGGGTATTTTCTACACTATCAATGTTCTAAAAAACAAATAGGGTGTTCTTTGCACTCACTCACAACTATTTGCTCTACTGAAGCTATGGAACTATTACAAACTATGGAAATTGTGTAGAGATTATTTTTGAAGCTATTGTTGATAGTTGTCTGGCACTTCTATGAAAATATTGGCAACAAACTAGGCCCCAAAATTTGGCTTCCTCGTGGCTTAAGGTAAATCTCATTAGCCATAAATATTTTCTAAATGAGTATCGCTCTATGATTACCAATAATATTTTCACTAGGAAAGAATTATTGAGAAACCAACCATAGTATTACCTCTAAATGAAATCTCTTTATATACTCTCTCAGGGTAAAAATACTACTAGCAGGGTGTGGGGATGATGACCCTTTTCACCAATGACACATTAAAACCAATTACTCTAGGGTTCCTAGGGTACTCAAAATGAGTTTTAGGAAAAATATTAGCCCAAGTACTTCCTCCAATTAAATAGGCAGGACTTATATCTGATCCTACAAGAGGTTATTAGCCTAATACAAATGTTTATTAAGCATCATATTTTGGATTATAATAGTGAATAGATGGTTGAAATTTTTGCAATGAAACATGATCCTAGAATGTTAGGTACCTAAGAAAGTTGAAACCCCGCTCTAGCTCTCAACTGCCACTCTATAAATCCACTCTACAAACCCTAGGCTAAAATTTGTTTTCATTCTACAAACCCTCTGGCTCTTGGCCATTGCTTTGCAAACCCTAAAATATATATTTTTAATTGCTCTGTAAACCCTCTGTCTCTCGATTTTCATATTATAAACCCTAGGCTACATTTTTTTGTTGGCAATTTTGGGTACTTTGGGTATATTGTATTTGTTCAAGTGAATAAGTTGTCATTGATGTCAAGAAGCTTTTGAAGGAATTTGATTTGATGTAAAATAATTTGTTTTGATGAAGGTTACGGCTTGACAGGTTCAAAAGAAAGCAAGTTAGAAAAGTGTCACGATATCGCGACATGTCACAGTTTCGCAACTCAAAGAGGAAAGAGAATGTTTGAGTCAGAAATGTCGCGATTTCGCGACATATTGCAAGGAAGGTTGTTCAGATGAAAAAGTGTCACGATTTCGCGACATGTTGTAGGAGAGAGAGTCCGAAAGAAAAAGTGTCACGATTTCACGACATAATGCAGAAGAGAGAGTCCGTAGTGTGAATTGTCACGATTTCGCGACAAGTTCAAAGAGAGAGAAAGTAACACGTAAAGTGTCATGATTTCGTGACATGCTGTAGATGAAAATGGTCCAAGTAAGAACTGTCATGATTTTGTGACATACAGCAAAGGAAAGTGTTCCAAGTGAGAACTGTCACGATTTCATGACATGCAGCAAAAGAAATAGTTCAAAGTGAGAACTGTCACGATTTCATGATAGGTTGAAGATAAAGCGTACGGATGCAGGAAGTGTCACGATTTCATGACAGGTTGAAGAGAAAGCTCACGGTTGCAGAATGTGTCACGATTTCATGACAGAAATAGAAAGCAGGCCTTCAACAGGAGAAGAGTCACGATTTTGTGACAGAAGCAAAACAAAAGAGCATGAAAGAAGAAGCATCACGATTTTGTGACAAGTTCAAGAAGGAAGAGCTCAAAGGCAAAAGTGTCATGATTTCGTGACATGTTCCGTTTTTGCTAGTGCAAAGTAGTAAAGAGTGCAAGGAAGCGTAAGTGTCACGATTTTGCGACATAAACTGAAAATAGGTCTTCTATAGGAGAAGTGTCATGATTTCACGACAAAAGCAAAAAGGAGGTCGACAAAGGGAGAAGTGTCGCGATATCGCGACAAGGGGGGCAAGAAATATCGTTGGTAACAAAAGCCAAATTGAAAATAGTTGAAATAGGTAATTTTCTGGAAAGATGAGGTCTCAACAAAAAGCATTTAAAACTTGTCCAATAATATAAGGTTTGAATCCAAAACCTTTAAGTACCGTAATAATAAATATCAATTTATATGATTCTTCTCAAAATCAATTTTGAGAAAAAGGATTCTCTATCATGAAGCTTAATTCTATTCCATACCCTCCCAAAACATAATAATTTTATCACTAATATGTTGGCTTTTATATAGCTCAAAAATATTCTAGTTTAACTAATAGAAGAAACAAATGGTAAAGGCATAGAGCAATGGATTTGTGTAAGATCTTAGAAAAGATATTTATCAAAGTTGTAAGTCAACAATGCATAATCAACTTAATGTCAATAATTTATACAGATGAAATTAATGTTTTTCTAATTAGCCTTGACTCTTAGTTGTTATAATATGTGGTTTTAAGCTCCACTTCATGCTGCAACTAACTTTTATATTATATTTATTGTATAGCACTTTTAATGCTTGTACACCTTGTATAAGTGGGTTTATTGTAATTTTTTAAATAAACCTTAAATTTGGTTCTTTAGCCTTGACTTAAAGGTTGCTTGTAATTGGGTATTTATACCCCTTGATACCAACAATATGAATATTATTTAATGTGCTTATTCTTTCCTATAGTGAGATGATGGGGACATGAAAATCGCTCACCCCAACCTCTCAATTTTCTCATTCATCAAGGAGCCAAAATTGCTCTCAAAAATTCTCTTTCATTTAAACTTGGAAAAAGATTACAAAAATGGCAGACTCTGCCAAATAAACTTCTTTTATAGAAAGACAGTTTATAAATTTTTATATTACATTAAAACGTTTCCAACTCTGGAAGAAAAATAGTTTATATAGGTCTAGAATGGCCCTTCGCTTTCTCTATCTGCAACCCTGCTGTTGGAACTCTATCTCCGCTATTTTTTGACCACCACTCTATCTCGGCCATTTTTCAACCTTGGAAGGAAACAACTCAACCAGGTCCAGAATGGCCCTCTTGCCTTCGCGTCTGCAACTCTGTTTCAGCAGTTTCCCTTCCTGTCTCCGCTTGCCTTTGCTTCCCACTTTTAAACTTTTGGGTGTGACTCTCTGTTTCCCTTTTCTGTGTCTTTGTTTCACCTCCCGTGCCTCTTCGTTGTTCTGGATTTCAAAACATTCTAAATCTTGGTCTTCGTCTGCTTCTACTACACCTTGGTGCCACGTGCTTGTCCAAAGTGCTGCCACTGTGTACTCTGTTCTCTTGTCAACCCATGATGATGTTTGGGATACCCATCGCTCGATGATTCCCTCTGTAACGGACCCTGTAACCGCTTGCCGTTTCTTTTCTTTCATTTGGTTGCGAAAATGTGACATGTCGCGATATCGTGACACTTTGCTTTTTGGCCTTCCTGCCCTTTGCGAGTCACTAAAATGCGACATGTCACGATATCGTGACACTATTTCTCTCCTGCACCTCCTCTCGCCTTTTGGTCACGAAAACATGACATGTCGCGATATCGCGACACTTTTTCTCTCCTACACCTTCGTTCGCCTTTTGGTCATGAAAATGTGACATGTCATGATATCGCGACGTTCTTTTCTCCTTTGCGCTTTCCTTCGTCCTTTGGTTGTGATAATGTAACATGTTGCGATATCGTGACATCTTTCCTTTGTGATTCCTCTTTCTCCTTTTCGGTCGTGAAACTGCGACATGTCGCGATATCGTGACATCTTTCTCTCGGGTCACGAAAATGTGACAGCTTTTCTCTTTGCTTTCTCTCTCTGTTTCGAGTCGCGAAAATGTGACATGTCGTGATATCACAACACTTTTGGCTTCTCTAATTTTTGGCCTGCTTCGAGTCATGAAAATGTGACATGTCACGATATCGCGACACCTTTGGCTTCTCTGCTTTCCTGCCCTCTTCGAGTTGCAAAAATGTGACATGTCACGATATCGCGACACCTTTGGCTTCTTTGCTTTCCTGCCCCCTTTGAGTCGCAAAAATGCGACATGTCACGATATCGCGACACCTTTGGCTTCTATGCTTTCTCTCTCTATTTTGGGTCACGAAATCGCGACATGTCGTGATATCACGACAGTTTCCTTCCTTGCTTTCTTTCTGCTCCTTCGGTCGTGATTTCACGACAAGTCACAAAAATGCGACATGTCGCGATATCGCGACATTTTTTTCCCTTGAGCCCTCTCTCGGCTTTTGGTCACGATTCTACGACATGTCACGATATCGTGACATTTTTCTCTCTTGAGCCCTCTCTCGGCTTTTGGTCACGATTCTACGACATGTGATATCGCGACACTTTTCTCTCTTGAGCCCTCTCTCAGATTTTGGTCATGATTCTGCGACATGTCATGATATCGCGACACTTTTCTCTCTTGAGCCTTCTCTCGGCTTTTGGTTAGGATTCTGCAACATGTCATGATATCATGACACTTTTCTCTCTTGAGCCTTCTCTCGGCTTTTGGTCACGATTCTGCGACATGTCGCGATATCGTGAAACTTTTCTCTCTTGAGCCTTCTCTTGAATTTTTGTCGCGATTCTGCATCATGTCACGATATCGCGACACTTTTTCTTCTTGAGCCTTCTCTCGACGTTTGGTCGTGATAATGCAACATGTCGCGATATCGTGACACTTTTCTTCTTTGTCGACATGTCGCGATATCGAGACACTTTTTCTTTGCTGTATTTTGCCTTTCGTTGGATGCTCCTACATCAGACAACCAGGGTTGATGGAGAAGTGACCTTCACTTCTGTACTGTTCTGTCACCTGTTGTTTAACTGGGACTATACAAGTTTTCCTAGCTTCAGCAAAACTTGGATCTGCAGGGTACAAACCCTTAAATTCTTCAAATCCCACAACTTCCACTCTCCTTGTTGTCAACAAACTCTTTCCATCCATCTTGTTCCATGGCTTCAACTTGTGACGCACTACACCTTTCGTCAGAGAGTAAGTATTCGCATGCCCATCATGCACCGCATGTCTGTCAAATTGCCATGGCATTCCCAACAACAAATGGCAAGCATCCATAGGCAAAACATCACACAAAACCTCATCTTGATAAGTTCCAATATGAAATTTAACTAAACACTACTCACTGACTAATACTCTATGATCTTTCTGTAACCATGCAATTCGATATGGATGCAGGTGCACCCTCTTCTCCAATTTCAACTTAGCAACCATTTCTCCTGAAACCAAATTATCTATGCTACCATTATCTATGATAACATTATAGACCTTTCTTGAACATTTGCACCTTGTGCGGAATAGGCTCTTCCTCTGGTCTGGTCCTTTCTCCTCATTCAACAAGGTTCTCCTTGTGACCATAACTTCTCCTCTCTCTCTTCTCACAAATCTTAACCACAGACCCTGATGTAAACTGCCTCACGTCCGACGATCTGTTTCACACTCAGGCACTTCCGCTCTTCCATAGATCCTGGTGCAAATTGCCTCACTTTCGATGATTTGTTTACACGCTCAGGAACTCCCGCTCTTCCACAGATCCTGGTGCAAACTACCTCACTTTCGACGATATGTTTACACACTCAAGAACTCCTACTCTGATACCACTTTATGGGGACACAAAAATCGCTCACCCCAACCTCTCAATTTTCTCATTCATCAAGGAGCCAAAATTGCTCTCAAAAATTCTCTTTCATTTAAACTTGGAACAAGATTACAAAAATGGCAGACACTGCCAAATAAACTTATTTTACAAAAATACAATTTATGAAATTTTATATTACATTAAAACGTTTCCAACTTTGGAAGAAAACTAGTTTATACAGGTCTAGAATGGCCCTTCGTCTTCTCTATCTGCAACCCTGCTGCTGCAACTATGTCTCCGTTGTTTTCTGACCACCACTCTATCTCGGTCGTATTTTGACCTTGGAAGGAAACAACTCAACTAGGGCCAGAATGGCCCTCTTGCCTTCGTGTCTGCAACTCTATTTCAGCAGTTTCCCTTCTTGTCTCTGCTTGCCTTTGCTTCCCCCTTTTAAACTTTCGGGCATGACTCTCTGTTTCCCTTTTTGGACCCTTCATTTCATCTCCCATGCCTCTTCGTTGTTCTGGCTTTCGAAACATTCCAACTCTTGGTCTTCATCTGCTTCTATTGCACCTTGGTGCCACGTGCTTGTCCAGTGCTGCCACTATGGACTCTGTCCACTTGTCAACCCATGATGACATTCGGGATACCCATCACTCGATGATTCCCTCTGTAATGGACCCTGTAACCGCTTGCCATTTCTTTTCTTTCGTTTGGTCATGAAAATGTGACATGTCACGATATCGTGACACTTTTTGCTTTTCAGCCTTCCTGCCCTTTGCGAGTCGCAAAAATGCGACATGTCACGATATCACGACACTATTTCTCTCCTGTGCCTCCTCTCGCCTTTTGGTCATGAAAACACGACATGTCACGATATCGCGACACTTTTTCTCTTTTTCTCTCCTACGGCTTCCTTCGCCTTTTGGTCATGAAAATGCGACATGTCGCGATATCGCGACGTTCTTTTCTCCTTTGTGCTTTCCTTCATCCTTTGGTCGTGATAATGTGACATGTCACGATATCGTGACATCTTTCCTTTCTGGTTCCTCTTTCTCATTTTCGATCATGAAACCGTGACATGTGATATCGCAACATCTTTCCTTTCTGCCTCCTCCTCGCTTCTCGGGTCATGAAAATGTGATAGCTTTGCTCTCTACTTTCTCTCTCTGTTTTGAGGCGCAAAAATGCGACATGTCACGATATCGTGACACTTTTGGCTTCTCTGCTTTCCTGCCCACTTTGAGTCACGAAAATGTGACATGTCACGATATCGCGACACCTTTGGCTTCTTTGCTTTCCTGCCCTCTTCGAGTCGCGAAAATGCGACATGTCACGATATCGCGACACCTTTGGCTTCTCTGCTTTCCTGCCCCCTTCGATTCATGAAAATGCGACATGTTGCGATATCATGACACCTTTGGCCTCTCTGCTTTCTCTCTCTGTTTTGGGTCACAAAATCACGACATGTTGTAATATCGCGACAGTTTCCTTCCTTGCTTTCTTTCTGCTCCTTCGGTCACGAAAATGCGACATGTCGCGATATCGCGACATTTTTTTTCGTTGAGCCCTCTCTCGGCTTTTGGTCTCGATTCTACGACATGTCGCGATATCGCGACACTTTTCTCTCTTGAGCCTTCTCTCGACTTTTGGTCGTGATTTTGTGACATGTCGCGATATCATGACACTTTTCTCTTTTGAGCCCTCTCTCGGCTTTTGGTTGCGATTCTGTGACATGTCGCGATATCACGAAACTTTTCTCTCTTGAGCCTTCTCTCGGATTTTGGTCACGATTCTACGACATGTCGCAATATCGTGACACTTTTCTCTCTTGAGCCTTCTCTCGACTTTTGGTCACGATTCTACGACATGTCGTGATATCGCGACACTTTTCTCTCTTGAGCCTTCTCTCGGCTTTTGGTCACGATTTTGTGACATGTCACGATATCGCGACACTTTTTCTACTTGAGCCTTCTCTCGACTTTTGGTCATGATAATGCAACATGTCGCGATATCACGACACTTTTCTTCTTTGCTAACATGTCATGATATCGCGACACATTTTCTACTTTGCTGTATTTTGCCTTTCATTGGATGCTTCTGCATCAAACAACCGGGATTGATGGAGAAGTGACCTTCACTTCTGTACTGTTCTGTCACCTGCTATTTAACTGGGACTGTACAAGTTTTCCCAGCTTCAGCAAAACCTGGATCTGCAGGGTACAAACCCTTAAATTCTTCAAATCCCACAACTTCCACTCTCATTGTTGTCAGCAAACTCTTTCCATCCATCTCCTTCCATGGCTTCAACTTGTGACGCACTCCACCTTTCATCAGAGAGTAAGTATTCGCATGCCCATCATGCACCGCATGTCTGTCAAATTGCCATGGCCTTCCCAACAACAAATGGCAAGCATCCATAGGCAAAACATCACATAGAACCTCATCTTGATAAGTTCCAATATGAAATTTAACTAAACATTGCTCACTGACTAATGCTCTGTGATATTTTTGCAACCACGCAATCCGATATGGATGCGGGTGCGCCCTCTTCTCCAATTTCAACTTAGCAACCATTTCTCCTAAAACCAAATTATCTATGCTACCATTATCTATGATAACATTACATACCTTTCCTGAACATTTGCACCTTGTGTGGAATAGGCTCTTCCTCTGGTCTGGTCCTTTCTCCTCATTCAACAAGGTTCTCCTTGTGACCATAACTTCTCCTCTCTCTCTTCTCACAAATCTTAACCACAGACCCTGATGTAAACTGCCTCACGTCCGGCGATCTGTTTCACACTCAGGCACTTTTGCTCTTCCATAGATCCTGGTGCAAACTGCCTCACTTTCGATGATCTGTTTACACGCTTAGGAACTCCCGCTCTTCCACAGATCCTGGTGCAAACTGCCTCACTTTCTGTGATCTATTTACACACTCAGGAACTCCTGCTTTGATACCACTTGATGGGGACATGAAAATCGCTCACCCCAACGTCTCAATTTTCTCATTCATCAAGGAGCCAAAATTGCTCTCAAAAATTCTCTTTCATTTAAACTTGGAAAAAGATTACAAAAATGGCAGACTCTGCCAAATAAACTTCTTTTACAGAAAGACAGTTTATAAATTTTTATATTACATTAAAACATTTCCAACTCTAGAAGAAAAATAGTTTATACAGGTCCAGAATGGCCCTTCGCCTTCTCTATCTGCAACCCTGCTGCTGCAACTCTGTCTCGTTGTTTTTCGACCACCACTCTGTCTTGGTCGTTTTTTGACCTTGGAAGGAAACAACTCAACCAGGTCCAGAATGGCCCTCTTGCCTTCACATTTGTAACTCTGTTTCAGTAGTTTCCCTTCCTGTCTCCACTTGTCTTTGCTTCCCCCTTTTAAACTTTTGAGCGTGACTCTCTGTTTCCCTTTTCTGACCCTTCGTTTCACCTCTCATGCCTCTTTGTTGTTATGGCTTTCGAAACGTTCTGACTCTTGGTCTTGGTCTGCTTCTACTGCACCTTGGTGCCATGTGCTTGTCCAGTGCTGCCATTGTGGACTCTGTCCGCTTGTCAACCCATGATGATGTTCGGGATACCCATCGCTCGATGATTCCCTCTGTAACGGACCCTGTAACCGCCTACCGTTTCTTTTCTTTCGTTTGGTCGTAAAAATGCGACATGTCATGATATCGTGACACTTTTTGCTTTTCAGCCTTCCTGCCCTTTGTGAGTCGCAAAAATGTGACATGTCACGATATCGTGACACTATTTCTCTCTTGCGCCTCCTCTCGCATTTTGGTCATGAAAACGTGACATGTCGCGATATTGCGACACTTTTTCTCTCATGCGCCTTCCTTCGCCTTTTGGTCGCAAAAATGTGACATGTGATATCGTGACGTTCTTTTCTCCTTTGCGCTTTCCTTCATCCTTTGGTCACGATAATGTGACATGTCACGATATCGTGACATCTTTCCTTTCCGGTTCCTATTTCTCCTTTTCGATCATGAAATCGCGACATGTCGCAATATTGTGACATCTTTCATTTTTGCCTCCTCCTCGCCTCTTGGGTCATGAAAATGCGATAGATTTGCTCTCTGCTTTCTATCTCTGTTCGAGTCATGAAAATGCGACATGTCGCGATATCGCGACACTTTTGGTTTCTCTGCTTTTCGGCCCGCTTCGAGTTGCAAAAATGCGATATGTCATGATATCGCGACACTTTTGGCTTCTCTGCTTTCTTGCCCTCTTCGAGTCATGAAAATGTGACATGTCGCGATATCATGACACCTTTGGCTTCTCTGCTTTCCTGCCCCCTTCGAGTCACAAAAATGCGACATGTCGCGATATCACGAAACCTTTGGCTTCTCTGCTTTCTATCTCTGTTTTGGGTCGTGAAATCGTGACATGTCATGATATCGTGACAGTTTCCTTCCTTGCTTTCTTTCTGCACCTTCGGTCGCGATTTCACGATAAGTCACGAAAATGCGACATGTCACGATATCGCGACATTTTTTTCCCTTGAGCCCTCTCTTGGCTTTTGGTCACGATTCTGCTACATGTCACGATATCGTGACACTTTTCTCTCTTGAGCCTTCTCTCGGCTTTTGGTCGTGATTCTGCGACATGTCACGATATCACGACACTTTTCTCTCTTGAGCCCTCTCTCGGATTTTGGTCGCGATTCTGTGACATGTCGCGATATCGTGACACTTTTCTCTCTTGAGCCTTCTCTCGGCTTTTGGTCGCGATTCTGCGACATGTCGCGATATCACGACACTTTTCTCTCTTGAGCCTTCTCTCGGCTTTTGGTCGCGATTCTGTGACATGTCGCGATATCGCGACACTTTTCTCTCTTGAGCCTTCTCTCGGCTTTTGGTCACGATTTTGCGACATGTCGCGATATCGCGACACTTTTTCTACTTGAGCCTTCTCTCGGCTTTTGGTCGTGATAATGCGACATGTCGCGATATCACGACACTTTTCTTCTTTGCCGACATGTCGCAATATCGCGACACTTTTTCTACTTTGCTGTATTTTGCCTTTCGTTGGATGCTCCTGCATCATGAGATTATTTTGGTGTCCATGAAAACCCTTCATATTTCTCAAATTCTTATTGAGTTATTGTTTTCTTTTGGAAAATGAGTGGATCCCATTCATTTTTTAGAAACTACTATAAAATACAATATGATATTAAAGCAGGTGTGGATATCCATTATTTGATCTCAATTTTGACAGTCTCTTTTACGATAACTCCAAAATAATGATCTATCAAAGCCTTGTGTAATTAGCAAATCCTATTAGGGTTGTGCTTCAAAACTCTAAGTGGACTTGGATCACAAGGATCCCTCTACATTGTAACAATTTTTTTGGGGTTTGATACTCTAGGGGAAATATTCACCGATAAGTTTCTTTTTCATTTTCTTGACCAAATGGATGTTCTAATTGTTACATTGATTTTTTTGAGAATGTTTGAAACATTCACTTGTCATTTATGGGTTTTTAGAGAAAATTATTTCTTTTCCTATCTTGATTTTTTTGGTTTTGAATAGATAAGAGGATAGCCTACATGAACACTAATGAAAAAAAGAAGAGGTTAAAATTTGTATGGTAGTATTTATACCAAAGAAGTTATGAGCAAACTTATGTCCATGGAAAAAACCTTTGAACCACTGATAGAATTGTCATAATGGTCTAACAACTTTTATGTTGCATTAGTAAGAGAGGATGCTCTAATTGGTTGTATCCTAGAAAAATGTTATATAGAAAATTATGATAGAAATGGATGAATCATTATCATTTCCTAAATTATTTGTGAAATTTTAGGGGGGGGGCGATTTGACATTTTTTATCTTTTTTTCTCTGAGCATCTCTTTTCTTTTACATAAAAAATCACTTTTTGGCTCTAATATTTAAAAATTAAATACTAAATATTTTGATGAGCATTCCATAAATTGGAAGAAAATGTGTGGTGAGAACACAATTATTAGAGGCACATGGTTCAAATGTGGATGTTGTTTGGTAGGTGTCACATCCTTGAACCCATGGTAAGTCATGAGTTAATGGCTAGTCCATAAGTTGCTAGGGAATAGATGCTTGATGGTTGCATGTTTGAGTCACATTATGGTAAGCATCAGAATGATCATGAAGCACTATTAGAATCCTATCCTAATATAATTATATAGTTTTTATCTTTAGTGCACATAGGCCATTGTGATTTAATCGAGACATATTAATAAATATGTAATTGTTTCTTTTATTAGGAGTTACTAGCTCAAGTTCCTCACTTGCATATGGTCTGACCCTTGAACTTTAGTGTTAGGGTATATGAAGAATATTTATAAAGACATGGGGGGAAAGAGGATGTATCAAGTATTTTTCTCAAATTGTAATAGAGTTTTGCTTCTAAGGAGGTTTGATTAATAAAGTTGAAATTCTATTCAATATTTCTCGAGCACTTTTTATTTCTTTTATTTTCTATTAATTTCTACAATTATTGTTGAGAGTGTGCTTGATTTAAATTGATGGTTCCTAACTAGTATTAGAACACTTTCCAAGGCCATGTTTTTCTATAAAAACAATTATTGTCCTATTGTCTCTTTCCTTTTAGGTATGTTTTTCTTTCATCCTGCACATTACCACTAAATACACTATAAGAAAATAGCATAATTTTTTTTTATTAGTATGTTAGGGTAGGAACCCTATGTTAGGGGTTTTAAAATAGCACAAAGGAACTATAATTTTTGGCTAAGCTAGATTATCCATAAAGCATCTAGTAAAGTGAGAGGTGATTCAACTCCAATACCTAGGCCTTAGACAACACTTGTATACAAATGTAAGCTTCCATGTACAATTTGGGTATATATGGAGACCCCCTTAGAAATATAAAAACCTTTAGCCCTGAGAAGATATCAACCATTTGATTTTTATGGTGTATCAATAAGTAGTTAGCCTTGAGAAGTTACTCTTACATTACACTCAAAAAAATATTGAAACTATGGGTATGATGGAACCTTCTATAGTTAGATATCTAAGATATTGGGTAACTAATCATGACTCTAAGTATATATAAGAGATCCCATGAAATCAAACACCTTCACCTAGATTGTCCCTCCTGGATTTGTTTTCTATTCTTTTCCAACCAAGCACAAAGATCAAAATTAAGCATATTATAGAGGAGATTAAAACCACCAAAATTTGATGATGCTTAAACCATCTAGTGAGACAATACAAAGGACATATAGAAAAAATTAGGAATATAAATAAAATAATCAACTAACATTATCAAAACATATACAAATAGTCAGGATTATAATTAGAACAATCAATTGACAATAGTTAGAGTAGGCAGTTGTCAATTGCTAATTTTATAGTGTAAAAAGTGCTCTATTTGGTCATCTAAACATTGATAGTGTAGAAAAATCATGTTTGGCTATCAAAACACTTAGTTGGTAACAATTGACCACAAAAAGTCTAGGGATCAAAAATTGCTATTTTGTGTTATAGCCCATTGCAATTGTCTCTTTGAGATGACTATTTTGATATATAGCACCCATAAGCTTTTTTGAGGGGCCAAAATTTGTCATTTTATAGTATAGTCCATTTTGACCATCTCTTTGAGCTGATATAGCACCCATAAGCTTTTTACAGGGTTAAAATATATCATTTTGTGGTATAGCCTATTTTGATCATTTTTTCAAGATGATAATTTGCTATATAATACCCATAAAAATTTCCAAGAACACTAGGGTACCAAAATATGGCCATAGCTACTAGAGGTGCATAATTAGAAATTAAACAACCAAATGTGTTACTTGTTGTAGCAATAACAAAAATTGGAATAACTATTTACTTCCAAATTCTATGAAGTTGAGAGTCGTCTATTGGGATTGGATCTCAAATATGACTAGCTAAGCAACAAGGTTCTAAAATTAAGGTAGAGAGTTCAGAGGGTGGGGCACACCATGCCTTTCCTAATAATAAACTTTATAAAATGCCTAGCCTAGATTTTCCAAAATTTTATGGAGATGACCCCACCAATTGGTTATATCAAGATTACTAATATTTTGCTCTTCATGATGTCCCAAAAAGTCTAAGGCTCCAAATAGCATCCTTCAATTTTGAATTTGAAGCGCTTTAATAGTACCATTTATTAAGGAATATGTATCTGAAGAACACAAGCTTATACTGAGAGGGGGGGGTGAACAGTATAAGACCTCTTTTTATTTTTTCCTTTATACTTCAAAATAGTAAAGCAATATACCCAAAGCAATATCAAAGCAATGCACAATATCATCCACAAAGTGACACCAATTTTAACGTGGTTCACCCAAAATGGTTGGGCTACGTCCACAAAACTTTTCTCTAAAAGTTATCTCAAAGTTCTTTGGGAATCCTTCCCAATTACAATGTTTATGAGCCTCGGCCCAAAGGAGATACCTTCCCCTAATCAGAATTTATGAGCCTCTGCTCAAAGGAGATACCTTCCCCTCTGCTCTGGAAATGATCCCTCGGAAGATCAACCGCCTCTACCTCTTGCCGAAGACGTGGAACTCCTTTCCACCGAAGACCTCCTCGTCCTCAATGCTTAGCCTAAGAGACCTCTGCCTTCTATGATCACGTCCACAGCAGCTCAGCAACCTGTACCAAACACAGTTAGTCGGTCTAGTACAAGTCTTCCTCCTGTCCGCGGATCTGTCCAATGCTTAAGCTTGAACAAATCAATCCTCTGCACACAAGCCTTCTCAAAGACTTGCCAAATCTGTCCTCAGGTTCTTCTCAAAGAACCAGTGCACCTCTGTCCTCAAGTTCTCTGATAGAACTATCAAACTCAGCTCACAAGTCCTCTGCTAGGACCTGTCCAAATCTGCTCACAAGTCCCCATCGAAACCTGTCCAAAACTCGCTCACAAGTCCCCACCGAAACCTGTCCAAAACTCAACAAGCTCACCAAGAAAAAAAACTTTCTTAGTAGGAAATCACAAGGTGAATTGTTAGAGACCCAATGTGATTTGTCAAACTCATAGAAGCATAAAGAGAATTGTTAGAGACTCAATATGTTCTATACTCAACTCCCAATCTCAAAACTCAACTCAAATCAACTCAGCTCAAACTCAATCTCAAATCTGAAAACTCAACTCAATATCTGAAATGGATAGGATAGACTTTCTTTCAAGAACATGAAACCCCAACAATTGCCAACTATGCAAAGAATCACATAACAATGATACTCATGTTCTTTTCACCATCAATTAGGGCTTCAACAACAATGCTCATCAAACAAGGTTCAATCAACACCATTCAGCTCAAAACACAACCTTGAAGCATTTCACAATCAACATTAGAAAAGGAAACAAGTAGAACTCCTTTTCTCTCCAATATTGTTTGAACAAAAAGCATCCACCAACTCAAATCACAATAGCACAAAACAACTTTTCAAATCATCAACAAAGGAGTAAGCCCAACACTTTAACCAAGTAAAGAATAGCTTGATTATTACCAATTTAATGAAAGCAAATGTCAATCTCAAAGCTGCCCACTTAAGGTTTCACAACTTCACACAAGAAGCAATTTTAACCTTAAAACATCATGCTTTCATTTCCATAATCAACCAAAAGCACTCTCAACATTACAAGAAAAATTTATCCCTTATACACCTTATTTCTCCCTTATAGTCTTATCAAAAATAAAATTTATCTCTCATAAGAATGCAATAAGATATTTCAAACAACACCTTCAAAAGAATCTTTTATCAAAATAAAACAAGCTTTAAACTCCTTATAACTCCTAAGTCGTTTTTCCCTCTAATAAACTTCCTCCATCCGCAAAATACACTTAGCAAAAATTAATTTCGAAAATACCTTGGCCAACATCAAAAATCATGCTATGGAGAAATTGTGCACGAATTCTAACACCACCCGCTGCGTCCACTTCACGATGAAAAACCCTTTCGCGTTATTCGAACGCGAAACCTCCCGTTCGGGTAGCGCGCCAACAACCTAGCCGCTACCGGTGCGCCAAAGGCGCCCGATGAGGTTTAAACCTCATGTTGTTAGCCTTGTTCCTTCTATGCCAGGGATTAAATAAAACAATAGTGCCTCCCTTTCTTCTGACGCGAACACGAAGACAAAAACCTTACGACGGATTTACGACAAACGACGAGTACAAAAAAAATGAACAGCGGATTCACGAAAACGGCGAAGACACAGTCGAACAGCAGGTTTACGAAAACGGCGAAGACACAATCGAACGACGGGTTTACGAAAACGGTGAAGACACAATCGGAGAAGAAATCCGAACAACGGATCACGAAATCACAGCGAGGAAGAAATCGAACAGCAGATCACGAATTCACAGCGAGCAACTCTTTTCAAAATGCGGATGGGATAATTCTTGATTTTCATCGAGGGAGATTTATATGCATTTTTACCATAAGCTCTTGACGTCGACGAGGAGTTTAACACGTCGACGGAGGTCTTGGCTAGCGCCCACAATCTTAAAACATAGCGCCATGGGTTAGGATAACCCATTGCAAACAATAATTTAATATTTATTTAAAAATAATTAAAGGGAACCTTAACAAGGTTTTTAATTATTTAAATAAATACTTCCTCCTGGACCCAAATGCATTAAACTAATGCATCCACCTGTAATATTTAAACCTGCCAACTTGGGGTTTACAAAAGACCTTTGAAACTGTCATGCCGTAACCTTCATCAAAACAAATTATTTGACATCAAATCAAATTCCTTCAAGAGCTTCTTGACATCAATGACAACTTATACACTTGAGCAAAGGCAATGTACCCAAAGTACCCAAAATTGCCAACAATCTCCCCCTTTGTCATTGATGGCAAACCTTTACTGAAAACACTTCTCAAGAGCCAAAACTGAAACCAACTATGCTAACAAGCCGACCAACTGTGCCCACAACCGAGAATCTTCCTTTGAAGTTTTGCTCCCCCGAACTTGAAGCTCTCCTCTTCACTTTGAAGCTCTCCCCCTTACTCATATCTCTCCCCCTTTGTCATCAATGGCAAAGGGTCACCTTTGGGGCTCGGGACTAAGAATGAGCCTCTTAGCTTAGTCCCTCCCCCACCTCCTGATGAGGTGATTAATTCTGGGGTGGGAGTAAAACTCCCATTAGGCACTGATCATCATCAGTGTCTATAACTTCCTTGCTGGGCCTTCTCTTGAACTCTTTGTCCATATTCTTGTTCACTGTTCTTGTTCTTGTTCTCATCCTTGTTCTTGTCCATGCCTTGATCCTTGGACCTGATCATGCCACTGTTCCTGTTCCTGTATTCTAGAATTTCAGCTCTACACTGTCTCGATTATGTGACCTTCATTGTTGCACTTGAAACACTTGACGATGTTGTTTCTCCGAGGTAAACCTGATCTTTGAATCCACCTATTCCGACCAAACCTGTTTCGAACAAACCTGTTCGCAAACGTTCGCAAACCTGTTCCGACCAAACCTATTCGACCAAACCTGTTCTGACCAAACCTATTCTAACAAAACCTGTTTTGATCAAACCTATTCTCGTTATTTGCCATGCAATAAACTGCCTTGTGCCCAAACTATTGACAAGAGTAGCAATACCCTTGAAAGAAACTAGCACTTCTAAAATTGTCATTTACCTTCTTCACTTGAGCCATGCAATGTGAAGCCATGTGACCAAACCTGTGACAAGCAAAACATCTACCTTGAAACTTTCCTTTATTTGACCTCTTAGGTTCTGAAAACTTCTTCTTCTCATTCTGAATTCTGTTTTCTGTTTCTGTGCATCTATCATTCAAGGACTCCTTTTCTGAAATACTTTCCTCATCAGAACTCTCTTCCTTTTGGAGTCTCTTACTAGACTCTCCAACTTGTTCCTTGTGTGGCTTAACAAAACCAAGGCCTGTTTTATCTGTTGTCTTTCTTTGACCTTTGATGAGTGACTTAACCTTTTTGGAGCTATCTTGAAACCTGTAAAGCTTATCCTTGTACTCTTTAGTTTCCTCTTTCAAAGAAGCCATTTTCTGTTCTAACTCACTATACTCAAGAACCTTAGACTCTAACTCATCCTTGAGTTCTTGTGTCTTAGCTATAGAGAAGTCAAGACTTTCTATAAGATCATCTCTCTCCATACAACATTCATCTAACTTATCCTTGAGTCTAGCATTCTTCTTTCTTTCCTTTTTCAAAGCACTAAGAGCACTAATAAGTTCACCTTCAAGATCTACTTCACCTTCCTCTATATCTTCCTCTATTTGTTTGCTTTTTGAATCATCAAAGCCTTTTTCAGATTTCTTATCACTAGAGGTGCTACCCTTTTCAAAAACCATACATGCATCTTCCTTATAGTTTTCTGAAGCATCCTCATACATACTAGAAACCAAATCATTATTTGTGCAATCATCCTCAAGGTGACCAAAGTTTCCACATCTAAGACATTTCATGATAATGAATCTATGTTTCGGTTCTTCCTCTTTTTTGATATGAACAACATCTCATTTTCATCATCACTTGAAGAACTTTCACTATCACTACTAGAACACTTACTTGCTTTGTCTAGGTAGAAACTCTTCTTGTGCTTGTGAGAATACCTCTTTCCTTGATTGTTGTGCTCATCTATGTTCTTCCTGTGATGCTTGTGCTTTTCAGAATCCTTGCTCTTAGAATCCTGTTTATCTTCATCACTTTCATTCTTGGGAACAGATACGATCAGTAGCATAATGACCAAACTTTCCACAATTGAAACATCTTATATTTTTCATACTTTTGTGCTTTCTAGAGAACTTGCCTTTCTTGTTGTAATATGCCTCTTCATCACTAGAAGACTCATCACTATCTTGAAGCTGTTTACCCTTGGATTTCTTGGTAGCCTTGAAAGCTGCCTCTTTCTTGACATCAACCTTCACTTGAGTTCTCAACTCAAATGCTGCAAGTATACTATGGAGCTCATCCTTTTTCAACTTATCCAAATCTTTAGCTTCCTCAATAGCAGAAATATTTTCACTAAATCTATTAGGAAGAGATCTTAAAATCTTATCACAAACATCATTTTCAGCAAGCTCAAGACCTAAGTCTTTCATGGAGTTAACAACCTCATCCATACGAAGCATGTAGTCACTAATATTTTCATCATTATTCATCTTGAGTTGTTCAAACATACCTTTGAAGTGTCTCAACTTGGCCTTTTTGACATTTGTATCACCTGTATGAACCACCTTCAATCTGTTTCCACATTTCACTAGTTGTCTTGCGGTGAATCACTTTGGTGAGATCTGCTTTACGTAAGCCTTTCAGGATTGCATTCATTGCTTTTGAATTGCTTGTGATGTAGGAGCCTTTCTTCTTTAGTATTAGGACCATGTTCAGGAATAGTGTACTCATCTTCAATCACTTCCCAAACCTCATTCCCAAGTGCCATTAGATGAACCTTCATCCTTGCACTCCAAAGACCAAAATCTGACCCATCAAGAATAGGTGCTTGCATTGCCACTTGAATGATCCATTGTGTTCTTTACTAGATTTTCCTTCAAGTCGTTAAACTTTTCGAAGGCACCCGCTCCGATACCAATTGAAGAACACAAGCTTATACTGAGAGGGGGGTGAACAATATAAGACCTCTTTTTATTTTTTCCTTTATACTTCAAAATAGTAAAGCAATATACCCAAAGCAATATCAAAGCAATGCACAATATCATCCACAAAGTGACACCAATTTTAACGTGGTTCACCCAAAATGGTTGGGCTACGTCCACAAAACTTTTCTCTAAAAGTTATCTCAAAGTTCTTTGGGAATCCTTCCCAATTACAATGTTTATGAGCCTCGGCCCAAAGGAGATACCTTCCCCTAATCAGAATTTATGAGCCTCTGCTCAAAGGAGATACCTTCCCCTCCGCTCCGGAAATGATCCCTCGGAAGATCAACTGCCTCTACCTCTTGCCAACACGTGGAACTCCTTTCCACCGAAGACCTCCTGTCCTCAATGCTTAGCCTAAGAGACCTCTGCCTTCTATGATCACGTCCATAGCAGCTCAACAACCTGTACCAAACATAGTCAGTCGGTCTAGTACAAGTCTTCCTCTGTCTGTCAGATCTGTCCAACGCTTAAGCTTGAACAAATCAATCCTCTGCACACAAGCCTTCTCAAAGACTTGCCAAATCTGTCCTCAGGTTCTTCTCAAAGAACCAGTGCACCTCTGTCCTCAAGTTCTCTGATAGAACTATCAAACTCAGCTCACAAGTCCTCTGCTAGGACCTGTCCAAATCTGCTCACAAGTCCCCACCGAAACCTGTCCAAAACTGCTCACAAGTCCCCATCGAAACCTGTCCAAAACTCAACAAGCTCACCAAGAAAAAAAACTTTCTTAGTAGGAAATCACAAGGTGAATTGTTAGAGACCCAATGTGATTTGTCAAACTCATAGAAGCATAAAGAGAATTGTTAGAGACTCAATATGTTCTATACTCAACTCCCAATCTCAAAACTCAACTCAAATCAACTCAGCTCAAACTCAATCTCAAATCTGAAAACTCAACTCAATATCTGAAATGGATAGGATAGACTTTCTTTCAAGAACATGAAACCCCAACAATTGCCAACTATGCAAAGAATCACATAACAATGATACTCATGTTCTTTTCACCATCAATTAGGGCTTCAACAACAATGCTCATCAAACAAGGTTCAATCAACACCATTCAGCTCAAAACACAACCTTGAAGCATTTCACAATCAACATTAGAAAAGGAAACAAGTAGAACTCCTTTTCTCTCCAATATTGTTTGAACAAAAAGCATCCACCAACTCAAATCACAATAGCACAAAACAACTTTTCAAATCATCAACAAAGGAGTAAGCCCAACACTTTAACCAAGTAAAGAATAGCTTGATTATTACCAATTTAATGAAAGCAAATGTCAATCTCAAAGCTGCCCACTTAAGGTTTCACAACTTCACACAAGAAGCAATTTTAACCTTAAAACATCATGCTTTCATTTCCATAATCAACCAAAAGCACTCTCAACATTACAAGAAAAATTTATCCCTTATACACCTTATTTCTCCCTTATAGTCTTATCAAAAATAAAATTTATCTCTCATAAGAATGCAATAAGATATTTCAAACAACACCTTCAAAAGAATCTTTTATCAAAATAAAACAAGCTTTAAACTCCTTATAACTCCTAAGTTGTTTTTCCCTCTAATAAACTTCCTCCATCCGCAAAATACACTTAGCAAAAATTAATTTCGAAAATACCTTGGCCAACATCAAAAATCGTGCTATGGAGAAATTGCGCACGAATTCTAACACCACCCGCTGCGTCCACTTCACGATGAAAAACCCTTTCGCGTTATTCGAACGTGGAACCTCCCGTTCGGGTAGCGCGCCAACAGCCTAGCCGCTACCGGTGCGCCAAAGGCGCCCGGTGAGGTTTAAACCTCACGCTGTTAGCCTTGTTCCTTCTGCACTAGGGATTAAATAAAACAACAGTGCCTCCCTTTCTTCTGACGCGAACACGAAGATGAAAACCTTACGACGGATTTACGACAAACGACGAGTACAAAAAAAATGAACAGCGGATTCACAAAAATGGCGAAGACACAGTCGAACAACAGGTTTACGAAAATGGCGAAGACACAATCGAACGATGGGTTTACGAAAATGGCGAAGACACAATCGGAGAAGAAATCCGAACAGCGGATCACGAAATCACAACGAGGAAGAAATCGAACAACAGATCACGAATTCACAGCGAGCAACTCTTTTCAAAATGCGGATGGGATAATTCTTGATTTTCATCGAGGGAGATTTATATGCATTTTTACCATAAGCTCTTGACGTCGGCGAGGAGTTTAACACGTCGGCGGAGGTCTTGGCTAGCGCCCACAATCTTAAAACATAGCGCCATGGGTTAGGATAACCCATTGCAAACAATAATTTAATATTTATTTAAAAATAATTAAAGGGAACCTTAACAAGGTTTTTAATTATTTAAATAAATACTTCCTCCTGGACCCAAATGCATTAAACTAATGCATCCACCTGTAATCTTTAAACCTCCCAACTTGGGGTTTACAAAAGACCTTTGAAACTGTCATGCCGTAACCTTCATCAAAACAAATTATTTGACATCAAATCAAATTCCTTCAAGAGCTTCTTGACATCAATGACAACTTATACACTTGAGCAAAGGCAATGTACCCAAAGTACCCAAAATTGCCAACAATATCCAAATATTTCTTGGGATGAATTTGAGACTCATTTAGTCACTCATTTTAGACCCACTGAATATGAGGATTTCATAGGAGCTCTGACCAAGTTGAATTAGACCACAAACGCAGTTTGAAAAATTGGCAAATCGCACAATAGGCTTAAGTCATAATTTTTTACCAATTTGAGTCATTAGTGGGTTAGAAGAAGATATTCAAGCTAAGGTAAGAATTTTTAAACCAAAACCATGATGTAAGCAATAGTTTTGGCCAGATTGGATGAAGATAAAATTGCAACTCAATGACGTACATCTAAACCCCATCAAACTCAACTCCCACTTCCATATCATCCAACATTGAATCCTGCCAATAAATCATCCCAAATCAAGCATTTGATTAGAGAAGAAATGGAGGCATGAAGAGCATAAGGTCTATGCTACAACTACGATGATAAATACTCCTTGAGCCACAAGTGCATGCAAAACAAATGTATTTACTTGATGTGGTAAAACCTTCCATTTATAAATCTCATGATGAAGAGGAGAACAATAAAGAAGAAGACCCACCTATAGAAATTGAAGTGACAGAGGAACAACTACCAGATATTTTTGTACATGCCTAAGAAAGAAAATCCACTCCCTAAACCATGAAAGTGGACAGGTGTTTCAAGGGTTAATGCATAATTATCCTAATTGATTCAAGAAATACACATAATTTTATTGATCCTTGGGTGGCCAAACAAGAAGAATGTTACATATGCTCATACAGTTCTTTTGAAGTCATGGTAGCAAATGGGGGAGTTCTATATTGCAAAGCAAAATGATAAAATATAAAGCTATGAATGGGTGACTATAGTCTCAATATGGACATGTTTTCTCTTCCTTTGGGTGGTTGTGATATAGTATTGAGAACTTAGTGGCTTTGTACTTTGGGTCTAATAGTTAGGGATTTTTCTAAATTATTGATGTAATTCACCTAGTGGGGGAAGCAATATACTCTTTATATTATTACCATTAATAATACCCAATCTATTAGTTTATCAAATAGAAAAACTTTCAAAGAAGTCATCTCAAAGGGTAGGGGTGCAATTGTTTACAATATTGGCTCATACAACCACTGGTATAGTTCGGCTAGCCAAAGTACAAATAATTATGGAAAAATATGCATTTGTGTTTGCCATATTGTAAGGATTAATATCACAACATATTCCTATTCAAGAAAATGATAGGATGAATATTTATATGTATTTGTTTGAAAGGCTTTCAAACTTTGGAGCTAAAATAGTCACTCTAGAGGTGTTAGATTATATCTCTCAATATGCTCACTTTTTTTCTCTAGCTCATCCTTATAAGGCCCCCATAGTTTCCCACATATCCCTAGAATCCATTTTTCACCTTCATGCCATTCCCCACTCCATCATGTTTTATAGCAACTATTCAAACTACAATACATGCATCTCAAAAGTAGCTTTGTATGCTATTACAATCTAGATGAACACATGGATATTGTTAACAAGTGCTTAGAACCAGTTTATGAACATCCTTCCACACCATTTTCATCATATATTCTAGCTATTTTCAAAGTTCCAATAGTATATTCCACTTTTTGGGGGCATCAACTACTTCTATAATTCCTCAAGGATAATTTAGCAATGACATGAAAACATAAGTGATAGTAAGCTTAACATCATCACTCAGAGTGTGGTTTTAATGTGTTATAACAGGCTCATAACCTACAAGCTCAAATTGCTACCCTCCTCAAAGATACACCAGTTTTTCATGTCTCCTCCTTGAAGATTAGTTTGTGACAACTATCTATAGGTTCAAACAATACTTCCAAGTTGAATACAAAATAGTTAATCGTATTAAAAATCATAAGTATTATGGATTGACAAACATGTACACTCTAAAATATGTTACTTGGGAGTCACTCCTTCAATTCCAGCAACAGTTTTCTCAAGCTTTGAGGACAAAGCTTCTTGAAGGGGAAGAGCATGTTAGGATCCTATCCTAACATCATTAGATAGTTTTTGTATTTAGTGTGTGCATGGATCATTATGATGTAACCAAAAGTTATTAATAAGATGTTATTATTTCTTTTATTAGGATTTACTAGCATAGGTTCCTCACTTCTACATGGACTGACCCTTGAGCTTTAGCATTAGGGTAGATAAAGAGTCTTTATAAAGACAAGGGGGAAGTTGGAATGTATCAAATATTTTTCTCAAATTGTAATCGAGTTTTTCTTCCAAGGAGATTTCCCCCTTGAAGAGGCCTTTGATATAAAATTCTCTTGATTAATAAAGTTTCTACAATTTTATTCAATATTTCTCAAGCACTTTGTTATTTTCTTTCTTGCATTTTCTATTAATTTTTGCAATCATTATTATGTTTGATTTTAATTGATATTTCCTAAGGTAGGCTACTAGGGAGAAGGAGATAGGGTTTTTAAGAAGCTAGGGTTTTTTCTATAGAAAGAGGACTCTCCAAGGGGTGTAGCATGAATATTGATGTGAACAAAGTCTCTCCAAGATCTTTGTCAAATGATAGAAATTCATTGTTGGGTGTTGTAGGTGACCATTTACCCAGGACAAAGACTGCAACATTGTCATTTCATGCCAAAGAGATTGAGACAATAGTTGAATCAGGGTTTTTTTTTTTGAAAGGTGCATCACATACCAAATGGTGTGATTCATACAGTTTTTCTCAATAAGAAAGAGAATGAGGTCGGGCCACCGACTTCTAGTTTTGTCTCTCATCCCCATAGAGAAGGAAAGTTATATGATGAGGAGCTCTTCATTTCACCTTTTAGCAACTTGCTAGAAGACCCCCTATTTAATTTTAGGAAGAAAACAATCCAACATCCAGAATGGGAGGATGGTCATTTGGGGCCCGAGGGAGTCTCTAGCTCTGCTCATGGATTTTTCCCCAGATCTGAGCCATATTGCTACCATGACATGTAAATCAGTGTAACTCCAAGAGAGTAATATGATATATGTGAAATTTTCAAATGTAGTAAACCACACTTCCGTTCAAGCTCCCCCACTAGATTGGGTGCCATGCTCTAGAGAGGAGTCAATGCTAGCTCCGCTCACACCTATGTGTTGCTCAACAACCTGACTTTCAATGGTAGCAATTCTCAAGCATCCTCAATAGCTCAACTGGAGGACCTTCATTCCAACATAAGATAAAATAATGTAGACCTCACACCCTTAGCCCATGGACCTGGAGGATCTGAACAAGAAGGTGGTGGTCAACATGTACCAAAAGATTGAACTCTTGAAGCTAGACACGTAGGAGGAAATCAAAGCTTTGAACAGGAAAATCAATAAGCTAAAGAGTCAGGTACCTTTGATTTTGAATTACAATATGATTTTACTGAAGAAATAAAATAATTAGAAGAGTGAATTGTTGTTCTATTTTTTTCTAGAAGAATCCCCCTAATGAAGAGCTCAATCAATGGTTTGTCAAATTTTGGGAATCTAAGGGTTGGACGATTGCTTCTCATTTTTGCCTTGGTCAATCCTTTGTTTCTATCACTTTCACCTCCAAATCCTCTTGTTTAAAATTCCTAAGACTTGACACTTGGATTATTTTTGGCCAACTAGTCTTTCTTCAACATTGGGTATTCCAATTTGATCCTGAGAATGTGTCAAATATGAAATACCTCCTTTGGATTGAACTCCCTTTCTTAAACCTGACATGCAAAAAGTACTTACCTCATATAGTTGCTAGGTTTAGAAGATCATTATTTCTCCCATCCAAGCTATCACACTTCATGCACTACCAACCACACATCTTAGTTGAGACTGATGTCTCCAAGGACCTCCTGAGTAATATCTTATTCAGAGTCTCTAGTATCCAATTTGATCTTATTTAGAGTCCCACATCTCCCTTCAACCCCCTCCAGCTTTTGAGGCTCATGTGAAGCAAAATCTTCATGAAACAATTGAGGAGGGTTGGGTAACCCAACATAAAAGAAACATAGGTGCAACTCATCACGAGATGCCTCCTCCCTCCTTCTAGAGGTGTCTTGAAATACCAACGCCTAGGAGTTAAGTAATGAAGCCATAAGTCCACAAACTCTTACTCCAACAATACCTCCTTAACCACACGTTAGTCTAAGGGGACATGTACTCTTGCATAATTATATGTAATCTTTACCCACCCAAAATGCCTATGGTGCTTTAGCTGACAATATGTCAGATTGATGTCTGCAAGAATTATGTCTTGGAATGTGCATGGCATCACATTGTGAGAGTAATATTTTGCTATCTGGACAGTCATCAAGAGAGTTTAACCATAGATTTTACTTTTGCAAGAAGTCAAAATTTTATGTTTTAGACTAAAAAATGTCCTTAAGACCCTATGGGAGGTTGGGGGGCCTTGTGTACGAGTCATGACGAAGGGAGAGGGGTTGTCCTATGCCTCTCTTGGGAGCTGTGGGACTCTATTTTATTATCAGGAGAGGATACAATGCATAGATTAGCGTGGTGTACAATAATATTTGGTGGCAAAAACTTAGGTATTGTAGTAGTTTATGCATGCAATGATGTAGTCAAAAGGGAAACCCTTTGGGATTGGATGTGCTTCAATTTTACTAAAGTAGATAGGAGGGGACTTCAATATGGTAAAGTGATAGGGAGATAGATTTGGGGGTGGCACTCCACTCAAAAATATAGAAGAGGCTAGATCATGGTCTAGGTTTAGAAGGGCCTGGAATCTTTATGATCCCAATTGCAACAAGAGTGCTAAAAATAATGGGGCTTGGTTTACTTGGATTAATGCACGATGTAGGGACACTCTCAAAATAGCAATATTGGACTACTTCTATGTAGCAAAAAATATTGATATCCTCCAAAATAATTTATCTCATACAATCTATTCAGTGGTAACTTCAGATCATCTCCCCATTACCTTGAGTATTGGGTGTGCCTCCATAATGAATCCCAAAAATAGTTTACCTTTCAAGTTAAATACTTCCTTGCTCAAGCATAAAGATTATGTTAATGGAATCAAGAAAGTGTGGAATATCTTGCCAAGGCCCTCAGAAAGGAGAAGGTGGATTATGTGGTGGGATGAAACCATCAAAAGGATAGTGGATTACCTTTGAGGTTTTGGAAAAATCCTAGCCTCCACAAGAAAAAAGAGAAAGAATTGGAGTAGAAAGTTGACCAACTCAGCCACCACCTTAGCCAAAATATTAGTAGCATCCCTTCTCAAAAGCAGTTGGGTGAAAAACAAATAGATTTAAGGTAAATCCAAGCTTATAAAGCCCACAGGACACAAATCAGGTCACGTATTCAATGGATTCGTGAGGGTGATAAAAATTTTAAATTTTTATTTAATGCTATTAAGAAGAAGAATAGATCAGAGGGGATAGAGATTATTAAAAATCCTATATCTAGCCTACAAATTTTGATGGAGGACCTCCCATCCTTCATACAAGAGCATTTTGCAACCCTTTTCAAAAGTGAAGGACCCAACACAGAAGTTGATTTTTTTAGAGAATGTTGCAAATAGTGCATATCTCCTGAAGTATCTGAAGAAGATAGAGCATTTCTAGACAAACCTCTTTCACACGATGAACTTCATTTTGCCCTCCTCTATTTGGCGAATGAAAAAGCCCCAACCATTGATGGGATTCTA
Source organism: Wollemia nobilis (assembly GCA_028583015.1). Taxonomy (NCBI): domain Eukaryota; kingdom Viridiplantae; phylum Streptophyta; class Pinopsida; order Araucariales; family Araucariaceae; genus Wollemia; species Wollemia nobilis. Next base: position 3,065,315 of record JAQPPZ010017058.1, read on the forward strand.
AGTGAATATTTTAAGACCATGTGGGAGACTATAGGAGTTGATTTAATGTAGGTGTGTGAGGAGGTTATTACTATTGAAGGCCTTAGGGAGGCCACTAATGAAGTATTTATCAAGCTCATTCCTAAAAAGCATAAGCCATATCTGCTTGTTGATAGGTGTCCCATTACTTTACTCAATTCCTCTTATAAAATTTTGGCCAAGGCTCTAGCCATAAGACTCCTTCTAGTGGCTACAAAAATTGTTCACCCAAAGCAAACAAGATTCCTTAAAGGTTGCTAAATTTTAGATAATATTCTTACAACTTGTGAAATAATGGAGTAGGCTCGAGCACAAGGGTTCAAGGACATTTAACTTAAGCTTGATTTTGATAAAGCTTATGATCGATTAGAGTGGCTCTTCATATTAAGCATGCTCCATTGGATTGGTTTTGACAACATATTAATCAATATGGTATATTCTGAAGAACACAAGCTTATACTGAGAGGGGGGTGAACAGTATAAGACCACTTTTTACTTTCTTTCCAAATCAATATCAATTAATGTCCTTAATTGCAATAACCAAATATAGCAGTGTGCATTAATAACCGGGATAGCAGTAGTAAGCAAGAGCACAAGTCACCACACACAATTGAGACACAAGATTTAACGTGGTTCCCCCAATGTGGGGTACTCCACCAGATAATCTCCTTATAATATTTCACACAAAAATAAGGATCCTTATCCAATACAATGATTTCTTTGATCTGCTCAAAGCTAGGCAATAACAAGTTCACACAGAACTTGTCCAAATATGAATAACAAGCTCACACAGAACTTGTCCAAAACTAAATAACAAGCTCACACAGAACTTGTCCAAAATTGAATAACAAGCTCACACAGAACTTGTCCAAAACTGAATAACAAGCTCACACAGAACTTGTCCAAAACTGCTCTAGCAAGCTCACCAAGAACTTGCCCAAATCTGCTCTAGCAAGCTCACCAAGAACTTCCACAAATCTGTCCACAAAGCTATCCCAAAACTATCCACAAAGCTGTCCCAAAACTGTCCACAAAGCTATCCCAAAACTATCCACAAAGTTGTCCCAAAATTGTCCACAAAGGCCTTCTCAAAGGCTCAATCAATCATGCTCAAGTAGCACTCAAATCTCATCCACAAATCTATCAAGGCAAAGCTCAAATATGAACTCAACAATGAATGGCAATGTACTCTTCAATGGATGACAACAATGATCCACAATGATCTCAACTCAACTCAACTCAACTCAAGTCAACTCATAGAAGCATAAAGAGAATTGTTAGAGACTCAATATGTTCTAATCTCACTCTCAACTCAAATCAGAATTATGGAATAGTTTATTTCATGGAACTTGACCAATCACCTCACACAATCACTTGACTAGGCTCAATCAACTCAACTCAACCAATCACCACAAGGGACTACTCTTTCTCACAAACACCCTAGTCCAAGCATGTATCAACCAACTCAAATGTTTCCAACAATGCTCAACCACAAATCTCACATAACAATGATACTCATGTTCTTTTCAAGTTCTTTCACAACCAATGGGCTTCAACGACTATGCTTATAAAACAAGGTTTAAACACAACTCTCAAACCAGAAAACCTTGAAGCATTCAACCAACCACTTTCGAAAAGGAAACCACAATCAATCCTTTTCACTCCAATGATATTTCAGAAATCAACCACCATAAACAATCAATAGGAGAATGTGCCCATACCTTTTTGATGCCAAGAAGTTGTCCACAAAATCTGCCACACTAAACACAACTTTCCTTTCCAATCTCAATAAGGGTTAGTGGACTTCAAATAATAATCACAAGATAAGCATAACTCAATTTACACCTTTTTACTCCAACTTAATAAACACATCCACCAAAGTCCTTTTTAATAAAAACCCTTATCAAAAATAATAATCAATAAGGCTCTCAAAAATATTTTATAACAACTCCTTATTTCTCCTAAATCTTAATTTTCAATTTCATGAATATCAAAATAAATCAACAACTCATCCACCTCTGAAATAATAATCACAGCCCTTATAAAAATAAAGTTTAATTAAAAACTTTAATTATTCCTTAACCACCTTATAACTCCTATCCTAGGGCATCAACGAAATTAAATTAGAGCAAAACGTAATTACCTCCTCAAGGGGATTCGAACCCCCAACTTGCCCACACCGCGAGCGCCTTAGCCGTGGCTAAGGTTGCCACACGAGCTAGCCGCTCATTCGAAAGGAAAAGGCACGACGTGCCTTAAGTCCTTCCTCCCTTCCACGCAAACCAAAAGCGCTTCGAGCGCTTTCCTTCCAATGCCTTCGAATGTAGTCAAGGAGATTCGAACCTTGACGTAAAGCGCTGCCACACACCTTAACAAAAATCCAATTGCCAATGCGCCACTCTGCCCACAATGTCTTGGGCTTTCGACCAACCTTGGATTTATTCGTTGTCTCCCTTTTCAAAATGATTTTCGCACGAGCTCTCTTCGGATGCTTAGCCAACGATTAACACGAGCAAGGATTAATTTCAAATGAACCTTAGGATCCCCCTTTATATAGTCTTCTCCTCATTTTCGATGACGTCGGTGCATTATTGATTTTCCCTCTTTCTTTAGACGTCGGCGCTAACTTTAATTTTAATTTTAAAATTAAAATTTAAAATTTAAATTTAAATTTTAAATAATTAAAATTTAAACTAAATATTTAAAATTAAATATCTCCATCACCGGGGCACCTTTTTCGATGAAACGAAAGGCCAACCTGGGTTTTAAGAAAAACCCATTTCAAATCTGCCATCCATGGTTTTAAATAAAACCTTTTATTTTGCCTGCCTTGGTTTTCACAAAAACCCTGAATTTATCCATGCTTTCCAAAATATCATTTGCCCATCAAAACTCAATGTGATCCATATGACATCAATGATTCATGTGACATCAATGACAACATAAAATAACTCAAATTGCCAACAATCTCCCCCTTTGTCATTGATGGCAACACCTCTAAAGCAAAAACCACAATCACTCGCAAAAACCATCTCTCGAGAATCAAAGTTGCTCCCCCTGACTCAATACTTTCTATGGAGGCTGCTCCCCCTGACTCAATGCTCTCTTTGGAGGCTGCTCCCCCTAACTCAATGCTCTCCCCCTTACTCAAATCTCTCCCCCTTTGACATCAATGGCAAAAGGGACACCTATGGGGCTAAAATATATGACTCTTAAGCATAGCCCCCTCACCACCTTCTCTCTTGAGGTGATTAATTTTGGGGTGGGAGTACCTTTACTCCCAGATGTTCTCTTAAACACTCAAACGCTTCTCTTGGTAATGGTTTTGTAAAGATGTCTGCAATCTGATATTTTGTAGGAACATATTCCAATCTTACTTGTTGCTCTGTAACCTGTTCTCTTAAAAAGTGATACTTGATTGGAATGTGCTTTGTTCTGGCATGCATTACTAGATTCTTCGAGATACTTATAGCACTAGTATTATCACACAGAATAGGAATGGGATGATCATGTTCTATGCTGAAATATTTAAGAGTCTGTTTCATCCATAATACTTGTGAACAACATGCTGCTGCTGCAATATATTCTGCCTCTGTTGTGGAAAGTGACACTGATGGTTGTTTCTTACTTAGCCAAGAAACTAGGCAATCACCAAGAAAGAATGCTCCTCCGCTTGTGCTTTTTCTATCATCAATATTTCCTGCCCAATCTGCATCTGTGTAGGCTGTGAGAGTAAACTTACTACTTCTAGGATACCATAGACCATACTCCATTGTTCCTTTGAGATATCTGAGAATTCTTTTCACTGCTGTCACATGTGATTCTTTTGGAGCTGCTTGAAATCTTCCCACTAAACCAACTGCCTGTATTATATCTGGTCTTGTGGTTGTAACATATAATAGGCTACCAATCATAGATCTATATAGAGTTTGATTTGCATCAGGAGATTCATCATATTTGCTTAATTTACACCCTGTGACCATTGGAGTACTAACTGGCTTACTATCTTCCATTTTGAATTTCTTCAACATCTCCTTTATATACTTTGTTTGTGAAAGAAATATCCCTTTTTCTAATTGTGAAATCTGTAATCCGAGGAAAAAGGTTAATTCACCAAGCATAGACATTTCAAACTCATTAGTCATGTTTCTTGCAAATTCTTGACACATTCTATCATTGCTACCCCCAAAAATGATATCATCCACATACACTTCCACAATCATCAAATCATTTCCCTTATTTTTAATATACATATTGCTATCAACTGTTCCCTTTCTGAAACCTTGCTCTCGAAGATATTTATCCAGTCTTGAATACCATGCTCTAGGGGCTTGCTTTAAGCCATAGAGAGCCTTTTTCAATTTACACACATAATCTGGCTTATCTGCTTGATTAAACCCATCAAGTTGTTCAATGTAAACTTCTTCTTCTAAATGACCATTCAGAAAAGCTGATTTGACATCCATCTGATATACTTTGAAATTCCTGTAGCTTGAAAGTGCCAAAAACATCTGTATAGCTTCCAATATTGCAACTGGTGCAAAGGTCTCATCAAAATCAATTCCTTCTACTTGTGCATATCCTTTACACACCAATCTTGCCTTGTTTTTGATGACTTGACCATCTTCATTTAGTTTGTTCCTGTAGACCCATTTAGTACCAATTACATTTTTTCCTTTTGGTCTTGGAACTAATTCCCAAGTCTTACTTTTTTCAATCTGATCTAGTTCTTCCTTCATTGCCTTAATCCAACATTCATCATTTTCTGCCTCTCTGAAATCCTTTGGTTCTATCTTGGATAATAGTGAAACATCTGCTTGTTCTGTTGAGCCTATGATTCCTCTTCTTGTCCGTCTTACATCAGGACTGCCAATGATCAAGTCCTCTGGATGATTTTTTTGAATATATCTTGATGTAGTTTTGGAAGGTATATTCTGCAAATCTTCTTCATCTGAATCTTCACCCATTTCTTCCTGACAACTTTCTTCTTCTTCAGGAATATCTTCCTGAGGTGGCTCATTTATTCCTGTTCTTTCATCAACTCTGACATTTATACTTTCCACCATGGTATGTGTTCTTTTATTGTAGCATCTGTAGGCCTTAATTTTTGTAGAGTATCCAAGAAAAATACCTTCATCACATCTAGGATCAAACTTGCCCAAGTCCTTATTCTCTCTTTTGATATAACACTTACTTCCAAAAACTCTGAAGTAGTTTACCGTGGGAGGTCTTCCTTTCCAAAACTCATATGGAGTCTTATGTTGCTTTGTTCTAACTTGAGCTCTATTCATAACATAGATTGTTGTACTGATTGCTTCCTTCCAAAATCCATCTAAATTTTTTGATTCATTTAGCATTGCTCTAGCCATATTCTCAAGAGTTCTATTCTTTCTTTCTACTACTCCATTTTGCTGAGGAGTCCTGGCTGCTGAATATTCTTTTCTGATTCCATGTTCTGCACAAAACTCAATGAATTCTGTAGAGATGAATTCCCCTCCTCTATCTGATCGCAAACACTTGATCTTCTTTCCTGTTTCATTTTCTACCATTTCTTTGAATACTTTGAAATGCTCAAATGCCTCTGATTTCTCTTTCAGAAAAACAACCCAAGTCATTCTAGAATAATCATCTATGAACAACATGAAGTAGCTTTCACCTTGTAGACTTTTAGTTCTCATAGGCCCACATAAATCAGTATGAATCAATTCTAATACCTTGGAAGAGGAATATTCTTTTGCCTTGAAACTTGATCTTGTTTGCTTTCCATATTGACATTGTGCACAAATTGTATTTGAAGGTCTTTTTATCTTTGGTAGATCTCTGACAATTTGTTTGTTGCTTATCCTTACTATGTTATCAAAGTTCAAGTGACACAACCTTTTATGCCATAACCAACTCTCTTCTTCTTGAGATAGAAGACATTTTTCCTTTTTTATTTCACTGAACATGTAGAGATTGTTATTGGTTCTTTCTATAGTTGCAACAAGCTTCCCTATTTTTGTTTCCCTGATTTTGCATCCTGTAGAGGAAAAAGTAACTGTGTACCCTCGATCACAAAGCTGACTTACACTCAGTAGGTTGTGTTTTAGACCCTCAACATAGAGTACACCTTGTGTAGTTGTCTTTCCATCATCCAAACTTAAAGTTCCTTTCCATTTGATTTTAGTTGAAGCATTATCACCAAATCTCACAGATCCACTATTGTTTCCTTTTAAAGAAATGAACTTATTCTTATACCCAGTCATATGACTAGAGCACCCACTATCAATATACCATTTGTCCATCTTGTAACCCAGTAGAATCTGCCCTCAAGTTGTTAGCCTTTCCGAAGGAACCCGCTCTGATACCAATTGAAGAACACAAGATTATAATGAGAGGGGGGTGAATAGTATAAGACCACTTTTTACTTTCTTTCCAAATCAATATCAATTAATGTCCTTAATTGCAATAACCAAATATAGAAGTGTGCATTAATAACTCAGATAGTAGTAGTAAGCAAGAGCACAAGTCACCACACACAATTGAGACACAAGATTTAACGTGGTTCCCCCAATGTGGGGTACTCCACCAGATAATATCCTTATAATATTTCACACAAAAATAAGGATCCTTATCCAATACAATGATTTCTTTGATCTGCTCAAAGCTAGGCAATAACAAGTTCACACAGAACTTGTCCAAATATGAATAACAAGCTCACACAGAACTTGTCCAAAACTGAATAACAAGCTCACACAAAACTTGTCCAAAACTAAATAACAAGCTCACAAAGAACTTGTCCAAAACTGCTCTAACAAGCTCACCAAGAACTTGTCCAAATATGCTCTAGCAAGCTCACCAAGAACTTGCCCAAATATGCTCTAGCAAGCTCACCAAGAACTTGCTCAAATATATCCACAAATCTATCCCAAAACTGTCCACAAAGTTGTCCCAAAACTATCCACAAAGCTATCCCAAAACTATCCACAAAGCTGTCCCAAAACTATCCACAAAGGCCTTCTCAAAGGCTCAATCAATCATGCTCAAGTAGCACTCAAATATCATCCACAAATCTATCAAGGCAAAGCTCAAATATGAACTCAACAATGAATGGCAATGTACTCTTCAATGGATGACAACAATGATCCACAATGATCTCAACTCAACTCAACTCAAATCAATCTCAACTCAACTCAAGTCAACTCATAGAAGCATAAAGAGAATTGTTAGAGACTCAATATGTTCTAATCTCAATCTCAACTCAAATCAGAATTATGGAATAGTTTGTTTCATGGAACTTGACCAATCACCTCACACAATCACTTGACTAGGCTCAATCAACTCAACTCAACCAATCACCACAAGGGACTACTCTTTCTCACAAAAACCCTAGTCCAAGCATGTATCAACCAACTCAAATGTTTCCAACAATGCTCAACCATAAATCTCACATAACAATGATACTCATGTTCTTTTCAAGTTCTTTCACAACCAATGGGCTTCAACAACTATGCTTATAAAACAAGGTTTAAACACAACTCTCAAACCAGAAAACCTTGAAGCATTCAACCAACCACTTTCGAAAAGGAAACCACAATCAATCCTTTTCACTCCAATGATATTTCAGAAATCAACCACCATAAAAAATCAATAGGAGAATGTGCCCATACCTTTTTGATGCCAAGAAGTTGTCCACAAAATCTGCCACACTAAACACAACTTTCCTTTCCAATCTCAATAAGGGTTAGTGGACTTCAAATAATAATCACAAGATAAGCATAACTCAATTTACACCTTTTTACTCCAACTTAATAAACACATCCACCAAAGTCCTTTTTAATAAAAACCCTTATCAAAAATAATAATCAATAAGGCTCTCAAAAATATTTTATAACAACTCCTTATTTCTCCTAAATCTTAATTTTCAATTTCATGAATATCAAAATAAATCAACAACTCATCCACCTCTGAAATAATAATCACAACCCTTATAAAAATAAAGTTTAATTAAAAACTTTAATTATTCCTTAACCACCTTATAACTCCTATCCTAGGGCATCAACGAAATTAAATTAGAGCAAAATGTAATTACCTCCTCAAGGGGATTCGAACCCCCAACTTGCACACACCGTGAATGCCTTAGCCATGGCTAAGGTTGCCACATGAGCTAGCCACTCGTTCGAAAGGAAAAGGCACGACGTGCCTTAAGTCCTTCCTCCCTTCCACGCAAACCAAAAGCGCTTCGAGCGCTTTCCTTCCAATGCCTTCGAATGCAATCAAGGAGATTCGAACCTTGACGTAAAGCGCTGCCACACACCTTAACAAAAAGCCAATTGCCAATGTGCCACTCTGCCCACAATGTCTTGGGCTTTCGACCAACCTTGGATTTATTCGTTGTCTCCCTTTTCAAAATGATTTTCGCACGAGCTCTCTTCGGATGCTTAGCCAACGATTAACACGAGCAAGGATTAATTTCAAATGAACCTTAGGATCCCCCTTTATATAGTCTTCTCCTCATTTTCGATGACGTCGGCGCATTATTGATTTTCCCTCTTTCTTTAGACGTCGGCGCTAACTTTAATTTTAATTTTAAAATTTAAATTTAAATTTTAAATAATTAAAATTTAAACTAAATATTTAAAATTAAATATCTCCATCACCGGGGCACCTTTTTCGATGAAACGAAAGGCCAACCTGGGTTTTAAGAAAAACCCATTTCAAATATGCCATCCATGGTTTTAAATAAAACCTTTTATTTTTCCTGCCTTGGTTTTCACAAAAACCCTGAATTTATCCATGCTTTCCAAAATATCATTTGCCCATCAAAACTCAATGTGATCCATATGACATCAATGATTCATGTGACATCAATGACAACATAAAATAACTCAAATTGCCAACATCTTCCGTCTTTCCAAATGCTTTTGCAAGAGTGGTTATTAATACAAAGTTATATAATAACATTCCTATGGAAAGATCAGTTAGGAATGGATGCCCATTGGCCCCCTATCTATTTATAATAGTTGTTGATGTGCTTGGTTATCTATTGGAAACTATAATTAAAGAGGGTAGGATAAGGAGTATCCCCCATATGAATGGATCCTAGCTTATCAACTCTCACTTTTTAGATGATTCTATGATTTTTCTTTGGCAAATCAGCAAAATCTTGTGAACATCATTGAGACAGTTCACACATTTTGTAGGGCCTCTAGTTAAATAATCCAAGAATCTAAGAGCTCTGTTATTCCCTTTGGATTTTATGATAAGCTAGATTAGATACCCACAATATGGAAGTGGGTGAAAATAGGAGAATTATCTAAGTATTTGGGCTTTCCTTTTGGTGTTGAACTTTCACCCAAATCTATGTGGGATTGGTGTATGGACAAATTTGCCAAAAAATTTAAGTATTGGAAATATCTGAAAATGTCTCAAGCAGCTAAAATCCAGATTACTAGAAAAATTTATCCCCCTTCCATGTTTAATTCTCTTCTATTTTGACTCCTACCAAGGATGGGTATGATAAGATGAACAATATGCTTTGGGAGTTTTTTGGGCAAAAAACCTTGCCAAATGAGGCCTCCCAATGATCTTCTTGAGAAATTGTTGCAGACTAGTTTCATGCGGTGGGCCAAGAATCCCTAACCTTCAAGCATAGGGCTATGCACTCATGGATAAATGGATGCAAAGGGTGATCATAGAGAATTATCCATAGAAGGTGTTGGTGAGGGAGCATTTGAAAAACCCCCAGGTGGAAGGTAAAATTTAGGTAAATATGTCATATACTAAAATTCTTTTACAAGCCCCTTATTTCTCTATAGAAGGTTGTAATATTATCAAAGGAATTTGGAAATCCTAGTAACAAGTACACCAATTTATTTTATGGTAGACACCTCTAGAGCAAGACCTCACATATTTCCTTCACACAACTTATGGTGGTCACCCCTCCTCACGCTTGATGCATAACATCTTGGTATGAGTCCCTAGTTTCCTGCTAGGCGTCTTTTCAAAAGGGGAATAATTCTAGTGGGTGACATTTGGGATTTTTATCAGTCCTAATGGAAAAATTTAAAGCAAATCTAGTCATAATTTGGCTTCTATCCTACTGATAAAGTAGTGATTATATGGATCATTTCCATTGCCTCCCAGGCACCCTAACCTCTATCTTCTCCACTAGAAGCTAGTCCTCATTGGTCTCATTGGAAATGGTTTTGCAATAATAACTTTAACTAAATAGTCCTTAAGTTTTAGTACCAAGCCCTGCTTCCTTTGAACTATCAACAGTTTGCAGATATGATCAATAAAAAATGGAACTTATAGCTCAGTTGGGAAACTTGGGCAAGAACCTTCAAGCTTATAAACTCTACCCCAATACAAGGAAATTTCTAGATTCTTATTTGGAATGTAGTCCTTCAAGGTCTACCTAGTCGTAGCAAACTGAAATGGATGGGCTAAGGACAAGGTGATTGCCCTTTTGTGGTTTGTAAGATACAATACAACATATTTTGGAACTGTGCTCGTACCCACCGTATTTGGTGTTAAGCGCAACAATTTATTTATCCCTTACCATTGCCTATGGCAAAGTATCAAGACTTATTGGGGATCAATATGATGCCCAATCAAAATTTTCTTCTCTTCATTACCAAGGCAACTATCATATTTCATATATAGAAGACTCAATGCAAATATATTTTAGAACTAATCAAGAAGATATCTCTAATATCTCAGTAGCTAACATTTTTACTATTGTAAAATTCTAGTTGCAGGTTGAGTCAACATGTTGCACCCGTAAGGAGAAAGTACTACAAGAAAAAATTATAAAATTATAGCTCTAAAGAGGTGTATCTCTGAGACCTCAACTCATAAATCAAATGGTATTTATAGATTACATAATATGGAAGGTGAATTAGTTGATCAACATAGCTTGGTGATGCATAATCAGGCACACTTGATAAAGCATTTGGGTCAAGTGGAATTAGAAGCCAAAAAAACTCATTCCAATCCTCATATTAGGATCCCATCGTAGCATGAGGTGGAGCAAGGACACTTAGACTCGTCTCCTTAGCAGATGTTTCTCCAACATGGCTAATCCCTTGCAGTTTTTTTTTGGTAGAGTGTAGTAGTCTCTTCTCAGCCATTGGGGATATTAGTTTTTAATATGACATATTTTTTCATCCCCATAAAATCCACTGGGGATATTAGTTTTTAACATGGATCACCAGGGGATCACTTATGTGGTTGTTCACTTCCAATTTTTGTAGTCGGGTGCCTTGAGTGTCATAATATTTCTCAATTATCCTCTATGTTGGTCATTCATGGCCTCATATTGTAATACAATAGTTAGGATTTGTGTGTGGTCTTTGGTGTGCTTATTTTTGGTGATGGGTACCTTGTGTGGCCCTGTGAATGCACCTGTGTTTGCTTTGTCCCTACTATATGGAAGTCTATCGTGGTTCTAATGTTGTTAGGTGTTCAAGCTTGGGTGTAGGCACCTAGACCATGATCTACCTTTATATTGTATTTGTTCCCTTAATATTTTAGCTAATATGAATTTGGTAGTAAATTCAATAAAAAATTTGATATTTCCTAACAAGCACACACACTCCCATCTTAATTTGACATGAATGTTTGTGTTGGGCATGTTTCCCACCATGTTCTTGATGTGTTGAGAACTGTGTTGGTTTAGATATCATGGTTTAAGAGGCTTCTCCCTCTTGGGTATGGTTTGGAATCCCACCCCATTATTTTTGGTATAAAGAGGAGTGATGGGTACATTACCAAAAACATTTCTTTATAGGGAGGATGTTTGGGCACCAAGCATGGTATTGGCTTCTTGGCTAGATAAAGCACTAAGACTTAGCACCTTTTGGGAGGTTCTTGGTTCAAATCCTCTAAACACCCTTTTATATAAATTTGAGATAGTTTTTTGGATGATATGGTATCCAATGTGGCAATGATGATGCGGTTGTTAAACAAAATTTTCTATATAAGGATGAAGAAACCCAATCAAATGGAAATAACTCATCAAAAAAATTATACTTATCCCTACCTAGTCAATAGAAAGTGCATTGCATAGGTTTTCTCTCTTTTCCAAAAGATGATACATGGTAGTCTATGGTTTCTTGATTTTCTATCTAGTGGCCTACATAGTCAGTGTCCTGATGGCTACCCTTGACCAAATCAGTGATAATTAGCAACAATTAGTTTGCTTAAGTACTATTATAATGGAGTACTATTTAGTACATAGTTGGCACCCCCTCAACTACACAGTCAACAACACATGGTATCTCCTTGTTGTTGAAGGTACATTTAATTTTGGTGGTATTTTGTGTGATTTGTAAGTCAAAATCTTGGGGATAATAGCTTTTTCATACATAAGTGTTTTAAGCTATTAATTTTAAATCACATGGTTTTTGAAGCTTTTTACATTGGAGTATAATTTCTCATCATAACTACATATATGAGGCTATATTTTGGTAGGGATTCCATGGATCAACATGTGCCCTTACTAAATGGACCCAACTATGCTACTAAAAAATCAAGATTAAGGCTTTGACCTAGAGTAAGGGACTCCTTAAATATGTGAATGAATATCCTTTAGCCATTGATTTTGATGAAAGAAAGTAGTTGTTCAATTATAATAAGAGAAATCTCTTGGGGCAATTACTATTCATATTGACAAGATCTATGACAACCATAGTCACAACACCTTAGATACAAAAGAGATATTGAAGAAGGTATAGGACATGTGTGACCACATTGACTATGTATAGATCAATATGTTGGAGGTAAAACTTGTTATTTTAATCATAGAGAATTTTAAGGTCATGGATGAGTACATTAATCAATTTAATAATTTAAAAAAATCAACAAAAAAAAGGTGTTGACGATGCTTGTTTCTATGCTTAGGGTGAGGATGATCGTGATGGTGAGACCTCACAAACACATATAGTTATTCATTCAACATATTAGACATCTATATATTTTTAAGAGTAGATTGTAGATTCAAGGACAACTTAAAATATGATTAATCATCAATATCTCTTGCATGACTACAATAGATAATATTCTGGAGAGCATATTTTTTTTTACTTGATAATAAGGGGTTGTACTCGGGTCCCCCACCCTTAAAAAATTACATATCTCTTATTTAGAGCTTGAGAGTTTACAAAACAGATACACTTCTCATATCAATTGAGATGTTATAGCTATAAACCTACATCATTTTACATAAAATGTCTAAATTCTTTATTTTTATTTTTTGGATATTTTTAAATCTCTGTATGAATACAATTACTCCATAATTTAGCATATTTATTAAAATTTTCTATAACAACCTTTAAATTGCCAAAACTTCACCTTTGCTATCTATGCCTTGCATCTTAGTAGAGTAATATTTCCAAAACATCGCACTATCATAGTTCACTTTACCAAATCTGGATTGCTAGTTTCCTTCCTGAAACACAAGTGCAACCACAAAAATTATAATAAATAGTCTAAATGAACACACATTATTGTTACAAAATAAAATAGATATTACCAATGGAAAACATTAATGTAAATCTTAATCATTAAATTATTTAGGCAATCAATATTTTTTGTTAGCTTCAACTAAAATTTCTACTTCCTCTAACCATGGAAAGGAGATCTTAACTTCACGATCCTCAATCAAAATTCCTCTATTGGCTAGCTTATCTGCACATTTGTTTCCTTCCCTTAATATACGTGTAAACTTGATTTCTTCAAACTTTAGAGCAAGATCTTGAATTTCCATAATTATATCTTGTATGTTCCATGGACCCTTTACTTTCCTCAACGTTGCATTTATTACTATGAGAGAATCACCTTCCATCCATACCCTGTTCCATTTCATTATTTTACATATTTTTAACCCTTCTAAATTTACCTAAGCTTCAAATTCATTATTTGTCTTAAATCCACATTGGAAAGCATAATGAGACAAAATCTCTATATTATTTCTAATTATTCCTCCTCAATCTGCTAGTCCCAGATTTCCATTAGATGCTCCATCCAAATTTAATTTAACCCACTCCACATCTGGCAGTTTCCACTTTATATTTCGAAGAACACAAGCTTGTACTGAGAGGGGGGTCAACAGTATAATATAAAACTTTTCTCTTTTCTTTTCAAAGTAATAACTTCAAATAATATCAATGCAATAATGAAAAAATGCACAAATCACCATTCACACAAGAGACAAGGATTTACATGGAAACACCCTTTCGAGAGAAAACCACAGCAAAATATTGCTTATAATTTTCTTCAATAAATTTTGTGGGAACCAACCCATAAGAGACACCAATCCCCTATACAAGTTTGTGGACACCAATCCATAGGAGACACTAATCCCCTATACAAGTTCATGGACACCAATCCATAGGAGACACCAATCCCCTATACAAGTTTGTGGACACCAATCCACAGGAGACACCAATCCCCTTACTCAATTTCATGGACACCAATCCCCTTGCTCAATTTCATGGACACCAATCCTCTTTTTCACAAACACTGCTCAAAGTTGCTCCAAAACTTTCTCACAAATACTGCTCAAATATGCTCCAAAACCTTCACAAACACTACTCAAATCTACTCCAAAACCTGCTCACAAACATTGCTCAAATATGCTCCAAAATCTGCTCACAAATACTACTCAAGTTTACTCTAAAATCTGCTCATAAAAACTACTCAAATCTGCTCCAAAACCTGCTCACAACACTGCTCAAATCTACTCCAAAATATTCTCATTAATGGCATCAAGTTCTACTCACAAATATGATATATAATTTTCCCTTTTTGCTTCTTTATCTAAATTTCAAATCAAACACTTTAATATCCCTTATTACTCCTTTTGAAAACATATACAATAAGCTAAATTAAAGATAACTCCTTATATCTCCCTTTTAAAACTTATAAAAATGAACTTTATTAACAACAAAATAACTCCTTATATCTCCATCAATTATTTAATTAATTAAATAACTTTACCTTCACTAAAATTTATTCACATACCTCTTATGATTGCACGAGTTCTGCTCTAATACTTTAATCATTAAAGATGGTACAAAAATTATTGAGAAAAACCTTAACATGTTGCCGAGGGAATTTGAACTTATGACCTTCAACAATGTAGTGCCCTCATGTTGGTTGGAAACTGATTAGGCTAACCCAATGGTTGAGACTTAAAGAGCAAAAGGATATATTTGAAATTTTATCATATGCCCGTTTTGAGTTTACTTCAAGTGTTGGTCAACTCTTTCATTTTGAAGACCCTTACTAGAATCTTATTCCCTTGACATAATTATCACTCCTTCAAATCGTAGGGTTTAAACACATTTCATCCAATGCTGATAGCCCTGTGTTAACTCTGGTAGTGGTGTGCATAACCAATCTCTTCAATCTGATGACATCCAATCAAGTCTCCTCCAAGGTGGTAGGGTTTCAACGGCCAAAGACTATCTTATTGATCCGTCGTTGAAACTCAAATTTCTTCTCCTAATTCTTCTCATGATTTGGTGATGAAGCTTGTAGAGTCTTGAGCACAAATTCTCTCTTGATTCAAAAAATAATTCATTGGTGCTCACTATGTAGTCTATGTACACGTACGAAAAGCTTATGCTTCCAAAATGCCTTCTTTCTTCTTCGATGTCCATTGCCTTCCAAAAATAAGGTAAGTGCCTTAGAAAAAAATAAAAGAATTTATTTATAGTTATCGTGTGGTGATTCGTCATCATCTTCAAATCATGCATCTCATGGGTTTCACTCTTGCTGAGTTCAAAGGATATCAATCTGAATATGGCATTGGAGTTATGGCATCATTGCTTCTGATGATGTTCTAAAATACTTCAATCACTTTATCAATTGCATCACCTTGCTTTGAACCTCCACCTCTATAGAGTCTCTCAATTCATATTCGGTGCTTGAAAAAATCTCTCTTGTGTTTCTCTTCTGGTCTATTCGCCTTTCCTTTGAACCTCCATCTCTTATGCTCAAAATAATCTCTTCGTCGCTCCTCTTCTATGGATCGAATTAAAACTAGGGTATTTTTGGACTAGTTGTCACCTTCAAGCTATCCTTAGTGAGTATAGATGTTCATCCTTCTTTCACTACACATGATGTTGTGTCCTTTCATCCTTTGCACTCTGTTGTGTCTTCTCATAATCTTCAACCTGTGCTCCTCTCTGAGACATCCTCCCTTATATTCTCCTCACTGCTCGTTCACCTTTCGAAGGATATATGAATTCCATGCACCTTTCAAAATGAATTATTTACCTCATATTTATATGATTTCCTTTTTCATTCATGCCCAAGGAGGTCGGCCCATGCATTTAAATATTTGAATTTTAATTTCACTTTTGTATAGTGCGCTCAAGGATGTCATCCCATGCAGATTATAATACTTAAAATTTTATATATTTAATTTTTTTTATTTAAATATAAACCTTCCACTTCATTTAAATTTTTATATATTTAAATATTTTTATTTAAATATAAATCTTCCCCTTTAATATTTAAATATTTCATTTAAATATTAAAATTACCTTTGAAGATATCTGCCTTGACATCAATGACAACATTAAATCACCCTTGAAGATATATGCCTTGAACATCAATGAAAACTCAACATTTCATCCTTGAAGATTTTTTACCTTTGACATCAATGACAACTCAATATTTCTAAAAATCTCCCCCTTTGTCATTGATGGCAACCCTACAAAGAAACTATACTTTACTGAAATAGAATCACAAGTTGCTCCCCTTATTAAAATTCTTCCCCTTTGACATCAATGGCAAAGGCTTCTTGAGGATGTAAGATAAGATACTTGACAACACCCCCTTTACTCCCTACTCTTACTGAGACTTCAATTATGATATGGGAGTGAAACTCCCAAATCACTATGCTATTTTCTTATTCTATTTTCTTTCTCTAAACTTTGGAGGTCATATTCTTTTGCACAATTTGACCATCCTCTTTATTACTTGATTTTTAAAGTTTAGGGAACACTGTTCTACACCATCTAGTTGTATGCCCAAAATTATTATATTTGTAATAAATTATGCTGTAGTACATGAGAGGTGTAAATCAATTGAAATTCCTCTTGGTGAAACCAAAATTATTTTTAGCATGAACCCTGTAATGTACAACTTTATGACCAAAATGGTGACATGAGAAACAATAGCCATGGAAGAAATATTGAAACTTGTCTGATTGCCTTGGAGGATATGGCCACATGGTTCTCTCATTATTGTTTTTGTGATGGAATTCGTTCTTTGATGATGCTTTGTTTTCTTCCTCCTTGATGCTTCCACTTCTCAACACATTAGCATAGGTATTAGGCTCTTCTTTAATTATTTTCTTTGATTCCTTTATTCCTATTGAGATTGACTTCCCCTTTTGCATCTTTTGACTTTCTTCAAAACCAAGTCTAGTATTTATAACCGAAGATCTTTATGCTTTGATAATATCATCCAATATTTTTGTGCTTTTCTCAAGCATAATATTTTGTTATAGCTTATCATTATATTCTTCCACTTCCTTCCTTAAAGAAATAACTTTATGTTTCAACTTTTCACATTCTAACTCTTTTGTCTTTAGCTTCTTAGCCATACCTTCTTCAATTCACTTTACTTCTTCAACTTTAACTTTCAAGTCAATGATTTCTTGCAACAAATTTGCCTTTGTCATCTCATCCTCTTGTACTTGAGTCTTCAATCTTGAGTTATTCTTTCTAAGCCTTTTAAACTCTTCAAGAGCAACAAGTTCCTTTTCTATGTGAACTATGGCTTCCTCTTAATTTTTGAATCTTTCTTTATTTTTTTTTATTTTTGACAATAGAAGCATCTTATTTCACCTTCTTAGTCATGTGTGTTCTTGTAATATCTTTCTTCAAGTGGTTAGGCTTTCACGAAGGAACCCGCTCTGATACCAATTTAAGAACACAAGTTATACTGAGAGGGGGGTGAACAGTATAAGATAATACTTTTTCCTTTTCTTTTCAAAGAAATAAATTCAAATAATATCAATGCAATAATTAAACAATGCACAAATCACCATTTACGCAAGAGATAAGGATTTACGTGGAAACACCCTTTTGGAAGAAAACCACATTGCTTATACTTTTTTTCAATAAATTTTGTGGGCACCAACCCACAAGAGACACCAATACCCTATACAAGTTTGTGGACACAAATCCACAGGAGACACCAATCCCTTATACAAGTTTGTGGATGCCAATCCACAAGAGACACCAATCCCCTTGCTCAAGTTTGTGGACACCAATCCTCTTGATCACAAACACTGCTCAAAGCTACTCAAAAACTTACTCACAAAAATTGCTCAAATGCTCCAAAACCTTCTCACAAACACTACTCAAATATGCTCCAAAACCTGCTCACAAACACTGCTCAAATATGCTCCAATATGCTCACAAACACTACTCAAATCTGCTCCAAAATATGCTCATAAACACTGCTCAAATCTGCTCCAAAACCTGCTCACAAACACTGCTCAAATTTACTCCAAAATATTTTCATTAATGGCATCAAGTTCTACTCACAAATCTGATATATAATTTTTACTTTTTGCTTCTTTATCTAAATTTCAAATCAAACACTTTAATATCCCTTATTACTCCTTTTGAAAACATATACAATAAAGCTAAATTAAAGATAACTCCTTATATCTCCCTTTTAATACTTATAAAAAATAAACTTTATTAACAAAAAAATGACTCCTTATATATCCCTTAATTCTTTAATCAATTAAATAACATTACCTTCACTAAAGTTTACTCACATACCTCTTATGATTGCACGCGTTCTACTCCAATACTTTAATCATTAAAGATGGTACAAAAATTATTGAGCAAGACTTTAACACGTTGCTGAGGGGATTATAAATTTTTTATCTTCAGCAACATAGTGCCCTCATGCTAACTAGAAATTGATTGGGCTAACCCAATGGTTGAGACTTAAAGAGAAAAATGATATATTTAAACTTTAATCAAATTCTCATTTTGAGTTTGCTTCAGGCACTGGTCTGCTCTTGCATTTTGAAGACCCTTACTAAAATCTTCTTCCCTTGACTTTGTTATTCACTCCAAATCGTAGGGTTTAAACACATTTCATCCAATGATGATGGCCCTATTTTAACTTTGGTAGTGGTACGCATAACCGAGCTCTTCAATTTGATGATGTCCAATCACGTCTCCTCCAAGCTGCTAGGGTTTCAACAACCAAAGACTGTATTGATCCATCGTTGAAACTTGAATTTCTTCTCCTGATTCTTCTCACAATTTGGTTACAAAGCTTGTAGAGTCTCGAGCACAAATTATTCTCTTGATTTGAAAAATAATTCAATGGTGCTTACTATGTAGTTTGTGTACAACTGCAAAAATCTTATACTTCCAAAATACCTTCTTTCTTCTTTGTTGTCTGTTGTCTTCCAGGATAAGGTGAGTGCCTTAGAAAAAAATAAAAGAAATTATTTATAGTTACCATGTGGTGATTTATCGTCGTCTCTGAATTGTGAGTCTCATGGGTTTCACTCCTACTGAGTTCAAAGGATATCAATTTTAATATGGTATTAGAGTTATAGCATCATTTCTTCCTTACACACTTCAGTGCAGACAAGAACTACTACATATATCTTGTTATGTTTGTGGAGTTATGGCATCATTGCTTTTGACAATGTTCTAAAATACTTCAATCACTTTATTAATCATGTCACCTTGATTTGAACCTCCACCATCGTAGAGTATCTCTTTTCATATCTGGTACTTGAAACAATCTCTCTACTACTTCTCTTCTGGTATATTCACCTTGCCTTTGAACCTTTGTTGCTTGTACTTGAAACAATCTCTTTGTCGCTCCTCTTTTATGGATCGAATAAAAACTAGGGTATTTTTGAACTAGTTGTTACCTTCAAGCTATCCTCGATGACTGCAGATGTTTGTCCTTATTTCACTACGCACACTTTTGTGTCATTTTACCCTTCGTACTCTGTTGTGTCTTCTCACCGTATTCAACCTACGCTCCTCTCCGAGACATCCTCCCTTATATTCTACTTATTGCTTGTTCTTCTTTCGAAGGATATTCTAATTCCTTACACATTTAAAAATGAATTATTTGCCTCATATTTATATGCTTTCTTTTTATCATTCACACCCAAGGGGTTCAGCCCATGCATTTAAACATTTGAATTTTAATTTCACTTTTGTATGGTGCACTCAAGGAGGTCAGCCCATGCAAATTATAATATTTAAACTTTTATATATTTAAATATTTTGATTTAAATATAAAACTTCCACTTTAATATTTAAATATTTCATTTAAATATTAAAATAACCTTTGAATATATCTGCCTTGACATCAATGACAACATTAAATCACCCTTGAAGATATTTTCCTTGAACATCAATGACAACTCAACATTTCATCCTTGAAGATATTTTAGCCTTTGACATCAATGACAACTCAAAATTTCTAACATATTCTTTCCCTTATTTTTGCTTCTCTTTTACCCAACATCATAATTATTTCTAATGACTTGATTCCATCTATCAAGACTCTCTGATTCCAAATTAGGGTGGGTGAGTTGATTAGCTCAGAAGAATACACAACAAGAAGTGGATTGGTTTAGACTCCTCTATGGCTAAACATATCTTCTTTTTCATTACCTCTAAAATACTTTCATCTCCTTTAAAAATCTTCTATTCCTTTCTAGACATATAGTCCAAAGTATTTTATCTTTTGATATATCACATATTGTCTATAAAGCCTCACTTTTATAAGTGCTCTATCATTGCTTTAACCAATATTCTATGCTATTCATCACCATGCATTTATGAAACAAATTAAGAATCCACTACCATAGATTCCAGACTATTGAGAAATGTCCTAAGATATGGTCAATACTCTCCTCTTCCTTATCACAGAAAACACATTGAGAGGGGCCATGGAAACCCATTTTCATAAGGTTATACCAGGATAAAATTCTTCTATGACCTACTAGCTAAACAAAAATTTGACTTTAGGAATTCTTGGGCTATCCCAAATATCTCTCTATATTCTAGTGACATTATTATTATGTTGCTTTTGAACATTATATTCAATTTTTGTTGCGTATTCTCCTGAGATATTCAAATCCTAAATCAATTCATCCTTTGCACCCCTCAGAATAATCATAGTTGTTATCTTTCTACTCAATTACCTCCTAGCATCAATGTCTTGTATACTTGTAAAAAAATATTTTTTCCATTTGTATCTTCCTTCTCGATCCTTGTACAAAATGTTTGAAACCCTATCATCATATTTTTCTTGAAGCAATCTCATCCAAGGTTTCAAAAATGGATCTAAATTGAGTGGTTTTTTATCACACCAAGTATCCATCCAAATAGAATTTTTTTCTCAAGTTACCACCACCCATCTTAGACTTTTAATCATAATATCAACAGATGTTTTTAAACCATTCCAAAGAGCATAACCATTTGGAAGAGAGAATACAGTAAATATTAAACTTGGGTCATTAAGATCAACATACTTAGAATAATTCTTGCCCATTGTCTTTGACTCTCTTTGTACAATCTCTAGATAAATTTTCCCTTAAGAGCTAAGTTTTCATCTGTAAGAGCTCTTCAACCAAGACCTCCCCTAGTTTTATCATCACACAACTTGCTCCATTTCACCAAAGGAAAATTCCTTTTATTATGTAAACTTGACCATAAAAGGATCGCATAATAAATATTAAACTGATTTTTGCATATAATATAATGACATATAATATGTTGGAATGGCTTGTAAGATTGACTTAATTAACTGCACTCTTCCTACTAATGATAACCATTTGCCTTTCCAAGTTGGAATTTTATTTTGAACTTTACTAATAACTAGATTCCATAAATCTATCCTCATTCTCCACTCAAATAAAGGCATCCCTAGATATTTTTTTGGTAAATTTACCTCCTCCATTTGAAGCAACCTATAAATTCTTACTTTGATATTATCAAGAGTGTTAAGGAAGTAACTTTTGGATTTAGTTCTCTTTATTTTTTTCCCTAAATATCTTTTGTACTCTTTTAAAAATTTATTCAAAACTATGGCCTCATTTATCCTTGCCCTTCCAAAAATATCTATATCATCTACACACTGTTGATGGGTGATATTATCGATGTTATTACTAACCTTAAGTCCACTTATAAGCCCATATTTGTAAGCCTTCTTTAATTTCCTACTCAAAACTTCTTCCATAATAATGAACAAATAAGGAGATAGAGGATATCCTTGTCTAAGGCCTCTCTTGGCTCTAAAAGACTCTATCACTAACCCATTGACCAACAATGAATAATAAACTGTAGAGACACAAGCTTTAATCCATCTAAACCATTTCTTTCCAAAACCAAACTTATCTAAAATTGCAAAAATAAAATCCCATTTAACCCTATCATAGGCTTTACTCATATCAATTTTTAAGATCATAACTTTCTCTTTTCTTGAAGTTGATGAATGTATAACTTCATGAGCTACTATGATCCCGTCCAAAATTTGTCTCCCTTTCACAAATCCTCCTTGCTCTTCTAAAATGATTATATAACAATGGCCTTAATCTATTCGCCATAACTTTGGAAATAATATTATAAGCCTTATTACATAGGCTTATGGGTCTAAAATAATCAAACAATTCAGCATCATTATTTTTTGAAATTAGGTTAAGATAAGTTGCATTTATTTTATAAGAAATGTATTGTTTTACCCTAGACTGTTCCATTGCACCCAATAAATAATCCTTCACTATATCCCAATTATATTGGTAAAAAATTGTAGAGAGCCCATATAGACTAGGAGATTTATCCTTATTAAAATAAAAAGAGCTAAATGAACTTCTTCTATAGTAATAGGCTCCATCAGCTTCCTATTGTCTTTATTTGTTATAACTGAAGGAACATCTTGAAGGAGATTATCATTAAGAACTTCGGTCTCCTTTGAACCTAGAATATTCTGATAAAATTACTTTACCTCTTTTCTAATTTCATTATGATCTTCAATCCAAATCCCTTCTATAGATTTAATTCTACTAATTCTAGAAGACGATTTCTATATTGTAGCCATCCTATGAAAAAACTTTGTATTTTTATCTCCTTCTTTTAACCAAGTCTATCTTGATTTTAATCTCCAAAATTTCTCTTCCTTAATCAAAAAATTATGATATTCACTAAGCAACTCCCTTTCCTCTGAGATTGTATTATTTTCATCACATTTTTAGAATTTTGAAAGTTTATCCTTTAGTTCTTCTTTCTTCTCAAAAATATTTCCAAAGGTGTTCTTGTTCCAATATTTTAATCTAGATGTCGTAACTTTAATTTGGTTTGGAAGAGCATACAACTCACCATTACCTAAATAATTCCATGTTTGAGATATCATATCAAAAAATTGAGGATGGTCTTCCCACATCTGCTCAAATTTTAAATTTTGATCTTTTTTTTATTCACTTACCATCATTTTAACTCTTATTGGCCAATTATTTGAACCAATTCTTGTTAAGGTATTAATTTTAGCACAAGTTCCTTCATCTAGCCAATGATATAAGAGAATGCATCTATCTAATTTTTCTACTATTAGGTTCTGGCCTCTCCTGTTGTTGGTCTAAGTATAGTTGTCTTCTTCAAACTCAAATTCCCATAAATTATTATTTTGAATAAAAACTGAGAAATATTTCATACTTTGGTTCAATTTCCTAATTTCTCCAAATTTTTCATTCAGATTGGTTATGACATAAAAATATCCAATGATCATGAAACAGGTTTCTTGGTCTTTACTTCTCATAAAGGCTTCAATCCCACTCCAAACTTCTAATATACTTGACTAAGTTGTAGGCCCATACACATTGATAAGGATGAAGTGAATATCAGCAAAGTAACAAGTGACTAAAGAGGCTATCCAATGCCTAGTTTTATAAATGGTTAAACAAGAGCTTCTAGAAGGATACCAACAAGTTATAATTCCCCTTGTTGATCCTTCAGAATCCATAGCATCTCATTCACATCTTGCTCAAACTGCTTTCATAGCTTTTGAAACTTCTTCTTTTGTCATTTTAGTTTCCTGGATATAGAGAATATTAGTTTTATTACTTAAACATAGGTCCTTAATACATCTATGATTTGAGGGGGTATTAGCACCCCTTATATTCCATGAGATAATAATCATGTCTCATTAGTGACTTTTGGACCCTCTTGCGTATTACCAATATTATTTTGTTGTTTGGTAAAGAGAAGTTCAACCAACTTAGTTTGTGTTCCTTTCTCAATGTTAGCTCTTGCTTTCTTGGATCTTGCTTGATAATTTGAGGGTTTTCCTCTTTTTGCCTTGTGTATATTAGGAGTGGGTATTATTATTATATTCCTCAATATTCTTTCACAATTATTTTTTTCAACATATTTATCTTGTCCTAGCTCTAGTATAGAAGCTTTTTACTAATCTTGCTCATTTTTTGGTATTTCCTTATTAATGGCAGAGGTATTAACTTCTAAAACTACATTTTATTTACCAATTATTTTCTCCTAAATAGTGCATGGTACTTCAAGAGAGTCTTCAAAATATGATGAGACACATTCCTTAGGTTCATCGAGAATTTTCTTCCTTAAAATATGATCATATTGAATAGACAGTTCCTTGCTAATATGGTGAAATTGTTGTATTGTGTCCTATGAGTTTTTATCTACTTTTTATTCATATGCTAAAGCCTCAAAAGAATTGGAATTTCTTCCAGTATCCTTCCTTATTTGTCTCCACTTTTCATTTTCTTTTATATTTCTAGATCTATTTTTTGGAAGTTGAAAACCATCTTTATCCATAACCATTTGTAAATTTCTCTTACGATTTTCTACAAATAATTATGTCGGGCTCTTCTTAGGGCATGATATATCAATATGCACCACCTCATGACATATTCTACATCTAAAATATATTTTTTCATAATCTATAGTTTGGATCCACATCTTATCCCCATACTTAAGAATGATTGATTTTGGTAAATATTTACTTATATCAATCATGACCAATATTCGAGCATATATAGCCAAAAATCCATATTTTGTTGTATCTGAAATCTCAAGGAATTCTCCTAGAGTGTTTCCTATTGCCTTGAAGGTATATAATTCCTAAAATTCAATGGGTAATACAAACATCCTAACCCAAACTAGTACTAGGGATAGATTTATATTTTCAGGTGAAAAGCCTTCATACCAACGGGTAAGGAAGAACCCTACTCTTCCCATAAACCAAGGACCCCCTTTTAGGATTATTTATCTTTCTTCCCTAGAAAAAAAATGTCTAGGAAGAAATATTTGGGAAGAAATGATAGAATCACTCTTGGAGACTTCCAACTCCTATCAATACATTTTCTCAAGGCTAAAGCCCCTGGCCAATACCCATTAAATTTACCAAAAACTACCCTATCTTGGATCAGTGAGGATATCTATGAGGTACGCTCAATAACCTCTACCATTAGGGAAGATTATAAGGATTTAACTATAAATAAATCCATGGAAAGGAACCTAAAACTCAAAATCTAATGAAATATATCTGAAAGTTCTATAGCAAATATTATATTTGATAAAAACTTTATAAAATTTTCATGCACAATTTCTAAGATAAAGAAAGGGAAAAAAGAACTTAGCTAAAAATTTATTTGTCTAGATAGAATATCTTGCCTCACTAAATTCCTAGCCCTTCATTGCTCTTCCCATCATTCGAACCCTAGTTGGAAAATATTTGCAATTTTATTTTTGGTGACTTGAATAATCCTCACTACCCTTGTTTTGAATGGTTGACTTCACAAGGTCGGATAACTCTTCACTAAGATATGGTTGCATATGACCACTCATTTTAAAGCTATTCAAATTTTGCACAATTTGGTCCAATAATTGATTGAATTAGATAACTCTTCACAAAGATATGCCTCCTAAAAGATGAGATGTTTTTTTCAGTAAAAAAATCCTAATCCTTCACACTTTGCAATTTCATTTTTTGTGACTTGAAAAATCGTAAATCATCACTGCCCTTGTTTCGAATATTTTGGAGAGCATATGGGTATTGGGGGTGATTCCTCTTTATAGGTGGCTACATATGGTAAGGTAACAACTGATTCATCTTCATTTGGTAAAGTCCATGTTTTTTGTGTGGGATCTAATCTTCTTTCCATATATCACATCATTCATATGAATAAGAAGGTTAATTTTTAGTCAAATTGATAGAAGATTAAGGATATTGATGATGGATTGAAGGCATTTACCTCATAATATTATAATGAGTCTGATTAGATGTAAAAGCTTGGATATTGTCCATCATCTTATTCCTCCTCCTCCTCTAGAAGAAAGACCTTGTGGCTATGATGACATAGATAGATGATGATAACAAGTGATAGGATTACAAACTAGTGCATTTGAGTTATGGATTCTTGCAACATATGAGTCAACATCAATTCACTATTGATATTCCTCCTATTCCTCCTTTAGCATAGTTTATGAGGGGTGCATCTTGTAAAAGCATAATTGAGGTTCATTCCTAAAAAATATTGTTAAGCATGCTACAAAACCTTGAAACTCATTCACAATGATATTTGTGGATCCATGGAGCACCTTATCTTTATAGAAATAAGTACTTTCTTACCTTTATTGATAATTTATCTAGGTATATTTTATCGTACACCATTCATACCAAAGATGAAGCCTTTAGAAAGTTCAAGGAATTTAAGGCTTTTGTGGAGAATTAGTTTGAGAGGAATATCAAGTGCTTGCGGATAGATTGAGGATATTTGTATGTTAGTATACCTTCATTGATTCCATGACTCTTGTAACAACCCACCAAAACCAACCCGATATATATATATATATATATATATATATATATATATATATATATATATATATATATATATATATATATATATATATATATATATATATATATATATGCAAGTAGGTTCACAAAGAAGTCCCAATATTATTTTTTAACATTTAAGTGGACAAGAATGGCCAACATCCCATGTTTTTGGGGTTCACCTTACTAAACCTCACTATTTAGAAGGATGCCAAAGTGGTCCCCCCACATTTCTTATACCCTCACTAGTATAGGATAATTTGACCACAACGTAGGGATTATCCTTTAAGTCCCATAACACTTAAAGGAGAATTCCTATTCCCTAATATTTTCATAAGTCCATCTATGTAGGTTACTTTGGCATAAAGCCTTGGTGCTTAGTTACCACACCTTTGCAGGCTAACTAAGGTCATTACCACTCACTTGGTAATGAACATGGTCACTTGAACCTCACCGTTCAAGGTACCACCATTGTTGTCTCATGAATGATTCCATTAACTTCATAGCTATGGAACACCCGATCCTCACCGTTCAAGGTGTATCAATCATGAATATTTAGCTATTGCATCATCTCAACTCCTTCCAGATTTGTGAGTACCTAGTTATTGCATCACCACAACTCCTTCTAGGACTCAATTACCTGGATATTATATCCCTACAACTCCTCCTAGGATTGGGTTATATCTTTGGATCAAGGCTCCTAATAAGGTTCTAGATCCATTCCCAAGAACCCCCTCCAAACCCAAGAAATTACATAAAATCAATATAACATCTCTCTTTTGAAAATAAATAAATGCTTTAACTAAAATAACATGTTTAATTATAACACAATATAGATATTGAAATAAAATAGAACATTTGCATTCCATACTTAAATAAAGCATAAATTTCAACATAATGCTAGCACAAAAGAAGCATCTCTCTAGACTAAATATGATTAAATTAATCTTAATGTTAACATATAAATATAACGCTAGCATAAACATCTCTACATGCTCAAATAATTCATAATGCTAACATATAGATCATCTTCAAAGAGTTAATAACCAACTCATTCTTTCATTTACTCAAAGCCAAATATTTCATACATTTTCATAAAGACTTCCAAGCCTTATTAATTCAAGAATAAAAATATCCAAGTGTTACATAACAAAACTCTTATTTACATAACAACTTTTCATTCCCAAATACATTAGAGCAAGTCTGCCCAAGTGGCCTTTGCACCACCTTCTTTTCATGATCCTCTTCATGAAAAAAATCTCCCATGAACTTTAAGAAAACTTAGGGATCAGGACAACTCTTAATGCAATGCAACTTAACATGCTCTATATATAATGCAAGCAACCATGCAAAATACATTTCAAAACACTCAAGGATATTATCCCATACTTCTCTCTATAATGGTTTCCCTACCTACTCAAGTCTCAAGAAACCATTATAATATTTATAAACACCAAGCTTTTTCTTTACAAAACCCAAATTTTCAACCAAACTATTCAACAAAAGAATCCTATGGGAAAACAATTCTTTTATTTTTAACTAAGGAACACATATATAAATAAACCATTTTTCTTTTAATCAAAAGAACAGTTAGCTTTTAGCTTAGATTATCTCATAGTTCAATATTCCAAGATCAAAATAGCTTCCATGAAAAATGCATTTAGAAATATAACAACAATATCTCACAATGAAATATTCACTATTGCATTCAATATATTCAAATGATTTAAATTGATTACATTGCATGGAGAGAATTCTTCAATATATAATTTTACATGAATTTTTAGTACTTTGACTGTTGCTTTCCTCTAACAGCTAGGAGATGCATCCTTTCATATTCCTCACTTGAAACCTTACCATTTCTATGATATTTATACATATTAAATATAAATAAACTACCAAACTAGTCTTACAAGGGGGTCAAATAATGTAATACTTCCAACACCCCCCCCATATTACATTATTTGGTAGGAAGGCTTTTTGCCTTCATTCTTTGATTCTTCTTTTTCTTCATTCTTTAGCTCTAACTTTGGCATGGTTGGATATATGTAACCTTCATTAGGTATTCCTTTATAAATTATTTGTGTCTACCTTTGGATCAATGTATGAGTCACCTCTAGGTCTCTGCCTCTAAGTCACTACCTTTGAGTCACTGCATTTAGGTCACTGCCACTGGATCTGCCTTTGGGTTACTACCTTTGGGTCTCTACCTCTGGATAATTCCCACTAGATCACTACCTTTGGGTCACTACCTCTAGAACTCTGCCTCTGAGTTACCTCTAGATTATCATTATCTTTGGTTCATCTACTAGAATATTCATAATATTATCATATTTGTAGGATCATCACTACAAATGTTTTCACTATAGGCCATCTTCCAAGCTATGCTTGGATCATAATCATTTATTTATTTATGATAATACTGGAAATATTCTCATTAAACTTTGATCATACTTGGTTTTCTTCTATAGAAACCATACAACATTCCTTTTATCTTATCCCATTCATTCATGTTTATCCATCCATAATAAATTTTTAATATGTAGTCTTTATTTTATTTTTATAGATAAAATATTTGTGAATGATTATTTCCACAAATTTTACAACTATGGAGATTATAACATTTCTCAGTCTTATATCCATATCTACCACAATTATTATATCTATTTTGTTACAAATTTCCTTTTCACATTTTGTCCTTCATTGTTATCGATTCTATCAGTTCCTATCATAGATTTGATGTCACTATTTTTTGTTATAAACTTAGTTCCTTGCTCATTATTGCTAGTATATCTTGTATATCCAAGACCTTCAAATTTTAGTATTTTTTTTTTTACAATAAGCTCTTTCATTCCTTGTCCATGTTTTCCCAAACCCATGTCTTTGTATCCTATTTTATTTAACATTTTTGAGCCAATTCCTTTAGTATGTCTTTCAAAATAACCAAAAATATCATCAAACCGATCCCTATTAACATCAACACAACTCTAAGCACAAATATATCTGTCATCATTTGAATCCATGTCATCATCAATTTTGATAACATAAATTTTTTTTGAACAATCATGAATTGTATTCAAATCCTTTGTGTCACATATAGCATCTATTTTTGTAACAAGTTCTTCTATCTTTGTCATGAATTCTAAGTCACAAGTATCATTGCTTGCATCACATTATTTTCATTTTGATAAGGATCACAACATGTATGTTTGTCTTTTTGATCAATATCATTAGTATCATAACATGCATCTATTTTCATGGGCCTTAAATCATTTGTATCACTAAAAACATCTTTCATCATTGTTTTGTTCCCTAATTCTTCAACCTTTCCTTGCTTTCTTATCTTGGAAACATTTAAAGTGATTATTCCCTTGTAGATTATTTTCCATAGACTAATAGGTATAGTAAAAAAAATTTCATAACCACTATTAGCATCATTAAGTATACTTTGCAATCTTTGTTGAAGCATTAAGAATTATCCTTGTTCTACTTCATTGGTAATATCAACAAATTTATTTTTCAAATCTTTAATAATTTCCTCTTGTTTTCTATTCTTGCCTTTGAGAACTTTATTAGAAAGTAATGCCATATAAATTATATTTCCTATATAATTAGGTAATGTGAAAACATATTTAGAGTCTTCAACTGCTTCATCAAGTTTTAAACTTAGATAATTTCCAAGCATTGAAAAAATTAAGCTTTGGCTTCTCTCATGATTGATTGTAAGATTTTATTTTCCTTCATTGATGTATCCTTTTGTCCTTCAAGTTTTGCTATTATGTATTGATTACAATATCTTAAATTTTGCAACATTTCCTTAGTATCTTCTAGTGAGTCATCTTGAATGTATATTTGTTCTTCTTGAAAACACACGTTTTCTTCTTCAATTATTTTTAACAACTCATGTTTTTGTATTTCTATTTTTTATCATTTATTTATTTTCTCTTGCATTTCCTTTGCCATGTTACTTTGTAGTTGACAATCAAAGTTTTTAAATTAAATCCTATGAGGTGGAAAAACCTTATATCTCATTAATTTTAAAATTAAGAATGAATTCTTTGCAAATTTATATTTCCTAAGGTTTGAGGTTGAAACCCTTTTATCTCCCAAATAACTAAATTTGCAAAAAGCTTTTCAATTTTTAATTTTCTCAAAAAATAGAAAAAAAAATAACTAAATTATATTCCTTCTCACTCGAAAATTATTAATAAAAAATCTAAATTCCTTATTACTCCTTATCTTATAAAATAAATAAACTATCAAACCCTACTTTAATTTATTAACCTTATCACTCCAATTTTTAATTCAATCAATCAATTTATTTTGCCTTCACTTCAATTAATAAACTTTCTCCTTTTTAATTTTTACAAACCTCAATTTAATATCAATGATTATCAATTTCATAATTATTAATATTAAATTCTTTTATTCCCAAATTCTTAATTTCCAAATTTCACATATAACTCCCTAAAATATATATATATTTTCCAATCACCTTTTAACTTCCTATTAAAAAATAATTCATTTTTTTAAATTTTTTATAACCTTATAACTCTCATGCACTTTTTTTTGTACACAAGCTCACTCACACACACACGCACACACACCATGCCCCACGGTGGTTTGAACCTGGGTCTCTCGAAAGAAAGCCCAAAGCCCTAACCACATGGGTGTCCCAAGGGGACTCTCATGCACCTTTAATAAATCCTAAAACTTCAAATCCTAATAAAATATAAACAAGCTTGTGATGCACTCACTATCCATGAGAAAAAAGACAAATAAATTTTACTTTTAGTCTTTTCTAAACTTTGTTCCAATGAAATTTTACCATTCCCTTTTAATAATGTCAAAATAATGCATAACTTATACTTTTTGTTTTTTTTTCTAAACTTTCCTCCAATGAAATCTTATGATTCCTTTTCAAGATAATGCATGTGAGATTTTACCTTTGAGTGATCCATTAAAACAAATTATTTTTTCTTTTTGAATTGTTTTCTTTTCTATAAAACTTCTCGAATATCTTATCTTTTGTACTTTAATTTTTGGATCCCTTTTCTTGCATAATATGCTCTAAAAAAATGTTTTTTGAAAAAATTGAAAAAAACTTGTATTAAAACAAAGATCAGTTACAATTGGGAGTAGACACATCCCAACCGAAAACAATGAAAGCACATGATTACAAGAGAAGAGGAAGATTTGCAATGGAGCCAAATCTCTTGAACCAATACCAAGCTAGCTGAGGGAGCTGATTGGTCTGTTACAACAACTTGTCGCGAAATCGCGCAGCAAACACCAACTTCACCTTTGGCCGCGAAAAAGCTACAAGTCGCGAAATCGCGACACAAGACTCCTCTGACCGCAAAAAGTCAACCTGTCACGAAATCGCGACATGTCGCGAAATCGTGACAACAATCCTCCCTTGGCCGCGATGGAGCAACATGTCATGAAATCGTGACACCTTTCCACCTTTGGCCGCGACGGAGCAACATGTTGCGAAATCACGACAACTTTCCTCTCTTGGCCGTGATGAAGCAACATGTCGCGATATCGCGACAACTTTCCTCCAGTGGCCGCAACGGCGCAACATGTCGCGATATCGTGACAACTTTCCTCCCTTGGCCGCGATGGCGCAACATGTCGCGATATCGCGACCAATTTCCTCCAGCGGTCGCGATGGCGCAACATGTCGCGATATCGCGACAACTTTCCTCCCTTGGCCGCGATGGTGCAACATGTCGCGATATCATGACAACTTTCCCACAGCGGTCGCGACGGCGCAACATGTCGCGATATCGTGACAACTTTTCTCCAACAGTCACGATGGAGCAACATGTCGCGATATCGTGACAACTTTCCTCCAGCGGCCGTGACGGCGCAACATGTCGCGATATCGCGACAACTTTCCCATAGCGGCCACGACGGCGCAACATGTCGCGATATCGCGACAACTTTTCTCCAGCAGCCGCGACGACGCAACATGTCACGAAATCGCGACAACTTTCCTCCAACGACCGTGACGACGCAACATGTCGCGATATCATGACAACTTTCCTCCAGCGACCGCGATGGTGCAACATGTCGTGATATCGCGACAACTTTCCTCCAGTGACCATGACGGCACAACATGTCGCGATATCACGACAACTTTCCTCCAACGGCCGCGACGACGCAACATGTCGCGATATCGCGATAGCTTACCTCCAATGGCCGCGATGGCGCAATAGGTCACGAAATCGCGACAAAAACCACCCTTAGCTTTTTCTTTGATCATTGGCTCAAGGATCTTTCAAGGCCCTACCTAATCACCTCATCTTCAATAGGCATGTCACTGTGCAGCTGCACCCCTACCTCTTTCTCAGCACCCATCTTAGCCAAGAAATCGGCCGCTTTGTTTAAATCTCTGCTCACATAAACTGGAATCACATCATCTAATTCCCTCCATAATTCCTTGATTTGAGAGACCAGAATCCTCAACCTCCAAGCTTTCAACGCAAAGTTCCTCATGCAGTCTAGAGCTCCAACCAGAATTTGAGAATCAGATTCAAGAATTATCCTCCTGTGGCCCTGAGTAACTACCCAAATAGAAGCATATTTGATAGCAATGGCTTCTGCTTCATTATTTGTGGCTCTACCCAAGCCCTACAGTTCCCAATAGAGCATTGATCCCTCATGATTTCGGCAGACCACGCCAATTTCGGCACTACCCGGATTGCCCTTTGCAACACCATCGTATTGATTTTAATCCAACCTTCTGGGGGTGGTTTCCAACTGGCTCTATCCTGTCCCTCTTGCTTTTCAACTCCCTCTTCCATTGGCCCAGGACCAACCTGAGTTTCCTCTTTAGCGTAGATGGCAACAGTTTCTGTGACTTTGCTCCAGATGACCTCGCCAAACTCCATCTAGCGAGGAAAAGGTTTCTCTAAAAATTCTAGCATTTCTCTCCAACCACACTTGCCACCAAATGAAGTATAAGCCAAGCTCCCACCCAATTTGAAGAGCTTTGGATTTAAATCTACCCCGCTTCCATCTTTCCCAAATATTAGTCCGATTCATGTCACCATTAACCTGGATTTTATAGTGAGAGAACCATCGCTTCCAAATCTGACACGTGAAAGGGCACTCAAACATCAGGTGATCAGCTGTTTCCTCATTCTTGTGGCATAAAACACATTGAGAAGGGCCGATGATTCCTCTACATCTGAGATTGTCAAAAGTGAGAATACCATTGTGCATAAACTGCCAGGCAAAAAAGTTTACTTTCGGCCACCCTTGGAGTGCCAAATCTTTCTCCAATCCTCAACCGGATAAGAATGGGGGGAGGCTCCGGGAGGATCTTGTCATATCCATCCTTCACTGTATAAACACCAAGGCTCCCATAGCCCCAAGCTAATTCATCCTCCTCGTCTCTCCCAGTGAGAAACCTTTCTGTCAAGATTTTGGTCAAGATGGGTGCCAACTCCGGGGGATTGGAATTGGCCACTCCTCCAACCTCTTAAACTTCTTAAACTTATACTCCCCACTGAGTAGTGTTGAAATAACTTTCAATTTGGACCCAACCCTTGGTTTCTATGGCAAATTTTATTGGAAGTAACTCAGGGAATTCAACAATGATGGGTGGGTACTGATCCCATGAATCGGTCCAAAAACGAGCCTTCTCCCCTCTCCCCACTTTCCAAA
Source organism: Wollemia nobilis (assembly GCA_028583015.1). Lineage (NCBI taxonomy): Eukaryota > Viridiplantae > Streptophyta > Pinopsida > Araucariales > Araucariaceae > Wollemia > Wollemia nobilis. The sequence goes on from JAQPPZ010017058.1 coordinate 3,099,878, forward strand.
ACAATTGGTCTTTAATAACCTGAGATCCTAGCTTGAGAGCCTGCCACACTAAGGATCCAGTACCATCCAGAGGGAAACGGCCCACCTCATTGGGGTTAACTTGACCCAAATATTTACTAGTTAGGATTCTACTGAATAAGGAAGTTGGTTGGGAAATCCACCTCCAGTACAACTTTCCAGCCAAGGCTTGATTATTTAACTTGGATCCTCTCAGTCCTAGCCCACATTTTACCTTGGGTTGGGTGACTTTATCCCAGCCCACTAAGGCCCACTTTCTCTCTCCCTTAGCTCCTTCCCACAAAAACTTCCTAGCCATCCTGTCCAACTCTTTCCATATTGTAAGCGGGGCAGCCAGGATAGAAAATTTGTAGATTGGCATGGCTTGAATGACTGACTGTAAGAACGTTAATCTGCCACCATAACTTAACCACTTGTGAGACCAATGATTAATTCTGTCCTTGATACACTCCAGAAAATTCCTCCAAGTGTCTAATTTCAGCTTCTTGAAGTGCAAGGGGATCCCCAAGTAAACCACAGGGAGAGAAGTCCTAGTGAATCCCAAGATTTCTAAAATTCTGTTCTGAAGCCTTTGCTCCAGATTAAAAAAGACCACTTTGGATTTCTTGTCATTAATGACCTGTTGAGTAGCCCTGAGATAGACATTAAGAGTATCCCTAATCATTCTTGCTTCCATGATGCTGGCCACTCCCATCAAACCAGTGTCATCCACAAACTACAAGATAAAACTTCATCCCCCACCCTAATACCCAATAATCTGCCTTGCTGTCTTCTCCTCAAGAAAAGTCTTCCAAGACCTTCAGCTAGAATGAGAAAAAGATAAGGGGAACAGGGATCCCCCTGGCACAGACCCCGAGAAGCTCCAAAAGGTTGCGAAGGAAGGCCCTTGATAAGCATAGAGTAAGTCGGGGAAGAGACACAGCTCATGATCCACTCAATCCAGCCCTGAGAGAAGCCGAAGGCTGCCATCATTTTAGCCAGGAAACTCCATTCAACCCTCGTCATAAGCCTTTGACATGTCCAATTTAATGAACATCCCTTTATTACCAGAAGTGTGCATTGAATGGATTGCTTCCTGGGCCACAACCACCCCATCCATAATCTGTCATCCCTCAACAAAGCCCCCTTGCTCAGAGGAGATAATGTTGTGAAGAAGAGGTTTTAGGCGCTCAGCCATTACCTTTGTGATTATTTTGTACAACACATTACATAAGGCAATAGGCCTATAATCTAAAATATGAACCCCCTCCTCCCCTTTTGGAATCAAGGTAATGAACGTGTGGTTTATAGCTTTAAGCATTCTCTTATTTTCTTTGGACTCTTCAACAACAACCCTTACATCTTCCTCTAAGCAGTCCCAAAAAGCCTAAAAGAACTCAATTGGGAAGCCATCTGGACCAGGAGTTTTACCAGTGCTCATTCCAAAGACCATAGTTTTCAATTCATCCCTATCAATGGGTTTGAGGAGGGCCTGATTTTCATCCTCCGAAATAATAGCAGGTATGACAGAAATAACTTCATTTTGGGCCTCTACATCTTGAACCACACTTTCCTTAAAAATCTTAGAAAAATAATCCATAGCATGGGAATGTATACCTGGAAGAGTATCAAAGGAATGACCATTCTCATCTTGAAGGACCTCCATCTTATTCATCTGTCTTCGAGCACAAGCAGTCCGATGAAAGAATTTTGTATTTCTATCCCCTTCTAATAACCAGGAGGTTCTTGCTCTCTGCTTCCAATAGATCTCCTCCTGGTTGTCAATGTCCTCAACTGCCTTATGCAAGGCATCATCCTCAACTTTGAGCTGGTCGAGTTATTACTCCTTCTCTCGAACTATTTTTGGACCTCATCCCAGTGGCCACCAACGGAGCTCTTTGGGCCTGGAAGTCAGTTTTATTAGAACGCCTCCAATACTTCAACTGAGTTTTGACATATTGAAGTTGTTTGTGGATTCGAAACATTGCTCTCCCATAAGCTGGGCGGCCTTCTTCCCACCACTGTGGGATTTTCTCTCGAAGTTCTTCTTTCGAAGCCAAAAATTCTCAAATCTGAAAGGTTTGTGATGGTGCCCCATCCTAGTCCCGCCTTCCAACAGAATAGGACAGTGATCAGAAATAGGGCCTGCTAAAATCTAAAAATTGATATTCCATTTTACAAACGCCTCCTCTGAAAGCAGAAAGTGATCTAGCTTCACCTTCCTACTATGTGGCTCCCGCATTTTATTAGTCCAAGTGAAGTTATTGCCAGGACATTTAATGTCCACTAAGTGCAAAGCCTGGACTTGAGCAATCATGAAACGGTCCCCTGGATCCAAAAGAGGTGTTCCCCCTTCCTGGTCTCTAGAAGATAATTTAGCATTAAAGTCCCCCGCTATAATCCAGTCTAGATCTTCCCTTGATGCTCGCATGTCATGCACAACCTTCCACTGCCGCCTCTGACCCTCTAGGTTTTGAGATCCATAAAAGTTAGTGATTAGAACGAATTCCGTAGAGACATTATTCCTAAAAAGAGAAGTGAGAACACCCCTCCAGGCAAGGTGTTCTATTGCAGACCATTCCGAGAGAGTTCCACAGAGTAACAATCCCCCTGAGGCACCTTGGGCAGCCACATCCATATGACCAACACCCCTCCAAATTTTGTTGGACTGTTTTAGACATAAGATCCAAAGACATCTTAGTCTCTTGTAAAAGCAAAAAATCAGTATTGCTATTCTCTAATAATCTTTGAATAGCAGATTGATGGGTTCTATTGTTTAAACCCCTCACATTCCAAGATTGTATAATCATGGGTTACCCTGGGAGCAATAAGAGTCAATTGTCCTCACCGATCCTCCCATGATCAATTTGTCTCCCTAGGCTGCTAGCAGCTCCTTATTGGATCTTCTACCTACTCCCTGAGAATTGCTATTTTTTGATATTTTTTCTACCCTGGGTTATCCCCAAAGATGGCCTTTCCCTGTTCTTCTCTCGCTATCCCCATGCGAACATCCCGAGATACCGTCTCGCTCCTCGGTTATGGACTACTAAGGCACTAGAACACACTGGCTGTGATACCTCAGAGGGATCAACTACCTACTGTATGACAGGAGAAGATGAGAGGGGGAGTTGCCCGGGAACAAAAGAAGTTTCCTTGAAACCCTCCAAGCCCTCCATAGATTGATCCTCTTCATCAACCAATGACTTAAAAATCTCATACCTATTGGCAGTCCTGAGATGAGATTGCTCCTTTCCCTCCTTTTTCTTTGTCCGTATTTTTCTTCTGGGCTGTTCAAAACCCTCTCTTTGAGCTTCTTGGCCCTAATCGGTGCTAATAGGATCTTTATTAGGTGCAGCCTTATCCTCTTTAGGCAAGTTTGGCATTCCTGAAGGGGCCTCCATATTGGCATTCATATTAATAGGACAGAAACGGGCCAAATGTCCATGCTTGTGGCAAACCCTACATCTAAAGGGTAGGGCCTCATAGTCCAGCTGTTGAATCCAGGAAAGACCTACCAATTCAATTTCCAACTCTGTCGGCAAAGGTTGGCTGAGATCCATCTCCACACATATTTGAGCATACACCGCCATGCTCCCTTCAATAGTATCTCTAGCAACACCCGGATGTCTACCAATCGAATTGCCAATCATTGCCAATACCGCTCACCCCAAAATTCCATTGGAAGAGCATATAGTCGAATCCACACTCGGACAACGAAGAGGTTCAACACGAGGATCGAATCCTACCCTCCATGGTTGAACAAATAGCCCTGTCGGGCCATGGTTTTTCTTCTCCGACTCGAAAGCCTTATTTCTATCGGCCAGAGCCGAGAAGCTGACAATAAAATAACCATTACTAATAAACCACAATGAATACTCACCGTGGGGCTCCCAGTTCTGGTGGATCCAAGAATGCAGAAAGCTCAGGGAAGGGCGAATACCCATGAACTTGCAGATTAAATCATGGTTAGCTCTATAGAGGACTGACTCTTCAACCATGCTGGGCTCAATGATGATTTTTGGCCTGGATTCGGCCTACGGAAAACAACCATTCACACGACGTGCTGAAGACCTATTCCCAATAGCCATGAAGAGCTTTTTATATGCCATCTTTTGGGCTTCAGTGTTCTTCGGAGGAGAATCTTCTTTAAACAAATCAGCGTAAGAGCTGGTACTTCCTCGAAAAGGAGCCGAAGAAGTCCCCATTGGACCCTCCTGGGGCACCGATCGAACCTTCAGATCCACCGTACCCCAAAGACACTTCTGCAAGCCAGCAGAAGCCAGAGATTTTTCGAAAATCCAAAAACCCTAGTTCAGAGAAAAAAATCGCCAGAGCTCATTTTCCCGCCCGATCATCTTTTTTTTTGCTCTAAAAAAATGTTAGAATTACCTTTTTTTCACTTTGCATGTGAACGTTTCAAGAATATTGCCAAATCCTCCAAATTATAGTAGCATGTAGTAAAAATGTTACGTTTTTTTGAAAAATTCCTTTTGATTTTATATCTTGTTTTAGATGTCAACAAAAAAACACTCTTCACATGCATGTCCAGGTAAGTGCAATAGTCATTCATTTGAGTGTAGGGAACCCTTCTAAAATTGGTTAGAAATTATTCAATTCCCTTCCAACTTCAAACATTCTTGGTTTCCTTTAGGTGCTTTGGTTTCCTTCTAAGTGTTTCATTTCTCCAGGTGCAATGGCTCTGATGGATGCTGACTGTAACTTTTCCTAGGCTTCCACTTTAGATTTCAACTACTTTCTTTATGCTTTAATTCTACATGCACATTGCCTCAGGGGCTACTCTCAAATATGTGCTTCAATTCTACATGCGCATTGCTTCAAGGGTTGCTTCTACTTAGATGGCATTGAACATTATCGATCTATTGCACAATGCTTTAGATGAGGTTGAATATTTTTCTCCTTGAACTTAATCTTGGATAAAACCAAACATTTCTTCTACTTTTTTTGCTTGTAGGAGGCCTTTTATACTTTGCTTGGAGAAGATTTAGTATTTCTCCAACCCTTTTTTTATTATTATACTAGAGGAATTGGTAACATGTTACAATTTTATATACCTCATGGTGGTTCGAATCTCGCTCCTTATCATCACTGTAACGTCCAGTTGCATCGGGGTAAACCTTTTATATAGCTGGTGACCTTGATGCAGTATGTCCACTGGTACTATGGAGCCCGAGGGATTGGAAACCTGGTCTTTGTGCTCCTATAGAAGCATTTTGACCATTGAACCAAGCCCTCAAATCTATTTCTCTAACTCTCTTTAATATTTCTCTTGCTCTACTTCTTTGTGTGTAGGCTTATCAAATCATGGCCATGTTGGACTGCATTGTTGGATTTTTTAAACTATATCTTCAATATTGGCTTTTGTTAGCCACTCTTTCTTGGTTGATTCTTAACCTTTCATATCTTTGTTATGTTGTAGGTTTTGAGTTCTCAAATGTGGTGTTCTCAGCGTTATGTATTTCTTTTGCATGGGGTCGATGGTTCTATTATCATGGGCTTCATAGACTTTAAAAACCTTTTAAAATATTATTTGTGGCTTATCTTAATATGTAGTTCTCCTTTATCTTTCTATTCACTCTATATATGCCTTGAGCTCTTATTTTACTTTGTGTGTATCACAGGCCTTGTCTTTATACTAAAATGTGCTTCATTTCCTTTTATAATGGTTGTGTGCTTTCCTCTATATTTTCTATGAGCTATTTGACCTCTTTCTTTATACATTGTTTGAGATGCTTTTATCTGTTATGACTTATTATGTTGCTTTTCTTCTCTTCAGTATATATATTTTTATTTTCTTCTCTAATTAACCTGAGTTTTTCTTCCTTCTACAGGTAGTTTTTATTTTTATTTTTTTAGTTATGTCTGTGTAACTTAAACTTCTAAAAAACCACTTTTAAACAAACTAGTTGAATTTCTTATCACTCCAAACATCTTCTAACTCTTTTAATATTTCATATAATAAAAAATTTAACTAAGTAAACATCCTTATTACTCCATACTTAAAATAATTAAGAAACTAAAAAATAAACTTATAACTCCTAAAATATTTTTAAACCATTAACCTTATGCCTCCTTCAATAGCTTAAATAAAAGATTTAAAAAACCCTTATAACTCCTTAAGTCCAAGCAAATATTTCACTTTTAAAAATAAACGGTCCAAAATTATCATGCACATGTTAAGTATAAGTTAGGGTAATTTGCAAGTGTTACCTTTATTGTTGCAAGTCCTAATAGTTTACCTCCTAGATATTTTGTGCTTTCTTAATGCACCAAAATCTCCTTATGTCGACGTCAAAGATGTTCAATGTCCATTCACAATACACTTTCAACTCCAATTGGACTTGTTGTTGGATGGCTACGATTGTTCCAATGCCTTCACTCTATGGCTCTAATACCATTGTTAGCTTTCAGCTTAGGTTATCTCATAGTTCAATATCCCAAGATCAAAATAAATTTCATGAAAATACATTCAAAAAAATAATAACAATATCTCATAATGAAATATTCACTATTGCATTCAATATATTCAAATGGTTTAGATTGATTACATTGCATGGAGAGAGGTCTCCAATATATAATTTTACATGAATTTTTAGTACTCTTATTATTGCTCTTCTCAAATTGTTGGGAGATGCATCCTTTCATATTCCTCACTTGACACCTTGCGCTTTCTCTGATATTGACACATAATTTTTTTTTTTGGTAGATAAGGTACTATAGCATTAATACTGGGTTTTACAGGTTGACCCAAAACCTTTTACAAAAATCATCCCAAGTTTGTTGATGAACATGTCCTTACTAAGGATCCTATATATGTAAAATCTACATGTCGCCAAAGATATTACATTCGGTAAGGCACATAGCCTGTTATCAAAAATAAACTTCCCATACAATATTTTGGGTATACCCCGAGAAAACACACCTGCATCATAATTACAAAAATAAAAAAATAAACAAACACGGATCCCTTCCTTGAAATAGTGGAGAAAAAAAAAGCTGTAGACACACATAGTAGAGTACTGAAAAAACTCCCACAAGCTCTGTATTGACAGTTACTCTTAATAATTCTTTGGTAATTGCTTTCTTCCGTATATGACATGCTTTGGGACCACATCCTGTCTTGGCCAATAAGCCTTGGAGAAGTGAACTTGTTGGCTAGATTTATGGTAGTGGCTATCTAGTGGTCCACGTGGCTCTAGTTTGAAGTCTTATATTGTCATTTCTTTCCTACCCTGTGATTATCAACCAACCTCAAATTACTAAGATGACTAGGAGCCATGTTATCTGACATGTGACTATCCCCATTAGTCTTTGTGGTATTTCCAAGCAACATCCACAAAGACTGACAACTCGAATAATTTTTATTGTGAGTCCATTTCAAAAAAGAGGCGGGAATACTCCTAGCCTTCAAACTTATAATGCCTTACCTGTTGGTAAATTTGACTATCATTCTTGGCATTCTTGTTGAATAAGCTCCTCTAATTCACTTAGGACACCGTGTTCCCATTTGAAAAGTTCATCATCATCGACACCCAAATTGGCCAGCTTATCAGCAATTTTGTTAGCTTCCCAAAAGACATGTTGGGCTTTTCTGTCTTGTATTCCTTGGAAAAGGATCCTAGCCTCTTCAACAATTGTTTTAATCCTCCAAGGAGGTGTTTTCTAATTATTTAGGAGATTTATAACATGCATAGAGTCTCCTTCTATGATCAAATTGCCTTCTAAGTCTTGAGTCATTTGAAGGCCTCTCCATATAGCTCTAGCTTCAACTTCGTTGTTCATCCTTGTTCCCAAATATTCAAAAAATACAAGCATCATATTCCCATTATGATCTCGCACAATGTCGCCAATGCCTGCTCTGCCAGGATTTTCCTTAGCCACTCCATCAAAATTAAGCTTAAACCAACCCGTAGGAGGTGGGGACCACTTAACATTGGCTCTGGGGTTGACTACCCTAGGCACAGACTCATCTAACAAGGTTAAGCTTAAATATTGAGCAATCGTGGTCTCCTGGAGATGAGGTTTACGACTATCAAAAGGGATAAGGTTCAAATTCTCATTGGCAAAGGATAGGATCCTGGAAATGATATTTTTATGATCATGGATAGACTCATTAAATACTCTATGGTTCCTTTCTAACCACACCTGCCAAAGATAGTTATTGAGACAAATTTTCCACATGTATCTAAGTCTTTGGCTTGAAAAGGGGTAAGGCCACTAGATGAAAAAATCAAGTACGATGGCTGGTTTAACCCAAGAAATATTGAAGGTCTGAAAAACCCCACTTAGGATAGTCAAGGAAAAAGGGCACTCAAGGAAAATGTGATAAATGGTCTCTCAATTAGCCCTGCATAGATAACAGTTATTAGTGATATAAATACCTTTACGCATCATATTATCCATGGTTAGAATTCTTCCTTGGATAACCAGCCATGAAAAGACTACAATTTTTTGAATTAAATTTTTTATCCAAACTAAGTCCTTTTGGAGGACAAAATCCTCGTCATCAAGCAGAAGCTTGTAAGCTGATTTAACAGTGAACTACCCATTTTCCGTAGGAGCCCAGGTCACTTGATCTTCCTTGGGTCTCATGGGGATAAACTGTTTCCCAAGAATGTTACAAAGATCATTTGATTTCGCTTGAAATCTTAGAATCCTTATTTGTTTCCACTTCATTCTGCCTCTGTCCTCAACCATATAATCAAAGACTTTTCTGCCAATGAGTTCTTTTGTGATATCTCTGATTCGGGCTAAGTTAGGATATTGCGTTAGTGGTTTGTCCTTAGCCCACCTATCATTCCAACAATTTATCCTCTCACCATTGCCTAAAACCCATATTAAACATTTTTTTATGATTTCCTTACAATTGAGAATTGCTTTCCAATGTGATTGGAACTGAGTCACTTAGATATTCCATATTTTGAAGATACTTTCGTTTGATGATAGTTGTCCATTCATTTTCTTCACAAGAAATGAGGCACCATGTTTGCTTATCTAGTAAATCTAAATTCATATGAGCAATTCTCCTTAGACCTAAGCCCCCATTTTCCCTGGGTCTACACACTTTGGTCCATCCTACAAGGTGTATCCTTTTTTTCTCCTTTGATCCAGTCCATAAAAATTCTTTTTGGAGTTTCTCAATTTTTTGGAAAACCTTCATAGGGGCTTTGAAAACGGAGAGGAAATATACTGGGATGCTTTGAAGGGAGGCCTTGGTGAGGGTCATCTTTCCTGCTTCACATAGAATATGACCTTTCCATCTAGAAAGTTTTTTTTGAATTCTTTCAATAACCCTGTCTCACATTGACTCTGTTGAAGAACCAATGAAAAGAGGGAGACCAAGATACGAAGTGGTGAGGTTTTCTACATCACACCCTAAATTTCCTGTAATCCTTCCTTACCTCTGAATGGGGGTGTTCAAAAAATATAACTTGTTTTTACTAAAATTAACTTTCTGACCAGCAGTTTTCTCGTAGAGTTGTAGGATGTATTTAATTATTTTAGCCTCAACCACCGACGCCTTAGTCAATAGAAGGGTATCATCGATGAATTATTGGTGAGAAATAGCCCTAGTGAGTGATGTTGCCTTGATTACCAATATTAGCCTTGAACTGCAAGCATTTTTGATGGTTTTGCATAAAGCTTCTGCCATAATAATGAATAACATGGGGCTGATAGGGTCCCCCTGCCGAATTCCTCTACGAATTTGAAAGTAACTAGCAGTTTTTCCATTAACCAGAATTGAAAACCATGCTTTATAAATGCATTATTTGATCAAATTAACCCATTGGTTGTGAAAACCAAACTTAAGGAGGACAACAATCAGAAAGTCCCAATTTAGCCTGTCAAATGCTTTATTCATATCAATATTGAGGGTAAAAATATACATATTAGTCTCATGAGCAGAATGCAGATCTTCATGAATTATGATAACTCCATCCAAGATTGACCTGCCTTGGACAGAGCTTCCCTGGCATGGATCTATGATGCAGGGTAGAACATATCCCATTCTATTTGCAAAGGCTTTAATTAGGATCTTGTAAGAAACATTGCATAGATTGATTGGCCTGAAGTCATCCATAGATTCAAGGATTTGCTTCTTAGGAATTAGAGAAATAAAAGTAGAGTTGAGACCTTTTGGGATATAATTGCTTGCTTAGAATTCTCTGGCAGTAAAAATTACATCCTCACTTACGATGTCCCAAAAATATTGATAGAAACGAGGGGGAAAGCTGTCGGGTCCCGGGGCTTTGTCTGGATCCATGCTAAACAAGGCTTCCTTAATTTCCTCATCATAAAAGTGAGCTAGAAGCTAAAGGTTTATATCCTCATTTATTATGCTAGGAATGGATTTCAAGAGAATATATTTTGCCTCCTGATTGCACTGTGATTCCTGACCAAGGATAGAATTGAAATAAGTTACTACCTCCTTTCTAATTTTTGTTAAGTCCTGAGTAATAGAACCATATGCTTTTTAAAAAAAAATTATCTTGTTATTGCTTCTGTTTCTAAGCTTGGTGATGTGAAAAAACTTGGAATTTGAATCTCCATATTTCAACCAAAGACCCCTTGATTTTTACCTCCAATAGATTTCCTCACAGGCCAAAATGTTATGAAACTCTGCTAGTTTTGTCTGTTCCTCCTGCCTAGTAGTTTCATCAGCATCACCATGTTGAATCCTCTAATCAATTATCTTTAAACTTTCAACAACCTATTTTTTATTTTCAAAGAGGTTCCCAAAGACCTCTTTGTTCCAAGTTTGAAGATTTTCCTTAACAAACTTTAATTTGCCAGCAAGTTTAAAAGTTGCACTATCCTTGACAGGATGCTGTCACCATTGAATTAAGTTATCTCTGAAACTGGAATGTTTGATCTACATAGATTAAAATTTGAAATGTTTCTTGAAGGACAGAGAGTTAGGGATTTCCAACAAAATGGGATTATGATCAGAGGTAATTTTAGGAAGGGCTTGTAGGGTAGAATCACTGAACAAAGTTGTAGCCTACTTTGATAGAAAAACCTATCAACCCTTTCTTGAATGAGATGACACCCTATCCGTCGATTTCTCCAGGTATAATTCGCTCCTCTAAGTTTTACATCCATCAACATGTTGGAGTTCACAAAGTCATTGAACTCATCCATGCTCCTGATAGGTGGTCCATTTCCACCCATTTTGTTTGAATGGTAAATAGGAGTGTTAAAATCCCCAGCCAGAATCCAGGGGACATTATGGAATATTTCACTCAGATTACTTAAGCACTCCCACAGTAGAGCTCTCCCTTGAATAAATCAACTACCAAAATAATATTACAAGGAGGTAAAATAATGCAATACTTCCAACAAGAACATAATAACAACTATTCTCTTTTAATTAAAAGAACATAAAAATTGAGCATTAATTAATAATTTGAAACTCCTAACGTAGAAGTATAGCTCTCAAAATGTAAATTCCAAAAAAAATTAACCAAAGATAAAATCCATTGCTCCCACTCTATCATATAAAGGGGATAAAATATATTCTTTCTTTCTAAAAGAACTATACTCTTTAACAAAAGGATTTTTCTCTATTTTATTTAATACAACAATAAATCATAACCATACACAGATATTTCCATGCATGCTTACAAAATCCTAACTGTCATGCATATTCTTTCTCCATGAATACAAGTGTATACAACGATATATAATTTAAATATTAATCTTTAAAAAACATATAGTCAAATATTAATACTATAGCAAACTTTGAACATCATAATTTGAAAATGCAACTCATAATATTAAACACATTTTCCAAGAAAAATATTAAGCATTTAAATCCTCAGGTTCTTATTAAAAAGATAATACAAACATGCAAAGGCTCTCAACCAAATTTCCCAAATCCAAGCACAATAGGCCACATGCAAGCAAAGCATAAGTGCATTCACTCAACCTACACCAAGCACCTACCACCCTAGCATGGATGAACCACCCATTGTCACCTCTACGCATGGACTAGCTGGAGACTACAAACTTTGGTAGCTAAAAATCATGGCTCCAAACTAACTCAAAGGAGGGATAAAATAACACCCAGCTATATTGACTAAACTATAAAACCAAATCACTGAGTTCTAAGGTTGAACAGAACAACAAAAAACTACCACTAGAACAAGACTTTTTCCACATGGGAACAACTATAGTCTTAACACAATTAACAAAATTGGAACTAAGGAATATAAGGGCACTTGGGTAGGTAAGCTCACAAACTAGATTGACAACCCACAAGCCTAAACTAGGCATTTAAAATATGACTTCAAAAAATAGCTAAGGATGTTAAAGCTTGAGCTACAAAAAAATACATCCAACATAGGAAACCATCTCAAAGCAACATGCAACAACATATATAAATCTAAAAAACTTATCATACAAAGAATTACCTCTTCTATTTAGCTCAACTCTTTCTCTGGTTGCTCCCCTGGTGGATGTCTTCCTCCAAATCCTCCGATTTTCTTCACTAGCCCCCAAAATTGAGCTCCCAACATGTTAAAATAATTCCCTTCTAAGAAGGGAGGTCGATTGGCCAAAATAGGTATCCACCACAATATTTCTACATTACATAGCAACATAATGCACAAGGAGGTGCCAACGTCATCTCTTTCCATAAAAAGAATAATGCTAAATATTTTAATTTTTAACCTTAGCTTTTTTAATTAATCTATTATCATCATTATAATGCTATCAAACATTAGAAAATATATTCCTTTAACATAAAATACATTATTATCTCCTATGTTACTGTTAATTACTAGCTATAGGGTAAAATGCTATTCAATATCAGTGTTAATATCAACCACTAACACCGATATTAAAATTCAAGTATTAATAATATCACCTTATTATTAATACTATAATTTCACATCTCAAAAAGCATCCAAAAAGCAATTCAACCATATGCACCACATGTTTTATCCTTGAGTAAATGGATTTTTAAGATAACCAAAATGTTATCCCCATCTTACTAAGGATGGCTCCTTTGCCAATAGCAATCTCATAGCCCAATGGTGTTCTAAAGCAACAATCATATTTGCAATGCATTTATATGAAGGGTGTTTTTTTACCCTTAAGTTGTCGATGAGCAAGTCATCCATCATTTTCCACTTATTTCAACTTTGATGGTTGTCCCATACCAAATGAAAGTACTTGGTACTGCAACCACAAATACATCAACAGTACCATATTCCCAAAGGTAATATAATCAAAGCATAAAATACAATTTATAAAATAAGATTTGCATTAGATATCCACACATCAATACATAGATCAAATATCAATAATAAGTCTTTCCAAGGAGGGTCATTACAAATCTTCATGGAATTTATTTTTAGAGGATTTTTAATTATACCTCAAAATAGAATATGGTGGATAAAAAAAGAATAGAGTTATCACACATATGGCTAGATGTATGTTACATGTTAAGTAGATGGAACCTAAGTTTTGTTATGTAGTAGTGACTTATATAGCACCTTATATAGCACATATCATTAATTAGATTTTGACTCGAGCCATTTAGAGAATACATCCTCTTAAGAGAATGACATGCAACAAGCCTAATGTGTCTCATTTTCATATCTTTAAATCCACTACATGGGCCCATATTTTCAAAGATACACTAAAGAATATGGAGGTGAAGATTCATCATTTAGTTTTTGTGGGGTATTCTAACACCTCCAAGGCTTATTGCTTGTATAATCCTAAAAGTCATAGTATTCTTATTTAGATAGATGTAATACTTTATGATGTTATTCCATCTACTTCTTTTGTTCCTCTCCCTATTCTTTTGGCTAATGAATCTTCTTTCATAACTACACTAATGGTTCTTGTTATGCCCTCAATTATTCTCATTAGTACCATTTTTTATTATTTTAGTTTCTTCACCTCCTAGTGAAGATACATCAATAGATTTTGTCGATTTTACTCTTCTTTAGATTATTTTCTACTAATTATACTTTTGGATCCTAGAGAAAATTATCTTGAACCTCCTATGCCATGTGTGATATTTTTGGATGTTGGTATGGGTGGTGAGTTTAGATGTGATACCTTAGTATAGTATTTTATCTTATGTTTAAGTGGGTTTAGACTCTCCTTATGGGTGATTATTCTATTCTCTCTTAAGGGTGTCATCAAAAGGCTCCCTATTAGGATTAAGCTTTAAATTTGATGGTTTTGAAGATCCCCTCACTTATTCCCAGACCAAGAGTTTTCCAAAGTAGAGGGATGTTATGCTTATGGAGTATGATTCATTGACAAAGAACTAAACATGGGATCTTATTCCTCTTCTATAAAAGAAGAATATTATTTGTTTTAAATGGTTCTATAAGACCAAGTACACTTTTTATGATTACAAGGAGAAGCATGAGGCTCATATTGTTACTAAGGTATTATATTATAATGAGGAAATTTATTATTCAAAACCCTTTATTTTGGTTTCCAATATGGACTCTATTTAGATCATCATTTATATTGTTGCTTCTTACAGTTAGCGAGTACATCAGATGAATGTAAAGAGTGTATTTCTTCGTGGTGAGCACTAGGAGGATAACTATATGTGATATCCATAGAGTTTTATGCTTTATGGATCTACTTCCTTGGTATGTCGATTGAATAAGTCCTTGCATGAGCATAAGCAATCTCCTAGATCTTGGTATGAGAATATCCATACTTATTCCTAAATTATGGATTCAAAAAGTGAAGTAGAGCATGATGTCCACGTAAAGCATTAATATGGTCATATTTTGCCAATTTTATTATATATTGATAATATTCTCATCATGGAAATCTTAATACCTTTGATCTAGGAGATGAAGTCATTATTTCATGATAATTTTGAGATGAAAAATTTAGGTCTTTTTCATTATTTATTGGGAACTCAAGTTGATCAATTACCCTTTGGGATCACCATTTCTTAACCTAAATATGACTTGGATCTTCTATATAAGTTTAGTGCTGAGGATTACAAACCTACTAAGACTCCCTTTGCTTCTAGTTTGAAGTTGTGAGTCAATTACACTATTATTTTGGTGGATGCTACTTTATACTGGTCACATGCCAAGGTTTTTCTCTACTCACCACACTTAGTTATATATTGCCTTCATTATTAGTTAATACTTCAAGTAAATACAAGCACTCTATAAAATTCAATAGATAAGGTCCAAGTAGATCCCTCAGTACATTAGAGGTATATACTAGATTGACATTCACTACTCAATTAGAGCATCTCCATTTTTGATAGGATTTTTTTACTAGCATTGGTCAATTATTGAGTGTGTTTTTTTATCTTGGCTATGAATTAGTCTCTTTTTGTTGTAGATAATAGTTCACCATATCTTAGTCTTCTATAGAAGCTAAATATTATGTTACCAATGAGTCCACTAAATGCCTTCAATGGATGCTCATGATTCTAGAGCTATTGGATATTCATTAGAAGTTTTCATTCGCCCTTCATTGTGATAGTCAGATTTCCATCAAACTTATATGAAATCTAGTGTTTTATCAATGAACTAAGCATATGGAGTTTTATATACATTATGTTTGATGGATTCATACCCATGGTATGTGTTATCCAATCGATGTGTCATCAATGGAGTATAAAATGGATATCCTAACTAAGGTCATGCCCAAGGTGCATTTTGTGTGATTGTAGGAGCATATTGAAGTAAGAGTGTCCCTTAGGGTGACTAATAAGGGTATCTCTATACATCTACCATTTAGCTTAAGTGGGGGTGTTGTAATATGTGGTGTTATGTTTTACTTGAGGCCATGACTTACTTTTATATTACATTTATTTTATAGCTCTTTTGGCCCTTATACACCTTGAATAGATGGGTTTATTATAATATTTTATTAATAAAACTTAAGTTTAGTTTTTTAACCTTGATCTAAAGGTTATTTTTTATCAAGTATTTATGCTTGTTGAGACTTATAATTTGATTATCAATTGGTGTACTTATTCCTTCCTATTGCTCAAAATATTTTTGTGAGTTATTATCTTCTTCTAGTTAGTGAGTTAATTCCATTTGTTTTTTAAAATTTTTGTAAAATCCAATATTTGTGATCTTATTCTTAAAGCTTTATGATATATCCATAATAGATTACTACCAACTAGGCTCATTGTTAGTGTACAATAAATAATCCATGGGACTATATCTACCTTGACCTAGGTTTGATTTTTTTTCTTCCCCTAATAGTTTAAATTTTATGGTCTCCACTGCTAGTGTTCTCCACACTATACCAGCCTAAGGATTCTCAAAAAAGAGCAATCTACCTACCAAAAATTATACTATTACCTACATTATCTCAAGAATCCTTATAAAACTCATAAGAAATCTAGGGACATACAATTGGACACCTAAATAATAATATGTTAGGTAAAAAACTTATAATCCAAAATATCAATGCATTATTGTATGTTGACCTTGTGCTTTATATCTGTGATTATGACTAAAATATAATCTTGGAATGGTTGTTAAAAACAATGAAAAATATCATGCAACTAGTAAGGAATTTCTAAGTAGTTTTGATTGTCTTAATCAAATTAGTAGTATGTTTTATTTTTATGGATTTGAAGAAGCATTCAAATGCCTTATATTTGATGTGAAGAAAGTGAATAAAATGAAGAAAAGCAAAATTTTAAGAACTCATAGATTTGTAGGCCTTGAAATCGCTAATCGTATGTCGTATAAGAGCAACTTATATCTATAATAACTCAATTAAGGGGGTAGTTATTGAGCTACTAAAAGATCCATTTGATTTTTACTTGTAATTCTACTCATCCAAATATTGTATGAATAAAGTGAACCAAATGACCACATCATACCAAAATTCAATGTAACCTTCCTTTCCTTTAGGCCAAGGCTTGAGATTTCAGACCCAAGCAATATGTTCCAATGTACCCTTATGTCTACATATGATAATATCTATGCTAAATTGAGTGTAAGGAATACTAGGTGTGTAAAAACCCTAAGTAATTTGAAAACTTAATGTGGACATGATCTAAGAGTGCTGAATTTTAAGTATTTGTATCAATTTCTCATACTAAAAGGAAAAGTAAAAGATATTTCTCAAAAGTTAATTATTTATGTCAAAATATTTTAACAATATCATTTCCTTGGCAAATATTTTACCACCTAAATAATAATGAGTTATAGGTAACTCGACGCTTATGATTGGAGCCATAAAAAATCCATTAATTCTGGATATAAAATAATATTTTTTGCTTATAAGTATACAAATCCATACGAAGAATTTTTCTTTGTCCTCCAATGAATCAATTGCATTAAAATCTCTACAAAGTAGCCAAGTTGTATATGGTAATTCATTAGCTAGCCTTTTTTTAAAGTGGTGCATGATTAAATTTATAATTAGATGTGTAAATATTTTCAAGACCAAAAGTTCCTACAAGTCAGAAAGCATCTAAATTTGTCAAAGATTCAAGTCTTGCATCTCTAAATATCACCTATAAATAAAATGTATCTTAAACATCATTTCATTGAGAAATAACCCTAATAAAATGTTTATGAAATATTTTGTAAATATTTTATGAGATAATTTCATTACCTAAAGTTATCAAGGAATATATATTACTCTAAAGAAATGTAAAACTATCATGCAAAAAAACCTTTTGAATTTTATTTAAAATATATTTTAACTTCTTTTCTCATCAATTTCCTTCTTGAGGATATTTCACATCAAAATTTGTCCAAATGATATAGGATACGGGTCCTCCATGATGACTTGAAAGGATTCTTTTGGATAGAGATAATTATTAGGATTTCTTGAGATTAATTCTCTTGAAAATAAGAAAATTTTGGAATAGGAATTTAGGTTACCCAAAAGGAGAAGTGAGAGCAAATTAATACCACATTCAATGTAATCAACCATTCTATATGTGCCTAGTATTTAAGATAGAGGTAATTTTATCCTTAAAGCTTTGTATAAAATTATTGAATTGGGTTTGGACCCTTAGTCATTAGAGATCATATTTATACTAGGTTTTTTATTGAAACTGAGACCTTCACATATTTCTATTTACTTTAAGAGATCTTCTTATTTACCATTATCTTTTAACCTTCTTTCTTTCTTACTTCCATCATTCCATTAAGAGTGATATTGGTTTTAATCCTAATTATCGGTATGAATGCAAATTGGTTGTGATAAACTTTGCATTAATATGATATATTTGTATTTATATGAGAATAAAAAATGGAGAGATCTATTGTTACAACTAAATTTGCAACTACCCATAACCCCTATAATGAACTGAATAATTACATTATCATGACACATGTTGATACAATATTCATAATATTTCCCCATATTATTATATCAATTATTAATCAATGTGATAAACACATGTTGATGAAGACACAAATCGTATCCTCAGTGATGGCCCATGGTTCTTAGGCCGCAAAAGCCTATTCCTAAAGAAATGGGACCATATTTCAGTCCGGACTCCCAGGATATAAACATTGCTCCTATTTGGGTATGCATTCCTCACCTCCCTTTTTACTGCTGGCATGATGACATCCTCCTCTCCATTGCAAATGTCATAGGAGACCTCCTTGCCATCGATCCAGTCACCAGAGCACGCAGGTGGATGAATGTGGCTAGGATCTACGTTAACGCTAATCTAGCATCAAAAATTCCAATTTATGTAAACCTTTATCATAAGAATTTCTTCAAGAAGCAGCCCTTGGAGTATGAAAACAAACCACCCTTCTGTGTGGAATGTCATACCCAAGGACACCTGAGGTCTCAATGCCCTGTCCTCAAAGCTCAGACTATTCTAGAGAAATATCAAAGACAAGTTGAATGAGTGCCCCAAAGCGAGGCCAACACAATTCCTTAAAGAGGTGGCACTCCCAAACCCCAAAAGAAAGGGCAACAACAATATCAAGCAAAGAAAAATCATCATCAACAACAAAAATCTACTTCCATCCCTCACGGTGGATACCAATCTCTCAAAGGTAAGGAAATGATGAGCTCATAGCAACATCAAGTAAGTTCCCCCTTCACTACTCCCAACAGATTTAATATCTTAAATGAATATGATAAATTTCTAGAGGGAAATGCCTTGATCTCCCCCAATCTCAAACATCCTCCTGAAGATTCTCTAAATGAAGTTGCTATTACTCAAATCCCTTTACCCATCAAGACCAGTCAACAAGAGGTAAACCCTTCTCCATTGCAGCCCCAAGCGAAACCCAAATCCCAGTCAGAAACCCTTCCTGAACCAAACATTGACCTCAGTTTCCTCAACACTCCATCCAAGTCAGGACCGTCTCGCAGCCCCTTGGATGAAATTGCTGCTACCTCCAATATTATGGAGGAAACATCTTCACCTAGCCCAAGTCAGGCTATGAGACCTCAGAGCCCTGTTTTGGAGCAAATCATCCCCTACAAACTTAGCCCTAAGTAAACCAAAAGTTCTACCAAATCCCCCATTGATTTTGGTAGTGAAAATAAAAGAGGGAGACCTTCCAAAGAGGAAACTAGGAATTCTCGAACAACGGATGACATTGCAAATGGTATTCAGAAGACCCTTTTTCCTAACATTACCTCTCAACTCAAGGAAGAGAGTAAAAGTACCAAACCCCCTCACCCTAGTGGGAGAGGAGGCAAAAAACCCCCAAACCTTCTAAATGAAGATTCTCTCATGGAATGTGAGAGGCCTCAATGGGGCATCCAAACAAAGACTTGCAAAGTCTATGAGGAAAGATATCAGACCTTCCATATTCATCATGTAGGAAACAAAAATAAATGCCAACAACTCTGTCTCAGTAGCTAAAGCAATATGGAAAAATGTAGGAGCAATCTCTAGTGATGCCAGAGGAACTTTTGGAGGCCTCATGTGTCTATGGGACAAGCAAAAAGTTGAAGGATGTCTTCTTCATTCCAGTGAAATACTTTTAAGTGTCCTCTTTCATGACACCAACAACAATTCATCCTAGATTCTCACCAATGTTTATGCTCCCAACACCATTGTTGGGAGAGCTCAACTATGGGAAACCCTGACAAGTATGAAATATTATTTTCAAAACCTCCCTTGGATTGTGGTAGGGTATTTCAACACCCCCTTTATCCCTCAGATAAAAAGGGAGGATCTGAGACCCCAACCAAAAGTATGGAGGACTTCATTGAATTTGTCAATACAAATAGTTTAATGGATGTAAATCTCAAAAAGGTCAAATATACTTGGAGTAATAGAAGAGTTGGGGCACAACACATCCAAGTCAAATTAGATAGATTTTTCCTCTCCCAGGAAGTTGTTTAGGTTTTTGGTGATGCGACTCTTTATCCTCTCCCCAAAATTGGATCAGACCACAATCCCCTCATTTTGGACATTGACAGACCTAACCCCTTCAAAAAGCCCTTCAGATTTGAAAGCATGTGGCTTCATCACCCAGATCTAAGGTAGAGAGTCTCTCATGTTTGGCAACAAGACTTTCAAGGGCACCCTTCCTATAGACTAGCTCAGAAGCTCAAAATCCTCAAAGAAGACCTGAAAATTTAGAACAAAGAAGTTTTTGGAAATATTTTTGCCAAAAAGCAATCTCTAAAGGAAAGACTTGACCAGATTGAGTCCAAAATCCAAAATGGGGAGTTAGACGTCCAAACTAGAAATGAAGAGAAACAGATCCTTGTAGAGTACCACAATGTCCTTGCTTGTGAAGAGACCTTTTGGCATCAAAAATCTAGAGCCCTTTGGCTCAAATAATGGGATTCTAACACTAAAATTATTTCACGTGGCCACCCTTCGAAATAGAAGCAACAACCGCATCAAGGAACTGACCAAAGAATATGGCAATATTACCTCTGATCTCGAGGAAATCAGGAATGAAGCTAGCTCTTACTTCTCAAACTTGTTAGAGGATGATAATTCTTGCTCAACCTTAGCCCATGATGCTTTACTTCACCACATCCCTCCTAATTCCATCCTCGATGCGGTCAAATCATCCCTCATTTCCCCCTTTCAGGATGAAGAAATCAAATCTGCCCTTTTCTCTATGAATCCTGATAAAGCCCCGGGACCAGATGGCTTTCCCCCTCAATTTTTTCAAACCTTCTGGGATTTCATTGGTCCTGATGTTTGTTTGGCTGTTAAAGAGTTTCAATCCTCCAAAAGGATCCCTCGAGGGTACAATTCCACTTTCATTGCCCTCATCCCCAAAAACCCAGCGGCCAAGTCTTTAGCTGACTATAGACCCATCAACCTTTGCAATGTTGTTTATAAAGTCCTCACCAAAATTATGGCCACTAGAATGAAAACCATCTTGCCCTCCATCATTGACCCTTGTCAAGGAAGTTCTATTCATGGTAGGTCAATCCTTGATGGAGTCATCTCCATTCATGAAGCCCTTCATTCAGCCTCCAAGACCAAAAATCCCACCTATGTCCTCAAGCTTGACATGAATAAAGCTTATGATAGAGTGAACTAGAATTTCCTCTTAGCTATCCTCCACAAGTTTAGTTTCCACTCTGAATGGGTTGACCTCATCAAAAACTACATATCCTCATCATGGTTCTCTGTTCTCATCAATGGTTCCGCAATAGGCTATTTCAAGAGCAACAGAGGGCTCAAGCAGGGTGATCCCATCTCTCCTATGCTATTCATTATCATAGCTGAAGCATTAGGTAGAACCATCCAGGATGCGTGCAGAACTGGTCTATTTTCAGGGATCAAGGCCTCTTCCTAGACCACTCCAGTCTCCCATCAACAATTTGTGGATGACACCATTCTATCAACTAGCGCATCTGTTCTTGAAGCAAAAGTCATAAAATACATCCTCCAAATGTATGAAGCAACTGCTAGCCAGAAATTCAACTTCAAAAAAAGCAAACTATACTTCCTAAATACTCCCATGCAAATACATATCAATATTTCAAGGATCCTAGGATTCTCTATAGCTAACATTTCGGCCACCTACCTTGGCCTCCCTCTGTTCTATGGCCAACCTGTAGCTTCATTGTGGCACAATGTTATAGAGCATATTCAGAAAAGGCTCATTGGATGGAAAGGAAATATTTTGTCCCAAGCCGCTAAATGTACCCTTACTATCGTTGTTCTTCAAAGCATCCATGTTTACTTCTTATCTATATTTAGGGCCCCAGCTACAGTTTCATCAAGGATAGAGCAAATTCAAAAATATATATTATGGACTGGAGCTGAAAATAAACAAAGAATTCATCTTGTGGCCTGGGACAAGGTGTGTAGATCGAAACATAAAGGAGGAGTAGGTCTCAGAAGGATTCACTCCCTCAACATCGCTTTGATCGCCAAACAAGCTTGGAGGCTGGTTTTCGGAGACAACAATGTGTGGATCTCCATCACCAAAAGAAAGTACCTCCAAAATTATGATTTCTTTAATGAAGGTATTCCCAACAGAGGCTCAGCATTCTATAATTCCATCATGAGCACTAGGCCCCTCATTAAGAAAGGAATCAGGTGGAAACTTGGAGATGAAGGAAATATTAATTTTTGTAATGATAAATGGATCACCCGAGAACCCCTCCTTAATGACCCTATTCTGTCCAAACTCAAACCTTTCACTGATGACAGGATAGGTCTCAAGGTCTCTAACTTTATCACTTAGAGAAGACCTCCTAATTGGATTCCCATTACTTGCCCTGCTCTTCCTATTGAATCCAACCTGTTGAATTCCCTCCTTTCTTCCACCATCATTCCCTCATCCATGTCTTCTGATCAGCTCATTTGGGAACATACTAAAAGTGGAGAATTTTCTGTCAAATCGGCCTACCTCCTCCTCCTTGAAAATGAGGATATTTTGCTACCCTTTGATAATGTTTGGATCAAGCATCTCATTCCTAAGATTTCTTTCTTTTCATGGCTTGCCATCCAAGAGAAAATCCTTACCATCGATAATCTCATCAAGAAAGGCATGTCCATCCCTAATAGATGCTATCTCTACCAAAATTCTTGGGAATCCACCAACCACCTTTTCCTCCATTGCCCCTTTTCCTCATCCATTCTTGACTCCATTTTCCAATCCTTCCACATTCAGTGGGCTAAACCTTGCTCCATAGGAGACTGTTTCAATCATTGGCCTACCCCCTTACATGACCCCCACCTCAAGTTCTTCTAGAAGATCTCCCTCCATCATTTCCTCTGGAAAATATGGCTCGAAATAAATAACAGAGTGTTCTCCCTAAAGCCTAAGGCCCCTAAGCTCATATCTTCCAAGATCCTAGCCTTCGCTTTGGAGAATGCCTTCCTCATCTCCCCCTCTTCCAATCCTGCTTCCAAGGCTGAGTCCGATCTTGGCAGGGAGCTAGGTTTATCCTTAGAGGAGTTCCACCCACCTTCATCCATTCATCTAGAGTCAGTCTGGACTCCTCCCCCTATGGGATGGGTCAAACTCAATTTTGATGGAGCTACAAAAGGTAATCCAGGGAAGGCTGGAGCAGGAGGTGTTTTGAGAAATCATCAAGGAGAATTCATCCTTGCCTTTGTTGAAGGGCTAGGAGAGCAGATGAATCATGTTGTTGAAGCCAAAAGCATGTGGAGGGGCTTAAGCCTGGTTAAAAACCTTACCACCAAGCTGATAGTTGAAGGGGATTCCCTCAATATCATCAATTATCTTAAGAACAAAAATTCCAACCCTCTTGGAGAGTCAAGGACTATATTGAGAAAGTAAGGACTCTTGTCCTTAATATGCAAGAATTCATCTTCCAGCATACTTTCAGGGAATCCAACAGGGTTGTTGATAAGTTAGCTAATATTGGGGTCAACATGGTTAATCTCTAGATTTGGCATAATGACATCCCCGAGGAAGTTCAGACCATTGTTAATCAAGAAAAACATCAAAGAGGCCTTCCTCAATAGGAAGTATTTCCCTAGGTCATCCATCCTTTTCCTCATGATCAACGCCATCATTAATCCTTGTCGGCTTGTCTCATTTCATGTGATTATTTCCATTCTTCATAGTAAGCGGGAAGGTTTGTCCTATCGACGGAATATCATCACCCATGTGTCCTTCCACATTTTCCACCATCATCGCTAGCAAAGCTTCCAGCTGCCCCTATTCACACCCCTACCCGCCGTCGCCTTAAGTCTCATGTTTCTGCCAACGTCATCTTCCACTACCCCTTCTCCTTCCATCACTTCATCCCTGCCGCCTTTCATCGTCTGTGTCTTTATTACTTGGCAAATATTTTTGGAATGCATGTTAACGATATTGTCAGTTATTGGTACCTTTTATCCAACCTGTGCAGGTCCCAGAAAGCGGTTTCCAATGCTAGAAGCATGATATCTTTTGAAAATATTCATTACTTCGCTTCTTGGCAGCAGATCCAGAGGTAGAAACCCTTGGTTCATGGGCCTTTTTTCTCCAACTTCCAGACTACTCCAGATGATCGAGCAGAGATTAAAATCCACATTCCCATAATGTAGACATGGCATACTATGGAGGAGGCCACCTCAGCCAACAACCTTGTCTAGCTGGAGTCTCGAGTCCTAGATTTTATTAGCCCAAGAAAGCTGTGGATTATGCTTTTTCCTTTCAGATTCTCAAGACTTCTCCTGACTGATTTTCTTGCCTTTTGTATGTTTCCAATGCCCACTTTTTGCATTGATGATTGCTCTTGCTTGATTGGGTTGGCCTTTCCCACATGTGAGCCTCCTTACCTCCACTTGTCTTTACCCCATCGCTCACATGCCTGTCCCTCCCTTTCCCATCCTCTCCCGACCCATTTACATCTCAACCTTCCCCATCCACTCCAGCCCTTTTTTTCCTCATCACCTTTTTAACCTTCGCTCAATCCACCCTCGCCAAAATTTTCCAGATCACCCACATCTGTCATTGTCTATCCATGTCCCATTTTTTCCTTACTATGTCCCTCCCCATCCCCACCATGTCGAGTGATTACCTTGAGTCGAGCATTTTGAATGTGATCCTATGGAAGAGAGGATCCTTCAGGATAGACACTACTTTCCTTTCCTCCACATGTTCTCTAGGGATGAACTCGAGATAACCATGGCCTTCCTCAAAACCTGGGATAATGGGGTGGTTACTGTGCGTGGGAGAAATTTTACAGTTGATGTCCATATTCTCACTTCCATTACTAGCCAAAACCTTGAGGGTCGGTCCATCCATCGCCATAAGCATAATTGGGAGGTCGAACTGGAGCACTTCAAAGGCAACAAAAAAATCTTAAAAAAAGCCAAAAGCCCTGGCATATTTAGAAGTGATCTCTCTCTCCCCTAGAATTCTATTATGAAGCCCATTCTGGAATTTATTTGTGTTGATGACCCTGAGAAAACCCTAAAAACCTATCACCTTGTTTTTGTTAACCACTTCAGAGACATAAATCCTCTCAGTGTTCCTCTATTCTTCCTCAATTCCATGAACCATTCCATTTCGTCTTGTAGAGATAAGAAAAATCATGATCTCCCTCACCACCAAGGCATGTTTAAGGTCATTTACACTTACATTGTGGCCAACAGTCCTAGACCTAACCCTGTTCCTGCCAACCCTGCTAAACCTAAGTCCTCTTCGAAACGCCTGTCTCTTTTCGAAAAGAAGAAAAAGGCCATTGAAGTTGTTACTAAATTAAGGGCAAGGAAGAGCATTAGTTTTGATAGTACTGAAGAACCAGTGAGGAAGTCGACAAGGATCCAAAATCTGGCTACCAAGAGTAATGTGATTGAAATTAAATATGATCATGAGGAGAACAAAAAACTCAAGGATTTCATCATTGCTTCCACCATGACAATGATGAATATGATGGTTAATTGTACCATGGACATCAAGGAGGGACTTCAAAAGATTTTCTATATGGTCAGGATAGTCAAGAAGGTGATGGAGTTGCTAAAGTGGCCATGGTTGCTGTGAAAATTGAACCTAAGGAAGATGAACCTAAAGAAACTGAGGAAGAGGACGCGAAGGAAGAAGGTAAAACCATAGCTGAGGACTAATTTCCTCGTTTACTAGTTTTTTGTGCTTATACAGACAGACCTTGCTTGAGATCATCTTTCTAGTCTCCAGAGAAGGCTGGTTCCTTTGAAGTTTTTTAGAGAAAATGGGAACAAGAGATAAGGGAAATATAGCCTAAGCTAGAACTTTTCTCACGGTACAGATTAGACAACAGCAAACATTGATGATGCAGTTTAGACAACAACAAAGCTAGAACTCTTCTTTATAGAAAACACGAATTCTTGAGTGTGACTTTCGTCTAAAAAGCATGTAAATATCTGTTAATGTTCAACTCTAGAAAAAAGATTCATACGTGCACAGTCCAGATTTCAGAACAGATACATTATAAAACTCAGAGTGAATAAAAGTTAAAACACCAGATACATACAAGCACACAGAAGTTTTGAAAGCCAGAGGAAGAAATATTTTATTGCTTGTAATCCAGTACATGCGCATCAAGCTTGTAAACGTCCAAGAGCTGACCCTTTTTCTGGAGTTGCTCACCCCTATATATACCCTAAAATAGTATCTTCCTAAGTACATATTACTTATTTTACAAGCAATCATCTGTATTTTATAACAATACACAACGAATTTCCTGTAGATTGGATAGATTGGCAATCATCCAGCAGACCTGCTAGGTTATAATCAACATATCATTCTCTAGAAATCAGCACCTGATGTCAGTGCTCGTCTCCAATTGCCAAAAATATACTTTATTCCTTTACAGCTGGCATGTCACGAAATCGCGACATTCGTCTCCTGCTTTGCTCCTCTGCCACTTCCAGCCACGAAAATGAGACATGTCACGAAATCGCGACATTCGTCTCTTCCTTTGCTCTTTTGTTGCTTTGCTTCCAGCCACGAAAATGAGACATGTCATGAAATCGCAACATTCGTCTCTTCCCTTGCTCTTTTGCTGCTTCTCGCCATGAAAATGAGACATGTCGCGAAATCGTGACATTCGTCTCTTCCTTTGCTCCTTTGCTGCCTCCCACCGTGAAAATGAGACATGTCGCAAAATCGTGACATTCATCTCCTGCTTTGCTCCTCTGTTGCTTCCAGCCGCGAAAATGAGACATGTCACGAAATTGCGACATTCTTTCCTTGCTTGGCTCTTCTGCCGCTTCCAGCCGTGAAAATGGGACATGTCACAAAATTGTGACATTCGTCTCTTCCTTTGCTCCTTTGCTGCCTCCTGCCGTGAAAATGAGACATGTCACAAAATCGTGACATTCTTTCCTTGCTTTGCTTTTCTGCTGCTTCCAGCCATGAAAATGAGACATGTCGTGATATCGCGACACTTTTTCCTCTTGGCTCTTTCTCTTTGCTTTGGACCGTGAAAAAGCAACATGTCGCGATATCATGACACTTTTCCCTCTTGGCTCTTTCTCTTGCTCTTAGCCATGAAAATGCAACATGTCACGATATCGCGACACTTTTTGCCCTTTGCTCTTTCTCCTCGCTGTGAACCGTGAAACTAAGACATGTCGCGATATCGTGACACTTTTTTTCTTTTTGGCTGCGACAAAGCAACATGTCGCGATATCGCGAAACTTTTTCCCTTTTGGCCACGACAAAGCAACATGTCGTGATATCACGACACTTTTTCCCTTTTGCTTTTCTTTTTGCTTTGAACCGCGAAAATGCAACATGTCGTGATATCGCGACACTTTTTCCTCCTTGCGGTGTTTTGCATTTTCTTTGATATTTAGCATATAGGCCACTTCGGTCCTCTTGGAAAATATGCAAAAAGGAGCATCAGATGTTTTTCTGTAGTTAGTCACTTTTTGACTAACATTCTTGGCGCCTTCCAGGGGATTTTTTGCTTGCAAAAATTTTGAACCAGGCCTTTATCCATTGGGTATCGGAGTCAACAACGTAGTTGTAAAAAGAATATTTCAGAGAAAGACAAAGAACACAGGAAAATGCACTTAGATCAAATGTGAACATTACCTCGCCAAAAACTCCCTTTATACCTTAGTATCTCTATTCAAAAAAAATGTCGACTTCTGATTGGCTGCGACTGAAAATCTTTTTTTGTGTTAAGGCCAAAAAAACAGTAATATTTACAAATATTGTCTAAATATGCTTATATTATATTGTACATATAATTCCTTTTTTGCTTTTGCCTAAAAGGCTTAGCTCCTTTTTTACGCACTTCTCTGATCTGGTTCCCTTCCTCTTCATCCTACAGATCCCGGTTTGCTGAGCAATTCATTTCAGGGATTAAGAAATCTGGTACCTGTTCATCATTTTCAAAAACTAAAGGCCTGTATATAAGTCTAACAGTTTGATAACATTACTTATAGGACAAAAATTAGCTCCCACTAAAGCTAACAAATCTACGTGGGTATTCTATTCTCTAGGGATAAACTTTATATTTAGGGCCTCAAAGGCCTCTAAGAGATCCCACACTTTGTTCTTGTAAGCCTTCAAATAATCCTGTTTACTTATACCTTTTTTGGTGACTTGATTCACAATAAGTTCTGAATCTCCATAAATGAGTAAGCTGTTTGATTCTCAATTTCTCGACCTTTCTTAACCCTAAGCACGAGGCCTCATATTCTGCTGTGTTGTTGGAGCAACTCCAAGTCAACCTGTAAGAGAAAACCTTTTCCTCTCCAATGGGATAAATCAAAACTATTTCGGCACCAGCTCCATTCTTGCACCTAGCCCCATCAAAGAAAAGCTTCCACAAATGATTCACAAAACCATCCTCTTCTAGGGAGGGTACCAATTTTCTTTTTGGTTTCTCAATAGAATAGTTTCCTATTTCTGTTTCTATCATGGCATTAAAGTTTTGTAGAGAAAACTCGTCCTCAGCTTGGAGCTCTTCTAATGTTTCTTCCATCAGGTCTTCTTCTATTGTTTCTTCAGTCATCATATTTACATGATCAGTTTCACCAATCCTTTCTACATGAAACGTCGATGGTTTCTCATTAAAAATCTTGACCCTTCTACCTTTGAAAGGTATCTCCAAATGAGAATAATCTAAGGATAAGTATCCTCCTATCTATTAATCTATAAAAACTGTTGGAACAAAATCTGCCTTCGGTTGATAGTGTTGCGCCTTAGACTTTGCCAACATTGAATAGACAGATCTTGCTTGATATCATCTGTCTAGTCTCCGAAGAAGGCTGGTTCCTTTGAGTTTTTTAGAGAAAAGGGGAACAAGAGATAAGGGAAATATAGCCTAAGCTAGAACTTTTCTCACGGTACAGATTAGACAACAACAAACATTGATGATGCAGTTTAGACAACAACAAAGCTAGAACTCTTCTTTATAGAAAACACGAATTCCTGAATGTGACTTTTAGATGTTCGTCTAAAAAGCATGTAAATATCTGTTAATGTTCAACTCTAGAAACAAGATTCATACGTGCACAGTCCAGATTTTAGAACAGATACATTTATAAAACTCAGAGTGAATAAAAGTTAAAACACCAGATACATACAAGCACACAGAAGTTTCGGAAGCTAGAGGAAGAAATCTTTTATTGCTTGTAATCCAGTACATGCGCATCAAGCTTGTAAACGTCCAAGAGCCGACCCTTTTTTTGGAGTCGCTCACCCCTATATATACCCTAAAAGAGTATCTTCCTAAGTACATCTTACTTATTTTACAAGCAATCATCTACAGTTTCTAACAATACACAACGGATTTCCCATAGATTGGATAGATTGGCAATCATCCAGCGGACCTGCCGGGTTATAATCAACAGACCATTCTTCAAAAATTGACACCTGATGTCAGTGCTCGTCTCCAGTTGCCAAAAATATACTTTATTCCTTTACAGCTGGCATGTCACGAAATCATGACATTCGTCTCCTGCTTTGCTCCTCTATCGCTTCCAGCCGCAAAAATGAGACATGTCACGAAATCGTGACATTCGTCTCTTCCTTTGCTCCTTTGTTGCCTCCCACCATGAAAATGAGACATGTCACGAAATCATGACATTCGTCTCCTCCTTTGCTCTTCTGCCACTTCCAGCCATGAAAATGAGACATGTCACGAAATCGTGACATTCGTCTCTTCCTTTGCTCCTTTTTTGCTTCCCCGTGAAAATGAGACATGTCATGAAATCATGACATTCATCTCTTCCTTTGCTCCTTTGTTGCCTCCCACCATGAAAATGAGACATGTCATGAAATCGTGACATTCGTCTCCTCCTTTGCTCCTTTGCTGCCTCCCACCATGAAAATGAGACATGTCACGAAATCATGACATTCGTCTCTTCCTTTGCTCTTTTGCTGCTTCCCGCCATGAAAATGAGACATGTCACGAAATCGTGACATTCGTCTCTTCCTTTGCTCTTTTGCTACTTCCAGCCGTGAAAATGAGACATGTCATGAAATCATGACATTCGTCTCTTCCTTTGCTCTTTTGCTGCTTCCCGCCATGAAAATGAGACATGTCGCGAAATCGTGACATTCGTCTCTTCCTTTGCTCTTTTTTGCCTCCGTCGTGAAAATGAGACATGTCACGAAATCATGACATTCTTTCCTTCTTTATTTTTTTGTCACTTCCACCACGAAAATGAGACATGTCACGAAATCGTGACACTTCTTCCTTGCTTTGCTCTTTCTCCTTCCACCTGAAAATGAGACATGTCACGATATCGTGACACTTTTTCCTCTTTGCTCTTTCTCTTTGCTTTGAACCACAAAAAGCAGACATGTCACGATATCGCGACACTTTTCCCTCTTGGCTCTTTCTCTTCTCTTTAGCCGTGAAAATGAAACATGTCGCGATATCGCGACACTTTTTTCCCTTTGCTCTTTCTCCTCACTATGAACCACGAAACTGAGACATGTCGCGATATCGTGACACTTTTTTCTCTTTTGCCGCGAAAAGAACATGTCACGATATCGTGACACTTTTTCTCTTTTGGCCACGAAAATGAGACATGTCGCGATATCGCGACACTTTTGCCTCTTGCTCCTTTTTTTTACCGCAAAATGAAACATGTCGCGATATCGCGACACTTTTTCCCTTTTGCCGCGACAAAGCAACATGTCGCGATATCGTGACACTTTTTCCCCTTGCTCTTTCTCTTTGCTTTGAGCCGCGAAAATGCAACATGTCGCGATATCGCGACACTTTTTCCTCCTTGCGGTGTTTTGCTTTTTCTTTGATCTTTAGCATATGGGCCACTTTGGTCTTCTTGGGAAATATGCAAAAAAGGTGCATCAGCTATTTTTCTGTAGTTAGGCACTTTTTGACTAACATTCTTGGCGCCTTTCGAGGGAATTTTTGCTTGCAAAAATAGAGACCAAGCCTTTATCCATTGGGAAACGGAGTCACCAGCACAGTTGCGAAAAGTAAATTTTCGAGCAGAAAAACACAAGAAAAATCATGCACTTTGGAGAACAAGTGATCTTCACCTTATCAGAACCTTTCTTTTACCGCTTAGGTATTTAACCTTTGTCTGAAGAACACAAAAATTCAATTCTGGGAGCTGGGATTTCTTAGGTGGCTGGAACACTTCGGGAGCAGAAGAATGACCATTTCCTTTGCTTGAAAGGATTCCAACAGGGAAACTTCCTCCCAGGAGTGAGCGTCAATCCTTCTTATTGTCTTCTGGAAATATTAGGCCGTAAAAAGGGAAATATTTATAAAACTTCAAAACTTATAATATACTGTACATATAATGGTGATCTGTAGTTTTACTGGAAATACAACTTTAGGTGAAAAGCGTTCACCGTGATGGGTAGAACCTGTCCATCTTGATATTTTAACTGGAAGGCGTTGAATTGCTTTTCTGAAACAATTTCGAATGGCCCCTCCCAGAATGCATCAAACTTGTCATGATGTCCTGGCTTTGCTTTCTTGACATTCCATTTTAATACCAGGTCACCTATTTTAAATTTCTTGAAAGTGGTTTTCTTATCGAACCACCCGACTATTTTTACCATATGCCTTTGATGATGATCGTAGGCTTGTTCCCTAGATTCTTCAAGCTGCAGAAGTTGCATCAGTCGGGCGTCCATTGGATGGCCTTCATCTTCGTTGACTTGGTTTAGCATTCTCAACGTGGGTATTTCCATATGAATCGGTAGAACAACTTCTTTACCATAAACCAAAGCATATGGTGAAGTATTGATTGATTTTTTTATTGAGATTCTGTCGGCCCACAAGGCTTGATTCAGGAGTGAGTGCCAGTTCCTCTTATTGTCCTCTAATGTTCTTTTCAAAATTCTCAGAAGATTCTTATTAGTAGACTCAGCTAATCCATTACCTTGTGGGTAATAATTAGAGGAAGTCTTCAGGTAAATTCCATATCTACTGACGAATTCGATCATCTTTGCACTAGTGAAAGGGGATCCATTGTCTGTAATCAAAGAATCTGGTATGCCAAACCTTGTGATTAGACTTTCGATGAATTCTATCACCACCTCTGAATCAGCTTTCTTCGTAGGCACTACTTCTGCCCACTTGGTGAAATAGTCCGTGGCAGTGAGAATGTATTTGTGGCCTGATGATGAGTTTGGCTCTATTATCCCTACGAAATCCAACCCCCACTGTTGGAATGGTTCCTCGACTTGAATAGGCTTTAAGGGCATGGGTGCATTTCTGTTTCTTCCCACATACCTCTGACACTGTTCACACTTTTGGGTCACTCTGTACGCATCTAGGAAGATGGAAGGCCAATAACATCCAGCTCTAAGGATCTTCAAAGCTGTAGTTCGACCTGCATAATGTCCCCCTGAAAAACCCCCATGAAATTCATCTAACACTTTCTGCTTTTCATTATCGGGAACGCATTTTAACAACACACCATCAATGTTAATCCTGTACAACCCCTCTATTCGAAGGGTATATTTCAATGCTTGGGTCCTGAATCTCCTTCTCTGGGAAGCGTTCATATCTTCAGGGCATGACCCGGTCTGAAAATACCTCACAAAGTCATTGATCCAACCCGAACTCACTCTGTCTTGGTGTTGCTCTGTGTTTGCCATGACGGGGTGGTTCTCCCCATATCCACTTGCGGCTTGCTTGGCCAATTCCTGGCACAAAGCTCTCCCTCTGACTATTTTAGTAGGATGTATTTCTACATCATACTCTTGGATGCGAGTCACCCATCCAGCTCTTTTTTCACCCAATTCTCCTTGAATTATGAAGTTCCTTACATCGGGATGAATAACATACACCATCGTCCGACTCTGAGATAAGAAGTGTTTTAGCTTATTCAAGGACTTCATAATGGCGTATACTTGTTTTTCTATGAAGCTGTACCTTTCCTCATGTTTGTGCATGGTGGAACTCAGAAAGGCTATGGGTCTTTCTTCGTCATCTGCTCCTTTTTGAGTGAGAACTGCAGCATAACTATTTTGCTCTCCGACAACATATAGTATGAAATCCCGAGAATAGTCAGGGTTGACTAGCACAGGAGCTTGAGCGATGGCTTCTAGAATTTTTTGGAAAGCTTCTTTCCTTGGCTCTGTCCATTTAAAAGGAGCATCCTTTTTCAATAACTCAGTCATTGGTTTAACTGTTTGGGCAAAATCTGCAATGAATTTTTTGACGAAATTTACTTGCCCAAAGAAAGACTGCAAACCTTTCTTGTTAACTGGGAGAGACAACTCAAGAAGCGCCTTTACTCTATCAGGATCAATTGATAGCCCAACTTTAGAAATAACATGCCCAAGGAGTATTCCTTCTTCTACAGCAAAAATAGATTTTGTAGGGTTTAGTGATATCCCAAATTCCCTACATTTCTCAAACACTTGTTGCAGATGAGTGGCATGGTCCTTTTTGTTGTGAGAAAAAACTGTCATGTCATCTAAATAGACGACAATAATTTTGTTCGCAAGCTCCCCAAAAGCTACGTCCATGGCTCTCTAGAAAGTTGCTCCTGCGTTAGATAATCCAAAGGGCATCCTTTGGTATGCAAATGTTCCCCACTTAGTGGTGAACGCAGTCTTGTATTGATCTTCATTTCTCACCCAAACCTGATTGTAACCAGAAAAGCCGTCTAACAGAGAAAACCTTTATGCTCCTGCCACAGTATGAAGGATTGGGTCAATGCGGGGTAAAGGATAGTGATCCTTTAAAGAGGCTCTGTTCAAATTTTTGAAATCGATGCATAGTCGTATTTCTCCATTTTTCTTGCAGACTTGAACTAAATTTGCCACCCAGGTAGAGTGCTTGATTGGGTATATTATCTTAGCCTGCAAGAGTTTTAACAACTCTTGTTTCATTAAGGCTTCAATCTTGGGATTCACGAGGCCTCTGCCTCTGCCTGAAAGGTTTAGCTCCTTCCTCTAGTTCAATGGTATGTTGAATGACCTCTTTCCTGTACACTTTCAGATCACTATAAGTCTAGGCTATTATATTTGGATACTCTTTACATAACTATTTTATTTCCTCTAGTTCTACCACTGTACAATCGGTCCCTACTTTGATCATTTTGCCCGGTTCTAGTTCTACTTCTTTATACCGGCGTTCATCTACCTTGATCCTTCGACCTACAGCTCTGTCGCTATTGTCGAAAAGGCTCTCCAGGGTGATCAGTCCCCTGGGGATATGGTTGTTTTTCAGTTGAATAAGGCTCTCTTCGTCCTCTTCTTGTAACGCTCTATCTGTAGAGCAATTCATCTCATGAATCAGAAAATCTAGGATCTGCTCATCATTTTTGAATACTTGCCAAAAAATGTCTTTGTCGGGCACTGAAGGCCTGTATATAAGTCTAACTATTTTAGACTTCTGAATAACATTGCTGACTGGGCAAAAATTTGATCCTACTGATGCTAACAGGTCTGCATGTGTGTTCTTCTCTCTGGAAATGGATTTCATGTTTAGTGCTTCGAAATTTTCCAAAAGATCTAACACTTTGTTTTTGTAAGCTCTTAGGTAATGCTGCTTACAAATGCACTTGCCAGTAACCTGTTTAACGATCAGCTCTGAATCTCCATAGATCAGCAGTTGTTTTACACCCAGTTTCTCAGCTTTCTTGAGTCCCAAACACAAGGCTTCGTACTCAGCTGCGTTATTGGTGCAACTCCATGTCAACCTATACGAAAAGACTTTTTCTGTTCCAGTGGGTGAAATCAGGACGATCCCAGCTCCTGCTCCATTTTTGCACCTTGACCCATCAAAGTACAACTTCCATAACTGGTTGACTGAATCATCTATTTTAGGGACAACAATAGGGAGCTTTTTTGGTTTCTCAATGGAATAGCTTCCCATTTCTGTCTCTATCATAGCATTGAAGTCTTTCATTGAAAACTGGTCTTCAGATTGGAGTTCCTCCAGGGTTTCTTCCATTAAATCAATATTCTCAAATTCCTCGGACATCATGTTGACAGTAGTTGTTTCTTCTAGTCTTTCCACATGAAAAGTAGATGGTTTCTCATTGTAGATCTTGACTCTTTTACCTTTGAAAGGTACCTCCAAATGCGAATAATCTAGTGACAGATAACCTCCCAGTTTGGCTGTGAATTCTCTGGATAAACACATACCGAAATATGGTTCCAAGTCTACAACGACTACTTCTTGTATTACGATTGCTTATGGCATTCTGTGGAGTTGAATAGGTATATCTTTGATCACCCCGATAGTTTTTATTGGAGTACCATCCAATTGCAACACACCAGGATGACTTCGAGTATATTCCATCCCCATTATGTCACATACGGCTTTCGGCATTACCGTAGTTGCGGCCCCTGAATCAATCATGCAATTGTGAACTATCCACCCCTCCATTTGCAAAGATAAATAGAATGGGGGCGGTCTATTTTTTCCAGAGGTTGACACAACATTTGCTTGTATGACATTTGAGGAAGAGGTATTATTCTTTAAAGTTAAAGATTCTTGGAGGAGGTCAATCTGACCAGGAATTTGCTGTGCATCATACATGCTTATTTTGGAGGGGGTCCTCTTCATTTCTTCTGCAATGTTGAACGAAAGAGTTGCAGCTGGGGATACTTCAGCACTTTTCTCCCTTCCACTAGTCGATGCGTCATATCTGTCTCTGTAGACCTGCGTAGCTTCTGTTCTTTGCCTTTTTGTCAATGAAGGAAATCTGAGTCTTTCCTTCGCTTGCTCTTGAGCTTCGCTCCCTTTTCTAGGAGGAAATTCTTTTCTTGGTGTAGTCGCAGAAGTCTGAGGAGGATCAGAACGTCCTTTCTCACCGGACTGGTTTTTCTAGTGGAGTTGCCCTGGGGGCGGGGAGGAAAACCTTGTGGTTGGAATTCCTTAGGGTCAGTTTGCAACGACTTTTTTCTCGACCTTGTCAGGACTGAGACTTGTTCCACGGATGGCATTGCCAAATTATGGTGAACTTCTCTGATTATATTCACTTGTCCCTTGCCGGTCTCCTTGGCTCTTTCATTAATAACTGCTTGCACATGGTGTTGATGAATCATGCATGAATCTTCTCCATGAGGATCGTTGCAAGTGGTACACCAGTAATCAGAATTAGCGGGTTCTCCATTATCTCCTGTCTCATTTGCATACACTACATTTTTTCTTTCTTGTACCCTTCCACTTGTCGAAGCAACTTCCTTTTGTATCTGTGGAAATCTTCTTGCTTGAATATTCCTTTTTGCCTCTCTCTTTTTCATGGATGCCATTTCATTTGACAACGTCTTCATGGTATCAATTATGGTTGTGTATTGATCATTGGGGGGAGCTGATGCAAGGGGTGTGGCTGGTAATGCACGGAATGCAGGAGGTGCAGCTATAGCTGGGAGGGCCTGCATTGATGGGGGTGCAGGCAGTTTAGAGATTGATGCTTGGGAAAACTCTGGTAAAATTGGCAATAGAGTCTTTGATGGATATCTTTTTGTAGCGATGAGATCAGCTTCGCCCTTTGTTGCCTCTACATAGATCCCAGGAAAAGTGGTTACACGGGATTGCCTTATTATCATACTGAGTTCTGAATCAAAAGCCCTTAGATAATAGCATATAGCTTGTTCTTCCATGGGCTTTAGGCCTTGCGGTACTCTATCACGAGTTTTGGTAAACCTGATGTTGAAATCTTGGATTTCTTCTTGTGGATGCCTCTCAATGACAGTGAATTGATTCAGCAATGTGAAAGGATCCGCATGTATATTGAATTCATCGACCAGACGGTCGACCAGTACTGCCCAAGAAGTAATGGATCCAGTGGGAAGCGCTCTGTACCAATAGAGCATCTTTCCTTTCAAAGATATGATCAACAATCTGACCATTACATCTTCCTCAGTGATGTTGTAAATAGATGCTAGCTCTGATACATCCAAACAGTGCTCATCTACTATTTTTCCTATTTCATCAAAGGTCGGTAATGCTTTTAGTGTAGCTTGTGGAATTTGGTGGTGTGTTCCCAAGTTCAAAGGGCCAGTTTGATTCCATACAAGATGTGCTGGGGTAGGGGTGGCTGCCATGATTGCTAAAGGAGTTACAACTGCTATGGGATTGCTTGCAGATGCTCCTACAATGGGTTGTAAAGAGGTGCTAATGGTGCCAGGAGGATTTGATCGTGCGGCTAGCATAGGGTGTGCTTTTAGGCTTTCGAGATGTAGTTCAAAAAACTCGATAGGTTCTTCAGAGTTTCTAGCTCGAGATCTGGTTATCATATGGCTATATAACCAGAAGGCTTCTAGACAAGGTCTTTCTTTTATGGTCTAAATGCAACGGAGTCGCCAGGTGATTTTTTCTTGAGATTTTGCAAACAAAAGGCTCTGAAGGTAAAACACCAAAACTTATACAATACTGTGGGATTGTTGGTCCCATCGGGCGTGCCAAAAACTAGTTGGAACAAAATTCTGCCTTCGGTTGATAGTGTTGCGCCTTAGACTTTGCCAACATTGAATAGACAGATCTTGCTTGAGATCATCTGTCTAGTCTCCAGAGAAGGCTGGTTCCTTTGAGTTTTTAGAGAAAAGGGGAACAAGAGATAAGGGAAATATAGCCTAAGCTAGAACTTTTCTCATGGTACAGATTAGACAACAACAAACATTGATGATGCAGTTTAGACAACAACAAAGCTAGAACTCTTCTTTATAGAAAACATGAATTCTTGAATGTGACTTTTAGATGTTCATCTAAAAAGCATGTAAATATCTGTTAATGTTCAACTCTAGAAACAAGATTCATACATGCACAGTCCAGATTTTAGAACAGATACATTTATAAAACTCAGAGTGAATAAAAGTTAAAACACCAGATACATACAAGCACACAGAAGTTTCGAAAGCCAGAGGAAGAAATCTTTTATTGCTTGTAATCCAGTACATGCGCATCAAGCTTGTAAACGTCCAAGAGCCGACCCTTTTTCTGGAGTCGCTCACCCCTATATATACCCTAAAAGAGTATCTTTTCCTAAGTACATCTTACTTATTTTACAAGCAATCATCTACAGTTTCTAACAATACACAACGGATTTCCCATAGATTGGATAGATTGGCAATCATCCAACGGACCTGCCAGGTTATAATCAACAGACCATTCTTCAAAAATCAGCACCTGATGTTAGTGCTCATCTCCAGTTGCCAAAAATATACTTTATTCCTTTACAGCTGGCATGTCACGAAATCATGACATTCATCTCCTGCTTTGCTCTTCTGTCGCTTCCAGCCATGAAAATGAGACATGTCATGAAATCGTGACATTCATCTCTTCCTTTGCTCCTTTGTTGCCTCCCACCATGAAAATGAGACATGTCACGAAATCATGACATTCGTCTCTTCCTTTGCTCTTTTGCTGCTTCCACCATGAAAATGAGACATGTCACGAAATCGTGACATTCATCTCTTCCTTTGCTCCTTTGTTGCTTCCCATCGCAAAAATGAGACATGTCATGAAATCATGACATTCATCTCTTCCTTTGCTCTTTTGCTGCTTCCAGCCACGAAAATGAGACATGTCACGAAATCGTGACATTCTTTCCTTGCTTTGCTCTTCTGCCCTTCCACCATGAAAATGAGACATGTCACGAAATCGTGACATTCGTCTCTTCCTTTGCTCCTTTTTTGCCTCCCATCACGAAAATGAGACATGTCACGAAATCATGACATTCTTTCCTTGCTTTGCTTTTCTCCGCTTCCAGCCACAAAAATGAGACATGTCACGAAATCGTGACATTTTTTCCTCTTGGCTCTTTCTCTTTGCTTTGGACCATGAAAAAGCAACATGTCGCGATATCGTGACACTTTTCCCTCTTGGCTCTTTCTCTTGCTCTTTAGCCATGAAAATGAAACATGTCACGATATCGCGACACTTTTTCCCTTTGCTCTTTCTCCTCGCTATGAACCACGAAACTGAGACATGTCGCGATATCGTGACACTTTTTTCCCTTTGCTCTTTCTCCTCGCTATGAACCATGAAACTGAGACATGTCGCGATATCGTGACACTTTTTCTCTTTCTCTGGCCGCGACAAAGCAACATGTCGCGATATCGTGACACTTTTTCTCTTTTGCCGCAAAAAGAACATGTCGCGATATCGTGACACTTTTTCTCTTTTGGCTGTGACAAAGCAACATGTCGTGATATCGCGACACTTTTTCCCTATTGCTCTTTCTCTTTGCTTTGAACCACGAAAATGCAACATGTCGCGATATCGTGACACTTTTTCCTCCTTGCGGTGTTTTGCTTTTTCTTTGATCTTTAGCATATGGGCCACTTTGGTCTTCTTGGGAAATATGCAAAAAAGGTGCATCAGCTATTTTTCTGTAGTTAGGCACTTTTTGACTAACATTCTTGGCGCCTTTCGAGGGATTTTTTGCTTGCAAAAATTTTGAACCAAGCCTTTATCCATTGGGTATCGGAGTCAACAACGCAGTTGTAAAAAGAATCTTTCAGAGAAAGACAAAGAACACAGGAAAATGCACTTAGATCAAACATGAACATTACCTCGCCAAAAACTCCCTTTATACCTTAGTATCTCTATTCAAAAAAAAATGTCGACTTTTGATTGGCTGCGACTGAAAATATTTTTTTGTGTTAAGGCCGAAAAAATGGTAATATTTACAAATATTGTCTAAATATGCTTATATTATACTGTACATATAATTCCTTTTTTGCTTTTGCCTAAAAGGCTTAGCTCCTTTTTTACGCACTTCTCTGATCCGGTTCCCTTCCTCTTCATCCTGCAGATCCTGGTTGGCTGAGCAATTCATTTCAGGGATTAAGAAATCTGGTACTGTTCATCATTTTCAAAAACTGAAGGCCTGTATATAAGTCTAACAGTTTTAGACTTCTGAATAACATTACTTACAGGACAAAAATTAGCTCCCACTGAAGCTAACAAATCTGCGTGGGTATTCTATTCTCTAGGGATAAACTTTATATTTAGGGCCTCAAAGGCCTCTAAGAGATCCCACACTTTGTTCCTGTAAGCCTTCAAATAATCTTGTTTACTTATACCTTTTTTGGTGACTTGATTCACAATAAGTTCTGAATCTCCATAAATGAGTAACTGTTTGATTCTCAATTTCTCAGCCTTTCTTAACCCTAAGCATAGGGCCTCATATTCTGTTGCATTGTTGGAGCAACTCCAAGTCAACCTGTAAGAGAAAACCTTTTCCTCTCCAATGGGAGAAATCAAAACTATTTCGGCACCAGCTCCATTCTTGCACCTAGCCCCATCAAAGAAAAGCTTCCACAAATGATCCACAGAACCATCCTCTTCTAGGGAGGGTACCAATTTTCTTTTTGGTTTCTCAATAGAATAGTTTCCTATTTCTGTTTCTATCATGGCATTAAAGTTTCGTAGAGAAAACTCGTCCTCATCTTGGAGCTCTTCTAATGTTTCTTCCATCAGGTCTTCTTCTATTGTTTCTTCAGTCATCATATTTACACGATTAGTTTCACCAATCCTTTCTACATGAAACGTCGATGGTTTCTCATTAAAAATCTTGACCCTTCTACCTTTGAAAGGTATCTCCAAATGAGAATAATCTAAGGATAAGTATCCTCCTATCTTTGTTGTGAACTCTCTGGATAGACACATACCAAAATAGGGCTCCAAGTCTACGACTACTACCTCTTGTATGACTGTCATCTGAGGCAAATTATGCAACCATATGGGAATATCCTTTATCACTCCTATAATTTTTATTGGAGTACCATCTAACTGTAGGACACCTGCGCTGCTCCTAGTGTACTCCATTCCCATAATATCACATACTGCTTTGGGTATCACAGTGGTAGCAGCGCCTGAATCTATCATGCAGTTGTGGACAACCCATCCTTTCATTTGAAGGGATAAATAAAAGGGGGGGCCTGTTCTTACCAGTGGCAGATGTCAAGTTCGTTAGAACCGTTTTCGAAGATGATGCAGTCCCACCTCCATTTTTCATTGTCCTTAGGGATTCCTGTAGGAGATTGATTTGACTTGGGATTTGAAAAGCATCATACATACTTGCCTTAGAAGGAGTCTTTTTCATTTCCTCCACTATACTGAATATAGGTGAATCAACTATCCTTTCTCTTTCTTTGGCAAAAGTTTCACATTTATTTTTGTATCCCTGGGTAGCTTTAGTTCTTTGCCTTTTTGTCAGCGAGGGGAAACTCAACCTTTCCCTAGCCTGTTCTTGGGTTTCATTTTCCCCCTGAGGAAAAAATTCTTTGTGTGTTTCTTGCCCTTGAATTTTGGCTGGAAACTGATATTCTCTTTCCTGGGGGAGACTTCCTTTAGGATTTTCTTTGGGAACTTCCTTGGGAGTAGGGGAAACATCCAATGGCTGAAGCTCTTCAGGGTCTGCTTGCAGTGGTTTCTTACCCGATCTTGTCAAAACTGAAACCTGTTCTACTGTAGGCATCATGAAGTTGCGATCCTCCTCTCTAATTATATTTACATGACTTTTCATTTTTTCTTTACTCTTTTCATCTGCTATACTTTGTACATAATGCTGGTGTATTATACATGAAATTTCCCCATGTGGATCGTTACATGTAGTACACCAAGAGTTAGAATCAGTGGGAGGCTCATCGGCCTCCACTGTCTCATTTGTATATACCGTGCTCGGTCTTACATGTCCCCTATTGCTTGATTGTGTTGCATCTCCTGTTACCTGAGGGAACCTTCTTGGCAGAAAACTCCTTTCAGCCTCTCTCTTTTTCATGGACGCCATTTCATTTGAAAATGCCTTCATTGTATCAATTATGGTCGTGTATTGATCACTGGGGGGAGCTGATGCAAGGGGTGTGGATGGTAATGCATGGAATGCAGGAGGTGCAACTATAGCTGGGAGGGCCTGCGTTGATGGGAGTACAGGCATTTTAGAGATTGATGCTTGGGAAAACTCTGGTAAAATTGGCAATAGAGTTTTTGATGGATATCTTTTTGTAGCGATGAGATCAGCCTCGCCCTTTGCTGCCTCTACAAAGATCCCAAGAAAAGTGGTTACACGGGATTGCCTTATTATCATACTGATTTCTGAATCAAAAGCCCTTAGATAATAGCATATAGCTTGTTCTTCCTTGGGCTTTAGGCCTTGCGGTACTCTATCACGAGTTCTGGTAAACCTGATGTTGAAATCTTGGATTTCTTCTTGTGGATGCCTCTCAATGATAGTGAATTGATTCAACAATGTGAAAGGATCCGCATGTATATTGAATTCATCGACCAGACGGTCGGCCAGTACTACCCAAGAAGTAATGGATCCAACGAGAAGCGCTCTGTACCAATAGAGCATCTTTCCTTTCAAAGATATGATCAACAATCTAACCATTACATCTTCCTCAGTGATGTTGTAAACAGATGCTAGTATTGATACATCCAAACAGTGCTCATCTATTGTTTTGCCTGTTTCATCAAAGGTCGATAAGGCTTTTAGCGCAGCTTGTGGAATTTGGTGGTGTGTTCCCAAGTTCAAAGGGCCAATTTGATTCCATACAAGATGTGTTGGGGTAGGGGCAGCTGCCATGATTTCTAAAGGAGTTACAACTGCTATGGGATTGCTTGTAGATGCTCCTACAGTGGGTTGTAAAGAGGTGCTAATGGTGTCGGGCAGATTTGATCTTGCGGCTAGCACAGGG
This sequence comes from Wollemia nobilis, assembly GCA_028583015.1. Taxonomy (NCBI): domain Eukaryota; kingdom Viridiplantae; phylum Streptophyta; class Pinopsida; order Araucariales; family Araucariaceae; genus Wollemia; species Wollemia nobilis. The sequence continues at coordinate 3,142,828 of JAQPPZ010017058.1, forward strand.
TGTGCTTTTAGGCTTCCGAGATGCAGTTCAAAAAACTCGATAGGTTCTTCAGAGTTTCTAGCTTGGGATCTAGTTATCATATGGCTATATAACCAGAAGGTTTCTAGACAAGGTCTTTCTTTTATGGTCTAAATGCAATGGAGTCGCCAGGTGATTTTTTTTCTTGAGATTTTGCAAACAAAAGGCTCTGAAGGTAAAACACCAAAACTTATACAATACTATGGGATTGCTAGTCCCATCGGGCGTGCCAAAAACTGTTGGAACAAAATCTGCCTTCGGTTAATAGTGTTGTGCCTTAGACTTTGCCAACATTGAATAGACAGATCTTGCTTGAGATCATCTGTCTAGTCTCCAGAGAAGGCTGGTTCCTTTGAAGTTTTTTAGAGAAAAGGGGAACAAGAGATAAGGGAAATATAGCCTAAGCTAGAACTTTTCTCACGGTATAGATTAGACAACAACAAACATTGATGATGCAGTTTAGACAATAGCAAAGCTAGAACTCTTCTTTATAGAAAACACGAATTCCTGAGTGTGACTTTTGTCTAAAAAGCATGTAAATATCTGTTAATGTTCAACTCTAGAAACAAGATTCATACGTGCACAGTCCAGATTTTAGAACAGATACATTATAAAACTCAGAGTGAATAAAAGTTAAAACACCAGATACATACAAGCACAAGAAGTTTCGAAAGCCAGAGGAAGAAATCTTTTATTGCTTGTAATCCAGTACATGCGCATCAAGCTTGTAAACATCCAAGAGCCGACCCTTTTTTGGAGTCACTCACCCCTATATATACCCTAAAAGAGTATCTTCCTAAGTACATCTTACTTATTTTACAAGCAATCATCTGCAGTTTCTAACAATACACAATGGATTTCCCGTAGATTGGATAGATTGGCAATCATCCAGCAGACCTGCCAGGTTATAATAAACAAACCATTCTTCAAAAATCAGCACCTGATGTCAATGCTCGTCTCCAGTTGCCAAAAATATACTTTATTCCTTTACAGCTGGCATGTCGCGAAATCGCGACATTCGTCTCCTACTTTGCTCCTCTGCCGCTTCCAGCCGCAAAAATGAGACATGTCATGAAATCACGACATTCGTCTCTTCCTTTGCTCTTTTGTTGCTTCCAGCCGCGAAAATGAGACATGTCATGAAATCATGACATTCGTCTCTTCCTTTGCTCTTTTGCTGCTTCCCGTCGCAAAAATGAGACATGTCACAAAAATGTGACATTCGTCTCTTCCTTTGCTCCTTTGCTGCCTCCCGTCGCGAAAATGAGACATGTCGCGAAATCGCGACATTCGTCTCCTGCTTTGCTCCTCTGCCGCTTCCAGCCGTGAAAATGAGACATGTCGCGAAATCGTGACATTCTTTCCTTGCTTTGCTCTTCTGCCGCTTCCAGCCGTGAAAATGGGACATGTCATGAAATCGCGACATTCGTCTCTTCCTTTGCTCCTTTGCTGCCTCCCGTCGCGAAAATGAGACATGTCGCAAAATCACGACATTCTTTCCTTGCTTTGCTTTTCTACCGCTTCCAGCCATGAAAATGAGACATGTCATGATATCGCGACACTTTTTCCTCTTGGCTCTTTCTCTTTGCTTTGGACCACGAAAAAGCAACATGTCACGATATCGTGACACTTTTTCCTCTTGGCTCTTTCTCTTGCTCTTAGCTACGAAAATGCAACATGTCGTGATATCGCGACACTTTTTGCCCTTTGCTCTTTCTCCTCGCTGTGAACCGTGAAACTGAGACATGTCGCGATATCGCGACACTTTTTGCCCTTTGCTCTTTCTCCTCACTGTGAACCACGAAAATGAGACATGTCGCGATATCGCGACACTTTTTCTCTTTTGGCCGCGACAAAGCAACATGTCGCGATATCACGACACTTTTTCTCTTTTCGGCCGTGACAAAGCAACATGTCGCGATATCGCGACACTTTTTCCCTTTTGCCCGCGACAAAGCAACATGTCGCGATATCGCGACACTTTTTCCTCCTTGCGGTGTTTTGCATTTTATTTGATATTTAGCATATGGGCCACTTCGGTCCTCTTGGAAAAAATACAAAAAGAAGCATCAGATGTTTTTTTGTAGTTAGTCACTTTTTGAATAACACTACCCTGCATGGAGCTTGGTGTTTGTCCGTCAGTATGCTTTCTCTGGTTTTTTGCTCTTCCAACGTGGAGGAATTTACTTTGTTAGGTTTAGTTTCCTATTTTAAGTTCTATCTCTTTTTGCTTATGTCCTCTGGCCTAAGGTTGTGTCCTCATCCTATCATTTTCAGGAACTATATCTAGATTTTCAAGACTGAGGTTGCATCCTCTTTTAAGGCCTTTATTACTTAGCATCCTACTAGGAATACTCAGTATATTCTTCAGCATGATATAAATATCTTAGCTGATTTTGTAAACAGGTTCAGGAATCCTTAAAACCCGTTTTGCAATATAAATCCTTTAGTTAACAAAGAAAAATTATCAATCAATATGCATACATAAATATTAATAAAAAATTTCAAACTAATACGAACAAAAGACTTTGTCAAGATGTCTATACATTACTCCTCAATTAAAAAAATTTCAAGTCGTGTGTTATTTCCCTGAACATGTTAAGGAATAAAGTGGTACTAAACTTCAATGTGTTTCATACTCTTATTAAAATTGGATTGCAAACAAGCTTTAGAACTCCTTAGCTATCACATCTCAAGATCATCCATTGTTTTTATGGAATTCCCATTATTAAAAAGAAGTAATGTAATCATATCATAGATAGCTCCTCTTGCAATGTGATATTCAACTTTGATGGAAGATCAAGCAACACCATGATCATCCTTACTTCCTCAAAGGATTGGACCAAACCTAGAAATATTACATATCCAGAGGTGGATCTCTTACCATAAATGGATCTTATAGTCTATAATTGTAAATCCTATCGAGAGGAATTGATCATTTTTTCATGTACTCTAAACCATACACAATCATACCATAGATATACCTGAGTAGCCACTTTATTTCTTTTCAATTACATACCTTTGGTTCTTGCATGAGCCATGAAATATGGTTGACAATATAGTTAATATTTTATTTGATGTAAGTCAAATAAAAGATACTCTCAATCAACTAGTAATTGAGTGTTACCTATAGGGAAGGATCATTTTAGGATAGTTGTAACCCTATATCCATTATGGGCTATTAATCTATCATCTAAAACTTTTCAAGAAAATTTTGGAATTCTTCATCTATGAAATAAACACATGGTTATAGGTTTTTCCCACTTCTAATACAAGATAATAGTGTATAATCCCAAGATCAGTCATATCAAATGATTTATTCAACGCTCTATTGGTCTCTTCAATTAGGCTCACTGAACTTCTAATGATAACTAAGTCATTGACATCTACAATTATTATCATGACCTATACTCTTTTCCTTTTGAAGTATAGGTTTGAAGCATAAGGTTTACAACAAAATCCATGACATAGAAAATGCTCATTGATCTTCACATACAAGGCTTTGGGATCCTACTTCATCCTATAGAGAGATTTGATGAGCTTATTTATTTCCTAACTAGGTATGATAAATTCTTATGGATGCATCATATAAACTTCTTCACTAGGTTCACCATTGAGGAATGCACTTTTCACATCCATTTGATGTAACTTCCAACCAATTTGTGTCGCCATTACAAAAACCATCTAAATGATGTTGGTCTTTGTTGTCGATGCAAATGTCTCAACATATTTAGTTCCTTATTTTTTATGCATAACCCTTGACAATAAGCCTTACCTTATTTTTTTAAATACTCTCATTAGCCTTTTATTTAGTCTTACTTACCTACTTGCAACCAATGGGTTTCTATCGACGTGCAAGATCAACAAGTTGTCATGTCTTGTGCTTTATCAATGTTTGATATTCTACATCCATGGTATTCTTCCACTATTTTAATAAAATATATTAGTGAACTATTAAAGGTTTAATTTTTACAAATATATGCTCATAAGGGTTAGGTTGACCTAAATTGAACTCTATTGCAAGTTCTTGACCCTATACTAGGTGTGTCTTAGATACCACATAAGTTCCCATCACAAACTATGTTGAGATACCACTTAGGTCTATGAATGGTACTCGAAGTAAATGATCTTGGTTCATCAACTCCATCACGATCATCTTCATCATCATCATCAAATAAGAAAAAATATATTTTATTTGAAGCATGTAACTTAGAATAAGAGATACACTCACCCTTCTCATCAAATATGGCATCTAGACTAAAATATAACTTCTTGTTGTTATGATCCATGAGTTGATATCCCTTTAACATGTCATTATATCCAATGAAGATACTTTCTTCATCTACTTTTGCTTCAAAATGTACATGAATATTGTGCATATAAACACATGAATATGAAACATGATAGCTTAATGCATGTCCATTCCTCCTTAGCTGTGATACTATTTAATGCAATAGTGGGTGCTCGGTTCAACAAATAAAACACAATATGAACAACGTTTACCCAATACACTTGCTCTAATTTGGCATCACTTAGGATGCTTCACACTATCTCCCAAATAGCATGATTACATCTCTTTACAACTCCATTTTTTTAGGGCATGTCAACATTTTTCAATTTTTATCTTAATGTCATTTTGATTTAGGAAAGCAATAAACTCTTACTGGTGTACATTCTCGTCGATCTAAGTAGAGTATGAGGATGTGATGACCAATTTAATTTTGCATAAGAGCTTTGAAATATTGAAATAATGGAAGAATTTATCCTTTGTTTTAAGGAAATACACCCACATGTGTCATGCATCGTAATCAACAAACAATTAAAAATATTGATAATAATTGAAACTTGAATCCATGGGTCTGCATTGATTAATGTGTACCAAGTCGAGCATGTGCTAGCTACTCTATGACTAATAGAATAAAATGAGATTTATATTACTTTACTTCTGAGTAAAACATACAAATATCACAAATCTTCAACAATGACAAAAGTCCTTTCACCATGGCATTATTAATAAGTGCTTTTAGGTGGCCAAAATTGAGATGTCTAAATTTCCTATATAAAAGTGTGGCAACTTCATCTAGCTTAGTTGCTAAATCTTGGTATAGAGCATGTAAATGATACACGTTGACTTTTCCCTTCCCAGTGTTAGTTTTTCTTGGCATGAAAATAGAGAAAGCAATTGTTATTATTTCAAATGTAATCTAGCTTACTTGTAATAGGGTTTGTTCTCTTTTGAAAGACAATTTGTTTCCCCCAAGGTTTGGGTATGCTAGATCCTAGCAATCATGGATAAACCTAGACATCGTAGCTAGTTATTCCTTCAAGAGGCCTTTGCTAGTATAACTCAAAAAATATAGATTTCATAGGCATAATGTCTTAAAATCAAATGCTTAACAATATAAATAATATTCCACTGCATTGATATTATAATATAGTAATTTGAGTAGAATTTAAATGGTTACAAACTAGAAATTACCATTCATTACATTTAAATTGATTAGCTTACAACTTAAATGAATTTCAAGTTGGCACAACAAAAAGGTAGCTTCAAAGATTTACACTAAAATTAATCTACTCCTAATCTAAATGAGCTCCCAAAATAATTAAAGGTTAAAGGAAAGAGAAAATGAAAAACAAACAAGCCCATACTACCCTACAATTTAGTTTTGATATAATAAAGCAATAATTCCAATTTAAACCCAACACGGTGCAATATTTAAAGGAGAAACAAACTATGAAATGGACTAAGTGCAACCACCATCAACATAAAGCCCAAGATGGTGGAATCTTTAAAGGAAAAATAAAATGTGAAATGGATTGAATGCAACTACCATCAGCATATGCAGATTGAACATAAAAATTTTCAAAAGCCTAGTATTATAAAGATAGCTATTGAATACATTTGATTTGGATTTGCTCACTTCGGTAAATTATAAAAATAGAGCTTAAAACAATAGTAGCTTGGTTTAGAAAATCCATCCAACTACAAACAAAAAATTAAAGAAGAAACTAAGTCTACAAGGTTATGCTACTAGATGGACTTTGACCTCTGTAACAGAGTAGTGAGACTATATTTATACAATTTCTAGCACTTCACATAGTGTTACTTTTATAGTTAATAACTATCTATTTCCATGATGTGTGCTCCTTGGGATTAGTTTCAGCCATACTTTGGTGATGCCTCATTAAACCTCCATTTGTATGATACTTCAGCCATACTCTAACTGTCATTGTTCTCCAAAGAATCCCTATTTATTTTCTATCAATTTTTAGAGCCCCATCTACAGTCTCATCAAGGATAGAACATATTAAAAAATATTTTTTATGTACCGGAGCTAAAAATAAACAAATAATTCATCAAATGGCATGGGATAAGGTGTGCAGACCAAAACACAAAGGAGGAATATGGCTCAAAAGGATCCATTACCTCAATACTGCTTTGATCGCCAAACAAGATTGGAGGTTGTTTTTCGTAGATAGAAATGCGTGGATCTCCATCACCAAAATAAAGTATCTTCATAATGGTGATTTATTTAATGAAGACATTCCCAGAAGAGGATTAGCATTCTATAATTCCATCATGAGCACTAGGCCCCTCATAAATAAAGGAATAAGGTGGAAACTGGGAGATGAAGGAAACATTAATTTCTGGAATGATAAATGGACTACCCGAGAACCCCTCCTTAACTATCCAAACTCAAACCTTTCACTGATGATAGGATAGGTCATAAGGTTTCTAAATTTATCACTCAAAGAAGGCCTCCTAATTGGATTCCCATAGCTTGCCCTGCTTTTCCTATTGAATCCAACCTGCTGAGTTCCCTTCTTTCTTCCACCATCATTCCTTCATCCATGCCTTCAAATCAGCTCATTTGGGAACATACTAAAAGTGGAGACTTTTTTGTCAAATCGGCCTACCTCCTCCTTGTCAATATGGATATTTTGCTACCTTTCAATAATATTTAGATCAAGCATATCATTCCTAATATTTCTTTATTTTTATGGCTTGTCATCCAAGAGAAAATCCTTACTATTCATAACCTCATCAAGAAAGGCATGTCCATACCTAATAGATGTTATCTTTGCCAAAATGATTGGGAATCTACCAGCCACATTTTCCTTCACTACCCCATTTCCTCTTCCATCCTTGACTCCATTTTCCAATCCTTCCATATTCAGTGGGCTAAATGTTGCTCCATAGAATATCTCTTCAATCATTGGCATGCCCCCTTCCATGACCCTCGCCTCAAGTTCTTATAGAATATCACCCTTCATCACTTCCTCTGGTAAATCTAGCTCGAAAGAAACAACAGAGTGTTCTCCTTAAAGCCTAAGACCCCCAAGTTGATATCTTCCAATATCCTGGCCTTTGCTTTGGATAATGCCTTCCTCATTCCCCCCTCTTCCAATCCTGCCTCCAAGGCTGAGTCTGATCTTGGAAGAGAGCTAGGTTTACCCTTAGAGGAGTCTCGTCCTCTTTCATCCATTCTTTTGGAGTTAGTTTGGACTCTTCCCCCTGTGGGATGGCTCAAAATCAATTTTTATGGAGCTATAAAATGTAATCCAGGGAAGGTTGGTGCAGGAGGTGTCGTGAGGAATCATCTAGGAGATTTCATCCTTGCCTTTGTTGAAGGGCTAGGAGAGCAAACGAATCATGTTGCCAAAGCCAAAATTATGTGGAGGGGCTTAAGCCTATTTAAAATCCTAACGACCAACCTGATAGTTGAAGGGGATTCTCTCAATATCATCAATTATCTTAAGAAAAAAATTCTAATCCCTCTTGGAGAGTCAGGGACTATATTGAGGAGGTAAGGAATCTTGTCCTCACCATGCAGGAAGTTATCTTTTAGCACACTTTCAGGGAATCCAACAAAGTAGCTGATAAATTAGCTAATATTGGGGTTAACATGGTCAATCTCTAGATTTGGAATAATGACATTCCCGAGGATAATCAGACCATTGTTAATCAAGAAAAACACCAAAGAGACCTTCCTCAATAGGAAGCCTTTCCCTAGGTCGTCTATCCTTTTCCTCATGATCAATGCTACCATTAATCCTTGTCGGCATGTCTCTCTCCATGTGATTATTTCCATGATTCATAGAAAGAGGGAAGGTTTGTCCAACTAGCAGTATTTCAATGCCCATGTGCCCTTCCGTCGTTTCCACCATCATCGCTAGAAAAGCACCCGGTTGCCTTTGTTTTTCACCCCTACCTACCATCATCTTAATTCCCACATGTATGCCATCATCATCACCCACTAAAATTTCTCATTATATCACTTCAACCCTCCCACCCCTCATAGTCCATGTTTTTATTACTAGGCAATTTTTGTTGGAATGCACGCTAACCAATTTGTTAGTTATTGGTACTTTTTTTTAACCTATGCAGGTACTGGGTAGCGGGTCCCAATGTTGGAAGTGTTATATCATCTAAAAATATTCATCATTATGCTTTATGGTAGCATACCTAGAGGCAGAGACCCTTGGTTCGTGGACCTTACCTTTCTAACTTCCAGATCACGTTAGATGATCGAGTCGCGATTAAATATCACACTCCCAGAATGTATATATGGCATACGATGGAGGAACCCACCTCAGCTAACAACTTTTTATAGTTGGAGCCTCATGTCCTAGGTTTTTTCAGCCTAAGAAAGTGATGGATTATGTTTTTTCATATCATATTTTCAAAAAAAAATCCTGATGGATTCTCATGCCAATTGCATGTTTCCAATGCCCTCCTTTTGCGATGTTGATTGCACCTGCTTGAGTGGATTGGCCTTTCCTACATGTGAGCCTCCTTACCTCCACTTGTCTTTGCCTCATTGCTCTCATGCCTATCCTTCCCTTTCCATCCTCTCCTAACCCAGTTACATCTTAGCCTTCCCCTGTTAACGTACTTAACTTACTTTGTCTCTATTGCATTATTTAACATACTGTTACAACTCCTGTAACAGTGTTTCAGTTTCGCTGATGCTATTCCCGGCATTGTAAACAGTATTTAAACTTTGCTGCTGATTAATAAAACTAGTTCATTGTTTTAACATGGCATCAGAGCCACTGGAAATTTTTTGGGTGAGGTGATTGCAGGCGAGATTTTTTTCGCAGGAGAGATTTTTTTTCGCAGCCGCGCACTATCTCGTCTCCCTACCGCGCAGCCGAGCGAAATAAAAAAATATATAATTTTTTATTGTGTCGCGCGTAGATGCACGACATTCATCGCGCATCCACGCGTGACTGTGGAGAGGTCGGAGGCCCTTGTTGAACGCACGCAGCATCCAGGAATTTAAAAAAAAAAACGCGTGTAGCGCGTTCTTGGCGGACACAGAGGACGAACGTCCTCGTGCAGACGGCATCGCGACGTACAGGGAACAACTCGGTGCGCTACGTCGGACATCCACTGCACTATGGACGGGATGCGAAGGAGCCCCCACCCCCCCCCCGGTTGAAGGCAGAGAGGGTGCGCGCGGCTCGGCGCACTGCGTCGACGTCCGCTACACTGCGGAAGGGACGCGAAGGAGGCCCCCCCCCGGTTGAAGGCAGAGAGGGTGCGTGCGGCTCGGCACGCTGCATTGACGTCCGCTGCAGTGCAGACGCGATGCGAAGGATGGGGACGTCCACCCCCCCGTTGAAGGTGGAGAGGGTGACGACAACCCCCCCCCCCGCGTTGAGCGCCGGAAATGATGCATGCCCCGCCCCACCCCCCCCCGTTGAGCACCGGGAACGCGCCGGCGCCTCTCCCGATTGAACGCACGACACGGACGTGCTCGATGTGTGAATGTAAAAACAAAAAAGAATAACACGCGACAAACCGTGACTTGCAGAGGAGGTGGCAGAGGCAGCCACAGTGGGCTCGGGTAGCAGAGGAGGAGGAGGATCCGGGTGTTGAAAAAGGAGCTCCACTGATCCTTCCGGATCAGCCCACTAGCTCACTTGGCAGTGAGCTGTGCGGTAAGGCTCTGGGAGCCTGCAGGTCGGGGGTTCAAATCCCGCCGACTCCCCCCAAAGGTATAAATTTATTTTTCAAAGTTTTTTTTAATTATTATTTTTTAATTAAAATTTTTAATTTTAGTTTATTTTTTATAGTTTTTTAAACTTTATAAATTAAAATTTAATTTTAATTTATTTTTTCATAAGTTTTAAAACTATATAAATTAAAATTATTTATTTTAATTTTAAATATATAATAATTATTAAAATGCTTTGTTAAAGAGATTTTTTTTTAAAGGGGGATATTTTTTCAAAAAATCAAAGGGGGAATGTGAGTAATTTTCTGAAAAGGCAATTTGGCGAATTGTAAAAGGTGCATTTTCGGCTGTGACCGACACCTTGTGGGTTATTCCTGTGGGCATTTTTTTTGTTGTATGTTGCATATTTCATTTTTGCACTATAACATTAAAAATTAAAATCAAAACACTCCCTAAGTCCCCGAAATAATTAAAACCCATCCGTGCAATTTATTGCACTTGCAGCGTTCGGTATTTGTGATACCTCTGGCCAGCACTTACAAGTAAAGTTGTCGTGATTGGGCTACTGTATCCGCCGCCTAATATAGTTGCTACAACGACGTCTGAGCTTGTTCTCTATAAATCGTCGGGGAGAGATAAGTTAGCCATTTTTGCATTTTTTTACTCCATCCACTACCCTTTATCGCACTTTTGTTTAGGCGTAAATCCTGAAGAAGTATTCTTCATAGTGTTTAGGGGAAGTTATGCCCCACGCATGAGAAGAATCTTCTATGGTAGGTGCCATCAACAAGGTGATTCCCTTTCAGTACCGCTTATCTTCCACATATCGTATGATCTCTAAAACTCACCTATAGTCTCCCTCATGTAAGGGCGGGTGATTTTTGTTGATCTTTCTAAATACCTATAGTTTCCCTCACGTAAGGGCAGGTATTTTGTATGGTATAACGGCCTAGCAAAAGGTATATCGAAATGGGGACCAATTGGTGATATAAGGAACCTTCACTATGGCCGCTGTTGCAAAGTTGATGACTGATCCACATCAGTTATTGAAAGGTCCAAATTATACACCATGGAAACATAAGATGAAGGCAATTCTCCAAATGGAAGATTTGTGGGATATTGTTACTGGAGTAGCAACTAGGACTTCACCAACAGCAGGATCCATAGGTCCTTCCGCAGATCAGATAGCTTTTGACAAGAAAGACAGACGAGCAAAGGTGCTCATTTTGTTTGCTATTTCAGATGAAGTGCAACCTCATATAGTCGACAAAGCAAGTGGTAAAGAGGCATGGGATGCCCTTAGAACCATCTATGAGGGAAAGAATGATTCCACCATTCTTCATCTTCAACAACAACTTCATAACCTAAGTTTGAGACAGGGTGAAACAATTGAACTCTTTCTGTGCAGAGTGTCTGAATTGAAAGAGAAATTGAATTCTTTGGGAGATACTATGGACAAAAATCTTCTCATTTCACTTGTGATGAGAGCTTTGCCTTATTCATTTGATATGTTGATCACCTCCATCCAGGTGTCTCAACGACAAATTACCTACATCGAGTTGGTCAATCTGCTTCAACAACAGGAGGCACGCCAACTTCACAAGGATGATTCTTCCAATACAGCCCTATACACCAATAGGCAGGGTTCTAGGAAGAAAGGTAATGGGCAAAATGGAGGCAAATTTCAGAAAGGAGGAAATTCTCAATAGGATACGAAAGGAAAATACAAACAACCTCAACAGAAGAAGAGGTGGTGCAAGATCTGTGAGAAGACAACCATGACACCAACAGGTGTTGGCATAAGAACAAGCAGAAAGGCCAAAACAAACCACAAAATAAAAATAAGAAACCCCAGGTGAATGTTGTTGTTGAAGAATCTGACTCAGATTCTGAATGGGCGCACAAGGTTCTCATGACTACCATAGATTCCACACAGAGGGATCCTATTTGGTATGTCGATTACGGAGCTAGCAAACATATGATCAGCGGCAGATCGTGGTTTGAATCATTTGTGGCCAAAGAGGGCAAACTCGTCACCATTGTCGATGATAAAACCTATAGGGTTCGGGGAGAGGGTACAGTTTCAGTCACTCTTCCTGATGGCAAGTGTCAGATTGACAAAATCCTCTATGTTCTGGGATTGGCCAACAATTTGTTGTCAGTGACACAAATCCTGGATAGAAATATGGTTGTCAACTTTCGTGTTGAGAATGGCAAGAATTGTTGTACTATTACCAGGAAGGGTAAGCAGATTGTAACAGCTTCATATAAGCATGGCTTATTTTCCCTAGATGCTATCTCTACTCCACATGTTGCCATGACTATCTCTACCAAGGAGGCAACATCCCTATGGCACAAGAGATATGGGCATCTTAGTTCTGGCTACTTACTTGAGCTCAGTAAGTATGAGATGGTAAAGGGTCTTCCTTCCCTTTTTGCCACATTGCCAGTGTGCTCTGATCGCTAGCGGGAAAGCAGCATAGAGTACCATTTGAGAAGAGCTCAACAAGAGCACGAAAACCTCTGGAGTTAATTCACACTGATCTATGCAGTCCTTTCACACCCAACAGTTGTGGAGGAAAGAGGTACTTTCAATTATTCGTAGATGACTACTCACGAAAGATGTGGGTTTTCTTTCTCCAACTGAAATCTGAAGCTTTCGCATTCTTCCAGCAGTTCAAGAAATCCATTGAGAAGGAGTCAAGAGCTTCTATTAAAACCCTCCGCTCAGATCGAGGGGGAGAGTTTACCTCTAATGAATTTTTTGCATTCTTAGATAAGCATGGAATCAAGAGACAGTTAAAAACTGCCTATACTCCTTAGCAAAATGGAGTTGCTAAGAGAAGGAACCGTTCTATCATGGAAATGGTTCATTGTATGCTCATAGGAGCTACTCTTGGGCAACAATATTGGGCAGAAGCTGTCACCACCACAGTATATCTGTTGAATATGGCACCCACAAAGGCCCTAAAAGGAATGACTCCACAGGAATCTTGGAGTGGTCGAAAACCCTCCATATCTCATCTACGTATTTTTGGATGTCACGCTTTCATGCACATACCAAAAGAGAAAAGGAAGAAGCTAGATGAGAAAACACTGAGATGTATTTTTCTTGGTTATGATGAGCACTCTAAAGGATATCGGTTGATAGATCCTTTGACCAAGAAAATTCATGTCAGCAGAGATGTTGTCTTTGATGAAGCTTTCACATCACAAAGCACATATAAAGTACACCTAGATCTTGTGGAATCTAAGGAAGAGAAGATTCCTTCGTCAACACAGACAGGAGGTCCTTCTACATCTTCTTCACCACCATCGAAGAAGAACCCAAAATGGTGTACAAATACAATCAGAGACGCAAAGTTATCCACTCCTCCCAATTTGAACTTGGATAGACCTCATACACGCAGTATGGCTCAAAAGGAAAAAGAAGCCAAAGAAACTGGTGAGGTTGATGATCTTTGTCAATATTTTGAGGAACTTTCTATAACTCCAAGTACAGAAGTAGAGGATATGGATATTGATGATGACAGGGCGTTCATGTCTACCATAGATGATCTTGAACTCGCATCGATGCAAGATGCTCTCAGTGAGCCTCAGTGGAAGGTCGCTATGGATATAGAGTATGAGTCTTTGATGAGAAATAAAACTTGGAAGCTTGTTGATCTGCCGCATGGAAAGAAACCCATTGGCTGCAAATGGGTATATAAATTCAAGTACAAGGCAGATGGAACAATTGATAAGCATAAGGCCCGTCTTGTTGCAAAGGGCTATGCTCAAAAGGAAGGCATTGACTACGAGGAAACTTTTGTACCTATTGCTCGGATGACCACAATTCGGGTTATGTGTGCTATGGCAGCACAATATGGGTGGAAATTTCACCAGATGGATGTCAAAAGTGCCTTTCTAAATGGTGATCTCCAAGAAGAAGTCTACATGACTTAGCCAGAAGGGTTTGAAGTGGAAGGCCAAGAGCAGAAGGTTTGCAAATTGGTAAAATCCTTATATGGTCTGAAACAAGCTCCTCGAGCTTGGTATATAAAAATGGACAATCACCTTATGTAGCATGGATTTAAGAGATTTCCGTCAGATGCAAACCTCTATTTCAAGAAACGAGATTCCGAGATAGTGTTGCTTGTACTCTATGTGGATGATCCGCTCATTACGGGGAGTTCGAAACTATGATCTCTACTGTCAAAAGAAACTTGTGCAAATATTTTGATATGACAGATCTCAGACTTCTCCATTACTGTATTGGGCTGGAATTCAGCCAGAAGGAGTACTCCATCAAAGTGTCTCAGAAAAAATATGCCAAGACATTGCTGGAAAAATATCGCATGACTGATTGCAAGCCAATGGCAATTCCGATGGAGAATGGACTTTAGTTATCGCGATATGATGATTCATCTTAGGTAGATGGTACTCTCTATCGACAGTTGATTGGGAGTCTCATATATCTGACCAATACTAGGCCAGATCTCGTATTTGCTGTCAACTATCTTTCGAGGTTCATGCAGGAGCCTAAGATCGCTCATTGGAAAGCAGCAAAACATGTTCTTCACTATGTTTGTGGTACTATGGAATATGGCCTAGAATACAAGAGGAACAACAAATTCTTCTTGCAAGGATACACGGACTCTGACTATGCCGGATCATTTGATGATCGCAAGTCAACTTTTGGTTTTCATCTGGGATCCGGTCCTGTCTCTTGGCACAGCAAGAAGCAATAGGTGGTTGCTATTTCATCAACAGAGGCAGAGTATCGTGTCGCACGTGAAGCTGTGTGCAAAGTGATATGGTTGTGTCGCATTCTGAAAAGTATGGGCCATCCATCAAAATCTCCAATACACTTGTTTTGCGACAATCAGGGTGTTCTGAACCTCGTTAAGAATCCAGTCCATCATGAAAGAACAAAGCACATTGACACACAATGTCATTTCATTCGAGATGAAGTTCCAAAGCACCGAATTCAGCTTCAGCACATTCCCACCGATGCTCAAGTTGCAGACATTTTCACTAAGGCACTTGGACGTGTCAAATTTGAATTGTTTCGCAGCTCACTTTGTATTGCAAAATGATGTAAGGGGATGTTAGTAGTCTAGTATAGCTATTAGTTATTACATTACCCAAATAATGTAATAAAGGGGGATGTTAGCGTACTTAACTTACTTTGTCTCTATTGCATTATTTAACATACTGTTACAACTCCTGTAACAGTGTTTCAGTTCTGTCGGTGCTATTCCCGGCATTGTAAACAGTATTTAAACTTCGCTGCTGATTAATAAAACTAGTTCGTTGTTTTAACATCCCCATATGCTCCAGCCCTTTTTTTCCTCATCACATTTTTAACTTTCTCCAAATCCACCCTCACCAAAAATTCCAGATTGCCCACCTCTGTCACTATCTATCCATGTCCCATTTTTCATTACCAGCTCCCTCCTCATCCCACCATATCGAGCGATTACCTTGAGCTGAGCATTTTTTCTTGCGACCCGATGGCACAGGATATCCTTCAAGATAGGCGCTACCTTCTTTTCCTCCACATGTTCTCTTGAGATGAGCTCAAAATAACTATGGCCTTACTCAAAACCTAGGACAATGGGGTGGTTACCATGCATGGGAGGAATTTTACTATGGATGTTTATCTTATTGCTTCAATTACTGGAAAAAGTATTGAGGGTCATTCTATCCATCGCCATAAGCACAATTTGGAGGTTGAACTGGAGCACTTCAAAGGCAACAAAAAAATCCTAAAAAGAGCAAAAAACCCTCACATTTTTAGAACTGATCTCTCTCTCCCCTAGAATTTCATCATGAATCCCATTCTGGAATTTATCTATGTGGATGACCTTGAGAAAACCCTAAAAATCTATCACCTTACGTTTGTCAACCATTTCAGAGACTTAAATCCCCTCAGTATTCCTTTGATTTTACCTAACTCCATGAACCACTCCATTTCATCTTGCAAAGATAAGAAGAACCATGATCTCCCTCACCACCAAGGGATTTTTAAGGTCATCTACAATTACATTGTGGCCAACAGTCCTAAACGTAACCCTACTCCTGCCAGCCCTGCTAAACCTAATTGCTCTTCAGAATGCCTATCTCTTTTCAAAATGAAGAAACATACCATTGAAGTTGTTACTAAATTAAGTGCAAGGAAGAGCATAAGTTTTGATAGTACTAAAGAACTTATGAGGGATTAGACGTTTTTCGCAGGACTGCCCAAACTACCGAACTCGTTTCGGCCATATCTCACTCATCCAAACTCGGATTGAGCTAAAATTTTGAGGGTAGATGCCTGAAAAACCCTAGAATGTCTCCACCAATTTTCATATCATTTGGAGAAAAACAAATACTAGCGCATCCCTATGCGTGAATGATATATTTGGCAAGTGGCTATGCGAGGGTTTCATCTGGGTTGAGTGCAAGCAGCTCCAGAGGTTGGTTTTTAGGGCCTTCGGGCCCTAGCGGCAAATATTTTTGTGGTTTATGCTCAATATTTTAGCAAGAAATGTTACAGGGGATACAATATGGGTTAGAAATTTGTCTTTCAACAGATCATACTATGAACTTGAGTGACAACGACTTCCAATTTGTTGCACAAAAGAAAAGTGAAAACCATACCTTTCCACGGTGTCTAGGGCAAGGATTAAAGAGACCACGAAATAAGTTTCAAGCAGTTGATCAAAAAATGGCTCATATCTCAAGTGAATCTAGTGCTAAGGTGCACCCACAAAATAATTCTATTGTGAAAACCCATGTCAAGGGTAATAATTTTGAAGACTTAGTCCCAAAAATAAATTTTAGGGATGCCCTTCGTGGTGGACAGCCTCAACCCAATGCTAATATCAATATTAGGGCTTCTCATAAACCTCTAAGAATGCCTAATATTGATCCCAGGAAAATGGAGTCGGGATGTCTTAAAGCGGTGATGGAACTCCTATTGTTAAGCTTGATATGGGTAACATTCGGATTGGCATTGAAGATTTGGAAAAAAGAGGACTAATTTGTCGGTTCGTTGGTTTTCGTCCGAGTCTATCTACTTTCAAAGTCTGGGCTGCAAAAAGCTGGAAAACTAAAGGTGAGTTACAAATCTCTATTTATCCAAATGGTTATTTTCTTGTTTTATTTGCTAAAAATGAAGATAGAGAGAAAACTTTTCAAGGGGGTCCTTGGTTTTTGGAAGGGCAGGGCTTTTCATGAAGCCCTGGCATACTAAATTTAAAGCCGAAGAAGAGATGCCTTCTATAGCTCCCGTGTGGGTTAGACTCTTTGGCCTCCCTATTGAATTTTGGAATCCTACTATTTTTTCTTCAATTGGAAACTCTTTAGGAAGTTTTATGATGATTGTTGATTGTACTCAAAATTTTGAACATATTATTTATGCTCAAATTTGTGTTTTAATGGATTTTGACAAACCCCTACCTAAAAATATAACATTACAATTTGGGGAAGACACTTGGGAGCAAGTAGTGGACTATGAGAACATTCCTTTTCGTTGTAGAATTTGCCATGAATATGGTCATTTGGCCAGTGCTTGCCCAAATAAAATTCCTGATCAAAAGAAAGAAGATATAAACTCAACATGTTTCCAAATACCTAAGAAGAAGAACACTCAAAAAAAACCAGGTAATGAAGGATCAATCAAAGTCATTTGCTAATATGTTTGAAATCCTTTCCACAAATGATGTCCCAAGTGAGGAAGAGGAAATAATGGAAACTGAAATCTTAGAAACACAATTTAAATATGAAGGAAAGAACTCGAGAGACAAACCAACAAATCAAAGGTTTTCAACGAGAAAAAAAAAGGAGAAAATTTACACAAGAAAAACAATATTTCAAATGTCAAAACTTCAAATAATGCAGGTCCCAATATAGACTACATTGAACCATCTAGTAAAATTTTGGTTGTGTATGAGCATTCTTCAAGGTTAGAAACCATCTCAGATTCAATTGGAATAAGTCAAGAAACAGGGAAAAAAAATTGAAGATGGATTCTAATCAAAAAGTAGGTCGCAAGACCAATCAATATCATATGGTAAAAGAAGGTGAAAAGCTTGTAGAGGAAGGTAAGATTAATACCCTTCCCAAAATTTGTAGCCCTGGTATTAATGAAGATCATCACTTGGAATATTAGAGGACTCAAAGGGAGTCTTTCAAAACAAAATGAAATTAGAAGAATTATTCAGATAAATCATCCACATCTTGTTTTCCTTCAAGAAACAAAGATGTCAATGGAGGATATGGACTTAATTGCCAATAAAATTTGGCTAGCTAGAAAAGTGGTTTCCCTCAGTTCCCAAGGGACTTCATGTGGCATTGCTTGTCTTTGGGACCCAAAAGAGGTAGTTATTCACCATATGGTTGGCATTTGGGGTTTGTTGGCTATAGCTACTCAAAGTAGACATTCCAACCAGATTATGCTCTGCATTACTGTTTATGCCCCGACTTCTTTGGAAGAAAAAAGAAGACAGTGGAAGGATATTACTCATATTATCTCTCATTTTCCTAAAGATTGGATCTTGATCGGATGATATTTCAATACCATCCTCTCTCTGGATGAGAAAAGGGGGGGAAATAGAAATTTGGACAAAAGTACTCACCTCATGAGCGAATATATTGCAAACCTCCATCTTGTGGATATCCAACCAGATAATGGCCTTATGACTTGGTCTAACAGAAGGCAAGGCTTATCTTGTATAATGGAGAGATTGGATAGGTTTTTGCTCTCTGAAAATTTCTTAATCCATGGTCACAGAAGGCAAGGCTGTTCTGCGAGAATTGGATCAAATCAGTCATCGTTTCCTTTGGAGTGGTACTAAGGAGAAAAGAAAATGGGCCTTGGTGAAATGGGATACTTTATGTCTTCCTAAGAGTGAAGGGGGGTTAGGATTCCGGTATTCAAACAATAACAACAAAGCTTTAGCTGCTAAATTATATTGGAGGATGTTGCATAACCCCAATGCTCTTTGGGCCAATAATCTTCGTGCTAAATATGCTGAGAACAAAAGTCCTGAAGACCTTGTTCGCTATCAACTTCCTACCAAAGGTTCTCCCATTTTAGAAGTTCTTAAGACTAGTGAGGATTTGATAAAGCAAAAATTATTTTGGATTATTCATAATGGTCAACATGCAAATTTTTGGACAGATTCTTGGGATGGTCACAAGCCTTTGATAACTCAGTTTCCCGATTGGAGGCCTTGGATGGAGGAGCTTCACCGAGCTAATTGGATAAAGGTGGCTAATTACTTGTCGGTACCATATTGGTAATTCAAAGGTTGGTAGATATTGGATCCCTATTGAGGACTAGCCTATTCAAATCCTAGAAAGGCAAAGACAAGATATCCAAGGCATCCTTCATATGAGATCCCTCTCTTGGTCCCATGAAAAATATTGTTTTGGATGGAACAACACTACTAAGGGTGAGTATTCAGTTGCTCAAGGTTATTTGACCTTATGCCATAATAATCCCAACCATTCTTCGACATATTTTCTCAATTGTGGGCTCAAAAGCTCCGGCCTAAGGTGAGGTTCTTTAATTGGCTTTTATTGCATCGTAGGGTGCTTACTTGGTGAGCAACTTATGAAGCGTGGTTTTCATGGCCCTTTTAGATGTGAAATGTGTGAAGAGAATGTAGAAAATATCAACCATATTTTTATTGAGTGTACTTTAGCCTTTGAGCTATGGAGGAGAATGGCAACTTTACTTGGCTTACAGTGGTCCAATTTTTTCACTTTTGAATAGCTTTGGAGGGATTGGCCTAATCAAGAGGGTGTTGATCATTTTATTAGGCAATTAGTTTGGATGGGTTCTACCATTCTTCTTTGGAATATTTGGAATGAAAGGAACAACCAAATTTTTAATCAAGATAGGAAGGATATTCACTATATTTGGCAAAATACCATAGCCAACTTAGTTGAATCAGTCCATCAACTCCTTAATCACCCCCAAAACTCCCACCAAAGATGGGATCAAGTGATGCAAAGATTGAATATTAAACCTTCTAAGGGCAACCAACTTAAAGGGAATGTGAGTATTAGTAAGATGGCTAGGACTAGAAATTGGCAACCTCCTCCTAAGGATTTTGGAAAAGTCAATACTGATGGAGCCTCTAGAGGGAACCCTGGAAAAGCCAGTGTGGGAGGAATTGGTAGACTTTTAGATGGCTCCCTAGTTTTTACTTTTGCTAAGAATTTGGGTATTATTTCCAATAACCTTGCTGAGGGGTATGGTATCCTTAGAGGCCTTCAGGAGGCTACTAAGGTTGGATGGGAAAAGGTGTTAGTTGAGTCTGAATCTCAACTTATGATTAATATCTTGAAGACTCCTTCTAAGAATCATAAGGTGGATTGGAGAATAAAAAGAATTATTGAGAAGATTCAGTTAATCCAGATGGGATTTTTGAAATTTGATTACAATCATGTGGTCAGAGATCAAAACAAGAGTGTTGATGCTTTAGCTAATTGGGCTTTGGAAAAATGTGATCTTACTTGTTATGGCCACCCTCCTATATGGTGGGCTTCTCAAATTAGGGAAGCTCTTATTTCTATCATTTCTTTGGATGGCTCCAGTTCGAAGGTACCTAGTTTCTTCTTGTTTTTTTTTTTTTTGTTTCTCTTTGGTTCATTCAGTTTTTTTAGTTCCCTAGCTCATTCTATTCTTTATTTTGTTTCCTCTGTTGATTCTTGCATTAATAGTCTTCTGGTCTAGATAGGTCATTGTTTTTTTCATTTTTTTTCTTTTGTCTTCTTTGTTTTTTTGTTTAGTTTTTTAAGGTGGGTGGGTTCTTTTGTTTTGTGTTTTTGTGTTCTTTGTGTTGTTTTTTGTTGTTCTTGTGTTTTTGTTGTTTTTTTTTTTTTTTATGTTTTTTGTTATTGTTCTTGTGTTTTTTTCGTTCTTGTTCTTGGGTTTCTCTTTGTTTGTGTTATTTCATTTTTTTGTGTGAGTGTTTTCTATGTTTTTTGTTTTTGTTTATTGTCTGTTGTTGGTTGTTTTTATTTTTATTTTATTTATTTTATTTTTTAGGTTTTGGTTGTGTTTATTTTTCATGTTTTTTTGGGTTATGTCTTTGTAGTGTTCTATTTTTTTTGTCTTGTTTGTGTTTTATTATGTGGTTCTTGTGTTTTTCTATGTGGTTTGTGTTGTGGTTTCTTTTATCTTATTGTGCGTGTTTGGTTGTGCTTTTGGTTTTGACACACTCAAGGAGCATGTTTTTTATTTTATTTTATTATTTTTTTGTTATTTACTTTTTTTAATTTGGTTTTGTGTGTTTGTTTGCTCCTTGAGTATGTCAAAGGTGGTAGGCCAAGTCCGAGTCCTGGGCGTTTTTGGCGGAATGGATACCCCTGCCTCCTTGGGTCTTACTCAAAAGTGGCATCCCTTTTGGGATGTTTTCCACAAATAAAAAAAAAAAAAAAAAAAGAACTAGTGAGGAAGTCGAAAAGGATCCAAAATCTGGCTACCAAGAATAATGTGATTGAAATTAAATATGATAATAAGGAGAACAAAAAACTCAAGGATTTCATCATTGCTTCCACCACGACAATGATTAATATGATTGTTAATTGCACCATGGACATCAAGGAGGGACTCCAAAATATTTTCTATGGCCAAGATAGTCAAGAAGGTGATGGAGTTGCTAAATTGGCCATGGTTGCTGTGAGCACTGATGATGTGAAAATTGAACCTAAGGAATATGAACCTAAAGAAATTGAGGAAAAGGACGTGAAGGAAGAAGACAAATCCGTAGTTGAGAAATAATTTCCTCGTTTACTAGTTTTTTGTGCTTACGACTACCCTGCATGGAGCTTGGTGTTTGTCCGTCAGTAGGCTTTCTCTGGTTTTTTGCTCTTCCAACGTGGAGGAATTTACTTTGTTAGGTTTAGTTTCCTATTTTAAGTTCTGTATCTTTTTGCTTATGGCCTCTGGCATGAGGCTGCATCCTCATCCTATCGTTTTTAGGAACTATATCTGGATTTTCAAGACTGAGGTTGCATCCTCTTTTAAGGTCTTTATTAATCAGCGTCCTACTAGGAATACTTAATATCTCCTTCAACATGATACAAATATCTTAGCTGATTTTGTAAACAGGTTCAGGGATCCTTAAAACCTGTTTTGCAATATAAATCATTTGGTTAACAAAGAAAAATTGTCAATCAATGTGCATACAAAAATATTAATAAAAATTTTCAAACTAACACGTACAAAAGACATTGTCAAGATGTCTATACATTACTCCTCAATTAAAAAAAAATCAAGTCGTGTATTATTTTCCTGAACATGTTAAGGAATAAAGTGGTACTAAACTTCAATGTGTTTCATACTCTCATTAAAATTGGATTGCAAACAAGCTTTAGAACTCCTTAGCTATCACATCTCAAGATCATCCATTGTTTTTATGGAATGCCCATTCTTAAAAATAAGTAATGTAATCATATCATATCATAGATAACTCCTCTTGCAGTGTGATATTCAACTTTGATGGAAGATCAAGCAACACCATGATCATCCTTACTTCCCCAAAGGATTGGACCAAACCTAGAAATATTACATATCCAGAGGTGGATCCCTTGCCATCAATGGATCTTATAGTATACAATTTTAAATCCTATCGAGAGGAATTGATCATTTTTTCATGTACTCTAAACCATACACAATCATACCATAGATATACCTGAGTAGCCACTTTATTTCTTTTCAATTACATACCTTTGGTTCTTGCATGAGCCATGAAATATGGTTGATAATATAGTTAATATTTGATTTGATGTAAGTCAAATAAAAGAGACTTTCAATCAACTAGTAATACAGTGTTACCTATGGGGATGGATCGTTTTAGGATACTTGTAAACCTATATCCATTATGGGCTATTAATCTATCATCTAAAACTTTTCAAGAAAATTTTAGAGTTCTTCATCTATGAAATAAACACGTGGTTAAGATTTTTCCCACTTCTAATACAAGATAATAGTGTATAAGCCCAAGATCAGTCATATCAAATGATTTATTCAACACTCTATTGGTCTCTTCAATTAGGCTCACTAAACTTCTAATGATAACTAAGTCATTGACATCTACAATTATGATCATGACCTATACTCTTTTTCTTTTGAAGTATAGGTTTGGAGCATAAGGTTTACAACAAAATCCATGACATATAAAATGCTCATTGATCTTCACATACAAGGCTTTGGGATCCTACTTCATCCTATAGAGAGATTTGATGAGCTTCTTTATTTCCTAACTAGGTATGATAAATTCTTATGGATGCATCATATAAACTTCTTCACTAGGTTCACCATTGAGGAATGTACTTTTCACTTCCATTTGATGTAACTTCCAACCAAATTGTGTTGTCATTACAAAAACCATCTAAATGATCTTGATCTTTGTTGTCGATGCAAATGTCTCAACATATTTAGTTCCTTATTTTTTATGCATAACCCTTGACAATAAGCCTTACCTTGTTTTTTTAAATACTCTCATTAGCCTTTTATTTAGTCTTATTTACCTACTTGCAACCAATGGGTTTCTATCGACGTGCAAGATCAACAAGTTGTCATGTCTTGTGATTTATCAATGTTTGATATTCTACATCCATGGTATTATTCCACTATTTTAATGAAATATATTAGTGAACTATTAAAGGTTTAATTTTTACACATATATGCTCATAAGGGTTAGGTTGACCTAAATTGAACTCTATTGCAAGTTCTTGGCCCTATACTAGGTGTGTCTTAGATACCACATAAGTTCCCATCACAAACTATGTTGAGATACCACTTAGGTCTATGAATGGTACTCAAAGTAAATGATCTTGGTTCATCAACTCCATCACGATCATCTTCATCATCATCATCCAATTTAATATCCTCTATATTTGACACATCATCATCATTAAATAAGAAAAAAGGTATTTTATTTGAAGCATGTAACTTAGAATAAGAGGTACACTCACTCTTCTCATCAAATATGGCATCTAGACTAAACTATAACTTCTTGTTGTTATGATCCATGAGTTGATATCCCTTTAAAATGTCATTATATCCAATGAAGATACTTTCTTCATCTACTTTTGCTTCAAAATGTACATGAATATTGTGCATATAAACACATGAATATGAAACATGATAGCTTAATGCATGTCCATTCCTCCTTAGTTGTGATACTATTTAATGCAATAGTGGGTGCTCGGTTCAACAAATAAAACACAATATGAACAACGTCTACCCAATACACTTGCTCTAATTTGGCATCACTTAGGATTCTTCACACTATCTCCCAAATAGCATGATTACATCTCTCTACAACTCCATTTTTTTCGAGCATGTCAACATTTTTTAATTTTTATCTAATGTCATTTTGATTTAGGAAAGCAATAAACTCTTACTGGTGTACATTCTCGTCGATCTGAGTAGAGTATGAGGATGTGATGACCAATTTAATTTTGCATAAGAGCTTTGAAATCTTGAAATAATGGAAGAATTTATCCTTTTTTTTAAGGAAATACACCCACATGTGTCATGCATGGTAATCAACAAACAATTAAATATATTGATAATAATTGAAACTTGAATCCATGGGTCTGCATAGATTAATGTGTACCAAGTCGAGCATGTGCTAGCTACTCTATGACTAATAGAATAAAATGAGATTTTACATTACTTTACTTCTAAGTAAAACATACATATATCACAAATCTTCAATAATGACAAAAGTCCTTTCACCATGGCATGATTAATAAGTGCTTTTAGGTGGCCAAAATTGAGATGTCTAAATTTCCTATATAAAAGTGTGGCAACTTCATCTAGCTTAGTTGCTAAATCTTGGTATAGAGCATGTAAATGATACACGTTGACTTTTCCCTTCCCAGTGTTAGTTTTTCTTGGCATGAAGAGGCAGAAAGCAATTGGTATTATTTCAAATGTAAGCTAGCTTACTTGGAATAGGATTTGTTCTCTTTTGAAAGACAATTTTTTTCCCCCAAGGTGTGGGTATGCTAGATTATAGCAATCATTGATAAACCTAGAGGTCGTAGATAGTTATTCCTTCAAGAGGCCTTTGCTAGTATAACTCAAAAAATATAGATTTCATAGGCATAATGTCTTAAAATCAAATGCTTAACAATCTAAATAATATTCCACTGCATTGATATTATAATATAGTAATTTGAGTAGAATTTAAGTGGTTACAAACTAGAAATTACCATTCATTACATTTAAATTGATTAGCTTACAACTTAAATGAATTTCAAGTTGGCACAAAAAAAAGGTAGCTTCAAAGATTTACACTAAAATTAATCTACTCCTAATCTAAATGAGCTCCCAAAATAATTAAAGGTTAATGGAAAGAGAAAATGAAAAACAAACAAGCCCATACTACCCTAAAATTTATTTTTGATATAATAAACCAATAATTCCAATTTAAACCCAACACGGTGCAATATTTAAAGGAGAAACAAACTATGAAATAGACTAAGTGCAACCACCATAAACCTAAAGCCCAAGATGGTGGAATATTTAAAGGAAAAATAAACTATGAAATGGATTGAATGCAACCACCATCAGCATATGCAGATTGAACATAAAAAGTTTCAAAAGCCTAGTATTATAAAGATAGCCATTGAGTACATTTGATTTTGATTTTCTCACTTCGGTAAATTATAAAAATAGAGCTTAAAACAATAGTAGCTTGGTTTAGAAAATCCATCCAACTACAAACAAAAAATTAAAGAAGAAACTAAGTCTACAAGGTTATGCTACTAGATGGACTTTAACCTCTGTAACAGAGTAGTGAGACTATATTTATACAATTTCTAGCATTTCACATAGTGTTACTTTTATAGTTAATAACTATCTATTTCCATGATGTGTGCTCCTTGGGATTAGTTTCAGCCATACTTTGGTGATGCCTCGTTAAACCTCCATTTGTATGATGCTTGGGGTATCTTGAACCTAGATTGATTAGGTGATTCAATGCTTGATCTACCAATCATAGCAAATGGGATGGGCATTATTTTCACTAACTTCTACCACTTGTTGCATTCTGACATTGTTTAAGAAATGTTAATGTCACCATGATGCACACTCCTTGGAATCACCTCTTAGTTGAACTATATCCATGCCTCATAAATTTGAATCCTCTACAAAATCTAGGGGTTGATTATTAATTTCACCATGCTCGCCACTTTGCACCTCTATGTTCACCTGATCAACATTATAGCTCCTCTGTTTGGTTCCTTTGAATTTCCATCATTTGTGTCACGTATCCTATAAGACAAAATTTAAATATATAAGGGTTAGAATATATTATTTTTACTATTATAATTATTTTTTATTTTTTAACTAACTTTTTAATGTTTTATTATATATATATATATTTATTTATTTATTTATTTATATTTATATTTATATATTTTGTTTTTTTTTCTTTTTTTCTTTTTTTTATTTGTGGAAAACATCCCAAAAGGGATGCCACTTTCGGGTAAGACCCAAGGAGGCAGGGGTATCCATTCCGCCAAAAACACCCAGGACTCGGACCTGGCCTACCACCTTTGACATACTCAAGGAGCAAACAAACACACAAAACCAAATTAAAAAAAGTAAATAACAACAAAAATAATAAAATAAAATAAAAAACATGCTCCTTGAGTGTGTCAAAACCAAAAGCACAACCAAACACGCACAATAAGATAAAAGAAACCACAACACAAACCACATAGAAAAACACAAGAACCACATAACAAAACACAAACAAGACAAAAACAACAGAACACTACAAAGACATAACCCAAAAAAACATGAAAAATAAACACAACCAAAACCTAAAAAAAAAAAAAATAAAATAAAAATAAAAACAACCAACAACAGACAATAAACAAAAACAAAAAACATAGAAAACACTCACACATAAAAAAATGAAATAACACAAACAAAGAGAAACCCAAGAACAAGAACGAAAAAAACACAAGAACAATAACAAAAAACATTAAAAAAAAAACAAAACAACAAAAACACAAGAACAACAAAAAACAACACAAAGAACACAAAAACAAAACAAAACAAAAGAACCCACCCACCTTAAAAAACTAAACAAAAAAACAAAGAAGACAAAAGAAAAAAAAATGAACAAAACAATGACCTATCTAGACCAGAAGACTATTAATGCAAGAATCAACGGAGGAAACAAAATAAAGAATAGAATGAGCTAGGGAACTAAAAAAACTGAATGAAACAAAGAGAAACAAAAAAAAAAAAAACAAGAAGAAACTAGGTACCTTCAAAACTGGAGCCATCCAAAGAAATGATAGAAAGAAGAGCTTCCCTAATTTGAGAAGCCCACCATATAGGAGGGTGGCCATAACAAGTAAGATCACCTTTGTCCAAAGCCCAATTAGCTAAAGCATCAGCACTCTTGTTTTGATCTCCGACCACATGATTGTAATCAACTTTCAAAAATCCCATCTGGATTAACTGAATCTTCTCAATAATTCTTTTTATTCTCCAATCCACCTTATGATTCTTAGAAGGAGTCTTCAAGAGATTAATCATAAGTTGAGAGTCAGACTCAACTAACACCTTTTCCCATCCAACCTTAGTAGCCTCCTGAAGGCCTCTAAGGATACCATACCCCTCAGCAAGGTTATTGGAAAGAATACCCAAATTCTTAGCAAAAGTAAAAACCAGGGAGCCATCTGAAAGTCTACCAATTCCTCCCACACTTGGCTTTTCCAGGGTTCCCTCTAGAGGCTCCATCGGTATTGACTTTTCCAAAATCCTTAGGAGGAGGTTGCCAATTTCTAGTCCTATCCATCTTACTAATACTCACATTCCCTTTAAGTTGGTTGCCCTTAGAAGGTTTAATCTTCAATCTTTGCATCACTTGATCCCATCTTTGGTGGGAGTTTTGGGGGTGATTAAGGAGTTGATGGACTGATTCAACTAAGTTGGCTATGGTCTTTTGCCAAATATAGTGAATATCCTTCCTATCTTGATTAAAAATTTGGTTGTTCCTTTCATTCCAAATATTCCAAAGAAGAATGGTAGAACCCATCCAAACTAAGCGCCTAATAAAATGATCAACACCCTCTTGATTAGGCCAATCCCTCCAAAGTCTGTTCAAAAGTGAAAAAATTGGACCATTGTAAGCCAAGTAAAGTTGCCATTCTCCTCCATAGCTCAGAGGCTAAAGTACACTCAATAAAAATATGGTTGATATTTTCTACATTCTCTTCACACATTTCACATCTAAAAGGGCCATGAAAACCATGCTTCATAAGTTGCTCACCGATAAGCACCCTACGATGCAATAAAAGCCAATTAAAGAACCTCACCTTAGGCCAGAGCTTTTGAGCCCACAATTGAGAAAATATGTCAGAAGAATGGTTGGGATTATTATGGCATAAGGTCAAATAACCTTGAGCAACTGAATACTCACCCTTAGTAGTGTTGTTCCATCCAAAACAATCTTTTTCATGGGACCAAGAGAGGGATCTCATATGAAGGATGCCTTGGATATCTTGTCTTTGCCTTTACGGGATTTGAATAGGCCGAGTCCTCAATAGGGATCCAATATCTACCAACCTTTGAATTACCGGTATGGTACCGACAAGTAATTAGCCACCTTTATCCAATTAGCTCGGTGAAGCTCCTCCATCCAAGGCCTCCAATCGGGAAGCCGAGTTATCAAAGGCTTGTGACCATCCCAAGAATCTGTCCAAAAATTTGCATGTTGACCATTATGAATGATCCAAAATAATTTTTTCTTTATCAAATCCTCACCAGTCTTAAGAACTGCTAAAATGGGAGAACCTTTGGTAGGAAGTTGATAGCGAACAAGGTCTTCGGGACTTTTGTTCTCAGCATATTTAGCACGAAGATTATTGGCCCAAAGAGCATTGGGGTTATGCAACATCCTCCAATATAATTTAGCAGCTAAAGCTTTGTTGTTATTAATTGAAGACCGGAATCCTAACCCCCCTTCACTCTTAGGAAGACATAAAGTATCCCATTTCACCAAGGCCCATTTTCTTTTCTCCTTAGTACCACTCCAAAGGAAACGATGACTGATTTGATCCAATTCTCGAAGAACGACCTTTGGGATATTCAAAATGGAAGAAACATAAATAGGAATAGCTTGAAGGACTGATTTTACCAAGGTGATTCTACCCCCGAAGAAAGCCACTTGTTGGTCCACTTTCCAATTTTCTTCTTGACTTTGTCCAACAACCAATTCCAATATTTATTTTTTTGCCTTTGAATATTTATGGGAATACCTAAATAAGTGATTGGAAGAGAGGTCTTCTTATATCTTAATTTATCCAAGACCATGGATTCCTATCTAGCAGAGCAGTGAAAGAAAATAACTTTAGATTTGTCTTCATTGATCAACTGCCCAATAGCCTTAGAAAAACAGCTAATGATTTGCTTAATATTAGAAGCTTCCTTAACCGTAGCTTTACCTAAAAGGGTAGAGTCATCCACAAATTGAAGATGAGAGATAGGTCTAGCTCCATGAGCAATGGTAACTCCCTCAAGGGTTTTGTTTTCCCTCTTTTTGGTTATAGTCCTACCCAAGCATTCAGCAAGAATGATGAATAAATAAGGGGATAGCGGGTCACCTTGCCTAATACCTCTGGAAGGCTGGGAAAGACCGAGAAGGCCTGCCATTGATAAGAACTAAGTAGGAAACTAAGGAGATACATCCCATAATCCAATCCATCCAATCCTTAGAGAAACCAAATTGCCTCAAAACTTTGATAAGGAAGTGCCAATCCACTCTGTCATAAGCTTTGGATAAGTCTAACCGGATGAACATAGAAGGAGAATTTTGCATATCCATGGAATGGATGGCTTCCTGAGCAAGAACTATCTCATCTACTATTTGACGTCCTTCCACATATCCCCCTTGCTCTGGGAAAATAATCTTATGCAAAAGAGGCTTCAACCTTTTTGCCATGATTTTAGTAATAATTTTGAGAAGAACATTACATAAAGCAATAGGTCTAAAAGATGAGATATGATCAACCTCTTGAGCTTTTGGAACAAGAGTAATATAAGTTTTATTGATAACCTTCAAAATTTCTTTGGATTTCTGGGATTCTTCCACCACCTCTAATAAATCAACATGAAGGATATCCCAGAACTCTTGGTAGAACTCAATAGGAAAACCATCGGGACCTGGGGTTTTCCCTTTTTGCATTTTAAAAACTACTTGTTGAAGCTCATTGATAGTAACGAGAGCAGTCAAAATAGAGTTCTCCTCGGAAGTGATAAGAGAAGGGATTGCTTGAAGAACATTTTGTTGTGAAGCTGAGTCAAGAGGAGTAGCGAGCAAAAATATTGGAAAAGTAATCAACAACAATAGAGTTCATGCCATCCCAAGTATAAACAACATCTCCAGAATCTGATTTTAAGGAAGAAATAAAGTTGTGAGATCTTCGAGCTAGAAGATATTTGTGGAAGAAATTTGTGTTTCGATCTCCTTCTTTGAGCCATTGAATTCTAGATTTTTGCTTCCATAAGATTTCTTCTCTTTTTTCCCATTCCTCTAAGCTGAGTTGTGAGTTTAATTTCATCTGCACTTCTCTTCTCTGTGAGGCCATCTAAACGGATTTTCTTATTCAAATTTTCAATATGAGCAATAACTTCATGTTTTTTTTTATGAACATCCCCAAACTCTTTCCAGTTCCAAGTCTTGATTTTGGATTTAATGTATTGTAGTCTTTTGGAAAAACAGAACATCTTAGTCCCATGCCTAGGTTTACCTTCCTTCCACCATTGTTGCACACGAGGTCTGAAGGAAATGTCTCTAAGCCACATTAATTGAAAACGAAAAGGAGAGAAACTCACATTGGTTTTCCACATTTCCACCATGAGTGGCCAATGATCCGAACCAGCATTATTAAGAGTCTTCACTTTAGGAATGTGACCATGGATTAAGAAATTTTTAGAGAGCAAAAACCTATCCAATCTCTCCATTATACAAGCTAAGCCTTGCCTTCTGTTAGACCAAGTCATAAGGCCATTATCTGGTTGGATATCCACAAGATGGAGGTTTGCAATATATTCGCTCATGAGGTGAGTACTTTTGTCCAAATTTCTATTTCCCCCCATTTTCTCATCCAGAGAGAGGATGGTATTGAAATCTCCTCCGATCAAGATCCAAGCTTTAGGAAAATGAGAGATAATATGAGTAATATCCTTCCACTATCTTCTTTTTTCCTCCAAAGAAGTCGGGGCATAAACAGTAATGCAGAGCATAATCTGGTTGGAATGTCTACTTTGAATAGCTATAGCCAACAAACCCCAACTGCCAACCATATGGTGAATAACTACCTCTTTTGGGTCCCAAAGACAAGCAATGCCACCCGAAGTCCCTTGGGAGCTGAGGGAAACCACTTTTCCAGCTGGCCAAATTTTACTGGCAATTAAGTCCATATCCTCCATTGACATCTTTGTTTCTTGAAGGAAAACAAGATGTGGATGATTTATCTGAATCATTCTTCTAATTTCATTTTGTTTTGAAAGACTCCCTTTGAGTCCTCTAATATTCCAAGTGATGATCTTCATTAATACCAGGGCTAAAAATGTTGGGAAGGGCATTAATCTTACCTTCCTCTACAAGATTTTCACCTTCTTTTACCATATGATATTGATTGGTCTTGCGACCTACTTTTTGATTAGAATCCATCTTCAATTTTTTTTTCCCTATTTCTTGACTTATTCCAATTGAATCCGAGATGGCTTCTAACCTTGAAGAATGCTCATACACTGCCAAAATTTTACTAGATGGTTCAATGGAGTCTATATTGGGACCTGCATTATTTGAAGTTTTGACATTTGAAATATTGTTTTTCTTGTGTAAATTTTCTCCTTTTTTTTCTATTGAAAACCTTTGATTTGTTGGTTTGTCTCTGAGTTCTTTCCTTCATATTTAAATTGTGTTTCTAAGATTTCAGTTTCCATTATTTCCTCTTCCTCACTTGGGACATCATTTGTGGAAAGGATTTCAAACATATTAGCAAATGACTTTGATTGATCCTTCATAACTGGTTTTTTCTGAGTGTTCTTCTTCTTAGGTATTTGGAAACCTGCTGAGTTTATATCTTCTTTCTTTTGATCAGGAATTTTATTTGGGCAAGCACTGGCCAAATGACCATATTCATGGCAAATTCTACAATGAAAAGGAATGTTCTCATAGTCCACTACTTGCTCCCAAGTGTCTTCCCCAAATTGTAATGTGATATTTTTAGGTAGGGGTTTGTCAAAATCCATTAAAACACAAATTCGAGCATAAATAATATGTTCAAAATTTTGAGTACAATCGACTATCATCATAAAAGTTCCTAAAGAGTTTCCAATTGAAGAAAAAATAGTAGGATTCCAAAATTCAATAGGGAGGCCAAAGAGTCTAACCCACACGGGAGCTATAGAAGGCATCTCTTCTTCGGCTTTAAATTTAGTATCCCAGGGCTTCATGAAAAGCCCTACCCTTCCAAAAAACCAAGGACCCCCTTGAAAAGTTTTCTCTCTATCTTCATTATTAGCAAATAAAACAAGAAAATAACCATTTGGATAAATAGAGATTTGTAACTCACCTTTAGTTTTCTAGCTTTTTGCAGCCAGGACTTTGAAAGCGAGATAGACTCGGACGAAAACCCACGAACCGACAAATTAGTCCTCTTTTTTCCAAATCTTCAATGCCGGTCTGAATGTTACCCATATCAAGCTTAACAATAGGAGTTCCATCGAGCTTATTTAAGACATCCTGACTCTGTTTTCCTGGGATCAATCTTAGGCATTCTTAGAGGTTTATGAGAAGCCCTAATATTGATATTAGCATTGGGTTGAGGCTGTCCACCATGAAGGGCATCCCTAAAATTCATTTTTGGGACCGAGTCTTCAAAATTCTTACCCTTGACGGGGGTTTTCACAGTAGAATTATTTTGTGGGTGCACCTTAGCACCAGATTCACTTGAGATATGAGCCATTTTTTGATCAACTGCTTGAAACTTATTTCGTGGTCTCTTTAATCCTTGCCCTAGACGTCGTGGAAAGGTATGGTTTTCACTTTTCTTTTGTGCAGCAAATTGGAAGTCGTTGTCACTCAAGTTCACGGTATGATCTGTTGAAAGACAAATTTCTAACCCATATTGTATCCCCTGCAACATTTCTTGCTAAAATATTGAGCATAAACCACAAAAATATTGGCCGCTAGGGCCCGAAGGCCCTAAAAACCAACCTCTGGAGCTGCTTGCACTCAACCCAGATGAAACCCTCGCATAGCCACTTGCCAAATATATCATTCACACATAGGGATGTGCTAGGATATGTGTTGCTCCAAATGATATGAAAATTTGTGGAGACGTTCTAGGGATTTTCAGGCATCTACCCTCAAAATTTTAGCTCAATCCGAGTTTGGATGAGTGAGATATGGCCGAAACGAGTTCGGAAGTTTGGGCAGTCCTACGAAAAATGTCTAATCCTCCCCCTCCATCCTATGCATATTATGTTTCATTGTCGACACTAAATTTTTCTAAAATAATTTATAGTGGAAAACACCCCTTTCAAGGTGCCACTTTCAACAGGTTGGGCATAGGAGGAATGGAGCCTTGTTGGCCTCTACCAGCACATAGGACATTCCTAACTATACCATATATCTGCAGGATGGATACAAGGGGAATGGAACCTAGTTTGGCCTCTACCAGCACCCAGAACCTGGGTTGGCCTCTATGTGTCACTTCTTTTCTACATTATTTTGACATTTTTTGTTGTTTTTTGGCTTTATTTTTGCATCCTATGGTAATTTTTGTATTTTCAATCGAGTTTATGCTTATCGAGGTTTGGTTTTTTTTTCACTAACGGTTGGGGGTTTTCAACACTTTTCTAATGCTTACCAAGATTCTAAAATTTCCTTATGCTTACTGGGCTTTTGAAATTTTTCTTATGTTTACTGGGCTTCTAACATTTTTCTTATGCTTACCAAAAATTTTAGATTCTATTATTGATGTCATTGCCAAAAAAATCTAGCTTGACCATTTTATTCCATTCATCGAGTTTTGATTTCATTGGATTTTTGTTTTAATTCCCTCATAAGAGTCCTAGGATTTGACCATTTTTCTTATTCTTACCAGGCTTTTGACATTTGCCTTATGATTACCAAGCTTTGGCTTCATTGGTTTTCTTATTCTCTACAAGTGTTTGGGGGATTATGATATTTTTCTTATGCTTATCAAGGTTTAGATTTTTTTCATAAGTGTTTGGGATCGAGGTTTTTGAAACTCATTGCTGACATCATTGCCAAAAAACTATGGTCCGGCCATTTTATTCCATTACCAAGGTCGAGGTTTTTGAAACTCATTACCATTTTCTTCCATTATTGGCGCCGGTTTTTTGAAACTCATTACCATTTTCTTCCATTATTGGGGCCGGGTTTTTGAAAATCATTGCTAACGTCAATACCATCAAACTTTGGCATGACTATTTTCTTCCATTATCAGGGTCAATGTTTTTGAAACTCATTGTAATTTTCTTCCATTACCTTGGCTAGGATTTTTAAGACTCATTGTTGATGTCATTATCAAAAAACTTTAGCCTAATAATTTTCTATCACTTAGCTTTGACAATTCTCCTTGTGTGGTCAATATTCTCATAGGGTGATTTGCACTTGAGTGCCAAGGTTTTGGTATTGCATAACATTTTTATTTTCCAATAGCTTTAACTTTACCTACTTTAAAACTTCCCCTTGAGTGGTTGGCCTTCTAGTTGGGGTAATTTCTCATGAGTGGCTAGGATTTCGATAGGGTAATTTTCCCATGAGTGTTAGGATTTTGATAGGATAATTTCCCATGAGTGTTAGGCTTCTGGTATTGTATCGCATTAATTTCTAATGGCCTTAACTTTACTTTCTTTTAAACTTCCCCTTGATTGGGGCAATTTCCTCACTTAGTGTCCAGACTTACAACCACTTTCTTATATTTCCTCGTGAGTGGGCAGATTTTTGGCCAGTTTTTATTTGACCCACACCTACACTAACCTTGGTTGCAACAACTTAGATAACCTACAAAAAAAAAATTGGGCCTCAAATCTCCTCGAAACATAGGTAAATTTATATTCGTTGAAAAATTATTTTTGAGGAGGATCTAATGGAAGTAGTTTCACAAAATTTTACTAATTATTGAAATAAATATTGGATGACAAAAGTGAGTACTATGTGATTAGGTATGCTACAACTGATAGATAATCTAGGTACCTTTTTGAAGATAAGTCATTCGACAGATCAATTCTTCTTGGCACATAGTCAAGTTTATACTTTTTGGAAAGCTATTTTTGAGAGAAATATAATGAAAGTGGTTTCACCAAATTTTATAAAGTATTGAAAGAGATATGGGACCTAGAAATGAATCCATATATGTTGCCAAGGGGAAATCCAAGTCTGCAATACCTAATTTAAGCGAGTATGGGGTGCTAAGGCTATGGGAATATAGGTATGTGGATACTTGTTAGAAAATGTATTTTGAGCTTGATATAATAGGAGAGGTTATTTTATATTTTTTAAAGTTTACCATACATAAAAATGGAAATAAGCATCATAAAAAAATCAAGGTAAGCAAAAATTGGGCACCTATGATTAAAAGCTTTCAGTTAAAAAGCTGAGTTTTTGGATGATTGACTATCATGCACAAACCTAAGCAAACAAGAGAAAAAACACCAAAATTTTGAAAAAGTGGGTCCTAGTCCATGTAGAATGGGGTGTTATGCATGTGCAATAACAAACTGTGACTTTGCTAGGAAATGCTCCTGAGCATTTTGGGAATAGAATGAACCCCCTCTAAAACAATGAACCTATATGACCAAAAAAATAAAAAAAAATTGTCATCTATCCAAGGCTAGGATTAAGTCACTAATTTGAAAGAAATACTCCATTTTGTTTCAATAAAATTGTATGCATATGAATTCATTCTTATTATAGACTTAGTTAAAATTTACCACCGTAGTTCAAAAACCATGCTAGTTAACCATTGAGTGAACATTCATCTACTAATGATGAGATTTGCCACATATTTAGACATATCACAAATTACTGGACATTGCTTCATTATCAACTAGGTATTTATAGCCTTGATAGATTTATCTCTAATCCCATTCTAAACCTTGATTTACTACCATCCAGGTGTTCATAGCCCTAGTAGAGGTTCTATGAATCACCCAAGGACTAAAGCCCCTTTTCTTTTCTTTTTTTGTTGTTTTTATTTTTTTGAAGCAAATATTTATTTGTTGCTCAATTTTACAAGCACTAGGGTCTGCTTTTGGGTTTGGGATCACTAAGGCAAATAGGAAGGTGAACATCTAAATAACTTTTTTTTGAGAATAAAACTATAATGGTTTCATTCCTCATGATTTGGAATCCTTTTAAAGTACTTTTATTGTGAAACTACGTTCTTTTGCATTAATTTTAGAATGATTTATTTTATCCCAAAATAAGGGAAATACACCAAATATTATGCCAATCTCGAGGAGTTCAAAGTAGGACATTTTATCTCTAAACTATGCATAGATAACTCCCTCATTATAATAACCAAAAGTTGGTTTCACTTGACTAACCTAATCCAAAGAGAGGAAAGCACAAGATAAAGTAAAATTAAAAACAAAATCAAAGCAAAAACATAAATGGAATGAAATAATACCACCACACCAAAAACTCAAAATACAAAACTATGTTCAAGGCTTATTTATAGGGTAGTATTGGAATACTCTTAGGCACTAAAGTAATGTTTGAGGAATTGCCCATTCATTGGTAATGGGACATCTTCTCCAATTAGGATTTTTAGCCTAAAGATATTCTCTCCTAGAAAATTTAATATTTTGAAGGGACCTAGCAAAAAGGATCCTAATTCCATGGTCCCAAACATAGCTATGGTAATTTGAGATAGCTGAAACAAGAGGCATATCAGTTTATATGGTCCTCATCCCATAGTAAAAGCAAATATAAAATCCTAAAGGTTTTTATTTTTCCTCTCTCATCCCACTAGCCCTTAATGTTAACCAATTTAATCTTAGTTCCATAATCATGCTTGTACTTTGATCCATCAAACTTGAGGATCTACAACTAGTCTTCAACTATTTTTTATTTACTTTATGGGGTATCTACTATTGACTCATTATCTTTAGTTTTGGTTTCCATGGACATAGTGTATATTGTCAATCTTAGTTTAGCATACAAAATCTCATTGACATTGTTGTAATCAGTGATGAGCTCCTTCAACCTTAGTTATCTTCCTATCTAAATTTTATTGGTTATGCCATGCCAAGGAAACCGCATATGCAAGAAATCAATTTCCATATAGCTATTTAGTGTTCTTGACCAATCATGACCGAGAAACATATCATATGCAACTAGGATATCCACAACCTGAATATCGATGTGTTATATCCTAGGTTTAGTAGCCAATTGTATATGAATCTGATGTAGCACCCTAATTACATTTATCTCTATCTTATATAGTTGAAAAATGTTTTATTTGAGGGATCAGGATTCAATCCTAATTTTTGGCTAACCACATACGACATCACATCTCTAGAAGAACCTGAATCCACAAGGCAGTTATGTAAATTATTACCAGTAATTCTAATAGCCAATAGAAAAGATGGAGATTCTAATTTTTCTTTGTATATAGCCTCCTGAGCATTAGTAGCCCTTTTCAACTCTTTTATTTTGGCTAGAGAGATTTTTAAGCAACAAATCCTTCTGGTCAGTCAACTAAGCTACCTCAAACAAAAAAATATGTATCTTGGTTTTCTTAAGGTCTTCAATAATATTATATCCAAATTTATTTTGTTTTGGGATTATCTCTATCTGTTGTAATGGTGTAGTGGCGTTTGGATGTATAGGTATTGTGGGGCCCTTATATGGGACTGGGTTTTACTGACATGCTCATCAAGGGGTGGAGTTTTTGTTAGGGGGTGTGGAAGATGTCAATGGTGCTTTGTCTATACTCTTGAGAATATAATTATTACCTCTCTTAAACTATTGGTATGTTTGCACTTCTTCTAGATATTCTTTGGGTTCCTCTTCATTCACTCCTAAAGGTTCACATGTCTTTAAAACTAAGGTTGTCCTTGCATTTTTATTAGCTTGATTCCTACAATTATCATTAGTGTGTACTAACCCCAAATAATATAAACAAGCCTGTGATGCGCTTACTCTCCATGAGAAAAAAGACAAATAACTTTTACTTTTAGTCTTTTCTAAAATTTCTTCCAATGAAATTTTACCATTCCATTTTAATAATGTCAAAATAATGCATAACTTATACTTTTTTTTTTCTAAAATTTCCTCCAATGAAATATTATGATTCCTTTTCAAGATAATGCATGTGAGGTTTTACCTTTGAGTGCTCCATTAAAACAAATTATTTTTTCTTTTTGATTTGTTTTCTTTTCTATAAAACTTCTCAAATATATTATCTTTTGTACTGTAATTGTTGGATCCCTTTTCTTGCATAATATGCTCTGAAAAAATTGTTAGAATTACCTTTTGTCACTTTGAATGTGAACGTTTCAAGATTCTTGCCAAATCCTCTAAATGATAGTAGCATGTAGTAAAAATGTTACATTTTTTCTAAAAATTCCTTTTGATTTTATATCCTACTTTAGATGTCAACAAAAAAATACTCTTCACATGCATGTCCAGGTAAGAGGATTAGTCATTCATTTGAGTGCATGGAACCCTTCTAAAATTTGAGAGAAATGGTTCAATTCCCATCCAACTTCAAACATTCTTGGTTTCCTTTAGGCACTTTGGTTTCCTTATAAGTGTTTCATTTCTCCTGGTGCAATGTCTCTTATGGATGTTGACTATAACCTTTCCTAGGCTTCCACTTTGGATTTCAACTGCTTTCTTTATGCTTTAATTCTGCATGCAAATTGCCTTAGGGGCTACTCTCAAATATGTGCTTCAATTATACATGTGTATTGCTTCAAGGGTTGCTTCTGCTTAGATGGCATTGAACATTCTCGATCTCTTGCACAATGCTTTAGATGAGGTTGAATGTTTTTTCTCCTTGAACTTAAGCTTGGATAAAACCAAGCATTTCTTCTACTTTTTTTGCTTGTAGGATGCCTTTTATACTTTTCTTGGAGAAGATTTAGTATTTCTACAACTCTTTTTTATTATTATTATACTAGAGGAATCGGTAACACGTTACAATTTTCTATGCCTCTTCGTGGGTTCAAATCTCGCTCCTTGTCATCACTATAACCTCCAGTTGCATCGGGGTAAACCTTTTACATAGTTGGTGACGTTGATGTGATATGCCCATTGGTACTATGGAGCCCGAGGGATTGGAAACCTGGTCTTCGCGCTTCTACAAAAGCATTTTGACCATTGAACCAAGCCCTCAAACCTATTTCTCTAACTCTCTTTAATATTTCTCTTGCTCTACTTTTTGTGTGTGTAGGCTTATCAAATCATGGCCATGTTGGACTGCATTGTTGGCTTATTTTAAACTATATCTTCAATATTAGCTTTTGTTAGTCACTCTTTCTTGGTTGATTCTTAAACTTTCATATTTTTTATGTTGCAGGTTTTTGAGTTCTCAAATGTGGTGTTCTCAGCATTATGTATTTATTTTGCATGGGGTCGATGGTTCTGTTATCATGGGCTGCATAGACTTTAAAACCTTTTAAAATATTATCTGTGGATTATCTTAATATGTAGGTCTCCTTTATATTTCTATTCACTCTATATATGCCTTGAGCCTCTTCTTTTACTTTGTGTGTATCTCAAGCCTTTTCTTTATACTAAAATGTGCTTCATTTCCTTTTATAATGGTCACTTGCTTTCCTCTATATTTTCTATAAGCTATTTGACCTCTTTCTTTATACATTGTATGAGACACTTTTATCTATTATAACTTATTGTGCTGCTTTGCTTCTCTTCAATATATATTTTTATTTTCTTCTCTAATCAACCTGAGTTTTTCTTCCTTCTACAAGTAGTTTTTATTTTAATTTTTTTAGTTATGTCTACGTAACTTAAACTTCTAAAAAAAGACTTTCAAACAAACTAGTTGAATTTCTTATCACTCCAAAATTTAGAAAATACATCTTCTAGATATTTTAATATTTCATATAATAAAAAATTTAACTAAGTAAACATCCTTATTACTCCATACTTAAAATAAATAAGAAACTAAAAAATATACTTATAATTCCTAAAATATTTTTAAACCATTGACCTTATGTCTCCTTCAATAGGTTAAATAAAAAATATGTAATAAACCCTTATAACTCCTTAATCCAAGCAAATATTTCACTTTAAAAAACAAACTGTCCAAAATTATAATGCACATGTTAAGTATAAGTCAGGGTAATTTGCAAGTGTTACCTTTATTGTTGCAAGTCCTAATAGTTTACCTCCTGAATATTTTATGCTTTCTTAATGCATCAAAATCTCCTTATGTCGACTTCAAATATGTTCAATCTTCAGTTCTTCCATTCACAATACACTTTCAACTCCAATTGGTCTTGTCGTTGGATGGCAACGATTGTCCCAATGCCTTCACTCTATGGCTCTGATACCATTTTTAGCTTTTAGCTCAGGTTATCTCATAGTTCATTATCCCAAGATCAAAATAACTTTCATGAAAACTACATTCAAAAAAATAATAACAATATCTCATTTTGAAATATTCACTATTGCATTCAATATATTCAAATGGTTCATATTTATTACATTGCATGGGGAGATGTCTCCAATATATAATTTTACATGAATTTTTAGTAATTTTACTATTTCTCTTCTCTAATTGTTGGGAGATGCATCCTTTCATATTCCTCACTTGACACCTTGCACTTTCTGACACATAAAATATAAATCAACTACCAAACTAATTTTACAAAGAGGTCAAATAATGCAATACTTCCAATAAGAACATAATAACAACTATTCTCTTTTAATTAAAAGAACATAATAATAGAGCACAAATTAATAATTCAAAACTCCTAACATAAAACCATAACTCTCAAAATGCAAATTCCAGAAAAAACTTAACCAAAGATAAAACCCATTGCTCCCACTCTATCATATAAAAGGGCTAAAAGACATTCATTCTTTCTAAAAGAACTATACTCTTTAACAACAGGATTTTTCTCTATTTTCTTTAATACAACAATAAATCATAACCATACACAAATATTTCCATGCATGCTTACAAAATTCTAACTATCATGCATATTCTTTTTCCATGAATACAAGTGTATACAACCATAGATAATTTAAAGCTTAATCTTTCAAAAAAATATAGTCAAAGATTAATACTACAACAAAATTTGAACATCATAAGTTGAATATGCAACTCATATTAAATTAAACACATTCTCCAAGAAAAATATTAAGCATTTAA
The DNA here is from genome assembly GCA_028583015.1 of Wollemia nobilis. Classification (NCBI taxonomy): domain Eukaryota; kingdom Viridiplantae; phylum Streptophyta; class Pinopsida; order Araucariales; family Araucariaceae; genus Wollemia; species Wollemia nobilis. The sequence goes on from JAQPPZ010017058.1 coordinate 3,184,224, forward strand.
ATCCTTAGGTTCTTATTAAAAATATAATACAAACATGCAAAGGCTCTCAACCAAAATACCCAAAGCCAAGCACAATAGGCCACATGCAAGAAAAGCACAAATGCATTCACTCAACCTACACCAAGCACCTACCACCCTAGCATGGATGAACTACCCACTATCACCTCTACGTATGGACTAGTTGACGACTATAAAATTTGGTACCTGAAACTCATGGCTCCAAAATAACTCAAAGGAGGGATAAAAGAACACCCGACTATGTTGCCTACACTACAAAACCAAATCATTGAATTCTAAGGTTGAATAGAACAACAGAAGGCTACCACTAGAACAAGACTTTTTCCACATGGGAAAAACTATAGTCTTAACACAATTAGTAAAATTGGAACTAAGAAAGATAAGGGTGCTTTGGGAGGTAAGCTCATAAACTAGATTGACCACCTACAAGCGTAAACCAGGCATCTAAAATGTGACTTCAAAAAATAGCTAAGGATGTTATAGCCTAAGCTACGAAAGAATCCATCCAATGCAGGAAACCACCTCAAAGCAACATGCAACAACATATATAAATCTAAAAATATTATCATACAAATAATTACCTCTTCTAATTAGCTCGACTCTTTCTCTGGTTGCTCCTCTGGTGGATGTCTTCCTCTAAATCCTTCGATTTTCTTCACTAGCCCCCAAGACCGAGCTCCCAACATGTTAAAATAATTCCCTTCTAAGAAGGGAGATCAATTGGCCAAAAGCGGTACCCACCGTAAGATTTCTACATTACATAGCAATATAATGCACAAGAAGGTGCCAACATCCTTTCTTTCCATAAAAATAATAATGCTAAATATTTTAATTTTAAACCTTAGCTTCTTTAATTAATCTATTATCATCATTATAATGTTATCAAACATTAGAAAAGCTATTCATTTAACATAAAATACATTATTATCTCCTATGTTATTGCTAATTATTAGCCATAGGGTAAAATGCTATTCAATATCAGGTGTTAATATCAACCACTAACACTAATATTAAAATTCAAGTATTAATAATATCACCTTATTATTAATACTATAATTTCACATCTCAAAAAGCATCCAAAAAGCAATTCAACCATATGCACCACATGTTTTATCCTTGAGTAAATGGATTTTTAAGATAACCAAAATGGTAGCCCCATCTTACTAAGGATGGCTCCTTTGTTAATAGCAATGTCATAGCCCAATGGTGTGCTCAAGCAACAATCATATATGCAATGCATTTATATGAAGGTTATTTTTTTACCCTTAAGTTGTCAATGAACGAGTCATCCATCATTTCCCACTTCTTTCAACTTTAATGGTTGTCCCATTCCAATCCACTAATGAAAGTACTTGGTACTGCAACCACAAATACATCAACAGTACCATATTTCCAAAGGTAATATAATCAAAGCATAAAATACAATTTATAAAATAAGATTTGCATTAGATATCCATATATCAATACATAGATCAAATATCAATAATAAGTCTTGCCAAGGAGGGTCATTACAATTCTTCATGGAATATATTTTTATAGGATTGTTAATTATACCTCAAAATGAAATAGGGTGGCTAAAAAAAAAATAGAGTTATCACAAAGATGGCTAGATGTATGTTACATGTTAAGTAGATAGAACCTAAGTTTTGTTATGAAGTAGTGACTTATATAGCACATATCATTAATTAGACTTTGACACGAGCCATTTAGAGAATGCATCCTCTTAAGAGAATGACATGCAATAAGCCTAATGTGTCTCATTTCCATATCTTTAAATCCACTACATGGGCCCATATTTTCAAAGATACACTAAATAATATGGAGGTGAAGATTCATCATTTAGTTTTTGTGGGGTATTCTAACACCTCCAAGGCTTATTGCTTGGACAATCCTAAAAGTCAGAGTATTCTTATTTAGAGAGATGTAATATTTGATGAGGTTATTCCATCTACTTCTTTTGTTCCTCTCCCTAATATTTTGGCTAATGACTCTTCTTTCATAACTACACTAAAGGTTCTTGTTATGCCCTCAATTATTCTCATTAGTACCATTTTTTATTTTTTTAGTTTCTTCACCTCCTAGTGAAGATACATCATTATATTTTATTGATTTTACTCTTCTTTAGATTCTTTTCTACTAATTATACTTTTGTATCCTAGATAAAATTATCTTGAACCTCCTATGACATGTGTGATATTATTAGATGTGGGTATGGATGGTGAGTTCAGATTTGATACCTTAGTATAGTATTTTATCTGATGCTTAAGTGGGTTTAGACTCTCCTTAAGGGTGATTATTCTATTCTCTCTTAAGGGTGCCATGAAAAGGCTCATTATCGAGATTAAGTCTTTAAATTTGATGATTTTGAATATCCCCTCACTTATTCCCAGGCCAAGGATTTTCGAAAGTAGGGGGATGTTATGCTTATGGAGTATGATTCATTGATGAAGAACTAAACATGGGATCTTATTCCTCTTCTATAAAAGAATAATATTATTGGTTTTAAATGGTTCTATAAGACCAAGTACACTTTTTATGATTACAAGGAGAAGCATGAGGCTCATCTTGTTACTAAGGGATTCTCTTAGAATGAAGAAATTGATTATTCAAAACCCTTTATTTTGGTTTCCAAGATGGACTCTATTTAGATCATCATTTATATTGTTGCTTCTTATGGTTAGCGGGTACATCAGATGAATGTGAAGAGTGTATTTCTTCATGGTGAGCTCTAGGAGGATAACTATATGTGATATCCATAGATTTATGTGCTTGATGGACCTACTTCCTTGGTATATCAGTTGAAGAAGTCCTTGCATGAGCTTAATCAAGCTCCTAGATCTTGGTATGAGAAGATCCATACTTCTTCCTAAACTATGGATTCAAATAATGAAGTAGAGCATAATGTCCACATAAAGCATTAATATGGTCATATTTTAGAAATTTTATTGTATATTGATAATCTTCTCATCATGGAAAGCTTAATACCTTTGATCTAGAAGATGAAGTCATTATTTCATGATAATTTTGAGATGAAAAGTTTGGGTCTTTTTCATTATTTATTGGGAACTCAAGTTGATCAATCACCCTTTAGGATCACCATTTCTCAACCTAAATATGACTTAGATATTCTATAGCAGTTTAGTGTGGCATATTACAAACCTACTAAGACTCCCTTTGCTTCTATTTTGAAGTTGTGAGACAATTGCACTATTCTTTTGGTGGATACTAGTTTATACTGGTCATATGCCAAGGGTTTTCTCTACTCACCCACACTTAGTTAGATATTCCCTTAATTATTAGTTAATACTTCAAATATATACAAGAACTCTATAAAAGTCAATAGACAAGGTCCAAGTAGATACATCAGTACATTAGAGGTATATACTAGATGGACATTCACTAATAAATTAGAGCACCTCCATTATTGATAGGATTTTTTGACTAGCAGTGGTCAATTATTGAGTGTGTTTTTTTATCTTGGCTATGAATTAGGCTCTTTCTATTTTCAATAATAGTTCACCATATATTAGTATTCTATAGAAGCTAAATATTGTGTTACCAATGAGTCCACTAAATGCCTTCAATGGATTATCATGATTCTAGAGCAATTGGATACTCATTAGAAGTTTTCATTCACCCTTCATTGTGATAGTCATATTTCCATCAAGCTTATATGAAATCTAGTGTTTTATCAATGAACTAAGCATATGGAGGTTTATATACATTATGTTTGATGGATTCATACCCATGGTATGCGTGATCCAATTGATGTATCATCAATGGAGTAGACAATAGATATCCTAACTAAGGTCATGCCCAAGGTGCATTTTGTGTGATTGTAGGAGCATATTGAAGTAAGAGAGTGTCTCTTAAGGGGGTGACTAATAAGGGTCTCTCTCTATATCTCCCATTTAGCTTAAGTGAGGATGTTGGAATATGTGGTGAAAATTTTTACTTGAGGCCATGACTTACTTTTATATTAAATTTATTTTTTAGCTCTTTGGGCCCTTATACACCTTGAATAAATAATTTTATTATAATATTTTATCAATAAACCTTAAGTTTAGTTATTTAACCTTGATTTAAAGGTTATTTTTGATCGATTATTTATGCTTTTTGAAACTTATCATTTGATTATCAATTGGTGTACTTATTCCTTCCTTTAGTTAGAATATTTTAGTGTCTATGAACACCCTTCATATTGCTCAAAATATTTTTGTGAGTTATTATCTTCTTCTAGTTAGTGAGTTAATTCCATTTGTTTTTAAATTTTTTGTAAAATCCAATATTTATGATCTTCTTATTAAAGCTTTATGATAGATTACTACCAACTAGGCTCATTGTTAGTGTACAATAAATAAGCCATGGGACTATATCTACCTTGATCTAGGTTTGATTTTTTTTCTTCCTCTAATATTTTAACTTTTATGGTCTCCATTTCTAGTGTTATCCACACTATCCCAACCTAAGGATTTCCAAAAAAGAGCAATTTACCTACCAAAAAATTATAGTATTACCTACATTATCTCAATAATCCTTATAAAATTCATAAGAAACCAACCAAGTCTAGGGACATACATTTGGAAACCTAAATAATAATATGTTAGGTGAAAAACTCATAATCCAAAAGAAACCAACCAAGTCTAGGGATTGTATTTGTGATTATGACTAAAATACAATCTTGGAATGGTTGTTAAAAACAATGAAAACATTATGCAACTAGTAAGAAATTCCTAAGTAGTTTTGATTGTCTTAATAAAATTAGTAGTATGTTTTATTTTTATGGATTTTAAGAAGTATTCAAATGCCTTATATTTTATGTGAATAAAGTGAATAAAATCAAGAAAAACAAAATTTTAAGAACTCGTAAATTTTTAGGCCTTGAAATCGCTAATCGTATGTCATATAAGAGCAACTTATATCTATAAGAACTCAATTAAGGGTATAGTTATTAAGCTACTAAAAGGTCCATTTAATTTTTACTTGTAAGTATACTCATCCAAATATTGTATGAATAAAGTGATCCAAATGACCACATCATACCAAAATTCAATGTAACCTTCCTTTCCTTTAGGCCAAGGCTTGAGATTTTAGACCCAAGAAGTATGTTCCAATGTACTCTTATGTCTACATATGAAAATATCTATGCTAAATTGAGTGTAAGGAATACTAGGTGTGTAAAAACCCTAAGTAATTTGAAAACTCAATGGGGACATGATCTAAGAGTGCTGAATTTTAAGTATTTGTATCAATTTCTCATATAAAAGTAAAAGTAAAGGATATTGCTCAAAAGTTAATGATTTATGTCAAAATATTTTAACAATGTCATTTCCTTGGCAAATATTTAACCACCTAAATGAGGATGAGTTAGAGGTAACTCGACGCTTATGATTGGAGCCATAAAAAATCCACTAATTTTGGATATTAAAAATATTTTTTGCGTATAAATATAAAAATCCATATGAAGAATGTTTCTTTGTCCTCCAACGAATCAATTGCATTAAAATCTCTACAAAGTAGCCAAGTTGTATATGGTAATTCATTAGATATATTTTTTTTAAAGTGGTGCATGATTAACTTTATAATTAGATGTGTAAATATTTTCAAGACCAAAAGTTCCTACAAGTCAAAAAACTTTTAAATTTGTCAAAGATTTAAGTCTTGGATCTCTAAAGATCACCTATAAATAAAATGTATCTTAAACATCATTTCATTGAGAAATGACCCTAATAAAATGTTTATGAAATTTTTGTAAATATTTTATGAGATAATTCCATTCCTTAAAGTTATCAAGGAATATATCTTACTCTAAATAAATGTAAAACTATCATGCAAAAAAACCTTTTGAATTTTATTTAAAATATATTTTAACTTCTTTTCTCATCAATTTCCTTCTTGAGGAGATTTCTCATCAATTTCCTTCTTGAGGAGATTTCTTGAGATTAATTCTCTTCAAAATAAGAAAATTTTGGATTAGGAATTTAGGTGACCCAAAAGGAGAAATGAGAGCACATTAATACCACCTTCAATGTAATCAACCATTCTATATGTGCCTAGTATTTAAGATAGAGGTAATTTTATCCTTAAATCTTTGTATAAAATTATTGAATTGGGTTTGGACCCTTAGTCGTTAGAGATCATATTTATACTAGGTTTGTTATTGAAACTAAGATCTTCACATATTTCTAGTTACTTTAAGAGATCTTATTTACCATTATCTTTTAACCTTCTTTCTTTCTTACTTCCATCATTTCTTTAAGAGTGAGATTGATTTTAATCCTAATTACCAGTATGAAAGCAAATTGGTTGTGATAAACTTTGCATTAATATGGTTATTTGTATTCACAAGAGAAGAAAAAATAGAGAGATCTCTAGTTATAACTAAATTTGCAACTATCCATAACCCCTATAATGAACTGAAAAATTATATTATCATGACACATGTTGATACAATATTCATAATATTTCCCCCATCTTATTATATCAATTATCAATCAATGTGCATACAAAAATTTTAATAAAAATTTTCAAACTAACATGTATAAAAGACTTTGTCAAGATGTTTATACATTACTCCTCAATTAAAAAATTTCAAGTCATGTGTTATTTTCCTGAACATGTTAAGGAATAAATTGGTACTAAAGACTTCCTTGGGAAGTCCTATACCACTTCCCTACAGCCCATCCTTGGCCATGTCCTAGTTCCTTGGGATTTCCTAGATCCCTAACACTTCCTTTACCCTTCCTCCTCGATTAGTAGGTGCTACAGACGATCTCCTTGGGGTGGGAGATCACTGTTCCATTATTCTTCCCTTTCCTTACTGTTTGGTGGGATTTTCTTCTAGTGCCTATGATATGGGATGTCCCTGGGTTTTTCTAGGATGTCCATGGGTTCTATTCTAGTTCCCTAGCACTCCTTTACCCTCCTCCTTGGTTGGATGGTGTTGCATATGATCTCCTTGGGTTGGGAGATCTCTGATTTACTTGTCTACCCCTTTCCATGTCTACTGGAAGGGTTTTCATTTTGGTGTCTGTGAACTGGGATGTCCCTAGGATTTTTTGGGTTGTCCTTGGTTTTTCTTGGGTCCTCCTTTGGGTTTTCTAAGTTCTTTCAGGAACCCTTTCCCTTTTTTCTTGTAGGGTCCTATTTGGTGCTAAGGATCAAAGGTTCTTCTGGTGCAGTGTGGTGTGGTTAAGGTTTTTTGGCTTCATGAGCAACTCTTCATAATATATTTTTGCTTGGATGGGGCCTTTTGCTTATTCTTGTGGTGTTGCTCTTTGAATTTCCAATTGCAGGTTTGATGGTGTATCTTAGATTTTTGTGGCTTGAGGGGGCCTTTGTGCTATTTTTTGTTGTGTTCCTATGGGTCATCCTCTTCTGGTTCCCTGAAGCTACTCGATAGTGGCATTGGAAGTTGTTGTGGAGCTCTTGCTATTTTTTTTTGGCCTTCAAGGAGAACCTATGCTTTTTGGTGGTAACTCGTGCTTCATAGTTCCTCTATTGAGGTCTCCTGGGACCTCCCTACCATTTTCCTTGGCCACCATTTTTGCATTGATGTTTCCTATGTCTCCCTTGACCTCTGAGTAGTTTCCCTACTGCAACGGGGTTTCAAAGCCTCTATATTTTGATGGTTGTTGATCCTTTTGCAGGCCTATTCGAGATGTTGGTCCCTGTTGTGGCATCCTCCTGCTACATCCCTGTGCATCCTCGGGCATGAATTTTTCTTTTTTCTTGCTCTATGTTCAACTTTGAATTTTTCAAATCTTTGTAATGGGCGGGATAGCCCTGTTTCAATTTTCTTGATCAGGTTTTCCTTTTTTAGTTTTCCTTACCACGTGCTTCTTGGGCGGTCCTGTTGCACATGTGTTTTGGGATGTTCTGTGAAGGATAGTGTCGTCCTATACTTCAATGTAAAGATTTCAAAAATATATATTTTTTCCTTTAAGGCTATCCTCCAGCCTCTCCTGTTAGGCAATCCTTAGTCTGTCCTGTAAGGTTATCCTTATCCTATCCTGAAAGGTATTCTTTATGTCTTTCCTCTGGATTTTGGTGTCCTTTTCTTTGGCCTTAAGGCCTTTCTTGTAGTCTTATGACTTTTTTTAATCAGGTTTTAGGATCCTTTATAAAAACCCATTTTTAATTTAATTTAACTGACCAAAAAAAAGTAGTACTAAACTTCAATGTGTTTCATACTCATTAAAATTGGATTGCAAACAAGCTTTAGAACTCCTTGGCTATCATGTCTCAAGATCATCGATTGTTTTTATGGAATGCCCATTCCTAATAAGAATTAATGTAATCATATCATCTCATAGATAGCTCCTCTTGCAGTGTGGTATTCAACTTTTATGGAATATCAAGCAACACCATGATCATTCTTACTTCCCCAAAGGATTGGACCAAACCTAGAAAGAATACATATCCAGAGGTGGATATCTTGCCATAAATGGATCTTATAGTCTACAATTGTAAATCATATCAAGAGGAATTGATCATTTTTTCATGTACTCTAAACCATACACAATCATACCATAGATATACATGAGTATCCACTTTATTTCTTTTCAATTACATACCTTTGGTTATTGCATGAACCATGAAATATGGTTGATAATATAGTTAATATTTGATTTTGTGTAAGTTAAATAAACAAGACTCTTAATAAATTAGTAATAGAGTGTTACCTATGGGTATGGATCATTTTAGGATAGTTGTAACCCTATATCCATTATGGGCTATTAATCTATCGTCTAAAACTTTTCAAGAAAATTTTAGAATTCTTCATCTATGAAATAAACACATGGTTATATGTTTTCCCACTTCTAATACAAGATAATAGTGTATAAGTCCAAGATAAGTCATGTCAAATGATTTATTCAATGCTCTATTTGTCTCTTCAATCAGGCTCACTGAACTTCTAGTGATAACTAAGTCATTGACATCTACAATTATGATCATGACCTATACTCTTTACAATTTGAAGTATAGGTTTGGAGCATAATGTTTACAACAAAATCCATGAATATAAAATGCTCATTGATCTTCACATACAAGGCTTTGGGATCCTACTTCATCCTATAGAGATTTGATGAGCTTATTTATTTTCTAACTAGGTATGATAAATTCTTATGGATGCATCATATAAAATTCTTCACTAGGTTCACCATTGAGGAATGTACTTTTCACATCCATTTGATGTAACTTCCAACCAAATTGTGTTGCCATTGCAAAAACCATCTAAATGGTCTTGATCTTTGTTTTCGATGTAAATGTCTCAACATATTTAGTTCCTTATTTTTTATGCATAACCCTTGACAATAAGCCTTACCTTGTGTTTTTAAATACTCTCATTAGGCTTGTATTTAATCTTAATTATCCACTTGCAACCAATGGGTTTCTATCCAAGTGCAAGATCAACAAGTTTCCATGTCTTGTGCTTTATTAATTTTTTATATTCTACATCCATGTTATTCTTCCATTATTTTAATGAAATATATTCTTGAACTATTGAAGGTTTAATTTTTACACATATATGCTCATAAGGGTTAGGTTGACCTCAATTGAACTCTATTGCAAGTTCTTGGACCTATACTAGGTGTGTCTTAGATACCACCTAAGTTCTCATCACAAACTATGTTGAGATACCACTTAGATCTATGAATGGGACTCAAAGTAGATGATCTTGGTTCATCAACTCCATCATGATCATCTTCATCATCATCATCCAATTCAATATCCTCTATATTTGCACATCATCATCATAAAATAAGAAAAAACATATTTTATTTGAAGCATGTAACTTATAAGAAGAAGTACACTCACTCTTCTCATCAAATATGTCATCTACACTAAAATATAACTTATTTTTGTTATGATCCATGAGTTGATATCCCTTTAACATGTCATTATATCCATTGAAGATACTTTATTCATCTACTTTTGCTTCAAAATGTGCATGAATATTGTGCATATAAACACATGAATATGTAACATGATAGCTTAATGCATGTCCATTCCTCCTTAGTTGTGATACTATTCAATGTAATAGTGGGTGCTCGGTTCAAAAAATAAAACACAATATGAACAATGTCTACCCAATACACTTGCTCTAATTTGGCATCACTTAGGATGCTTCAAACCATCTTCCAAATATCATGATTACATCTCTCTACAACTCCATTTTGTTAGGGTATGTCAACATTTTTTTATTATCATCTAATGTCATTTTGATTTAGGAAAGCAATAAACTCATTATTGGTGTACATCCTCGTCGATCTGAGTAGAGTATGAGGATGTGATGACCAATTTAATTTTGCATAAGAGATTTGAACTCTTGAAATAATGGAAGGAAATATCCTTTGTTTTTAGGAAATACACTCACATGTGTCATGCATGATAATCAACAAATAATTAAAAATATTTATAATCATCAAAACTTGAATCCATGGGTCTACATAGATTAATGTGTACCAAGTTGAGCATGTGCTAGCTACTCTATGACTACTAGAATAAAATGAGGTTTTATATTACTTTACTTTTGAGTAAATCATAGATATCATAAATCTTCAACAATGACAAAAGTTCTTTCACCATGGCATGATTAATAAGTGCTTTTAGATGGCCAAAATTGAGATGCCTAAATTTCCTATATAAAAGTGTGGCAAATTCATCTAGCTTAGTTTATAAAGCTTGGTATAGAGCATGTAAATGACCATGTTGACTTTTCCCTTCCCAATATCAATTTTTCTTGGCATGAAGGGGCAGAAAGCAATTGTTGTTGTGTCAAAGGTAAGCTAACTTACTTGGAATAGGGTTTGTTCTCTCTTGAAAGGAAATTTGTTTCCCCCAAGGTTTGGGTATGCTAGATCCTAGAAAGCATGGATAAACCTAGAGGTCATTTATAGTTGCTCCTTCAAGAGGCCTTTGCTGGTACAACTCAAAAATATAGATTTCATAGTCACAATGTCTTAAAATCAAATGCTTAACTATCTAAATAATATTCCACTGCATTGATATTATAATATAGTAATTTGAGTAGAATTTAAATTGTTGCAAACTAGAAATTACCATTCATTACATTTAAATTTATTAGATTACAACTTAAATGAATTTCAAGCTGGCACAAAACAAAGGTAGCTTCAAAGCTTTACACTAAAATTAATCTACTCCTAATCTAAATGAGATCCCAAAAAAATAAAGGTTAAGGGAAAGAGAAAATAAAAAAACAAACAAGCCTATACTACCCTAAAATTTAGTTATAATGTAATAAAGCAATAATTCCAATTTAAACCCAACACGGTGCAATCTTTAAAGGAGAAACAAACTATGAAATTGACTAAGTGCAACCACCATCAGCATAGAGCCCAATATGGTGGAATATTTAAAGGAAAAACAAACTGTGAAATGGACTGAGTGCAACCACCATCAACATATGCAGATTTAACATAAAAAGTTTCAAAAGCCTAGTCTATAAATATAGTCATTGAGTACATTTTATTTGGATTTTCTCACTTCGATAAATTACAAAAATAGATCTCAAAACAATAGTAGCTTAGTTTAGAAAATCCATCCAACTACAAAAAAAAAATTAAAGAAGAAACTAAATCTACAAGGGTATGCTACTAGATGGATTTTGACCTCTGTAACAGAGTAATGAGACTATATTTATACAATTTCTAGCACTTCACATAGTGTTACTTTTATAGTTAATAACTATCTATTTCCATTATGTGTGCTCCTTGGGATTAGTTGCAACCATACTTTGGTGATGCCTCATTAAATATCCATTCGCATGATGCTTGGGGTCCCTTAAACCTAGATTGATTCGGTGATTCAATGCTTGATCTACCAATCATAGCAAATGGGATGGGCATTATTTTCACTAACTTCTACCACTTGTTGCACTTTGACATTGTCTAAGCAATGTTAATGTCACCATGATGCACACTCATTGGAATCACCTCTTAGTTGAACTATATCCATACATCATAATTTGGAATCCTCTACAAAATCTAGGGGTTGAATATTAATTTCACCATGCCTGCCACTTTGCACCTCTATGTTCACCTGATCAATATTATAGATCTTATGTTTGGTTCCTTTAAATTTCCATCATTTGTGTCACATATCCTGTAAGACAAAATTTAAAATTATAAGCATTAGAATATATTATTATTACTATTATAATTATTTTTTATTTTTTAACTATTTTTTTAATGTTTTAATATATATATATATATATATATATTTATTTATTTACTTATATTTATATATTTTATTTTATTTTTCTTTTCTATGCGTCACTTATTTTCTACATTATTTTGATATTTTTTTTTTGGTTTTTGGCTTTATTTTTGCATCCTATGGTATTTTTTGTATTTTTCCTTCGATTTTATGCTTATCGGGCTTCCAACACTTTTCTTATGCTTATCGAAGTTTGTTTTTTTTTTTCACTAGTGGTTGGGGGTTTTCAACACTTTTCTAATGCTTACCAAGATTCTAAATTTTTCTTATGCTTACTAGGCTTTTGACATTTTTCTTATGCTTACTGGGCTTCTAACATTTTTCTTATGCTTATCAATAATTTTAGAATCTATTATTGACATCATTTCCAAAAAAATTCTAGCTTGACCATTTTCTTCCATTCATCGAGGTTTTGTTTCATTGGCTTTTATTTTGTTTTATTCCCTCATAAGTGTCCTAGGCTTCGACCATTTTTCTTATGCTTACTAGGCTTTTGACATTTACCTTATGATTACCATACTTTGGCTTCATTGGTTTTCTTATTCTCTACAAGTGTTTGGGGGATTCTGATATTTTCTTATGCTTATCAAGGTTTATATTTTTTCATAAGTGTTTGGGATCGAGGTTTTTGAAACTCATTGCTGACATCATTGCCAAAAAACTCTAACTTGACCATTTTCTTCCATTTACTAGGGCCAAGGTTTTTGAAACTCATTGCTGACATCATTGCCAAAAAACTATGGCCCAACCATTTTATTCCATTACCGAGGTCGAGGTTTTTGAAACTCATTGCCATTTTCTTCCATTATTGAGGCCGGGTTTTTGAAACTCATTGCTAATGTCAATACCAACAAACTTTGGCATGACTATTTTTTCATTATCGAGGTCAAGGTTTTTGAAACTCATTGTAATTTTCTTCCATTACCTTGGCTAGGGTTTTTTAAACTCATTGTTGATGTCATTATCATAAAATATTAACCCAACAATTTTCTTTCACTTAGCTTTGATAATTTCCCTTGAGTGGTCAATATTATCATGGGGTGATTTTCACTTGAGTGCCAAGGTTTTGGTATTGCATAACATTTTTATTTTCTAATAGATTTAACTTTACCTACTTTAAAACTTCCCCTTAAGTGGTTGGACTTCTAGTTGGGGTAATTTCTCATGAGTGGCCAAGATTTCGATGGGGTAATTTTCCCATGAGTGTTAGGATTTTGATGTATTAATTTCCCATGAGTGTTAGGCTCTTGGTATTGTATCACATTCATTTTTAGTGGCCTTAACTTCACTTGCTTTTAAACTTCCCCTTGAGTGGTTGGACTTTCGATCGGGGCAATTTCCTCACTTAGTGTCTAGACGTACAACCACTTTCTTATATTTCCTCGTGAGTGGCCAAAATTTTGGACACTTTTTATTTGATCCATGCCTACACTAACCTTGGTTGCAATGACTTATATAGACTACCAAAAACAAATTGGGCCTCAAATCTCCTCAAAACATAGGTAAATTTATATTCGTTGGAAAATTATTTTTGAGGAGGATCTAATGGAAGTAGCTTCATAAAATTTTACTAATTATTGAAAGATATGTTGGGTCCAAAAGTGAGTACTATGTGATTAGGTATGCTACAACTGATAGAAAATCCAGGTAACTTTTTGAAGATAATTCATCCGAGAGGTCAATTCTTCTTGGAACATAGTCAAGTTTATACTTTTTGGAAAGCTATATTTGAGAGAAATATAATGAAAATGGTTTCACCAAATTTTATAAAGTATTGAAAGATATATGGGACCTAGAAGTGAATCCATATATGTTGCCAAGGGGAAATCCAAGTCTACAATATCTAATTTAAGCGAGTTTCGGGTGTTAAGGCTATGGGAATATAGGCATGTGGATACTTGTTATAAAATGTATTTTGAGCTTGATATAATAGGAGAGGTTATTTTATATTTTTTTAAATTTACCATACATAAAAATGGAAATAAGAATCATAAAAAACTCAAGGTAAGCAAAAATTGGGCACCTATGATTAAAAGCTTTCAGTTAAAAAGTTGAGTTTTTGGATGATTGACTATCATGCACAAGCCTAAGAAAACAAGAGAAAAAACACCAAAATTTTGAAAAAGTGGGTCCTAGTCCATGTAGAATGGGGTGTTATGCACGTGCAATAACAAACTGAATTTGCTAGGAAATGCTCCTGAGCATTTTGAGAATAGAATGAACCCCCTCTAAAACAATGAAACTATATGACCAAAAAAATAAAAAATTTGTCATCTATCCAAGGCTAGGGTTAAGCCACTATTTTGAAAGAAATACTCCATTTTGTTTCAACAAAATTGTATGCATATGGATTCATTCTTATTATAGACCTAGTTAAAATTTACCACCATAGTTCAAAAACCATGCTAGTTAACCACTGAATGAACATTGGTCTACTAATGATGAGCTTTGCCACATAATTAGACATATCACAAATTACTAGAAATTGCTTCATTATCAACTAGATGTTTATAGCCCCGGTAGAGTTATATCTAATCCCATTCTAAACCTTGATCTACTACCATCCAGGTGTTCATAGCCCTGGTAGAGGTTCTATGAATCACCCAAGCACTAAAGCCCCTTTTCTTTTCTTTTCTTTTTTTGTTGTTTTTATTTTTTTGAAGCAAATATTTATTTTGTGCTCAATTTTACAATCACTAGGGTCTACTTTTGGGTTGGGGATCACTAAGGCAAATAGGAATGCGAACATCTAAATAACTTTTTTATAAGAATCAAACTATAATTGTTTCATTCCTCGTGATTTGGATTCCTTTTAAAGTACTTTTCTTGTGAAACTACGTTATTTTGCATTAATTTTAGATTGATTTGTTTTATCCCAAGACAAGGGACATAAACCAAATATTATGCCAAAATTGGGGAGTTCAAAGTAGGACATTTTATCTCTAAACTATGCATAGATAACTCCCTCATTATAATAACCAAAATTTGGTTTCACTTGAGGCCAAAGAGAGGAAAGCACAATACAAAGCAAAATTAAAAATAAAATCAAATCAAAAACATAAATGGAATGAAATAAGACCAACACACCAAAAAATCAAAATACAAAACTATGTACAATGCTTATTTATAGGGTAGTATTGGAATACTCTTAGGCACTAAAGTAATGTTTGAGGAATTGCCCATTCATTGGTAAAGGGACATCTTATCCAGTTAGGATTTTTAGCCTAAAGATATTCTCTCCTAGAAACTTTAATATCTAGAAGGGACCTAGCAAAAATGGTCCAATATTCCATGGTCCCAAATATAGCTATGGTAATTTGAAACAGCTGACACAAGAGGCATATCAGTTTTTATGGTCCTCATCCCATAGTAAAACCAGATATAAAATCCTAAAGGTTTTTATTTTTCCTCTCTCACCCCACTAGCCCTTAAGGTTAACCAATTTAATCTTAGTTACATTATCATGCTTGGACTTTGATCCATCAAACTTGAGGGTCTACATCTAGTCTTCAACTATTTTTTGTTTACTTTATGGGATATTTACTATTGAATCATTATCTTTAGTTATGGTTTCCATGGCCATAGTGTATATTGTCAATCTTAGTTTAGCATACAAAATCTCATTGACATTGTTGTAATTAGTGATGAGCTCCTTCAACCTTAGTTCTCTTTCTATCTAAATTTGATTGGCTATGCCATGCCAAGAAAACCACATATGCAAGAAATCAATTTCCATATAGCCATTTAGTGTTCTTGACCAATCATTACTGAGCAACATCTCATATGCAACTAGGATATCCACAACCTGAATATCGATGTGTTATATCCTAGGTTTAGTAGCCAATTTGATATGAATCTGATGTAGCACCCCAATTACATTTACCTCTATCTTATGCAGTTGAAAAATATATATTTGAGGGATCAAGATTTAATCCTAATTTTTGGCTGACCACATACAACACCACATTGCTAGAAGCACTTGAATCCACAAGGTAGTTATGTAAATTCTTACCAGTAATTCTAATAGCCAGTAAAAAATATGGAGATTCTAATTTTTCTTTGTATATAGCAACATGAGAATTAGTAGCCCTTTTCAAATATTTATTTTGGCTAGAGGGAGTTTTAAGCAATAAATCCTTCTGGTCAGTCAACTGAGCTACCTCAAGAAAAAATATTTATCTCTATTTTCTTTAGGTCTTCAATAATATTATATCCAAATTTATTTTGTTTGGGATTATCTCTATCTTTTGTAATGGTGTAGTGGATTTTGGATGTATTAGTATTATGGGGCCCTTAGGTGGGACTGGGTTTTAAAGACATGCTCATCAGGGGGTTGGAGGTTTTGTTAGGGGGGTGTGGAAGATGTCAATGGTGCTTTGTCTATACTCTTGAGAATATAATTGTTACCTCTCTTAAACTATTGGTATGTTTGCACTTCTTCTTCTAGATATTATTTGGGTTCCTCTTCATTCACTCATAAGGGTGCACATGTCTCTAAAACTAGGGTTTTCCTTGCATTTTGATTAGCCTGATGCCCACAATCCTCATTCGTGTGTACTAACTCCAAATTTTCCATCTCCTTATAGACAATGTCTAGGGTGGTTTTAAACTCTAAATAGTTTTTTTACCATGTTGAGTTGTGGAATGGACCCTATACCAATTGGTAAAAACAATATCATACAAATTTACTAAATTATTTGGGTTGTTAATTGAATGATTTTGGTTGCTAGTAGAATTTGGGACTTCTCCATTGTTTAGGTAAGTATATTATTGATGGTTGATCCTTTGGAATTTGAAGTTCATGTTCTAAGTGTTATTTGTAACTGGGTTTTAATTTTTAATTGAAGCATATCATTGCCCAATTTTGAACCATCCTTTGTAGGTTCTCTAACTTGGAATTCAAGTTATTAGGTTGACTTGTTCTCAGTATTGGTTGAGTTATTATACCATTTATGGGTGCAGATGTATTTAGAAATATTGTTGAAACTTGTTGATTATTGTCTAGAGATGTGTGATTGAGAATGTTTTTTGTGGTCACATTATTGTACAAATATGTTGGAATAGTCCACTGATTATTCACATTAGGCATCATTTGATTTAGGAGTACCCGATTAAAGGGTTGATTATGGTTTGGATACATGACTCCTAGTAATGGTTTCAACATAAGAAGGTGTCATGTAAGGGCTTGATTTATTAGCAGTATATTTTTATAAGCTTATGGTTATCCAATTGAAGGTAATTAACCCAAAGTGAAACCTTAAGATATTAATTGTTGTTCAACTATTAGAGCCTCACTATATACCATAGGCAAGGATGTGATTTGAGGGGATCTCCTCACAAAAATTGAGGATAACGGCTCCAAATATCTAAGGTACATTTGGATGGTTGCTTCCTCTATGAGGGTGTAATAGGTCATCAATATGGTGTATAATTTATGAAACTTGGTATTGAATAATCTCAAGGGTTCACTAGGTTCTCTATGAGTAGATGCAAATTGATGATATACCATAGTTGGGTAAAGGAGTAATTTAAAGGGGCTAATAAATACTACCTCTAAATGATCCCAAGAAGTAATAGAGCCTGAAGGTAAGTTGATATACCAATCATATGCAAACTCATCTAATGTGTGTGGAAACATCCTATAGGTAACATCCTCATGTTCAATTTGTAAATGGATTAAAGTATCTTTGTATATCTAAATATTTTCTTTAGCTAATCTTGTTCCATCATGCCTATACCGAGGGAGATATATTTCAACATTCTTAGGCATATCATGTGTAGGCCTTGGTATGTTCAAAGGGTTACTTCCTACTAACCATGGAGTAGGATTTGTCATTGGGGGACCTTGGGGAATGGCAAAAGGATTAACAAAAGGGATAATAGCTCTAGGAGAACTATTGGCAGTTTGAGGAGTATTAGATTTGTCTTTATCAACTTTGGGCCTTTTGTATGGGGAAAGGTTGAGAAACTCAGTGCCACCTACAAATGACTTGGACCTAGTGATGATAATCTTTAGTTCTAGCTTTGATAGTCCAAATGTGTAATATAAATATTACACTGGTAAACTTTTCTATTTTAGAGTTTGCATGCCCTCCTTCTAGTGCTAGTTCTATTGGCATAAGGTTGTGGTGGACTTAGTGAATCAAAATTTTATCCCTCCTTCTAGCACCAATTCTATTGACCATATAAATTACACACTCTAGTTTTTTCCTCCCTAGTGCTAGCTTTACTAGGCATGAAAAGGCAAAAAGCAATTTTTTGTGTGTCAAGGGTAAGCCAATGTACTTGGAACAAATTTTGTTCCCTCTCTAAAGGGAAATTGTTTCCCCAAAGGTTTAGGTATACCAAGTCTTGGTAGGCATGGATAAAAACAGAGGTCATTGATAATGGTTCCTTCAAGGGACCTTTACTAGTACAACTCAAAAAATATAGATTTCCTAGGCACAATGTCTTAAAATCAAATGCTTAATTGTCTAAAACTAATTCCACTGCATTGATATTATAACATAGTAAGCTAAGAAAAATTTAAATGGTTGTAAATAAGAGATTACCATTCATTGTATTCAATTTTATTATCTTACAACTTAAATGAATTTCAACCTAGCACATAAACCAACTTCAAATATTTACACTAAAATTAATCTACTTCTAATCAAAATGAGCTCCAAAAAAATCAAAGGTCAAAGGCAAGAGAAAATAAAGAAAAATTAACAAGCCCATACTACCTGGAAATTTGGTTTCGATCCAATAAAGATACAATTTTGATTTAAACCAATCCCAATCCAACCAATATTCACACAACATTAAGTCTAAGATGATACAATATTTAGAGGAGAAACAAATAGTGAAATTGGTTGAGTGTAACCACCATTAGAATTCACAAATTGAACATAGAAACTTTTAAAATCCTGGTATTATAAAGATACTCATTAAGTACATTTGATTTGGATTTGCTCACTTTGGTAGATTACAAGAATAGAGCTCAAAAATAAAATCCATCCAACTACAGATAGAAGATCAATGAAGAAACTAAGTCTATAAGGGTATGCTACTGGATGGATTTTGACCTTTGTAATAGACTAGTGAGTCTATATTTATATAAGGCACTTCACATAGTGTTACTTGTACAATTAATCACTATCTATTTTCATGATGTGTGCTCCTTGGGATTGCTTTCAGCCATACTATGACCAATCCTCATTAAACCTACATTCACATGATGCTTGGGATCCCTTGAACTTGGAATGGTTAGGTGATTTAATTCTTGATCTACCAATCATGGCAAGTGGAATGGACATTAAATTCACTAATTTTTGCAATTTGTTGCATTTTGACACCGTCTAAGCAATATTAATTTCACCATAATGCACACTCCTTGGAATCACCTCTTAGTTACACTATAACCATACCTCAAAAATTTAAATCCTCTACAAAATTTGGAGTTGATTATTAATTTCACCATGTCTGTCACTCTGCACCTCTATGTTCACTTGATCAAAAGTAAATCTCATGTCCAATGCCTTTGAATTCCATCATTGTTAATAAATTGAAAGCAAGCATTCTAAACAACAATAAACAACACACCAGATTTTACATGGAAAACCTTGCAATGTGCAAGGAAAAACCACGGGGTAAAAGGCAGATTTTTATTATTATTATTCTTAGCAAGCTTTCATATATTCGTACTATCATAATGCAAGGGGTATTTCCCTTTTTTATAGAAATACAAAGTAATATTCCAAAAAAATTGTGGCACATTCCAGATAAAAGCGTTTTATTAAAAAACTACTTTTATCAACTACATTTTATAACAAACGCACTTTAAAAACAAAAGCAGTTTTAAAAGCAAACATGCTTTAAAAGCAAAAAGCACTTTAAAAGAAAAAAGCACTTTAAAATCAAAAGCAACTTTAAAACCAAAAAGTGCTTTAAAAGCAAAAGCAAATTTAAAAGCAAAAGCACTTTAAAAGTAAAAGCAGCTTTAAAAGAAAAAGTTCTTTAAAAGCTACACCACCATGCACCACTCTGCTAAATAACATCAAAGATCTGGATATTGAATTCACCTCCTAACATCCTCCCACTTGAAGTCGATATACAGGAATTCTTTGCCTTCATTTTCCATCCAAGTTCCAATGTCCCAATGTTGCCCTTATCACATTTTCAACAAGCCCGAAGAAGTTTTGAACCACTCAAACTTCTCTCCCTTGATTGACTTTGTAAGCATATCTGCAGGATTCACTTCAGTTTCAATCTTCTCCAATAGGATTCAACCTTCTTCTACCATGTTTCTTATAAAATGATACTAAACATCAATGTGTTTTGTACGATCATGGAATGTTGGGTTATTCACTAATTGAATAGCACTTTTATTATCACAAGGCAACATAATATTCCCCTGCATCATCCAACAATCTCTCTATCCAAATTGAATATTTTCTAGCTTGAGTCATCGTAATATATTTTACTTTAGTGGTTGGTAAAGCCACCACATACTGCAACTTATAAGTCTAGCTCATAGCTCCACCAGCCAGAGTGAAAGTATATCTTGTAGTGGACTTTCACCCATCTCAATCTCCACCATAATCAGAATCCACAAAACCTTTAACTTGCAAATTTATTGATTTGAAACAAATGGAAACATCTAAAATGCCTCTTAAATATCTAAATATCCACTTCATTGTATTCCAATACTCCTTACTAGGATTCGACATGTATCAGCTGACTACTCCCACTGCTTGGGCAATATTTGGTCAGGTTTGAGTTTTTGTTGACAATGTCATTGCTCTATTCATAATACTTATGGGCAATGTCCAATGCTTTTATGAGAACCCAAAGCATCACACCGAAGCAAAACATGCAACACTAATGCAGCATTAGAAAAGAAAAATAACCAATGAATTTCCCAAATTTTCAAATATTTTTGACAAATAAAAAGAAGTTGAAATAAAAAAATATCACTAAGCAATTAAATAAAGTGCATCATGTTGGATATGCTTCTTCCCTAAACATGACATTGTGGAAAGTATGCTAGAATGCATCATTGTTGAATCCCTCATCTCAAAATATAACAAATTGCAAAAATCAATGAATTTAATGTCCATCCCACTTGCCATGATTGGTAGATCAGGCATTAAATCACCTAACCATTCTAGGTTCAAGGGACCCCAAGGATCGTGTGAATGGAGATTTAATGATGAGTGGTCATAGTATGGCTGAAAGCAATCCCAAGGAGCACACATCATGGAAATAGATAGTGATTAATTATACAAGTAATACTATGTAAAGTGTTTTATATAAATATAGGCTGACTAGTCTATTACAGAGGTCAAAATCCATCCAGTAGCATGCCCTTATAGACTTAGTTTCTTCTTTTATTTTCTATTTTTAGTTGGATGGATTTTCAAAACTAAGTTGCTATTGATTTGAGCTCTATTTTTGTAATCTACCAAAGTGAGCAAATCCGAATCAAATGTACTCAATGAGTATATTTATAATACCAGGCTTTTAAAATTTCCTATGTTCAATTTGTGAATGCTAATGGTGGTTACACTCAATCAAATTCACTGTTTTTTTTTCCTCTAAATATTACATCATCTTAGACTTTACGTTGTGTGAATATTGGTTGGGTTGGGATTGGTTTAAATCAAAATAATTTCTTTATTTGATCAAAACTAAATTTCAAGGTAGTATGGGCTTGTTCATTTTTATTTATTTTCTCTTGCCCTTGACCTTTGATTTTTTTTGGAGCTCATTTTGATTAGAAGTAGATTAATTTTAGTTTAAATCTTTGAATTTGTATTTATGTGCCAGGTTGAAATTCATTTAAGTTGTCAGCTAATCAATTTGAATACAATGAATGGTAATCTCTTATTTACAACCATTTAAATTTATTTTAGCTTACTATATTATAATATCAATGTAGTGGAATTATTTTTAGACAATTAAGCATTTGATTTTAAGATATTGTGCCTAGGAAATCTATCTTTTTTGAGTTGTACTAGTAAAGGTCCCTTGAAGGAACCATTATCAATGACCCCTACATTTATCCATGCCTGCCAAGACATGGTATATCTAAACCTTGGGGGAAACAATTTCCCTTTCAAGAGGGAACAAAATTTATTCCAAGTACATTGTCTTACCCTTGACACACCAACAATTGTTTTTTACCTTTTCATGCCTAGTAAAGCTAGCACTAGGGAGGGAAAAACTAGAGTGTGTAATTTATATGGTCAATAGAATTGGCGCTAGAAGGAGGGCTAAAATTTTGATTCACTAAGTCCATTAGGCTCTTATGCCAATAGAACTAGCACTAGAAGGAGGGCATGTAAACTCTAAAATAGAAAATTTTACTGGTGTAATATTTATATTACACATTTGGACTATCAAAGCTAGAACTAATGGTTATCGTCACTAGGTCCAAGTCATTTGTAGGTGGTATTGAGTTTCTAAACCTTTCCCCATATAAAATACCCAAAGTTGATAAAGATAAATCTAATACTCCTCAAATTTTCAATAGTTATCCTAGAGCTATTATCCCTTTTGTTAATCCTTTTGCCATTCCCCAAGGTCCCCCAATAACAACTCCTACTCCATGGTTAGTAGGAAGCAACCCTTCGAACATACCAGGGCCTACACATGATATGCCTAAGAATGTTGAAATATATGTCCCTCGGTATAGGCATTATGGAACAAGATGAGCTAAAAAAATATTTAGGCATACAAATATACTTTAATCCATTTACAAATTGAACATGAGGATGTTACCTGTAGGATATTTCCACACACATTAGATGAGTTTGCATATGATTGGTATATCAACTCACCTTTATGTTGGAAATTTTGAGTCCCTAAGCTAAGAGTTGTCATTGATGTCAAAAGGATCTATGTAAGTAAGCACTATGTTTGTGTTTCACAAAGAGCTTCATGAGAAGCAAAGGTTTTTGATCAAAGGTTCAAGAAGGGATGCATGGCATTTGGTTCCAAAAGGAGCTTCAAGGGAAGCTTTGCAAAAGGTTTTTATTTAAAACCATGGATGGCAGATTTGAAATGGGTTTTTCTTAAAACCCAAGTTGGCTTTTCGTTTCATCAAAAAAGGTGCCTCGATGATGGAGATATTTAATTTTAAAGATTTAGTTTAAATTTTAATTTATTTAAAATTAAAATTTAAATTTTAAAATTAAAATTAAAAGTTTATCCGTCGACGTCATGAAGGAAGTTTCAAAAAGGCCAATGTTTCCAAAGCAAAGGGAAGGCATATAAATATGCCATTGAATTTTTTAATTCATTCATCCTTGCTCATTGATATTTGTGCTTGGTATTTGTGAAGAAAAAGAGCTCGTGTTTTTCATTTAAGTGATGCAACGAACATTAAAGGGAGACAATGACCACTTCCCAAAATGCATTGGGCAGCATGGCCTAGTGGCAGCTTGGATTGTGCAAAGGTGTTGGTGACAAGGAGGTTGTGCGTTCGATTCCCGCAAGCATCATTTTTGGCTTTGTTCTGTTGAGGCGCCCAAGGTGCATACTTTTCGCTTGGTGGAAGAGGGTGAAGGATAAGAAGTGGGTGGTGCTTCTTTTTCACCAATGAGCCCATAGCTCGTGCGGTAGCTTGGCTGCGGCTAGGGCATTCGCGTTGGGGCAAGACGAGGGTTCGATTCCCCTCGAGGTAGGTATTAAGGTTTTTATTAATATTTTGTTTGGATTGCCTAAGGTGGAGTGATAAGGGGTAAAGGTGCTTCGTTAGTTGATTTGTTGAGTAACCTTAGGGAATAAGGTCATGGTGGTTGTTTGAGTTGTGAATTATTTTTAATTGTGATTTTTGAAATTGTTAGGAGTAATAAGGGTTTTTGATAAAGTTATTTTTAGTGAAAGTTATTTTGAGTAAGGGTTTTCTTTTAAAAAGAACTTTGGTGGATGTTAAAATAAAGTAGGAGTAATAAGGTGTTATTTGGATATTATTGTTGTGTTATTACTCAAGATCTCTAACCCTTGTTAAGAGTTGAAAAAGAAAGTGTGTTGAGTGTGACAGATTTAGTGGACAACTCATAAGGCATCAAAAAGGTATGAGTAATACTCTCCATTGATTTTATTTGGGTGGTTGATTTTTGAAATATCATTGGAGTGAAAAGGATTGATTGTGGTTTCCTTTTCGAAAGTGGTTGAGTTAATGCTTCAAGGTTTTCTGGATTGTGAGTTGTGATTAAACCTTGTTTGATAAGCATTGTTGTTTAGACCATTGGTTGAGTGAAGTACTTTGAGTTTATGCTTCAAGGTTTTCTGAATTGAGAGTTGTGATTAAAACCTTGTCTTATTAGCATTGTTGTTGAAGCCAATGGGTGATGCAAAGAACTTGAACTTGAGTTAGAAAAGAACATGAGTATCATTGTTATGTAAGATTTGTTGTTGAGCATTGTTGGAAACATTTTGAGTTAGTTGATTCATGCTTGGACTAGGGTTTGTGAGAAAGAGTTGTTTCTTGAAGTGATTGGTTGAGTAGAGTTGATTGAGCCTAGTCAAGTGGTTGCATGAAGTGGTTGTTCAAGTTCCATGAAACAAACTATTCTATATTATGATTGAGTTGAGATTGAGCCTTGAGAATAGAACATATTGAGTCTCTAACAATTCTCTTTATGCTTCTATGATATTGAGTTAAGATTGAGCTGAGTTGAGATTACTTTGAGTTGAGATTGGGATTTGAGTATAGAACATATTGAGTCTCTAACAATTCTACTTATCTATAAGATTGAGTTGAGATTACTTTGAATTGAGATTGGGATTTGAGTATAGAACATATTGAGTCTCTAACAATTCTCTTTATGCTTCTATGAGATTGAGTTGAGATTTTGTTGAGCTGATTTGAGGTAAGTCTTTGAGAAGGCTTGTGGACTATTTTTGTGTAAGCTTTTGTGAAAGCTTGCTATGCATATTTGAGCAAGTCCTAGAGAGGACTTATTGAGCAGATTGGGACAAGTTCTATGTGAGCTTATTGAGCAGATTTGAGCAGGTTCTGAGTGAGCCTATTGAGCATATTTGAGCAGGTTCTAAGTGAGCCTATTAAGCAGATTTGAGTGAGCCTATTGAGCAGATTTGAGCAGGTTCTGAGTGAGCCTATTGAGCAGATTTGAGCAAGTTCTGAGTGAGCCTATTGAGTAGATTTGAGGAGGTTCTGAGTGAACCTATTGATAGAGATTTGGAGGTGATAGAGTATAGAGGATAGAGTCTCAGTGGATAGAGATCCAATAGCTAGGACAATTGAAGATAGATCTGAGTGAGGAGTCTTCAAGTGGAGAGAGATCCACCAGTCGAGTGCAAGAGAGACAGAGTCTTCTAGAAGATCACTAGCCAGAGCAGAAGGGGAAAGAGTTCTCCTATGGAAGAGATCCATGAACTTGAGATTTAGGGGATCAACATCTCCTTTGGATAGAGGTCCATAAACATTGTAATTGGGAAGGATTCCCAAGAGATTGATTGAGAAAGTTTTAGCAAAATATTTTCTCCGTGGAGTAGCCCGCATTGGGTGAACCATGTAAATTATTGTGTCACTTTTGTGGATGGTGTTTTGTGCATTGCTTTGATTACTGCTATTGATACTGCTATCTATACACTGCATAATATTGAATTGAAAAGAAAAGTAAAAAGTGGTCTTATATTGTTCACCCCCCTCTCAGTATAAGCTTGTGTTCTTCAATTGGTATCAGAGCGGGTTCCTTCTGAAGAGTTTGATAGCTTGAAGGAAAAGTGGTCTAAGAACACAATGGATCACAAGGATCAAAAGGATGGGTCCTTCAATAATGTAGTACCAGTATTTGATGGAAGTGACTTCTTGTATTGGTGTATGCTGATGAGATTTCACCTGATGGCACTTGGAAATGAAGTTTGGGATGCAATGGAACTTGGATATGATTCTACAGTCAATCCTCCTATAGATAAGGAAGGTAAGCTTCTAATGCATGCAAATTCAAGAGCTATGAATGCAATTATAAAAGGATTGGGTAGATCAGAATCTATGAAGGTTATGGATTGTAAAACAACAAAAGATATGTGGGATCTACTGCATGACATATATGAGGGTGATAAAGGTGTCGGGAAAGCTAAGATCAAAAATCTCAAAGGAGAATTTGAGAACTTAAGAATGAGAGATGATGAAAATATTCATGATTATCTCAATAAGATTGATGAACTTGTACATGAGATGAGAGGTCTTGGAATGAAGGTTGATGAATCTGATGCTTGTGATAAGATCTTGAGAACTCTTCCAAAAAGGTATAGTGAAAAGGTTTCTGCTATAGAAACATCAATTGATAGTGATTCTTTGACAAGGAATTATTTGCTTGGCATGCTTACTACTTTTGAGATAAGAACAAAAGATCCTATTCCTCCGAAAGAAGTTGCATTCAAAGTGGACAAAAATAAAAAGGGTAAAAAGATAGAATCAAGCAGTGAGTCATCTAGTGATGAAGAAGCTAACTATGGTAGAAGAGATAAAGGTTCCAAAATATTCATAGATGTAAGATCTATTAAGTGCTTCAATTGTGGAAAGTATGGACACTATGCGATAGAGTGCAAAGAGCCAAAGTACAATAGTGATGAAGAAAAATAGGATCACAAGTACAAAGAATCAGAAAGACACAGGTACAAGAAGAAAGGCAAGGATGGACAAAATAGACAAGGAAAGAAGTTCTTTCAAAGGCAAAAGAAAAGCTACTATGCGGATAATGCAAGTAAGTACTCAAATGATAGTGATGCTAGTTTTTCAGACAATGATAGAGATGAAGTCCTATTTATGGTTAGAGAGAAAAGGACTCTAGTTATTCTCAAGTGTTTTAGATGTGGTAAATTTGGACATCTTGAAGATAATTGCACTAGGGATGGCTATAGTTTCAGTGATGATGGTTTTGAAGATGCACTTGAAAGACCAGATGAGAATCTTCTAATGGCATTAGAAGATGAAGTAAGTGATCCTATAGAAGACAAGCCAAAAGGAAGTAATGATAGGGACAAAGGTAAAAAAATAGAGGATTATTCAGTGGAGAATGGATATGATCTCAAGGGAGAACTTATCTATGCTCTTGACATAGTAAAGAAGGTAAGAAAGCAACACTCTAAGCTTGAAAGTCAGTTTCAAGAATGTGATGAAGAAATATTATTGCTCATAGAGGACTTAGAAAAGTCAAAGGCTAAGGCAAGTAAGTTCAAGGATAAGTTAGAAGCAAATATTTTGGAGTGTGAAAAGTTAACACAAGAAGTGGCACTACTAAAGGAATATTTAGAGGATTCCAAGAAAAAGTTGTACAAATATGTGAACAGTGCAAAGAGTGTAGACAAAATAATCAAGATACAAAGAGGAGCAACAAACAAGACAGGTCTTGGTTCCAAACAGGCTCAAAATAAATGGGAAGAAAAGTCTACTTCAAGTCTAGAAGAAGAAGGAATTTCAGAAGAAGATACTTCAGAAAATAACAGTGTAAGTTGGAATGAGACATCAGAGGATGAGTTGGACAACAAAGAGGTCAAATATAGAAACAATGCACAAAGAAGATACAGATGGAACAACAATCAAAATAGGAGACCAATGAGGTCTAGGCAAGGAAGCTTCAATGGGAGATGCTTCTCATGTCACAGGTTTGGGCACATGGCTTCACAATGTAGGTCATACAAAAGATAGGAATATGGGAAAGGACAACTTTTCCATGGGTATTGCTACTCATGCAATGAGTTTGGTCACAAGGCAATGAATTGCAGGGTTCATGGTAGAAGAGGATATGGCTTCACTAGGAGATATCCTAAGACATTTGCACTTCCAAGGAATAATAACATTAAGTGTTATAAGTGCAATAATGATGGTCACATAACAAGATGGTGTAGAGAAAATATTCCAGAAGTAGGCATGAACAGGAATAGGAACATGGATGAGAACAAGAACAGGAACAGGAACATGGATGAGAACAAGAACAGGAACAGGAATAGAAGTGATGAAAGAAAGGATGATGACTTGGTAAGAAATAGTGAGAGGATTCAGAAAACTCAGAAAGGAAGAGAGAAAGGTAAAGGTAAAGAGCAGTGCTTTGGGGAGTAGAAATACTCCCACCCCAGAATTAACCACCTCATGTGGAGGTGGGGGAGGGGCTAAGCTAAGAGGCTCATTCTTAGCCCCGAGCCCCAAAGGTGACCCTTTGCCATTGATGACAAAGGGGGAGAGATTTGTGTATATTGAGGAGAGTTTTTGATATGGGGAGAGATTTGATATTTGAGAAAGCTTTGAGCCAGGGGGAGCAAAGTCCCAGGGGGAGCAGAAAAGAAGGTCAGATTTTAGTAAAAGGATATGGGTTGCCATCAATGACAAAGGGGGAGATTGTTGGACATTTTGAGTCCCTAAGCTAAGAGTTGTCATTGATGTCAAAAGGATCTATGTAAGTAAGCACTATGTTTGTGTTTCACAAAGAGCTTCATGAGAAGCAAATGTTTTTGATCAAAGGTTCAAGAAGGGATGCATGGCATTTGGTTCCAAAAGGAGCTTCAAGGGAAGCTTTGCAAAAGGTTTTTATTTAAAACCATGGATGGCAGATTTGAAATGGGTTTTTCTTAAAACCCAAGTTGGCTTTTTGTTTCATCAAAAAAGGTGCCTCGATGATGGAGATATTTAATTTTAAAGATTTAGTTTAAATTTTAATTTATTTAAAATTTAAATTTAAATTTTAAAATTAAAATTAAAAGTTTATCCGTCGACGTCATGAAGGAAGTTTCAAAAAGGCCGACATTTCCAAAGCAAAGGGAAGGCATATAAATATGCCATTGAATTTTTTAATTCATTCATCCTTGCTCATTGATATTTGCGCTTGGTATTTGCGAAGAAAAAGAGCTCATGTTTTTCATTTAAGTGATGCAACGAACATTAAAGGGAGACAACGACCACTTCCCAAAATGCATTGGGAAGCGTGGCCTAGTGGCAGCGTGGATTGTGCAAAGGTGTTGGTGACAAGGAGGTTGTGCATTCGATTCCCGCAAGCATCATTTTTGGCTTTGTTCTGTTGAGGCACCCAAGGCGCATACTTTTCGCTTGGTGAAAGAGGGTGAAGGATAAGAAGTGGGTGGTGCTTCTTTTTCACCAATGAGCCCGTAGCTCATGTGACAGCTTGGTCGCAGCTAGGGCGTTCGCGTTGGGGCAAGACGAGGGTTCGATTCCCCTCGAGGTATGTATTAAGGTTTTTATTAATATTTTGTTTGGATTGCCTAAGGTGGAGTGATAAGGGGTAAAGGTGCTTCGTTAGTTGATTTGTTGAGTAACCTTAGGGAATAAGGTCATGGTGGTTATTTGAGTTGTGAATTATTTTTAATTGTGATTTTTGAAATTGTTAGGAGTAATAAGGGTTTTTGATAAAGTTATTTTTAGTGAAAGTTATTTTGAGTAAGGGTTTTATTTTAAAAATAACTTTGGTGGATGTTAAAATAAAGTAGGAGTAATAAGGTGTTATTTGGATATTATTGTTGTGTTATTACTCAAGATCTCTAACCCTTGTTAAGAGTTGAAAAAGAAAGTGTGTTGAGTGTGACAGATTTAGTGGACAACTCATAAGGCATCAAAAAGGTATGAGTAATACTCTCCATTGATTTTATTTGGGTGGTTGATTTTTGAAATATCATTGGAGTGAAAAGGATTGATTGTGGTTTCCTTTTCAAAAGTGGTTGAGTTAATGCTTCAAGGTTTTCTGGATTGTGAGTTGTGATTAAACCTTGTTTGATAAGCATTGTTGTTTAGACCATTGGTTGAGTGAAGTACTTTGAGTTTATGCTTCAAGGTTTTCTGAATTGAGAGTTGTGATTAAAACCTTGTCTTATTAGCATTGTTGTTGAAGCCAATGGGTGATGCAAAGAACTTGAACTTGAGTTAGAAAAGAACATGAGTATCATTGTTATGTAAGATTTGTTGTTGAGCATTGTTGGAAACATTTTGAGTTAGTTGATTCATGCTTGGACTAGGGTTTGTGAGAAAGAGTTGTTTCTTGAAGTGATTGGTTGAGTAGAGTTGATTGAGCCTAGTCAAGTGGTTGCATGAAGTGGTTGTTCAAGTTCCATGAAACAAACTATTCTATATTCTGATTGAGTTGAGATTGAGCCTTGAGAATAGAACATATTGAGTCTCTAACAATTCTCTTTATGCTTCTATGAGATTGAGTTAAGATTGAGCTAAGTTGAGATTGCTTTGAGTTGAGATTGGGATTTGAGTATAGAACATATTGAGTCTCTAACAATTCTCTTTATGCTTCTATAATATTATTAGGAGTTGAGATTACTTTGAATTGAGATTGGGATTTGAGTATAGAACATATTGAGTCTCTAACAATTCTCTTTATGCTTCTATGAGATTGAGTTGAGATTTTGTTGAGCTGATTTGAGGTAAGTCTTTGAGAAGGCTTGTGGACTATTTTTGTGTAAGCTTTTGTGAAAGCTTGCTATGCAGATTTGAGCAAGTCCTAGAGAGGACTTATTGAGCATATTGGGACAAGTTATGTGTGAGCTTGTTGAGCAGATTTGAGCAGGTTCTGAGTGAGCCTATTGAGCATATTTGAGCAGGTTCTGAGTGAGCCTATTGAGCAATTAGCCTATTATTGAGCAGGTTTTGAGTGAGCCTATTGAGCAGATTTGAGCAGGTTCTGAGTGAGCCTATTGAGCATATTTGAGCAGGTTCTGAGTGAGCCTATTGAGCAGATTTGAGGAGGTTCTGAGTGAACCTATTGATAGATATTTGGAGGTGATAGAGTATAGAGGATAGAGTCTCAGTGGATAGAGATCCAATAGCTAGGACAATTGAAGATATATCTGAGTGAGGAGTCTTCAAGTGGAGAGAGATCCACCAGTCAATGCAGTAGAGAGACAGAGTCTTCTAGAAGATCACTAGCCAGAGCAGAAGGGGAAAGAGTTCTCCTATGGAAGAGATCCATGAACTTGAGATTTAGGGGATCAACATCTCCTTTGGATAGAGGTCCATAAACATTGTAATTGGGAAGGATTCCCAAGAGATTGATTGAGAAAGTTTTAGCAAAATATTTTCTCCATGGAGTAGCCCGCATTGGGTGAACCACGTAAATTATTGTGTCACTTTTGTGGATGGTGTTTTATGCATTGCTTTGATTACTACTATTGATACTGCTATCTATACACTGCATAATATTGAATTGAAAAGAAAAGTAAAAAGTGGTCTTATACTATTCACCCCCCTCTCAGTATAAGCTTGTGTTCTTCAATTGGTATCAGAGCGGGTTCCTTCTGAAGAGTTTGATAGCTTGAAGGAAAAGTGGTCTAAGAACACAATGGATCACAAGGATCAAAAGGATGGGTCCTTCAATAATGTAGTACCAGTATTTGATGGAAGTGACTTCTTGTATTGGTGTATGTTGATGAGATTTCACCTGATGGCACTTGGAAATGAAGTTTGGGATGCAGTGGAACTTGGATATGATTCTACAGTCAATCCTCCTAGAGATAAGGAAGGTAAGCTTCTAATGCATGCAAATTCAAGAGCTATGAATGCAATTATAAAAGGATTGGGTAGATCAGAATCTATGAAGGTTATGGATTGTAAAACAACAAAAGATATGTGGGATCTACTTGCATGACATATATGAGGGTGATAAAGGTGTCGGGAAAGCTAAGATCAAAAATCTCAAAGGAGAATTTGAGAACTTAAGAATGAGAGATGATGAAAATATTCATGATTATCTCAAGTAAGATTGATGAACTTGTACATGAGATGAGAGGTCTTGGAATGAAGGTTGATGAATCCGATGCTTGTGATAAGATCTTGAGAACTCTTCCAAAAAGGTATAGTGAAAAGGTTTCTGCTATAGAAACATCAATTGATAGTGATTCTTTGACAAGGAATTCTTTGCTTGGCATGCTTACTACTTTTGAGATAAGAACAAAAGATCCTATTCCTCCGAAAGAAGTTGCATTCAAAGTGGACAAAAAGAAAAAGGGTAAAAAGATAGAATCAAGCAGTGAGTCATCTAGTGATGAAGAAGCTAACTATGGTAGAAGAGATAAAGGTTCCAAAATATTCATAGATGTAAGATCTATTAAGTGCTTCAATTGTGGAAAGTATGGACACTATGCGACAGAGTGCAAAGAGCCAAAGTACAATAGTGATGAAGAAAAATAGGATCACAAGTACAAAGAATCAGAAAGACACAGGTACAAGAAGAAAGGCAAGGATGGACAAAACAGACAAGGAAAGAAGTTCTTTCAAAGGCAAAAGAAAAGCTACTATGCGGATAATGCAAGTAAGTACTCAAATGATAGTGATGCTAGTTTTTCAGACAATGATAGAGATGAAGTCCTATTTATGGTTAGAGAGAAAAGGACTCCAGTTATTCTCAAGTGTTTTAGATGTGGTAAATTTGGACATCTTGAAGATAATTGCACTAGGGATGGCTATAGTTTCAGTGATGATGGTTTTGAAGATGCACTTGAAAGACCAGATGAGAATCTTCTAATGGCATTAGAAGATGAAGTAAGTGATCCTATAGAAGACAAGCCAAAAGGAAGTAATGATAGGGACAAAGGTAAACAAATAGAGGATTATTCAGTAGAGAATGGATATGATCTCAAGGGAGAACTTATCTATGCTCTTGACACAGTAAAGAAGGTAAGAAAGCAACACTCTAAGCTTGAAATTCAGTTTCAAGAATGTGATGAAGAAATATTATTGCTCATAGAGGACTTAGAAAAGTCAAAGGCTAAGGCAAGTAAGTTCAAGGATAAGTTAGAAGCAAATATTTTGGAGTGTGAAAAGTTAACACAAGAAGTGGCACTACTAAAGGAATATTTAGAGGATTCCAAGAAAAAGTTGTACAAATATGTGAACAGTGCAAAGAGTGTAGACAAAATAATCAAGATACAAAGAGGAGCAACAAACAAGACAGGTCTTGGTTCCAAACAAGCTCAAAATAAATGGGAAGAAAAGTCTACTTCAAGTCTAGAAGAAGAAGGAATTTCAGAAGAAGATACTTCAAAAAATAACAATGTAAGTTGGAATGAGACATCAGAGGATGAGTTGGACAACAAAGAGGTCAAATATAGAAACAATGCACAAAGAAGATACAGATGGAACAACAATCAAAATAGGAGACCAATGAGGTCTAGGCAAGGAAGCTTCAATGGGAGATGCTTCTCATGTCATAGGTTTGGGCACATGGCTTCACAGTGCAGGTCATACAAAAGATAGGAATATGGGAAAGGATAACTTTTCCATGGGTATTGCTACTCATGCAATGAGTTTGGTCACAAGGCAATGAATTGCAGGGTTCATGGTAGAAGAGGATATGGCTTCACTAGGAGATATCCTAAGACATTTGCACTTCCAAGGAATAATAACATTAAGTGTTATAAGTGCAATAATGATGGTCACATAACAAGATGGTGTAGAGAAAATATTCCAGAAGTAGGCATGAACAGGAATAGGAACATGGATGAGAACAAGAACAGGAACATGAACATGGATGAGAACAAGAATAGGAACAAGAATAGAAGTGATGACAAGAACAGGGATGATGACTTGGTAAGAAATAGTGAGAGGATTCAGAAAACTCAGAAAGGAAGAGAGAAAGGTAAAGGTAAAGAGCAGTGCTTTTGGGGAGTAGAAATACTCCCACCCCATAATTAACCACCTCATGTGGAGGTGGGGGAGGGGCTAAGCTAAGAGGCTCATTCTTAGCCCCGAGCCCCAAAGGTGACCCTTTGCCATTGATGACAAAGGGGGAGATATTTGTGTATATTGAGGAGAGTTTTTGATATGGGGAGAGATTTGATATTTGAGAAAGCTTTGAGCCAGGGGGAGCAAAGTCCCTGGGGAGCAGAAAAGAAGGTCAGATTTTAGTAAAAGGATATGGGTTGCCATCAATGACAAAGGGGGAGATTGTTGGACATTTTGAGTCCCTAAGCTAAGAGTTGTCATTGATGTCAAAAGGATCTATGTAAGTAAGCACTATGTTTGTGTTTCACAAAGAGCTTCATGAGAAGCAAAGGTTTTTGATCAAAGGTTCAAGAAGGGATGCATGGCATTTGGTTCCAAAAGGAGCTTCAAGGGAAGCTTTGCAAAAGGTTTTTATTTAAAACCATGGATGGCAGATTTGAAATGGGTTTTTCTTAAAACCCAAGTTGGCTTTTTGTTTCATCAAAAAAGGTGCCTCGATGATGGAGATATTTAATTTTAAATATTTAGTTTAAATTTTAATTTATTTAAAATTTAAATTTAAATTTTAAAATTAAAATTAAAAGTTTATCCGCCGACGTCATGAAGGAAGTTTCAAAAAGGCTGACATTTCCAAAGCAAAGGGAAGGCATATAAATATGCCATTGAATTTTTTAATTCATTCATCCTTGCTCATTGATATTTGCGCTTGGTATTTGTGAAGAAAAAGAGCTCATGTTTTTCATTTAAGTGATGCAACGAACATTAAAGGGAGACAACGACCACTTCCCAAAATGCATTGGGGAAGCGTGGCCTAGTGGCAGCTTGGATTGTGCAAAGGTGTTGGTGACAAGGAGGTTGTGCGTTCGATTCCTGCAAGCATCATTTTTGGCTTTGTTCTGTTGAGGCGCCCAAGGTGCATACTTTTCGCTTGGTGGAAGAGGGTGAAGGATAAGAAGTGGGTGGTGCTTCTTTTTCACCAATGAGCCCGTAGCTCGTGTGGTAGCTTGGTCGTGGCTAGGGCATTCATGTTGGGGCAAGACGAGGGTTCGATTCCCCTCGAGGTAGGTATTAAGGTTTTTATTAATATTTTGTTTGGATTGCCTAAGGTGGAGTGATAAGGGGTAAAGGTGCTTCGTTAGTTGATTTGTTGAGTAACCTTAGGGAATAAGGTCATGGTGGTTGTTTGAGTTGTGAATTATTTTTAATTGTGATTTTTGAAATTGTTAGGAGTAATAAGGGTTTTTGATAAAGTTCTTTTTAGTGAAAGTTATTTTGAGTAAGGGTTTTCTTTTAAAAAGAACTTTGGTGGATGTTAAAATAAAGTAGGAGTAATAAGGTGTTATTTGGATATTATTGTTGTGTTATTACTCAAGATCTCTAACCCTTGTTAAGAGTTGAAAAAGAAAGTGTGTTGAGTGTGACAGATTTAGTGGACAACTCATAAGGCATCAAAAAGGTATGAGTAATACTCTCCATTGATTTTATTTGGGTGGTTGATTTTTGAAATATCATTGGAGTGAAAAGGATTGATTGTGGTTTCCTTTTCGAAAGTGGTTGAGTTAATGCTTCAAGGTTTTCTGGATTGTGAGTTGTGATTAAACCTTGTTTGATAAGCATTGTTGTTTAGACCATTGGTTGAGTGAAGTACTTTGAGTTTATGCTTCAAGGTTTTCTGAATTGAGAGTTGTGATTAAAACCTTGTCTTATTAGCATTGTTGTTGAAGCCAATGGGTGATGCAAAGAACTTGAACTTGAGTTAGAAAAGAACATGAGTATCATTGTTATGTAAGATTTGTTGTTGAGCATTGTTGGAAACATTTTGAGTTAGTTGATTCATGCTTGGACTAGGGTTTGTGAGAAAGAGTTGTTTCTTGAAGTGATTGGTTGAGTAGAGTTGATTGAGCCTAGTCAAGTGGTTGCATGAAGTGGTTGTTCAAGTTCCATGAAACAAACTATTCTATATTCTGATTGAGTTGAGATTGAGCCTTGAGAATAGAACATATTGAGTCTCTAACAATTCTCTTTATGCTTCTATGATATTGAGTTAAGATTGAGCTGAGTTGAGATTGGGATTTGAGTATAGAACATATTGAGTCTCTAATAAATAATAGCTGAGTTGAGATTGCTTTGAATTGAGATTGGGATTTGAGTATAGAACATATTGAGTCTCTAACAATTCTCTTTATGCTTCTATGAGATTGAGTTGAGATTTTGTTGAGCTGATTTGAGGCAAGTCTTTGAGAAGGCTTGTGGACTATTTTTGTGTAAGCTTTTGTGAAAGCTTGCTATGCAGATTTGAGCAAGTCCTAGAGAGGACTTATTGAGCATATTTGGACAAGTTATGTGTGAGCTTATTGAGCATATTTGAGCAGGTTTTGAGTGAGCCTATTGAGCAGATTTGAGCAGGTTCTGAGTGAGCCTATTGAGAATTTAGAAGTTCTAAGTGAGCCTATTGAGCAGATTTGAGCAGGTTCTGAGTGAGCCTATTGAGCAGATTTGAGCAGGTTCTGAGTGAGCCTATTGAGCAGATTTGAGGAGGTTCTGAGTGAACCTATTGATAGAGCTTTGGAGGTGATAGAGTACAGAGGATAGAGTCTCAGTGGATAGAGATCCAACAGCTAGGACAATTGAAGATAGATCTGAGTGAGGAGTCTTCAAGTGGAGAGAGATCCACCAGTCAGTACAATAGAGAGACAGAGTCTTCTAGAAGATCACTAGCTAGAGCAGAAGGGGAAAGAGTTCTCCTATGGAAGAGATCCACGAACTTGAGATTTAGGGGATCAACATCTCCTTTGGATAGAGGTCCATAAACATTGTAATTGGGAAGGATTCCCAAGAGATTGATTGAGAAAGTTTTAGCAAAATATTTTCTCCGTGGAGTAGCCCGCATTGGGTGAACCACGTAAATTGTTGTGTCACTTTTGTGGATGGTGTTTTGTGCATTGCTTTGATTACTGCTATTGATATTGCTATCTATACACTGCATAATATTGAATTGAAAAGAAAAGTAAAAAGTGGTCTTATACTGTTCACCCCCCTCTCAGTATAAGCTTGTGTTCTTCACTTTAGTATCTATTACTTATTGGGATTATTTAGAGGTAGCATTTATTAGCCTATTTAGATTACTCGTTTACCCAACTATGGTATATCATCAATTTGCATCTAACCACAGAGAACGTAGTGAACCCTTGAGATTATTCAACACCAAGTTGCATAAATTATACACCATATTGGTGACCTGTTACACCCTCATAGAGGAAGCAACCATCCAAATGTACCTTAGATCTTTGGAACCATTAACCTCAATGTTTGTGAGGAGAGACCCTCAAATCACATCCTTGCCTATGTTATATAGTGAGGCTCTAATATTTGAACAATAATTAATATCTCAAGGTTTTACTTGGGGTCAATTACCTTTAATTGGATAACCATAAGCTTATAATAAGATACTTCTAATAAATCAAGCCCTTACACAACACCTTCTGATGTTGAAACCATTACTAGGAGTCATGTATCCAAACCATAATCAACCCTTTAATCTAGTATCCCTAAATCAACTTATGCCTAATATGAACAATCAATAGACTATTCCAGCATATTTGGAAAATCAGGTGATCACAAACAACATTCTCAATCACACATCTCTAGCAAATAATCAAAAAGTCTCAACCATATTTCTAAATACATTTGCACCCATAAATGATGTAATAACTCAACCGATACCGAGAAAAATTCAACCTAATAACTTGAATTCCAAGTTATAGAACCTACAAAGGATGGTTCAAAATTGGGAAATGATATGCTTCAATTAAAAATTAATTGAAGCATAAACATAGTATTACAAAATTAGGAAGTATTATGTTTTATTATTATATTAAACTAAATTAGGAAGTATTATGTTTTATTATTCTATTAAACTAAATAATTTGCATAGCATGTGAAATGCCTTTCCTTCCTATGAGTTCTGGTTGAGATTACTTACACAACTACATTCTCTTGTGTACCTAATAACATTTCAATCTAGAATTGGACTACTAATTACATATTTTTGCTTTCTATTTTAGCTCATCATATTCAACATATCGATTTTCCTCCATTGTATATTATCCCTAAAATACACAGCATGTTGGCTTGGTGACATAATATTAATATTGACATTAAAGGCACAATCACAGGAATGGGTTCCATGATAGATGGCCTAATAAGTGAAACCCACTTTAACCACCTACTTTTATCTACTCCACCTCCACCTCATAATTCTCGAGACTTAACAAGAAGAGTCAATGCAAATTTATCCATATGCCTTTGCCTAAGTAGAGACATTGTAAATAAGACAAAGACAATGCTTTTACAAATTTAAAATATAAGATGCATTCATATTTGTTTATTTTTATATACCTGGAAGAATAATTGATGCTTCTAATCGATAAGAAAATTTTACTTGGAATGAATTTAAAGTTACTTCTCATCCATATTGTGTCTCAAACTAGACTCCATTCCTTTTTTTAGTTCATTCTTTCAGTATCATTTGTGTTTGTTATTATCATTTTCTAAAACGGTGCTATGTACATATACATGATGATATTGAGAAAAAACATCCACAACACCCAACATAATTAGGGATCGTGCTCACAAAGTTGTTGGAATTTGCAATGTTATTATTTATTTTTGTTTTTAGTTTATTTTTGGATAAATTACTAAAATATTCGTAATTTATTTTTTACATATTTTAAGGTGTCAGATAAATTAGATGGTTTTGCTTTGAAAAATAAATCTTTGATATTGTAATTATTGTACATGAGATCATATATCATCTTCATTTCTTTCTTTTTTTTTAAGTGAAAAACCCCTTGTGGAGCTGCCTTGATCTAAGAGACCACGAACAGGGGGTTCTACACTGTCAAAGTCACCCAGGGGTCACACCCAACCCTACCCGCACCAACATTATCAATTGGATTTTGGATACCCAATTCAGCTTTTTGGTAGGGTGGAGATTTGAACCTGGGACCTCCCTTGGAGGATTGCCCTCTCCTCTCCAACTCACCTACAACACCTGGGTATACATCATCTTCATTTCATAAAAAGGAAACTAGATTAATTAATAATGAGATTAATTAATGAATTTATAATGAAATAAATTTATTTATATTTTAAAATAAATTAGTCCTAGGAGATAGATGTGGCTTGTGTAGCAAAAGAATCATAACTAAGTGAGATAAGGATGGGCTTATCTCGTTTATGACTAATAAGCATCGAAATAATGTTTTGAAGTCTATCATGGAACTGAGATCTTACATTGTTGTTGAATGATTTTATTTATATGATGCATGTTAGGCTTACATATACATTCAAAGAGATATCTTGATCCCTATACTTATGATCAAAAGCACGATGGAGAAAATACCTATCAAGTAGAAGACATTGAAAATAAGATGAGACTTAGTTACTATTATGTATTAATGTATTGAAATATAATATTTGTATTTGGAGATAAGAAAACTTAAAAGGTGTCATGTGTAGAAGTTATGCTATGTAATGATTATGATGAGGGAATGGATACCCTTGTAAACATTCTCAATCTATTGTCATGAATTTTATTAATATTTTTCAAAAATTGAAAGATGAATTATTGCTCCTTCTATGTTAATTTTCTTTGGAAATAATTTATAGATAGTGATATAGATTATTTGTATTATGGGTAGAAAAGTGTGACCATTCTGGTCATTCACCCTAACCAAAGAAATATAGTGGTGTCTTACAGGTAGGAAATTATGACCATGATCATTATCAGGTGAGTGGTAATGGTCTTAGTTAGTTTCATGGATAAATGGAACTAAATAATCACTAAGGCATTACGCCATAATAATCCTAAATAGATGCTAGTATAGGGATAGGGGATAAACATCACCTTAAGAGATATGGGCCTTAAAGGGTAATCGTACATCGTGGTCAAGTTATCCCATACATGGTAGTGTAGAGAAATACACGAACCACTTATGGAATATTTTCTAATAGTGAGGTTAGAAGAGTGAACCCCAAGAATTATAGAAATTTGGCCACTCCTATCTACTT
Organism: Wollemia nobilis; assembly: GCA_028583015.1. Taxonomy (NCBI): domain Eukaryota; kingdom Viridiplantae; phylum Streptophyta; class Pinopsida; order Araucariales; family Araucariaceae; genus Wollemia; species Wollemia nobilis. The sequence continues at coordinate 3,224,245 of JAQPPZ010017058.1, forward strand.
GAGTTTCGATTGTAATGAAAATGAACTTAAGATGGTTATGCCTTAATACTATTTAATTTATTGGATCTTCTTAGTGAATTACTTAATCCTTGTAAAACAAATATAAATAATCACTCTCTCCCTAGGGTTGATAAAGAGGATCATTACAATATTCGACCAAAAATAAAGACCAGAGAATAAGCAATGAGCTCATAGAATATATTGAGGAATAAAAAGGGTGGTCAAAAGAAAGGATTTTATAATCGTGGATTTCCAAGTGTGAGTGCGGCACATAGAAGAATGTCTTCTCCAAATGTGTAGATATTTAGTTCAAGAAAAAAATTGGAAGCCAATATATCAAGTGGATGTCTATGCATAAAGGAAAATAATTTCTCAATCTGATCTAAGAAGATGATGAAGAAAAACTTCAAGAACCCACCTTCAAAGAGGAAGAGGAGGTCAAAGAGTAAGTTTTGGCCCAAGGTTAGCATATCGTTTTGAACATATAATTAGAGGAGGACTCAACTTCTTGAAGAGTCATTAGGATATAGGTTACAAAAAAGAGGTCTCATAGATGTGAGTCTAGTTGAACACCATCTAATGTTAGAAATATCAACATGGCAACAAGGAAACCCACCAATTTCAACACAAAAATTATAAGCAAAATATGTAATGGGGTAGAAATAATGTAGGGAATGGAATACGTTGAAGAAGGCATTGGTCCAATTGAACCCTACGTAAGTGAACATATCTAGTATAAGAGGACTAGGGAGAGGACCAAAAGAAATATTTTCCATCAAGTCAGTAGGATATAATCACAAAGAAGGCCAAAACTTGATAAGAGGTTCCAAAAGCTCAAGTAGCAACAACAACCCAACATGTCAAGATGATGACTCAAGAGTAACACCTGGGAGCACAAGGTACAGGTATGGCTTTTGTCTCTACTATTTTCCCCATCAACCCTTCACCTCTGTATTTTTCTCTACAACAACTGCCACCCCTACAAAATCCTTCCCTAGAAAAAAGTATAATTTTTACTACTTAGATACCCAAGAATTGGCAAACCCTCAAAGGCTCACAGCCTTAGATCCTTATAAATTTTGGTGTATTATATCTAAAATTTTCCCTAGTTCCATTCCCTCCCTTTTAATCTATAATTATTGCATCCCTTATTTCAATTTATCTATTATGAAAAAAAAATAGTTTGTTCCAAGAAGTTCAAGCCAATGTTTAGAAATGGAAAGAAGAATGACCACCCAAAAGGGAGAAGAAGGTACCACCCTAGATGTTTAATGTAATAGATCCAATTACTAATAAGCACATGAGAGTGGTTGCCATCCTAAAGGTCAAAAAACCTACCTAAAAAATGATAGCATTTGATTATGAAATTAGAGTGCAAGAGGTGGACATTTCCAAGGTCCCACTTAGAAGATATAGTTCAAACCATACAGACTAGAGTAGGTACTTTGTATTGTCAAGGAACTAAATTGGAGTTAAAATACAAAATAGAAAAGGATAGGTAAGATAACTTATCTAAAATATTGGATCAAGAGGAGGTTGAAAATAATACCTTAAAAAATGAGGTCAAGCAATAGTTGAGCAAGGCTCCAACCCTAGAGCAACTACAAAAAAGGATGAAAGAATTCAAGCTCTAGAGGAACAACTATAACAAAAGGATATAAAACTACAATAATATAAATATTATCTATAGGAAAAAGAATCATCACTTCAAATTTATGAAGAATATTCAACATAATTATAATTAGAGTTGGAGGAAGAAAATGCGAAAACACAAGCTCCTAGCTTTTCTCGAGAAGGATTTATGTAAATAAAAATGGAAAAATGGAGCAATACAATTTATGCAACCATGTAGTCCTTTCCAGTCATAGACCATTTAATATATGACATGAAGGTCATCAAGGATGCTCAAATTGAATTCAAAAAAATAATGGAAGCAACATCTAACAAGGTAAAACAAGTGGAAGCAGTGATCAAAATTCTAAAGAGGAAAGCAAATCCTCAATTTTCAACATTCATAGATAAGTATCTGGATGAATAAAAATACCACGTAAAGAAAATAATAGAAGGTTAGTAGTTGGTTTTGTGAGGAGAGGAATTGATTACAACTTTAAGTAGAAAGGAAAAGAAGATAAGGGTCCCTGGTGAAGAAATCATAGGCCTTAGTTTCTTAGGATTTTGGGATGAGATGTGCAAATTTTGTGATCAATAGTAGCGTAGAGCTCAGCTAGATCTTATTTCCAATGATGAAAATTAGTTTGAATCATGATCTAAATGACTCAAAGAAAATAAAATCATGCAAAATAAGAGTTAGCCCAGAGATATAAAAATCCATCCTATAAAAAGGCCTTCCAATAGAAAGACACCATACATAAGGCCCAAGGGGTTGTTCTCCCATAAAAGAAATTTTTGGATAAATATTGCCAAGAATTTTAGCTTAAAAGAGGTCCCTTAGCTAACTAGAGAGCTAGTGAAGAGTAGAAAGGAAAATATCAAAAGTATTAACACAAACATAGGAGGAACAATACAAAATTGTTGGAACATCAATGGCTGGTGTCATAGAAGTTGAATGTTGATAAATAACATATGGTATGGTATAAAGAAAAAAGGGGGGCATAATCCAATGTATGTTTTGAAAGCATTTCCACAACGATATTTCTCCTCATGTACCATAGCACTTCACTTTCTTAAAATTATGATTTTCTCCAACTTATCTTCTAACTTTGTTCCCTTTTTTGTGATTCCATGCCCAACAGATAAGGTAGTATGGGTTCTATGTTCTTGCAAGTAGAAATACCTAAGAGGCACTAATAATGTGGGTCAATTGCAATAGTCCACATATGAAGCATTGATGTTGGAGTAATATTTTTCTATAGAAAGGTAATGGACATAGGTTGGGAGATAGTGAGGTAATTGGATGTGCAAAAAAAATTGGTCAAATTCAAAATTTGGCTAAGTCAAAAAGAGCATTGAACTTTTAAGAGGCTTATGTCACCATAGAGAAAAAATTTGGCATCTTAACATAGCGTCAGACTCAAAATTTTACCAATACAAAGGTTTAGATGTTGAAGTCATCTAGGTGAGCATAAAATTTTAGCAAAGCAAGAGGTCGAGATGGAAAAAATTTTCTAAGGTAGAGAGTTAGGTACAAAAGAGAGTCAAACTTTAGAAACATTGACGTCACCATGGAAGGAAGAAAATTTTAGCATCTAGTATTTCACCAAATTATCAAATTCAACATTTGACTAAGTCAAAAAACAAAAGAAAAAGAAGGTCAAACTTTCAAGGCACTTATGTCATTACTAAGAACAGAAAATTTTGACATCTAGCATCACACCATATTGTTGAACTCTAAATTTTGCTAAGGCAAAGAGCCTAGCATAAGGTTGGTTGGACTTTAAGGAGGCTAACGTCATATTAATATTAAGAAAAGTTCAATCTAATTTTGAAGCCCCAACATAGCATTTGAACCTTGTAGAAGATAAATATTTTGAACCTATTTTTTTAGCCAGAATCATCTATCATATATCCAAATAACCTAAGCACTCCTCCATCACACACTTATCCCTAGATAACTAGCCCAATAACCAAGCATAGTGGCAAAAAGTGAACCTGCTAGAATATATCAAATATCTACAAGAGGTACGTGGACTCCAAGCTCATGAAGAAGATTAGAATCTGCCACATCTGCATAAGTAAATCAAAATAGTTAAGTCAGGCTGAGCTATAAAGTGATGTCCATGCCCTACACTTTCCTTTATCAATATTGCAAATAATTTTCATGTAAGGACTAGAGCTAAAAAAAATATGAATTTAATCCTATAAATAGCTCAATATACCTCAAGAAAAAGGTTATCTCTTTAGTGTTTGCATGTATGTGTTGTGTAATTGCTTCTACATAACCAATACAATATAGTGTTGTTTGGCCTATATCAAAAAGTGTTACAGAATCTATGGGACTGTGAGTTATTATTTTTATTGTATTTTTTCTTATGCTTGGTGAAAAATGAATTATGTTAGGCTATATTGTTTATTTGGATAGTTGTTTAGATTGCTTTTCATCAAGTACTTGGAATGCTTAAAATGATATAAATGAAGATACATCTTGTGATGCTCTATTATTAACTAGTCTATTAGGCCTTGTTTTAGATTGAATGTGAAAGCACTTATGCAATGTGTTCTATAGTTGTTAGCTAAATCTTGATGATATTTAGTTCAAATATCTAAACCTGCATCCTTTCTTAACACTCACATCCCTCACTTTAGTTTCAAATCCCATTTCATTTAATTAGCTTTACAAGGAGTCTACCTTCTCTGAAGGTTAATATTAGTAAAAATTCTAGTCATCCAATCTTGGTCGAGACCTAGGGCACATCTCATCCACTTAAGCATATTTTGGACCAATAAGTAGTATTATAATTGTTGGAAGTTATAAGGAGAAATTAATATAGTGAAGAATAAATATTTGAAGAAGAAGATTAAAGAAAAGTGAAGAAAAATATTGAAAAAAAGTATTAATATATTTGAAGGAAAAATATATTAATTGGAATTTGAAATATTATTAAAGAAAGAAATAAAGTTGAATTGATTTGAATATTGAAGGAAAATAATTATTTGAGAGGAAAATAATTATTGTAAATTTGGAGTAAAATTATTTCTACAAAGGAAAAATTAATTAAAATATTATTGAAAATAGTTATTTGAAGAATACTTGTTTGAAGTTTTTTAATATTAAATTTAGGAGTAATAAGGTTGCCAACAATGAAGGAAAGATACTTATTAAATTTAAAAAAAAAAAATTGAAGAAAGTTGAATTAATTATTGGAAGTGCCAAAAAGAATTGTTCAAAAGGCTTATTTAATTTGTTTTGAAGAGAAGACGTGTCATTGAATTTTTTTCAAATACAAGACATACAACATGGCAATTGAGAAAAGAAAGCAACTAAAAATAAAAACAAACATTCATTATGCATCACCAAAGGATAGTAGAGTTGAAGAAAATTCAACTAAAAATATCTTACAATCCATATCTCAAGGAGCTATTGAAGCTAAAAATGGAAATTATTTAATACTTTGACACTGCATACATGGTCTTCTCAATGATGCTAATGACTGTTATGAAAAGTATATTACAATACCTATTAGTATATAGAAAATTGTATACAATACAATAGTCACTTAAAATATTCTTAAGATGAAAAGGCAAGAAAATTTTAAAGAATTGAAGAAAAAGCATTTGATGAAATATGTCTACTATGACACAAATGATTTGAGGCCTATGATAGTAAATACATGTGATACCATAAATTTAAGAGTCATAATGACATATGCATTTTGTGACACTAGTGATCTTCATCAAAATAAAAATGAGAGTAGTGATATCCCATAAAGACCCATGAAAATTGTGACTTGAGACCCATAATAATAGATACGAGAGAGCTTATTTCAAGAATAGACATTGCATGTGACACAAGGGATTTAAACATTGTTTTGAAGATAGAAAATGCAAAAAGTGTTTCAAATAAAATTAGGAATAGCAACAAGAATAGTGGTGAAAAGGAATACAAAGAAATGGGTTTGAGAAAACGTGAGCAAGGTATGTTTGAAACAAACATCAAACATACAAAATTTGTTAAGGAAACAAAAAAATGGAAAAAACATTCATAGAATGAATAGTTGTAAGCATTGTAGCAGATATGGAGACAAGGTAGGAAAATGTTGGGATCTTTATTGTTGTTAAATTTGTGGAGGCAATAATAATTCTCAAATATAATGTTGGCACAATGGGAATAAAAATAAGAATATAAATTATGGATGGATAAGTGTAAAATAAATATTAAGGATAGTGTTAAAGCAACTTCTCCATAAAATCATTAATTGAAATTTTTCAAGATAATTCCAAAAGTGGTCAAAGTCACTACCAGAACTAGAACCTAAAAAGAGCAAAACCAAAATGAAGAATTAAAAGCACATAAAGACAAATTACCTTCATACCAAATAATTTAATACAGAGGAATTTTGGAAGTATTACATTATTTTGCAACTTGTAATAATATTGAAAGTACCATATAAATACTTCAGGGTGTGATTAATATATGAGTATATAGTAGGTGTCATATAAGTAAATGTGGAGTTATGTAAGTGAGGTGTCATGTTAGTAAGTGTGAAGTTATGTAAAAGTTTAGCATTTAGTATGTGCAATCATTAGAGTCTTTTTCCTTATGTGGATATGTGGAATTAATAATAAATATATTATTATGTGGTATTTCTCCTATGAAAATATGAAGTGTTAGATCTCCCATGTGTGTGAGGAGATGAAAAGTTTATGTAAGTAAAAAGGTCAAGCGTCTTGTGAATGTTAAGAGTCTCAGATCCAATGTGTATGTATTAAAGACAAAGCATTGTAATGATCGATTGAAGAAGCTTTACAATATATTGTATTTGCATTGCTTAAGTAGATATATTTCTCAATAATATTTTCAATGAGTTATTGTTTATTGTTATTATCATGGATTGAATATATTGTATGAATTTTTTTGTCTTGATATATTATGATATCCTATGAGGAAATTATTGAGTTGCTAACAGTGTTATCAAATTCATGTTTGAGAGAAGTCTAAGGTTGAGAGGAGTTAAGCTTGTGAGTAGCCACATGAGGAGTGTTTGGTGAAAGAGAGAATGGTGAAGAGAAGCACACATTGAGAGGATTCAAAGTTGAGAAGAAGTGAACATTGAAAGGAGTCAAGATTAATAAATTCATGCACAACAAGATTAAGGTGAAGAGAGCCACATTAAGCAGGAAATTACTACAAGAATTATGTAGACATGAATAAAATCATGCCAAGAGAGTGTTTAATGAGAGAAAGCATCTAGAAGAGGAGGAAAAATTAAACATTATTGAAGTCATCCTTAAATCACTCTAAACTATAGACGTTAACCAAGAACAAAGTGCACATTGGAGATAAGAAAGCAGGAAGTAAATGTAGTGGATATCACAGAGAAGACTATGAGGTACTAGGAGAAAATAACGTAGAGGTGAGCCTAAAATAGAGGAGAATTTTATCTAGAAAATGCATCTTTAAGCAGAGGAAAATGTTATAATTGCTAGCAAATAGAATAATTCAACAAAAATACCTATGTGCAAGCAAGAAGAATGGCGTTGATTTTAGGGCAAAGGTATTCAAAATAATTCTAATTTATTTCTTTCATGTGCCCAACGTCAAAGGTTAAAGCTAAAATTAAATTGAAGTCTGAAATTATATTAAAAAGGGGAGATTAAAGTTGAAATAGGGAAAGATTAAAAGGAGTAAGAGATTATTTAAATATTTGAAAGGAGAATTTAAAAGAGAGTAGAATAAAGAGGAAGTTAATTACAGTATTATAATTGATGGAAGTTATAAGGAGAAATTAATATAGTGAAGAATAAATATTTGAAGAAGATTAAAGAAAAGTGAAATATTTTTTATTGAAGAAAAAATTATTAATATATTTGAAGGAAATTTTATATTAATCGGAATTTAGAATATTATTGAACAAAGAATAAGAAAGTTAAATCATTTTAAAGATTGAAGGAATAATTATTTAAGAGAAGAATAATTATTTTAAATTTGGAATTAAAAATATTTCTACAAAGGAAAAATAAATTAAAATATTACTGAAGATAGTTATTTGAAAAACAATTGTTTGAAGATTTTTTATATTTTTTAGGAGTAATAAGATTTTCAATAATGAAGGAAATAAATTTATTAATGTTAAAGATAAATTTGAAGAAAGTTGAATTAATTATTGGAAGTGCCAAAAAAAATTGTTCAAAAGGCTTATTTGATTTGTTTTGAAGAGAAGACATGTCATTGAAAAATTTTCAAAGACAAGAGATACAACATGGAAATTGAGAAAAGAAAGAAAATAAAAATAAAAACAAACATTCAGTATGCATCACCAAAGGATAGTACATTTAAAGAAAAGTTGGCTAAAAATCTCCTACAATACATCTCTCAAAGAGCTACTAAAGATGAAAATATGTGTCAATAGAATTGATGGAACTTTTACAATCCATTTATAAAGAATCTAAAAATGGATATTATTCAATACTTCAACCCTGCATACATGGTCTTCTCAATGACGCTAATGACTGTTATAAAAATTATAATACAATGCTTGTTTGTATATAGAAAATAGTATACAAGATAGTAGTCGCTTTAAATGTTCTTAAGACAAAAAGACGAGAAAATTTTAAAGAAATGAAAAACAAGCCTATGATGAAATATGTTTGCTATGACACAAATTATTTAAGGCCTATGAAAGTAAATACATGTGATACCATAAATGTAAGACTCATGAAGAAATGCATGTTGTGACACTAGTGATCTTCATCAAAAGAAACATAAGAATTGTGATTTGAAGCCCATACAGGCCCATGCAAATTGTGATTTCAAACCCATGACAATAGATACAAGAGAGCTTATTTCAAGAATATACATTACATGTGACACAAGGAATTTAAACATTGCACATGAAGGAAAAAAATGTTTCAAATGAAATAAAAAATAGTAACAAGGATAGTGATGAAATGGAATACAAAGAAATGGGTTTGAGAAAATGTAAGCAAGGTATGTTTGAACCAAACATCAAACATACAAAATTTTTTAAGGAAACAAAAAAATAAAAAATACGAATATTTGTAAGCATTGTAGCAGATATGGATACAAGGTAGGAAAATGTTGGGATCTTCATCATTATAAAATTTGTGGAGGTAATAATCATTCTCAAAGATATTGTTGGCACAAAGGGAATAATAATAAGAATATAAATTATGGATGGATAAGTTTAAAATTAATATTAAGGATAGTATTAAAGAAACTTCTCCATAAAATCATTATTTAAAAAATTTTAAGACAATTTCAAAAGTGGTCAGAGTCACTACCGAAACCAGAGCCTAAAAAGAGCAATTCAAAATGAATAACTGAAAGCACATGAAGGGAAAGGACCTTCATACCAAATAGTGTACTACAAGGGGTGTTGGAGGTATTATATTATTTGGTAACTTGCAAGAATATTGAAAGTACCATATAAATAGTTTAGAGTGTGATTAATATCTAAGTATATAGTAGGTGTCATGTAAGTAGTTGTGGAGTTATGTAAGTGAGGTGTCATGTTAGTGTGGAGTTATGTTAGTAAGCATAGACTTATGTAAGTAATCATTAGAGTCTTTGTCCTTATGTGGATAATTAGAGTCAATAATAGATTTATTATTATGTGGTTTTTATTTCATGAGAAATATGAAGTGTTAGATCTCCCGTGTATATGAGGAGATGAAAAGTTTGTGTAGAAAGGTTAAGAGTCTTGCGAATGTTAATATTCTCATATCCAATGTGTATATATTGAAGACAAAGCATTGTAATACTCAATTAAAGAATTTTTTCAATACATTGTATTTGCATTGCTTAAGTAGATATATTTCATCAATAATATTTTCAATGAGTTATTGTTCATTATTATTATCATGGATTGAATATATTATGTGAATATTTTATCTTGATATATTGTGAGATCCTATGAGGAAAGTATTGAGTTGCTAACATCATATTCGATACGACCTTCTATAATAATTTTAACAGTGCCCTCAAAAACCTAAATTATGTGTAGTATCTAGCAAAAGTTCTATAAACAATAGATCATCATCGCATGTTCCGAATGGGTTCAACTCTAAACCCATGCTCCACCTATATAAATGGAACTTGGAAATCTACATCAATTAACAACATGAGCTTCATAAATCCCTCTAGAATTTTGTTAGTCAACTAATTATTGAAAAGATCTAAGAAGGATAAGCTCTTTAGCCAACCAATGTTGGATGGAATTCAACCCTTAAATTTATTGACCCGTAACAATAACACTATAATATTACATAAAGCCATTAAATTCATTGGAGTGTCACATAAGATGTGATTTTTTATGAGGCTTCAAAATTATCTCATTATCAATAGCTAAGAAATATATGAACATAAATATATATCATGGATTAATCTATAATTTATGATAGTATTAATTATGAATGTAGTAAATAGAAAAAATGTTTTATTTAGCTATCTAAAATGGTCTTGTGCATTCTTAGGAGACTAATTACATGTTTGATTTTTTTTTTTAAATTGTATTAGACCATTAATAAACCTATAGGATTTTATGATTGAGCAACCAGTTTTGGAACATCTTGAAGAATAGAGAAGTACTTGTTGAATGAATGCTCTAGAGAAGTTGAATGATCTATATATTTATACATTGAATGAATTATGTATCATAATACTGATGCACTATATTATCTGTGTATTAGAATTCCTGTGCACCAAAGCAACTTGAGAGTCAGTTATGTGCCAGAGTAATCTGAGCACCAAAATAAATCCATGAACCAGAATTACTGATCGCTAGGTTTGCTCCAAAATGTTTATGCATAGGGCATAACAAAAAAGTGACAACCAAACCGCTTCAAGTGTGCCATGTAGATTTCTAGGATTTTTGACCAAGTTTAGTGTCGAGATTTGATTTGTTGACCATGCATAATGGTAAGACTATAAACCAAGTGAAGCATAAAAATTGTTGACCCCACATAGAGCTAGAGTAGTCTATTGCATACATAGTGAGGAACAGGAAGACCACCAACTAGGATGGAGAGAGAGAGACATTAAAAGTTTTCAGGTCATTACAACCAATCAATAGGAATAATGTAGTCGAGAATGATTTATATTTTATTGAGTGGATAAACAATTGTGCACCCTATCCAATCAAAATTTCTATTGCAATTTGTTGGACAGTCAAACGCATAGGATTATGTTAATAAGTTGGTAGATAAATATTTACCAAATCTATTAATACACAGAAAGTCTAATAATAAGTTGTATAGTCAGATATTTTTCTACCAATAAAAATTAACTCCTAAAGGGAAGAATGTTGGTTGGATAATGTGAATGGGGAATTAATTTGTAGTCTTTGGTTTGAACCAATGTACTCTATTTTGTGCATGATTCCTTAAACTAGCTTTTGAAATTGATTCACTCTACCTCTCATTGGACCTCAAAGCAAGGGCCCACTATGTTGGGACATTGGAAGGGGTTTAATAATAGTTGTAGGTCTTCTTCAGTGTTTTATTTCTATCTTTTATTTCAATAAACTAGATAATATTTCTTTTTGTTTAAGTGTTATAGTTATTTCATTTCCATTTTGAATTATGTTTCAATTTCGCTCTATTTTAATTCAAGTTTATAATTTGTTTCAATTCAGTCCCAATTTACCATAAGTGTGTATTCCATTTAAATTCCATTTACTACAAGCAAAATCCATTTAAATCTATTTTTTCTACAAGTGTGAGTGTTATTTTTTGTATGTTTGAATTTTGTTTTTTCAGAGCAACATGAGTTTCTATTTTTATCTTATTTTATTACTTGGTTTGAATTTTAGTTGTAAGAGTTATGTTATTGCAAAAATCAGATTTAGTTCGTTTCATTCAAAGCATGCAAAACCTTAGGCAATTCAATACCCAAAATATAATTATGTGACCTCTAACGCATATACCCTTAGGATGCCACCTCATATTGATAAAGATTTAGGTGTGAGTATTAACGACACTCGTCAATTTTTGGCATCCTTTCTAGGGAACATTGGCATTGTTAGAGAACTTAGTTGTTCAATATTCATTACCCTTATGCAATTGTGTAGAATTAGTATTTAGGAAAATATTAAACTTTAGTTAAAAAATGAAATTAAAAAGCAAATAATTTTTTTTGCATAAGGATATTTATATTGTCAAGAATTGTATCCAAAGTATTGAAAAATTAAATTAACCTTTATGAATAGAAGGTTTGCAATTTACTATTAAGTAAAATTTTCCATTAATAGGATGTATGAATAGACCTAGGGATAAAAGAGATAGGTTTATTAAACAAAACCTTCAATCAACCATATGTGAGATCCATCTATAATGTAATATTATATCAACATCAACTTCTAAGTCATCTGTAGTACCTCCAAAAGTATTTAATTTATAATTTGTGTTGGGGAAACATGGTGGCAGAGAGATAGGAAGATAGAGATAGGGCTAGTGATGTGCAACATCATGGAGAAACCAGTAGTCCTCTAAGAAATTTTCAATATCCTATCCATTTAGATCCTGGTACAAAGGCTCCAATGAAGAATATTTCTCCCTCCATATTACCAATCTTTAGTGTAGTTGTGTCGAAAGATCTTGATCAATTATTCTTTGAGTTTAAGGTTTTATGTCAAACTTATGATTATATACATAACCAGAAAATAAAACTATTTCCTTCCATATTGAAATTCTTTGCAATGTATAGGTTCATGGGTTTAGAGCCAAATTTGATTCGCACCTAGGCAAAAATGGAGAAAGCATTCATAGATAAATACCAAGAATATTGTAGGGTAAATAATTAGAAGGATGAATTGTTTAGAATGAAACAATAAGAGGATGAAAACCTAGAAGATTACCTAGATATATTTGTGTTTGTTTATAGAAAATGTGGGGTTGGCATAGGCCCAAATTTAAGTAAAATAATATTTTTGTAAGGGTTGCAAGAAGAGTCAAGAGAAGCATTATATCTTATGGGAAAATGAGATATAAAAAAACTTTAATTCTTAGAAATCATGGAGCTCAATAAAAATTATTCTCATATAAGAGCAAGAACTTGAATATATAAACATGGTAACAATGGCAATGACATGAAAGAGTTAATGGAGGAATTTTCTAATTTAAAAATTGATATCTTAGTGCATCTCAATACTACATTGGATGAATTGAATGTAAAAAATATGTCCATTGAACCTTTAGTTTGTCTATTGTCCAAGGTGTAGAAATAAGCATGCTCTTTGTGAATGTCCTTTATGATATATGCAGTATTTCCAAAAAAGAACATCCTACATATCAATGTCACTTGTTACCTAAATTGAAAAATTCCATGGGAAAACAAACTCATCCTATGGAAGAACTCAATTTTGTAGGACAAATACAAGGGAATGATTTTCCCCAAAATCCATATCAAAATACTCCTTGAATATCTATAAACTAAGGATCAAATCCTTGTTCTATGCCATGGTCCATCCCATTACCCACACAACCTTGGGGTAAACAACCATGGACATCACCTCAATAATAGCCCCATCTAGTATGGATGAATCAACATTGGACATCAAAAAATCAACCATCGTTACCTCCATTGATGTAAGGTCAACAATGGACACAACAATATTAACCATATCAATCGTATTAGGGGTAACATTAATACCAAAATTAGTAGCAAGGTTTGTTGCCTAGACCTTTCTATATTCCTTTTCAAGGATAACCACAACAATTTAAGCAACCTCCACTTCCAACTCAACATATGGAAAATCCTAATAATACAAGATATGCAACACCTATCTATATGGTTAAATCAAAAGGTACAACCACATTAAACATTATTGATTGTGACAATATTCAATTACACTCAATAAAAACACTTAGTGGTCCCACTCCATCTATTATTGTAGAGATAGGAAATTATGAGAATAATCAGCAAGATCCATCTTCTCATGAGCCACATCAACAGGAAAAAATAAACACCCATGAAAACGATTCTCCTTCTTCATATCAAAAAGTACCTTATCCTAAATGACTCGAGACAATAAAAAAATACTCTTCAAAATCTGATTTGATAAAGGAATTAAAACAAATAAATATAATGATTCTTTTTTTACAACCAATTAAAGATGTTCCTATGCTCGACAAAACAGTTCAAGGATTGTGTATTAAGAGGTCAATAATAAAGAAGAAAACATATCCAAAAACCATATAGGTGGATCAAAAATTAGCATACCTTATTGTGGGTAAACTTGTTCCACCCAAGTATGGAGACCTAGGAAGCCCAATAGTTATAGTTTCAATAAGATCAAATCAAATACCCAATGTATTGACTGATCTTGGGGCTACCATTAATAGCGTGACAAAGGATACGATAAAAAATTTACATTTAACCAGTCTATATCCAACATCTACAATAATTGAAATTATTGATCTATCAATTGTAAAACCACAAGGGATAATAGAAAATATCCCTATGAAAGTTGTGACATAGAAATATCCAATAAATTTTCTAGTATTACAACCACAAACTATAGTGAATGGTTATCCTTTAATTCTTGGAATACCTTGGCTTACTACAATAGTTACTTTTTGTCGATTGTAGGTTAAGGGATATGATTATTTAAAATGGAATAGATTCAAAGAAGATTTTATTGTATCCTCTAGCCAAACCTTCTACCATTTTTTTGGTAATTTACGGTTCCCCAAATCAAATAATAAAAATGAGGATAATATCTTAACTTTAGCTATAATTGTTGTAAAAGAACATGTAGAAGAGTTGGATCCATTGGAAAGGGTTATCTTCAAATATGATATTACTTTACTTAATAACATATATAACTCAAGGTTTTAACATGAACAAGCCACCATCCACTGACTCTTATGGAAGGATGAGGACAAAGAATATGAGTTTTTTTCATCTGTTTTGATACAAGATAGCTCATTTGATTTATCACATGGATGGCATCGACAACTTCTTTCATCTTTCCAATGCCCTATAACAAATCTCATCCCTTCAAGAATTTCTTTTGATTAGAGGACCAGAATATTTCATTCTTTGTTGTCACATGATTTTCCTTTGAATTCTTTGGTTAGAAAATTTGATTAAATTAACTCAGTGTATTTTGGCACCAACCAGATTGAAATACAACCAAAAAAAAATTTGAACATCAATAGTTGGTTATCAATGAACAATAAGAAAATTTATTTAATTTTTTGAGCAAACATACCAATGCCTTTGCATGGGAATATCAAGATATGATAGGAATACATCCTGATATATGCACTCATCATAATTATACTAAGCATGTTAAGCCTATGTGACTACCACAAAGGAGATTAAACCTATCCTGTGATATTGTCAAAGATAAAATTAATAAATTAATAGAAGTAGGATTCATTTATCCTATCTCAAATAGTTAGTGGGATTCCTAAGAAAAATAGGAAGATGCATGTGTAGGTTGATTATCATGAGCTAAATAAAGCTACATGAAAAGATCACTTCCCATTACCATTTTTCAGTCAAGTATTGGATACACTTGTTGAAAAGAAGTATTTTTGTTTTCTTAATGAATTTAGCAGATACAAATGAATTCAGGTAGCACCTGAGGATCAAGAGAAAATAACTTTCACTTGTCCATGGAGTATTTTTGCTTATCAATTTTTACCCTTCACACTTTGTAATGCCCCAACAACTTTTCAACGAGTTATCCTTACCATATTTTTGGACTTGGCAAATGAATGTGTTGAAATATATATTGATGATTTCACAATATGTGGTGATATTTTTGAGGAAACTCTTTAAAATATTGATAAAGTATTAACCAATTGTGAAACTTATAATTTGGCCTTAAATCCTAAAAAATATTTGATGATGATGGATGAAGGAATTATGCTTGGAAATCTTATCTCATCTACCATAATACAAGTAGATACAAAGAAGATTGAGATTATTAAGAATTTTTCTCCACCAAAAACTCAAAAAAATGTCAAAAATTTTATGGGACACATTGGTTTTTATCGTTGTTTCATTAAATACTTTAGCGCAATCACAACTCCTATGTATGCTTTGTTAGCTAAAGACTTTAAATTTAAATAGATAGAGAAAATTCAAATTGCATTTAACAAATGGAAAGAGAAACTTACCACTCGACCTATGTTATGAGGACCCAATTGGAAACTTCCATTACATATTCAAACCAATGCATCAAATATTGTAGTGGGAGTAGCTTTGGGTCAAGTGGAGGGTGGTAAACATTATGTTATTTGACCAAAGCTGAAAGAAATTACTCTACCACTAGAAAATAACTCTTGTTTATGGTGTATTCCATCAATAAATTTTACCACTATATTATTAGGTATTAGGTGTATGTTCACATTGGTCATTCAGTACTAAAGTATATCATAAAAAAACCTATAGTTAGTGGTCTAATCATGTATGGTTATTACTACTACAATAGTATGAAATTACTATTATTGACAAACTGGGTAAAGTTAATGTGGTAGTTCTTGTCAAGATTAAACATCACAGGTGAAGAGGAACCGATGGAGGATTCATTTCTGGATGAATGTTTATTTGAAATATTAGCACAATCACCATGGTTTGTTGATATTGCCAATTATCTAGCAATAGAAAATGTTCCTCCCCATTTTACCCATACCAAAAAATGATAATTAATCAAACAAAGTTCATCTTTTGAATGGATCAATGGTTTACTTTTCAAATGTGGACCTAACCATGTTTTGTGTATGTGTGTTTGACAAGATGCATTTTATGACATCCTCTATGCATGGCATGATAAACTAGTAGGAGGATATTATTTAGTAAAGTGCACCATTTAAAATTCTTAGGTGCATGATATTATTGGCCATCACTTCATCATGATGTGAAAACATACGTGCATCATTGTGATTTGTGCCAATGAATAGAAAAACTAACCATAACAAATGAAATGCCCTTACAACCTCAAGTGGTTCTAGAACCATTTGAAAGGTGGGGGTTAGATTTTATTGGATCCATTGACCCACATTCCAAAAAAAAACAATACATTTTGGTGTGTACATATCATGTAACAAAGTGGGTTGAGGTACATGCTTTTAGGCATGCTCATGAAGAAAAGGTAGTTGCTTGTATACTCAAAATTTTCAACAATTTGGTGCTCCTCACTCTATTGTTTCAAATCAAGGACCATATTTCATGTCCAAGGTAATACAAGTATTTATTAAATTTTATCATATCAAACATAAATTACCACCCCCAAGCAAATGGTCAAGTAGAGGTCACTAATAGAGAATTAGAAAATATACTAATAAAAATAGTTCATTCTCACATGAAAGATTGGATGAACAAGTTACCAAAATTTGTATGGGATTAAAACACCATGTGAAAATTTACCATAGGGTTCACATTGTGTGAATTAGTCTATGGTAAGAAACCTATTCTTCCTATAGAGTTTGAATTACTAACACTTTGTATAGCTTTGGAAGTAAGCATTGAGTTGTTGTAGGTTTAGCAAGAGAGGGTTCTATAATTGAATTCATTAGATGAGTTAATATTGGAAGAATTTCATCAAATGGAGATCATTCAACAATAGAGGAAAATATGGCATGATAGTCACATTAAGAACAACAAGTACAAATATGAATATTGGGTATTACTTTTTAATTCACGCTATGTTGATTTTCCTAGCAAGTTAAGGACTTGATGGCTAAAACTATATGAGATCAAAGAAGTGTTTGATAATTTTGTATGACTTTTCCTATTGACGACTCTAGGCAAAGATTGGTGAATGGGCATCACTTGTGATTGTACTATAAATTACTCACTAAGGAGGAATTCTCAAATCATCTAATCTCATAGTCATATATTTATGTTGTGGAAGAGGTTCCTCTTCTGGAACAAATTTTAAATGATTTTTTCTTCTGAATAAAAGAGAGAGAGAGAAGAAAAAAGAAAAAAAGAAGGAAAAAATAAAATTTAATAGTGAAAACCTCTTTGATACGTTATTGAATTAAGGATTACATGAAAACTGGTTTCCAACATGTTTACCTTGGGAAAAAATAGATATAGCAAATCATATCTATATATGTTTCAATTTTTAGGATTTCTAAGACAAAAATAAGCAATACTCCCAAAATGTGCATGGAATATTTCTATAATGAGGTATGCATTTCTTTAATTTTACTATTTTCAGCTTTAATATTATATAAATTATGTTTAATTAATTGGCATACCAAAGAAATGTGGAAAAATATATTTAAAAGGTAATCTAGAGTATTTTTTGTTGCACCAAATGAACATCTCTGGTTGTGCCAAAGTGGATAGTTTCATTATGCCAAAGTACACAATTTCATTATGCTAGAGTGCTCGACTTCATTGTGCCAAAATGTTTAGTTCTATTTACACCATAATGCTCTAGCACACTTTTTGATACATAAAGTTGGTGTGAATATGGGATTTACCGTGGTTCAAAATCATTTTTCTATGCTTATTGCAAAGGGACAGATGAAAAAAAATAATGGTCATAACAACTTAGGTTAAAGTCAAGATGTATGGTGGATATGTATACCAAAAAAGGTGTACCTATTTTTTGGCAGGTGTAAACATATTTTTATCACCTACGATGAGATCATGGATGACCATGAGGGACACATATCATGCAAATTATGATGGACATGCACAATGAAATTTTTCAATAACACAAATCATGTGATGAGTTGGCATAACAATGAGAAAAAAAATAAAAAAATCACAAAAACTATTCTACATGCGAAAAAACAACTTAACCATGAGAGGATATAACAGATGGTAGATAATCATGGAAAATTATTGCCACATCAAAATGATTATTTGCATGTTCCATCATGATGTTACGTCCAACTAGGAAACACCATATGTCCTACATTTTGCATGAGAACTATATGTAAGTTTGAATCGTGCATCAAAATTGAGACATCTTCAAAGTGTATGAACGAAAGTATTGATGTAGGGGCATGGAAAAAGTACCATACAATAATTACTCCACAATCAAGGAAATTATTTTGCATGTGTAAGCTTTAAAAATAATATTTATGTCACCTTTAACATTTGACATCATGACGATTAGGAAAATTGCAAAATTTATTTTTCTAGTTGCAATAGAGAACCAGTAGAAAGAAGTTGCATAGGTCTCTTTCAAAAAAGGAAAAGTAGATATAAACATCATGGGTGGATAGAAAATGAAGGTTGAGCCTGATAACATTGTCAAATTTGAATAGCAACCAGAGGTGGTCAATATTTTTTGACAAGCAAGTTGGTTGAACTTTTTGTTCAAGTTTGAAGGACATGTTGAGTTATTGGCCACAACATTTTCTCTTTCAGTCGAGAATGACTCCATAATAGTTGAATCAATTATTATAAAGGTTAAACCCTAAAGTTTTAATCTTTATTTCTAAAAATCCATATGAGAGAGAGGATGTTTGGAATTCTAAGTCCACTCTCACCAAAAAATTTAGAGAATTTAAGGAAGAGGATGACCCAAAGACCAAATTTAAAATCAAGAATAACCAATGCAAGGGGATTAAATAATCTTATTTAATAGCACTTTGGAGTGAAGTGACACTCTGGGTTATGAAGTACTTGATTTATGATGGTCTGTTTGGCATATTTTTGGGGTCGCAAATCAAAGTATTGATGCATCTTAGGCATGGTACTAACAAACTCGATGCCAAAATTAATTTACCTATTTATTTGCATATTGCCTTGCATATGATGGCTAAATTATTATAGTAGGGTCATAGTTGTGTAAATCACCATGGCTTGATTTAAATACTCTATAAATATCATTTTTTAGGAAATGAAGACTCCTAACAACAATTTCTTTACCATTAGATAACTATTGCCACATCGAAACAACGTGGTCAAGCGATTAGTAAAAGCTCTGGTAGTAGGAGAAGGTGACTTAAGGCTATAGAAATTTCAAAGGATATGGAAATCCTTATGCCAAAATAATCCATCCTATAAAAGGGATATTTTGTGGAAGCAAAAAAATGAATCATAGGGCTACAAAAAAATAGAAAATGTAGATGCACTTGCACCAATGGAGGTCACACCTACAAGGGCTAGGTTTGTTGGAAGTAGAAGAACACATAGCCAAACCATATAGAAAAGTAAAGGTGACCAGCTAATGATGACATCCAAGTCATCAAAAAAAGGGGTTAGTAACAGAACCATATCTTCCATATGGATGAAGAAGCAAGGAGATAACATGCTAGAACATTTCAACGCATGAAGAGAAATGCAAGAATCCCAAAAATTTATTCTTAGTAGTGGAGAGGAAGAATATTCTACTATACTTGATATAAGAGAGGTCACAAAGGAGTAATTCCATCTAAGGAGAACATGAAGAGAAAGGCAATCCTTAGCTACACCTAAAAATATAGTTGCTCCAAAGCAGACATCAAAGACATTTGGAACCAAAAGAAAAAAGAGAAGAAAATTGGTAATAAGTGGTAACGATGATGAGTGAGTTCCTAATGTTCCCACTAAGTCATAGGAGCTGCCACAAGTAGATAGTTGTACTTCTACTAAATCATAGGGATATTTGAAGCCTTCACGTGAGGATATTGATATCTTTGGTGACCAGCAACTACCACTAATGATGCAACAACAAGATATCAATGAATGTTATCTAACATAGGGACCTCCAAGTTTGGATGAAGAATATGACACAAATGTGATAAAAAAGAGATTAAGGCCCTAGATATATTAGCAGCTATGCATGCATATCAATCATCAAATCATAGTAGCAGTGGTTACACAAAGTCCAATTGGAGCTAGAGGAGAAAGAAGGGTACATTCCTAGATTTTGCAAGAATTGGATGATTTAAAAAGAAAATCTAAGGGGAATGCACCTTTAAAATAAAATATGGGGTCTAAAATAGCTAATATTTTGTTAAATTTAGTTTCTAGGATCAATTATCAATAGGAAGTTTAGGAACAGGGTTAAACATTATCAGACCCTAAATTTACAAATATTTTTAGTGGAGTAGCTTCAGATGATTTTGGGGTTGACACAACAAAACTAGAAGCCCATGAATAAAATGAAGAGTTGATGGAATTTTGGAAAACTTTCATATGACCATTTGATGTGCTAGAGCAAGTGCTAGAACAATAGGTATAACGCCAAAATAGGATTCAAAATAGAATGTGCCAAAATAGGTGCTAGAACAAGGTGCACCAGAATGGATGCCAAAATAAAAAGCTACACTAGTGAGAGCGCTAAAACAACCAAATACTCCAAATTCATATAAAGAGGAACCAAATCCAGAAACTATCATTAAACATGTCATTATAAAAAAGTGTACATAGAGCCAAAAACTGCTAAACAAGGAATTTAAACAAAGCTATTAGAAATTCCAAGGCCATTAGTTATCACTCCTTCAGGTATGGTTACAATTGATAACCAACAACAATTTCAAGATGGATGTGGAGGTGCCATTACTTGGAGGAGAGAATCTAGACATTCTTGACTCAAGAAGAGAAAAATAGGAAACAAGTTGAAGATATTACTAGTCTTCGAACTAAATTAAAAGATGTCTGCCACATTATAGAAAGGCTAGTAAAATATAGAGCACCAGGTGGGATTTACAATTTGTTCCTAAGGTAATAATTTTATAGGTGGCAAGTAATAAGAATTAGCTCTAACTTAGCTTATGAATTAAATTCTATTTAAAATTTTCTTGAAGCTATCTTGTGTAGTTCTATGGATTTAAAAAATTATTATTAGAATTTCATTTGCATAAGTATACTAGGGATGTGCAATTAAGGGATTTTTCTTCCCTCCTTCACAACCAAATTCACTGGCAAGATAGAATGAGATAATGCATAGTCATGAAGTAAAGTGGGCTTATTGTTACAAAATTAACAACTTAATTTCAAAGTTCTTATTAGTACTCATTATGCATTGGTAGGGAATAAAGTTATTAGGAGTCAGTACGGTTTCCAAATGAATGAATTTTTAAGAGATTTTAGATAATATTACAAGGAGGACCTGGATAGGGCAATAAGTGCATGCAGATAGAGGTGAGATGAAATGTCTATTAAACTAAAGAAAAGAGAATCAATTTCACCTATGAATCTAATGCGGTCTCATAAATGGGTTGTTGCAGTGATGAAGGTAATTTTTCTACTAAAACATGATCATACTGGACCACAGATTGAATCCCCATTCAAGCAATGGTTACTCCAAATCAGAAATGATAAAGGATATCACCCCCTACCTAAGAATTTTTGGTATAATTTATATTAGATCTTGATATGAATATGATATTGGTTGAGTAAAATAAATGAGGACATGCATTATAATAAGTGGAGATAAGTGATGAGGCTTTAGAATGACCTCATTATTAGTAGCCAAGAAATACCTTTTTGCTCATTTTTGTATGATCAATATAAATATATTATGGATTAAACTGTAATTTATGATAGTATTAATGATGAAAGTAGTAAAAGAAAATAGGAGTTCACCGAAGGAGGAGTTTGCAATATCTCCAAATAAGGAGTTCACCAAAGGAGTTTGTAATATCGCAAAAGTAGGATTTCGCAATATCACAGCCTTCAACAGTCGACATAAAACCTACACAGTCAATCAGCAGAGAAGCAACAATAACAACATCGAAATTAGTGTGGTTTAAAGTTTGCAAGGGAGGAGCATTGAGAAAATAAAACCTCTTAATTAAAGTCGATAGCGAACGTGATCCAGCCAGAGCAACCGGTAGTGAGGTTGAACGCGATCTGCGAGTAAGCATAACTAGTATTGAATGCGAACGTGAGATGGGAGCAAGTGCAGTCAATAGTGAGTGCAAGCATGAGCTAGAAGGGAGTGCAAGCATGAGCCAGTGCAGCCAGTAGTGAGTGCAAAAAAATTAGGTAACATGGAAAGAAATTCATTTTTGAAAGTGCTTACTGAAAGTATGAATGGACAAGTCAGAAGTTTGGATGCCCTACCTAGCAATAAGAAGAAGAGAGAATCTATGTAAAACCCATTACAAGTAGTAGATTCTATGCCAGAAGTGATTATCAAGGATGATATGATTGAGCATGATATAATGTTTCTTAAAACTAGAGGGTTAATTTGTAAGTTTCATGGATATTGGCCAAGTTTTTCTAAGATTCAAAATTGGATTAAGTGGAAATGGGGATTGAATTCAAAATACTCCATGACTTCTCTTCCAAAAGGATTTTTTCTCATTATTTTCTCTAGTTTAGAAATAAGGGATAAATAAATGAATGGAATCCCATTGTTTAGGGTTAAAAATACATTATATTTAAGACCTTGGAGTGAGTATTTTTTTGTGGACACAGAAACTATTAAAAGGCTTCCAATATGGATTAGGTTTTTTGGACTTCCTTATCAACTCATCAATAAGGAAGTTTTGAAGAATATTGGTAATACCCTAGGTGAATTCATCCAGGAGGGATCAACTACTAAGGAGAGAAGGCATGTTGTATACACTTGAATATGTGTTTCCATGGATATTTCTAAACCTTTACCGTAATCAATTAGGATTAAATCTAAATCAAGAGAATGGGATCAACAAGTGGATTATAAAAATATTGCATTTCGATGTCACAAATATCATAAAACTGGGCATATGGAAAGAGACTACAAAGTAAAAATGGAGGAAGAGATGGATTTTTTGGGTATGAGGATAGTTTTAATTTGAAACAAGGAGACCATGTCACAGGAGAAGCTAGGTCAAATCAAGGATTTTTCACTCCTAAGAAATTGGTTAGAAAAATCCCTCTACATCATCAGATGATGAAGGCCATTATAGTTCACTCGAATTAGTCATTAGAAGGAAATAATGATATGGGATATGAGGAAGTACAATGTGCAAGTTCAAATATAAAAGGAGCTAAAGGTGTGAAGGAAGAGGGGAAGACAAATTTTAATATAAAGGAAGATGAGGAGACAAAATTTACAACAAATGATGTGAAGGAGGTCAAGCTTAATCCGGGTAAATCACCTTTATTATCCTCAAGTAGCTTAAAATATTCTCCTTACAAAAAAATGAAAGTAATACGGAGTGTATTCCTTACACTTTAGGATTTCAAGAGCAATATAGTAAAGAAAATCTTGTAGAGGATATCCAAGGAAATTTAGGTATTTCAGTACAACATAAGAAAGTGATGACCATGGAGGATCATCTATGCAGTTTAGAGTTTTTAGGGCAACATAAAGAAAAAAATGTTATTGAGGCTATTCCTTGCACTTTTGACTCTTTAGGGCAACATAAATCTTTAGAAGATAAGTCCCATTTTGAACAATGTGAAAAATAGGAAGAGATTGATGAATATGAGTGGTGGTGAGAATGGAAGGAGAGGAAGGCTATCACAAAAAGAAAAAAGAGAAAAAGAAACTCAAAAGGATATTGATCTGGTAAGCCAAATAAAAATATCATAGGTGCTAACAAGAAGTGGGGTTAAGCCCACTAATAAAAATAAAAAGTATTGATTATGAAAATGATATCATGGAATATTAGGGGTATGAATAAAATCCCTAAAAAAAGAGTTATTAAGGAATTAATAGGTTGTTATGGCCCAAAGTTTATTTTGATACAAGAAACAAAATTAAGCTATGAAGAATGTAAGGATGCTTTTAAAAATATTTAGAGGACAAGTGATTATTTAGCAAATTATTCAGGGGGTATTGCAATAATATGGGATAAATGCAAATGGGATGGATAACTATTAGAAGCAAAATGTAATTGGGTTGCTGGATTATTTTGCAGGAAAGAGGAAAACATCAAATTTGAGGTTATAAATGTATATGCTCCAACTATAGTTACTCCTTCTGAAATATTTTGGAAGGACCTTAGTATATTTTTGTCAAATACAATGATGATTCATTGTGATCTATGGATTCTTAGGGGTGATTTTAATATTGTTATATCTCCTTTGGAAAATAAGGGTGGCATTCCAGGATGGTCGAAATCAATGCAATATTTTGCTTCATTTGTCAAATCAAATGACCTTTGGTATGTTAGTCCCTCAAGCTTTCAATACACATAGGATAATAGACGCTTTGGGAAAAATCATATAGCATAAAGACTAGATAGATTTTTGCTATCCAATAAATGGTTGCAAATAAAATATACAATATCTTCAAATATTTTATTGCAAGCAATATCAGATCACAAACCCATTCTTTTGACTTGTGAGTCACCTAACAATGGTCATCCAAAGCCATTTCGCTTCCAGTCTATGTGGCTCCAAGACCCTAATTTTTTCCATATGGTTATGTTATGGTGGGATGAGTCAAAATTTAAAGGATCATGTATGTACATGTTTGTTCAAAATTTAAAATATTTAAAGGAGAAAATGAAGATATGGAATGTCAAATCTTTTGGTAACATTTTTAAAGAAAAAAGAAATTGAATCCAAGCTCAAAAATTTACAAGAGATAGTAGAAATTAATGGAATCGGCCAGGATTCTCATGTGAAATAAAAAGCAATTACTTTCTCATAATCATAATGCATTGAAGGAGGAGTCATATTGGTTCCAAAAATCTAGAGAGAAATGGTTCAAGGAAGGAGATAGAAATACAAAAAAAAATCATGCTATAGAAAAAAAAAAAACTTATGTTCGTCATATTAAAATATTATAACTCTAGATGGAAGAAATATTGAGGATGAAGAAGATATAAGGAAGGAAGCAACAAATTATTTCAAAAATATTTTGTCAGATTCTAGGCAAGATAAGGAGGCACAAGAAAAACTTATGCAAAATATTCCATCACTTATCACTCAAGGACAAAATGAAATCTTGATGAAGAAGATTTCTATGGAGGAGCTCCATGAAGTCGTTTTCTCTTTCTATCCTAACAAGACACCTGGCCCCGATGGATTTCCTACAATTTTTTTTCAAAAAAATTGGGATTTTATTGAAGAATGATATGTTAGATACATTTGAATAGGCTCAAAAAAGAAAGGCTATAATAAGTGAGATCAATGTTACTTTTATTACCTTGGTTCCCAAGAAATATGACACAAAATATTTTGATAACTTTCATCCAATAAGACTTTGTAATATGATTTATAAAATCATTTCAAAAATTATGGCAAATAGGTTAAAGGGCATTCTAGGGTGTCTTATCTTAGAGGAACAAGGTGGCTTTGTTCAGGGTAAACAAATTCTTGATGGTATAATTATTGCACAAGAAGTCATAAATTCTCTTCATTCTATGAAAAAACCATGTATGCTTTTGAAATTAGATATGAATAAAATATATGATAGGGTTTCTTGGAATTTTCTACATGCTATTCTCAGAAAATTTGGCTTTGATTATAGTTGGTGTGAGTGGATTAAATATTGTTATAGCACTTCAAAATTTTCTATTTTGATCAATGGTTCTCCTATTGGGTACTTCAAGCCATCTTGTGGACTTCATCAAGGTAATCCTCTTTCTCCTTATCTATTCATTATTCTGGTAGAAGAATTAGGGAGAGACTTTTCAAAGGTAAGAATGGAAGGAAAAATCAAGGGTATTCAAGTTGTAAAAAATGGCCCTTTCGAATCCCATCTCCAATTTGTTGATGATAATTTTATTTTGTACCATCCCTCAGTCAATGAGGCCATGGAGTTTAAATAAATATTATCATGTTATGAGAAGGCTATTGGACAGTTGGTAAATACTTCAAAATTCAGGATCTTTTTCATTAATACTACCCTAGATTTACAACAAATTATTTCTGAATATTTTAGGGTTCAAAATTGAAAAAATTTGGACTGCGACAAGGATATCTTTTGTCTCCATACTTGTTTATTATTTTAGCAGAAGCATTGGGTAGGAAAATTTTAGAAGCTGTGGCAGAAGGTTGATTGGGAGGTTTCAAACCAGCCTCAATAGCAAAGCCAGTGTCTCACCAACAGTTCGTGGATGATATGATCATTGTGTCCAAAGCCTCGGTGCCTCAGGCTAGGAAGATGAAGAGAATTCTAACCAAGTATGATACGGAAGTAGGATAATACATAAACTATAATAAGAGTAGCATCTATTTCTTTAACATGCTTGGTGGGAAGGAGGAAATAATAGCTAACCTCTTTGGATGTGGAAAGGAGCTTTTATCGGCGACTTATCTAGGCATGCCTATGTTCGAAGGAAGAATGAAGGCTACATTATGGAACTCAATCATTGATAGGATCTCCAAAAAGTTAGTAGGGTGGAAGGGCAGCCTTCTTAGCTCTACATGGAAAGCCTTACTAGTTCAAACTACTTTACAGAGCATTCCAATATACTGCATGTCTCTATTT
Source organism: Wollemia nobilis (assembly GCA_028583015.1). NCBI lineage: Eukaryota > Viridiplantae > Streptophyta > Pinopsida > Araucariales > Araucariaceae > Wollemia > Wollemia nobilis. The sequence continues at coordinate 3,251,160 of JAQPPZ010017058.1, forward strand.
ATAATACCTGCAAAGGTTTGAGCTATACTGGAGCAAATTCAGCACTTCTTGTGGTTAGGTCCAGAGGAGAGAAAGAGAATTTCATTGGTAGCATGGAATCAGGTGTGTGCAAGCAAATATCAAGGGAGCTTAGGGCTGAAGATAATGAAATAAATGAACCAAGCTCTGATTGGAAAATAGGTCTGGAGATTTTTCAATAATGATCAATTGGGATGGGTAAAACTTCTTAAGGTAAAATATATCAAAAATAATCAGGACTTCCTGAAAGTTGATAAACTCCCTAGAGGATCCTATTTCTGGAATTGTTTGCTCGAATGTCATGAGGTAGTCAGGAAAGGCATCATATGGAGAATTGGTAATGGAATAAAAATGGACTTTTGGCAATATCCATGGTTGGAAGAAGCCCCTCTACAAGATAACTTAGACCTTTGGGTTCTCCAACACAAACTTTCAAAGGAAATGAGAGGAAAAGTAGGGGATTTTCTTGTTGTAGCACAAGAAACTTCCTCTTGGAAGAAAATCACAGTTCAAAATCCTTCAGAGCAAGAGAAGGTGGCCCTGAGCAAACTCAATGATGCTTTAAGGGTGTTCCTGGTAATTCCAGGGGGAGGAAGAGACAAGATGATTTGGGGTAAAACTACAAGTGGGATCTATTTAGTAAAAAATACCTATAAACTAATCCACTCAGGATTTAATGGTTGGACTCTGACCTCTATTATTTGGTTAAAGAATTTAACCCCAAAAATAGCTTTCATTTTTTGGCTGGCAGTTCAAAATAAGATTCTAACAACAAATAATCTACAGAGGAGAGGTTTCCAATTCATCAATCGATGTATCTTGTGTGAGAAAGCCACAAAATATGTAAGTCATATATTTCTAACTTGTAAATTTTCTTGTGCAGTATTCCAAATGATTATGTCCAAATTTCATATATATTGGGTCTGCCCAAATAGCATGTCTGACTTCTGCATACAGTGGGCTTCCCCCTTCCGGGTGAAACTTTTGACTTAGCTCTAAAAGCTCAGCTTACCCCATTTTTTATGGGGGATATGGAATGAGAGATATAAGAGAGTATTTAAAGGACAAAAGAAATATCCCAGGTTATGTGGTAATAAAATAATCAGAGCTCTAAAAGAAAAGTAGAAAACCTTTTACTTCAAAAATGAGACCCTGTCTCCTAGGGAAAGGAGTATTTTGCTAAACTGGGGAGAGGAACCTCCAGACCCAGTCATTACACCCAGTCATTACAACCAACCTGCGGGATGGTGTCAAGTGGATACACCCCACACAAAAGTGGGTTAGGTTCAATTTTGACGGGGTAGCCAAAGGAATCCGGGGGTTGTAGGAGCAAGAGGAGTTTTGAGAAATGAGGAAGGAAAAGTGGTCCTTGCCTTTGTAGAGCCTTTGGGAACTCAAACAAATCATTTTGTAGAATCTCGAGCCTGCATATAGGTAATGAGAATTTCCATACTAGAGGGTTATAAGGAAGTAATATTTGAAGGGGATTCGCTTAATATAATCAAGGAAACTAAGGAGGATAAAGACCCTAGCTGGACCATCTCGTATCTTATCCTAGACGCAAATATTCATAAATCCCATTTGTTTAGTGCCCGAATCCAACACACCTTCAGAGAAGGAAACCAGGCAGTGGATCTAATGGCAAATATTGTAGTTTCTACTAGGGAGATGAAAATTTGGAAGGATAACTTCCCTCAAGAATTATTGGTGTTGGCTTCTAAAGAAGATATAAGATCAAACCTGTTAGAGCAGCAGGAGATCAGAGTGGTTGATGATGAGTAATCCGATAGATAGAAGCAGGTAGAGGGACAAAATGCAACCCATTTACTGGATCTTGGGAAGTGACAAGTGTATGGTACAATAGCCTAGTGTTATGTTTAGTAAGTGCTAGGTGTTGTCTGGTTTTTATTTTATCTTGAATAGTCCAACGACAAGTATAGGACTGTGGACTCTAAGTATGGATTAATGTGGGTCTTGGAAAGATTCATTTTGTATTTTTGTTATACAGGCTTGGAGCTAGAACCAGCCCATTTTGACTATGTAAAAAGTTTGAGGACCTTATAACCACCTCTACCTAATACCAAAAAAAAATTTGAAAAATTTCCATCAACCTACTTCAACATTCCTTTGTCTAATAAAGGAAATAAAAAGGATATTTGGATCTCTTTTTTGGATAGACTAAAAGCTTGCTTGGCAGGTTGGAAATGTAAGTTCTTAACCATGGCAGGAAGGTTACAACTCATAAAGACTACTTTACAATCCATTTCTATTTATATGATGTCACTTTCAAGACTGCCAACATGTATTGCAGTAGAAATGGATAAAATTTAAAGAGACTTTATATGGAAAGGTTGTGAGAAAAAATTTAGGTTTTCTCTTTGTAAGTGGGATTGGGTTTGCAAATGAAAGAAAATTGGAGGAGCAAGCTTGCGAAATTGCAAACTTTTGATTTTGACTTTAGGAGCAAAGCTTGGATGGAGACTATTCAGAGACCAAAAAAAGAATTGGGCAAAAATATTACTTCAAAAATATATAGATTCTCTTGATGCAATGAAATTGTTTAGTAAAAGAACTCTACCCAAAGGATCGTCAACCTAGAACTTCATATCAGAGAGTTTGCATTTGATAAAGAAACATATTAGATGGTCAGTCAATGATGGAAGTTATGCAAATTTTTGGTTTGATGCTTGGTTGAAGCCTTATCCTCTCATCTCTGACTCAAAATGGAAACCATTGGATCAAGTGTGCATAGCATGTAAAGGTCCAAATGTTAAATATTATATTATTATGAGCAAAAACTCTAGAACATGGATGTATTTAAGTAACCTAGTTGAAGGAGAGGAACTCAAAAAAATGCAAATGAACTTCAAAATATGCTTTGAGAGTTTTATTTGCCAATTTTTTCATTAAAGGATGATTTGTTTTGGAATTTATCAAAGGATGGTGAATACTCGATCAAGTTGGGATATGAGGATTTAGAACAATCAAATTTCCTTCTCCCAAATATTTTCCTTGGAAGATTTCTATAATTAGCAATGCTCATCAAAAGGACAATAGGTTGGTTGGATAATGTGAATGAAATTAATTTCTATGGTTTTGAACCAATATACTTTGTTATGTCCATGATTCCTTAAACTATATTTTGAAACTAATTCACTCTACCTCTTGTTGGACCTCAGAGCAAGGGCCCACTCTACTAGGATAGTGGAAGATATTTAAGCATAGTTGCAGGTTTTCTTCAATGTTTTCTTTTTTCTTTCATTTCACTAAACAAGATAACATTTCTTTGTGTTTAAGTGCTACAATTATTTCATTTCCATTCTGAACTTTGTTTCAATTTAGCTTTGTTTAAATTCAAGTGTGCATCCAGTTATACTTTACTACAAGTATGCATTCCATTTAAATTCTATTTTTTGCAAGTAAGTTTTGTTTAAATCCATTTTTCTATAAGTGTGAATGTTGTTTTTCTATAAGTGTGAATTATGTTGATTTTAGAGCAACCTAAGTTTTTTTTTTTAGCATGTTTCATTGAATGGTTTAAATTTTAGTTGTGAGAGTTATTTTATTTTAGAATATACATTTTTGTTCATTTTATTTAAAGTATACAGAGCCTTAGGCAATCCAATACCCAAAATACAATTATGTGACCTCTAAAGCATATAGCCTTAGACTCCACCCTGGATTGATAAATTATGAAGTGCAAGTATTAACAACACTCATCAATTTCTCTACATCTCCAATTAGTAGAACTTCTTTAGATTAGCAAACTTGGGGGAACCCGACTAGGATCAAAATGATTACTATCAATAATCAAGTTTGTGAGTGTTTTCAAGTTGTTGAGAGAGATAGGGATTGTCCTACCTAAATCATTTGCATTCAACAAGAGCAAAATTCTCCTATAATTGTCAACATCAAATTGAGTGTGAGATTAAAAATAAGTGGTTAGTCATCCTTTTATGATTAAATGAGTGGTAGGTGAGAATATAAATCACATGCATAGAGAATTTGTAGTAGTAAAATTTATTCCAAGTTGTACCTAAGACAAAACTCACTATTGATGGAAATCAGACTCTTATAGTTTTAGCCCTACAACTACATGTTTTTGTTATTTATCCTTCAATAATTTATTTTATTGTTTATTTTTTATCATTAGCATTAATAAGTATTCATACTACCCATGGAATTCTCACATTGGTCGATTGATGGCATCATTGCAAAAAAAACATTAGAATGAAATTCATGACAAAGGATGAGAGATGATGATATTTATGTAAAATGGAGAGAACAACATAGCATTGAAGATATTTTCTAGAAAAGTAGCCATGCCTATATCTTAGTGTTTGAATATTTGTAAGAGGATGGTACAACACCAGAGATATTGTTAGCATGTATCAAAAGAGAGGAAAGATGTGATAGCCAAGATAGTTTTGGAAGATATGCACTAGAAATATTGTTGGAATTGAGGTCAAAAATAATTAGTTGACTGCAATTGATGATAGTCTATGGGATAACACCACTAAAACTATTAGTTGAAATATTGGCATTATGAAGGCGGGTATAGAAATATTGAATCTCTTTAACTTGGTAAGATTCAATGTCACTAGAGGAAGATGCCCTAATAAATATCTACTTGCATTAACAACTTAGACAAGGAATTTTTTGATAGTACATCATTAATTTTTCTAACTGAGAAAGCACAAGTTGGAAATTCACCAAAATTATGTCCACTAGTAATCCAAAAGAAACATATGGATTTTTCCCTTCATTCCAATAAATTATGAGAGCAAAGGGTCACTTAACATTTGATTATTTACTGGCACAAGGATATCTAGAATACTATTTTTTAAGTTTGCTATCATGCACAGCACTTGAAGAGGAAGATAGATGAAGGATATGAAGCTAATGAAAAATACAACGGTGATCCCAAGCGATGGTGACAAAAATTGCAACAAGCAAAGTACTTATTTTTTGTATTCAATTATATTTATTGTAATTTTTGCTTGTCATTTTAAAGATTTTGTATATCATGGCTAGTAGTGCATCAAAGTTTGTGTTACCCGATTCCCAACTATTGTGGAGAAATAATTATTTAGGTTGGAAAACTAAACTCAAAACTCAACTTGAGTTTCATAAAGTGTGGGAAGTTATTATCCACAGTGGAAAATAATATAAGGGTATTACGGATAGTTGGCATGGGCAACACATAACTCAATATTGATTATATTATTATATTGTAATAATGTGAGGGATGAGGGTTTAGTAGTCAACTCCCCAAAGTAGAATTATTTGATCTGGCTATCAAGAAATTGCATTTTAGTTGTGAAGTTATCTTTTATGAGAATAATGAACCACTCTCATCTTCTCTATAGGAATCTTCATATGACTCTACTCTAATAATACTTCATAGTGATAAAGATTTTTAAAAATATACCAATAAGGAAGCTTTTGGGGATAACAATAATAAATATAATAATGATGGTGATGTAGGCCAAATAAATCCACCACATCACACATGAAAAATACCCAAGTGGTACACTAGCACATTAAGAGCTTCAAGGGTAGACGAAGTTCCAAACACATCTACTATAGGATAGAGGATACATAGCATGGATTGTGATGAGGTAAATATAGCCTTGATGAGTAGTGTTGTATAAAATTTTAAACCATACATAGTTCAAGAATATCTTTAGTCTAAGTCTTGGAAGGATGTTATCGATGTTGACTATCAAGCATTAATGAAGAACAAGACTTGGCAACTTGTTTATCTTCCACCAGTGAAGAAGGTCATAGGATGCAAAAGGATATTCAATACTAAATATAAGTCAAATGGTAGCATTGATAATGTAAGGCACAACTTGTAGCCAAGGGTTATCCACAAAATGATGGCACTGACTATGAAGAAACATTTACACCTACAACTACGATAAAGACCATCATAATAATATTTGCTCTAGTTGCATAGTTCAGATGGAGGATTCATCAAATGGATGTCAAAAGCACCTTCCTCAATATATACCTAAAGTAAAAATTCTATATGATTCAACAAAAGGTATTTGTTACACCTGGACAAGAAAAAAAGGTGTGTAATTTGATTAAATTTCTCTATGATCTCAAGTAGGTTCCTCAAGCCTAGTATATAAATATAGATGAACATTTTGAAAATTATAATTTCAAGAGAAGTTCATATGATCCAAATCTATACCACAAGGAGCAAGAGAATATGTGATCATCATTTTATATGTAGATGATTTGGTCTTCATAGGTTGTTTTGAGAATAGTATTCTTGCAGCAAGGATGACTTGAAAAACTCATTTGATATGACTGATCTTGGACTATAGTAATATTGTCTCGTATTGGAGGTGTGGAAAACACATCACCACATATTTTCTCACAAATAAAATATGCTAATACATTTCTTGAGAAATATCGCATGAATTATTATAAGCCCAAGCCCATGATGACTCCTATGGAACCATGACTACAAATATTGCAATTTAACTCCTCTCCATCATGAATGCAACTCTATATCGATAGTTGGTTGGAAGTCTCATTTATCTAATATTAGTAGGCCAAATATTAGCTTTATTGTTCTTATGATTCATGCAAGAACTGAAAGTATTCCATTAGAAGATAGCAAAGCAAGTATTAAGTCATGTACTAGTTCCATGGAATATGGTCTTGAATATAAGAAGAGCAATCAATTATTCTTAACTGACCATACAAATGTAGATTACACTGGATGTATTGATGACCAAAAATCTACTTCTAGTTTTGTGTTATTTCTAGGATCTAGACCTATATCGTGGGGAAGTAAGAAATAACAAACAATTACTCAGTTTTCCACATAAGAAAAATATCACATTCTAAGAGGAGCTATTTGTGAGCTAATATGGTTGAAACATATGTTATTAGTCATGGGAGTACCATTAACTAAACCAAAAACCATGTACTACAATAATCAAGGTGTTTTGAAGCTTGTTCACAATCTAGTGTTCAATGAGCATACCAAATACATTAACGTGAACATGTTCAACAACACAATATCTAGATCCAATTTTGTTCTACTTAGGAACAATGTGCCTACATCTTCACCAAGTCACTTGCACATATCAAGTTTGAGGTATTTTAATATTTCCTCTCCAAGAAACTCTAAACTATGATGTAATAAGCAGGGAATGTTAGGAAATTATTAACATCATAATAAGTTCAGTGGTTATAATTTCTCAAAGTAGGATTCATGAGTTAGATATTAGTTGTAAGTGGTTATAGGTTGTTGTCTTATTATAAATTGTTATGTTATATTGGGCAACACCTTATGTATTTAAACAACCCTGATCAATGAATATTTCATCAAAGCATTTCACCAATATGTTGATGGTGCTTGTTAGGGTCTACCATATTTTATTGACTACATTGGCTTCTTACCTTTTTATGCATGACTAAAGCATGTTCATATTCAATTTTGGCCTCTTGTATTTCTTCATTCTATTGAAGCAAATTCATAAGAGTTTCAAAAGTGGGACTCTATTTAGTAACATTTAGGGTTGTGGCTAAAATATTGAGTGCAAGTGAAGTATTATTGGTACAAGCACGTCACCCCTAAGGATATTTTCTAACACTTGAAGTGAGGCTTATAATTCAATGATTTGTTACATAAAACCCTCTAATTTATTATCATTTTTCATCTACAAGCAATGCAATTGACTTTGTAGATGCCGAATCTAGTTTCATTTTTTGATCCAAATATTGTACTAAGTTTATTCCATGCATCCTTAGTGATTATTATATCATAAACATAAGTCTAGATCTCATTAGTCACATTGAACATTATGATTAATCAGTCTTTTTGGCTTGCTTTTTCAAGCTTTATTTATTCATTGGGATCAATAGCATATCTTTACATGGTACCAAATATCACTCCCTATAAATTTTTGAACTCAAGGTGAATCTTCAATTTCATCTTCCATGTAGTATAGTTGTCACCTTCCAACAACTAAGAATCAATTAACAACATCTTCAGGGTTTTATTACCATGTTCAATATTTACAAAAATAGAATTTGTGTATTCCATTAGATTGAGTACTAAAAAAGTTTTTAAATGTGTATATATGCTTGTACTTACAAAAATGAGTGCCTCAAATTACAAAAAATGGTAGTGTCTCACTAGGTAAAGACTTATATGGGTATAAATCAATTCAATCCATGTCAAATCACTAATGCAAGAAATATTTTAGGGAATTGGTCAATAGTTCAATCAACAATCAAAAGGTAATAAGGTCCAATGCTCCTCCACCTTTCACTTTAGTAATTAAAATAAGTGATGAGGACCACACTTGATGAATGTAATAGTTAGGCTTAATTATTCATGTTGTAGTTAGGCTTATATTTTTTTATTAGGCCTATGCTTGTATTGCGTGAAGCTTCTTACAACTCATGTTTGTTAGTTTGTTAGCTTATGTTTTAGTTATAGTGTATCATATTGTTATCTGGTTAGGATGATAGCTATCTTGTCTAGTTGGTTGGATAGCTAGTTGTCATCTATTTTTGTACTTATTATGTGTTTATTTAAGCACCCTAAATAATGTAATTTTTAGCTTCTTTTTTATCCACATCAATAAGTGGTTGAGTATTTAAACAACCAAGAACTCCTTCCCATAACACATGCGAGATAAACTTTGCTATGCCTTCAAACAAAAACAAATGTGCACTTTAACTAGATGAATGCAAACATGATGACATTAACATCAATGCTCTAATCAAATGCATCCTCTAGGACAATAACGACCTCTTGATGATGTCAATGCTCAATATCACAATACATGATTAAAACTTATTATGGTCATTGATTTTTAGTCTAACAATGCATATGTGAAGGTGATTTTAGGGTTTGAAAACATATTAGTTTTGAAGAGCACAAGCTTATACTGATGGGGGGGTGAACAATATAAGACCACTTTTTATCTTTTATTTTCCAATCAATATTATGCAATATATTAATGACAATATCAATAGCAATAATCAAAGCAATTCACAAATCACCACACACAATAGAGGCACCAATTTAACGTGGTTCACCCAATGTGGGCTACTCCATGGAGAAAATATTTCACTAAAATTTTCTCAACAAATCTCTTGGGAAACCTATCTTTATTACAATGTTTATGGATCTCTATCCAAAAGAGACACCAATTCCCTAATCAAGTTCGTAGATCTCTATCCACAGGAGAACTCATTCTCCTCTGCTCTGGTTGGTGATCTAGAAGAACTGATGTGTCCACTATACTAGCTTATGGATCTCTATCCACTGAAGACTCATGCCCTCACTCAAAAGACATATCTTCACTACCCTGGCTAATGGACCTCTATCCACTAGAGACTATCTTCTTCTATACTCTTTCACCTCTAAAGCTTACTCTCAAATCTGCACTAAAAACGGTCCTTTGATTTAGCACAAATATACTCAATCTTTGTCCTCCAATATGCATTAAACATAGTCCTTCGATCTAGCATAAATTTGCTCAATATATGTCCTCAAATCTTCACTAAACACAATCCTTCAATCTAGTACAAATATGCTCAATATCTATCTTTGGTCTAGCACAAACCTATCCTCAAATCTATCTTCAAGCCTTAACACAAAGCTTGACTCAATCACAAATCAACTCTGATAGATCTACCCCAAACCTTAACTCAAGGTTTGAACAAATCAATCAATCAACTCTGCTCACAATTCTTCTCAAAGACTTGTCTCAAATCTACCTTGTAAGCTTCCATAAAATCTCACACTAATCTCTCCACAAGTCCTCTCTAGAACTTGTCCAATCTGCTCAACAAGTATTTACCAAGACTTACCTCAAATCTGCTCAACAAGTCCTCACTAGAACTTGTCCAATCTTCTCAACAAGTCTTCACCAAGACTTACCTCAAATATGTATTGTAAGCTTCCACAAAAGCTTACTCAACTTAACTCAATTTAACACAAAATACTCTTCAATCACTTAGACAAGCTTCACACAAAATCTTGTTTAATCTTACAGAAACATATAGAGAATTGTTAGAGACTCAATATGCTTCACACTCACAACAATGCTCAATCACTTTCAATCTCTTTCTCAAAACAATTTAGAATATAGAACAATTTGTTTCACGAAACTTGAAGTATCACTTCAACACTTCCACCTGACTAGGCTCAATCAACTCCACTCAATCAATCACTCAATGAAACACTCCTTGCTTGCAAACCCTAGTACAAGCATATGAACACTCAATTATTTTAAACAATGCTTATCAAACAATCTCATATAACAATGATACTCATGATCTTGTACAAACCCTAGTTTCAAGATAGTTCTCAAAACACATAACAATGATACTCATGATCTTGCACAAACCCTAATCATGCATATGAAGGTTCATTCAATGTTTCCAAAAATGTTTATCAAACAAGGTTTTTATCATCAACTTTCACTTAAAAACCTTTAACAATCAAACTCAACAATGCTTATCAAACAACCCTTTTCTCTCCAACTTAGCATTCACAACATCCAAAAATCACTCACAAGGAATATGTGCCCATACCTTTTGTTTGATGAAGAATTGACCTTAAAAACCTATCTCAATCACAATTACTCTTTTGCCAATCTTAAGGTTTAGGTTAGCAAAAACCTTCTCAAAACTTCATTCAATAACTTCCTCACAAATTATTCTCACCATACAAAACATTAGATCTCAATTACACCTTATTACTCCTTTCAACTATTAAACCCAATAAGACTTTATTTTAAAATGATATTTAAACTTCTCTAAAGCCTTATTACTCCTTTCAACACTTTAATCACCAAAATCACAATATAAAAATTATTTTTCATAAACCTTATACCTCCCTAAAAGCTTATGCCAAACAAACCTTAGGACAAAAATTAAATTTAAAAATTAAATACCTTTTGCCCTTGGTGGTAATCGAACCCACATTGCGCTGCCACTAGCGCCCTAGTCGCGACTTCAACTACCGCATGATCTAGGTGCTCACGTGAGACCTAAGTGTGCCCGTGCACACTTATTCCCTACGTTGCTACCAAAATATTTTAAAATCAAAAGCTTCCTTCTTTTGTAGTCGCAAAGTCTTGAACCTGAGACCTCCCCTTTGCTACAACTTAGCGCCCAAGCCAATCGTCGTCTGGGCTAGCCACCCATATGGTTCTATGAATTTAGCGTCGCTTCCCTTTATTCCTTTCTCTTCCTTGGAGTTAGTGTTGTGCACACTTCTTCTCCCTTTCGCGTTCGATTGACGAGCACAGCCAAGAACACACGATTTTAGAAATTACCAATTAAGCCTTTGATTAAGGCTATATTAATGTCTTTCAAGGCATTTGCCTTCACATCAACGGATAGAGAAATTAGACTTTGCATTTCGAAAATAATATTTTAATTATAATTATTTAAATTCAAAATGAATTTAAATATTATAATTAAATATTTAAATGTCCTTTGGGCCTTTTCAAATAAAATAAAATATAAATTTCCTTAGGTTTTTAGGGAAACCTTTTGCCATTATCACCTTAGAAAAATAACCTTATTATTTTCTTTTAACCACCATGGAATGGAGATATCTTTTCAACCCTTTTCTTTTACCCAAATATTATAATATTGTTATCCTTCTTGCTTATCTTTTAATGCTTCAGCCATATAATATTTAAATTAAATATTAAATCCTTGCCTCTTAGAAAATCAATCATGAACCATTTGCTTAACATTCTTTAGACATTATAGGTCCGAGGTGTAGACCAATTGGTTCATCCAAACCCCATAAGGGGGCGAAGGTCCAAGGTTCAAATCTCGGGCCTCGTCGGACTAAACGCGTGTCCCTTTCCTGGTGCTTTTAGTGGTGTAAAAGGTTTAAAATGATTGTGGCATGGTGGTTATAGGGGCGGATTATGCGAAGATCTATGTGGCGACTTCTGGGTGGACAGCACAGAATACTGTGGTGGTCATAAAAAGTTGGACAACCTGCCCGAATTCATGGCGGCTACCGATTCCACCATGTAAATTCAAAAAAAAAAAACATTATTTTGATATTTGCTTAATATTCCTTTGACATCAATGACAACAAATCCTGCTCATATTTCCAACAAGTTTCTTCCTTTGAATGTTACCCTCATTTCAGTAGATAATGATGTCTCCCTTCGATGATGCCTAAAATAATCAAGTGCCTTCACCACCTACAATAATTTATGCTTAGTAAATGAATATTACTCTCATTGAAGACATCCTACTCAATGCCTCCACCCTGTAATCTATTCATAATCTACGTGATGAGTCAATTGTGTCTTCACATTAGTGTTTCTTACAGCAATTCATGCACCATTCATGTGAACATAAAGTCTTGTGAATATTTGGAATGTATGGACAACAACGAATTCTAGATGAGCATTGCTTAGAAATACTACTTGTATGATGCACAACATCACATGATCTTAACATTGTCTAGTTTTTTTTAGAACAAGATGACTCTTGATTGCCTACAGAGTTGGCAAATATGGCATTTGCACTATTACTTTGAGAAGGCATACAAGACATTTATTTGACCACTTCTAGATATCCTAAGATGACTTTCCATGTTAGATAGCACTCAAGATAGTTTGAGCATAATTTCTTAAACATCTTTACTCAATTGTAAAACAACATTTTGGTTTCAAGACAACCCATAAATAAATTAAATGACCCTTCCACTATTATATGCCACATAATGACTTATTTTACCTTTAGATGACTTGTATCCTTGCTCTAGATACCTTGTATTTTCTTCTAGATGATATTTTTGCTACTTTAGACGATCATATTCAAACTTGCACATACTTCATCTTAGATGACCTAATTGTTGATGACTCATATTCAACTCAAGATGGTTCTTTGTTAACTTAGATGACCTAATATTTGAACCAAGATGATGATGACTTTTATATTGGCTCGTTCTACATAGCATAGATGCAAGATAAAGACAACAATATAAAATTGGATGACCCTTGCATTGTAACTTATGCATGCATTAGATGACCCTTCCACCACTTTAACTTCAAACAACCTCAAATGGCCTCTTGATGCTTCATGATAACAACAGTCTTTTCTTGAGATGACATGTATGACCTTTGCCTTTATAACTTGATCTTATGACACAATCAATTATGGCTTGCAACTCCTTGTCATTTAAATGTCAACAAGCGGCAATGTCATTGCTCGTCTCAACCACTAGACGATAACTCCAACAAACTTGACTAGACAAACTTATGTTTTTCAATTTCAAACTTACAAATATAAATAAATAAAATAAGAAAGCAAAAAATTCTCCAATACATTTGCTTTGCCAAGAACTTCCCCCTTGAACAAACTTCATGATCATTAAGTTCCATCTTGGATTGGCCAAGAAGACTACAACTCTTGTTTGCAACTCTTGAATTGACCAAAGTAGATTCTTGAACTTGAAAGGTATATAAACTCTACAATTTTGGTCTCACTTTCACAATGTTGAAGCTCAAATACCAAATATTATGAACATAGATTAGATGCAACAAACTTTGCATTAATATAATAGATTTGTATATATAAAAAAGAAGCAAAAATGAAGAGATCTCCTATTACAACTAAATGTATAACTACTAATATCCCTTCATAACTACTTATATAATTATATTATCATAATACATCACAATATAATGTTCATAATAATTATTAATAAACAATCCTTGATATTAAAATTAAAAAACAAATATTTACTAAATTAATATAAAGTACTTTTGCATAAATCAAATATCCTTTAATCAAAAAAATTATAAATAATAAAAAAGTACAATAAACTCTTTAAAGAGACTCTAGATAACACAAGCAAAATAATACTCATTGGTAACCATGGCCTATGGTCGAGCAAGCCTAATAATGTCAAGGCTTAATAAAAATGAGCATAAAGAAACTATTGATATATCAATATACCTATCTCATATCTAAATAAACTTAAATATAAGTCTAAAAAATAACTATTGGTATTTAAATATCTACTTGTCTTATATATTTTTGGTATATATATATATATATATGAACATTGAACTACTTTATTTTAAAATTTTATATATTTAAGGTTTAATAAGGTAATTCAATGTTTTACATGTTTTATAGTTTTTAGAGTTGAAACTCTTTGTTTGGTAAAACTAAATAAAATAGTCTAATATTATAAAAAGGTTTGGATCCTTTCAAAAACTTAAATTTTGTCCTAATAAATGAAATTATAGTACACTCACACTCCACAAAGAATTTATAGTTAAAATTTTTTTTTTTTTTTTTTTTTTGAATACGAACCTCTATAAATCGTTGGGTAAAGATATGGACTGTCGAGAGAATATAATAGGGACAGCCCACCAACAAACACTAAGCCACTACCAACTTGTCTATCCCTCGTGTTAAAATTTTAGGATAAAGCATAGGTATTTTGAAAAATTTAAGATAAATCGTAGATATTTTGAAAAGATCCAATCCTTTGTATAATAGTTTGAACTTAAATCTCTTAAATAAAAACTCAAAAACATACTAATAGAATGTTTACAAAACTTATTTGAAAAAAATAGATTAAAACAAGCTTAAGAAAGCCCCCTTTATCTCTTTCTTGCCTGATGTTATGGACATAGTCCAAGCTAGAACAGTTTAAGGGATTACGTTATGTTTGGCGTGGAATTAACCCAAATTACTTGAATTACCATGCTTCAAATAGAATAAAATATAGAAGGTTCCTTACCTTAACCTTTCATTGTATTTTTTTAAAATCCAAGTATCTATTTTAGACAATCAGTATGTAATTGTGGGTAATATTCGAGTACCAACACGTAACATCTTAATGGAGTAGTACCGAGTATAACTGTTTATAAAAATTGACTGGAAGAAACTTCTGAACCATTCGACACTCAATATCTTAATAATCTCATATAATATATTCAACACGGGATTGCTGGCAAGTTAGTGGAAACATGGACCAGGAATTTGATACTAAAGTCTAAATCATATGTGCGTTTGACGTAACACGTAAAGGAAAGCCAAAACAAACTTCCTGCAAATTCTTCTTTTGCAGTTAAAGTTGTGATAACCCCACTATTTTTACAAGGTTCAAATCATATGGGCTGCTTCTACTGACGAGTGCGGGGTTCAAACCAGATGGGCTGCTTCTACCAAACCTATTCCTCTTAGTTATTGTTGACTTGGTGTGAAGGGGACCAGGTCGTGGTCTAACGTCTAACGCATATTCAGAGGATTCATATCAGACTTCTATCTGGTTATTTTGTTAAGATATGCATGAAAATTTTATAAACATGACATATTTTTTTTTTACAGTTATATAGGAGAGTTGGTGACAACCACACTATTATTTTTAAGAAGCCACAAGTGCAGGGGTCAAATCACATGGGCTGCTTCACCGGTCCTGGGAAGAGAACCACGGGTGTGAAGGGGAACACCGGTCGTTACGAAGAGGACCACTGGTAGCTCGGGATTCGTCGATCTAATACATATTCAAAGGATTCAAATCGAACTACTACCTGATTATTTTATTTGATAACTGCAAATTCATCTTTGATATATTAGTGGGTTTTTTCTTTAAGATATGAATGAAAACTTTATAAGAGTGACATATTTGACCCGGCTGCATGCTTCTCGGTGTTTGATAACTAGTGATATATGCTCATAGTGTAAAAAGGCAAGATTAATATTCTACGGAATGTGGCATCTCATATTCTATATTTTATACTCATATTCTATATTATATAGAGATAGAATATGGTGTCATGTATTCTAGCACTTTACAGAGAATTCAACATTTATATATTCTAAAGCTGGAAGCTGCAGGCATTGAATTAGAGCTGCAGGCATTGAATTAGACGCACACTTTTGCCTTGATATTCAAGATGCCAGATAATTTAGGCACCATTTCAAAGATTGCATGGGAGAATGGTGCATAATTGTCCACATTCAAACAAAAGGTCCCTCTCTGTGTGATAGCTACGCTTTCAGAAGAAAACCAATATTTATGATTCACACAGAGGATGGGTACGAACATTTAAAAAGGTTATGTGATATCTAATCTTGTCACATGGTGAGTCTTACACAATAAACCACGGAGGTGGGGCTAGATTCCAATTTCCCTTCTAGATGACCCAATCCACAAAATTTGCTTAATTGACCAATGAAAGTTTTTACACCTTTATTCTTATTTTTTTGTCTCACATATGACCCTTTTCCATCGGTCCTTATCAGGTCCTGACTTCTATTTAAACATATTTCTCAATTCAAACCTTAGTTTATTAAATTCACAAATAAAGTTATCAATGATAAGAAATTTACAGTGGTCTTCTTCAATTTTGATTGAAGGTATAGGACAGAATTTTAGAGATATCCCTGTGGTCTATTTAGGGTCCCTTTGCATTTTAAAAATCTGAAGACAGTTGTGTGGAGGAATCTTTTGAACCGTATCAAAGAACTAATTAACCATTGGTCTCACACATGGTTAACCTTTAGGGGTAGATGAACGTTTTTACAATCAGTTATTCAGGCCAGGTCGATGTACAATTTTTTTATCATTACTACCCCACATACCATATGGAAAGAGTTGGACAAGATGGCTAGAAAATGTTTATGGGGAGGAGCAAAAGGAGAGAGGAAATTGGTTTTAGTAGGATGGGAAAAACTAAGTCAGCCTAAGACAAAGGGAGGTTTGGACCAAAGAAGATCGAACCTAAATAATAAAGCTTTGGTTGAAAAGCTTTATTGGAGGTGGATCTCCCAACCGATTTTTTTATTTAGTAGAGTTTTAACTAGTAAATATTTGGGACAAGTGAACCCGAATGAGATGAGTCGTTTCCCTTTGGATGGTAATGGGTCCCTATTGTGGCAAGCTTTAAAGATAGGATCTCAAGTAGTGAAAGATAAACTATTTTGGAAAGTGAGGAGAGGGGAGAAGGCACGATTTTGGACATATTCATGGGATCAATATCCACCTATCATTGTTGAATTCCCATAACTGCAACCAATAAAAACAATCATGGAAAGCAAGGGTTGGATCAAGATTGAAAGTTATTTCAACACTAATCAACTAGGGGATTATACATTTAAGCAACTTAAGAAGTTGGACAAGTGACCAATTTCAATCCCTACGTAATTGGCACCTATCATGACTAAAATCTTGGTAGAAATATTTCTCACATGTAGGGATGAGGAAGATGAATTAGCTTAGGGCAATGGGAGCCTTGGAGTCTACACGGTGAAGAATGGATATGAAAATATCCTTCTAGAACCTCCTCCTCATGCATATCAGGTTGAGGATTGGAGAAAGATATGGCAGTCCAAAGGTTGGTCGAAAGTAAACTTCTTTGTTTGGTAGTCCAAAGGTTGATCAAAAGTAAACTTCTTTGTCTGGCAATTCATGCACAATGGAATTCTTACTTTTGATAATTTGAGACGTAGGGGAATAGTTGGCCCATCCTAGTGTGTTTTATGCTACAAAAGTGAGAAAACATTTGGCCACTTGATGCTTGAGGGCCCGTTCATGTGCTAGATATAGGAGAGATGGTTTTTAGAGTATTAAATTCGAGCCAATGATGATCTGAACCAGATTAATATTTTGGAAATATGGAGGAGAGGCAAATTTAAATTTGAAGCTCTTTGTATTGGGTAGAAGCTTAGATTAAACTTTATTTGGTGATAATTATGGTTGGATATAAATGACAAAAAAATTAGATAAACCTTTTATCCTTGAATGGCATTTGGCAGGTCATTTGGAGCAAAGTCGCAAAAATTGTGGTAATGTATGCTAAAGAGGAAACCTAGGCTGATATAGGGACGATGGAGAAGGAAGTTGAAGTGTAGGAGGGACATGATAGAGATAGTTGGAAAACACCTCCAAAAGGATGGATTAAAATTAATTATGATGGAGCTACAAAAGGCAATATGAGTAGAGATGGAAATGAAGTGGTATGTAGGAATTATGTTGGGATAGTGCTCTTTATTGGGAACTACAAGGCTTGGGCAAGGGCATAAATAATGAAGCAAAAGCCTTAGCTATCAAATTTGCTTCTATCTAGGCAGTAAGATAAGGTTATAAGAGGATAATCATAGAACCAAATTATCAAATATTGGTAGGAGCTCTAAATTGCATGAGGAACTTTGCTTTAGAAACGTGGAGGATCAGGATGCTCGTCACCCAAATTAAGGAGTTGTGGAGGAAATTAAATGATGTGATCCTAATTTATGTGGGTAGAGCTTTGAATACAATGGCAAACTTCTTGGTTAAGACAGGTACTAAGAAGGAGGTAGGGGTTTAATGGACCAGTGGTATGGCTATTGAGGATAAAGGTTGGCGAGAAAATCCAACATTTGGCTAATTTGGACAACCATTGTAGATATATAGTTTAGGAGATTTTGGCTCCAATGTAGATCTCCTTCTAATGTTGTAACCAAAAGTAGTTAGTTCTTAGGATCATAGGTTTTAGAGTTATGGAAGTTTTTTGGAAAGTAAAAAGGAGGAAGTTGGTGCTCTTGTTGGCTAAGGATGGGAAGAGTCTAGTCCAAACTTGTAAATTATCTTGTTTTAGTTTAATTTTTTCAAATTCTTTTTCAAAAAAAACTTATTTTACAAACTTAAGTTTAGAGTGTCTCTATATTTTATAATTTTAGTTAAATTTATTACAACCTTAAATAATTATAATATATATATATATATATATATATATTGATTTGGTTAGTGTGAGAAACCCCTATGACCAATGCACAGGGCTAAGCAATCTCCTCCCAACCATGACCCCTCGTAAAGCCGAGAGCTATGCTTATCAATAGGGAATTTAACACACGCCACCACACACCCACCCCCTCACACACTCGCCCATGTCGCGGTTTGAACCTTGGACCTCCAAAAGAAGAGCCAAAGCCCGAACCATTGTGTTGTCCCCTATGGGACTAAAACCTTATGTTAAGAAAAATTATTTCTCGTATCCCCTGGGGGCTAGGACTTTCTGTTCCACAATGCCTATCTCATCCGGGTATACCCCTCAGGCTAGCTTCCAGGCTAGGGGGTTTTTTGTGTATTTGACGCAGGTCACCAGGCTTGAACCCCAAACCTCCTTTCGAGGATTGAGGAAACTTGCCAGTAAATTACCTTATGCGGATACAATTATATATAATATTTTAAACTCATCTTCTTACATTTAGGGAAAATAATTAAATCTATTTATTTAAAAATTTATCTTATAAATTTATGCAGTGGTAAGGGCTTTGGCCTCTCTTTAATAGGTCCAAGGTTCAAACCCCACACAATATAAGGGGACCAGGATCCCTCATAAAAACCTGTGTAAACTCATTGAGTAGTTGCAAGCTTGTTGAAATGGTAAAGTCTTTGGCCTCTCTTTAAGATGTCCAAGGTTCCCCACTCAGTATGAGGGGACCAAGACTCCTCATAAAAACCTGTGTAAACTCATTGAAAAATACAATCAAGTGGCATTAGCTTAATCGATTAGATTCCTTGATATTTAAAAAGAAGACCAAATTTAAAATCTTACCAAACAATACATAAATAATAATATCTAAGTTTTATTGTAATACCACTATGTGATGATGATGTAATACGAATGAGACCTATTTCAATCCCATATAACCAATTGAAAAAATAAATACCACTATGTGATGATGATGTAATACAAATGAGGCCCATTTCAATCCCATATAACCAATTAAAAAATTATTATCTTATAAATGTAAGATCTCTATAAAAATAGGGAAACCTTTGGGAATTTATTTGAGGCAAAAATAATCATTGGTGATAAGATCCGAGCCATTGAAAATCATATCCAATACGAGGAACATGATGTGCAGCTTAGGGAACAAGAAAGAGAGCTACTGGTTGAATATTACAATATTTTGTCCATGGAGGAAACCTTTTGACGGTAAAATTCAAGAGCTCTCTGGCTCAAACAAGGTGATTCCAATACGAAGTATTTCCATGCTCTCACCCTCCGACACAAAAGCATCAAAAAAATTAGAAATTTGATCAGGTCGGATGGCACCAGCACGAAAAATAAATATAAGGTGAGACGTGAAGTTGTAGCACATTTTCAAAATATTCTTGGAGTGGGTCAGCCAAGTAACCCTCAAGCTATTGATTCTCTTCTCCAAAATATTCCCTGTTTAGTCTCTAATGAAAATAATGATAGACTACTGGCTGAATTTTTTGCAAACAAAATTAAAGATGTTGTGTTTTCCATATCTGTTGATAAAGCACCTAGGCCTGATGGTTTCTCTCCTCACTTCTTTCAGCATTTTTGGGATATTATCAACACTGATGTAAGCAAAGCCATTTAATTTTATCAAGTGACCAAGCGCATCCTAAGAGACATCAACTTCACCTTTATCACCCTTGTCCTGAAGACTCAGCAATGCAGAACAATTTTTTATTATAGGTCGATTAGCTTGTGCAATGTCGTCTACAAAATTTTGACCAAGACCATTGCCAACAGAATGAAGAAACTGCTCCTTGGTATTATTGATTTATGTCAAGGCAACTCGGTCAAGGGAAGGCTTATAACTGATGGTATAATAATTGTTCACGAACTGCTCAAATCTGTCTCAACAAAAAAAAATCCAAGCCTTTTTCTCAAGTTAGATATCACCAAGGCATTTGATAGGGTCTCTTGGAGTTTTTTGTGTTGTGCTGGAAAAATTCGGCTTTCATCTAGAGTGGATTGCCCTAATCCGGGAATGTCTTTCGTCTGCCTAGTTTTCTATCATTGTAAATGGTGTTGTTGTTGGGTATTTCAAGAGCAACCAAGGAATCAGGCAGGGGGATCCTCTTTCCCCTTATTTATTCATAATTCTTGCAAAATCCCTTAGGAGGGCACTCAATTATGCCTGCTCTAATGGTACTATCTCTAGGATAAAGGCCTCCTCCATCTCCCAACCGGTCACACATCAATAATTTGTTGATGATACGTTACTGGAAACCAAAGCTTCAGTTTTTGAAGCAAGGGCAATCAAGAATATCCTAGTCTCCTACAAGCTTGCTGCTGGACAAAAGGTTAAAATCTCATAAAAGTGAATAGTATTTCATGCATACTCCCATTGTCAGATAACAAACGATTGCTAGAATCTTGGGTTGCAGCATATCAAGCCTTCCTTCCACTTATTTAGGTATGCCCATTTTCCATGGTAAACCTCCTACAAATGTGTGGAACATCTTCGAGAAAATTTAGAAAAAGTTGGTCGGGTGGAAAGGTTGTCTCCTCTGCTAGGCAACGAAAGCGACTCTTGTTCGAGCTTGTTTGCAAGGCGTTCTGGTGTATTTCTTGTCTGTATTAAAAGCTCCAACTTCTATTTACAAGAAGATTGAACATATACAAATGAGATTTCTCTAATCAGGAAGCAAAAATACCAATAGAATTCCCCTGGTTTCTTGGGACAAAATTTGCTTGAAGAAGAATCAAGGAGGGTTGGGTTTCAGGAAAGCTAGTAAGATGAATTCTGCTCTCATTGGTAAGCAAGGCTGGAGAATTATCCGAAATGAACAAGCCACCTGGATCAATATCATAAAGGATAAATACCTACAACAACGATCCTTTCTAAGTGTGATTAATACGAGACCCATCCTTAAATTTGGGCTCAGGTAACAGCTAGGAAATGGAACATCTATTGACTTTTGGAAGGACAAATGGCTCAGTAATCACCCTCTGATCAGTGATGCTAGTCTCTCCTGCATCAAGCCAATAATTGATTGCCTGTTTGGTTCTAAGGTATGTAATTTATTTTCTAGAAACTATAATGGAGCTAGATGGAAGCCCTTTCCCTCTATCAACATCAACATTACTCAATCCTCTACTTTTTCCATTATTGTTGGTCTGATGCGCACCACTATTATTCCTAGGAACCCAAATGCTTTAGACTCTCTGTTCTGGAGCCTTTGTGAGGATGATACTGTTAAATCTGCCTACTACGTCCAAACTAGAGAAGTCAGCTCCTAGCCTGAATTTAAGACTGTCTGGTTGAAAATTCAAATCCCTAAAGTTACCCATTTTTTTGGCTTATTTATTTAAAAAAATCTTAACCATTGGCAATATAATCCATAGAGGCCTAATACTCCCTAATCGTTGTGTCCTCTGTAAAAATAGTTGGGAATCTATGATCCATATCTTTCTTAAGTGCTCGTTCTCTAATGAAGTGTTGTCTTCCTTTCTTAAGCTGGCCAACATGTCTTAGGTATACCCAAAAGCTCTTATTGATGTTTGCCATCAGTGGCAAAATCCATTTTTGAATCCAAAAATTCATGCTTTTTAATTGTATTGTTTTCCTCATTTTTTGTGGTAGGTATGGTTGGAGAGGAACAACAGAATTTTTGGCACTGCTGCAAAAGACGTCAGATCAGTGTTCTCCCAAGCTATATTGTTTGCCATTAAGAATGCTAATATCATCCAAGCTGAAAATCCCAAGAACCAATGGGAATTATCCATTTTTAATACTCTTAAATTTTAAATTGACACCCCCCAAGGTCCTCAAAAATTCGACAGGTCAATGATGAAATGGATTCCCCTACCTTGTGTATGGGTCAAGCTCAACGTTGATTGAGCCTCAAAGGGAAACCCTGGTAGGGTTGGAGGAGGTGGTATTTTCAGAAATAGTCAAGGTAAAGTCATGTGCACGTTTGTTGAGTCCATGGGCAGTCAAACCAATAATTTTGTTGAAGCCTGTGCGTTATACCTTGGCCTCCTCATTTGCAAGTGGCTTCGATTTGAAAGACTTATCATAAAGAGTAATTCTATGAATGTCATTTGATGCATCCAAAAATGTCAGCTTCTTGTCTGGAGTATGTTCAACATTGTCCAAGAAAGCTTGAAGATAATTGAAGGCATCAAATATGTTACAATTCAGCATGTTTACCGGGAAGGAAACAAATTTGTTGACCTCCTTGCCAATCAAGGAGTTGAACAGGATAACCTCCAAGTCTAGTATGACAATTTACCTCAATGTATTGTGGCCCACACTTATGCAAATGGAAATCTTAATCTTTAACTGGTTTGCTGGTGCTGATGTGGTTGATTGGGGGCCTAGTGGATGGACATGGTTTGTCTGACATGAATTCCAGCACATATCCTCATTTCCCTTATGTGCTTTTGTGCAATCCATCTTGGGGTAATTTTGAGGAGATGTGGAGATTTCATAATGCAATTGTCATCTGTGAACCCAGGTGGCAAGGAATGTGGAAATTTCACAAGGCAACTATCACCCATGAACCTAGGTGGCAAGGAATGGCAAATAAAACTACTAATTTCTAGCATAGTGGAAGTGGTTGCTCCAATAAGCTCATAAATTGAACCTCGTAGAGCCAAATGTTGTAATCTTGGTTGGGCTTTTTATTTCCTTTTGGGTACCATTGCTATAGTTTGGACCCTTACTCCATTTTGTTTCTATCTGCGCCTTCTTTCTGGTTTAAAGTTGGTTGTTTCATTGCCTTTTGGGGTTGTTTTTTTTCAGTTCAGTTAGTTTACTTCTGGCTAGTTGTCTTTGTTGCATTTGTGTAAAAGGTTCGAGACCTTTCAAAACCATTTTTATCAACCAATCAAAAAAATATCTCTATAAAAACTTGATTTATCTCAATAATAAAAATACGTATCATAGCCTAGGTGTTGGGATAGGAAATACTCTCCAATAATTAAAAAAGAAAGTCTCATTATTATCACATAGGAGAGTCCACTATTTTTAGTAATTGGTAAGTGTAGGATTCAAAGCATCCAATAAATCCATCTGTCTTGTTGTTTTTGACTCGACGTGATACGAGGACCATCGGTTGCTCGAGGTTCATACCATTGTTTTCAGTCTAGCGCACACTCAGAGGATTTAGTGCATACTACTACATTTGGAAATATTTGGCTTCCCCTTAAGGTTTGAACCTAGGTCTCTTCTTGGTAAGTACCCAACCACACTTGCACTTACCAATCCACCTAACCCTTGGGGTTTTATAAAAAAGTCTCATTTTTACTATGCACGCAACCACCTAAAGTAATAGAGACTTTCTATTCAAAGGCCTAAGCCACACCTTCCAACACAATAACTTAATTATATGTAAAAAAATGTTTATAAATTTTATTTTATTTTATTTTTGTTACATAGAAAATTTTAATAATTTTTAACTTATTGGGTGAAGATAAAGTTAATAAAATTTTACCTTTTAATGAGGCTCTAGAATTTTAATTCAAGTCGATAATAAAGTTACCTAAAAGGTGGCTGTTGTTTTTTTAATAATTTAAATATAATTTTTTAAATATTCTATTAACTTATTAAATATGATAACAAAGGATTAATATTATATAAATACTTAAAAGTATTTTTAGTATATATAAGTTTTTTATTGAATAATTTTATTTGATTAAAATTAGGAAGTATAACTAAAAGAAATATTTAAAAAGCTTATCATCACTATGTTCATTTATACATCATTTTTCGGGTTTAAAATATTAAATCTAAAAAATAAAGAAAATATTAATTTAGGCTCAAGCAGCTATTGAAACTAATAATGCAGTTGATGATGATGAGCTATTATCAGGATCTTTTAAGGGTTTTTATTTTACATGGGGCATTTTCTTTCAGCAAATGACAAAGGTGTTTTAGCTCCATATACACCTTTGAACTTGTACTGAAATTTGCAAATTCAAAGAAGAGATGAGACATAGAAAATCTTCCCTTCCAAACTCGTGTTGTTAATTTTTGAATATTCTTTTAATTCTACAATTTTAGAGGAAAAAACATCTCAATTCATATTATGTGGCATACGTCATTTCCAGGAGTAATTCATTCTTAGAACAACCATAGCCCAAGTAATATGAGGGATCTTCCAAGTTCTGAGAAAATTTTATCATCGTTTTTAGGCTAAGGGATTGGTGAGCAAGACTAGAATATATGCATTGGATTTTCTAACTGTTGATATGCATAGCATATTGGGGGAGCAAGGCCAATATGGTTGAGTTGGCTCACCACTAGGAGACCTCCTAGTAAAAGACCATGCAAAATTTATCTTTTTTGGTTCTACTAGAAATAGTTAGAATGTGTGTATATATTTCAACCATTTTTCTTAAGAAAGAATAACTTTCTAGTACTTTTTAAGTTAGGGGGCTAGGCTTGGGGCTAAATAAAGTCATTTGTAGGCTTTTTTATTAGAGTACACAACAAAAATTTAATGACCAAGCCAATTTCAATCTTGGGTCCACTCATAGTTTGGTATAAATGGGACAAGGGCTTTAATAAATTCTGGAAGAGAGTATTTAATAGCAATTTCATTAAGAGTCATTCTCCTATGTCTATGTTTAACAAATCTGCCAAAGAACTAATATACTTCTTATATAGTCTTTTTGTTGAGATATCTTTGTAAAGGGCAAGTAGGCCATAATTGTTTGTGAAATACAAGAACCACCATAGAATTTGAGAAAGAGTTGAAAAACCTTTGGAAGAGAATCCCCCACTAAAAAAAACTTAATTTTATCCCAAGCCTACCAAATACTCGAAGAAATAGATGTACCAAAAATCTTTATCTAGCCTAGCCAAAATAGAAGAGTATGAAGGCCAAGGCCTTTCCACGAAGATAATCCTTTTAGATGGGCCTTAAGAAGTGTATTCCTAAGAAATCTCTTCCATGGCTCAATACTCGTAGCCATACAAACCACCCATTTCGCAACCAGGGCCCATCCTTGTTTTTTATATCAATTAAACCCTACCCCCATGTCTTGAGGGGTACAATTATTTAATCAAATATTATTAGATTTTTTTAATAGATCATATTTAATATATCAATTTTTAACACGCACATATACATATAAATAAATACATACATATATAATGTTTTAATTGGTTAATTATTATGATGTTATAACTTAGTGACAAGATTTAATACTCCACCTTCATATTAAAATTCCATATATTTTTATAACACTTGAGCTTATTAAGATTTACATATGGGATTTGAACCTTACCTCACGGTATAAAACTCTTTGCTCCTCATCACTTGCCCCAAATGTAATGTACACATATATATTAGTACAATTAGCAATACATTAAATTTATAGAAGAAATTATTGCTTATGTTTTTTAATTAGTTGTCAAAGAAGCCATTATCTTCCCATAGTCCTTGACAAACTTTCACTAATATCCTATAAGGCTAAGGAATCCTCGAATATTCTTCAATGTTTGGGGTTTGGGTCGCTCCTTCATAGCCTCAATTTTTGTTGGATCTACATGGATAACGTCTTTGAACATAATGTGCCCCAAATATTCTACCTCTATTTCCTGAAGGTGCATTTAGATTATTTGACTCACAATTGCTTTTCCTACAGGAGCTTTAACACCTAGTCAACATGTTGTAGGTGCTCTTCCCATGTTTTGTTGTAGATCATTATATCATCAAAAAATACCAATGCATACTTTTGTAGATATGATTTTAGAACCCTATTCATTAAACCTTGAAAAGTCAATGGTGCATTAGTGAGGCCAAAGGGCATGACCAAGAAGTCATGATGCCCCTCGTGGGTCCTAAAAGTTGTTTTGGGGACATCCTCCTCATGGACACAAATTTTATGGTACATTGATCCGAGGTCCAATTTGGTGAAATATTGAGCACCATGCAATTCATCCAGCAATTCATCAATCACAAGGATGGGAAACTTATCCTTGATAGTTATATTATTAAGTTCATGAAATTCCACACACATTCTCCATGAACTATCCTTCTTCTTGATCAATAAGGCAAGGGCTAAAAAAGGACTTGTGCTTGGACGAATTAACCCTGCATTCAATAGTTCCTTCATCAATTGCTCAATCTCATTCTTCTGGTAATGGGGGCACCTATATAGCCAAATATTTGGAATTTGGACCCTAGGAACTAAGTTCATTCTATGATCTTTAGGTCAACTAGACGGTAGTTTTTTAGGTTCAATGAAGAACTATTGATTCTTGGTTAAAATGGATGACAAGTCCAAACCCATCCTTTCATTATGTATAACACATAACTACATTTGGCAAAAATCTACCCACAATTTCCCTATGACCCTTCTTAATCAGTTTTTGCATTTAATGAGATGTTATAACCTTAGATTTTCCATATTTCACTCCTTGAATGGTGTGGGTTCTATTGTTGATAGTGAATTGCATCAAAAGTTTTGAAAAGTTCCATGACACCATTCACAATGTTCATAACTAGGTGCAATCTAATATAATATCATTAGGGAATTGAGCTTCTTTCTCTACGAAGATAAGTATTTACCAAAATTGTAGAATCGATACAATGCCAAGGCCCTCAAAGCTCCTTGGAACCAAGTCATCTTCGTGATCATGGAATTTTTCACATTGGATTCCAACAGGGAGGTTCTACGCAACTTCCATGTAATGTTTTTGAACCAATTGAGATGTAAAGGGCTCATGAATATTACATATTTTCTTTTTCGTTCCCTAGTGAAAATAATGATAGATGTGAAGGGAGGGAAAGGTTCAAACCCTATTCACCAAGGATTAGCCTTAATGATTTTCAAGTACGTGGATAAGAATAAAGGAGTGGCAATGGATGAGGCTCTTTCACATATTGAGTACCAAAAAATCCCTCTTGTTTTTTATTCACCCTCGATCTCTTCTAACTCTTCATCTAGTGACTCCTTAGAGTCAGAGTCGGAGGACCTCAAAAATCCCATTATCTCTGCAAAATATAAGGTCAATAATTTAGGTGGCATATCGGTTTCACCTAGATGTATCATGGGTGGATGCACAAGATGCTCTAAATGCCTATCCATGAAGTCTATGAAGTTTGAAACCTCCTCTATCATAGTGGAAATGTCAGAATCAAAAGAGCATTCTCTAGTAAAGAAGAAAGGTAAGCTGTTGGAGAAAACAACTGAAATCAGATAAAAGACTCCCTTGTCGAGACCTAAGTTGTTCAATATAATGCCCTTCCTCAACAAGCTGAATGAGAAGCACCAAGCTCTAATAGGGTCTCTTTGTTTTGTTATATCTTTTATTGAGGAGATTCAAGGTATGACTCAATCGTAGCATGGCGAACCAAGTTCCCCTAAAATGAACATGAGGAACGGGGAAATCATCTCCTAAGGCATAAGTGTTTATCTATTCTGGTAGTTCTCCGAGTCTTGTCTATTATGGATAGCAATCCTTTTATTTTATTTTCCTACGAGATTGGGTGATCCAGCTCGACGATGGTTTGTTTGATCAACTATTTTGTTTTGGCAATTTATTGTTTTAATTGGGTGGTCCTTTTAGTTAGAGTCTCTTGGGCTGAGCCTTGAGCTCTTTCAGTTCTATTTTTTGTAATAAGGTTTGGGGATCCTTTTAAAACCCCTTCTATTATCAAATCAAAAAATGATAGTCGCCTATGGATAGGCAGATATTTTGACACTTGCGATTACAAGTCGTGATATATCCATTATCAATTTTTACCAAGACTTGATCATGATCATAGATGAAACAATCCACTCCTTTGGCTACATTGGGATCAATAAAGTTATTAGTGTTACCAGTATCCAATAGGATTAAAACCTTGTATCCTTTAAGAAATTTTTGGACTATCATGTATTGGGGTGTTGATATTATTACAATGGCATTCAAAGAAAGGTTGGGAGTCTCTTTTTTGTGATTGTTAATTGGAGGTTCTACATCCACTCATTCTAGTTGTTTTTCTATTGAATCTACATATTTTTCCCCTATATCTATGGAAGAACATGAAGTACTACTCATATTTAGAATGTAGAGGTATTAGGTTTTGCATTTGTTTTCTATGGCCCATAGTTATAACAGTACCTTGGCTTTGCGGTTGGTCATATTTTTTGACGTTAGACTCTTGACTATTGGAGTTTTTGGAGAATTATTATTGGTGGATGCAAGAGTTTTATTTTAAAATGTAGGGGGTCTAGAAGCCTTTTGTTGAGTATTTTATTTGTTCTCTACAAGTTTAGCTAGCCCTATGGTATCCATGTAGGTGGTTGGATTAAGTATTTGGACCTTAGTTCTTATCTCTTCCTTAAGGCCACTAATAAAACAACTCTTGAAGAATTCATCTAGAAGAGCTTCAATTCTATTGGTGAGCTTCTCAAAGCAGTAGTATACTTAGGCACAATGCTTGCTTGTTGAAGCTTTATGAGGGCATTAGTAAAATCTTCAAACTTTGATAGTCTAAATCAACTAATTTCTCTCTTGAATTGTGTCCACCCAATATTTGGGACTTTTTTTCACAACCACTAGTACCAATGTATTACTTCAAGGTCAAAATGAAAGGTGACTATAAATATTCGTTGGTCAAAGGAAGTTTCATAGAACTCATACCATTGCTCCGTCTTATTCAACCAACTCCGTGACTTTGTTCCATCAAACTTTGGAAAATCTAATTTTGGAATTCTAGGAGTCATGCCTCTGTTGTTTCCTATCCATTGATTATTTTCCTTGATAAAGACCCTAGAAAATTCTAGTTGTTCAATAGTTTTTACCCTTTGAGATTCTAGGCCATTTTTAGCATACCCATCAAAATTTGGATTTCTAATATTAAGCATTTCCAAACTCATCTAGTCCTACTTATGTTGTCTTTCTGCTATCATGGTGGTGAGAGAAGATATTTGACCCTTGAGTTCCATTATGGCATCCAATTTAAATATTTGTTCCTCCAGATTGTGCATTCTAGTCTCCATTGCTTGATAGTGGGTCTCAGGGGGCATTCACTAAAATAAAAATATTATTTTAATAGTTACTATTTATAGTAATGTTTATTTAGAAAGGGATTTCAAATAGTGTATCTTCCTCAAAACACCCTAAATTTAAAAAATTTACCCTATGAGCTTTGCTCCTAATAATGTAAATAAGAAATGGAAGTATTTTATGTTAAGGTGTGTGTACTCTCATAGCCATCTATTATATTACAACAAAGATCTATAATTCTTGGACAAATATTTTAGTCCATCACCAAAGGAGGATATTGCCAATATCCTTGGGCACAC
Organism: Wollemia nobilis; assembly: GCA_028583015.1. Classification (NCBI taxonomy): domain Eukaryota; kingdom Viridiplantae; phylum Streptophyta; class Pinopsida; order Araucariales; family Araucariaceae; genus Wollemia; species Wollemia nobilis. The sequence continues at coordinate 3,281,216 of JAQPPZ010017058.1, forward strand.
TACCCACCTCTCTAATAACTATGAGAGGGTAATCTTCCACTATGGATATTACACGACTGAATGACTTCCTATATATGATGGTTTTATTCAAGGTTTCTAAAAGGATCTCCCCATATATGCAAGGTAAATGGGAGCTCAAATAGGTGCATGGGTGTTGTCTGAGGCCTAGTTATTGGAGCCTGATCACCCCTTATTTCAGTAGATACTTTATGGGCTATCTATCTTAGTCAATAAAGAAAACTCCATCGTATTATTTTAAAATGGCTTAAACATCATTTCTAACCTATAGGACCTAAGCTTAAAAGAAAATAAAAAACATTACACTTTCTTTTTATTTTTTGCAAGGAAACAAACCTTTTTTGTGCAAGAAAAAAAAATACCACTCTTTTTTTTGCAAGGAAAAAAATACTCCCCTTTTTTTGCAAGGAAAAAAGACTACTTTTTTGTTTAATTTATAAAATAACCTTGTCGTACCATGGAAAGAGCTTTAATACCACTTTTAATGAAACTCTTCTTCTCATATGAATATTTCACCTCAAAGTTCGTAGTTTTGAGTTGTAAGAGTATTGACAAAAGTAGCACTAATATAATATATCCAATAACAAAAAAAATCATTAAATAATACATGGAAATACAAAATAATAGTAAATATAGGAATTTGAGATAGGTAATATTACTATCACAGGCCCCTTCAAGGGGGCAACCTTCTTACCCAAAATAGTCCAAATATTCTCTCCTCCTATTGAAGGTTACATTCTTCTCTTTTAATAATGTTGAACACACATATTCTATGACAATGTTCTATAACGACATAATATTCTATGACAACACAATATTCCATGACAACACAATTTTTATGACAACACAATATTCTATGACAATATTTTCCTACCTATTCCTAACTTGACATGTGACCTTCTTCATATATGCCAATATGAAAAAATAATATAGGCTAACATAAATTACATTAATAGAATACATAATAGGGTCATTGGGCTCAATGTACTTAGAATAATTTTTTCCCACTATCTTTGGCTCTCTTTGTACAATCTCCAAATTACTTTGGAAAAAACAAACGACACCTATCTTTATCGGATGGATGGACTTAAATCTTCTTGACGCACAAGAATCAATGATTTTGAAAAAAATTCTATAGCAAATAAACTGAACACAACAAAGATAAACACAGAAAGAGAAGATTACCAAAAATAATGTTCCTTTGTATTGATATTTGATACAATGTTACAATGAATTTTTGAATTACCCCAAATGTGTTGGGGGTAATGTTACAATGCTTTTTCTCTTTCTAAGACACAATGCTTTGATAGAAGAGGGGAGGTCTTCCAACTCTTCAACAAGATACGATGTTCTTCGTTCCTTTGCTACAACTCCAAGGGTGAGTGGGCTTCAAGTATCCAATGCAAGGACCACTCCAGCTTTGTCAACTTCTCCAAAGTACCTATTTCTTACACACATGAAAACTAGATAAGAGTTGGTAGCACCTACAAATCCAAATAAAGAATACTGCTATAAAACCTTAACTGGAAAAAGCATGTAATGTAAAAACAAAGGAAATAAATTAATAATGCCTTGCTGCAAATGCCAACTTACTGATTTGTGATGTCATATTTTCTTGACTCTAAGAAACTGTAGGCATGTGGTCAAGGCTGACAAACTACGCACGGGTAGTGGGGAAACTGCATAGGTGCGGTTTTAACTATGAAACCACAGACGAATGGTGTAGACTGGATGCAATATTACTTCAAAAATGGACCTTCGAGCTTTGGATCTTGGTTCTCCTTAGGATGCATGTAGAGCTCTAGTCTATTCTGGTAGCTTGATTGTACACATGTTCATCCCCCTTGATTTGGTGGGGTGAAGGTGCATTTATAGGCTCCTTAGAGTTTTGGAGGAAAATGGGAGGTGGCAAGCCAGGATTGCCAAGTGGCAATCCAGGGCTGTCAAATGGAGGGTGAAGTTAGAGTGAGTTACCCAGGGTGTTTCACTTAACTAGGATGAGTTGGATGCAAGTGGAGTGATATGTGGAAGTTTGCTCTATGTAAAGGGACAAAGGAGACAAGGGTGTATGAGATGTGGTAAGGGATGTTGGTGAGGTGGCTAGGACACATGTCTAGTGGGTAGGCAAGGTATCTGAGGCTGATTTTTCAGATTTAATAAATCTAGAAAATAGGATAATGTGCAAGATTTTATATACCTAAGTTTGGACTTAGGCATATAAATTATTATGCAGGATTTGATGTGGGGTGCCAAATGTAATGTTGTGGATGACCAGTTTTTGGTGTCTACAACTTTTCCCCTTAGAGCTAAGTTTACATCCATAACAACTCTTAAATTGAGACCTCTCCTATTTTTATCATCACATACCTTGATCCATTTCACCAAAGGAGATTTCCTTTTATCATGTACTCCTGACCACAAAATGACCATTAGACTAAAAAAATTCTATCAATTTTAGAATAATATACAGGGACATATAATAAGGTGGAATGACATGTAAGACCAATTTAATTAGTTGCACTCTTCCTACTAATGATAACCATCTACCTTTCCATGTCGATATTTTATTCTAAACTTTACTTATAACTCGATTCCATAATTATATCCTCATTATCCCCTCAAATAAGGACATACCTAGATATGTGGCTAGCAAATTTATCCCTAATTTGATTATAGCTAGAGTGTTTAGGAAGTATATTTTAGATTTTTTACTATTAACTTTATTCTTTGATGCTCATTATACTCCTTTAATAAGTTATTCAAAACTCTGGTCTTGTTTTTCCCTACCCTGCCAAAGGGTTGTATCCTCTACAAACTATTAAGGGGTGATGTTTTCGATGTTATTACCAACTTTAATTCTACTTAGTAGTCCATCATTTTATGTCTTCTTAATATTCCTTCCCAATACCTTTGCCATAATAATGAATAGATATGGTGATAAAGGATCTCCTTGTCTAAGACCCCTCTTGGCTTTAAATGATTCTATTATTAGCCCATTGACCAACATTGAATATGATATTGTAGAGACATAAGATTTAATCTATCTGACCCATTTCTTACCAATTACAAAAATTTCTAATACAACAAAAAGAAAATCTTGTTTTACCCTATCATAGCCTTTATTCATATCAAGTTTTTAAGATCATTGTTCTCTCTTTTTTAAAAGCAGCTAAATGCATTACTTCTTGAACTACAATAATCTTATCTAGAATTCATCTCTCTTTTACAAATCCTCCTTACTCTTCTAAAATAATCTTTTCTAATAGTGGTCTTAGATGATTTGCCATCACTTTGGAGATTAACTTATATGCCATATTACATAGGCTTATGGGTCTAAATGAATCAAACAATTATGCATCCTTCCTTTTTTGAATCAGGGTAAGATATGTTGCATTTATTTTATAAGGTATGTATAGTTTTACCCTAGATTGTTCCATTGCCACCAACATAGAATAATGCAAAGAGTCTATCTAGACCTGAAGATTTATCCTTATCAAATGATAAAAGAGTTGAATGAACTTCTTCCAGAGTAATAGGTTCCATCAATTTGCTATTATCTTCATCTAATATAATTGAAGGTACTTCTTGTACTAGTTTATCATTAAAAACTTCAATCTCCTCCAATCCTACAATATTCTAGTAAAAATGCCTTACCTTATTTTTGATTCCACTCTAATATTATATCCAAACCCCTTCTACTGATTTAATTCTACTTATTTTGGTTATTGATTATGTACTATTTCCATCCTATGAGAAAATTTTGTGTTTTTATCTCCTTCTTTTAACCAGGTCTACCTTAATTTTAATCTCTAAAATTTCTCTTTCTTACTCAAAATATTATGTTATTAACTAAGAAACTCCATTTCCTTTGAGCTTCAGTTATTGTGCTCAAATTTTTAGAATTTTGGAAATTTCTCTTTTAGTTCTTCCTTCTTCTCAAAAATGTTTTTGAAAGTGTTCTTGTTTCATTATTTTAATCTAGACGCAAATGATTTTATTTATTTTAGAAGGGTATACAACCTATCATGCCTTGAATTATTCCATGTTTGTGCTATCATATCAACAAATTGAGGATGGTCTTCACATATTTGCTCATATTTAAAATATGATATTTTTTTAATTCACTTACCACCATTTTAAGTCTTATAAACAAGTGATCTAAACACATCCTTGTCAAAGTATTAATTTTAGCACAAGTCCCTTCTTCTAGCCAATGATTTGAGAGTAGGCATTTTTCTAAATTTTTTGCTATTAGGTTTTGGCATATCCTGATATTGGTCCATTTATAGTTGTCCTCTTAAAACTCAACCTCCCATAGATTATTGTTTTGAATAAAATTTGTGAAATATCTCATAATATGGGTCATTTTCCTACTTCCTCCAATTTTAAAATATAAATTGGTTATGGCATTAAAATCTTCTATGATCATGAATCAAGTTTCTTGGCATTTACCTCTCATGAAGGCTTCAATATCCTTCCATAATTTTGATATGTCTGACTAAGTCGTGGGTCCATAAACATCAATAAGGATGTAATGAATATTTGCAAAGTAGCATATGACTAACGAGGCTATCCAATGTCTCATTTTATGAATGGTTTTACAAGATGTTCTAACTAGATTCCAACATGTTAGAATTCTCCTTGTTGTTGCTTTTTGAATCCACAATATCCCATTCACATCTTGTCCGAATTGCTTCATAGTTTTGGAAACTTCTTTCTTTGTCATTTTACTTTTCAAGATGCAAATAATATCAAGGTTATTACTTAATCAAAGGTCCTTGATACACCTATACTTTGGGGGACATTAACACCTCTTATATTTCATGAGATGGTAATCATGTCTCATTAGGGGCTATTGGCCCCTCCTACGAATTACAAATATCATTTTATCATTTGGTAAATATAAGTTCAACCAACTTAGATTGTGTTCCTTTCTCTATGTTTACTCTTGATTCCTTGGATCTTGCTTGATAATTTGAAGGTTTTCCTCTTTCTACCTTGCCAGTATCATAGGTACGTCTTATAATTCTATTCCTCAATATTCTTTCATATCTTTCCTTTTCATTAGATTTATCCTCTCCTAGATCTACTAAGGAAGCTTTTAACTTATCTTGCTCATTTTATGGTATTTTCTTGTTAATGGTAGAGGTATTAGCATCTAACATTGTGTTTTCTCTACCACTTTCCTTCTCCTGAATGGTGCATGGTACTTCAAGAGAGTCTTCAAAATATGATGAGGCACATTTCTTAGGTTTAGTAGGAATTTTCATCCCTAAACTAGGTTCAAACATTTTTCATTCCATGCCTTGTTTATATTTTGATCCTGTTGTACAATGTCCTCTAAACTCTTATATGTTTTTCTTCATAGGCTAAAACCTCAAAAGTAGTGTTTCTTCCAATATCCTTAATTACTAGTCTTCACTATTTATTTACTTTCATATGTCTAGATCTACTTTTTAGAAATTGAAAATTATCCTCATCCTTATCTATTTGTAAGTTTCTCTTGCAGTTTTATACATATGTTTTTGCTAGACTCTTCTTAAGGCATGATCTCTCAAAATGTCTCACCTCATGACATATTCTATGTTTAGAATATATATTTTTATAGTCCATTGTTTGGGTCCACAACTTACTCCATGCTTAAGAGTGATTGATTATAGTAAAGGTTTACTAATATCAACCATGACTAATATCCAAGCATAAATAACCAAGACTCTATCTTTTGTAATTTCTAAAATATCAAGGAATTCTCTCAGAGTGTTGCCTATTGCCTTGAAAGTATTAATTTCCCAAAATTGAATGGGTAACCCATACATCCTAACCCATACTGGTACTAAGGATAGATTTACATTTTTAGGTGCAAAGCCTTCATACCAATAGGTAAGGAAGAGTCTTGATCTTCCCATAAACCAAGGGTCCCCTTTCAAGATTCTATCTCCTTCATCCCTAGAAAAAAAAATGACTAGGAAGAAAAATTTGGGAAGAAAGGAAACACTTACTCCTAGAGACTTCCATCCTATCAATTCATTTTCTCAAAGTTGAAGCCCCTAGCCAAGATCCATAAAATTTACCAATAATTACTTTATCTTTGAGCAACAAGGATCACTTCTCTATGACGTCCTCCTTAACCTCTTCTACTAGGGATGATTATAAGGATTTAGTTATAAAAAGGCCCATGGGAAGGACACTATAACTCAATATCTACTGATATTTATCGGTATATCCTATAGCAATTACATTATATGAACTAGAGCTTAAATCTCCCAGAACTCAATACATTTGATAATAATACCTCTATAATAAACCTACAATAATCCACATGCAAAACTTCGAAGATAATGAAGAGATAAATGCAAACTTAGCTAAAAGATTTTACACCTAGAGAAAAATGTCCCACTTTACTAATGCCTAGCCCTCCATTGCTTCCAATATTAGCATTTGATTGTTTTATAAGTCCCTAATATTAATCTTAATATTAAATAAATGTATTCATATAAAGGAACTACACCATATAAAATAAAGTTTATAACGAAGAGTACATCAAAATGAGTATTTTAAGTCAACCTTATGGAATTAAGCTAATAAGATACACCATAATGAGTAAATTTATGAGTTAACTTAAGGCTACCCATGTATTTTATATCCTTAGTTTTAGTAGTGGCTATATGAGAAATGGGTTAGGCGTCAATTGGATCTAGGGTTCGAGAGAGTCCACAATTTTTTGAAAGATATTTTATTTTATTCTATATTAGTTTACACTATTCAAGAGTTTGTGTGAGTATGGACCACATATTATTTATTTTAAAAGAAAAAGTTATGTTATATAAGAATTCATTTTTCTATTCTATGTAAGAGACATACTTAATTGCAAAGAGTTACAATTTTCTAGATTTTCCTATCAAACCACAAGTTTGGAATCAATAAAATGATTTAGCTCTATCATTTGCATTAAGATTATTGACTCGTAATATTATTCTTAGGTTGTTTCAATATATTTTATTTTTCTCTTAATGCCTTATTTTTAAAATTATTTAATTCTTATATAGAGTATGAAAGATAGTAAATGTAATTGCAATTCAATATAAATTAATTTTATATTACATTTAATAAGTCACATAATGGAGGATTGTGCAATTTAGAATTAAAATACAATAATATAATAACAATAATATCACTATGAAGAATACATTAATTTTCTTGGGAGTGAAAAACCCTTGATCTAATCCAACTTCTATTACTATATAATCTTCTTGCTTCATCCTAAATTTTGTCTCATACCCCAATTTTTTCTCTTTCTCCATTGTTTTCACTTTGCAATCACCTACTATTGTCCACTCTCATGACATTTATAACATAAAAATTCAATGTTTTCAAAATCCACTTGTTGATCTCATTCTCTTGATTCTTATTTAATTTTAATGTTTTGTGGCAAAGGTTTTGAGATATCCATGACAACACAAATTCGAGTATATACAACATGCATTCACTCCTTATTAGTTGATCTCTCCTAAATGAATTCCTCTATATTATTGTCAATATTATTTAAAATCTCCTTATTGATAAGCTATGATGGAAATCCAAAAAGCCTAACCCATATGAGAAGTCTTTTAATAGTTTTTGTGTTCATTGAAAAATTCTTACTCTGTAGTCTTAAATGTGATGTATCCCTTCCCCTGAACTATGGACCACCATAAATAATCTAAATGTTACAATATAAAATAACCTAGTGAGCATCTAATACGAGAAAAAACATAACACATAATCCTTTATGAGATTCTTAATGATACTCAAAACCTAACCACGTGTTCTTTTTTCTGTCATGCTACCTAACTTGTTTTTTCATAAGAATCCTTTATTTTTTAAATTAAGAAAATGTGAAGATCACTCCTTGTTTGATTAACAACACTTATTGCATATTATTCCCAAAATATCTAGAAAAAAGTGTGAGGTTCATTCTAACTAACAAGATATATTAATCTATATTATAATCAAACTAGACATAAATATATAAAAATTTATATAAGGTAACACAACATTAATAAATATTGAATATATATTGAAAACCAAAAAAAAAATATTAAATACACCTTTAGAATATTGTGAGCTTAAAATACCAAAACACTAAAACTACTAGTATACTAGCTTAGATATATAAAATATATATATATCTATAAACGTCGAGAGTTATCAATCTCGAGGCGCCTATCTAGTCGAGAGTTATCAATCTCGAGGCGCCTATCTCATTTAGAACCTTTTTAATTACAAGAAAAAAATTTAATTTTCTTAATGTCGACTTTTTTAATAAAATATTAATATTGTTTACGACGTGGCTAACCTTCCTGGCTACCATTGTAGGATGCCTATCGGCGTAATTAATATTATGATGCTTGTCCCCAAAGGCTAGGTGGACTGGTAATTGCTTGTTTAGCCAGGCACTTACCAAGAAGATACCTAGGTTCAAACCTTGGAGGAAACCTGTTTGTTAAGGTATAGTCTGATCTAAATATTTTGAGTGCGTGCCAGATCGATGATGACGATACAAATCCCGAGTGACCAATGGTTCTCCTCACCTAAAATCAACAACAATGAGGTGGAATATGTTAGGTGGGAGCAACGAACCCTGCACTTAACAATTATAGTGTAGTGTAACCAACTCTCTTATGAATATTACCAAGAAGACACCCAGGTTCAAACCTTGAGGGCAACCTATTTGCAAAGGTAGTAGTTTGATCTAAATCCTTTGAGTGCACGTCAAATCAATGATGACTGTATGAATCTAACTAATGGTCCCTTTCACATCTAGTCAATAATATCAAGGTGGAATAGGTTTGGTGGAAACAACCATGTGGTTTGAACCCTGCACTTATCAATTATTAAAAATAGTATTATTGTGACCAACTCTCCTATTTAACTATATATATATATATATATAATTAATGATGCTTGCCACATATGTTTCTCCACACCATCCCAATCAAGTTCTAAAAAGACCAATTTTAACACAAACACATATTTTGAAATGTATATATATAAAATGACGCTACTCACATTCTTATTTATTATCTTAATACTTTAAAATTATTGTTTAAAAAATAATGACTATTGTTTTATTACGCTGGTAGGCGTCTACAATGGCAGCCAGGAAGGTCAGCCACGCCGCAAACAATATTAATTTTTTATTAAAAAAAGTTGATATTAAGAAAATTACCCGTCGACATTAAAGGTTACGGTGGATTTAAAATATTTAAAAAATATTTAAATTATTTAATAGGCGCCTTGAGATTGATAACTCTCGGCGTTTATAAATATATATATTTTATATATCTAAGCTAGTATATACACATTAAAATATGTATGTGCACCCTCGAGGTGGTATGTTTTTGGACTTTTTAGCAAAGAAACCCAAGTTCCAATCATAAGGAAGGCGACCCTTGTGTCCCAAGTTATACTTTACATCTTAATATTTAATAATAATAATTATTTTTTTAATTGTGAGAAATCTCCATGACGATCCATAGGGTTGAGCAATCTCTCCCAACCATAATTCCTCGTAAAGTCGAGAGCTATACTTATCAATAGAAAATTTAACACAAAACCACCACACATCCACCCCCTCACACACTCGCCCATGCGCCCATGCTACGGTTTGAACCTTGGACCTTTTCTCGAAATTTTAACATTTCCTCGAAATTTTAAATTTTATTAAAAATTTATTATTAATAATAATATAATGATGTACCGGGGGCAACACAATAGTACATGCTTTGGATCTTCTTTGGAAGGTCTAAGCTTTAAACCGTGACTTGGGCGAGTGTGTGACGGGATGGGTGTGAATGATTGTGTGTTTGACCCCTATTGATAAGCTCAACTCTCACCCTTATCAGAGATCATGGTTAGGATGGGGATGCTGAGCCTTGAGCTGTGATCGTAGAGGTTTCTCACACTAACCTAAATAAATAAATATTTATTTATATAATATGATAGTATGCACTTGCCGAATGAGTGTTTGCAACTTGAGGTCCCCTACATGGAGTAAAATTTTTGTTGAGGTGAGGTGGTGGATATAGTGATAACTTTCTAAAATCAAACCTTATTCACTGAAATAATATGACATAAATTGTTATCGATTTCCTTATATAGGAAAAAGGAAAAAAACTTTATTTAATTTTACTTTTAAACAATATTATTTAAAAATATTAAAATAATTTATTAATAGTTTATAGTTTATTATCACTTGTTTATTAAAATTTTAAATTCTTATTTATAAACTCACTTAAATTATACTATATAAATTCTTTACTATAAAATTTTAAAATTATTTTATAATTTATAAAAAATAAAAAGCAAAGAATAAACTCAACAAATGTTTGAAATATTTCCAAATTTTAACCCCTCCATAACTTGAGCAGTCGTTCATTCCAAATATGCGAAAATTTTTAGCACATAATATTTATTTTATTATTATTATTTTTAATTATTAATGTTTTTTTGATTTATAATTTTTTTGTACATAGCATAGAGGAGAGATAATTATCAATATTTTTTATACTGATATTTGTTGTAAAGTTGAGTTATTATTTATAATGTAATCTATACCTTTACTAATAAACTATACATAAGCAGATTTTTTTATAAAGTTAAAAGTAAATTTAAATTTAAAAGATGTTTTACTCTTTTATGATATTCATTTTATTATTATTTTTTAATTATCAATACTTTTTATACATATTTATTGTAAAGTTGAATTTGAGTCTTATCACAATTTTTTATTAAATTAAAAGTAAATTTAAATTTAAAAGATGTTTTACTGATACTTATTTTATTATCATTATTTTTTAATTATCAATACTTTTTATACATATTTGTAGTAAAGTTGAATTTGAGTCTTATCATCGATAATGATTTAGCAGATTTTTTTATAAAGTTAAAAGTAAATTTAAATTTAAAAGATGTTTTACTCTTTTAAGATACCCATTTTATTATTATTATTTTTAAATTATCAATACTTTCTATACATATTTATTGTAAAGTTGAATTTGAGTCTTATCACCAATAGCCTTTACCAATAAACTATACACAAGCAGATTTATTTATAAAGTTAAAAGTAAAATTAAATTTAAAAAATATATTTTTATTACAATTAAAATTTTTAGGGTAGTGTGAGAAACTCATATGACCCAACGCACATGGCAAAGCAGTATCCTCTCAACTATGATTTCTCGTAAAACTGAGAATTATGCTTATCAATAACCAATAACGAATTTAACACATAAAGGATCAATAAGGAATTTAACATACAACCTTTGTGTCCCCTTTGCATCGCTTCAAACATCTCCTGTTCAATAGGGTCAAGCTAGCCTTCTCCAATTACACTACAAAAACGAACAAAATTAAAAAAATATTGTACATTAGTTATTTAACCATATACAATCAATTTGAAAAAGATGTTAATTAATTATTTAACCATAAACAATCAAAGGATTTGACTCTTTGACTTTTTCTATAAAATAATTATAATAATCTTCCTCCCTTCGCCAAAGACAAAACACTCCACTATTGACCTTCCCCACCTTCACCTGCCCCTTCACAAGATTGATTGTCGGCATCTGCAAATATTTGCTTTCCTCTCTCTCATCTCATTTCAAGTTTCCATGAACTCAAATACTACCCCACCCACCCACCACGATCCCACAGTTTAACATAATCCACGTCAGCTATCGTACAATTAGATTACCCACATTTTGTGAATCCACGTCAGCCACCGGATAATTAGTTTACTCGCCTTTTGATGGTAAACTATCTAAAGTTGTTATGAAGGTAGGTATTCAATGGTGAAGGTTTTATCAGTTTTAGTAAAAAGGGTCCGTGATCAGGTAATTTTTTAATGGACTAGCCACGTGATTGGAGTTAAAAAGTAAATGATTTTAGCGGGTACTAAATATATGCTGAGTTGGCACGTTAGGATTCCGCAACGTGTAATCGAAAAGATTCCAGGGACGTAAAACAAGGGGTGCCGCTTTGGTTTCCACACGTACGAAATCCTAATCACGTCCTCGCCTTTTTGTTATTATTTTATTATTTATTTTATTTTATTTGCCCTTGTTTTGTTGTTCCTTTGCGAATCGATCATTCGAAGAAGAAGAGGCGAAGGAGGTGGAGGCGGGCACGTCGCAGGTTCGATTCCCGTGCACTTCTTTCCTATCCCCCTTTCCCTTTATAAATTGGCCAAACGCCTTCATCTTTCACTGACCGAGTTTAGATTTTCTTCCCTTCTCTTTCGCGTTTCTCTGCGTTCTGCCGTGTTAAGATTTGGTTAAACTTGAGTGAAATTTAGCGTGGGTTTGGGCATCTCAGGGGCCGGCGGCGGAACGAGAGGGCGTGTTACAGCAAGGGTTAAGATCTGTAAATCCTGTCAGTTGACAGAAAAGAGGAATATTAGCCCTAAACCTAATTCTGGCGGCCAGAATGTCGTCGTCCTCCGCCCAGCTTCGGCTGATGTCCGACTTGAAGGCCATTCGCAACGAGCCTCCGGAGGTTTTATTTTTATTATTCCGTCAGTCAACGCTTTTTAAAAAAAAATTATTTGTATTTTTGTCTGTTTAAGATGGGGTTTTGTGCTGTAAGGCCTTGATTTTTTGTTTTATTTTTTCGCAATTGGTTTGGTTTTCTTGTGTTTTTGGTTTATGCGTTTCGGTTCTGTCTGTTGGGCCTTCTTTTTAAAAAAAAATTTGGTCTAATTTTTGAGCTCTTCTGTTGATTTAGGGTTGTAGTGCGAGCCCCCACTCTGACGAAAATCTATTTGTCTGGAGCGCCACCATCTTTGGCCCTGATGAGACTCCTTGGGAAGGTGAAGATTGGTCATGCAATTTTTCTTTCTATATATATATATATATATATATATATATATATATATATAAGTTTTGAATGCTTTATAAAATTATGGATCTTGTTATGTCTGTATTTTTGGGGTCAGGTGGGATTTTTGGTTTGAGATTGATTTTTGGGGAGAATTATCCCGAGAAGCCGCCTCGTGTGCGATTTACGTCGGATGTGTTTCATCCTAATGGTGAGCTTTTTGGCATTTGTTTTTTGAAATATATGTTTTAATTTTGTAGAACAAAAGCAAAATCTGGGTAACTAAGATTTCTTCAGAAAGATGTGCAATTTGTGGTCATGGTAGAGTTACGTGAGAATAGTTTTAAAGCATTACCCGCGTGGATAAGATATATCCACTCTAGTGCAGTAGGGGACAGAGCTATAATTTTATTTGCTCATATATAATCTCTATTTTGATTTTAAACTACAAAGGTGTGTGGATCTGATCTAAAATTTCCGAGTTTGTTTCAAAACTAAATAAGAAAGCACAACGGGTCATGAGGATTACGAAATTGCTGGTCAAACCGAAATAAAGAGAATAAATTTATTATATTTTCTTGTGGTTCACGAGGATTACGAAATGGCAGGTCAAACCGAAAAAAAGAGAATAAATTTATTATATTTTGTAGTTCCTTAGATTAGATCTATTCTATAGGCCGGGCTTAATCACATTGCGAAGACCTTTGTTAGTTTAGTATATGTAAAATTTGGTTTGTTTGCTGGTCTTGGATCTAAAATCTGAAACAGTTTTGGTTTTAAAGTAAAATTACATGTTACTTACTGACATCTGAAAATGTGTTGACTGTTTCCCTTCAGTATATCATGATGGAACTCTTTGCATGGACATCATTCAGGATGCTTGGTCTCCTTGCCATAATGTCTGTACAATATTGACATCTATTCAGGTGAGGTTTTGAACACTTTCTCCTTTTTTTTTGTTTTGTCAAATTCTTGTTGCTAACTGGTGTTATTGTTTTTAATTATTGTACTTTGTTCATCTTACAGTCACTGTTTACAGATCGATTTTAATCGTTGTATTTTATTTATTTTATAGTCTCTGCTTACGGATCCAAACCCTGCAAGTCCTGCAAATCCAGAAGCTGCCCAGCTGTATCAGAGTGATATTCAAGCCTACAACAGGTACATTTGTTTAATTGGAGGACTTTATTTTCTTTAACTATACAACATGTATGTAAGAGTTCTTTTTTTTTTTAAATAATTTACAAAAGATCTTTTTGGTTCTGTAAAAATGTTTTGATGGGAAAATGTAAAGTTATTTACGACTTTTTTTAATCTGTGAATAGGAGAGTCCGTCGATGTGCACGGAAATCTATTGAATCTACATAACCAGCTTGGAAGCGTCAATGGATGGCTCCAGCTATGTTAGATGCTGTATTTTATTTTAGTAAGAAACAGCTTGGAGTGAAGGAAGTGAAGGTGTCTTTATTACCTTCTTAATGTGTACAGCTTTTATTACTGGAGCAATAGAACTCATTGCATTTGTTTTGCCAAAAACTATTGAGTTTTAGCAACATATTTGATTCTCCTTGCTCTGGAATTGAAAAAAACTCTGCAAAGATGATCTGTATTTCTTCTATACTTTGTGGGTATTTTCGATTTCTGTTAATTTCATGTCCTTGGTCTTCTGTTAGGTGGTATTGTCTGGTGCAGTATTGAACATTTTCTTCTATCAAAAGTATAAAAAAAAAGTCGGATTGGCCTAATGTAATTGACATTCTAGGAAACATCCCTTACGGTGATTAAGCAATATATATTTTAATGTAATGTTTGAGAGCTATTTATACCTCGAATTCTTCTTCTTGAACAAGAAACCAAGCATCTTGATGTATAACAAGCTTAAATTAAATCTATTGGGGACATTTGACAATTCTAAGTTCTGAGTTATTTTCTATATTCAGTGTATTCACATATGTAGTCTAGTTATGAGTACCATGATTTACAGTCTGATGCATTTCAGAGAAGTTTTCTGATACAGTGGAGTGCTCTTTGCCTGTAAAATTATTGATATCATGAACTTTATCTTATAGGATTTTTATTATACATTTTTTATATTATTTGGAGTTTTTGGTGGCGTTTGATGACTTTGATTCGGTTTATATTAATTATATTGGTTGTTATTATTCATATTGATATTTAGTTAACGAGCATGGTGGCAGTGTTGGCAGTCTTTCAAACCAGATTTCAATTAGATTTCAATTTTGAGGGAGACAAACCAGATTTCAATTTTGAGGGAGACAGCAAACAACATTTGTTAATGAATTTAAACATTTTAAACATCTTTAGAGATGGCTTCCATTTTAAACCAATTTTTAAGGTCATGGATGGGACTTCATTCAATCGGCTTAAAGGGCCTAATTGCTGCTTTTATTTTTCGAGTAACTTGGGTCACCTGAAGTCACCTATATCCAGAGGTCAGTAATTTATTTTTAGAACTCTCCCCTTGGCTTTCATGGACTTACTGCCATGACTTGCGTAGGGCTTGTTTATTGAGATGACACTTGAAGTATGATGTTCTTTTTCTCGAAACTTAAGGGTAGTTTCCTAATCTCCTACAAATAAACCTCTGTTTAGTTTTCGAATCTATTACATATAACCTCTGTCCCCAGATTCGGCCAATTTTTGTTATGTCTAGTACTTATAATAATCTTATGATTGATTGAAAGATTTTAATTACGTCAGCGAGACCCAAATATGGTTTATGGGACCTCAAATATGGAAGTACAATTACTCAAATCATTTATGGGACCTCAAATATGGAAGTACAATTACTCAAATCATATCATATGATCTTTAATATCTTTGAGAAGGTTGTTCTTCTCGTGCTGATTTGTGTTAGCAATTCCCCAACTTTTTTTTGTGTTAGCAATTCCTCAACTTTTTTTTATTTTAATGTCTTCAAATAAATCTGCAATAAACTCGTTTCCAAGTGTTTCTTTGTATTTGGCACAGATATCTGAAAAATTTTCGGGCATTTATAGATGAAGTGTTCCTCTGTCTCTACTGCCCCTGTGCTGCATAGAGTACATATCCTTTCTTCCCATTGTTTTTTGGGCATTGTCCATCTCCCTGTTTCACATCTACGCCTATGAGAGCTAGTCCTTATCTGAGCAATGAGTATTTTTTCTTTCCACTTGATTTCAGCGCTTATATACGTTTTTTCTAAGCTCTATGAGAGCTAGTCCTTATCTGAGCAATGAGTATTTTTTCTTTTCACTTGATTTTAGCGCTCATATATGCTTTTCCTTTTTCCTTGTGGTCATACGTTGGGTTAAAATTTGCAATATAATATTGTCTTTTCCTACTTGCATTTTTCCACATTCCACTTCTAAACTTTTCATTCACATAATTTTTTTTGTCTTTGTTGACATTTGGGCATTCATTTATGTTGATTTCCCAACGTTTCATCCATTTTTGATTTTGTTTCATCCATGTATTCTTTCGCCTATGCAACTCTTCATCCCTAGATGCCCTAGGCCATCTATCATTTGTCATGTTTTCTATTTTTTTCAAGTAACATAACAACTTGGTCATAGCAATTGCTTCTAAAGGAAACATTCCAGTTTCAGCTAGAATAATTTCATAAGGGGTTGTGGCCTTAATTTTGAGAAAGTTTGTGATTAGATATTTTTGAATCCTTATATTTGCCTCTATTTTGCATTTGTTGTGCCACTAGCCCACACCTTGCAACCATACAACATACGTTTCATCCATTTTTTATTTTGTTTCATCCATGTATTCTTTCGCCTATGCAACTCTTCATCCCTAGCTGCCCTATGTCATCTATCATTTGTCATGTTTTCTGTTTTTTTCAAGTAACATAACAACTTGGTCATAGCAATTGCTTCTAAAGGGAACATTCCAGTTTCAGCTAGAATAATTTCATAAGGGGTTGTGGCCTTAATTTTGAGAAAGTTTGTGATTAGATATTTTTGAATCCTTTATATTTGCCTCCATTTTGCATTTGTTGTGCCACTAGCCCACACCTCGCAACCATACAACATAACCGGTGTAACAAGTAGGCCAAATAAGACCTTGGTGGTCTTCTAGTCCCACAATTCGACATTCCTACACCTGTTTTGAAGTGCATATAGTGCTCTCCAACCACTTTGAGTTTTTTTCATCCTACATGTATTCCAATTAAGTTTGTCATGAAAGTCTATGCCTAGGTATTTGTGTTCTACTATTACATCAAGCGGTTCTCCTGCAAACTGAAATTTGAGTTGTTGCTTATTTTTTGTTGAAAAAATCATAATTTTTGTTGCAAACTGAAATTTGAGTTGTTGCTTCTTTTTTGCTGAAAAAATCATAATTTTTGTTTTGCTCGTGTTCATCTGCATCCCAACTTCTTTACAAAAGAGTTCTAGAGCTTGAAGGTGATCTTCTAGATCTTTGGCTGTTTTGGCCACAAGAATTACATCATCTGCATACATGAGGAGTTTTACCACATATTTGGCTAAATGCACATCTCCCCCAAATTTGTTTATCCATTCTTCTAACTTGTCAATGTACAACTCAAATAAGGTCGGAGATAGAGGGCAACCTTGTTTGACACCTATGGCACTACCAAAACATTCAGATAACCCTTCCTTTCTGATTCTAGCCTTTACATGCTCATATAGTCTATGAAATGCTGCCCTGTAGTGAATTGGAACCTCTAGCTCTTCCATTCTGCTCCATAATTTTTTCCTTGGCACTGTGTCAAATGCCTTTTTGAAGTCTACAAAACAACAAAAAACCTCTTTTTTTTTGTCCCATATTTTTTCCACTGTGTCTGAGCGTGATACAGTGATCAATAGTTGAGTGCTTGGGCCTAAAACCTGCTTGCCCCTTTGCTCTCTTTCCTTTTTCTTTTGCTCATATGTTGATCCTACGCTCTATCATACTCCTAAACAACTTTGCAAAGAGAGGGTTGATCATGATAGTTTGATCCTACACTCTATCATACTCCCAAACAACTTTGCAAAGAGAGGGTTGATTATGATAGTTCGATAGTTTGAGGGATTATTTACATCTCCACTTTTAAACAAAGGAATGGTCAAGCTAGTTGTCCACTCGGTAGGGAAGCCATTTTGTATGACCTCATTGAAAATTTCTTTGATTTGCGGTGCCAAGATATCTACCTCCATTTTATATGCTTTGCTTGAAGATTGTCTATGTCACGGGCTTTACCAGTTGCTATCTTTTTTATCCCTTGAATAATGTCTTCAATTGTGAAAAGTTCTTTCTTGACAATGATAGTAGGGGGTGTCTCCTGCTGGTTACTATGATACAATTGTTTTGAATACTCCAACTGTTATGTTATTTTCAGTTTGCATCATTTTCACGCTTAGTTCCTTCCAAAATTTCTTTGGTTCATGCTTCCCTAAGTAAATCAATTCTTTCCTCCTTGTTCTAGTGTATTCTTCTTTTTTTGCCCTTACCAGTTTCTCATATGTTTTTTTGTTTGCTCTTGTTTTACCCGTTGGTTCCTTTAGTAATCTTTGCATTTTTTTGCAATCTTCATCGAACCATGGGTTGGTTGGAAAGCTATTCCTTTCTTTCTTTTTAGGTTTAGCTCTCTTGCATTTGTTTAGAGCTTCTTGAATAACGTGCATTAACCATTCACTCTTACTGTAATCTCTACTACCGTGATGTAGTTCTTCTATTTCTTGTAACTTGTTATTTAATACTGCTCTAAAATTTTGTCGATTTCATATGTTAAGAGAATGTTTCCCTTCTGAGGATATTTATTTTGATTGCCTTGCGAGTGTTTTTCCCTTGGTTTGTCTCCATGCATTCGAAGTTTCATAATAATTGGGTTGTGATCTGACTTAAGTTCCACTAGAGAATCTTCCACTTCTAGCTCCTCTATTTTTGGTATGTAATTCTGTGAGCATATTACATAGTTTGATACACTTTGTCCCTTATATGTTTTGCATGTATACTTTTATGAATTTTTCCATTTGTTCATCCCATTGCAAATAATCAAATTGTATATGCTGCAAAGACCTAACAACTCTTCTCCATATTGCGTGAAGAAGTCCTGGTTCATTGTTGAGGAATTGTATATGCTGCAAAGACCTAACAAATCTTCTCCATATTGCATGATAGCCCCATGCTCATCTTCTGAAGTCTTGGTCCACTGTTGATTTTCCTCTTCTGGCATCCAAAGAGGATTAATCTCAATATCTTCGTTACCTTCTAGAATGTTAGCTTGCTTATTTGCTGTCTTTGCATTGAAATCTCCAATTAATATAATCTCCCCCAACTTACTGTATATTGAAATGTCTCTTTTTAGGGAGGAGTATGGGTCTTCTCTGTTAAGGTCATGTTTCTTATAGAATTTAGAATTCTTGGGAGCAAAATAACATGTTGCTATGCTAATAATCGAATTATTTTCTAGGATCTTTATCCGGATGTATTGTTTGTTTTCATCTTGTTTTTCAATTTTAATGATCCTATCCCATTCCTCTTTTATTAAAACCATAATACCCCATGCCCTTTGCCATTTTCTCTCGCTTTATTCCATATTGCTATTTTTTTGTATCCCACAAATTTTGGAGTCCTACATCCATCGTGTTCATGTGTTTTCGTCAATATGATTATATCTTTGTCTCTAGCAATGGGCCCTAACCCGGGTCCTCTTCTCAAAGGGTAACCTCTACATTTTCAACTTACCATTGTAAGATGTTCCTGGGTGGGCCATACTCCCTATTTTTTTTGGATTTGTTTAGATGTGATGTATGCTTTTTCATTTCTTAAATATGCATGTTTCCCTTCATTCCTTGCTGCCCTCACGTTTTCCCATTCCTTATTTCTTTCTTCCTACTGTAAAAATGTTAGGTCATCATCTAAATAAAATTGTGACCCTCTCAACATGCCTTTGTTTTTAAGTAACCTTATTTTATCCTCGTAGCTTATTAATGTGACCCGAATATGTCTATCTCTGCCTCCTCTCAGCCTGCCAATTCTGCTTGATATGTGACCCGAATATGTCTATCTCTGCCTCTTTCTCTCAGCCTGCCAATTTTGCTTGCTTTTTTTATCTGACCTTTCCATTCTAATCGATCTGACAATAAGTCCCTGGTTAAACGATTTGTGTCTTCCCTGTGCCCATAATCTTTCAACCCTTTGATGATTATATTTGATAACTTCTCATGTCTTTCTTTCTCTTTTGTTATTTGAATTTTTACTTGCTTCTCTATCAACTCTTTTTGTTGATTGACTGGTTTTTTTACTACTTGAGACCATGTCTTTGCCTTTGCTAATTCATTTCGTAGCTCATTTTCTCTTGTTTCCATGTTTTAGAGTGTTTTTTTATAAAACTGTCCAAATTTTGGTAATTTCCTATCGAGAATAAATAATAGTGAATGAAGAATTATATAAAATGTAAAAAAGCCGTCTTATGATGCAATGTATATATATATATATATATATATATATATATATATATATATATATATATATATATATATATTTATGGTTTTTATTTGAGCTGCTCTTATTAAAATAATAAAATATTATATTTTTGGTTTGCCATTTAGTTAAGTAAGTTATTGTTATTAAATTAAATATAATTGAGCTTATTTTTTTAATGAAAGATGTTTGAAATATTTTTAAATTGTAATGTTTTGCAATGAACTCCGTATCTTCTAAAGATAAAAATTAATGAATGGTTAAAAAAATATATACTACCTTGTTTGATATCTATAAATAATTTAAATTTTAAATATTTAAAAAAAAATTTATTTGTGTACTTAATAATTTAAAATATTATTTTTATAGTATTTTTTATTTGTGAGTTTGACTAATGTTGAAATATTATTTTCAATAGTTTTTTAATTTGTGGGTTTGAACAATGTTAATAATTGCAACAGCTTTGGTTTACAATCACTTTTTGTTTGAGTTTAACCAATGTTAATACTTGCAATAGTTTTTGTTTGCGCATATCAATATGCCTATAATTTGTTTTTACTTTATGATTTTTTATTTTTATCAACAATTTCATCGTTCGTCAATTTCTCCTATTTTATGAAATTTAAGGACATATTTTTATTTTTTATTTTTTTATATTATCTTAGAAACCTTAAAAGTGTAGGGATACTTCTTCATAGCAATTATTTTCTTATGCTCTTCTAAAATCTTTAGATTGTTATAGATTTCTCCTAATTATTTTCTTATGCTCCCCTAAAATCTTTAGATTGTTATAGATTTCTCCCATCTTGGTTTCTTAATTATGTTTATGTTGCTCTTGAAACCTTGAAGTGTTTTCTATTGTCATAGTACCTGATAAAAACGAAAATAAAAACAATTTACTTTGATGAACTTTGACTTTTTTTTTCTAATATTTGATTTAAAATTTTTCTCTATGTCTTCCTTGTAACGTCTAACTTCTGTTGTACTTTTTCTTTTTGTTTCTTCTTGCAGTTGGTTTGAGTGAACTATGTTGGTCTTTTTCATGTGATGTTGTACATAGGCTTTCTTTGTCTTTTCGTTTGGAATGGGGGCATCCTTGATATAATTCAGCCTCATCTATTGTGTCCTTTGTTTCTTCTAGCGGTTTGGAGTGGAGTATCCTTGATCTAATTCAGCCTCATCTATTGTATCTTTCTTTGTTTCTTTTAGCGGTTGATTTGAGTGAGAATTATGGTGGCTTTTTTTCATATGAAATTGCAAATAGGTTTTCTTTGCCTTTTTGTTTGGAGTGGAGTATCCTTGAGTTAATTTATCTTCTATCAAAGTATGATTTCTTTGGTTCATCTTGAAGTTTGTCTCATAACCAAAATTTTCTTTCTTTCTAAATCATTTTCACTTTGCAATCTCTTTTCATGTGTCTAGTCTTATAACAGTTGTTACACTGGAATGTAACGTTTTCTAATTCACTTAACGTTTTCTAATTCACTTGTTCATACCATTTTCTTGATTCATATTAATCTTAAATGCATTGTGGCAAATGATTTGAAATATCCATAGCAACACATATATAAGTATATATAGCATGCTTTCGTTCTTTAGTAGTTGGTCCCTCAACAAATTCCTCTATTGTATTTTCAATATTCTTAATTTTTTTTTTTATTGATAAGTTGATATGAAAGTCCACAAAGCCTAAGTCACATTTGAAGTTGTTTAATAGTTTTGGCTTGACAAAAATATTCTCTCCATGGTCTTAAATAAAGGGCATCTTTCCTGTAATTTGAATTCAAGCTCCACTTCCACTTGATCCAATTTTGATGCTTTCGCTTCTTAGTAGTTGGTCCCTCCTTGATGAATTTCCTCATTGTATTTCCAATATTCTTTAAAAATATTTATTAATAAGTTGAATGAAAGTTCACAAAGTCTAATATTGGAAGTTGTTTAATAGTTTGTCCTTGATGAATTTTCTTATTGTATTTCCAATATTCTTTAAAAATATTTATTAATAAGTTGAATGAAAGTTCACAAAGTCTAAGCCATATTGGAAGTTGTTTAATAGTTTGTCGACAAAAATATTTTCACTCCATGGTCTTAAATAAATGATATCTCTCCCCTTAAACCATGACCTACCATCTATTATTTTATCTCTAATTTATCAACTTGAACTAGAAAAGACAGAAAAAACTTTTTTTTTTTTGGATAACAAAGGGTTGTACTCGGGTCCCCCACCTTTGACAAATTACATCTCTCTTCTTTAGAGCGTTGAGAGTTTACAAATAGACATACTTCTCATTTCAATTGAGATGCTATAGTTAGAAATCTGCATTATTTTACATAAAATGTTTGAATTCTTGATTTTCATTTTCTGGATCTATTCACATTTCTATATGAATACAATTATTCTAGAATTTAGCATCTTTCTTGACATTTTCCTATAGCAACCTTCACAATGCCAAAACTTCACCTCTACTGTCTATGCCTTGCATCTTAGTAGAGTAATATTTCCAAAACAACACACTATCATAGTCTGCTTTACCAAATCTGGATTGCTAGTTTCCTTCCTGAAACACAAGTGCAACCACAAAAATTATAATAAATAGTCTTAAATGAAAACACATTATTGTTACAAAATAAAGCAAATATTACCAATAGAAAACATTAAAGTAAATCTTAATCATTAATTGATTTAGGCAATCAACATTTTTTGTCAACTTCAACTAAACTTTCTACTTCCTCTAACCATGGAAAGGAGAATTTAACTGCACGATCCTCAATCAAAACCCCTCTATTGGCTAGCTTATCTGCACATTTGTTTCCTTCCCTTAATATATGTATAAACATTATTTCTTCAAACTATTTAGCAAGATCTTGAATTTCACAATTATTTCTTCAAACTATTTAGCAAGATCTTGAATTTCACAATTATTTCTTCAAACTATTTAGCAAGATCTTGAATTTCACAATTATCTCTTGTATGTTCCATGGAGCCTTTTCTTTCCTCAAAATTGCATTTATTACTATGAGAGAATCACCTTCCATCCATACTCTATTCCATTTCATTTGTTTATATATTTTTAACCCTTCTAAAGTTGCTTAAGCTTCGACTTCATTATTTGTCTTAAATCCACTATTGAAAGTATAATGAGACAAAATGTCTCTTCTATTAATTCTAATTATTCCTCCTCCTAGTCCTAGATTTTCTTTAGATGCTCTATCAAAATTCAATTTAACCCCCTCCACATCTGGGGGTTTCCACTTTATATTCTTTGCATTATTTTTGCTTCTCTTGTACCCAACATCATAATTCCATTTAATGACTTGACTCCATCTATCAAGACTCTCTACTTCCAAATTAGGGACTGGGTGAGTTGATAGGGTTGGTTTAGACTCCTCTATGGCTAAACATATATTTTTTTTCATAACCTCTAAACTGCTTTCCTTTCCTTCAAATATTCTTCTATTCCTTTCTAGCCATATAGTCCAAAGTATTGTATCTTTTGATATATCCCATATTGTCTGTAAATCCTCACTTGTATAAGTGCTCTGCCATTGCTTTAATCAATATTCAATTCTACTATTCATCACCATGCATTTACCAAACATTTTAAGAATCCATTGCCATAGATTTCAACATGGAAAAAACCTTTAGGAAGAAAAGTCATAGACTAATGTGAATTCAATCTCCACTTGCACTTGATCCAATTTTGAATCTTCAACAACCTTGACTAAAATCTATAGAACTTACATATTAACCTTCTACTTTTAGGAACCATTATATCATGCTCACTCATCTCATCCTTGATAATCATTTTTGATGTAAGATCTGCTCCTTAAATCAAACTTGCCATGTTTTTGATCTTTCTTTTACCTTCAACTTGGGAATCTATACTTTTAGCTAGGGCATCTTGACTTCCCATTAGGGCTTCCAAATATAATCTTCCTTCCATGCTATACCTAGTGGAACTTGCTCCCACTAGCTCCTTACTCACACACTCTTGGCTTGTCCTTCTTGTCAGCTCACCTACGCCTCATACTTGCTCTAGCCTCACAAAATGTCATAATTAATATTGTAATAATTATATAAAATATATATTTTTTTAAATATAAGTATATATATTTATAAAGTTAAGGAAAAAATCCAATAGGAACACCGAAAGGGTTATATAGCTCGATCATTGACATCCAATGTGGAAGATGTCGTAACTAGTTTGAAGACCAAATCAAAACGTAACTATAACATTGGGTAAAACCCTTAGTACAATCCCTTTACACCATATCAAAAAAATAAAAAATATTTATTTTTATTAATATTGACATCTACATCTAATCAAAACAATTTAAAAATTTTGATCAAAATAATTTTAAAACAACTTATTCATAGATCTATTTGTAAGAGAATTTAATTTTTTACTAGTATAAAATTCATATGAAATGTGGCGTTACAAGTAAATATTCGTGAAAATATATGAAATGTGTTGTTCTGAGTACATACTCGTAGTTAATATAAAATATATAATACGGGATTTTTAAGTACATAATTTAAAAAATATTATTACGTCTAGAGACGTTCCTACAATGGTAGATAGGGGTGGGAGGCAAAGAGGTCATACATGTCACGCCGTAAACAATTTTTTTTTTTTATTAAAAAATCCGACATTAACAAAAAAAAAAAATTAAAATATTTAAACTAAAACAACC
This sequence comes from Wollemia nobilis, assembly GCA_028583015.1. Taxonomy (NCBI): domain Eukaryota; kingdom Viridiplantae; phylum Streptophyta; class Pinopsida; order Araucariales; family Araucariaceae; genus Wollemia; species Wollemia nobilis. The sequence continues at coordinate 3,306,221 of JAQPPZ010017058.1, forward strand.
GACTAACTAACCGTTGCAAACATTTAACCAACCGTTGCAACTGTTTAATAAAATAGCTTAGATATAAAGGATATATATCTAAAAACGTTGAGAGTTATCAATCCCGAAGCGCCTATCTTGAAGATCACACACCTAAGAAATGAGATAGGCACCTCAAGATTAATAACTCTCGACGTTTTTAGATATATATCCTTTATATCTAAAGGAGTTATAAATTATTTTACAGATTTTTTTATTATCCTTGGCAACAACAATGATAACTTAACATATAAGCATAGGTATGGTCAGATGGTTATTTGTCATATGCGAGAAGATTTAAGTGATGTAATGGTTTGCTCTCCGTGTTGAAAGTATGTTTAAATAGGGGTGTTTTATTAGGAGTCTTATACGGAGTCTTATACAATTTGTATGAGTGCTATATAAATATTTATTTATTTATTTTTTATTAATAGTATCGAAGAATTTTGTTCAATAAGAATGGAAAATTTGGTTTATAATGATACTTAGTAAACAGGTAGAATTTAAGGTACAAAATATTTTATTAAGTAACAATTTTGTTAGGTTTACATTTATAAGAAGCAAAGTGCGAGCAAAGAGAGTTATTTTTAGAAGTTTTAACTAGAAGTAAGGATGTCATATTTGAAAGTATAGATGCCTTAGTTGAGGACAAGAGAAAGAATAAATTTATGATAAATCCTATCTAGTAGTAGATATGACACTATCCAACAATAGATATTACACTACAAGTGATTAACAAGGATGAGATAGTTGAGCATAATATAATGGTTCTTAAAAGTAGAGAACTAATATAGAAGTTCCATGGACCATGACCATGTTTTTAGGAGATTCAAGTGGCTCATGGTTTAGGGGGAGAGATGCATTATATTTAAGATCATGGAGTGAGAACATTAAACTATTAAAAGACTTTTAGTGTGGATTAGACTTTCTAGGCTTCCATATTAGCTTATTAAAAGGGAGGTTTTGGAGAATATTGGTAATACTCCAAGGGAGTTCATGCAAGAGGGACCAACTACTGAGGGGCGAAGGCAAGTTGTATACACCCGAAAATGTGTTGCCATGGATATTTCAAAACCTTTGCCATAGATCATTAGGATTAAATTTGAATCGATAGAATATGATCAACAAGAAGACACTTACCAAGAAAACACCCATTCAAACCTTGGGGGCAGCCTGTTTGCAAAGGTAGTAGTATGATCTAAATCCTCTAAATGCATGTCAAATTGACGATGACAGTACAAATCTTGAACGACTGGTGTCCCCTTCATGTCGAGTCAACAATAATGAAGTGGAATAGGTTTGGTGGGAGCAGCCCCTATGGTTTGAACCCTACGCTTGTTAGTTACTAAAAATAGTGTGGTTGTGACCAACTCTTCTATGTAACAAAAAAAATAGGATCAAAAAGTGGACTAAGAAAATATTGCATTTCAATGTTTCAAATGTTATGAGACTTGACACATGGAAAGAGATAGCAAAGTGAAAACGATGGGGAAAGAGATGGAAAATTTTGGACATGACACAAACTTCAATATGAAGCAAGGAGATAATATCATTGTACAAGCTCAAACAAGTCAAGGATTTTCCATTCCTAAGAAATTAGCAAGGAAAGCTGCTATGAATCATCAATTGGCGAAGGCCATCACAATTTACTTGAATAAACTATTAGAAGAAAAATGATATAAGGGATGAGGAAGTACAATGTACAATTTCAGATTTAGAGGTTAAAGCTACAAAGGAAGATGGGAAGTCAAATTTAAAGCAAAGGAGGTGAAAGTGGTCGTTCAATCAAAGTAAATCATATTCGTTTTCCTGAGGTAGTATAAAATCCTCTCTTTGCAATAAAAATAATAGTACATAATATATCCCTTACATATATGGCTTCAAGAGCAACATAAGAAAGAAATTCATATGGAGGATATCCATGGAAATATAGGGTTTCTAGGACAACATGAGAAAATAATTACTATGGAGGATCATTCTTGTACTTTAGGGTTTTTAGGGCAACAAAAAGAAGAAAGTGCTTGTGAGGCTATTCCTTACATTTTAGATTCTCTAAGGCAACATAAATATTTAAAAGATAAGTCATATTATGAACATTATGTAAAAATTGAAAAAAATGATGAAGATGAAATTCTAGGAGGGAATGCAAAAAGGAGAAGAAAAAGATTCAAAGAAGGAATAAGGCAAAAAGAAAACACAAAGGGATATGGATTTGGGAAATCAAAATTAAATATTACATTGTTAACAAGAAACAAGGCTAAGTCCGTTAATAAAAGTAAAAAGTGATGATAAAAATGGTGTTGTATAATATTAGGGGTATGAATAACACCCCAAAAGATGGTTAATAGTTTTGAGTTTATTTTAGTACAAGAAACAAAATTTAGTGAGGAATCTAAGGATGCATTCAAAAATATTTGGAAGATGAGGGATTGTTTTATAGTTTCTTCTATAGGAACTTTCAAAGGTATTGTGACAATATGGGACAAAAGCAAATGAGATGGGCAATTGTTAGAAGTAAAAAGTAATTAGGTTGGTCTATTTTACCAAAAAAAGAAAAACATCAAAGTTGGGGTTATAAATACATATGCTCCAGCAATAGTTAATGTTGGAAAGGCCTTTGCATATTTTTGTCAAATACAATGATAATTCAGAATTTGTGATCTATAAATTTTTTTAGGGGGCTACTTCAACATAGCTCTATCTCCTTCAAAAAAGAAGGGTGAGACACCTAGATGGTCTAAATTAATGCAAGATTTTGCTTCATTTTTCAATTCTAATGGTCTTTGGGATGCATTTCCTTCAAGTTTTCAATATACATGGGATAATAGATGCATTGGGCAAACTCATAGAGTGGAAAGATTGGATAGTTTTTTGTTATCCAACACATGGTTCCAAATAGAGTATACAAATTGTTTAGTCATTTTATTGGGAGTAGCAAACCCATTCTATTGAGATGTGATTTATTCAATAATGGTCATTTAAAATTATTTTGCTTTCAATCTATGTGGATCCAAGACCTTGATTTCTTCTATATGGTTATGTTATGGTAGGATGAATCAATTTTTGAAGGATAATGCATGTACAAGTGTGTTGAGAAGATGAAATATGTAAAGGAGCAAATTAAATTTTGAAATACCAAATATTTTGGTAACATGTTTATAGAAAACAAGGAAATTGAAACTAAGCTTAAAATATTATAAGAGATAGTAGAAATCAATGGAATGGACTAGGATTCTTATGTTCAAGAAAAATAATTACTTTATTGAAAAATAGGAATCATAATGGTTCTAAAAATCAAGAAAAATATAAATCATAGAAATACCAAATATTTTTATGCTATAGCAAAAAAAAATTCATTTCATGACATAAAAAATATTTCAATTCTAGATGAAAAATATTGAGAAAGATATATTAGGAAGTAATTGATTATTTTAAAGATATTTTTGGGCAAGAGAAAGAGGCTCAAGGTAATCTTTTGCAAGATAGTCCATCAATTATCACACAAGGACAAAATGAAAGCTTGTTGTAGAATATCTCTATGGAGTAACTACGTGAGGTAGATTTCTCTTTCCATCGTAACAAGGGACTTGACACTGATGGATTTCCTATAATTTTATTTCAAAAAATATAGGATTTATTGAAGAGTGATATGTTAGTTATGGTTGGCCCATAAAAGGAAGGTTATAATAAGTGATATCAAAGCCAACTTTATTACATTGGGGCGAGACAAAATATTTTGATAATTTTCGTCTAATAAGACTTTAATATGTTTTATAAGATAATTTAAAAAATTATGGAAACTAGGTTGAAAAACATTCTAGATTGTGTTATCTCAGAGTTCATGCTAAATAAATTCTTGATGGTGTAATCATTGCTAGGAGATAATACCTTCTTTTCATTCCATGAAAAAACAAGGTATGCTTATGAAATTAGATATGAACAAAGAATATGATAGGGTTTGTTAAAGTTTTATACATGATATTCTCAAAAAGTTTGGTTTTGATCAAGGTTGATGTGAATGGATTAGATGTTATTATAGCACTCCAAAATATTCTATTTTGATCAATGGATCTCATGTTGAAAACTTTGAATTATCATGTGGATTCTGCTTGGGTGGTACACTATCTCCATATCCATTTATTGTTCTTGCTGAGGCATTAGGGAGAGCTTTTTCAAAGGTAAAAATGAAATAAAAAATCAAAGGTATTTAGGTTGTAGTAAATAGTCCCTCTAAATCTCATCTCTAATTTGTTGATGATACTTTTCTTTTGTATCATCCCTTAGCGAGGATATCGAGTTTAAATCACTATTATTATGCTATGATAAGGCTATTAGAAAGTTTTTCTAAGGGATATATAGGTGCTAAAGAATAATTTATTTTGTTGGTGAAATCATATATAAAAACACTTGAAAAAAATTAGTAAAATTTTGAGCTTTTCTTGTTTACTTGGAAAAGGTGTTTGTAGAATAGCAAGCTCTTGGATCAAAGGCTAGACTTATGGGATTTCATCAATATGAGATTTGTTTTTTTCGATTTTATCATCATTAGAGTTGCCATTGCACCTAATTTAGAGAAATTTGGAAAGGTTTTCAACAATTTGTAAATATTGAGTGAAGGTGCAAAATTATCATATCTAAGGTAAAATATGTACCAATCTAATGTAAATATTTTGAGTTTTGTCAAATTTGGTCTCTTGAGAAAACCCTTTTATAGATATAGATTTTTTCTAGCAGATTTATATAGATCTAAAAAATAAGATGCAAGAGGGTAAGGTGGACATCATGTGAAACCAACTTATAGTCCAACTGGATATATCAAAATATTGTTGATCCATGAAAATGTCTAATTGAATTTGTGCCTATGATTCTATGTCAGCTGATGAGGGAGAGGAGGTTGAATTTCCCTTGACCTCTAGATTTAGTTTGACTCCCCATTAATTCATTTAAACTAAACTATTCTAAGCACAACAAAGTAAATTTATGAAGGGTGCGAGAGATGAAGTATATTGCAAGGAAATAAAATATGGTCATGATCGTAGTCAGATTAGTGTGTAATTAATTAGACCATACAAAGTGACTAAATAATGTCAGTATGATAAAACATCCATGTGGTATACTACACTAGTAAAAAAGACTAATAGGAGGTGAAAAGACAATGCCACAAACACTATTTACTCATGAATTAAGAGGTCAAAGGACACAAATGCTCCACAAGCACCATGCATAATTTTTCATTAATTGTAAAAATATCAAAAGTATAATGTTTAACCATAAAGCATAGCTCTAGAATTCTTAAAATGATCCAAATTTTCTTACAAATGAGCCCATGGCTCTTATTTATCATAGGGATTTTACCCTGCTTTTCACCTAAGCAAAAGCAATTAACTTTTACATCTACAACTAAAAGATATGAACATCACTTTCAAAGACCGCATTGGAATTTGTCTTCAAAAAATTCATAAATTTGCACCTACTTCACTTATTGTCTTGTGAATATTCTCCCTTGATGATGAATCATTGATCTGTTGATTGATCATGGATTGTTTATAGATCAATGGCCTTGTTAATGGATCACAATAATTTAAACTTAGCCATATTTTTAGTTTTTCTCACTTGGTCTTCATCCTAAAATTCTAAAATCAACTACGACCTAGGGCTTTAAGGGATCCAAAATTCTAACTCGAACCATTACTAATAGAGGTACTTTTCCCTTCCTACATAACGCCTTCTGCTTAGCGATCAATTTGAGAAATTTGAATTAAAGGTAGTACCTAGTACTACACTTACATAGTATAAAATAAGGCAAAGGATATATGGGATGCTCCTTGCCTTCATTCTAGTATGAAGGCATTGGGCTGGTAAGTTGAATAAAGGTTTGAGCTTTGGAGGAAGGAGGTTATGTATTCAAACCATATGCCCTTCACTTTTGTTCAAACATATTTAATTGAAAATATTTGTATGGCACTATCTATAAAGGCATCGACATACCCATTACCATGGCACTCATTATTGGCTATGTTGAGTTTGCAAGGATGTTGAAAAATGGATTAGCTCTAGTTTGAATATCCCTCTTGAATGAGCCTTTTGTAATATGTTTTGTTTTGGCACTATGACACTCTCATGCTATCCGTTGGAGGGTGGTCTAAGCACCTTAATGAATGTGTCGATGCCTTAGCTAGCACAAGGTACCTTGGTCATGGGTGACCCAAGTTTGAACCCCCATGAGACTTTTAGAACTTTCAAAGGGAAGAAATAAAAAAGTGATTGACATGGTATTATTTTATGCCACAACCATTTGTTTACTATTTATATATCATTTTGATGAATCAAAATAAGATATGTGTTGCTTCAACATTTGGTCCCAAAATTTAGTGGTAAACAGGTGGTAGAATATTAGTGGAAATCATCAACAAGTCAATGTGTTTTAAATGGAAAATTATGGTTGGATGTAGATGTTATAAGGTTTGAGAGGGTAATATATTTTATTAAGTATTGTTAGGAAAAATATTCTAGAGGCCATAACGTTTGCATATGGAAGCATTTTGAGCCTTTTTTTAGTCGCATATTTTTTGAGCTTTTTGCATTGGTGTTATTTCTTCAAGGAATTACTGTAAGTAGAGGTATGTCTTATATATGATCATATTCAAGATCTATAACCCCTTTCAAAGGGGAAAATTTGTAATATATTATGCAATCATAATATTTGGTCCATACTCATGGGAGGGATAGTTGGATTTGATGCATTGAAAAAATTATTGGATCTTTTGGAGGTACACAAAAAAATGATTCAAAACATACTCTTGTTAATCCCTTCTCTTCCTATCAATTGATTGGGTCATTGATTTATTATATGCATGAATATATAACCCTTCATGATCATTTCTCTTGTCTATTTTTTCTAGGTATTATTAGGAAGTTATGATGGATCTTCTCATAAAAATATTTATGTAGAACCTCTTTTGGTGATGACAATCAGGTGGCCTGAGAGTAAGTCATTCTCCAAATAAGAAGTGTGCTATAAAAGGTAAGTTCATATTTCTAAGTCTTGCCTTATGTGACTATAGAAGATTGGATCAACTTCTAGTAAGGAGTATTATTGGCTCATATTCATAGTATGGAGATATAGAGGAGGTATTCAATGTATATGTATGGGAGTATATAATATTGGTTGTGGTGACTATAGTCCATCTTGAGAAGATTGTTGTGCAAGTGTAGAGGTATCTTTGCATAAACATACTTCTAGATGATGAGGGGGATTTATATTACTCTTTCTCAAGTACAAAGGTCCATTATAGAATCCATTGTAGGTAGAAGATTTTATTGTCATTGATGTCTTCTCTCCTTGGCCCCTTCATATTATGCAGGTGTGTTGAAAGTTATAATTTGAATTTATTGGCCAAGGCCAAAATTATATGATTTAATCATATGGGTAATCATTATGCAATCAACCTTAACTTGTAATCAACCTTAAGCCTTTGTGTGTCAACATAGGTCAATGATAGTATGTAATTATTATTGGGGTTGAGGTATTGGTATAAATACTCTCCATCCACATAATCCATTATAATGAATGTTGTAATCCTTATAAATGGATAATATAGTGGTTATTTGGTGCTCAAGGGAACCCATCGTTTATGTGTATGTTGCTATCATCTTTTCATCCTTTCACACTTCTTGTATAAGTTTTGAGTAAATAGAATTTGCTATCAAATCCAACATTACATAGTAATTATTGTTATTTATTGTTCCAAATATATATATATATGCATCTCCCGAGAGTCATTGTAAGGCATCCAAGCAAATTCTATGCTATTGTAAGGAAACTCCTAAAATGGGTATTCATTATTTTGTTAAATATCCTCTTTTATTATAGATATTCTCTAATGTAAATTGGACCTTAGATCTTCATGAACATAGATCCACTACTTTTGTATTTCTAATTATTTTGGGATATATCTCTTGGTGTTCCAAGTTGTAATATACTATAAATTTATCTTTCGTAAAAGTAAAATATTGGAGCGCTACTAAGATTGTCAAGCATCTTGGTGGACCTTGATTCTTGACTAGTTTGGTATACCTCAAAAGCATCCTTTGACTCATGTTATGATAAAATAATATATCTTTAAGCTTGTTTATAATCCAATTTTACATCAATAAAATAATCACATCAAGGTATAGATGCACTACACTCAATGAATTCACTCACAGGGGATGGTCATGTCGATGTATGTACCTTTAGAATATTAGATTGTAGATAATGTAACCAACATTATGCTTAACATAAGGTTTAATAGGTTGAGAAATTTATTTGGTGCAGGAGATCATTTGTTAATGGAGATGACTCATAAAGATCACCTTGCAAGATGACCTTTGCATTATCAAGTGGTTAATGGTTGGAATTAAGGTCTTGTATTGTACCCATCAATAGATAATTATACCTCCACTCACTCAACCATTACTTCATTGGTTAGAGATCATTATTTATTTGTTAGTGAATGAATATTTGTGTCTAATAATATATTTCCACATTCATGTTCTTAATTATCTATGAATGCTATGATTTCTTTTATTTTTTGAGTAAAGTGCTTGATTTTGTTTGTTCTTGAATATACTGCATAATTCAATAATAATACAACTTTTTAAGAGTTGATAGGGGGAGTTGGTATTAACAATTTTACCTTGGATTTGAATTCAACTCTTAAATATTTGAAAGATGATGTTAATTATGAACCACCTTATAGGTATATCTATTAAATTATTAGAAAACATGATTAAATAATCAAATTTTCTCTTTGATGTATATCTAGGTGATCCTCATGGAAAGAGGGATGTTATCAATGATATTCCTCTAACTATTGAAGTTAGAGTAACTTCTTTCTTGGGTAAAAAGGAACTAGTAGTTCAATCCAACTTAGTAGTAGAGATGCTAGACAATGTATTAAGAAGAAAACAATTAGACCTACTATAACTAGTTCTTCCATAGGAGGACCTCACAATTCCAATCAACATGCTACTTTTGTAAAATAATAAAGTAATCACTATCTTGCAATCTTACATTGAAGATCTAGATGGATAACTTTGTTTAGTAGTTTAGTAGGATATCCAAGATGTTAATACAAGAGAGGTACTATTTATTTCAAGTTTTATTATGATGAAGATAATCCAAATGCCAAAGACAAGTGACAAGTTATAAGCATGAATGAATTAAATCCATATTATTTGTTTGTATTCTTGTTGTGAATGAAATTGTATTCTTGACTTTATATCTTGTATTGACTTGAAGCAATTTACTATTTTGTGTTAGTAGAACATTGTAGTACTTAATAGTGTCTTTACACCACTTTAAATTATGATTGGAGGAGTTTTTTCTTTTTATTTTCAAAGAAATTAGCATAACACGCCTCAACTTGATGTTTTATTGATAATTATTCTTGCGGAGTTAAAGTTACGTATTAATTATTCATGTAACATTTTAATTACTATTTTTATTCTAATCAATTTTACTTATAATTCAATTTTAAAACTTACTATTTCTATCAAGTAGCATTATATTATTTATTTTTCATTCATCCATATGAAATATAATTCTATTTTACCTAAATTTGGATGAGCTTTGAAGAATAGTACACTTCATAAGTAAAGACAATACTAGTGCTTATCCAAATTAAGTAAAATTCCAAAAAATAAGTATAAAGTAGGGAAGGTTAGATTGAAATTTTAGATATAGATATATATTAGGAGGTAGAGTATAGAATTTATGCACACATAATGCAACTTGTAGAATCAATATACTTGAAAGCAAATAAACCAAGTACGTAAATACAATAATATTTTAAAAATAAAATTAAAAAGATATAGAGATAAGATATTTTAACCTTTAGGGGTATTAAACTTTATGCTTATTGTATTTGATGAAGATGAATTCCTTGGTACATTGAATTGATAATTTTTAATCCTTTTAATGCTTTAATTATATTTGGTAATACACCTTTATATGATTGTCATCGAGCTTTATCTTGATCTTGAGGTAAGTGGAAACCTAGTGGAAGAAGGATGATTTTATGTAGGAAGGAGAGAGGTATCATTAAAAGACTATAAGTAGACATGGTGTAGGAAATTGGAAGACAATACTAGCACATGGACGTTAAGGATTTTTTATAGAAGAAATCCTTTGAGTTTTACCTCTCTAGTTCATCAGATCTATGAGCTAATTGATGGATTGAATTGATTCCCTAATATAGTGGAATGGTTTTAATATATGTGTGTGTATGTGTCAATGTGTATGCTATAAATGAGCAATTATAGAGAAAATAATCCTAGAATACGATGTCCAATGTTATTTGAGAAAATGGATCATTAAAAGTGTTAAATTGGTATGAATCTATGCAAACCTTATAATAGATATATTTATAATAATATTAAAAGAAATATCTTATTTCTACTTGAATATTTATTGAATTTATATTATAAATGTATACTTCTAGGATGTTTGAGCACAATTCTAGATTTGTAAGATATATAATGAAGAAAGTAGATTTTGATCCTCTTAGGGTTTTTTATCACTTAGCTAATTTTTAGAATTTTAGGTTTCTAGACTTAGTCAATTTTTAGGGTGCTTTTTAACACATGTATAAATGATATGAACCTATGCTCAAGTCTACTATATGGAAATTATATGAAGTTCTAAGGCTAAAACTAGGGATAGAGGTAGGACCTTAAGGGCAATATAAGACTAATTTACCTCAATGCTGACTAACACCCATTATAAGGGCCTTTTGCCAAGAAAAATGATAAATTAATTCGATTACATACCTTGATTGTTTAGATTCCACAATTTCAAACTCAAATTTAAATTAATTATTCTAAAAATAATAATATTTTTTTCAATTGGTTATACATGATTGGAATGAGCCCCACCTGTATTACATCATCACCACATAGTGGTATTACAACAAAGATTAAATATTATCCATGTATCGCTTGGCAAGATTTGAACCTTGGTCTCCTTCTTGAATGTTAAGGAATATAACAATTTGAGCTAATGCCATTTGATACTATTCTATAAAAGAAAAAAAATATTCTACCATTTGATATTATTTTAATTTATATTTTATTCTAAAGAATAATATTAATCATTTAAATTCTAAAAATATTTTCCCTTAGTTCATAATAGGGTTCTAATTTTGTTAGATATCTATAACATGACCATGTAGTGATATGATCCTTTACAAGTCATTCACATAATCATATCCACACATAAAAAATAAGGTACCTCCATGAATTATTAATATCTAAGCACATGATGTCAAGTGAAATATACTTGTGTTATGTTGATTAAATAAACAAAAGGATATAAGTTTAGATCATGTAAAGATATACTCTAACTTCCTATTAAAATTTTCCTTAGAATTTGAGGGTATATATATTAATTTTTTTTATAAGAAAAAATCGTAATTTTCTTTCAAGAATGAAATAAAATTACACTTCTCAAGTGCCTTGGCACAAACAAAAATATAGATAAAAACATATTACTGGGAGTCAAAATATAATTATAGTCGGGCAGATCAGAGAGAAAAACCCACCTTCAAAATAACATGGGGATAACAAGGATAAAATTATTTATATATCAATACATAATAATCAAAATAACCTCCATGTTCAAAACTTAGATAAAAACAAGCGAAAAAGAAACCAAAAAAAAGAAGAAAATAATAGAAAGAAAAGAAACAGTTAAAATCTGCCATAAAGCTCTAATAAAATGAATAAACCTCCAATAAAAACCCGGAGATAGCATAGAAACTAGGGGTATGATATGTGGGTGAAAGAAGAAATTCCATCCTTGATCTCTTCCATTTCCAAGAAGCCTTTTGGAACCTAATGACCTTATTTTGATAACCTATCTACTTCTTGATTTAATTCCCTATAAACATGAGTAAAAGAGATATTTTCAAAAATAAAAATCGCCTACAACATTTCATATCCCATTGGTCTAAGAAGATTATTTTGTAATTGAGTAAATCTATTCATCTAGTTGATGACCATAGCAGAATCTCTAAAAATTTGTAATTTTTTTCACATTTCTCTTCGAAGCACACTTCATTAGCAATCTCAATACCTGAAACTCAACAAAATTGTTGGAACTAGTTCTAAGACCTACTTTGAATTTGATATAGTGGGTATCCGAGAAGTATAAAATACCTTCCACGCTAGTAAAATTCGACTGTCTATGATTGGCCCCATAAAAAAAATCCCATGGTTGAGACTTTTCAATGAATAAATTGTCTACTTATCGAGGTTTTTTACGTTTGCAAGTCCATTTGTTGATTGAGACCAAACTCCTTACCTGAAATATGACCTAAAATGGGGGTATTAAAATCCCTTCAAAAATAACTGCATTTCGTGCTCACCATATACCCTAACATATAAGACATGGTAAAGAAAAATTGTTTCAACTCATTTTTCAAAAACCACTGTCTTAAGCATACCTCCACCGTTTCTCCTTCCCAAATATTTTGAACTCCAATTATCTGTTCAAATTCTATATAAAACTGTTGAGAAAAAGAGCATTTGATTAACAAATGTGTGATGTTTTCCTCCTTTGACTAACACAACATACAAATACTTTGACCTTGTCTTCTTCTTCTCTGTAAAAATTCCCAATTCAAAGCCTTATTTATCAAAGCTAACCACATTAAAATAAGTGTCTTTTTTGGTGAAGATAATTTCCAAGTCTACTTCCACCACCAAGTAAGCCCTTGAGGATTAGGGTCAAAACTTGCTTTGTAGCCAACTCTAATTATATAATGACCCCTAGATTTTTTGTATCCCCAAGCAAAAGTATCTGGTTCAACTCTTAGCTTGATATGACTCTTATTAAGACTATTAGTGTAAGCCTTTTGAAAAAAACCTACTCATCAAAAATACCCAAGACCTAAGCCTACTTCCAACCTTGGGTCCAAAGACTAGAAGAATTTGATTCCCCCACCTTATGAAGAAAGTAAATGCTCTTGTCTTGTAAAGAACCTATCATAGCTTCCGACAACAAAAATTTCCCCACAACACAAAATAGACTCAACCCCTATTCTAACTTATTCACCATTGCCAACTTTCCAAGCCAAATATTTTCCAATCATAGGAAAGGCTTGTACTAGTGCCTTCCATTGAATGGAAACAATTTTTATGCTTTTCTGTGGACTTTTGATCCAATCCAAAATTATCCTTGGATGAATACACTTGTGTTCAATAATCTTCTTCCATAATACTTCTCTAGTTAGAATCCTCTACAAGCTATTTGCTGCCAAAGAAGAACAAAAAAAATGGATGTTTTTAAGTCCCCAACCACCTTCCTCATTTGGGCTAGTAATACTCTTCCACTTAACTAAAGGAATACCTTCATGTTCCTTGCATCCAGTCCAAAGAAACATGAAGCAATGTTTTCTTATTTTCTCTAGAACTCCTATGGGAATGAAGGCCAAGGAGTGCCAAAACATAGGAATTGGATCAAAAATAAACTTTACAAGTATTAATATCCCACCAATAGACAACCATCTATTACACCAATGGTTAATCCTAACTTCAATCTTCTCTAAAATCCATCCCCAATCTCTCTTTTTGTAACTATTCGATTTTAGTACAAAACCCAAATACTTAAATCCTTCTTGGAAATTTAAGAGATTAAAAAGAAAAATTCTGATCAGATCCTATTTAGTCTCCTGCTCTAGACCATTAAAGTATATAGAGAATTTAAAAAAATTATCTCCATGTCTATAGCTATACTATAAATGTCCAAGATCTCCTTCAATTTTTTAGCTTTCCTTAAACTACCATTTGTAAACTACAATACATCATCAAAAAATAGTAAATGAAATAAATAAAGGACCCCCACTTTGATCCTAGACATGGATCCTACCCTCTTTGCATCTAAAATAGCTCTAGTAAATCCTTCAACAATTAGAAAAAAAATTAAAGGAGATAAAGGACATCCTTGTCTCAGTCCTCTCGAGGGTCTAAGGAATTTGGAAGTTGATCCATTGATAATAATAGCAAAAGATATAGAAATGCATCCCATAATCCACTTTACTACCGGATAGCTAAAACCCACTTGTAAGAGCATCAATCTAAGATACAACCAACTAGTTCTTTCATAAGCTTTAGATAGATCTAGTTTAAGGACTATTGTAGGAAGATTTTTAGTTTTAATAGAGTGAAGGCCCTCTTGTGCATCTCCTATGGATAAAATTTTGTGTACCTACTATAAACCCAAATTGCTCCTAGAAAATAACTTTAGAGATAATTTGTGCAATGATTTTATAGATACAATTACACAAGGAAATATGTCTAAATTCATCAAAAGTTTTAGGCTTCTCCTTTTTGGGAATCAAAACTAAAAAAGTGAAGTTAAAAGCCCCCAAAAATTGACCACTCAACCTAAATTCCTCCATTACTCTGAGAAGATCCTCCTTAGCAAGATCATAGAAAACTAAGCAAAACTCCACAGACCATCCATCAGGCCTCAAAATTTTATCCTTTTTGAAAGAAGTCAAGACAACTTTCAATTCTTCCTTTGTGACATCCTTCATAAGTAACTAATTATCCTCCTCTCACACAAAATTATGGAAGAAAGTAGTTAACTTTAAATTTTTTCCAATATTGACTTATCAGGTTCTTTATAGATAGATTGAAAATATTTTACTCCCAAATTTGTTAACTTGAAAAACCTCCTACCGAGGACTCCTTCATTATGCATATCCTAGATAGTGTTAACCTTGTTCCTATGATTAAAAAAATTATGAAAAAACCTAGTATTTTCATCCCCTTTTTTAAACCATACAACTCTACTTTTCATTCTCCATTCAACTTCCATACACTCCAAGAATTTATTCTTCTTAATATGTAGTTCAACTAGTCCCATTTTCTCCTCCTCTTTAAACAAACCAACCTCATTCTTGTTATGAATTTCTAAATTTTCCTTCTCCATCAACTTAAGATCTCAATCCATACTCTTTTTTTTAATTGCAATCCAATATGCCACAACTCCATTTAATTTTTTTAAAGCAGCAACAAATTGAAAACTTACCAATAACTTAGAACTTTGGTCATGACCAATCCATTCTTTTTTAATCAATTACTAAAAATCTCCAGCTTAAAAGGACTGGAAGGTTTTGCCTCTTGACTTTCTAATTGAAGAAGTATAGGAGAATGATTAGATCCACCTCCAGTTTCAACCCATGACTATTTTCTATCTATTTCATTGTATAATGACTTTGAGATCAAAAATTTATCCAACCTCTTTGAGATCCCAACTTTCCCAACTCTATTATTTCTCCACATAGGCAATAACTTTATTGGTTCCAAATCAGTTAAACCAGCTTATTCAATCTTATGTATGAAGTAATTAGCAAATCTATCAAGTCTTGCAAATTTACCCTATACCTCACTTCTATTTATAGTAAAATTAAAGTCCCAAAAAATGATAACTCTTTCATCCCTATCACACATCTAGGAGAAAAATCATCCTAGAATACCTGCTTATATTCATAGGGACCATAACAATTAATAACCGATAACCTCAAACCCAAGTCTTTAAAAAAAAATTGTCCACAAGCTTGAAACCATAAAGGAAGAATTAATTAAGGATACTGAGTTCTTCTAGCCAATAAAAACATCCCCTAAATGTTTGATAGCATCTAGAGCTAAGATATCCCAATCCCTAGGCAATTTACTTAACCGTTCAATGACTTTTGTACTTACCCCCATGGTTTCTTGTAGAAGGATAACATCCAAATTATAAATTTCCACCAGCATGGATAAGGTAAGTCTTTTAGAGGGATTGCCAAGACCTTATATATTAAGGTATAACAAGATGATTTAAACATCTTAGAGAGGTTTTATCCCGCTCTAAGGACCCCTTTGATATATTTTTGTTTACCCTACTAAATTTTCCTCAAAGCCTTATTCTATGCATGAAACAAAAAATATTTCCTACCTACTAAAGAAGTGGAAGAGTCCTTTATAAGATCCATACCTAAACCTAAAATTCCAGCAACTACACAAGTTCTCAACTTGGATTCCCTTTTCCTAGAATGTAACAAATATATGTAAGAGAAGCCCATCTCCAAACCATCCCCTAAAATAAATACCGCCCTAGAAGATTCATCTAATAGGTCAAAAAAACTTCCCCCAATAGCAAAAATATTTGGATCACAATCCCTATTCAATGTGTTTGAGGTTGCCGATCCATTGTCTCAAACCCTAGAAAAGTCCTTATCCTTGGGACTTCTCTTCGAAGATTCATAGGGAAGTGTACAAACTTCTTTATTACCTAATTCTAGATTATTCTGTACATGTTTGGATAGTAATTATCATAAATATTAGAAGACTAACCAACAAACTTAATAGTATCAGGTTCTAAACCTTTCACAAATTTCTTTGACTCTATCTCCTTATCTAACAACCTACGAACAATGAAATGGAGACAAAGCTATGCCTAAAATTTCTTCGTCCTTCTCCAGAGTTCTAGTTTCAGGTTCAACAATATTATTTTTTATTGTTTGTGCTAAATCAAGGAGCACTACTGAGCTCTAAAAAATAGGTATCTCTTGATTGTTGTTAGCTGACTTGAAATACCTACTAGTCATTTGTTTTCTCCTCCATACTTTTTGTGCAAAATATTGAAAACATTCCTTAGCAGTATGTCCATAAACATGAAAAAAAACACATCTAAAATAAATATTCAATTAGTCAAAGATTTGATTATGAATTGTATTCCCCATAATTATCTCCATACAATCCGATAAGCCTTCACTGATATCCATCTCAACCAAAACCTAAAATATAGACCAAAAAATACTATATTTGAAAGAAACATCAATATCTAAGGTTTTACCTAATGAATCTCTAATCTCTTTCAAATATTTTTATGACCATAACTCCATTGGAAGACCTAGAAGTTTCACCTAGATCAGGATTCTCCTAGCAACTTCAATCATAGGATCAAAACAAGTCGTCCAAGATTTCAAAACCAAAAAAGAAAACCCCCAATACCAATGACCTCCCAAATTTTTTTGTGCATCTTCTTTAGATTGAAAAAGAAAAGCTACCCATCATTTTTCAAGTGAAAAATCAACCCATATCATAAAATTGGGATCCATACCTTCTGCAACCACTCATTTAGTGTATTATCAGCTATTTGATGTCCATGAAACTTTCCAATAAGGGCCTTCCCCAGAAACTCCAAAAACTTGTTCCATCCTTAGGTCTTCCCCAAGTACCATTTTGATCTTTGAAATTCTCCTTTTAACCACTTTGTGTGCCTTAGGAACTTTAGTAACTAGAGTTGTAGTTTGTGCTGATTACAATTTTGGACCCACTCCACTTAGGGCCTCTAAATCAAGATTTTTACCAATAAAACCAAAACAAAACAAAGGAAACTCTGTCATAAAAAGTGAGTCTAGGTTGTTTGGATCCTGCTCAAGTTTTTCTTCCCTACAATGAAATGCTTGCTCATTCATTAGACCCATTACTTGAGTAAATTATTCTAAGATACCTGAGAGTGAGCAGTCAATAGGACAACCAACCTGATATGAATATACTAATATAGAATCCCCTCTACCCACTAAATTTTTATAACCTATAGTATTATTCTGGCCACTCAAAAAACCCAAGCATCCCTAGTTATCAACTTCTAAGTCTTGTCCAAAAATGGGACCCTTGGCCCTTGGAGTTGAAAACATGTGTTGCCCCTTAAAGAGGTCCTTTTATAAGCCCAAACATTCCTCTTCATTCTCCATCAAAACAAGAAATCAATTTTCCACTACCATTTTAAATATACCAAATAAAAATAAAATTTAATATTTTTCCTTTGCAACCATAGATTTGTTGCATGAAATTCATGATTCCAACCAATAAAATTATTCAAAAAACCATTCACATGCACAAAAATATTCCTCCCTATCAAAGTAACTCCTTTCACCTTTTGCATGCTTTGATTCAAAATAAAGTTATCTATCCTTTATTTTATTCACATGAACATATCTTAACACACTTTAGTTTTTAAAAAACATTGATGCTTCTTGTGTCATTTCTAAAAGATACCAGTCAAGAAATGGATCTACCTTGATTTTATTCACATGAATAGATTTGAGCACATTCTAGTTTCAATAAAAATAAAATATTGTCACTTATATTTTTTTACTTTTCTCTGTGCTTCACTTTGTAAACCCTAGCTTTGTTGTGTGCACTCTGCAATTCTAGCCAACAAAATTCTTCAAATTGTTGTTCACATGCACAAGAATATTCCTCCCTATCAAAGTAAATCCTTTCACCCCTCAAATTTAATTCCTTTGTGCTTCACTTTGTAAACCCTTGCTTCACTGCATGCACTTCATGATTCCAGCCGAAAAAATTCTTCCAAAGAAAATTTAAATGTAAGAAAGAGGAATGCTTACCTTATTCATAGTCCGAGCTTCCATCAAAATTATAGATGGGTCTTCAATTGTCACTGGACGATGATGATGTTGGATCAACCACAACTTGCTATGGCAATGGTGGCCAGATATAAGGTTTTCTACTATAAAGGAAATCATATATATAATTATAGTAGTATTAATACAAGTAAAAAATTCAAAACATTTATAATTCATTTATTGTTATTTATGTATTTTCATTCCACAAAACATCCTTAAAATTGCAATAAGAACTTAGTTAATCCCAATATATTTAATGGATAGTTAATAAGGGAGAAGAGGATAATGCCATGGATAGACATTTATTTAAAAACAATAAATTATGAATATATGAAATTGAATTCTTAATATATTGGATCTATATATAATAAAAAATTTTAAACATGGTTTCAAATGCAAATCGATCATTCAAGTAAGCCTTAGAAACGAAAATTCTAGTGGTGGAGAGATCCAAAAAAACCAGCAATAAAACAATTCTGATCTAAGACAAAATGAACATTAATGGAGCATGGATATCACCCAAAAATGGTCCAGGAGTGTTTAGTGATTAAGCTAAACCAATTCTGAATATCAAATGATGAAATATCCTTAACAAAAAGCTCCAATATCAGCAAACTATGTTGTTGGTCCAAAAAACTAAAGATAGATCTAGAATTGAATAAAAATACACACAAAAGAATTAAAATTGCTCCACAATAGTGCATCCCAATGTGTGCTCTAAAAAATGTTGATTCTTCTATATTCAAAATGAGTCCAATTACAATAATATATAATGATCAATCAGCCTTGATCAATCAAAAAGCTAAAACAACTCAAGTTTCTAAAAAACTAGCTTTTGTCATGGCCACCTTGCATGGTGTCTTTTCAATTGATTGCGCCCATTTTTGAGATATTTTTGCATGTGATAAATTTAGACATTAATTCTAGTTACAACTCACTTAACTGGCCTTGATTTGAGGCACTCTCTTCATGAAGATAACTTGCCTAGAAATTAACTCCTAGTTGGCTCTATTTTCTAGGAATCAATCTAAAGCTTGACTTTAACTCAATCTAACTATCCAATATGATATAGATTGACTTATTAACTGATTCTAGACTTGAAATAACAACATCTATCTCCTAATAAATTATTTAAAACATAAAACTAATTTAATAAACAATAATTATGGGTGACTTTTGACATCACCCTCAACAATCCCCCCTTTGATGTCAAAGGAAGAAATGTCCAACATTTCTTTGAGTCTCCCATGAGTCACCTTTAGCAGCCCCTTTGTAAGTATATCAGCAACTTGATCCTCACTCTTAACATACTCAATGACAAAATATTTATCATGTACCAAGTCTCTAACAAAATGGTGCTTCAACTCTATGTGTTTGGTCCTTGCATGGAAAACTGGATTTTTGGACAATTGTATTGCCCCAATGTTATCACAAAATATTTTGGTAGGCTCATGTTGAGTCTCACCAAAATCCTTCAACATTATCCTCAACCAAATCCCTTGTGTACAAGCTGAAGTAAGGGCTGCATATTTGGCTTTGGTGGAAGACAAAGCCATTGTACTTTGCTTCTTGGATGACCAAGAAATCAACCCACTTCCCAAGGTGAAACAATGCCCTGTAGTGGATTTTTGATCATCAATAGAACCTCCCCAATATGAATCAACATACCCAACCAGCCTTGAAGTTCTTTATTGATCTGAAGTGTATGCCATGATCAAAGGTTCCCTTCACATATCTAAATATTTGTTTCATCGCTTGCATATGCCTTTGAGTTGGCAAGCTCATAAATTGAGAAACTAGTGAAACTGCATAGGTAATATTGGGTCTTGTGGATGTAAGGTACATCAATCCACCCACCATACTTCTAAAATTCTTCTCATCAACAAGAGGACTCCCATCCTCTTTCATAAGCTTCTCCCCACTAGCAATAGGAGTATCAACTACCTTGCAGTCTAGAAGTAAAAATTTCTTCAACATGTCTTGGGCGTACTTGGCTTGGCATATGAAGATCTCATCTTCCCTTTGTTGTACTTCCATGCCAAGAAAGTATTTCATTTTTCCAATATTATACATCTCAAAATCACTTTTCATGCTCTCCTTGAAGTCTTGCATCATAGCTTTGGAACTTCCTATAAAAATGAGATCATCAACATAAAGACAAACATAAAACATGTTAGTGTCAACAATTTTCATGTAAAGAGTTGGTTCATTTTTGCTCCTTTCAAATCCATTTTTAGAGAACCATCCATCTATCTTTGAGTACCAAGCTCTTGGAGCTTGTTTCAGCCCATAAAGTGCCTTTTTCAACTTGTATACCCAATGCTCTTTACCCTTTATTTCATAACCTTGTGGCTGCTCCACATATACCTCTTCTTCAATATCACCATTCAAGAATGCACTCTTGACATCCATTTGGTGAACTTCCCATCCTTTCTGAGAAGCAACTGAAAGCATCAATCTAATAGTATCTTGGTGAGCCACAAGAGCAAAGGTCTCCTCATAGTCTATACCATATGTTTGTGCATACCCTTTTGCTACTAGTCTAGCTTTGTGTTTATCTATTGTTCCATCACTATGGAACTTGGTCTTGTAGACCCATTTTGTACCAATGACATCCATGTCATTAGTAGGATGAATGAGATTCCATGTCTCATTTCTCTCAATGGCCTCCATCTCAACATTCATGGCCTCAACCCATTCTTTCCTTTGACTAGCCTCTACATAGTTCCTAGGTTCACTAGAAATGCAAGATAAGGCATAGTAAGTCATTTCATCTTCAATATCTTCAATATTATTACCTGATTGAGTTTGAAGTCTTGTTGTTCTCCTCTGATAGTTCTGATCCAACATCTGACTGGCTAGATGTGGAAGCAACAACCTCTTATTTTTTACTTGGGTTGAAGTTGGTGGTAAACTAGTCTCTTGGGAAGAACTAGTATTGTTGCCATTAACACTAGGAACTTGTGGAGGATCTTGATTGACCTCCATTTATCCATAAAAATGCTGCCCCCCTTCACTAATAACCTCTACACTCTTCTGGTTATGATCAACAAACACATCATTCTCAAAAAAATTACAATCCCTAGAAACAACAATTTTCTTACTAACAAGATTGAAAAACTTGTAAGCCTTACTACCATCACTATAACCTGTAAAAATGTGAGGCTCACTCTTGGGGTCTAATTTTTTCCTTTTAGCATCATCAATGTGAACAAATTCTAAACAACCAAATATTCTAAGATGAGCCACCATGGGCTTCTTACCATACCATGCTTCATAGGGTGTCTTGTTTTTCACTGCCATTGTGGGACTTCTATTCAAGATGTAGATTATCGTTTGCACTGCTTCCCAAAATTTCCTCTCCAACTTCTTGTTCTCCAACATGGTTCTTGCTGAATCCATTATGGTCCTGTTCTTCCTCTCTACAACACCATTTTTTTGTGGTGTGTAGGGAGCGGTAAAATACCTTTTTATTCCATACGAAGAGCAAAAATCTAGAAATTCCTATGAACATAATTCCCCACCTCTATCAGTTCTTAACACCTTGATAGAACAACCTGATTCCTTTTCAGCCAATGCCTTGAAGGTCTTGAAGGCTGAGAATACCCCATATTTTGTCTTCAAGAAGAAAACCCACATTAGTCTGGTAGCATCATCAATAAAGGAAATAAAATATAAATTTTTGCCTATGCTAGGACAAGACATGGGCCCACACAAATCTGAATGTACCAATTCCAATTTCTTGGTAGCTCTCCATTTGCTAGTTGGAAAGCTTTCTCTATGGTGTTTTCCAAGTATACATGCCTTGCATGCTTCCTTCAATTTGGATTCAATCCTTGGAAGACCATCAACCATCTTGTTCTTAAAAAGAACATGCAAACTTCTAAAATTTAAATGACCATATCTAGAGTGCCACAACATGCTTGATTCCTCAATGGTAGAAAAGCAAGAATTCTGATTTAACATATTTATTCTCAATGGAAACATTCTATTTTTTGACATAATAGACTTTCCAATCAATTTTTTACCTTGCTTCTTATCATATATCAAACATTCTCCATTGTCAAAAAGTAGCTTGAATCCTTTCTCTACTAGTTGTCCAACACTCATGAGATTGTGCTTCATGCTTGGAGCCAAATAAATGTTGTTGATATCACCCTTCCCATGCTTTGTGGTGATAGGCATACTCCCTTTCCCTTCTACATGAATCACCTTCCCATATCCTAAGTGAACTTGGCTCTTGAATGAACCATCTAGCTTGTCAAAACAATCCTTAAAACATGACATGTGGTTAGAACATCCTGAATCAAGAAACCACATATATTTTTTATCATCCAAACCTGAATTACATGAAAGAGAATAATTAATTTGATCATCATTATTCTCAGCTTGGTAGGCCTTTTTCTCACCCCCATCTTGGTTTGAATTTGCTTGGTTTTTAGCTGCTAGTTTCCTGTAGTCTTTTATCATGTGACCCAGTTTCTTACAATAATGACAAGTGATGACCTTCTTACCCTTCCTCTTTGAATTTGATTGGTTTTTCCCTTTCTGATATGAACTTTGAGAAAAAATTGCATTTTGATTTGAGGGCTTTGCATTTGGTTTTGAAACCCATACTTTGGTCTCTAGTGCATGATTCAAGTCATTTGAGTAAATTTTCATTTTATCCTCATGGGACAATAAAGAACCCACTAACTCTTCAACCTTAATTTGGTCCATATCTTTACACTCCTCAAGTGTAATGACAATATGGAGCCATTTTGGGGATAGGGATCTCAAAATATTTCTTACTACTACTCTATCTTCCATGACTTCACCATACACTCTCATTCTATGCACTATGTCATTTACTCTAATACAATAGTCTCCAACATTCTCATCATCATGCATTTTCATATTTTCAAAATTGATTCTTAATGTGGAGAGCTTTGTTGATCTTACATTTTTTGAGCCTTGATATGATGTCTCCAAGGTTTTCCATGCCTCATGGGCATTCTCACAACCAACTATCCTTGGATAGATGCTTGGATCTATTGCACTCTGCAAGTAGAAGAAAGCTTGAGCATCATTCTTTTCTTCTTCTTCCAATGTCTTCTTTTGGTCTTGAGGAAGAACATTCCAATCATCAAGAGGAGTATATGGCTGAACTATACTTTTCCAAACTCTCTTCCATACAAATATCCTCCTCAATTGATCTCTCCAGTACTCAAAGTTATCTCCTTTGAATGTAGGTATATTTAAGGATGTACTATTTGTTGCCATGATAGCAAATGAATAGCCACAAGTATTTCTGATCCAAAATATTGTAAAGGATGTTGGGAATAAAAATATTCACCCTCTCTTACCATAGCTTCACCTACAAATACTGAAATCACACTAAAAACTCTACTCTGATACCAAATGAAAATTCTAGAGGTGGAGAGATCCAAAAAAACCAACAATAAAACAATTATGATCTAAGACAAAATGAACATTAATGGAGCATGGATATCACCCAAAAATGGTCTAGGAGTGTTTAGTGATTAAGCTAAACCAATTATGAATATCAAATGATGAAATATCCTTAACAAAAAGCTCCAATATTAGCAAACTATGTTGTTGGTCCAAAAATTGAAGATAGATCTAGAATTGAATAAAAAATACACACAAAAGAATTAAAATTGCTCCACAATAGTGTGTCCCAATGTGTGCTCTAAAAATTGTTGATTCTTCTTATTAAAATGATTCCAATTACAATAATATATAATGATCAATCAACCTTGATCAATCAAAAATCCTAAAACAACTCAAGTTTCTAAAAAACTAGCTCTTGTCATGGCCACCTTGCATGGTGTCTTTTCTAGTTAACTAAAATTCTAATTGCACCCATTTTTGAGATATTTTTGCATGTGTTAAATTTAGATATTAATTCTAGTTACAACTCACTTAACTGGCCTTGATTTGAGGTGCCCTCTTCATGAAGATAATTTACCTAGAAATTAACTCCCTATTGGCCCTATTTTCTAGGAATCAATCTAAAGCTTGACTTTAACTCAATCTAACTATCCAATCTGATATAGATTGACTTATTAACTGATTCTAGACTTGAAATAACAATGTCTATCTCCTAATAAATTATTTAAAATATAAAACTAATTTAATAAACAATAATTATGGGTGACTTTTGACATCACCCTCAATAAGAAAGCCTATAGAAACTATTTTCCATATGAATAATCCCTAGGCTAGAAATAATTTTAATTCAATTGTATAGGATCACATAGAATGCTTTAGGAAACCTAAAAGACCCACAAGAGTCAATTTCTTCCTTCATTTCATTAGAATTCTCTGTTTTGTTGAGAACAACGTTCTGATTAACAAGTGTCATTTTATGATGAGGCATTGCTCCTATATTAATTATAACAATTTTTTTCCTTATAATGCAACAAAATATTCTATTGAATCCATTGTCAACCTCTCTATGATATCTTTCTTACCCCTGAGCCAATTGTTGACACCTGATTCATGGCTAATGAGTATCACACATCAATTGA
Source organism: Wollemia nobilis (assembly GCA_028583015.1). Taxonomy (NCBI): domain Eukaryota; kingdom Viridiplantae; phylum Streptophyta; class Pinopsida; order Araucariales; family Araucariaceae; genus Wollemia; species Wollemia nobilis. Next base: position 3,331,236 of record JAQPPZ010017058.1, read on the forward strand.
TGTCCTCTTTGATACACTTTTAAAATATTAATTCCTATAAATAGAATATTATTTTTACCATTTTCAACACAAGTCCATTATTAAGTTTATTTTGAAGTAGGCAAAAGATTCACATTTGGTGGATTCTTCTTCTTTCAATTTTTTTCTCCTTTCAAAATCCTCTTCTTCTTAGTTAAATTCTTCATCATCCCTTCCAAATTTAACCAAATATTCCTTAGAATACCAAGGGAGGTAATAGGAATCCCACTCACTATTGTTTCTTGGATAATAAAAGGAGGAAAAAACTCCTTTCATCCCTAGCTTAATATTCCTCTTCTAGGACACATTATTTGAAAAGCCTATTTGGTTTAGTTTCCTTAATCAAGAATGGTTAGAAGTTCAATATCATCCAAGAGCATCATGAAGGACATGGATCTCATGGATAAAGGTCCAAGATTAATGAGGAATCCCAATTAGGATATTTAATAAGGTCTTCAACAAAATTCTTAATCAAGGTAAGTATATCCTAAGGTTAGTACATTTTCTCTCTATCTTTATTTTTTCTCAACTTTACAAGCTACTGGGTCAATTGTTATCAATTACTTTACTTATCTAGTTCTTGTATGATAAATTTCCTTTATTTTGTTATAATTTTTTTTTTTTTTATAATATAAATCTTGTACGTGTGTGACTTATACTAATACCCATATTTCACACTCCTTTATTAGCAATTCAACCCTATTCTCATAGAATATAGCAATATAAAATATTCACATAATTGCATACATTCAATAAAAAACACTGAATAATATTATTGATGAATATTTCAATACAAGCAATGCAAATACAATGTATTGCAAATCTTGTTTTCATTATCTCACACTTTATTACAATGCTTTATCTTCAATATATACAACATGGATATGAGACTCTTCACATTCACAAATCTTGACCTTTCTACTTTTACTAACTCTTCATCTCCTCAAACACATGAGAGATCTAACTCTTCATATTTCTCATGGGAGAAATATATTTTATTGACTCCACATAATAATGAACCTCTAATGATTACATACATTAAAAGATAAACAATTACATAACTCCACAATTTTAGACTCAAATATTTATAAACTAATTACAAGGTACTTGCAATATTCTTGCAAGGTACCAAATAATGTAATACGGAAGATGTCATACTTCTAACACCCTACTATATTACGTTATTTGGTAAGAAGGTTCTTTGTCTTCATTTGCTTTCAATCCTTCATTCTGGTCTTGGTATTTTTTCTCTAACTTTGGTAGTGATTTTGGCTCTTACGTTCCTTTAGGTTCAAACACTAAATCTGTTCTTCTGACTTTGACTTGAAGTTTTTTCTGCATATTATTTTTTCTTTGTACAATTTAAGTATGAATCTATTCTTATCAAACTTATTTTCTTTTTGTAGAAACATTTTAGTATTTCCATAATTTTGTTTCATTTTGTATTTATCCATCCATAGTGTACTTAATTTTATTTTTCTTTTCTTGATGAGACTTTTGTTTGTTCTTTCTACAAATTTTACAATTTTGGAGCTTCCATTAATTTATTTGTCCATGAATTTTATATTTTTCCTTGTTTTATCTTTAATAATTTTTGTTTTATTGTCAATATTATCAATTTCAATGATATTATCAATTATTCTTAGATTAATATTAATTTTTTTTAAGTGACTTATATCATTATTGTCTTTGTCACACTACTTCTCAAATTTGTACTAACAAGACATTCATTTCATAAACTTGCAATGTCAAGGGTGGATAGATCTATAAATTTTATCATGAGAGCCCTATGAATTATTTTATTTTTTCTTTCTCATATTTGCTCTTTGTTTCCTGTACTTTTTGGACCATGTTTCCTCTTTGAATATTCCATTTTGGATGTTGTTGTTGTGTCGATGTATATTGATGTTGATTAGATTGATACAATCTCTTTTGATATCTTTAAAAAGGCCTATGCATTTGATTCCATTGATTTAGAGAATTATATTTATAATATCTAGTGATATGACCTTTGTTACATATGTAACAATATCTTATTTTCCATTCAGGTTGATGTTGTGATGATGAGACAATATTATTTGGTATTTTTTTTTTGTTGAAATAAAATCATTGTTTGTCATTTCATCTCTTGCTTGGTTTTCTATTTCATATTCCTAAAGTATGTTGACCAATTCATCAAATGATACAATTTTATTTAGCACTTAAAGAGATGTGACCAATATCTTAAATATTTTTGGAAGTGCTCTGAGTGTAACTTGAACAAGAAATTTTTCTTCCACTTTTTCTCCTATAGTTTGTAGCTTTGATTTCAATTTTGTGTTGGAGATATTACATTATTTGCCCCCTTGCAATATTAGTTTGATAGATGATTTATATTTTATATAATGTATGTGGTAATATGAGAAAGATTACAAAGTGTCAAGAGAGTATGAAGAGTCACATGATATGTGGCAAGTTGATAGCTTTGTCTTTATTAGAGGAATATGAAAGGTTGCATCTCCTGGATGAAAGAGGAGAGCAATAGTTTGAGAACTAAAAATTCATGTAAAAGAATATATTAGAGGTAAAGCTCCATCCAATTTAATCAAGTTGTATCATTAATGTAATATTTGTATATTATGTTTATTTGAGTTATATTCTGTGAGATATTAGTCATTATTATGAGAGATTGTTTATATTGTTAGTAGCATTGATTTGTTTCACTCTTGATCCTGGAATAATTTTGTGATTTAATCAATTAAGAAAGCTAACAATGGTATTAGATCCATGAAGAGTCTGAGTGAAGGTATTGGGATAATTATCGCCATCTGACGATAAGCCCAACTTAAATAATTTTTTTTTAGTGTTCTACGTAGAGCAAAAAATTGAAGGAGATAGAGGCAGATTTTTGGACAACAAAAGACAGCATTTTGGGCAATATGTGGTACTAAAAATTTAAAGTCTTCTGGATAGTGGTTTGAAATAAGAAAGCACAGGTTTTTGGGCAGCACTCAAAGAAGAAGTAGAGCTGCAAATTGCAGTATTATTGGATAGCAAAATGAACTAGAAAGGAGGCCCAAATAAAGTTGGTAAATTGGTACTATTAGAGTACTTTATTAAAGAAAAAATAAGGTGATTTATTTCAAGTTTTTTTAAAGCTTCATATTCAAGTTTTTAGAATCAGCAAAATAAAGATTTATGTTTTATGTTTCCAAGTTGAGGGAGTAAGCATCTTCATCACATTTGAATCTGCAAAACATTATAGCAAAAAGAGGAGTTGGATATGGGATAAAGAAAGAATAAAAGAAAGGAGAATATGGCTTAAAATATTAATACTAAATGTTGTTTTGTAAGCATCAATGAAGTGAATATTTTACAAGCACTATTGAAGCCAAGAAAGAGAGGAGATTTCATAGCAAAATCAAAGAAAATATTCTCCAAGAAGGATGTAAGATAATTCTAATTTTTCTAACATCAAATAATAGTTAGAATATCAAATCAGAAGGGTGCAATATTTGGCCGAATATCACTCAAAGGAAAGACTAAAAATAAAGAAGGAATCTAAGTGTTTAAAGTCACCACAAGGGAATTTTGATCTTGGAGTGTCTCAGGTGTTGAACCAGGCATAGTTTCAGATTTAAACTAGTAGCAAGATCAATGTATTTAGTCACCAAGAGGAGGCAATCCAAAGCACCTTTTGTTATCGAAGGTCTGGTAGTTCATTTATGGATAAGGTTGAACGATAGGCGAGTAGAGGTGAAGTACCAAAAATTGGACGAGACCACAACAAGCCAAACACTAAAGGAGGAAGACCATAACCGAGGAGAGAAGAGAACATAGAAGGTCAAATGCAATAGAAGCTTAACATTGGAGTGAGTTGAGTACACTAGAAGAGAAGAGCAAATATTATTGTCAAGTGTAGTGGAACATTCTCAAATAAGAACACCAATAAATTTTGTAAAGGGTGTGAAATTGGTGCTTGCATATTTTTGTGAGAATGAGTGCAAGTGCAATTATGACCTGTTTAGTGTAGATCGACTGAGAGACATGAACATGAAATCGGTAACAGACGTAGACATGAAAATTTGAAAGGGACAAATGTATTATTACATTGAATCCATCAACTCTACGGTCTTTTTTGGGTGTGCCACATCTACAAGAAGAGTAGAGCATCTTCAAAAATATCAAAGTAGCACAAAAAAAGAAGAGATGTTGGAGAAGTTAGAATACAGTGCCAAGGGATTTTGTATGTAGATTTTTAAGGATAGTGCATGTCGCGATTCATTTAGAGCAACCATTTTTTCATTCCACATTGAAGAATTGTTATCCTTGCACTTGAAAAATGAGACCACAACAATTCCATTGTATGTGTTGTTGAAATTTATATCAGATACATATTACAATATAATAGTTTGTCTTGTGAATTTTGAGATTCAATTTTTTAGTCATTTGGCACTCCCAATCCTTTCCCAACCCTATCATGTGCGAAGTCTATCCTGTGCCATGTCTATTTTTTTTTATGTCAATTCCCTAAGGAGAATTATTATGTGGTCTTCCAATCACACCAACTCAACTTCGAAAAGGGCATCTATGGTGCCAAAAATTTCTATATTTACATCCTTGGTCTATGTCAGTCCATCGCCATCTAGTTTTGTTTATCATTGTGTGTGCTAGGCAGTAAGAAGCTTCTGTGGTTTTCTTTTCTCCTCAGTATTTCTAACATGGACTTGCTTGAGCCATCTACCCTTCAGCTTGATCCCCTATCTGACACCTTTCTAGAAGCTCATGGTCTCATTATGTTTCTAAGCAAGTTCAAAGGAGCTAAGCAAGATATCATTGAAGCCTTCATCCACCTTAATTTTGGAGGTAAACACAACTTAAGAAATTAAGGTTTGATACCATTAAGAGCTCCCCTTACCACATTTTAGATGAAGGTAGTGATGATCCTTGCATTACTACTCACAACACAATCCATATTACCATCGTCAACAACATTATCAATTCCATGGATAAGATCAACGAGACTCTTAAGGTGCTACTCCTAAACCATCCTAGAGATGCTCCTACAAATGAAGATGTTATAGAGGTCTAGGTTTGGGTCTATTGAGTACTCTATTTGTTCTCATGCTGGATCTCTTTGTTTTTGGTCTTTTTATCCCCTACATGGGATTTTAATTATAGTCTATAGTGCCCCTACGTGGGCCTTTTTGAGCATTGTGTTTATTTTTGTATAGGTGTCTATTATAGTTTTTATGGATATTTTATGAGCTTCCCTTATGCAAGTTTTTGTCATAGCTCCTTTATAGGTTTTTTAGGTAGTTACTTCTCTTAAGCAACCCTTGTATGAGTATTGCTTGGACTGTATTTTTGTTTATCTGACGTCAATGTTCCATCCTGCCTTCTCCGTTGTTGTTTGGACATTTTTGATTAGGTTGTTGCTGGCTAATATGAAGGATTGTGTTATATTATGCTATTTGTTTAGCTAATAGTTTATGTACTTAGGTTTGGGACCCATTTAAATCCCGCACTTAATCATTTTTACCTACAAAAAAAATAATCTCCTATTGGAGTCATTATGTGCACTGGAAATATATTTTGGTGGTGGCAGTGGTAGATGCTATTGGCAATTTGAGTTGTTTTATGTTGTCATTGATGTCACATTAATGTCACAAGGTAACATTGAGTTTTGATGACCAAAGCATTCATATTTCGGAGAGCATGGATATATACAAGGTTTTTGTGAAAACCAAGGCAAGATAAAAGGTTTTATTTAAAACCATGGATGGCAAATTTGAAATGGGTTTTTTTTAAAACCCAGGTTGGCTTTTCATTTCATTGAAAAAGGTGCCCCGGAGATGGAGATATTCAATTTTGAATATTTGGTTTAAATTTTAATATTTAAAAGCTAATTTTAAAATTAAAATTACCTCAGTGCCGATGTCATCATCAAAAAGAAGTTAATTTAAAAGCACCGTCGACGTTTGCAAAATTAAAGGGAAGTTGCATATAAATGCAAAGGCTTTTATTTCAAAAGCCTTGGAATCGAATGCAGAGGAGATAAGATGAAAAGCACCAAAATCTTTGTGTGGCAGCATGGTCCAACGACGAGCGAGGGGAGTGCAAAGGTTTTTGCTTGCAAAAGAGATGAAGTTTGATTCCCACGGGTTAGAGTTTCGAGCAAGAGAATTGGCCCATGTTTTTTTGACATGAGCAAGGGGAAAAGGACAAAAGCGCATTCTACGCTCTTCGTCCTATGCGAGCACGTAGCTCGTTGGTCTTTGGTGTCGCGGTTGAGGATTGTTTGGGCAGATACGAGGGTTAGATTCCCTCCAAGAAGCAAGTACCACTTTTATTAATAAATTTTTTATTATTGCCTAATGTTGGAGGAATAAGGTGATGAGGGTTGATTTGATTTTTTTATTGGAAGGCAAGTTTAAAAGCACTTTTAGAAAAGAAGATATTTTTGGTATTTTTATTTTATAAAATTATATCATATTATATATCATTGGAAAGCTTATTTCGAGGGCTATTTGACTAACTCATTTAGAAGGAGAAATAAGGTGTATGTAGAGATATATTTCTATTTTTGTAAAGGGGTTCAAAAGTGAAGATTGTTGTGCTCTTTTTCAAAGTGTGTTGAGTGTGGCAGATTTCCAAAGGGGTTTCTTCACTTCATAAAAGGTATGGGCACATTATCCTATTGATTGTTTATGGTGGTTGATTTCTAAAATATCATTGGAGGGAAAAGGATTATTTGTGGTTTCCTTTTTGAAAGTGGTTGGTTGAATTCTTCAAGGTTTTATGAATTGAGAGTTGTGTTTAAACCTTATTTTATAAGCATAGTTGTTGAAGCCCATTGGTTGTGAAAGAACATGAGTTAGAAAAGAACATGAGTATCATTGTTATGTGATATTTGTGGTTGAGCATTTTTGGAAATATTTGAGTTGGTTGATACATACTTGGGCTAGGGTTGTGTGAGAGAGAATTGTCCCTTGTGGTGATTAAGTTTAGAACATATTGAGTCTCTACAAATTCTCTTTATGGTTCTATAAGACTTGAGTTGAGTTGAGATTGATTTGGGTTGAAAGTGAGATTAGAACATATTGAGTCTCTAAAAATTCTCTTTATGCTTTTATGAAGTTGATTTGAGTTGATATCATTGTTGTCATTCATTGAAGAGTACATTGCCATTCATTATTGAGTTCATATTTGAAGCTTTGCCTTGATATATTTGTGGATGATATTTGAGTGCTACTTGTGCATGATTGATTAAGCCTTTGAGGAGGCCTTTATGGATATTTTTGGGATAGCTTTTTGGACAAGTTCTTAGTGAGCTTGTTGAAGCAGATTTTGGGCAAGTTCTTGGTGAGCTTGCTAGAGCAAATTTGGACAAGTTCTTGGTGAGCTTGTTGAAGCATATTTTGGGCAAGTTCTTGGTGAGCTTGCTAGAGCAGAATTGGACAGGTTCTGTGTGAGCTTGTTATTCAACATTGGATAGGTTTTGTGTGAGCTTGTTATTCAGCATTGGACAGTTTCTGTGTGAGCTTGTTATTCAGCATTGAACAAGTTTTGTGTGAGGTATTTTGGACAGGTTCTATGTGAGCTTGTTATTCAACATTGGACAAGTTCTGTGTGAGCTTGTTATTCAGCATTGGACAAGTTATGTGTGAGCTGGTTATTTAGCATTTGACAAGTTCTGTGTGAGATTGTTAAGTAGGTTATATGTGAACCTATTGAGCAGGTTCTTAGTGAGCCTATTGATAGAGCTTTGGAGGTGATAGAGTATAGAGGATAGAGTCTCAGTGGATAGAGATACAGTAGCCAACACAATTGAAGATAGATCTGAGTGAGGAGTCTTCAAGTGGAGAGAGGTCCACCAGTTAGTGCAACAGAGAGACAACGTCTTCTAGAAGATCACATAGCTAGACCAAAAGGGGAAAGAGTTCTCCTTTGGATAGAGATCCATAAAAATTGTAATTGGGAGTGATTCCCAAAGATATTTATTGAGAAAGTTTTAGTAAAATATTTTCTCCGTGGAGTAGCCCACATTGGGTGAACCACGTGTGTCTCATTTGTGTGGTGACTTGTGCTCTTGCTTACTACTGCTATCTGAGTTATTAATGCACACTGCTATTTTTGGTTATTGCAATTAAGGACATTAATTGATATTGGTTTGGAAAGAAAGTAAAAAGTGGTCTTATACTGTTCACCCCCCCATCTCAGTATAAGCTTGTGTTCTTCAGATACAAAATAAAATGTTTGGAGCCCTCAACAAGGATATGAAGAGAATATTTGGTTGAGCACCTTGAAGAAATATAAGCCTATTGAAGAGTTAATGAAGTTGAAGAAGCCATTGGAAGGCCAAAATCTCAAGAGCATTTTTTTTTGGAACTCCCAAAAATATTTCTCTCTCCAAACCCCTTCATTTTTTTTAAGATACCTCTCTAGGATATTACTTGAACAACCAATCAATATCTACTACTTACATACTTCCATATATGTAAGAGTACTAGATGTGGGATGCACCAATATTTACCACTCACATATTTATTTCTATGTAATATTACTAGGTGCTAAACCCTTAAAAGCTTTCATTCTCATCAACCACATGATCTAGCTTAGATATCTTTTGGTCATTTGAAAGAAGTGAGATATTATTTGCACCTCAAGAAAGTCCTTCAGCATGAGTGCTTATAGCATTTTTAGGTGTTGATAATTCATCATATCTATTTGATTAATTATCCCTTTCTCTACTTTCCAAGTCCTTCCCATTCTTTTATTTCCTTAGGGGGTATTTTACTATAAATCCTCTTACGTGGACTAGAAATAAAACATGGAAGAGGGTATACTCAAATTACTCTTTTAGTGCATGGTCCCCTATCTACATAAATTAGAGGATGTGACTAGTCATTCCATTATGAGAAACATTATTTAAATTATCATTTAGACAATATTATTAGCATATTTTACCTGAGCCGAAGCAACATAGAGTCATACGACATGACCTAAGGACAAAAATTTGTCCCAATTCAAAGAAGAAAATTCTAAGTTCTCATTCATGGATTCCAAGTATTAATACCTCCTATGATTGATTAAAGATGCCCAATGTATCTCCTCCCATAATTTAATTTTTATTTGACAACATAATAAGAAAAAGTACATTGTTACACTACGAGTTCACTTTCACATTAGAGAAATCATAACTGAAACCAACATATATACTTCTTACCACCTGCACTCATAGTTTACATTGATTACTTTATTAATTAGCTAAGGAAATATTTCACCTAATCACTAGTAACTTTAATTTTAAACCAAGGTCAAACCATCCATCATTCACAAGATATTAATGAGACTTCCATGAGTCAGGTTACCCGATTTCATTTATACAATCAGATTGATGATACATAGTGTTATAGATATTTTATTCTATCTAATAAGAGACCAACATAATCCTCTTGGTGATCATAACTCAACCCTCTAACAAATCAGACATAGAGTTACATTTTAAGTCTTAAATTACAAGAAAAGAATACCTGTCAACATCATCACGATGAAAAAATCAATTCGGTGGCATTGCAGTCTCTCTTGTTGTTGATTTGGATATGCATCGTTTACCCATTGCACTCAACCCTTCACCCAACCACTAGACATGGATTTACTTATTTATGGGATCAGAGACGACTCCAAAAATTTGATAATGTAATTCCTAGTATGCATGCTACTTAGTATTACAACCATTCAAAATACCAAATTTCTTACTAACACCATTATGCATTCTATAATAATTCTAGATCTTTCATTTTCCAAAATTTTAGTATGTACCAACAACATACAAACATAATATTTCAGGTGATGGGCTTCCCCATTTCAAAATAACATCACATATCAAAATGAAAAATATTCTTAATGCCTAACAAGAACTAGAATTCCATTCTATGGCACATCCCAAGCATGTATATAATTTATATTAAAATTGGGAAACTCAATAATTTCACCCAAGGTTTCATCACAACAAACTTACGTTTAAGCTAATATCAACAAAGCTAATTTCCTCCCAGCCAAACCAATCTAGTTCTTTTTAAGATAATAAGCATGAGTAACACACAAAAACATAAATGACGTAGCCCTCCGCTAGACATAATATTCACCTAAAATTTCCCTTTATTTAAAAAATTAACTTCATAATTGGCCTTCTTCAAAAATCGGGTGCTTTACTCCAAACCAAGAAAAAGGACAACAAAGGTGAACCCAATCATACCGCTACAACAAGGCATAGTCTAAGGTGCGTGTATAACATTATTTTTTGAGGGTCAACAGACATAGAGAAAACTTAATATCATTTTGTGATGGATAGATGCTTCCTTATGGTCAAATATCATTACTAGTTGCTCACTCTACATTCTAACAAAGAACAATTGATGCTGGCAAAAACTTACATTAACATACACCAAAATTTACCCATATCATGGCTGTAAGGTTGGTTTATCGAAGGATAAGAGTTTCTAGGAGAAACTTCCACCATTTGGTAATATTGCTCTTAGCAAAACACTATCAGTTACTCATAATCATAAACAACACAACCATACTGCAATTATCCTAAAAGCAATGAGGAAATTTCACGTCTATATAAACCCAAATTGTAAAAACAATTTCTAGATTTTATTATTTTTAAAAGAAAGCTTCCACAAAAACCAAGTAAACACAATTACAACTACAATCCATTAGTCATAGTGCAAAGCTAAATAAGTCTACTTAGTTTTCAATTGGCAAAGACATAAGTTTAACCAACCATAGGAAATTACTTAAGCTATGGTAATAAGAAAGCAAACTCTTCCAAATATTAATTACCAAAAATAAAAGTTCATATAGCCAAGTTTTTGAGCTACTTGGTTCACGTCTACAACTCTATCCCAAGATAATCCTCCAAACATTCTATCTATTTTTTTTCTCTTCCCCTCCTCATTATTGTCTCTTCGTTATTCTTCTATCTTCTCTCTTTTCTCCTCAGAGAGATATCATGCTTTCCTCCATTCTCCATTTTTTGGAAAACCTTCTAGATTGCACGCTCTCTTCATACAACCACTCTGCACTCCACCACTCAATTGGAGAAATTTAGAGATATTCTTGCCAACCACATGATGTTGGCTAAAAAATATTCTTGAAGAGTTAATAATAATTTAATTCCTCTAATGGTTTGATTACTCCACAATCCCACTGAAGAGAAACTCATACATTTGGTTTTCCTCACTCAAGGTTATCAAATTCTCGCTCTCGAGAGTATTTGGAATGGAGAGAAAATAAAACAAACTAATCAAAATAACAATGAAGAAACTTATTCAAAATTTTCTCTAAAAAACTTTGTAATCACTCCACACAAGTAAAGTAATCTATTATCAATCAAACTGAGTTTCTTTATTTGTTTCAAATCGTAAAACAAACACTCATTCCTTCCATTATAATCATTCTATATGAAATGAAGTTCATCATGCACAATATTACTATGCACCAAAAAAAATGAACAGGTATTTATTTTTCTATGATATGCATCTTCATGGGAGGAGTATTCATCCATATTACTTCCTCAATAATTTCCAATGAATAACCCATCACATCACTTCCATGAAGGCAATCCCAATCTCGATGGTTAGTTCCTTTTGCCACCATGGAGAATCCTGTTCCGTCAAAAGTGTATTTTCATTAGAAACATCATATTCTCACATAAAATATATATTACAAAAAACCAATCATGGAATTATCCTATATCCCATAATAGGATCCACATTTCATATTTTTCAAAAGGAAACAAATATTTTGCATAAAACATATGAAATAGTCCATCATTTCATCCAACAACACGATAGCAAAACATAAGACTACCAAAATGAAACGTTTTCCAAGGGTGGGTCATGACATCATCCCCCCTTAGGCTAAATGTAGTGCTTTGTGTTTTAAAATATTACAAACATAGAATAATATTTACACAACATTTTCAAACAAAAATGGAAAGTGTTTTTGCATGTCCGATACTTTTTCCAAGTAGCGTTCCTTTCAGTGTAACGGTCCCACTGAACCTTGCACTGCTCTAGGGTTCCCTTCCTCATCAATTTGGACCAAAACTCAAGGATATTTACTGGTCGAACCTCTATAGCCTCGAGATTCACCATTTATAAATTAGCAAAGTCCCACACATGTTCAATATTAGCAACATACTTTTTAAGCAAATATATGTGAAAAGTGCTATGAATATTGGATAGATTAGGTGGTAAGGCCAGTCCATATGCTACAAGACTAATATTTTTTTATGATTTTAAAGGTTCTGATAAAGCGAGGATCTATCTTTGTGGACTTAATTACACTCTTTATTGGATTTACCCTCAAAAACACTCTATCATCCACAAAAAACTCTTTGGGTGATCTCTTAAGATCAACATAGTTTTTTTGATGATTTGCAGCTTCCTTCATCCTCTATTTGATCACTCCCAACTATTGCTCCATTTATTTGACCATGTCTGGTCCAAGCACAATTTAATCTTCTATATTATTCCATGATAATGGTGTTTTGTACCTTCTACCATAAAAAGCTTTGAATGGAGCCATACCTATGGTCGAATGGTGACCGTTATTATAGGCAAATTCTACCAGATGTAATTAATCCTCACAACAAGTTTTTTGATCCATACAATACATGCAAAGCATATCTTCTAGCACCTGATTCACTCTTTCAGTTTGCCCATCAATTTTTGGATGATAAGATGAACTAATGTTCAATCTAGTACCAATGGCACGATGCAAGGATTGCCAAAAAATAGATGTAAATTTTGAATCTTTGTCTGATATGATTACCTCTAGAAAACCATGAAGCCAAAATATGTCTTTGGAAAATCCATTAGCCACAACCACGATGTCATCCTTGGTGTTCCTGGGTATAAAGTACGTAACCTTGGTAAGTTTTTAAACCACTACTAAAATTGTGTCATGCTAAAACCTATTTTTAGGAAGCCCTACAATAAAATCCATCGAAATCACTTACCATTTTTGCATAGGTACATCATGTGGATACAATAGTATAATAGGATGTCTGTGTTCTACTTTTAACTTTTGGAACTTGAGGCATTGAGCAAAAAACTCAGTTATATCTCTCTTCATTCCTAACAAGAAGAATATATTCTTCATATTTTCCTTTATTTTTACCCCTCCTGTATGGGAAGAATACGTAGACCTATGAGATTCATTCATGATCATCTTCCTTAGATTTCCAGTTTCAAGAATTACTACCCTATCCTTAAAATATAAGAAACCATCCTTGATGCTAAAATCCTTGTTTTCATCTGGTTTCCTCTCCATATTTTCTTAGATTTGATTGTAGTAAGCATCCTAATTTTGCATTTCCTTGACTTATTCCATCAAGTTGGCATGGATGTGATACAAAACTACTATATGTCTCCTCCTACTCAACACATCAGTGACTTTATTATCTTTTTGTTTTATATACTCAATGCAAAAATCATATTCTATGAGAAATTTCATCCACCTTCTATGCCTAGCATTGAGTAAATATTGAGTAAATATGTATTATAGACTCTGATGATATATCCTTAGCTCAAAGGGTCTACCAACTAGATAATATCGCCAACTCGTGAGAGCAAACACTATAGTTGCCAATTCTAAATCATGTGTTGTATAATTAACCTTGTGCCTTTTCAGTTTTCTAGATCCATAGGCTACCACTACTTCTTCCTGTGAGAGCACTCCTTTCAATCATTCCAATGATGCATCTATATAAATAGATAAAATTCCATGAGTATCGGGTATCTTTAGTATAGTAGGCGTAGTAAGCTTTTGTTTAAGCAGTTCAAAATCTACGTCACATTTATCTGTCCATCTAAACTCTTTCTCTTTCCTCTGAAGGTAAGTTATTGGGGAGGTAATATTGGTGTAATCCTTCATATATCGCCTATAGTATCTAGTTAAGACCATTAAAATTTGGATCTCTGTCACATTGGTAGGTGGCGGCCAATTCAAAAAGGCTTCTATTTTCTTAGGATCAACAACGATCCCTTCAATCAACATAATGTGCCCTAAATATTGCACTTTTGACACATAAAATTCACACTTGGATAAATTCCCATGCAACTAATTTTTCCTTAACAGCTCTAGAACAATTCTAAGGTACTTTTCATGGTCTATCTTATTTTTGGAATAATCAAAATATCATCCAAAAATACCAGAACAAATCTATCCAAGTACTTCTTGAAGATGTTATTCATCAAATTCATAAATACTACTGGAGCATTTGTTAAACCAAAAGGTAACACAACAAAATCATAATGTCCATAATGAGTTTTAAAGGTTGTCTTATGAGTATCCTCCTCATAAATTCTCAACTGGTGATATCCTGCTTTCAAATAAATCTTTGAAAAGACTATGGCATATTTGAGTTGATCAAAGAGATCTATTATCAGTAGAGGATATCTATTCTTGATAGTTACCTTACTCAAAATTCTATAATATATGCATAATATCAAGGAACCATCCTTCTTTACAAATAGTACTGGTGCACCCCAAGGTGATACATTTGGTTTGATCAATCCTTTTTCCAGTAACCCTTGCAATTGCACCTTCAACTCTTGCATTTTTATGGGATTCATTCTATAAGGATCTCTATGGATGGCTTCTATTCTAGGTTGAAGCTCAATAGTAAAGTCAAATTCCCATTGAGGGGGTAATCCAGGCAAATCCTCTAGAAAGAAATCCCTAAATTCTTGAAGAATTGGGTGTTTCTCAAACATCTCTTCCTTATTTTATTTATCAATTTTATTTATATTAACTACATAGAACATTCCTCCTTTATTTATGGCCTTCTTAAGTTGCATAGCCGACAAGATTTAAGGTTGAAAAGCCCCTTGTAAGATATACATCCTTTGCACAAAACCCTTATATTCTTGTTCCAGGTTGAAGCTCAATAGTAAAGTCAAATTCCTATTGAGGGGGTAATCCAGGTAAATCCTCTAGAAAGACATCCCTAAATTCGTGAAGAATTGGGTATTTCTCAAACACATCTTCCTTATTTTCTTTATCAATTTTGTTTATCTTAACGATATAGACCATTTATCCTTTCTTTATGGCCTTATTAAACTCTTCTTAAGTTGCATAGTCGACAATATTTGAGGTTGAAAAGCCCCTTGTAGGCTATACACCCTTCGCACAACACCCTTATCTTCTGTATGCTCAATCCATCTATCATGAAATTTTTATATTACCTTATGCACTTGCAACCAATCCATTCCTAGTATTATATCAAATAATGTAGAGGCACTACATACAAATATCCTACTGTTGTTCCACTAGGTAAGGTAATTTTTGCCATAGGGTAACATTGATTAACGGAGTAGGTTTATCCTGAACCATACTTGATCTTCCACCCATAAGACAAGATTCATGGTATTTCTAAAATATATTTAGCTAAACTAGTGGAAATAAAGCTATTTGTAGCACCACTATCAATCATGATTTCAACATTCCTACCAAAAATATTAACTTTAATCAATAGTGGCATGGCTTGACCATAAAGATTCTAGTTTCCTATAGCTGCATAAATCTTGTGTGCGAGATCTTTAAGTGCGGTTTCTTTGTACATTGGTTCTTTTTCTTTTGAACTCATCCCTACTTTTTGTGGGTAATTGCTAGCATAATGCAGTTCTCTACAAAGATAACATCCTTCTTTTGGTCCTATATGTTCTTTCCATTTTTGCCCCTCTTTTGTTTTATCTACGTGTGAAGAATTAACCTATCCCTATGATGGTCTATTGTTTCCTTTGTCATAGTTGTTGGAAGTACAATTATTTCCTTGGAAACTTTTTCTAAAATTCCCCTATTTTTGATCATTCCTTATATCATGCTTAGAGAAATCCTTGTTTGCTTATTATTTTTCCCACTTAATAAAACATGTGCTATTCCTTTTCCTTAATGATTCCCTGCCCTGCTCATCTAACCCTTCATAGTCAAAATAGGGTTTGAGATATGTTTCATATTTCCTAGCCAAATAATAGACCTTTTGTAGAGTAGTAGGTTCCCTCATATCTACCTCTTACCCTATTTTAGGATCCACTCCTAGTATACACTTGTGAATCTTAATTTTCTCACTAAATGTTTCCCACTAGTCCAAACCATCTTCTTGCAAATGCAATGTGGCATAAGATGCCCAAGTACCTAAGGAAAAATTCTTCATATTGTAATATATTTCTATTTTCTTCAACCTATTAGTATATCCTAGTGCCACTTAAGGGGGTGTGTTAGAATAATATATCATATCCTAAGTTATTACTAGGATAAGTTGTGTGGCTAAGATCTTTCAGTTAGTTATGATCCAATGGATCAGATTGTAAGCACTTGCTATTTAAGCAAGGTCCTTTCAATTGAATAATATCAAGTCATTTAATTTTGCAACATGGTATCAGAGCAGGCTTTCCCTGCCTTGTGAGCCTAAGGATATTTTCCTCATGGGGGGATTTCCCTTATGGAAATCCCCCCCTCATTTTTCTTTTTTGGCCATTTTTTTAGAAAATTGAGGGAGTATGCTCTCCATATTTTTGATGGATCAAAAACCAGACGTTTGATGGATAAATCCATGGCTATGTTTTTTAGTTAAGTTTTTTAGGTTGGTGTGTAGATTAGATATTTAAGGCACCACCATTTATGCAGATTCCACTCTCCATTTGACCCACTGAATATAAAACTAGTGGCTCTGGGAAAACCCAGGCGATAGAGAAGTTTTATTTTCTTAGACATGCCTGAGGAGTTGCAGTGGGTTGACGCATTGTGGATAATTTTGAGAATATTATAGATTGTTTGTAAAACCTACGATGGTAGGGCACACATGGGAAATCTGATCAATGGCTTATGTAGAGCGGTGTTGGGATGGTTCTGATGAACATTGAAGACCACAGGACACAGTCTACTGAGACAAACCATTTACTTTGATTTGGCATGTAGTCGATGATAAAATATAGGAAGATTTGGTGATTCTCAATTTGCATGGATGCGAGGGACATAGAAGCTTTGGTTCAAGTTTTGAAGATCATGGCTTGCTTGTTGTTTGCAACTTTTAAAGGTGATTATTTTTTTAAAATCTTCGCCCCCTGTCAAAACTTTGCTCACTGTTTGCCATTTTTTTATCCAATTGTGAGTTGTCTATTTTTCATTCCAAAGTGTAAGCCGCTTGGTGCGCCAGAAAGGGGACGATATTAAATATTTCTTAGGCTATTGGTCATTCATCACAGATAGAATATTTTGGCATCTTATTTTGAAGAAAAAATTTCTGTTTGAAGACATTTTTATTGGCGAACGCAACATAGGAGTGGGAGTATTGGCAATTTTAGTGCGGACCTTCATTGTCATATATAATCTACCCATTTTTCTACTTTAGCGTGCGCAATATTCTGCTTCTACACCCATAATTTTTGCTTCAACATGGATATCTCAAAGTTTTTTTGATAGAGCCACCACATGATGCGCGAAATCAATTTTTTTAGATTAGGATCCAATGGGATTGATTTCAACTTACAACATCCTTACATAAGATCATTGATGACATGAATCAATTATCCAATGCAGAGGAGTAAGCGATTGCGATGACAAAAAAAGTAGCTGGCGATTTTGCGGTGACCAGGTCGATCAATAGCGTGGCCGATAAATGATGGCAGTGGCTTCAAAGGACTCACTTCGATGGCAGTGATCCTTATCATGGTGACTAAGCTAGTGCTATTGGAGTCTTAGTTAAATGATAAAGAAAGGGCTTGCACCAAGGTTTTGTCGATGGAGATGTGAATGAAATGATCATATAGATTTTAGAATATAATATATTGGCTCCCCTCATGGAGAATGTTGCCACTACAAAATAATAACAATAACAAAATGGTGGACCAACTCTACAATGGACACCAGTTTTTTGATGATCTTCAGATGTAGCCCTCACAGTTAGAGATTTTTGGATGCTGTTTGTTCACCATGCACTCATTGTCGACCGTGGACTGAGTTTTTTTTGTAGTGATTGTTTAAATGATGCAGACACAAAAATAATCATGTGGGTGACTCCTCTTATAGTGAAGTGGATGAAAATGTTCTACCATGTTATTTGATACCGATGATTAGTGAATTTCAATTTTTTTTCTTTTGTACGCAAATTTTGTAAATCACAGGTGCTTATATTTTGGGTGGTGTCGATGGCATGGAGAAAGGATTGGCTTGATATATATTTTTGGAATTGCTGAAGCTTTAGTGGAGGGCTGCCCAATTTGATCTTGCCATGGTTGAATTGGTGATTGAGGGGATGGTCATTTCTGTCAATCTATTTTTTTCTCAAAGTAGGGACTCCAACTCTTGAGAGAAGAATGGGCCTATCACCACTACTGTGGAAGATAGAACTATTAACCTAAGACTGAGCAAGACAAAGAAGTTCAAGGACTAACTACGCTATGAGAACACTATGAATCTGATCTATATGTTGGCCTAGAATTTGGATGTGGGTGTGCTAGTGCGGTGGATCTCATAGGCTTTGGAGGATTTGCTACAACAATGTGGAGATGCCATCGACAGGGAAAACAAGTGTTGCATCCCAGATTTTATGTTATCGATGGTGTGTGTTCCTATGGGCAGGGGTGGGCAGTAACAACTGCACTTGGTTGCTAAAATGGAGGGCTCTCGATAATATAGTGTTCTTGGAATAGTGGTAACTCAAAGGATTTTAGAGTCAGATCAGGGCTTCTCTCCAAGTATTTCATTTCTCTAGTGATGAACCTCGTGATATATCGATGGCTACGTGTCTTGGAGCCAATCAACGCATAGTACACATTGATCATGGATATTAGTAACAATGGCAGTGTGCTGTGACTTGTGAACATCAAAAGAGATTGTACATTATATATGTAGGAAGCTTTGCCTATCAAATAGGTAGAGTGACGGTTCTAGGAGTGGTACAAAACATAGTTTTAGAACCGGTGGACATGGTGCTTTGGTTTTGGCGTCCACACATGAGCTTGCATGCCAAGTGGAAAAAGAATTCTTGGAAATAACACCATGTCCAAATACACTTTGTTGTTATGGTGGAGTACCCATTTACAACTCTTTAATAAAGTTGAGGGGCCCACTTTCTTTTCATGATTCCAGAATATTCTCTTGTGAGGGAAAGGAGAAGTTTTTTGTTTTTCGTACAGATGAAAGCCTCATTGACACCCGATCATAGGGGTGTTTATAGTCGTCACAAATATTTTTCTGAGCTGGACATATTGGTGGTGTCCATTTTCCATTGTGAGCAAGTTTAACTTGTTTTTTTTAGCCTTAAATATATTGTAATATGGAGTGCACTCTCTATTGAAACTGACACTCCCATAGCATTTGTAAGTGATCCTAGTATCTAGTCATCTCGTCTATATCACCTAGCGATTGTAGAGGCTGGTTACCCCTACATTCTGATAGGATGAGGAGGTCACCATAAGGACACATTCGATAACTACATTAGTGCTTCATATTTTTCCCTTGTTTTTTCTATTTATCCACAAATTTTAGACCTTGTTATTAGCCCATTGTGTTCATATAAGTGGTAACCACATACTCATGCTTGTGGAGTCATTTTGGACTACCCTTATGATTTTTGTGGTTCTTTCCACACTATATTCACTCTTATTTTTGTGAGACACTTTGGTTTCAGGGGGTTTTATTTAGTGATATTTTTTCATGGTTCACAGCCTTGATATTTGTCACAAGCACCAGTTTGAGAATGAGATTTCATTCAGTTCGATGAAGAGGCTTCTCTACTTTTTTGAGACATCACATGGATCCTTTGAAAGCTTCTTGATGGAAGTTTTCCTAGCAGGAGTTGTAGAGGACATATTCCTCTTCATCCTCATCGCACATCTTCCTCCTTCTTTCTATTTTGGTAGTGGTTTTCTCCCTTGTAGTTTTTTATGCATATATTGTACATGAGTACCTTATCAGACCTTATTTTCGGGACTCATACTTGTGGATATGCCACTTGTTTAGTTTTTCACTATCTCCTAGTATAACTTAAGGAGGGGTATTAGTATATCCTAGTACCACTTAAGGGGGGGTGTTAGAATAATATATCATATCCTAAGTTGTTACTAGGATAAGTTATGTGGCTAAGATATTTCAGTTAGTTATGATCCAATGGATTAGATTGTAAACACTTGCTATTTAAGCCAGGTCCTTTCAATAGAATATATATCAAGTCATTTAATTTTCCAACACAACCATACCTCACCCTTATCCCCATATTCCTTTCTATTAAATTTGGAATATTTAAAATATTTTATTTCTTTGCCTAACTCGGCCTCAAGTCGAATCCTTGCCAGTTGTGCCTCAATAAGGGGTTAATTTTCTTGTCTCCTATTAGGATATTTGTCCTATGTTACCCGATTCAATATGACATCCAAAAACTAATTTTGTATTTCTACCTGTTCCTAAAGTAGAGCCACTATCTTAGTGAGATTATCATTACTAGAAATATCTCTTTCATTCCTAGGGTTCTCTGAACCCATGTCTAGATTCCTATCCTCTACATTATTCCATCGTGTCTACCTTGTCAATAGGGCAACACTTCATCTTCTTCTCTTTGGTGGTATTGTACCTGGCCACACATAGAAGAGATAGTAGGAATTTATTAGCAATTACATTATCAAATTGCTTTACCTACTACTAAATATTTACTCACTCATATCAAGTAATTTAGGCAAATTTACTTCTAATAGGTATTCTATTGGAAAAGTTCTATTCCTTCATAAGTATGTTTGCTATTACATAACAAAGATAGTTTTGCACAGTGAACCTATTCCACTACAAACCATGTTATGATACCAAAATATTGGAACTCCCAAAAACATTTCTCTTCAAACCCCTTCCTTTTTTTTTAAGATACCTCTCTAGGGAATTACTTGAACAACCCATCAATATATACTACTTACATACTTCCATCTATGTAAGAGTACTAGATGTGGGACATACCAATATCTACTACTCACATACTTCTTTCTATGTAAGAGTACTAGGTGCTACACCATCAAAATATTTTATTATCATCAACCACATGAGCTAGCTTAAATATTCGCCGATCATTTGAAAGAAGTGATCTATTTTTTGCACCTCAAGCAAGTCCTTTAGCATGAGTACTCATAGCATTTTTAGGTGTTGAAAATTCATCATATCTATTTGATGAATTGTCCCTTTGTCTGATTTCCAAGTCCTTCCCGTTATTTTATTTCCTTAGGGGGTATTTTACTATAAATCCTCTTACACATACTGGAAATAAAACATGCAAGAGGGTATACTCAAACTACTCTTTTAGTGCATGGTCCCCTCTCTACATAAATTAGAGTATGTAACTACTCATTTCCTTCTAAGAAACATTATTCAAATGATCATTTAGACAATATTATTAGCAAATTATACCTGGGCCGAAGCAACATAGCATCATACGACACGAACTTAAAACAAAAATTCATTCCAAGTCAAAGAAGAATATTCTAAGTTCTTCTCATTCATGGGTTCCAAGTATTAATACCTCCTATGATTTATTAAAGGTGCCCAACGTATCTACTATCATACTTTAATATTCATTTGATGACATACTAAGCAAAAACACATTGTTACACTATGAGTTTACTTTCACATTAGAGAAATCATAACTGAAACCAACAGATATACTTCTTAGGAGATATATCACCTAACTGCTAGTAACTTTCATTATAAACCAAGGTAAAACCATCCATAATTCACAAGACATTAATGAGGCTTCCACTAGTCAAGCTACCCAATTTTATTAATACAATCATATTGATAATACATAGTGTTACAAATATTTTCTTCTATTTAATAGGAGACCAAAATAATTCTCTTGGTGATCATAACTTGACCCTCTAATAAATCAAACACAAAGTTACATTTGAAGTCTCAAATTACAATAAAATAATTTCTATCAACATCATCATGATGATAAAATCAATTTGGTGGAACTGCAATCTCTCTTGTTGATGATTTAGATCTACATAATTTACCCATTGCACTCGAACCTTCACCCAACCACCGAATAGGGATTGAGAGATGACTCCAAAAACTTGATAATGTAATTTATAGTCTGTATGCTACTCAATATTATTGCCATTCAAAATACCAGATTGCTTACTAACACCATTATGCATTCAATAATAATTTTAGATCTTTCATTTCCCAAATTTTTAGTATGTACCAACAACATACAAACATAATATTTTAGGTGATGGGCTTCCCCATTTCAAAATAACATCACATCACAAAACAACAAAGATGCTTAATGCCTAACAAGAACTAGAATTCCATTCTATGGCATATCCAAAGCATGTATATAATTTATTTTAAAATTGGGAAACACAACAATTTCACCCAAGGTTCTATCACAACTGACTTACATTCAAGCTAATATCAATAAAGCTAATTTCCTCCCAGCCAAGCCAATCCAGTTCTTTTTAAGGTAAGAATCATGAGTAACACACAAAACATAAATTATGTAGCCTTACGCCAGACATAATATTCACCTATAATTCTTTTTTTTTTTAAACTGACTTCACAATTATCCTTCTTTGGAAATCGGATCCTTTACTCCAAACCAAGAAAAAGGACAAAAAAGGTGAACCCAGTCATACCACTACAACAAGGCATAGTGTAAGGTGCATGTATAACATTATTTTATGGGGGTCAACAAACACATACAAAACTGAATATCATTCGATGATGGATAGATGCTTCCTTATGGTCAAATATAATTACTAGTTGTTCATCATACATTCTAACAGAGAACAACTAACACTGGCTAAAAATTACGTTAACATACACCAAATTTTATCCATACCATGGCTCTAAGGTTAGTTTATCGAAGGATAAGAGTTTCTAGGATAAACTTCCACCATTCAACAATATTACTCTTAGCAAAATACTACTAGTTACTCATAATAATACACATCACAACCATATTGTAATTATCCTAAAATCAAGGAGGAAATTTCACATCTATATAAGTCTAGATTATAAAAACAATTGCCACATTTTATTCTTTTTAAAAGAAAGCTTCCACCAAAACCAAGTAAACACAATTACAACTGCAATCCATTAGTCATAGTGCAAATATAAATAAGTCTACTTAGTTTTCAATTGGCAAAGACAAAAGTTTAACCAACCATAGGTAATTACTAAAGCTATGATAATCAGAAAGCAAACTCTTCCAAATATTAATTACCAAAAATAAACGTTCACACAACCAAGTTTTTGAGTTACCTGGTTCACATCTACAACTCTGTCCCAAGACAATCCTCAAAATATTCTATCCCTTTTTTCTTTTTTTCTTCCCCTCCTCGTTATTCTCTCTTTTCTCTTTGATCCTCAGAGAGATGGCTCTTTCCTCCATTTCCCATTTTTTGGTAAACCTTCTAGATTGTGCACTCTCTTCAAACAACCACTCTGTAATCCACCACTCAACTAGATTAAGTTAGATATATTCTTACCAATCGCATGATGTTGGCTAATAAATGTTCTTGAAGAGTTAATAATCATTAAATTCCTCTAATGGTTTGATTACTCCATAATTCCGTTGAAGAGAAACTCATACCTTTGGTTTTTATCACTCAAGGTTATTAAATTCTCACTCCCAAGAGTCTTTGGAATGGATAGAAAACAAAACACACCAATCAAAATAACAATGAAGAACCTTACTCAAAATTTTCTCTAAACAACTTCGTAATCATTCCACACATGTAAAGTAATCTATTATAAATCAATATGAGTTCCTTTATTTGTTTCAAACCATAAAACAAACACTCATTTCTTCCATCATAATCATTCTATATGAAATGAAGTTCATCATGCAAAATATTACTATGCACCAAATAAAATAAACTGGTATTTCATTTTCTATGATATTCATCTTTGTGGGAGGAGTATTTGTCCATGTTACTTCCTGAATAATTTTTGATGAATAACCTATGACATCACTTTCCTTAAGGTAATCCCAATATTGGTGGTTAGTTATTTCTGCCACCATGGAGAATCATGTTCCTGCAAAAGTGTATTTTCATTAGCAACATCATATTCTTACATAAAATATCTATTATACAAAACCCATAATGGAATTACCCTATATCCCATAATAGGATCCACATTTCACAATTTTTAGTAGGAAATAAATATTTTGCATAAAATATATGAAATAGTCCTTCATTTCATCCAAAAAGCACCATAGCAAAACATAAGACTACCAAAATGAAAAGTCTACCAAGGGTAGCTTATGACATTTTTAAAAGAGGTAATTTTTTTAAATTGATTTTATTTTATAAATCTTGGAGTTATAAGGATTGGAAAAATATTTAATTTGACTAAGGTTTAACCTTATTAATTGATCTTTCACCTTGATTAATTATATAATTGGAGAAATAAGGAAAAAATTAGTGAATTGAAACCATAGGAACCGTATTTATGCGTTTTGAAAAGTTTTGAAGTTGAAATATAAATTTTGTAATTATTTTTATATAGTTTTGTAAATCAATTTCAATATTTGCAAATAATTTGAGACTTGGAGAAATAAGGATTTCAACATCGAATTTGGATTATTATTTTTGCAAATATTATTTTACAAAATTGCTAAATTTATAATTTGGGAGTCAAAAGGTATTCAACACCAAAATTAGGATTGTTGAAATTTAGAATCTCTTTAATCATATATTCACAACTAGGGAGAAATAAGGAATTCAACAAAGTTTTGAAAATTTGATTTTTTTATCAAAATTGTTTTTCATTCAAAACCTAGGGAGTTATAAGGTAGTCAAATCCAAAGGAAATGGCAAATACAAGAATATTCTTTTCGAATATTAGTTATTAAAGGGGCCTAATTTTACCCCATGGAAAAATAAGATGAGGTCAATACTTATTGTTGAAAAACTTTGGGATGTAGTGAATGGACAAAGAAACATTCCAATAAATAAAATAAGAATTTAAAAATTCAAATATGATGATGCTAAAGCTCTTATGTTAATTCTATTTGGTATATCAGATGAAATTCAAGCACATATTAGTGAAGTAGAAACTTTAAAAATAGCATGGGAAAAATTATGTACATATTTGAAGGAAAGAATAAGGCAACCATTTTACATCTACAATCACAATTGTATACACTAAAATTTCATGACGAAGAAAACATAGAACAGTTTCTTCGAAGGATATCAAAATTAAAATCAAAATTACACACCTGAGGAGAAAAGGTTGAAGATCAATTTCTAGTCCCAGTTGTACCTAGAGCACTTCCTGAATCATTCAAAGTGTTGGTCACATCTCTTCTGGTACCAAACCAAAAGGTGTCATTTGAATAATTAATAAATATTATTCAACAATATGAACTTAAAAATTAATAGAGAAATGAGTCATCCAATATGACTCTTGTATTAGAAAAATAAATTTGCATTTCATCACAAAAATAAAATAAGTATTGTCATATTTGGAAAAAAGGACATAATACAAAATATTGTAAGTAGAATGCATTGAAAAGGAAGGGTCAAGACAAAGAATCCCCTAAAGGAAATTAGAGATCATAGTAGTAAGCTAGGGTATGATGCACAATCAGAGTCTATATACAAAAATCTTATGGATGTCTATTATCAAGTAATGAGAAATACAATAAAGAGTTAGAACCTATTATAGTAAATGCTTGTTGTGACACAAAATCAAAGATATAGATTGTAGCTCATATGATTTCAATATAGTTCATGATTGGTTAGAAAAATCTTATGCTATCATAATTGATGATGATAGATATTCAAATGATGATAGGGATAATGATGGTCAAGGTGGTATTGATATTGATAGGGATCAGTATGATGATGTTTTTGGTTATTTTTAAAGTCATACTAAAGGAATTGGTTCAAAATTGTTAAATCAAATGGGATACAAAAATACAGGTTTAGGAAAACATGGACAAGGAATAAAAGAGCCAATTGTACTAGAAACAAGACCAAAATATGAAGGTCTTGGATATACAGGACATATTAGCAGTAATGAGTAAGAGACTAAGTTTATGATAGAAAATAGCAACATCAAACATATCATAGGGATTGATATAATCAATAATAATGAATTACATAATAGAAAAAGTGATTTTGTAATAGAAAACAAACGTAGTCATTGTGATAGATATGGACACAAGATAGAAAAATGTTGGAATCTCCATTGTTGTGAAACTTGTGGAGGACATAATCATTCTTAAAAATCTTGTCTATATAAAGAGAAGGAAAGTCAAAAATTGAAAATAGATTGTGGATGGATAAGTATGAATGAATGGAATAAGATGAAAGGAATGTTGTATGGTTTCTACAAAAGAAAACCAAGTGTGATGAAAAATCAAAGTCCATTGAATGAAAAGAATGATATTGATATTATCATGAAGAAATATGAAATAAATAATTATAACCCAAGTATACCTTGGGAGGTAACCTATAGTGAAAGAACCTATAGTGATGATCCTACAGAGATGATAACCTTATGAATATTCTAGAGGTGATCCAAAGGTAGAGTTCTAGAGGCATTAATCCAGAGGTAGTGATCAAGTGGGAGTGATCCAGAGGCAATGACCTATAGGTAGATCTAGTGGTAGTGACCAAGAGGTAGTGAATTAGAGATAAATATTCAAAGGTGACTCCGATACAATGATCTATAGGCAAATGCAGATAATAGTATCTAACCATGATGGAGCCAGAGTTGAAGATTGAGAAAAAAAAAGACTCAGAGAACAAAGGTAAAAAAGCCTTCCTACAAAATAATGTAATACGAGGGGGTGGAGATATTACATTATTTTGATCCCTTGAAATATTAGTTTTATAGATGATTTATATTTTATATAATGTATGTGGTAATATGAGAAAGAGTGCAAAGTGTCAAGAGAGTATGAAGAGTCACATGATATGTGACAAGTTGAGAGCTTTGTATTTATTAAAGGAATATGAAAGGTTGCATCTCCTAGATGAAAGAGGAGCAATAGTTTGAGAACTGATAAGTCATGTAAAAGGATATATTAGAGGTAAAGCTCCACCCAATGTAATCAAGTTGTATCATTAATGTAATCTTTGTATATTGTGTTCATTTGAGTTATATTTTGTGAAATATTATTGTTTATTGTTATGAGAGATTGTTGATATTGTTAGTAGCATTGATTTGTTTCACTCTTGATCTTGGAATAATTTTATTATGAGTTAATCCATTAAGAAAGCTAACATTCTTCTATCCTTCAAACAAAATATTCTATATTTTCACCATCATGAACTCTTAGTGAATATAACTGTGATTGCAAGTGTAAAATAGTAGCTTCATTTTTTCCTTCAAATATCATGCATAATTTGTCCTCAGCACTTTTTGAAGTTTTAACTTCACTTATGTGTACTTTAATATCATATGATATACCCAATATTATTAGCATAAGAGCCTTTGCATCTACGTATTTATATTTCTATTTTCCAATTGTATCTTTTGGAATAGTTTTCTCTCTATTTACTACTTCCCAAACTTTCTCAACAATAAGTATTGATTTCATATTATTTTTCCATGGGGTGAAGTTAGGTCCTTTTGGTAATTGATATTATAAAAGAAAAATATTTGCATTTGTCATGATATAAGTTTGTTGGCACTCTAGATTCCCTTCAAATAGTAATAATTTCTTCTTTCTTCAAATCTATATTCAACTTTAATAAGTTTTATTTCCTTCAATATAGTTAATTTCCTTTGTATTTGAAATACTTATTACTCCAAAATTTAGTATTTATTCTTCTTTCAATAATTCTTCTTTTCCACAAGTCAAATATACCAATCCTTGAAATATAGTCAAAACAATGTTCAAAATCTAGAAACTGAGCGATGGCGAGCGAATTTCCAAAATTCAAATATTTGGTGAGTGGGAAGCATAAAGGCACCAACAAGACACCAGGGAGTGGATCAAGAGCATGCATAAGTGACACCAATAATGGAGCAGCCATCCAAGATATCAGAAATGGAACATTAGCGAATTCAGATTCGAGGGCCTTGGAAGATGGGAAATGCACATGGGGGAGGAAGGACCCATCAGAAAAAGCATATGTGGGAAGTAGGAGATATCACATAGTATCATTCATAGAAGATCTCAAGGGAAACCCCAAACCCTCACTAGAAGCACCCTATAAATTTATCACTCATGGTTGTGATGTCATTCGACTAGACAAAGTCATGGAAGGGTATTTTACCCTTGAATCCTTCTCCCTAGTTGGTAAATTTGTAGGAAGAAGACCTAATATGGATGCTATATATCGATGGTAAGCAATAAAATGGAAAACTAAAGGCTACCTAGAACTATTAGCCATGTCAAAAAGGTTCTTCATGATACAGATCAACACCCAAGAGGACACAGATCAAATTCTATCGAGGGGCCCATGGTTATTTAGATGAAGGAACCTTTTCCTTTGCAAATGGGGACTGGACTTTGACCCGGAGACCCAGAATATCAACTCCACAACCATCTAGATATGTATCCTAAACTTATCTCCTTAATTTTAGCATGAGGATGTGCTTCAAGATATTGCTCGAGTGATTGGGGAGCTCATCACTATTGATTCAACAATGCGCACTCAATCACGATTGATGCAAACACATATCTACATTAACGTAAACTTGGAGAACCAACTCCTATACCATGTAAATCTAATATATGGGTTCTACCATTGTTGCCAATAGGTGGAGTATGAGAATAAAACCTCATTATACACTAAATTTCACTCCTAGGGGTATCTTCGAACCCAGTGTCTAACTCTGAAGCCCACGTAGAATGACTTCCAGAAACTGCTTCACCCACCCATTGGAGAAGACCAAAAGTTGAAAGCTAATCCAGGCCCATGCTAGGACCCCAAAGGCAAACAACAGGCTCCATCCTCCTTAGTTAATGAATCAAGTAAGGCAAGTACTCTATTCGTGTTATCCAATAAGTTCAATTTACTTAATAATACTAGTCTCATTATAAATAAAAATGATGAGGAATGTCCTCATGAGGAATTTCGTAGATCAAACCATCCAGATCAAGCACATTCAAAGGCATACCTTCCCTAGAAAACCCATTTTGCATCCCCAAATCCATGTCCTAATCCCTCATTAGCTAGTGTCCCTGTGCCCCTGAGTCCTCCAACCAAATCCTCCTTATCGCCCAACCCTCCATCCAGTTCACCACCCCCATCAGGTCTAGATTGACCCACTCCACTTTCAAAACCCATAATGATGATATGGTTAGTGATGAGTCATCCCATGATTCCTCGAAGGCCTAAATCCCCAAGCATACCAAGAGTTTAAAAAAATCCCAGATAGATGTTGGAGGTGACAAAAAGAAAGGCAGACCCTCTGGTGCAAGCCTGAGGAGTAGATACATAGTAGAAGACATATCCAATGGCACCCAATGAACTCTCTTCTATGAAATTGGAATATCCAATAGAGAAGAACCAAAGAAATCCAAACCTCTTGCATAGCAAGGCAAAGGAGGCAAAAAACCCTCCAAATGTTCCAAATGAGAATCCTCTCCTGGAATGCGAGATGGTTGAATGGGGCAGTAAAACAAATATTGGATGCCTGTCATGACCTGTCACTCTCCTAACTTATTTGAAGAATATTAATTGATATTGGGGATCAATTAATGCCTGATAGAAGGGGCATGACCCTAAATAATCCTACAAAATTCTAATAAAATAAATTTGTAAGGGATAAGAAATATTAATTAATTTAAGGGTTATGTATGAGGTCTAGTAAAAGATAAATTTGAGGAATTATCTTTTACAAAAATTATATCCATACAATAAATAATGGGTAGATTTAGTGGACCCTATGTGGATGGACCTAAAAAGGACTAATGAATTTTTAAATAATTTAGGAGTCATCCTATGTTTTGGGAAGTACTCATGTGGCTACCCTATATTGGTGGGAATCTCCTAACTTATCAAGAATAGTTCTAACCATGTAACTATCAAATGCCTCAATAGTATGAGTTTTGTCACTCAAATCATCCCTAGAGACCCCTTGAAGGACATGATGAAGTCATAATGGTCCTAGACATATTTTTAATATTATTATAATGTGGTCACTATTTGGCCCATGAGTGGGAATTTCCCTATAAATAGAAGTCATTTTGAGAGAAAAAGAGATATATATTTAAGGTTCTAGGAGTCTTACTGGTCTAGGGAGTATGCTCTTCACCCATGAGGTGAATAAAAAACTAGAAGACTTGAAAGGCTTCCTAATTATAGTAAGAATCAAGTTTAGACATCTAGGAGCTAGGAAATCTGGAAAACCCTAGGGAGTATGCTCTCCACCTTGGTGGATCAAAAACTAGAAGGTTTGAAGGATTTCCTAATTGATGAAGGAGACCTTTGGAAGAGAGCTCGGGGAGGAAGGATGATCAAGCCAAGCACAAGAAGGGAGCTTGTGGAAATTTTTTGAAAGCTAGGCCTTCCAGGTCATTTCATTCCTTGTTAAGAATGCTCGATATATTACGCTTTATGTTGAATTTTTATTAAAGAAATATGTACCATAGGTCTAATTGATCACAACTTTGTTTATGTGAGACCTTGTTAATGTTATTGGGTATGTTATAATTTCACAAATATCTAGGTATAATATGGGCAATGTTATTGGGATTTTTAAACGTTGTTAGTTATTTTTTCTTATAAGTGATTCTTAACCATATTAAGGATTTCCATAACACTATGATTTCGTTATCAGTAATAATATGGTTCTAATATATATATATATATATATATATATTTAAGTGGGTTGAATTTGTCTGGAAATCTTTGGGTCCTAGATATCTATGTTAAATGGATAGATGACCCTCGATTAAAATTTAAATAATTTTGATTAATAGAACGCCATCAACCAAACCACCATTGGTGTTAGCACCAAATTGCCTTCATTTCCTTGTTAATAATGCTTGATCTATTAAGATTTATGCTGACTTCTTATTAAAGAAATATGTACCATAGGTCTAATTGATCACAACTTTGTTTATGTAGGGCATAAGGGATTATGCTCTACATTGGTAAAAATTGAATGACCCTTACATTGAAAACTCAAATAGATCGTTGCCTCTATCCTACCACTTTGGGAAATCCATGGATACACCTTTCCTGTTGTCGATGTGGGTAACTGAAAACTCCTGAACAACCTATAAGCTAAAAAGGATACTCCATACCCATGAAAAATAGGTTAATGTCATGGTAACACCGCTCTGGTTCACTTCTTATAGAGTCTACTCGTTCAGCCACACTCGACTCTTAGACCCGGTGAGCAGATGACTCTGTAGAGTCCCTCTATCATACTAAGAGCTTTGTACCCTGAACTAGTCTATCATCGCCTAGAACAATCGCCTGACCAGGGCTATTAGGGTTGTAGGAGGAACCTTAGTATCATTGCATATGAGGTCACTTAATCTAACCCATGTCGGTTAGACTTTCGATAGAAAATATGAATTTTAAATTTAGTCATAATAAAGACAACAGGAGAATATCACAGTCGTCGATAGGAGTCATTAGACATTAATCGACCTCGTCTATATTGGGCTACTCTACCTACGACTCTAAGCCTTGGAGGTAAGCTCAGAAGACAAATAAAAAGGATTAGGATTAAGTGTCAAATACTTTAAAGGTATATCGTGGTGATGTTCCATACACACCACATGAAGGCCTTCAGAGAGATACCTTAGTAAATATAAAGGACATGTTTCATGTATAGGAATGACCATGGGTTGTAGTCAGAACATGTGTGTTAGTATTTTAAAATGAGAAAATTTGGTTAGTATGAAATCTAGTAGAACCCTTTTTGTGGGTAGTATGCATAGTAACTCTTATATCATCAAATAGATGATAATAAGTTTCTTATAGTAGAAATAGTTGGTCCTTATAAATTTGAGATTCAAATAATTGCTATACAATTAAGTGTATTAGCTCATACTAGAAGGAAAGTAGCTTTTATATGGTATCAAGAGGTGAACGATTAATCACAAACTTAAAAGAAACTTTACTATGTTCATAAAAAATAGATGCTTTATAAATTAGAGGTATGGGACTTTAATCTATAAAGCAAATATGAATTATTTATTATCATAAAATGATGAAATTTTGAAATTCTTAAGAAAACGGTTATTTAAGGGATTTGAATTTAAATCCATTACTCAAGGGAATGCTTATAAATCAGTTATGAAGAGTGAAACGGAATTCATTCTTGAGGGCACTTATAGGGTTCCCTCAAAATATGATATCTCCAAAATATAGTTCCAATGACTTTCATAAACAATGTAATATAATAAATGAATTAGAACTAAGGAACCTAAAGGAACCAGGGAACTCCTCAATGGTATTGTGAATTTGATATTGATGTCTTAGAAAAATGAATTGGGTAATTCCTTAATTACATCAAGAGATCAAAAGAGAGCGTTGTACTCCTTGATCTATATTTGAGACAAAGGGGCCTGTAGATGCCTTGCTATTATTGTAAATTCACCATTTAAGTTTATGAAAATGAGGAAGCATATATTTTGGAGGTTGGGTTTTTCCCGTTAGGGTTTTCCCAGGATAAATCCTTGTGTCACTTTACTTTGTGGATTGCTTTACTATATCTTGTGGATGTTACATTTATATTTGAAAATGATATATGTAATGTTTATTTTCATGCATTTTAATGTATGAGTTTCAGTAGGTAAAATATGTATGGATGCTAGAAAAGTATACTCAATTTCTATTATGTTGACAATATAACGCAATTCAATTGTATCATTTATATTTGGAATATAATGGGCAATAATAAATGATTTTAATAGTTTCATAAGAAGGATGGATGGTCAATTGAAATTGTTAATGAATCAAATCCATTTTTCTAATTTACTATAATATTGTGGGATAATTATTTATGTATGATGCACCGACATTTATATTTATGTTATAAAAACCAAATATTAAGGGGATAATTGGATTTATGCATTATATACTTATTCTTGAATGAAACACAAACCTTGTTTAAGAAGAAGTCTATTATAGCACTTCAAACCTAAGGATAAGATGTAATGAATCTTGCTTCATGGATTAAATGCACTCAAGATGGTTTAGTTGAGATCATCTTGTGGAATAAAGTTCTCAAGATGGCAAAACGACCTTGATTCACAAACCAAGAGAAAGATCTTATATTCTACACTAAATAATGCAGTTTACTTATGTCCATTTGTAATATAGTCAGCAAGAGGGTTTCCTAAAAAAAGGGTGTACCAATATGCTTGAAGAGGCTTTAGTTAGAGTAAATTTCAAGGAATCTTATCACAATAGTGATATAGTGGTATTAGAACTCCTTTCTAGATGGATTGGATTGGAGCTAAGATTTATGAATAACCATAGGTGTGGTTATTTCATTTATGATGGTTTACCATTGGTGTGGTTCTCCATATTCAAGGCATTCACTTGGTCTTGGTGTACCCAATGGTGATTTCTCCTTTCTAAATGGAGATGAAACAAGTATGCTTATCCAACATACTCATACCAAATAGGGTATGGAGGTTTCATAGAAGCTCATCACTTATACTTAAGGAGACTCTGATCAAGTCTCTATAGCTCCTGAAGCTATTTGCCTTGAAATTTATAATCCACATGGAATATGTCTGTCCTAAGGCATGATTAGATATTTTTCCATATGAAGAAGAATATTTAAAAAAAAAAATTGTGGATAAGAAGAGGTAACAATTGGGGTTGTTACAATGCCTCCATGTGAAAGGATTCAAATCCCACAATTTTTCTTATTCAAGAAACCAAATTATGAATGCCATGTTTAGCTAAATTTGCCAAGATTATTTGGAGATTATTTGAGTTTTCTTTTACCCCAGCCTCTAGAACATCTGATGACCTCCTCTGTATGTGGGACCCTACCAAGGTGGAAGGAATAGTAGTTTTAGGTGAAGGTCAAATCTCCAACATTTTATTTCATGACTCTATTACCCAAAACTCCTGGGTTATGATGAATATTTATACCCCAAATAGTTCATATGATAAATTGGCATTGTGGAAAAATATTACTCAGATGAGAGAAGCATTTAGTAATATCCTCTGGATCCTTGATGGGGACTTCAATGCCCCATTACACCCATCAAAAAAGAGAGGCAGGAAAGAGATCACTCCTAAAATCATAGGGGACTTCAGTCACTTTGTGGATAAAAATGAGTTAATGGATGTTCAGTTGAGGGGGAATCAATTCACTTCGAGTAATAGAAGGTTGGGGGTGACCTCATTAAAGAAAGGCTTAACCATTTCCTTTTGTCCCAGGATGCTCTTCCCCTGTTTGGAGATGACAGTTTATAGGCTATGACTAAAATTGGGTTTGACCACAACCCCCTAATATTTGAGACAATCAACAAACCCCAATTCAAAATGCCATTTCACTTCGAAGCAATGTGGACTCATCACCTGGACCTTAAAGATCGTATAGCTAAATGGTGGGGGGAAACTTTCCATGGAACTATCACAAACTAGGTCACTCAGAAATTGTGGTCTATTAAATCCAAATTGAAGGTGTGGAACAAAGAAACCTTTGGAAAAATATTTGAAAATAAGCAAAATGTTAAATATAGGCTTCATAGGATTGAAAACCAATTTCAATAGGGACAGGAATATGACAACTTGAGAGCTAAAGAAAAACTTCTATTGTTAGAATATCATAACATTTTACGGAAGGAAGAGATGTTATGACACCAAAAATCGAGGCACCTATGGCTCAAAGAAGGAGATTCAAATTCCA
This sequence comes from Wollemia nobilis, assembly GCA_028583015.1. Classification (NCBI taxonomy): domain Eukaryota; kingdom Viridiplantae; phylum Streptophyta; class Pinopsida; order Araucariales; family Araucariaceae; genus Wollemia; species Wollemia nobilis. Next base: position 3,366,093 of record JAQPPZ010017058.1, read on the forward strand.
AGATTTTTCACATGTCCAATCTCAGGAACAAAGGAGCAAATATGATAAAGGGTCTAATCAGGAAAGATGGCACCTTCACGTCAAATATCCATGAGATCCATGATGAAGCGATTAGTCACTTTTAGTCCCTCCTTGGTTCCTACCCCCCTCTAGTCAAGCCATGGAATCCCTTCTTGAGCACATTCCCAAGTATATATCTGACAACATGAATGCCCTCTTGCTTAGCCCTTTAAGCCCTAATGAGATTCACAAAGCTCTATTTTCCATGCAAATGAACAAAGCCCCAGGACCTACCGGTTTCTACCCTAGGTTATTCCAAGATTTTTGGGACATCATTGGCCCTGATAAATACCAAGCCATATAAGAAATACAGAATACCAAAGTCATCCCAAGGTATGTGAACTCCACATTCCTAGCCATCATACCTAAAGGCTCCAACTCCAAATACCTATCTGACTATCGGTCCATTAACTTGTATAATGCCATTTATAAAATTCTATCCAAAGCCATGGCCAATATACTTAAAGGTATTACCCCCTCCTTGATTGATCCCTATTAAGGAAGTTATGTTAAGGGTTGAAACATTATGGATGGGGTCATTACAATTCATGAGATCCTTCATTCTATCCTTAATTCTAACAAATCAACTTTCTTCCTCAAACTCGACATGAACAAAGCTTTTGATAGGGTTTATAGGGAGTTCCTAGCCAAGGTCCTTCAAAATTTTGATTTTCATGATAGTTGGGCTCATCTTATTTCACAATGCATCTCATCATCTTAGATTTATGTGTTGGTTAATGGTTTTGTGGCAAGTTACTTCCCCAGCACTAGAGTGATGAGGCAAGGAGACCCCCTCTCCCCCATTCTTTTCATCATTATGGCTGAGAGCCTTGGTAGAGCTATCAAAAATGCTTGCTCTAGAGGGCTGATATTTGGAATTAAAGTAGCATCCAACATCCAACCCTCAACTCACAAAAAATTTGTGAATGACACCCTGTTGGCTACTGTTGCCTCTGTAACTGAAGCTAGAGTCATAAAATCCATTCTCAACATCTACGAGGAAGCTACAAGGAAAAAGATCAATTTCACCAAAAGTAATATTTAATTTACCAACACTCTGCTGACCTGGCAAGTCAAAACTATGAATATCATGGGATGTTCCATTGCAACATTCCCAGCCACCTACCTTGGCCTTCCAATATTTCAAGGGAGACCAACCAAGACAATGTGGAATAATTTCATCAAGAGATTACAAAAGAAGCTGGCCATGTGTAAAGGGGCCCTTCTATCCTAGGCAGGTAAGGCCACCTTAGTCATGTCTATTCTCCAAAGCATCCCTGTCTATTTTTTGTTAGTTTTCAAAATATCTATAGTAGCAGGGGCAGCTATTGAACAAATTCAAAAATGATTTTTATGGGTTGGAGCTGGCAACCAAATAATGTTCCATTTAGTAACCTGGGATAAAGTCTGTACTCCAAAAGACAAGGGTGGGCTTGGATTTCATAGGAGCAATAAGTTGAATCAGGACCTTCTCACAAAATAGGCAGGTGTTCACTAACGAAAACCTAGAGTGGATCTCCATTATCAAAATAAAATACTTGCAACACCATTCATTCAGGGATGAAGGGATTCCTGAGGTAGGATTCCATTTCTGGTGATCTATAATCCAAACCAAATATCTGCTCTAGCAAGGTACCAAGTGGCATCTTGGAGATGGGAAAGACATAATTTTTTTGCATGATCCATGGGCAAGGTATGAGCCCCTAATTAGGTATCCATACATCTATGCTCTCAAACACCTCATTGATAGTAGTTTTGGGCCCAAAGTCACATATTTCATCATGTAGAATCAATATGATCATCAATGGAAGAAGCTTCACTTTAGAATGAGCAATGCAGTTCTCAACAGGGCCATATCATCCTTGCAGATAGTTCTTAGGGCAAATTTTATTCCTTAGACCCAGAAGAAGGACAAACTATTCTGGAACGGTATCAATGATGGTTAATTTTTGGTTAAGATCATGTTTCTTTTAATGGACACTCCATAGAAGATGCACAACATCAAGGGTACCCCTACTATAGTTAAAAGAATTTGGCTCAAGCATCTCATCTCGAAGGTGGCCCATTTTTTTTGGTTAGCTTACCAAAATTGGATTCTCACCAATGACAACCCAATTAAGAGGGGTATCATAGTTCCCAATATATGCTATTTATACCTTCAAGCATGGGAGTCCAATCAACATCTCTTTGTATAGTTCCCCTTTACCTACAATGTTTTTTCAACGCTGGTAAGTCTATTCTAGGTCAAATGGATGTGGCCCCAATAAACCACTGACATTTTTACTCAATGGCCCAAAGTTTTTTGGAATCCCAAGATTAAGTTCTTGTGGGAAGATCTACTGCATCACTCAATGTGGTAAATATGTCTTGAGCATAACAATAAAATCTTCAATGATTGCTCAAGGGACCCTGAAGTAGTGGTCAATAAAGCCCTGAGCTTTGTAAATGAAAATTCAAATCTAGTCCCCTATTTGGACATGCCTACAATTGGATTGGAATATTCCTTGGTTAAGTCCTTGGGCATTTCCATCGATTGCTCTAAATCCTTGACCCCTTTCAACTGCAGATCCAATGCCAAATGGAACCCCCCGAGGTTGATTCAAGGTAAAATTTTATGGGTCATATAAAGGAAATATTGGGGTTACTGGGGTTGGAGGTGTCATCAGGTACCACAAAGGCAAAATAATTAAAGCCTTCACCAAAAATATGGGAGTTCAGTCAAACAATTATGCCGAAGCCCGGGCTCTATGGAGAAGCATTGAAGTCAGTAAATATTTGACTAAACCTATGATTTTTGAAGGGACTCTCTAAACATGGTCAACCACATCAAAAAAATACAACTAGAGGATGGAAAATTCAAAAAATCATCTAAGAGTGTCAACTTACTCTCAACAATTGCCCTCTCAGCAAAATCCAACATGTGTTTAGAGAGGTAAATACAATAGCTAACCTTTTGGCTAGTAGAGCAACCAATCAAAATAGACTTACCATTTGGGAAGAGTCTTTCCCTCAGAACGTCGTCGACACTACCAAAAATTATGTGAAGCGTTTATCCAACTAACAACAAGTGGTTTTCCAAAGGTGCTTTTATCAACACCAAGGATTTTTGTTCCCCTACCCAAATCATCATTGCTCCCCGTAAAGTCGGTTGTACCCCTAACCATATGAGTCATTCTAATTTTGAAAAAGCTCTAAGCCTTCTTTACATTCATTTTTCACCCCGTACCATGCCTCACCATCCTCATTTTCCTTCACTCCTCTTTGTCTACCCGCTACCCCTTCCATTTCCACTTCCATCCCACTTTCGATGCCCTAGGATTTTCTCTTATGGTTCGTCCCTTCCATTATGGCATCCATTAAACCTCCTTATGTGTTCAAGTTGCCTCCTTGTCTTGCCTATGTGACAAGGCTGGTCTGTGCCTTCACCATTTTTCAAATTGCTTCAAAAAGGGTCCATCGAATAGTTTTCTCCCATGCATGAGTCCTAAGGCCCTTTTAGCGATCTCCCTCCATATTGTGCATCCCAACTTATGGTTTGAAATTTAGGTTAGTGGTCTCCACTTTTGCTGCACGATCTCCTATAGGTTTTCTGGCAAGATGGCCATCCTCGAACAATCAAAGCGCCAAATCAAACCCGTTGCTGAAGCTCTTCTTGGTGTGAAAGGGTTCATCCATTTCTTTAATATCTTTAGTAGCATGGATGAGTGAGTCACCAGTGACTTTGTTATCTCATGGTAAAATGGGGTGGTTCAGATCTGAGGGCTTCAAATTGAGGTAAATGCTCATCTGCTTGCTGAAATTTTTGGTTTGGATCCTAAAAGGAGGGCTATTAGAAGGGATAAACAAAATTTCAAAGAGGAAACATAACACTTCTTTGATAAAGGTAAGGAGCTAATGTGGGAGAAGGAGGAGTTGCTTTATCCTATCTCCCCCATCCCTGGGACTCTACCATTATACCCATCATCCAATTCATCACTATTGATAGTCTCAAAAACCCCCTATGCTCCTATCACCTTGCCTTCATCAACCACCTCCATGATATTAGGCCCATAAACATCCTTGATTTTATCCTTAGGTCCATAAACATCACCATTGAGAACTTCAGGGACAAGAAATCATCCAAATTATCAGTGCACCAGGGTCTGTTCCTAGTTATATACAAGCATGCCCTCATGGCTCAGCCCAGAGATAGCCCACCTCTCTTCCCTTCGATCCCCAAACCCTCCACTGAGCCATACCATAAGATCAAGGTATGTGACCCTGACCCCCCAATGGATTCCCAATGTCCCTTGATTGATACCCCATCACAGTAGGCCCCCCTTCTGATGATACTCCAATATCCTTCCACCTTTCTTAGCCCAGCGATAAAGGAGAGGAGAGCCCTATCCCTATCCCCAAGTATGTAGCCCCTTCAGAGTCTTGCCCTATTGGTAAAAGCTTGAGAAGCAAAAGGAAAGTTGTTCGACCCCCTTAGAAAAGCAAAAAATCACACCAGTTGGAGAAGAAAAGCAAGAATGATCCTCGTACCTCACCCGAGATCATTTTAGATGATGAGGAAGAGGCCATTAGCAGTGCAAAACATTTGCTATGTACCATGAATATCAACCGTACCACTAGAGTAGTGGAGCATCTCAATGCTGCTTCTAACATTATCAAGAAGCTGGATGCTATTCTCTCCAACATTACCAAAGAGGTCCAGGAGCTCTCGATGATGATCAGTGTCCTGATTTCTAAGGACCAGAAAGATAACATTAAGCAGGAGGATGAGGAGGAGTCCCAGTAGAGGGGAGGTGGTGCGTGCTAGTGGCTGGCCTACCCGTGTTTGTTGGGTTTTTGCTTGATATTTTGTACTTCCTTTTTAGGGGTTCTACCTTTGGATTTGGGTTGCATTTATCTATCTATTTGTCCAGTTATCTATTGCAGGGATGTCCAGTCCATATATATCTTGTTGTCTAGCCCTGAATTAATGGGATGTGCCAAATTTTGTATGAATGGCATAACAAATGCCTATTGTAACAGGGATTGGGCCCTTCAACTCATCAAGTAAATATATTTTTTTTACCTACACAAAAAATAATTATTCTTTTCAATTTTATTTAATAATTCCAATTAATCTTATTTGAAAAAATATACTTTCTTCAAGGAATTTTAATATTTTTTTTAATTATTAATCAACTTTCAACATAAATAAAATTTTCTTTCTTATATATTTCTCTTTTAATCTTCTTTAAATATCTGTTCTTCAAATAATTACTCTTCTAATTATATAAATTATCTCCTTATAACTTCCTCCAATTATTATTCTTCTTCACTTTTAAATAATTATTCTTCCTCCTTTAAATAATTCTACTCTCCTTATAACTTCATATAATGATATAACTTCTCTAAATAATTATTATCAACTTCTATATCAACCTTTTCTTTTCTTATAAAATATTAAACATATTGAGTATTTAATTGTTCTCTCCTTTATATTTTAATTTTTTTTAAAATGGCTTAGATATTACCCATGCCAATTGTTGTCTACATATACCCTTTCCCGTGCTCAATCCCTTTGATTTTCACACCACACTAGGATGGTGTTTCTCTATATATCTAAGCATTATATTCAACACTTGTCTCGATGTTCCCCTCTTTGTTACTCTTCCAATAAATGCTTCTTCCAAATATTATACCTCTTGGAATTTTTGCATGTTATATCTTCCTCGTCTGGCTTGTGCACTCAATATGGTTGTAATTTCTTCTCTTTAGTCTCTTCCATGTATCTCCTCCAACGCCTATCACCTACAATCTTATCACTTTATGGTTTCTTTTTCAACTCTAACTTTGGCTTTCCAACATTCAGTTATTTTTTATCGATAAAATAATCACAATGTCTTTACCTAGGATGTCTTTCACAATAAATCACTTTTCGTGGCTTCACTCATCACATGATTTTTTCACATGGATAATATTATCTCCTATAAGCACTACACTATTGGCAAAAGCTAATCTTTTCCCCAATCACTCCAATGCACTCCAATGGTGGCCAATGGTGGCTTTGATACCACTATTAGCAATTCAGCCCTATTCTCATAGGATCTAGCAATATACAAATATTCACACACTTGCATAGTTTCAATAAAAACTCACTAAATAGTATTATTGATGAATATTTCAACACAAGGAATGAAAATACAATGTACTACAAAGCTTGTTCTCACTATTTCACACTTCATTACAATACTCTATCTTCAATATATACAACATGGATATGAGACTCTTCACATTCACAACTTTTGACCTCTCTAATTTCACTAACTCTTCATATTTCTCATGGGAGAAATATATTTTATTGACTCCACATAATAATAAACCTCTAATGATTACATACACTAAAAGATAATAATTTACATAACTCTACACTTACATGACACCTACTATATACAAAACTTTAGACTCAAATATTTTCAAACTAATTACAAGGTACTTGCAATATTCTTGCAAGGTACCAAATAATGTAATAATTCCAACATCCTTTATCTTACCTATATCATCCCTATAGGAATATCCATATACTAGATCCAATTAGACCATCCCTAATCAAAACCTTATTATGATTCTTGAATTATAATTTTATCTTGGTTTGGCTTGAACTTGTGTTGCCTTGACCTATAGGATTTAGCAACTTCCTCAATTTGTCAACTCTAGATAAAATAGGTGCTATAATTATTTTCTTATGGTATCTAATATTTATGAATATTGTATACCAAAGGGTAAAATAATTGCTACATAAAAGTCCATAGGGAGATAACACGATCTACCATAAATATCCTTATTGATATGTAAAAATATTACTTCTATTCCTAAATGGTTAATGAACCATTACTTCTAATGAATACAAATGTATAAAATTGTTTATAAAACTCTTAAAAAAATCCATATAAAATAATTATAAAGAATCATTTTCCTATCATTGTTTCATTCCATTATGTTAGTATCCAATGTTGAGTAGTTAGTAAACACTAACAATTGTTTTTTATGTTTACACGTTTAAATGATCATATTCAAGTTCTCAAGAAGACATCCACAAATGCACAAATCTAACTATTAACATAGATGAAGAGCATCCTAAGATTTATATGTGGCCTTGTGATACCCTTAGTGTTATTCTAGAATGTTGATTTTTTAAGTACACTTAATATTATATCATTCTACATCATTTTTTTTATTAATATTCTCTGCACACCATGTGTACCTCTTGAGCATAATAGTAACACCCATCTATCTAAATATAGGAAATATAGTCAATTTTCTATCTCATTATATCATTTTAATTTATATAGTTCTTTAATTAGAGCAAATGCCTGATATAGACCTTAGATCTAACTAAGGTCTATTGCCAAGAATTTATAAATTGTGTATTAATATATATATATATATATATATATATATATATATATATATATATATATATATATATATATATATATATATATATACATCTAATAGTCATGAAACTATTTAGAAGTTATACTAAATACAACAAATGTTTAAAAAGTATCCCTTTTCTCTATATATTATATTATTTGTACTAATTACTAGAAAGTTCTACAATAAAAAAAATTAATTGATTTTTTGAATATTCTCCTCAAAATTGTAGGACATAAGTCTTCAAGTCCTAAGTCATAGGTTCAAATTCTAGATGTGTTATTCTAGTTCTAGTCATCATACTATTGATGAAATTGGTTCATATTTAGCATCCTTTTGATGAATGGTCAAAGCTTCTGACTTGTAATTGAGAATTTTTAGGTTCAATTCCTACTAGATGCATGTCTAGTTTAAGGTTTTATATTTTATGTTTTTTCAAAAAGTATCATTATAGAAATGATTCTGATATCTCCCATATTTCTATGGGAGATTATGATATGATTAGAATATCATTCTGATATCTCCCATAGAAATCAATATTAGTTATCGTTCACATCCATGAATTTCATTCAACATAACAGAGTTGATCCCAATTTCTACCCTTACCTATGAAAATATATCAATATATTTTAAATAATCTACATAAAATTATCTAGATTAGGATCTTGAAGTACTAGAATATTTTAAACTTCTTGTTTTTCTCAAAAGGGTGGTCCAACCCAAGTCTTCTAATTTTTGTTTGTCATAAAAGTTAGGTAACCAATTCAAGTACATTTCTTGCATTGGTAAACCCATGAATCTAGGCAAAAGTAAATTCAACCAGCTATTTAGTACTAATTCCTCTTGCTTCTAATATGTTAGCATGAAAATTTGAAATAATAGCTAAGTTGAGTTGTAAATCTTGTATTATCATATTTGATTTGAATTATTCAATTTCTCTAAAATTTATGGTATTGGTAATCTTGTAAAAGTGTTGATTCACTTGATATAATTTATCCATATATGAAATAACAATCTCATGAATGATAATTCCACATATAATTAAGAGTCTTGCTAGAGATACTTTAGGTAGATTATCTCCCATGAAAAGGATAAGTTTCTTACATATGGAATCAAGATATTTTACAACAATGTCTTATTATAGAAAATTAACATTTCAATTTTATAGTTTTCTTGAGAAAATATTTCAAGATTAATGTAAAGAATATATTGCCATAACATTTCACATAAATACTTTGAGAAATCCTACTCTTCAGTGGAAAAAAATAATGAAATATGCCTTACATACATCCTAATATAAATTCAATATTGAAGTGAGAAAAAGATAATGATAGGTAAACTAGCAAGCAACTCACATTTGTCACTTCATGAAACTAAAATTCCAAAAATAAGTTGAACACTCCAGTCAAAATATTTGCTATGTCTAAACAAAATAAATGATTACAACGATAATTTTGGATCCCTTCATCTTATAATACATGAACACCTCAACACAAAGTACACTATAATTCTATTTTTAATAGACTATTACATCACAATCAAGGGTATACAAGATATGTTGATTCTATAGCCAATAATAATCACATCATAAATTGTATCTAGTCCTTAAAAATATTTATGAGTGATATTATAGTTTGCAACTTTGCCCCACCAACTAAGGGAGAGGATCTTAATCCACCCATATGTTCACAAAACCCTTCTTAACCTTTGTATTCACTCACAAGTATAGAACACAGTGTACATACATACATACATACATACATACAATAGCATCGGTCATAGACTACATAAGTAATATGGACACACATTGAAGATACCTCTAGGATTCTTAGGTCCCACACTAGAGCCTTAGCTAGCTATGGAGGAACCTATTCAAATATGCCATTTATCTAGAGTAGATCCAATTGAATTGTGGACTCAAAGCAACTACAATTGAACTTTAAAATCACATACACTCCTAATAAATATATCATTATCTCAAATAAATTTGCATCTTGAGGAGATTCCACTCGTGTATTATCAATGTGAATCAAATTTTTATCCTCAGGAAAGCCCATTTCACCCTCATATTATCAATGTTAGGGAAGCTCTAACTTACCCTATACTAGCCTAACGAATAGGACTATACATTATCATGTCAAGGATATCCTCCCAAATAACCCTAGGGGATTTATAGTCAAACAAGCAATAAATTGAATTTAATTATTCAAAAATAAATTAGTATTAAGTATTCATAAATAGACAAGCAATAAATTGACATGAAGTAGTCACAAATAGACAAGAAATAAGTTGGACTTAACCATTGCATAGGCATATAATATACAAATTCCATTAAAATATAAGTTTGAAAAAAGGAATATTAGGTGTAAAATTATCATCTATAGATTAAAAATCTCTTCCAATTAATTTCCATTTAATTTTTTTGTTACTACTACCTAATTTACCATTATTTACTCTCTTAGAATTCACTCCTATGATCTATTTTACTATATAGGGAGGGATACATGGACTTCTATTGTTGATTTCCTCTCTTGTACTCCTCATGTAGTACCCCTTCTACAACCTCTAGTTCCTTGTCCACCTCATTTATCTCCTACTTTCCTTGTGCATGCTCTGGTGTACATTTCCTCTTTTTATTTCTCCTCCCCGTAACCTATTCTTACCTAAATCTATGTACCATTTTTCATCCTAGTTATTACTTGTTAGGTCACCCCATGTTTCCACCTAGGCTCTTATCTCCATCTCACCACCCTTTGGTTGGTTGCTTATTATCTACCAAGATTATATTGTTAGCATTTTTTTCCATGTTGCTATTTGGTTAGTTGGTTATTATTTAATTTTTGTTAATCTTCTTATGGTCATGGGCTACATACTTATTATTTATTTTTGTCTTGGGTATGACTAAGCACACATATAACTCACACACATTACACAAGTATAATAAATGGGGTTGCACAATGGGTTATACAAGATTTATAGATTTTTCCCTTGGTGGGCCTTCAACACCTGCATATACATCAAAACACACATTGATATCTTCTTTTCATTGTTAATAATAATTTGTAAAATAAAGCACTTTGTTAATTCAAATGGCACATTATCATCTATGTAAAATTATACATGATCACATTATAGATCATATGCACCAACTCATATTAATTAGTTCACATAATGATTTTATAGGCTAGGATATTTGACTCATGGATGGAAGGTTGAGTATGGTTATGGTTAAACCTACTTAGTAAACCAATGTGTTCCAATGGTAGAGATTAATTTAGCTAGTGGTACCACTAAAGGTTATTTGTATGTAGCTCCACTTTATTCTTTTGATGTGATCCTAGGGATGGATTGGTTACATGACCATAAAGCCTTGATCAACTTCCAAGATAAATGGATGGAGTATTCAAAAAATTACAAGGATAGATTGAGAATTTATAGCAAGTAGGGGGTATTCAAGCCCCAGATACTATTAGCTATGCAGTTGAAAAAATCCTCAATAAGGGAGAGATAGTCTATGTTGTAAAAATTCAATGAAGTTGGAGAAGATAAAAAGAGAGGTTTTGGGGAAGCACTCAATTTTGTAAGACTTTAAGGATGTATTTCCCAAGGATTAACCTAGACTTCATTTTGTGCAAGAATTTGATTTTACTATTGAACTTATGCTAGGATAGAAACCCATCCATAGATCTCCATATAGAATGAATTCTATTGAGATGCATGAATTAAAGGTGCAACTGCAAGGGCTACTAGAAAAGGGATTGATAAAACCAAGTGTGTCACCTTGGGGTGCACCAGTTTTATTTGTGAAAAATAAGGAAGATTCATTAAGGTTGTGCATTGACTACAGGATGCTTAACAAGGCTACAATGAAGAACTAATACCCTTTACCTAGGATTGAATATTTGTTCAACCAATTGAGATATGCCACAATATCCACAAAGATTGATTTAAAATCAAGATACCATCAATTAAAAATACGTGAGGAAGACACTCACAAGATGACATTCAAAACTAGGTATGGGCATTATGATTTTATAGTCCTATCCTTTGGATTAACTAATGTCCCACATGCAATCATGAATCTTATGAACAATGTGTTCAGAAGCCATCTACATCAGTTTGTACTCATATTTTTGGATGATATCTTAATATAATATCAATATAGATAAGAGCACAATAAACACCTTGATATTATGTTAGAGTTGTTAAGGGAGAAGAAACTCTATGGAAACCTAGCAAAAAGTTATTTCTACATCTCAGAGGTACAATACCTTGGGCATGTCATATCAGAAAAAAGGAATTGTTGTAGATACAGTGAAAATTGAAGCCATCCTGAATTGGCCACCCCCTACCAATGTGACAGAAGTGTGAATATTCATGGGGTTGACGGGCTACTATAGACATTATATAAAGGATAACTCCAATATTATAGCATTAATAACTAACCTCCAAAAAAAGGAGAAGGAATTCAAGTGGTCAAAAAAGTGTGAAGCTACCTTTGCATTGCTAAAACATAAACTCACTACAACACCAATATAAAATTTTTTGGATCCTTAAGGAATTTTTTTAGTATGCATGGATGCATCATTGGAAGGATTAGGAGGATTAATCTCTTTCAAGATGAGTCAGTAGTAGCATACACTTCAAGGAAGCTTAAGAAGCATAAAAATAATTATGTTACAAAATATTTAGAACTACGTGCAGTGGTGCATGCCCTAAACGTCTAGTGCCACTACTTGGTAGGAAGGCCCTTTGAGTTGAAATCTGACCATAAAAATCTGAGGTATATATTCACCCACTCTATACTCAATGCGAGACAGAATATGGGATGAGTTTCTCGCTAAATACAACTTTGATATTGAATATATAAAAGGAAAATATAATAAGTTTGTTGATGCCTTAAGTAGAAGGAAGCACATAGCCACCATAAAAAGAAGTCACATAGATCTAATGGATCTGGTAAGGGAAGAACAATATCAAGATGAGTATTGCAAGGAAATTTGATCTAAATTGAGTAGAGACCTTGAAGGTAATAAGAAATTTGACATGAATGATGACCTTTTATGTTACAAAGGTAGAATCATCATACCAAAAATAGGAAATTTAAAAAAATTAATAATGCAAGAAGACCATAGATATCCTTATTCTACTCACCCTGGAGGGGTCAAAATGAGGGAAAACATGAAAATAACCTTCTTCTAGATAGGAATGAAGAAGGATAATACCGATTTTGTTGCTTTGTGTCTCAAATGTCAGAAGGTTAATGTTGAAAACAAGCATCATGCATGATAATTGTATCCACATGATATACCTACACATAAATGATAGGTTATATCTATGGATTTTATAGTAGGATTAACCAAGACCAGGTATCAACATGATGCAATTATTGTAATAGTTTATATATTGACTAAGGTTACACATTTCATACCAGGGAACATCAAAGATGATGCTTAGGTGGTGGTTAATAGATTTGCCAAAGAGGTATTTTTATTGCATGGTTTTCCTAAAATAATCATTTTAGATAGGGATTTAAAATTCACTTTTGAATTTTGGAAAGCCCTTCATCGTGTAGTAGGTATAAAACTGAATATGAGTTTGGCATGCCACCTTGAGATAGATGGACGAATAGAAAAGGTAAACAAGTACCAGAGGATATGATTTGCATGTACATGGATCAAAAGTCTTGTTGGGAAGACTACCTACATCTTGTAGAGTTTACCGATGATAATGGACATCACTCCTCTCTAGGAATGGCTCCTTTCGATGCCTTGTATAGATGAAAGTAAAGAATTCCATTATCGTGGGATAACCTAGAATATCGAGTTGTGATTAGGATAAAAATGATAAAAAAATGGAATATCAGCTAAAGATAATCAAGCAAAGACTTAAATAAGTTGTTGATCGGCAAAAAACTATGCTAATCTAAAAAGAACCTTGAGAGAGTACTCGATGGATGATAAAGTGTTCTTAAGGGTTAAGCTAAAGAAGAGTGCTATTAAATCCATAAAGTTAGATCCTTGGTATGTGGTATCCTTTGAGATCACTGATAAGATCAGCCCGGTTGCATACCAACTTGCTTTACCTTCTAAACTATCAAATATCCACGACACCTTCCACATATGCCTAATTAGAAAATATTTTTTTGACCCTAAACATGTGTGGGATGTTTCTAAATCACATATGGTAAACCCAGAGGTTGTTGAAGTAATGCTGATGAAGATTCTTGAGTTCCATTTTAAGTCTATGCAAAATTGGACTCTTGAGAAATGTAAGGTCTAATGGGACCGTTTTTATGAAAGATATACCACTTGGAAAAAATTGGAGAACATGCAAAAAAAAATTCCTTTTTGTTTGAAAATATAATACAATAATTTTATTTTGTAAAATTAGAAACACCTGGAATGATGTTTAGCCCTAGGGGATAGGATGTCATGACCCTTCTTGGTAGGCTTTTTGGCATGAAAAACTATGTATTGATCACTAATTATTTGATACTTAGTTTTATGTAAATAAACAATAGTGTGATGTTTAGTTTTATTTTTGAAAGGACATGGTATTGTTGACAGGTTATTATGTTTGGTTGTCTTTTACTTCATCACTTTGCTACATCGATGATTTGGGAAGTGTGCATAAGTAGGTTGACTTTGAAACTCTTTGTGTTGCTTAAATATTTTAAAAGGATAGCATGATGTTAATATTTTATAAAAGAACCTCTTTTTGTGTTTTAAGAATATATATAGTAAGTTGTTATTTTAAATGATAATAGACTTTCATTTAAAAATAATGAATGTATTATTTTAAATGATAATAGACTTTCTTTTTAAAATAATGAATGTTTTATTTTTAAATGATAATAGACTTCCATTTAAAATAATGAATGTATTATTTTAAATTATAATAGACTTTCTTTTAAAAATAATTAATGTTGTATTTTAAATGATAATAAACTTTTATTTAAAATAATGAATGTATTATTTTAAATGATAATAGAATTTTATTTAAAAATAATAGATATTTTATTTAGAACAATAGGTGCTTTGTTTATATAAGATAATAGATTTTCAATTGAAAAGTAATAGGTATTTATTTTTAATAATAAAAGATGTTCAGTAGATGATAAGCCTTTATTTGGAACGCGGTGAATTTACGCGTTCAATAGATGGAGGTTTCTACTGACCTTGGAAGGAGAGTCCCATTTATGGTAAATTTGGAAAATAAGATTAAAATAAGGGAATATCTTACTATTGATTTTTGGATGGGGATGAATTAAAAATGGGTAGATGGAAAGTTATGAATTCTCTCAGGAAGTGGGTGGTGGAGGACTTTAGAGGCTTTGGGGAGAACATATTAAGAAGAAGATCAAGGGGTGTAAACAAGGGAGGTGCAAAAGAGGAAAAGTGAAAAACAAAGTTTGAGTGCAGACATCTTGAGAGTCGACAATCCATGAGCGAACATGGGAAAGAGCCAATGATCTACAAACCAACACCTAGAGGAGCCGCTTACAACGATGGAGTAGAGGAAGGCCGACGTTGGAGAACCCAAATTGGATTTTAAAATGATTATTCTATATCAACCAGATTTAGTTAAATAGATTCCTTATTGTAAAGAGGAATGAACAAATTTAATAAACCCAAGCTTGCACCATGATCATAAGCACCTATTTTTGTTGGCCCTATAAATACTGCCAATTCACCTTCTTTTTGAAGTAAGTTATCACCATTATTTGAAGTTGTAGAAACCCGTGGGCTCTTATAATTAAACCCCCTAGTCATTGCACACACATTTGTGTATGTCCCCTATTGTTGTTTGGGTAATCCTTGTTCATCCTATTCACGGTGGTGTACTTCACCTTCTGTCAACATATACTACATTTATCCACTCCACCTGAGGAAAGACCACTTACCCGAGCCACCCTTATCGGACAGTGCTAGAATTAAAGCTTCGGTTTAACATCAATTGATAGCCCATTCTACAAACCCTAAATTAGCAAGCTCTTGTGGTTTATTGTACTTCTCCTTGGTTGGTCGTAATCGACCATCGTGCCCTATCACTCGTTCAACCCAGTTGTTTGACTTATTTGTGCACCTTTTTGAGTTGCTATTGAACACGTCTTAGAATGAGGTGATTTCATGATTATCCTTGTGGATGTTTGATTATAGGAGTACAATGGGGTGTGGGGGTCGTATAAGATAGAATGTGTGGTATTCTATTTTGCAGAATAATAAATCCCTTTATAATTTTGAATTATAATAAACATACTCCTTTAGTTTATGAAGGAGGATGTATGGAATCCTTGTAGTGGATATTAAACAAAATAAACGAAACCTAGTTTGTTTTATTTATTGATTAATGTAAATAAAGAAATCATTGTTATTTAGTTAATTAAATAAATGTTATTTGATTATGCTAAATAAAGGATGAATAGTTTTATTTAAATAATTAAAGGTATGGGACTTTGATAATGTTAAATAGAAAATAATACTTTATTTTGTGATTAAAGGTATGGAACTTTGGTTATGCTAAATAAAAGCTAAATAGTTTTATTTAAATAGTTAAAGGTATGAGACTTTGATTATGTTAAATAAAGAAATAATAGTTTTATTTAAAAAATTTAAATGTATGGGACTTTGATTATGTTAAATAAAGAAATATTAGTTTATTTCATTATTAAAGGTATGAGACTTTGATTATGCTAAATAAAGGATGAATAGATATTTTTAAATAATTAAAGGTATGAGACTTTGATTATGTTAAATAAAGAAATAATAGTTTATTTCATGATTAAAGGTATGAGACTTTGATTATGCTAAATAAAGAATGAATAGTTTTATTTAAATAATTAAAGATATGGAACTTTGATTACGTTAAAAAAAGAAATAATAGTTTTATTTAAATAATTAAAGGTATGGGACTTTGATTATGTTCAATAAAGAAATAATAGTTTATTTCATGATTAAAGGTATGGTACTTTGATTATGCTAAATAACAGATGAATAGTTTTATTTAAATAATTAAAGATATGGGATTTTAATTATGTTAAATAAATAAATAATAGTTTTATTTAAATAATTAAAGGTATGATACTTTGAGTATGTTAAATAAAGAAATAATAGTTTATTTCATGATTAAAGGTACGAGGTTTTTCGCAGGACTGCCCAAACTGCCGAACTCGTTTCGGCCATATCTCACTCATCCGGACTCGGATTGAGCTAAAATTTTGAGGGTAGATGCCTGAAAAACCCTAGAACGTCTCCACCAATTTTCATATCATTTGGAGCAACACAGATCCTAGCGCATCCCTATGTGTGAACGAGATATTTGGCAAGCGGCTATGCGAGGGTTTCATCTCGGGTTGAGTGCAAGCAGCTCCAGAGGTTGGTTTTTAGGGCCTTCGGGCCCTAGCGGCCAATATTTTTGTGGTTTATGCTCAATATTTTAGCAGGAAATGTTGCAGGGGATCCAAGATGGGTTAGAAATTTATCTTTCAATAGATCATACTGTGAACTTGAGTGACAACGACTTCCAATTTGTTGCACAAAAGAAAAGTGAAAACCATACCTTTCCACGACGTCTAGGGCAAGGATTAAAGAGATCACGAAACAAGTTTCAAGCAGTTGATCAAAAAATGGCTCATATCTCAAGTGAATCTGGTGCTAAGGTGCACCCACAAAATAATTCTACTATGAAAACCCCCGTCAAGGGTAAGAATTTCGAAGACTCAGTCCCAAAAATGAATTTTAGGGATGCCCTTCATGGTGGACAGCCTCAGCCCAATGCTAATATCAATCTTAGGGCTTCCCATAAACCTCTAAGAATGCCTAAGATTGATCCCAGGAAAACGGAGTCAGGATGTCTTAAAGCAGCTGATGGAACTCCTATTGTTAAGCTTGATATGGGTAACATTCAGACTCGCATTGAAGATTTGGAAAAAAGAGGACTAATTTGTCGGTTCGTGGGTTTTCGTCCGAGTCTATCTGCTTTCAAAGTCTGGGCTGCAAAAAGCTGGAAAACTAAAGGTGAGTTACAAATCTCTATTTATCCAAATGGTTATTTTCTTGTTTTATTTGCTAATAATGAAGATAGAGAGAAAAATTTTCAAGGGGGTCCTTGGTTTTTTGGAAGGGCAGGGCTTTTCATGAAGCCCCGGCATACTAAATTTAAAGCCGAAGAAGAGATGCCTTCTATAGCTCCCGTGTGGGTTAGACTCTTTGGCCTCCCTATTGAATTTTGGAATCCTACTATTTTTTCTTCAATTGGAAACTCTTTAGGAACTTTTATGATGACTCGCTGATTGTACTCAAAATTTTGAACATATTATTTATGCTCGGATTTGTGTTTTAATGGATTTTGACAAACCCCTACCTAAAAATATCACATTACAATTTGGGGAAGACACTTGGGAGCAAGTAGTGGACTATGAGAACATTCCTTTTCATTGTAGAATTTGCCATGAATATGGTCATTTGGCCGATGCTTGCCCAAATAAAATTCCTGATCAAAAGAAAGAAGATATAAACTCAACAGGTTTCCAAATACCTAAGAAGAAGAACACTCAAAAAAACCAGTTATGAAGGATCAATCAAAGTCATCCTGCTAATATGTTTGAAATCCTTTCCACAAATGATGTCCCAAGTGAGGAAGAGGAAATAATGGAAACTAAAATCTTAGAAACACAATTTAAATATGAAGGGAAGAACTCAGAGACAAACCAACAAATCAAAGGTTTTCAATAGAAAAAAGGAGAAAATTTACACAAGAAAAACAATCTTTCAAATGTCAAAACTTCAAATAATGCAGGTCCCAATATAGACTCCGTTGAACCATCTAGTAAAATTTTGGCTGTGTACGAGCATTCTTCAAGGTTAGAAGCCATCTCAGATTCAATTGGAATAAGTCAAGAAACAGGGAAAAAAATTGAAGATGGATTCTAATCAAAAAGCAGGTCGCAAGACCAATCAATATCATATGGTAAAAGAAGGTGAAAAGCTTGTAGAGGAAGGTAAGATTAATGCCCTTCCCAACTTTTTTAGCCCTGGTATTAATGAAGATCATCACTTGGAATATTAGAGGACTCAAAGGGAGTCTTTCAAAACAAAATGAAATTAGAAGAATGATTCAGATAAATCATCCACATCTTGTTTTCCTTCAAGAAACAAAGATGTCAATGGAGGATATGGACTCAATTGCCAGTAAAATTTGGCCAACTGGAAAAGTGGTTTCCCTTAGTTCCCAAGGGACTTTGGGTGGCATTGCTTGTCTTTGGGACCCAAAAGAGGTAGTTATTCACCATATGGTTGGCAGTTGGGGTTTGTTGGCTATAGCTATTCAAAGTAGACATTCCAACCAGATTATGCTCTGCATTACTGTTTATGCTCCGACTTCTTTGGAGGAAAAAAGAAGACAGTGGAAGGATATTACTCATATTATCTCTCATTTTCCTAAAGCTTGGATCTTGATCGGAGGAGATTTCAATACCATCCTCTCTCTGGATGAGAAAAGGGGGGAAATAGAAATTTGGACAAAAGCACTGACCTCATGAGCGAATATATTGCAAACCTCCATCTTGTGGATATCCAACTAGATAATGGCCTTATGACTTGGTCTAATAGAAGGCAAGGCTTAGCTTGTATAATGGAGAGATTGGATAGGTTTTTGCTCTCTGAAAATTTCTTAATCCATGGTCACATTCCTAAAGTGAAGACTCTTAATAATGTTGGTTCGGATCATTGGCCACCATGGTGGAAATGTGGAAAACCAATGTGAGTTTCTCTCCTTTTCGTTTTCAATTAATGTGGCTTAGAGACATTTCCTTCAGACCTCATGTGCAACAATGGTGGAAGGAAGGTAAACCTAGGCATGGGACTAAGATGTTCTGTTTTGCCAAAAGACTGCAATACATTAAATCCAAAATCAAGACTTGGAACTGGAAAGAGTTTGGGGATGTTCATAAAAAAACATGAAGTTATTGCTCATCTTGAAAATTTGAATAAGAAAATCCATTTAGATGGCCTCACAGAGAAGAGAAGTGCAGATGAAATTAAACTCACAACTCAGTTAGAGGAATGGGAAAAAAGAGAAGAAATCTTATGGAAGCAAAAATCTAGAATTCAATGGCTCAAAGAAGGAGATCGAAACACAAATTTCTTCCACAAATCTCTTCTAGCTCGAAGATCTCACAACTTTATTTCTTCCTTAAAATCAGATTCTGGAGATGTTGTTTATACTTGGGATGGCATGAACTCTATTGTTGTTGATTACTTTTCCAATATTTTTGTCGCTACTCCTCTTGACTCAACTTCACAACAAAATGTTCTTCAAGCAATCCCTTCTCTTATCACTTCGAGGAGAACTCTATTTTGACTCGCTCCTGTTACTATCAATGAGCTTCAACAAGTAGTTTTTAAAATGCAAAAAGGGAAAACCCCAGGTCCCGATGGTTTTCCCATTGAGTTCTACCAAGAGTTCTGGGATATCCTTCATGTTGATTTATTAGAGGTGGTGGAAGAAGCCAGGAAAGCCAAAGAAATTTTGAAGGTTATCAATAAAACTTATATTACTCTTGTTCCAAAAGCTCAAGAGGTTGATCATATCTCAGCTTTTAGACCTATTGCTTTATGTAATGTTCTTCTCAAAATCATTACTAAAATCATGGCAGAAAGGTTGAAGCCTCTTTTGCATAAGATTATTTCCCCGGAGCAAGGGGGTTATGTGGAAGGACGTCAAATAGTAGATGAGATAGTTCTTGCTCAGGAAGCCATCCATTCCATGGATATGCAAAATTCTCCTTCCATGTTCATTCGGTTAGACTTATCCAAAGCTTATGACAGAGTGGATTGGCACTTCCTTATCAAAGTTTTGAGGCAATTTGGTTTCTCTAAGGATTGGATGGATTGGATTATGGGATGTATCTCTTCAGTTTCCTACTTAGTTCTTATCAATGGCAGGCCTTCTCAGTCATTCCCAGCCTCCAGAGGTATTAGGCAAGGTGACCCGCTATCCCCTTATTTATTCATCATTCTTGTTGAATGCTTGGGTAGGACTATAACCAAAAAGAGGGAAAACAAAACCCTTGAGGGAGTTACCATTGCTCATGGAGCTAGACCTATCTCTCATCTTCAATTTGTGGATGACTCTACTCTTTTAGGTAAAGCTACAGCTTAAGGAAGCTTCTAATATTAAGCAAATCATTAGCTATTTTTCTAAGGCTATCGGGCAGCTTGATCAATGAAGACAAATCTAAAGTTATTTTCTTTCACTGCTTCGCTAGACAGAATCCATGGTCTTGGATAAATTAAGATATAAGAAGACCTCTCTTCCAATCACTTATTTAGGTATTCCCATAAATATTCAAAGGCAGAAAAATAAATATTGGAATTGGTTGTTGGACAAAGTCAAGAAGAAAATTGGAAAGTGGACCAACAAGTGGCTTTCTTCTGGGGGTAGAATCACCTTGGTAAAATCAGTCCTTCAAGCTATTCCTATTTATGTTTCTTCCATTTTGAATATCCCAAAGGTTGTTCTTCGAGAATTGGATCAAATCAGTCATCGTTTCCTTTGGAGTGGTACTAAGGAGAAAAGAAAATGGGCCTTGGTGAAATGGGATACTTTATGTCTTCCTAAGAGTGAAGGGGGGTTAGGATTCCGGTCTTCTATTAATAACAACAAAGCTTTAGCTCGCTAAATTATATTGGAGGATGTTGCATAACCCCAATGCTCTTTGGGCCAATAATCTTCGTGCTAAATATGCCGAAAACAAAAGTCCTGAAGACCTTGTTCGCTATCAACTTCCTACCAAAGGTTCTCCCATTTTAGAAGTTCTTAAGACCGGTGAGGATTTGATAAAGAAAAAATTATTTTGGATCATTCATAATGGTCAACAGGCAAATTTTTGGACAGATTCTTGGGATGGTCACAAGCCTTTGATAACTCCGTTTCCCGATTGGAGGCCTTGGATGGAGGAGCTTCACCGAGCTAATTGGATAAAGGTGGCTAATTACCATCGGTACCATACTGCTAATTCAAAGGTTGGTAGATATTGGATCCCTATTGAGGACTCGGCCTATTCAAATCCCAGAAAGGCAAAGACAAGATATCCAAGGCATCCTTCATATGAGATCCCTCTCTTGGTCCCATGAAAAAGATTGTTTTGGATGGAACAACACTACTAAGGGTGAGTATTCAGTTGCTCAAGGTTATTTGACCTTATGCCATAATAATCCCAACCATTCTTCTGACATATTTTCTCGATTGTGGGCTCAAAAGCTCTGGCCTAAGGTGAGGTTCTTTAATTGGCTTTTATTGCATCGTAGGGTGCTTACTCATGAGCAACTTATGAAGCGTGGTTTTCATGGCCCTTTTAGATGTGAAATGTGTGAAGAGAATGTAGAAAATCTCAACCATATTTTTATTGAGTGTACTTTAGCCTCTGAGCTATGGAGGAGAATGGCCACTTTACTTGGCTTATAGTGGTCCAATTTTTTTACTTTTGAACAACTTTGGAGGGATTGGCCTAATCAAGAGGGTGTTGATCATTTTATTAGGCAGTTAGTTTGGATGGGTTCTACCATTCTTCTTTGGAATATTTGGAATGAAAGGAACAACCAAATTTTTAATCAAGATAGGAAGGATATTCACTATATTTGGCAAAATACCATAGCCAACTTAGTTGAATCAGTCCATCAACTCCTTAATCACCCCCAAAACTCCCACCAAAGATGGGATCAAGTGATGCAAATATTGAAGATTAAATCTTCTAAGGGCAACCAACTTAAAGGGAATGTGAGTATTAGTAAGATGGATAGGACTAGAAATTGGCAACCTCCTCCTAAGGATTTTGGAAAAGTCAATACCGATGGAGCCTCTAGAGGGAACCCCGGAAAAGCCAAAGGTGGGAGGAATTGGTAGACTTTCAGATGGCTCCCTGGTTTTTACTTTTGCTGAGAATTTGGGTATTCTTTCCAATAACCTTGCTCGAGGGGTATGGTATCCTCGGAGGCCTTCAGGAGGCTACTAAGGTTGGATGGGAAAAGGTGTTAGTTGAGTCCGACTCTCAACTTATGATTAATCTCTTGAAGACTCCTTCTAAGAATCATAAGGTGGATTGGAGAATAAAAAGAATTATTGAGAAGATTCAATTAATCCGGATGGGATTTTTGAAAGTTGATTACAATCATGTGGTCGGAGATCAAAACAAGAGTGTTGATGCTTTAGCTAATTGGGCTTTGGACAAAGGTGATCTTACTTGTTATGGCCACCCTCCTATATGGTGGGCTTCTCAAATTAGGGAAGCTCTTCTTTCTATCATTTCTTTGGATGGCTCCAGTTCTGAAGGTACCTAGTTTCTTCTTGCTTTTTTTTTTTTTGCTTCTCTTTGGTTCATTCAATTTTTTTTAGTTCCCTAGCTCATTCTATTCTTTATTTTGTTTCCTCTGTTGATTCTTGCCTTAATAGTCTTCTGGTCTAGATAGGTCATTGTTATGTTCAATTTTTTTTTTCTTTTTTTGTTTTTTTGTTTAGTTTTTTAAGGTGGGTGGGTTCTTTTTGTTTTGTTTTGTTTTTGTGTTCTTTGTGTTGTTTTTTGTTGTTCATGTGTTTTTGTTGTTTTGTGTGTTTTTTTTTTATGTTTTTTGTTATTGTTCTTGTGTTTTTTTCGTTCTTGTTCTTGGGTTTCTCTTTGTTTGTGTTATTTCGTGTTTTTATGTGTGAGTGTTTTCTATGTTTTTTGTTTTTGTTTATTGTCTCGTTGTTGGTTGTTTTTTATTTTTATTTTTATTTTATTTTTTTAATTTTTTAGGTTTTGGTTGTGTTTATTTTTCATGTTTTTTTTGGGTTATGTCTTTGTAGTGTTCTGTTGTTTTTGTCTTGTTTGTGTTTTGTTATGTGGTTCTTGTGTTTTTCTATGTGGTTTGTGTTGTGGTTTCTTTTATCTTATTGTGCGTGTTTGGTTGTGCTTTTGTTTTTGACACACTCAAGGAGCATGTTTTTTATTTTATTTTATTATTTTTGTTGTTATTTACTTATTTTTAAATTGGTTTTGTGTGTTTGTTTGCTCCTTGAGTATGTCAAAGGTGGTAGGCCAAGTCCGAGTCCTGGGCATTTTTTGCGGAATGGATACCCCTGCCTCCTTGGGTCTTACCCGAAAGTGGCATCCCTTTTGGGATGTTTTGAGTGGTATTTTCACCAAGTTGTGAAAGTAAACTCTCCTTTAGGATTTGGGTTACAAATACCCTCTTGCAAATAAGTTAAACAAACAACTTCTCCAAGGTCTCCGCTGTATTAGCATTTACATGTGTGTATTAATAATCCCAAATAAAGATATTCAATTTAAATGCTTGGAACACCTTAGTGATTGCAAGTAAATGTAAACAAGGGGCAATGTTAGTTTATTTCACCATGAAACTTTAGTGATTGTTCATTGTTTTTTTGGATTTTGAAAAATTTTAAATGTTTATTTTAATGCCTGAAAATAAGTTAAAATTTTTGGAAACAATAAAATGTAGAAAAATGAAAATGAAATGTAGAAACTGAAACTAAAATGCATTCAGTATGATGCTATCCTATTTCAACAAAACCGAAGATGTGAGGTCTCCGTGCATGCAACCTAACCTATTGGACTTGCAAAACAAGCACAATCCCCATAGACTAAGTGTTGGTTCCTAGGGTACGAAATAAAATTTAGATTTCAAATATTCGCCTAATGTAACCCAAAGAAATGGCATCAACATTATCTATAAATTTGAAATATGAAAAGATGAAAGAATAAACATTAAATGCATAGCATGCAAAGAAAATCTCCTTCTTTCTTGCCCACAAGATGCAAATTTCTGAACACTTTTGCATTAAAAATGTGTCATTTTACAATAGCAGAATTTTTGGTTTTCCCGAACAAGTCCATGGAAGGAAAAAAATGACTCAAATAGGCCCAAAATAGCCTTATCGCCTTCAAGTCTGCAACTCTGCTCGCCGCAATTTCCAACCCATGTCCATGAAGAAGAAAAACCAGTATATGGAAGAAAAACAACCCAACTAGGTCCAGAATGGCCTTATCGCCTTCAAATCTGCAACGCTACTTGTAGCAGTTTTCCACCCTTCTGGCCTCTTTGAATGGCGTATTTAAACTTCCGAAAGAATTGTTTCTCCTTCCATGACGGTTCATTTCATTTTTCGATGGCTATTCGTTTCACCTTTCTTGACTGTTAGTTTCATTTTCCAATGGCTTCGTTTCACCTTCCCTCGTATGCGTATGTGCTTCGGTTTCCATTTTGTGGCCCTTCATCGCAAAAATGTAACATGTCACAATATCGTGACACTTTTGCCTCCTTGCTCTCTTTTGTTGCTTTTAGCCGTAGAAATGTAACATGTCGCGATATTATGACACTTTTTCTTTCTTCTCTCTCTCTTTGCTTTGAATCATGAAAATGCAACATGTGATATCGTGACACATTTTCTTTCTTCTCTCTCTCTTTGCTTTGAATCGCGAAAATGCAACATGTCGCGATATCGTGACACTTTTTCTTTCTTCTCTCTCTCTCTTTGCTTTGAATCGTGAAAATGCAACATGTCGTGATATCATGACACTTTTCTTCCTTTGGCCGCGATGATGCAACATGTCACGATATCGCGACACTTTTTCTATTTTTGGCCGTGACGATGCAACATGTCATGATATCGCGACACTTTTTGTCTTTGGCCGCAAAAACACATGTCACGATATCGCGACACTTTTTCTTTCTTCTGTTCTGGTCGTGAAAATGCAACATGTCGCAATATCGTGACACTTTTTCTTTTTTGGCCGAGACGATGCAACATGTCACGATATCGTGACACTTTTTCTCTTTTGGCCACGATGATGCAAAATGTTGCGATATGGCAACACTTTTTCTTTTTGGGTCATGATGGTGCAACATGTCGCGATATCATGACACTTTTTATTTTTTGGCCGTGATGGTGCAACATGTCATGATATCGCGACACTTTTTCTTTTTGGGCCGCGATGGTGCAACATGTCGCGATATCGCGACACTTTTTCTTTTTTGGCCGTGACAGTGCAACATGTCGCGATATCGTGACACTTTTTCTTTTTTGGCCATGATGGTGCAACATGTCGCGATATCGCGACACTTTTTCTTTTTTGGCCACGATAGTGCAACATGTCGCGATATCGTGACATTTTTTCTCCTTGTGGTGTTTTGCTTTTTTCTTTGAACTTTAGCCTATGGGCCACTTCGGTCTTCTTGGAACACATGCAAAAAAGGTGGGTCCCCAATTTTGGGGTACGTTGTGGAGCAGCCACAACAAATGGTGACTCTGCTGGAAAATTCTCTCGAGCATTTCGGTGAGAACTCAAACTGAAAACACACATACACAAATACAAGCGTCAACAAATATCCTAAGAATAAAACTAGACGAGAAATACATGAAGCATTAGAATTATTAAGCATCAGCTCGGTGTGTGCAATGTGCTTCATTCCCTATCGTTTGAAACTCGTTCAACTTTCCATTGTCAGTTTCACTTATGATTTGTATGCAAAGCAATGAATGATTTATGCAGGATTTGATGTATGACAACTATGTTAGAGATATAACAACCTACTTTGCAAAGGCTCAGACTTTCTAGTATCATGAAAAAACATATTAAAATTGTCAAACCCTCTTAGGACCAAATATATATACTGAATTAATTTATTAGATCCCAAAGTTGGTTATGTGTCACCCAGGTGTTGTAGGTGAGATGGAGAGGAGAGGGAAATCCTCCAAGGGAGGTCCCAGGTTCAAATCTCCACCCTACCAAAAAGCTGAATTGGGTATCCAAAATCCAATTGATAATGTTGGTGCGGGCAGGGTCGGGTGTGACCCCCGGGTGACTTTGACGATGTAGAACCCCCTGTTCGTGGTCTCTCAGACCAAGGCAGCTCCAAAAGGGGTTTTTCGCTTAAAAAAAAAATTGGTTATGTGTCACTACCATATTGAACCCATGTGCAAGTGTAAGTGAAATCAGAGCTTTGGGGAATAGGATTCCCAACCTAAGCGATATGGGAATTTAACCCTATCCTTACTACTCTGATCTGGGGTTCATTACCTCATCTTGAACAAAATGATTTAACTTGTTATGGATGAAAATGTCAGGCTAGCCTATCCGTTTGAGCAGTCAGTGGTCTTGCTTTTAGACAAGACGTGTTGCCACGCATGAGCATACTCCACTGCCAACTAGGCATCTATAGCCCCGGTGGATATTAACCCCATAATCCATGATTTGGCTCTACTTTGATTTCTTGGACCTTGGGGATGACTACCCATCCTTGCAAGGGACATGTAGTATGATCCTTCCAATCCAATATTAATAAAGAAATGAAAAATATTTGCTTTGGAATTTCAAGTTTTTGAGTGGAAAAAATGGAAGCTTTGGGGAATCAGATTCTCAACCTAAATGAGATGAGAATTAGACCCTATCCTTACTACTCCATGAAGGTCAAATTAGAGCTTTGGGGAGTTGGATCCTCAACCTATGTTCGATGAGGATTTAACCCTATCCTTACTACTATGATTTTAGGCTTTAAGCACTTATGAGAGTGGTAAAAACCACTGTTTTAAGGATTATGTTGCATGATAGGACAGACACGAAATACTCCTTTCACCTCACCTTTTATTCCAAGTACAGTTTTGACCATTTTTCTCAAGATCCTCTTTAATATGTAGAACGTGCTTGGCTCAAGATAGTTCGGGCATCAATTCCCAACATTAGGATCCTTTTAATATATGTTATGTAATAACCCTAAGAGGATTCAACACCTTTTCAATGATTGTACATGAAATGAAGATGCAACTGAGATGAAATGTATATGCCATGCGGTATATACATGAGATATGAATGTATTGCTCCTTTTCAAATGCGGATGGAGTATATCGCCTACTTTGCCATAATTTATAAAACTGATAACTTCCTGCATCATAAGTTCCAAATGATATTCTTTAATGTGTTTGTGAAATTCATGGAGCTTTCTGCAATACAATTCCGATGTTTCATATTCTCCTAGTCTTAGTTAACATTCATAAGGACCTAAATTAACAAACCAAAAATGTCCAAAGGACCAACACACAAAACTTAAAACCAAAATGAGATCTAATCCAAAACCAGAACACGAAAACCAAAAATATATACAAATGTACAATATAATGCAAGATGGTGCAAAATTTTGGATTATCATTTTCCCGGATCCCAAACCTGATTGGAATTCTTTAAAAGACTATGACGTGATACGCATACCAAGTGTGGAAGGAATCAAACAAAAACAATATTAGACCAAACAATGCAACCAAATTTAAATTTCCTCTCTCACCCCACCAATTAGATTTAGTTCCATTAGTATTCCTATAGGTGAGATTCAAATTACCAATTTTTTTTTTTTTTTTTGAAAAATGAAAAACTTGTATTAATACAAAGAGCAATTACAAGCGGGAGAGAACACATCCCAACCAAGAACAACAAACAACACTACAAGAGTAGAGCACAAAGTCAACCCAGCACAACACAAAGCAAAGAAGTCAACTGGGCGCGAAAAAGCGACATGTCACGAAATCGCGACATGTCGCGAGATCGCGACAGTCAACCCCGTCTCCTCCGCAGCGGTGCCAACAGTCACGAAAACGCGACATGTCGCGAAATCGCGACGACATCTCCCTCCAGCGACCCTTCGCCAAAATTGTCGCGAAATCGCGACTAGAAGACCAACTTGCTCCATAACGCCAAAAAGGTCGCGAAATCGCGACAGAGTGCCTCCGAATCATCCAACCATCAAAAGTGTCACGAAATCGCGACGAATTATCCTTATGGCATCCAGATCGCAAAAGCGTCGCGATATCGCGATAGTTTTCTCCATTCCGCTGGTAAGCCAAAATTGTCGCGAAATCGCGACGAGATTTTCTTGCAGCAGCCATCGCCAAAAAATGTCGCGATATCGCGACAAATTATCCACTTTGCACCACATCAGCAAAATGGTCGCGATTTCGCGACGGGTTTTCCTTATGACACCAGATCGCCAAAAGTGTCGCGATATCGCGACGGTTTTTCCTTTCGGCGCCCAGTTCTCAAAACTGTCGCGATATCGCGACGAATTTTCCACTTTGCTCTCCATCTGCAAAAGTGTCGCGATATCGCGACAAGTTTTCCAGTTAGCCCCAAATTGCCAAAACTGTCGCGATATCGCGACAATTTTACCATGCGCCTTCCCCGAGGGCCGCGATGGCGCGACATGTCGCGATATCGCGACAAAAACCCGCCAAAGGCCGTGAGGGCGCAACCTGTCGCGATATCGCGACAGCTTCCAACTTGAAGCTGCGACGGCGCTACATGTCGCGATATCGCGACATAAATCTTCCTTAGCATAAAAAACACTGCACATCATTTCAGAAATCGTTCAAGGCATTGTCGAATCTCTGCATCCTCCACAGGCATGTCACTGTGCAACTGCATCCCAACCTCCCTTTCAACACCCATCTTAGCAAGGAAATCGGCCGCCTTATTGAGATCTCGATTCACATAGACAGGTATCACATCATCTAATTCCCTCCAAAGCTCTTTAATTTGGGAGACTAAGATCCGCAACCTCCAAGCTTTCGAGACAAAGTTTCTCATACAATCAAGAGCACCCACCAAGATTTGGGAGTCAGACTCAATAATAATCTTCCTGTGTCCCCGTTTGATGACCCTGTAAGGAGGCAGATTTAATGGCAAAGGCCTCGGCTTCATTGTTTGTGGCACATCCTGCACCTTGCAGCCTCCCAATAGAGCAAAGACCCAAGCATGATCGCGGCACACTACTCCAATTCCAAGGACTTCCCGGATTGCCTTTAGCAGCTCCATCAGCATTGATTTTGATCCATCCTTCAGAAGGAGGTTTCCAACTACCACTCACCTGCCTTTGTTGAATAACAACTCCCTCTTCCAAAGGCTCAGAAGTAGATCGAATTTCCCCTCGGCATGAATGGCAACCGTTTTCGCCACTTTGCTCCAAATGACTTGCCATATTCCTTCTAGAGAGGAGAAGGTTTCACGGAAAATACGGGCATTTCTCTCCAACCACACCTGCCACCAGATAAAAAATAAACCAAGCTCCCAGCCAATTCGAAGAGCTTTGGATTTAAATCTACCTTTCTTCCAACTTTCCCATATATTGTTTCGAGACAAGACCCCATTAGCCTCAAGTTTAAAGTGGGAGAACCAAATGTTTCCAGATCTCGTCTTGTGAAAGAACATTCAAACATTAGATGATCCGCAGTTTCCTCCCCGCTTGTGGCATAACACACATTGAGAAGGGCCAATGATGCCTCTGAGTCTGAGATTGTCATAGGTGAGAATTCCATTATGCAAAAACCGCCGAGCGAAGAAGTTCACTTTCGGCCAGCCCTGGGGATGCCATATCTTTCTCCAATCATGAACCAAAAAAAGTGTGGGGGGGGCTCTGGAAGGATCTCATCATATCCCTCTTTCACAGTATAAACCCCAAGGCTCCCATAGCCCCGTGCCGCTTCATCCTCCTCATCTCTCCCAAGCAAGAAACCGTTCTGCCAAGATTTTTCCCAAAGTAGGTACCAACTCCGGAGGGATTGGTATTGGCCACTCATCCAGCCGCTTAAACTTTATGATCTTGTAGTCCCCCAATTGACTAGTGTTAAAGTAGCTCTCAATTTGGATCCATCCCTTATCTTCTATAGCAGATTTTATCGGTTGCAATTCAGGAAACACAACAATAATGGGAGGATTCTGGTCCCAAGAATCACCCGTAACCGAGCCTTATCCCCTCTCCCCACTTTCCATAATAGTTGATCTTTGATGAGTTGAGCTCCAAGCTTGAGCGCCTGCCACACTGATGATCCAAAACCTTCCAGAGGAAAGCGGCCCACATCATTAGGATGGACAGAACCCAAGTATTTGCTAGAGAGGATTCTCGTCAAGAGGGATGTTGGCCGAGAAATCCACCTCCAAGACAGCTTTGCCAGCCAAAGCCTTGTTGTTAAACTTGGAGCTTCTTAGTCCCAACCCTCCTTTTTCCTTGGGTTGGGTAACCTTGTCCCACCCAACCAAGGCCCATTTCCTCTCTCCCTTGGCACCTTCCCATAGAAATCTTCTAGCCATTTTATCCAGCTCTTTCCAAATAGACTGGGGAGCAGCCAGGATGGAGAATTTATAAATTGGCATGGCCTGAATAACTGACTGCATAAAAGTTAGACGACCCCCATAACTTAACCATCTATGAGACCAATGGTTCATTCTATCTTTGATGCCATCCAATAGGTCCTTCCAAACATCTATTTTTAGTTTTTTGAAATGGAGAGGGACCCCTGTGTAAACCACTCGGGAGAGAGGTCCGAGTGAAACCTAAAATCTCAATAACTCGGTCCTGTAACCGTTGATCAATATTGAAGAAGATCACTTTGGATTTATTGTCATTGATGACTTGATTAGAGGCCCGGAGGTAGACATTTAGAGTATCTCTCGATTCTTCTTGCTTCCCTAAGGCCGGCCACTCCCACCAATCCAAAGATCATCTACAAACTGTAAATGAGTCAAAACTTCAGCCCCGACCTTAATACCTGTTATCTGACCTTGAAGTCTTCTTCTCAGAAAGAGTCTACCCAATCCTTCAGCCAAGATGAGGAAGAGATAAGGAGAGCAAGGGTCTCCTTGCCGAAGGCCACGAGAGGCACCAAAAGGAGGCGAGGGAAGTCCCTTGATAAGAACAGAGTATGAAGGCGTAGAAATACACTCATGACCCAGTCTGTCCAAGTCCTGAGAGAAACCAAAGGCTGTCAACATCTTTGCCAAGAAGCCCCACTCCACCCCGTCATAAGCCTTGGACATATCCAGTTTAATGAACATTCCTTTGTTCCCAGATTGGTGCATTGTATGGATAGCCTCCTGTGCTAGAATCACTCCATCCAAGATTTGCCTCCCTTCAACAAAACCCCCTTGCTCTGGGGAAATTATATTATGCAAGATAGGTTTTAACCTTTCAGCCATAATCTTAGTGATTATTTTATAGATCACATTGCATAAGGCAATAGGTCTAAAATCAGATAAATGAACCCCCCCTGCTCCTTTTGGAATTAAAGTAATGAAGGTATGATTTAGAGCCTTGAGCATTCTTTTATTGGTTCTGGACTCCTCAGTGACAGCCATAACATCTTCCTCCAGGGTATCCCAAAAGGCCTGGAAGAACTCAATAGGGAAGCCATCAGGATCGGGCGATTTGCCAGTACTCATCCCAAAGATCACCTTCTTAAGTTCATCTCTATCTATGGGTCTAAGTAGGGCCTGGTTCTCTTCAGGAGAGATTATAGAAGGAATGACAAGCAATAACTTCATCTTGGGCTGCCCCATCTTGCTCCATACTTTCCTTAAAGAGTTTTGAGAAATACTCCATTGAGTGGGAGTGCATACCAGGAAGAGTGTCAAAAGAGTATCCATTCTCATCTTGAAGGAATTCCATATTATTCGCTTGTCTCCTAGCACAGGCAGAGCGCTGAAAAATTTTGTATTTCTGTCTCCTTCTAATAACCAAGTATTTCTTGCTCTCTGTTTCCAAGTAAATCTCTTCTTGATTATCAATATCCTCAACCGCTTTGCGCAAAGCATCATCCTCGGATTTAAGGTGCTCGAAAATGTTTCCTTCCCCGTAATGTTTTTGCACCTCATCCCATCCGGCCAACAAGGGGGCCCGTTGGTGCCGGGAAGTCCGATTTGTTAGTTTGCCTCCACCGTTTCAGTTTACACTTGACAAATTGAATCTGTTTGTGAAATTTGAACATTGCAGTCCCAAAAGGTGGGCGGCCATCTTCCCACCACCGAGGAATTTTTCTTCGGAGATCTTCTTTTTGCAACCAAAAATTTTCAAATTTAAATGGTTTATGGTACTGCCTTGTCATAGCCCCTCCCTCCAAAGAAAATGGGAAAGTGGTCTGAAACCGGGCCTTCCAAAATCTGAAATTTAATATTCCATTTCACAAATGCTTCCTCCGAGACCGTAAACCGGTTTAGTTTTACCTTCCTACTATGTGGCTCTCTTATCTTATTAGTCCACGTAAAATAAGTTCCAGGACCTTTGATATCAACAAGGTGAAAGGCCCGGACTTGAGCAATCAGAAGCCTATCCCCTAGATCCAAAACTGGGATACCACCTTCCTGATCCCCGGCAGATAATTTGGCATTAAAATCCCCAAGAATAATCCAATCGCAATCTTCCCGGAGGATCTCATTGAATGAACAACATTCCATTGAAGCCGCTGGCCATCAATGCTTTGAGCCCCATAGAAGTTTGTGATTAAAACCTGTTCAGCTGTAACAATGTTCTTAAAGAGAGATGTGAGAACACCCCTCCAAGCTGTATGTTCTATTGCTATCCACACCAGAGGGTTCCAAAGAGTAACAATCCCCCCCGAAGCTCCTTGGGCCGCCACATCCATATATCCAGCGCCCCTCCATATTCTACTAACAGTTTTACACATAAGATCTAAAGACATTTTTGTTTCCTGAAGGAGCAAAAAGTCTGTTTTGTGTCTTCCTAAAAGTCTTTGAACAACAGATTGATGGGTTCTACTGTTTAAACCCCTTACATTCCAGGATTGTATAATCATTGGAAACCTTGGGAGCAATAAGAGTCAATTGTTCTCACCGATCCTCCATTGATCAGCTTGTCCCCTTGCGCTACTAGTAGATCCTTATTGGATTTTCTACCAGCTCCTTGGGAATTACTATTCTTAGACCTCTTTTCCACCTGGGTAATCCCCAACGCTGGTCTTTCTCTGTTCTTTTCTCGCACTTCCCATGTTGACATCCTTAATAACTGGTTGTGCAGGGGAATGGATTACCATAGCCCCTAGGTTCTCTGGCTGCAAAGTCTCAGGGGTTTCAATCACCTGTTCTAAGACAGGAGTAGATGATAGAGGAGCATGAGAGTGGGTGTTATTATCCTCAGCATTCCCATCCACTCCTTCCATGACTTGGTCTTCTTGGTCTACAAGGGATTTGAAGATTTCATATCGATTGGTTGGCTTGGTTTGAGCCTGCTCTTTGCCATTTCTCTTTTTGTTTTTCCTCCGCTTCTGCTGTTCAAAGCCATCTTTCTGGGCATCAGAACCTTGGGGGATATTGAGGGGTTCTTTGACCGGAGTGAACTTACCCTCTCTCGGGGCGATTTGGCGCTCCCGACGGAGCTTCCGCTTTTGTGGTCGGGATATTTGGGCATAACCTAGCCAAATGGCCATGCTTATGGCAGACTCGCATCTAAAAGGTAAGGCTTCATAGTCTAGCTGTCGTATCCAGGTTAGTCCTCGCCAACTCCAATTCCACCTCGGCTGGAAGTGGCTGGCTAATATCCATTTCTACGCATATTCTAGCAAAGACAACAATATTTCCCTCAATGGTATCTCTGGAAACTCCCAAATATCTACCTAGAGAATTACCAATCAACTCAAGAATCTGCTCACCCCAAAACTCCATCGGGAGAGCGTACAACCGAATCCAAACCGGGACAGCCGTGGGCTCAATGCGAGGATCAAAACCCACTCTCCACGGTTGGACAAATAATCCTGCCGGGCCGTGGCTCCTCTTCTCTGATTCAAATGCTCTGCTTTCTATCTCGCTAAAGAAGAGAAACTAATAATAAAATACCCATTGCTTATAGGCCATAGAGAGTACTCACCAATGGGCTCCCGGCTCTGTCTCACCCTGTGTGTAGAAAGTTCGTAGTGGGGCCGGATACCCATGAATTTGCAGATCAGATCATGGGTAGCACGGTATATAATCGTATCCTCAACCAGTTTTGGTTCTATGACAATCTTAGGCCTGGAAGCAGATTGTGGAAGGCAGTCGTTAACTCGTTTGCAGTGTAAACCCTTTCCAAAGATTCTTAAATAGCATTTGATAAGCACTTCGCCGAGCTTCATCGGAGGAAGATGCAGTGGTTTTCTTTTAATATATCAAGGATATGAGCTTTTCTTCCCATCGATAGATCCCGGAGGAGACCCCATTGGGCCCTCCCGAGGCAGCGAACGATCCTTCAAAGTAGTGTAGATTCAATCCACCGGAGGTCCTGGAAGAATCTTCCCACCAGAAACCCTGGAGCTTCGCCCGGTGCCTGCACAGAAGGTTTCCCGCCAAATCGCCAGAGCTCGAAAAAAAATAATCGATTTACCAAATTACCAATTTTATTAGAAAATGGTTGATTTTCAATTCTTTCTTGTCTATTATTTAAGGTGCAAATTTCATAATTCCATTCATAATTTAGAACTAGGCTTTCTTTATGCAAAATGAAATTTTGTAATCAAGAGCCTATTTCTAAAAATTTCAAAGCTAATTCATTTTCCATGTTCTTAGGCCAATCAAAATTGTGCAACCATTTACAAGCATCTAGGATATTTACTAAATGGGGATCATTAAGAATTTTTATCCTAGATTCAAGAATTAATTGTTGATGAATTTGATTTAGCAATTTAAGTGCATCAAGCTCCTTTTCATTCATTAAAGTAATGTTATCAAAGGTGTGGTTAGAAATTAATCCTTGTTCTTCATTCACCTTCAATGGCTTTTCATCATATATATCATTTGAATTATACAAATCTTCACCTAAATCTTGGATGTTGGATACAAAGGTTTAGATTTTACCTTTTTCACATTTTCATTTACCAAAACTTGGTGAGGATTTGCAATTTCCTCTTTTACCTCATGGTCTTCATATTCTTCATTGATTACTTGTTCATCAAACATACCAAAATTGGGAACCCAATTAAAAACATGCCCATCCTTTTCAACCCTCAAATATTCTTGGTCGAAGTGTATGTCAAGTAACTCATCTTCATGATCAATCGCTTTCGTTGCTTCCAATAGATCAACCACTTTGTCATTTAATTCCAATTCTTTGTTCACTATCCATGGTATCTCTTCCAACACATCCTCAAATTGTACAGGAGTTGTACTATCTTCCTTTGAGTAGGCGATTATGTTGTCCTGTATATCAATTGGCACACAAGTTTCATTAGCAATTTTGGAGTGAGTGTAGTCTTCCCACTTCTTCCATGAATCATAGTAGTCATCCTCCAAGTTCAAGTTGTGACGTTCAACTACTTCTTCAACACCTTACAATTCATCAATGTGCTTCTCATCAAATTCACCTTCACCTTCCTTAGATGGTTCAATTATTTCCAAAAGTGGGTCATTTTTTGAATTCCAATTTATAAGGCTATCATAGTCCAACTTGGTGACCCCTGATTCGATTTTATCACAATTTGGAGGGTGAAGAAATTTTTGATCATTAATTCCAAGCTTCTCATCGAGAGTGTCTTCCAAGAACAAGTGGTGAAATTCTATCATATCTTCAAATTCATTTATTGGTTTTCTTACAATTTCACTTTCAACCACTTCCTGTTCCAATATTTCATCCTCTTCTTCCTCATTCTCACTCTCTTGACGATATAGAGTTTCCATCACCAAAATTTTGTCCTCTCCTTGTTGATGTTGGGTGGACCCTTATTTGGCACAAGTTCCAAATCATCCACTTGAGCTTGGAGACAATGGGTATACATAGCAATTTCGGGACAATTCCTTTCATTATGCTCCTTTGTATTATGCAATCTACATTTCTTTTCCCACACAAAATCAGAAATATTAAGAATGGAACTAGAGTGACTTGGTATTGTAGAAGTATCTATCTAATTAGCAATAGGGGGAGACACACCCCCATTGTTTGGCTTTGTATTCCACTGTCTCCCTCTATTGTTGAAATTTTGATTTGGGTGAGGGGCATGGGATTCATACTTCTATTTTTGAACCAAATCATTACTCAATTTGTGCACCATATTTTTGAGTTCTTCAACCTCTGAATAAATCTCTTTTGGTTGAGCTATGTTATTGCTAGTTCCAATAGGATTTGCGTAATTGGTGAGATCTTGACTTAACATTTGAGTTGGATTTTGAGCCACTTGATTTGCATAGGGATTCACACTTTGAATCGGGATTGGACTGGGTGCGTAAGCGGGTGTTGATGAATATGGTTTTTGATAAGGCAAAGCATTTATGCCTGATATTTGTGGTGCCATGATATGATTCATCATAGGAGCTTGACCATATGGACCATATTGTCCTACCATAGGCATCTGGGAAAACCCATAACTCTGTGGTGTCATTTGTTGTTCAATGGTCATAGCTTCATTGTAGGCTAGAGCAAGCGTGGAAACTTGAGGATTTCGCATTGCAAACATTGCCGTCATAGGATCCAATTCCCCAAAATATATTTGCAAAGCTACTGCAAGATCAATGGTAAAATGCCGAATTGCTCTATTATAGCACTTTTGAAATATCTAATTAAAAGTTTGGATTGGCTCACCCTGGCCTCTTTTGCATGTAATGAACTGATTATAGATGATGGTGGGATCTAATGGTGACCTGAATTGGTTGATAAAAGCACCCTCCATTTGTGTCCATGACGTAATGGAACCAGTAGGTAAGCAAATATACCATTCGTAAGCCACTTGGTCTAGGCTCATGGGGAAGAGTCTACAAGCCACATCTTCATGTTGAACTTGCAATCTTATCAAAACATCCCTATAGGCCTGAATATGTTCTTCTACGGTCCTTGGACCATCCGATTTGTATTTGGGAAAAAATCTCTCTATATTCTTAGGGATCTCGTGAATATCCCCTGCAATATTCAAAGGAATGTTATTGGCTCCGTACCAAGGAGCTGGTGGAGGTTGGGCCATTTGATTCAAAATCGACGATGATAACCCTACAAGAACCGTGGAAATGGTACTAATAATTGGTACACTAGTGGCAAATGACACCACCGGTGCAAGTCAGCTAGATGCACCTAAAATAGAAGGATATTCTATAACAGGAATATCTGGCAGGACCACAATTTGCTCGGTTTTATTCCTTGGATTCCTACGAGTGAGTGGGAGGCTTTGGAATATGGTTTCCTCGGTTGTATTGGACCTAGTTGTGATGTGATGTGGTGGGTCCAGCTTGTAAATGAAACTACCCTGCAAAACCTGACAAAACTCTCAATACCTCAAAGAAAACCTACGACACAAAGAAAATCCTGTAATTAGTGAAATTCAAAGAATAACTCCAAAACCAATTTGTTATTCGTGAATGAAATAAGGAACCATGACAAAGCAATATTCTAAAATAATGCACAATCAAAACACCTTATTTAAAACATCTTATTCTTGTATGAACAATCAAAAAGCATTAGGACAATGCATAGCAATTCATGTCCTCCTTTTAACACTACAAGGTTGTATTGTTAAAAGAGGGCTAAAGATAATAATCAATAGGGCATGAACTATTTAAAATTTAAATCCCTATAGCATTTAAATCACACTAAAATAAACCTATTTAGGCCCTCCTTCTAGAGCCAATCTGTTGAGTGGTATTTTCACCCGATTGTGAAAGTACACTCTCCTTTAGGATTTGGGTTCCAAATCCCCTCTTGCAAAGAAGTTAAACAAACAACTTCTCCAAGGTCTCCATTGTATTAGCATTTACATGTGTGTATTAATAATCCCAAATAAAGATATTCAATTTAAATGCTTGGAACACCTTAGTGATTGCAAGTAACTGTAAACAAGGGGCAATGTT
Organism: Wollemia nobilis; assembly: GCA_028583015.1. Lineage (NCBI taxonomy): Eukaryota > Viridiplantae > Streptophyta > Pinopsida > Araucariales > Araucariaceae > Wollemia > Wollemia nobilis. Next base: position 3,404,197 of record JAQPPZ010017058.1, read on the forward strand.
AGTTTATTTCACCATGAAACTTTAGTGATTGTTCATTGTTTTTTTGGATTTTGAAAATTTTTAAATGTTTATTTTAATTCCTGAAAATAAGTTAAAGTTTCTGGAAACAATGAAATGCAGAAAAATGAAAATAAAATGCAGAAACTGAAACTAAAATGCATTCAGTATGATGCTATCCTATTTCGACAAAACCAAAGATGTGAGGTCTCCGTGCATGCAACCTAACCTATTGGAATTGTAAAACAAGCACAATCCCCATAGGCTAAGTGTTGGTTCCTAGGGTACGAAATAAAATTCAGATTTCAAATATTCACCTAATGTAACCCAAAGAAATGGCATCAAAATTATCTATAAATTTGAAATCTGAAAAGATGAAAGAATAAACATTAAATCCATAGCATGCAAAGAAAATTTCCTTCTTTCTTGCCCACAAGATGCAAATTTTTGAACACTTTTGCATTAAAAATGTGTCATTTTACAATAGCAGAATTTCTGGTTTTCCCGAACAAGTCCATGGAAGAAAAAAAATGACTCAAACAGGCCTAGAATAGCCTTATCACCTTCAATTCTACAACTCTGCTTGTCGCAATTTCCAACCCATGTCCATGAAGAAGAAAAACCAGTCTACGAAAGAAAAATAGCCCAACTAGGTCCAAAATGGCCTTATCACCTTCAAATTTGCAACGCTACTTGCAACCGTTTTCCATCCTTCTGGCCTCTTTGAATGGCGTATTTAAACTTTTGAAAGAATTGTTTCTCCTTCCATGACGGTTCGTTTCATTTTTCGATGGCTGTTCATTTCACCTTCCCTGACTGTTCGTTTCATTTTCCAATGGCTTCGTTTCACCTTCCCTCGTATGCGTATGTGCTTCGGTTTCCATTTTGTGGCCCTTCATCGCGAAAATGTAACATGTCGCGATATCACGACACTTTTGCCTCCTTGATATCTTTTGTTGCTTTTAGCCGCGAAAATGTAACATGTCGCAATATCGCAACATTTTTTTTTCTTCTCTCTCTCTTTGCTTTGAATCACGAAAATGCAACATGTCGCGATATCGTGACACTTTTTCTTTCTTCTCTCTCTCTCTTTGCTTTGAATCGCGAAAATGCAACATGTCACTATATCGCGACACTTTTTCTTTCTTCTCTCTTTCTCTTTCCATTGAATCGCGAAAATGCAACATGTCGCGATATCGCGACACTTTTCTTCCTTTGGCCGCGACGATGCAACATGTCATGATATCGTGACACTTTTTCTCTTTTTGGCCATGACGATGCAACATGTCGCGATATCACGACACTTTTTGTCTTTGGCCATGAAAATGCAACATGTCGTGATATCGCGACACTTTTTATTTCTTCTGTTCTGGTCGCAAAAATGCAACATGTCGCTATATCACGACACTTTTTCTTTTTTGGCCGCGACGATGCAACATGTCACGATATCGTGACACTTTTTGTCTTTTGGCCGTGATGATGCAACATGTCGCGATATCGTGACACTTTTTCTTTTTGGGCCACGATGGTGCAACATGTCGCGATATCACGACACTTTTTCTTTTGGGCCGCGATGGTGCAACATGTCGCGATATCGCGACACTTTTTCTTTTTGGGCCGCGACGGTGCAACATGTCGTGATATCGCGACACTTTTTTTTTTGGCCGCAATGGTGCAACATGTCGCGATATCGCGACACTTTTTCTTTTTGGCCGCGATGGTGCAACATGTCGCTATATCGCGACACTTTTTATTTTTTGGCCGCAACGATGCAACATGTCGCAATATCGCGACACTTTTTCTCCTTGTGGTGTTTTGCTTTTTTTCTTTGAACTTTAGCTTATGGGCCGCTTCGGTCTTCTTGGAAAACATGCAAAAAATTTGGGTCCCCAATTTTGGGGTACGTTGTGGAGCAGCCACAACAGGATGTTTTCCACAAATAAAAAAAAAATGATTAAAGGTATGAGACTTTGATTATGCTAAATAAAGAATGAATGGTTTTATTTAAATAATTAAAGGTATAGGACTTTAATTATGTTAAATAAAATAATAATGGTTATATTTAAATAATTACGGGTATGGAAATTTGATTATGTTAAATAAAAAATAATAGTTTATTTCATGATTAAAGGTGTGAGACTTTGATTATGCTAAATAAAGAATGAATGGTTTTATTTAAATAATTAAAGGTATGTGACTTTGATTATGTTAAATAAAGTAATAATGATTTTATTTAAATAATTAAGGGTATGGGACTTTAATTATGTTGAATAAAGAAAGGTAGTTTATTTCATGATTAAAGGTATGGTACTTTGATTGTGATGAATAAATGTTTGAAATGATTTGATTAGAGTAAGAGTTGTGATCTAGTTGTTCCTGTTGAAATGACTCTCTTGAGCAAATGAGAGGTGAAAATAAAAATGAGAAGATTTTTATGATATCAATTGGATAGTAGATGATAAATACTTTAATTAAATTTGTATAGTTGTAATTTGGCAAAGTAAACAATAAATGCATTGGTTTCATATTACTAGTAGATGCATTTAGATGCATGTCTATCCTAGAACCATGAGTTGCCCTGATCCCCTACTATCCTCAAATGAAATATGGAAAGACAAGGAGGTCCGAAGATGGCAACTGGAACCTATGCAATAGTTTGATTCACTAAGTTAATGTTGTACTAATGCTAAAATAGACTAGACTTGTAGGGAGATATTCCTAAGTAAATATAGATGTATTACTTTATTTTTTTATTAGTATGGAGGTTTTACCATACTTAGATACATGTAATAATTTATTGAATGAATGGAAAATGTATCTTTATTTACTGTCGTGATTTATTTATGCACTGTTATTTAGATTACCTTTTTGTCCAATGCTTATTTTTAGTTAAATGTTGCTCTCTTTCGAGATACCTCATGCTTTATGAATTTTTCTTCTTGATTCGTTTATTAGATATATTCATTCTTTTCTTATTGCTAATCAAAATATAACCTAGAAAATGACCTAAGAGATTGAGACCTCTTAGGGTGAACGTAGGAAGACCTAAGGGAATTGAGACCCCTTAGGGAGAATGTTAACTAAGAAAACTAATTGATTACATCTGAGTTAAGATAGCTCATTGTGGAGACGAGATGGAAAGCTTAACTCACAATACACATAGTATACCTACATAGATGGACTTGTGTATGGTATGGTGATGGACATATACCTTCGACTGGATGAACGTGATAAGTTTAGCTCATCAAGAGTGATGATATTGATAAGATTATTTGTGGACACATATAAATACACCTTCAAAGATAGACTTGTGTAGGGAATTGAGTGAGATGTAAGTGAATAGGAAATTTGAGAATCTTAGTAAACTTAAACAATAGATAAACCACATATTGTTTAGGGGTTTATGATACCCTCACCATAGGTAAAAATATATATTTTATTTTCTATGTGTTTCTTTTAGCTATTTTTGAGGTTATCACATTTGGTATCAAAGCTCTAGGTACAAGGGTATAGAGCTTCTTAATGTGTTTTAGGAATTTGGATGTCTTTCTATGAAGGTTTGCTAAAGTTTTAAGCTAAATTCGGGAAGACCTAGAATCCCCTAATTGCTAGAAATCTAATGGGGACTAATCCTAAGGATGGTTGGAACATTATGATACATTTTTTAAGAAAGTTTAGACTTTGTCACATAAGCTACATCATAACAACCATCCTAATTATATTATTGATATTCTAGCAAGAGAACTCTATATTATTACTAATGTTAGTAGTTCAGTTCAAGGTGGAACTATAACTTAACCTTTTCTTATTAGTTGTCATAAGGATAAATGGCACCTAAGACTAGAAAAGAAAGACCTACAACTTCAACTAGGCATATTCGATAGAGTAATATCTAAGAAGGCATTTGAGACCAAAATCTCAAAGATGCTAATAGAGAGGTAGAAAACATCACTGCTATGGTTGCTACCATGTAGGATCATATGAGATAAATTTTGGAAACCATTTCAAATCAGAATTCACAAGCTAGAGGTTTAGAGGTTAGCCAAGCTAACAGACTAACTCTAGAATAGTTGGAAGCTACAACTATTTTGAAAAAATAATTGGCTAAGGATCTGAAAAAAGTTTGCATAAATAAGTTTTGTGGAGAAGGGGATGGGGATGTGGTCAAAACCTAGTTAAGGAAATTAGAAGTCTACTTTATAGTGAAGGACTATTCCCCATGAACCCAAACAGTTTGGGCCACAATCTACCTAGAAGGGACTACTTTAAATTGGTGGGAAAATCACTATGAGAAGACTAAGATCAAACCTATTGACATTAAATGGAAATATTTTGTCAAAATATTCAAAAATAGGTTCCTCATAGAACACTTTTATGCATTAAATTTTGAGGATTTTTCCAACCTTAGACAAGGAACCAAAACTGTGGAGATATATTACAAAAAAACTGGTATTATTACTAAAGTATGTACCCACTTATGATGAGAAGATGAGGATTCATAATTTCATTCTCAGGTTAGAACCAAGGGTGAGGTATGATGTAAATATGAATGAACCCAGGTTACTATAGAAGGCGTATGATCTAGCAAATAAAGCAAAGTCTCACTTACAATTTAACTATTCCATCCTGTTTGAGCAAGATCAACACACACTTAAGAAAATGAATAGTCAAGGATTCTTCATTTGGGAATAAGAACAAGAGAAAAATGCCAATAACCCTAAAAAATTTGAGAAGAGAAACAATGGGAAATAGATGAGGTTCAAGAAGAATTTCCAAAAGAAAACCAACAATAATCTCAACAATGCAAAACCTTAGCCTTAGAAACCACAAAATTCATCCCCAACAAGTAAGGCAAGAGAACAAAATCTTGAAAAGTGACAAGGACCTAAGGATGAGTGTTATAATTGTAGAGACCTCATTATACTAGTTAGTTTCTGTATCAACCAGGGACAAGTACATCTAGTGCTAAGGCAAAGGAACTTATGCACCAGATTTATGCTGTAACCAAAAATTAGAAAATAGAGGGACAAGCTATCCCAATGCTTATAAAAGGTAATATTTTTAATAAAAAAGTAGAAATTTTAATTGATAGTGGAGTCACATATAGTTTTATTTCTTCTAGTTTAGCAAGAAATATGTCAAAAATGCCAATATATTTGGCTCATGGATGGAAGGTTGAGTATGGTTCTAGGTAAATCTACTCAGTAAACCAATGTTTTCCAATGGTAGAGATTACTTTAGCTAGTGGTACCACTAAAGTTTATTTGTATGTAGCTCCACTTCATGCTTTTGATGTGATCCTAGCGATGGATTAGTTACAAGCCCATAAAGCCTTGATCAACTTATAAGATAAATGGATGGAGTATTAAAAAAATAACAAGGATAGATTTAGAATTTATAGCAAGCATGGGGTATTCAAACCCCAGATACTATCAACTATGCAGTTGAAAAAATCCTCAAGAAGGGAGGGATATTCTATGTTGTAAAACTCAATAAATTTGGATAAGGTCAAAAGAGAGAGGTTTTGGGGAAGCACCTAATTTTGCAAGACTTTAAGGATGTATTTACTAAGGATTTACCTGGACTTCCTCTTGTGCAAGAATTTTATTTTACTATTAGAACTTATGCTAGGATCGAAGCCCATTCATAGATCTCCATATAGAATGAATCCTATTGAGATGCATGAATTAAAGGTGCAACTGCAATGACTACTGGAAAAGGGATTGATAAAACCAAGTGTGTCACCTTGGGGTGCATCGCTTTTATTTGTGAAAAATAAGGACGATTCACTAAGGTTGTGAATCGACTATAGGATGTTCAATAAGGCTATAATAAAGAACTGATACCCTTTACCTAGGATCGAATATTTGTTCAACCAATTAAGATATGCCACAATATTCACAAAGATCGATTTAAAATTAAGGTACCATCAATTAAGAATACGTGAGGAAGACACTCACAAGATGACATTCAAAACTAGGTATGGGCATTATGAGTTTATAGTCCTATCATTTGGATTAACTAACATCCTAGTTGCATTCATGAATCTGATGAACAATGTTCTCATAAGCCACCTAGATCAGTTTGTCCTCATATTTTTGGATGATATCTTAATATACTCTCAAGATAGAGAGGAGCATGATAAACACCTCAAGATTGTATTAGAGTTGTTAAGGGAGAACCAACTCTATAGAAACCTAGAAAAAAGTGATTTATACATCTCAAAGGTACAATACCTTGGTCATGTCATATCAATAAAAGAAATTGTTATAGATCTAGAGCAAATTGAAGCCATCCTAAATTGGCCACCGCCTATCAATGTGACAAAAGTTTGAAGTTTTATGGGGTTGACGGGCTACTATAGACATTATATAAATAATTACTCCAAGATTGCAGTAGTAATAACTAGCCTCCAAAAAAAGGAGAAGGAATTCAATTGGTCAAAAAAGTGTGAAGCTACCTTTGCATTGCTAAAATATAAACTCACTACAACACCAATATAAAAATTTTTGGACCCTTAAAGGAATTTTTTAGTATGCATGGATGCATCACTAGAAGGATTAGGAGGAGTACTCTCTCAAGATGAGTTAGTAGTAGCATACACTTCAAGGAAGCTTAAGAAGCATGAAAAAAAATTATGCTACACAAGATTTAGAACTAGTTGCAGTGGTGCATGCCCTAAAATTCTAGCACCACTACTTGGTAGGAAGTCCCTTTGAGTTGAAAATTGGCTATCAAAGCCTAAGGTATATATTCACCCACCCTATACTCAATGTGAGATAGAGAAGATGGGTTGATTTTCTCACTGAATATGACTTTGAGATTGAATATATAAAAGGGAAAGATAATAAGGTTATTGATGCCTTAAGTAGAAGGAAGCACATAACAACCATAATAAGAAGTCACATGGATCTAATAGATATAGTAAGGGAAGAACAATATCAAGATGAGTATTGTAAGGGAATTCAATCTAAATTGAGCAGATACCTTGAAGGTAATAAGGAATTTGGCATAAATGATGACCTTTTATGTTACAAAGGTAGAATCATGATACCAAAAATGGCTGATTTAAGAAAATTAATAATGCAAGAAGCCCATAGGTCTCCTTATTCTACTCACTCTGGAGGGGTAAAAATGAGGGAAAACATGAAAAGAACCTTCTTCTGGACAATATGAATAAGGATACCATCAATTTTATTGTTTGGTTCCTCGAATGTCAAAAGATTCAGGCTAAACACAAGCATCCTATAGGACAATTGTATCCACATGATATACCTACGCATAAATAATAGGTTATATCTATGGATTTTATAGTAGGATTACCCAAGACCAGGTATCAACATGATGTAATTATTGTAATAGTTGATAGATTGAATAAGGTTACACATTTCATACCAGGGAACATCAAGGATGATGCTTAGGTGGTGGCTAACAAATTTTCCAAAGAGGTATTTTGATTGTATGGATTTCTTGAAATAATCATTTTAGATAGGTATTTCATATTCACTTTTGAATTTTGGAAAGCCCTTCATGGTGCAATAGGCACAAAACTGAATATGAGTTTGGCATACCACCCTGAGATAGATGGAAAAATAGAAAGGGTAAACCACGTACTAGAGGACTTGCTTTGCATGTACCGCATGGATCAAAAGTCTCATTGAGAAGACTACCTACATCTTGTAGAGTTTACCTACAATAATGAACATCACTCCTTTCTAGAAATGGCTCCTTTCAATGCCTTGTATGGATGAAAGTGTAGAATTCCATTACCTTGGGATAACCTAGAAGATCAAGTTGTGATTGGGATAAAAATGATAAAAAAATAGATCAACTAAATATAATCAAGAAAAGACTTAAAGAAGCTGTTGATCGACAAAAAAACCATGTTGATCTAAAAATAACCTTGAAATAGTACTCGATGAATGATAAATTGTTCTTAAGGGTTAAGCTAAAGAAGAGTGCTATTAAATCCATAAAGTTGGATCCTCGGTATGTTGGACCCTTTGATATCACTGATAAGATCAGCTCGGTTGCATACTGACTTGCTTTACCTCCAAATCTCTCAAATATCCATGACATATTCCACATATCCCAACTTAGAAAATATTTTTCTAACCCTCAACATGTGTGGGATGTTTCTAAATTGCATATTGTAAACCCAGAGGATATTGAAGTAATGCCGATGAAGATTCTTGAGTTCCATTTTAAGTCTATGCAGAATCAGACTCTTGAGAAATGTAAGATCCATTGGGACCTTTTTTTTTAAAGAAATACCACTTGGAAAAAGAGGAGAACATGCAAAACTATTTTTCCTTTTTGTTTGAAAATAAAATATAATAATTTTATTTTATAAAACTGGAAACACCCAGGATGGTGTTTAACCCTAGGGGGTAGGATGTCATGACCCTCCTTGGTAGGATTTTTGGCATGAAAAACTATGTATTTATCACTAATGCTTTGATGCTTAGTTTTATGCAAATAAATAATTGTGTGATGTTTAGTTTAATTTTTGAAAGGACATGGTACTACTGATAGATTGTTAAAATGCAGGATTAGGTACACTCATTGGTGGAAGAGGTAGAATCATCCACCAGAAATAGGGTGCTTGAGGTTGGGGAAGTGATGACTAAGGTAACTGGTGGGTAACATTGATGGATACCTTCATATAGGCATGCATTATCGATTAAGGGGTAATCGTCAAAGCCATCCACCTAGAGCCTCAGTTGATAGCATTGTAGCTATTGTAAACTCTTTGTTTAAGATAGGTGACTGGGTTGATGTAAATACTTCCTCTTTGTCTATAGCATATGTTTGGTTGTCTTTTACTTCATAACTTTGTTGCATCAATGATTTGGAAAGTGTGCATAAGTTGGTTGCCTTTGAAACTCCTTGTGTTGCTTAAATATTTCAAAAGGATAACATGATGTTAATATTCAATAAAAGAACTCCTTTTTGTATTTTAAGAGCATATATATATATATATATATATATATATATATATATATATATATATATATATATATATATATATATATATATATATATATATTAAGTTGTTATTTTAAATAATAACAGACTTTAATTTAAAAATAATGAATGTATTATTTTAAATGATAATAGACTTTATTTTAAAAATAATGAATGTTTTATTTTAAATGATAATAGACTTTCATTTAAAATAATGAATGTATTATTTTAAATGATAATAGACTCTTTTAAAAATAATGAATATTTTATTTTAAATGATTTTAGACTTTCATTCAAAATAATGAATGTATTATTTTAAATGATAATAGAATTTTATTTAAAAGTAAAAGATGTTTTATTTGGAAAAATATGCACTTTATTTATATAAGATAATAGATTTTCAATAGAAAAGTAATAGGTATTTATTATTAATAATACAATATGTTCATTAGATGATAGACCTTTATTTTGAACGCAATGAATTTATGCGTTCGGGTAGATGGAGGCTTCTGTCGACCTTGGAAGGAGAGGAGCCCCATTTATGGCAAATCTTGAAAAAAATATTAAAATAAGGGAGTATATTACCGTCGCTTGTTGGATGGGGATGAAATAAAAGTGAGCAAATGGGAAGTTATGAATTCTATTAGGAATTGGGTGGTGGAGAACTTCAAAGGCTTTGGGGAGAACATATTGAGTAGAAGGTTAGGGGGTGTAAATGAGGGAGGCATAGAAGAAGACAAGTGAAAAATAAAGTTTGAGTGCAAACATCTTGAGAGTCGATGATCCACAAGTGAACGTGGGAAATAGCCAATGATCTATGAACCAATGCCTAGAGGAGCCACCTCCAACGACGAAGTAGAGGAAGTTTGACGTTGGAGAACCCAAGTTGGGTTTTAAAATGATTATTCTATTTCAATAGGATTTAGTTAAATGTATTCCTTCTTTTAAATATGAATGAACAAATATAATAAACCCAGGCTTACATCATGGTCATTGGCACCTCTTTTCACTGGCTTTGTAAATGCTACCAGTTCACCTTCTTTCTAAAGTAAGCTATCATCGTTGTTTGGATTTGTAGAAACCCATGTGCTCTTACAATTAAATCTCCCTAGATATTGCACATACATCTATGTACATCCCCTATTGTTATTTGGGTAACCCTTGTTGATCACAGCCTAAATGATGTATCACTACCCTATTCGTGATGGTGTCCTTCACCTTCTTTCAACCTGTATTGCGTGTATTCACTTTGCCTAAGGAAAATTTGACTACCCAAGCCACCCTTGTGGGACAATGCTAGAATCAAAGCTTTTGTTTGATGCTAGTTGATAGTCGGTTCCACAAACCTTGTAGTGTTAAGCTCTTGTGGTCTGTTGTACATCTCCTTGGTTGGTCATAATTGATCATCATGCCCTATCACTTGTTTGACCCAATTGTTCGACTCGTTTGTGTGCGTTTTTGAGTTGCTATTGAACATGTCTTAGAGTGAGGTGTGTTCATGGTTATCCTTGCAGATGTTTGATTATAGGAGTGCAATGGGATGTGGGGGTTGTATAAGATAAAATGTGGGGTATTCCATTTTGCAAAAGAATAAAACCCCTTTATAATTTTAAATTATAATAAAAATATTCCTTTAGTTTATGAAGGAGGATGTATGGAATCCTTGTAGCGGATATTACGAATCATAGTTTATTTTATTAATTAATGGAAATAAATGAAACCTAGTTTATTTTATTTATTAATTAATGTAAATAAAGAAATCATTGTTATTTAGTTAATCAAATAAATGTTATTTGATTATGCTAAATAAAGGATGAATAGTTTTATTTAAATAATTAAAGGTACGGGACTTTTATCATGCTAAATAAAATATGAACAATTTTATTTAAATAATTAAAGGTATGGGACTTTGATTATGATAAATTAAATAAATAATAGTTTTATTTAAATAATTAAAGGTATGTGAATTTGATTATGTTAAATAAACAAATAATAGTTTATTTCATGATTAAAGGTATAAGACTTTGATTATGCTAAATAAAGAATGAATTGTTTTATTTAAATAATTAAATATATAGGACTTTGATTATGTTAAATAAATAAATAATAGTTTTATTTAAATAATTAACGGTATGGGACTTTGATTATATTAAATAAATAAATAATAGTTTATTTTATGATTAAAGGTATGGGACTTTGATTATGCTAAATAAAATATGAATAGTTTTATTTAAATAATTAATTAAGGGTATGGGACTTTAATTATGTTGAATAAAGAATGGTAGTTTATTTCATGATTGTGATGAATAAAGGTTTGATATGATTTGATTAGAGTAAGAGTTGTGATCTAGTTGTTCTTTTTGAAATGAATCTCTTGAGCAAATGAGAGGTGAAAATAAAAATGAAAATATTTTTATGATGTCAATTGGATAGTAGATGATAAATACTTTACTTAAATTTGTATAGTTGCAATTTGGCAAAGTAAACAATAAATGCATTGGTTTCATATTACTAGTAGTTGCATTTAGATGCATGTCTATCCTAGAACCTGTTGAGTGGTAATTTTTCCCAATTGCAAAACCACACTCATAGTTAGGATTTTGATGATAAAATCCTCTCTTGAAAAGAAAATAATTTTCTCCAAGGTTTCTTTTACTTAATGTATGCTTGTATGCTTGTAAAAATATGTCAAATAAGTGCTTAGAATACCTTAGTTATTTGCAAGCAACTATTAACAAGGGACCTTTATTGGTCTAACCTTGATTTTGTCATGATTTTATTGTTCATTAATTAAAAGGACTTGATTTCTCTTATGTGCAGAAATAAAACGATGAATGAATGCATGAAATTGATCCTAATTCATTTTTTTATTTTTTATTTGTTAAAGTGATCTATCCCTGAATCTTTGTTAGCAGATTCCTTTTATCCATTAAAATGTTCTATTAACCAGTACTATGGAAAACCACTTCATTTTATCTTTGATTTAATGTGAAATTGGAGTCAATACTTGTTGTTAGCAGATTATTTTTATCTTCAAATTAAAATATTACTGTTAGCAAGTGTTGTGGAAAACCACTTCATTTTATTCTTTGCTTTAATGTGAGACTGAAGTCAATAGATCCCTCCCATGAATGCAAAATTGATTTTATCTTGGCCCTTAGTTAAGCTCTGCTTGAGCATAAAAGAAAAAGAAAACTAAAATCTAACTTTGCAATGTAGTAGTAGCTTTAGAATAGCACCTTAATGATTCATTTTAATGAAAGTTTGGAAGTTATAAAATAATATTTCCTCTTTCACATTAAATGAAATTAATTTGCTTGTTTTTAATAATGCAAAGTTTGGATTTTGTATTCCCTTTTTAAGTGAATTTATGCAGAACTTAGATTGCAGGTTTCCTCTTAATAGTGTGAACTTGTGTGAGAATTTGAAAGTTGCAAAGTTCCTTAAAAAAATGTGGACATTGTTAAATTTGAAAATGATAAAATATGTGGAGTGCAACAATCTACTTTGGAACCCTAAACAAAATGCCTTAATTAAAATGCACCCAAATAATTTAATTAGTTTACCTTAAGAACAAAATTATTTGGATATTCTCATTACTTCAAAACCCTCATTAATGATTTTTTATGCAAAACAAAATAACATTTTAGGGTTTTGAGTGTTTGATTGGAACTTAAACAAAAATAAAATAAAAGATAAAAAATAACAAAAGCTTGGGTTAGAGAACAAGAAATAAAACGAATCTGAAATAAAACGGAAACAAAAACAAAAAAAATGTGGAAAATAAATGAAGGTGAGCTACTGTAAATTTTTATTCCTCCTTGTCCTGTAGAAAAGAGAAGATCATGAACATTAAAAACAAAACCTGATTAGACCTACATCCACACAATCTAGATCGGGTTAAGCGCGAGGGTCTAAGGAAATAAACCATATATTCATAGCCTTAATTATGCAACCATTAACATACATAAACATCATCTAAGGAAATCAACATATGGAGGAGAAAAATATTCAATAAAAACTTTCATTCAAAACCTTCCGTCTTCATTTACAAGGTGAGGAATTCCATAGGAGTAGTGTTAAAAAAATCTTCCAATCCTCTTCCCATGCTTTTGCTCCCAAAAATTCTAGCCCCTTCTTCCTGCATTTGCATGGCTATTTAAAATTTTGAAGCAAGCCCTTTCATTTCCTTTCCAACTCCTGGCTATTCACCTTCCTTTCTTTTCCCTCCTTCCTTTGGCTTAGTTGTGTAACTTCTTCTTTGTAACCATAATGTCTTCCAAATGAAATGCTTCTTCCATAATGCTTTTTGCCAACAATAAATTGGTAAATATCTTCCAAATAAAACCCTTCTTCCGTAATGACTTTTGCCTAATAAATTGGTAAATATATTCCAGATGAAAAGCTTCTTCCATAAGGCTTTTTTCCAGCAATAAATTGGATAATGCTTTTCTTTTATTTAGAAACCTGCCAACATCAATATAAAGCATTAATTCAAACTAACTTTAATAAAATCATAAAGTCAACATAGAAATTAATACCAAACCAATATGTAAATAAATATTAGCATGCCATGAGAAAAAGAAATGCTATTATTTTGTTTTATTTTATTCATTATATATATATATATATATATATATATATATATATATATATAATTCTTATTTGCTTTTTTTTTTGTTTTTTTGTTTTTCTTCTATTTTTATTTTATTTTCTTTCTTTATTTAAATTTGATTTAATTAATTTCAAATGTTTGAATTGGTTTAATTCAAAGCATTAAAACTAACCAAAATAAAAAATAAAAAAATAAGAAAGAACCTAACCAACACACTAGACAACATAAAAGAAACTAAAAGGAGACACTAATCAACACACCAGCCTATTAAAATTATCACGCAAAGAAACTAAAATTCAACAAAAACTCAAAAATTAAAGGTGGGTCCCCAAGTTTTGGGGTAAGTTGTGCCCTAGCCACAACAAAACCACGAGTTTCCCTAATCCCCTACTATCCTCAAATCAACAATAGAAAGGCAAAGAGGGCCGAAGATGACAACTGGAACCTATGCAACATTTTGATTCACTATTGTAATGTTGTACTTATGATCAAATACACTAGAATTATAGGGAGATATTCCTAAGTAAATATAGATGTATTACTTTATTCTTTCATAAGTATAGAGGTTTTACCATACTTGGATACATATAATAATTTACTGAATTAATGGGTAATGTATCTTTATTTACTATCGTGATTTATTTATGCACTATTATTTAGTTTATCTTTTTGTTCAATGTTTATTTTCAGTTAAATGTTGCTCTCTTTCTGGGTACCTCCTTATGCTTTATGAATTTTTCTTCTTGATTCATTTATTAGATATAGTCATTATTGTCTTCTTGCTAAACAAAATATAACCTAGAAAATGACCTAAGAGACTGAGACCTCTTAGGGTGAATGCAAGAAGAGCTAAGGGAATTGAGACCCCCTTAGGGAGAATGTTAACTAATAAAACTAATTGATTACATCTGAGTTAAGATAGCTCATCATGGATACAATATGGATAGCTTAACTCGCAATACACATAGCATACCTACACATATGTACTTATGTGTGGTATGGTGATGGGTGTATACCTTCAAATGACTAAAGGTGATAAGTTTATCTCATCAAAAGTGATGAGATTGATAAGCTTATTTGTGGATACACATAAATACGCCTACATAGACGAACTTGTGTAGGGTAGTGAGTGAGATGTAACTCAATGGGAAAGTTGGGAATCTTAATAAACTTGAGCAATAGACAAACCTATTATTGGTTAGGGGTTTATGAATCCTTCACCGTAGTAATTTTTTTTTTTCTTTTCTATGTGTTTCTTGTAGCTAGTTTCGAGATTATTACAGTAAGTACAATGTAGTTTCCATTACATTTATAGAGTGTTTATTTTCTCCATTACATTGCATTGTACTATTTTATTAACTTTTCACTAATAGAATATTTTAATCTTATTGTAGAATTCCATTATATTACTTTTCTACATATTTTACATCTTGTGATTGCTTTCCCCCATATCATACATTATCAAAAGCTAATAGTGGTATCAGATCTATGGTAGATTAGATAGGAATAGGAAGAGCCATAAGAGAGATTGAGAGGAGAGAAGCAAATATCAGTTCCAAAATTTTTGAGATTGCATTTGGCTAGAGTCTTTCCATAGAGTTGCAAAAAAATTTGTGAAGATTAGGACTTGATACTCGTTACACTAGATTGACAAATCAACTAGTGAAGATTCATCATTAAGAATTTCTTCCATTACAGTCCTAATATTTTATTATCAAAAAAATGAGATTCAATGAAATTTGGGAAGCTTTCTACAAAAAGCTAAGAAAAATATTATATTCAAAATCAATCCAACGCTAGAAGCAACAAATGAAAGAAGAGGAGATTCTAAGAACCTAAGGAAAGTCATGTTGCAGAATTTCATAGTGCATAAGAATAAAAGGCCATAGGAGCCTTGTTCAAGAGTCAATAAAGAGAATCCAAAGAAGAGTCCAAAAGGATATTGGAGGTTGGGGATCTCCATTGAAAAATGCAAGTAGCAAATTGAAGAGACTCTAGAGAAGAGTCGTGGTGAATATAGGAGATTGGTGATCTCTATTGAATATTGAAGACTTCAACTTGAAGGAATAGAATAAATCAACCTAATAAGCTGAAGAGATCTACAAGAGATCCCATTAAATAACTCCTAGTTTTGGAATATTGGAGTTTTATGATCTCCATTAAAACCTAAAAATTGCAAAAATGAAGGACTATATGGGTTATGTACCAAATTATAGGAGCAATAAATTCTAGAGATATAAGATATCTCATTACCAACACTTCTACAATAGAATATTGAAGGAAAGGTCTCATTGAGAAGACCAGAGAAGCTATAATACTGAATACCTTGGAGAGGTCTCAAGTATAAACAAGGAGAAGTCTTGGAGAGCCTTATCATAGAGTTTGAAGAAGCCATTAAAGGAGTTCCTAGAAGAACTCATTGGAGAAATCCACTACAAAGGAGAGTTTCATGATAGTGAAGGAATTGGGACAATTATCACCATCCAACAACAAGCCCAAAGGAGAAGGATTTGGAAAATTTGTCAAATTTTAGAGGAGACTAGTGAAGACCTCAAGAATTTTAGATTCTTGAGAAGAAGACCTTGTTTGAAGTCAGAATTCAACAAGGGGTTTGAAGGAGAACTCAAAAAAATAAGCCTACCAAATCCAAGAGTTTTGGAGATTACCTTTCATAGCTAAGAAGGTGCATTTAAGAGATAGGGGTTTGCTGAATCTGCAACAAAATACTAAATGTACCATAAGTTATGATTTACTACCATTCCAAACAGCAAAGTGGTGAAGCTATTCATCAATATCTACATCATCTTTAGATATCATTAAAGGTAAGCAAATTATGTGCAAAGGGTTCATTAATTGAACACCTATATTTAGTTTACTACTTAGCTTCATTAAGCACCTTATTAGAATCTAGAAGTTGCAAAGAGAAGGTTGCATTTTAATTCTTCAAAGGAAGTGCGGAAGATAATTTTTGTTAAGGGTTATTACCTGCACATTACGTTGCAGAGATTATAGATAGTTATTTAAGAGTTAGCATTAGTGAATATTATAAGTTACTTTTAAGGAGTAATAAGGAAATTACAATTACACTATATTAGTTTCTCTTAAAGCTTATTAGAAGTGCACTAAGTATTACAGTAAAGGTGAAATTTAGTGCAAAGATTAATATCTCTAGCATATTTCTTATATGATTATTAGCTTGGGTTCATTGTTACGTCATTATATAATCGAAAGAGTTAGATACTAGCATTATCTAATAAGAAAGGCAACAACACATTGCTATCAAATAATAGAGCAAGTAGTGACCATATCCAAGAATCCAAGGAAAATATTCAAATCAATCTACATTAGTCCTCAAGCTTTACAATGATGAGCCATCATATCAAAGGAGGAAATAGCATCAAAATAAGACAAGGAACTTATGTGCAAAATAAAGTATCTTATTAATATTACATTGGTGCATCATATCACTCCTAAAGAGGACAAAAAAAAAAGTGCCACAAGACAATGAAACAATAGGTATTATATGTCTAATATAGGTGAATCATTGAAGGCAAAAGGAGAGCCAACCTATGGCTCATAAAGTACCGATACCAGGTGTCTAGAAATACCAACTCAACCACTAAAGCAAGCACTCACGAATGACATCAATCTAAAACTACATTAGAAGCCTTACAACCATTACTGTCCTATTGCAAATCAAGGTAGAATAGTAGAGAGAAAGTTTGTAGAAGCAAAGTGAAGGCCACAAAAAATTACCTCATTCAAGCATCAAACTACCAGTAAGGAAGTAAGCCATCGAAGCATCCAAGAGCAGTAATCAAGTGATGCTATATCATCTTCCTATAAGGCTACATCAGATTCATAGTTGGAGCCAATGTTGAATCATCGTTGGAAATTGCTAGCTAGCACTCACTAGAAAGGAGGAAATAATTGGAGAAAATATTGAACAACTTGCATCTACTAAAGAATATATAAGGTTAAAGAGAACTTTGATAGTAGTCTCACATGCAAGTGCCACATGGCACGTAGAGGAGAAGCATTGTATTTTTCATTAATGCTCACACAGGAGCCTAGTGAAGGAATAACGTTCATTTTGGAGCATTGAATAGAAGAATAATCATTTGGTATCCAGAAAGGAGTAAAACCCACCTTGGAGTGTTAAAATAAGGAGCACAACAAGGAAAATAATTTTCACATTGGAACGTTGAAGGCAAAAATCATCATTAAGTCTTGAGTATTGGAACACATGGTATAACTCCTACAAAATCACCACCATATGTTTGTAGCATCAAGAAGGAGTATAATACCTCAAGCAATCCATATAGGGAGAGAAACCTATTAATAACTCAACATTAAATATAATCAGACATCAAAGCATGAATATCAAAGGAAGAGCACACAATTGTCTACAGTGAAGGTCTTTTACATAGTAAGGTCAAAGCAACGAAAGGATTAAGCATTGAATGCTTACCTAGCCAGCAGAGATATTGAAGTCTCAAGCAACACAAATTGCTTGAAGATATGTAGATATACATTGAGGAGGAGTACATTGAAGTCTCAAGCTACTCAAAGATATGTTGAGATATGTGAAGTCTGAAGCTACTCAAAGATACGTTGATCCACAAATAATGCTAAGGTAAATTTGATATTCATTTATTTAATTAAGGTAACATTGGAGTTATAAGGTGATATAATAAAATTTACTATTGCATTGAAATAACCAAAAGTAACCAAGCATTAGTAATTTATAAAGCAATTTCATTTCAAGGTATTATAATTGAAGGATATTCTCATATTTATAAATAATCAAGTAGGATATATAAGGTTGTCAACCTTGGTAAACTCAAATATCAATTTGCAAATACTATTATCATTATTTTCTAATATTCCAAAAGTAGGGAGTTATAAGGCTTACTACACCAAACCATATAATTGAAATTTAAATTATTGAATAGAGAAGCAAATCTATTTCTTACATATAGAGTTGGAATTAATTGGTAACAATTGTCTCATACTCATACTAAGGAGACAAAACTAAATCCAACTATAAGAACTCCATTAGAGCATACTTCATTAGGAGAGATAAGGTAAAATTGAAAGTTGATACTCAAAAGTTGAACTAATTATTGCCAAGCTTATTATCAAGGCCCATAGCATATTCTAAACTACTAGGGAGACAAGGAATTCTACAAAACCTAAATCTAAGAAAGGTTTTATCAAATTAGTTCACATATATTAAACTAAGGAATAATAAGGTAGACTACTCTAAAATTTTATCAAACTTGTGAGCTATAAGGATGTCTACCTCAAAGAATATAGTGGATAGTGGTATGAACAACACTATTAGCAAGGAAAGAGCAAGTGTCTTAAATATTAGAATCATTAACTTACTTATAAAGTCTGAAGGAGACGTAGACACTACCTCAAAAAGGACTCATAGTGAAGCTTTAAAATATGACATTGAAACCATGGAATATTATCTTGCATACTCGACTTACTAAAGCAATTGATAATAAAAATAGTGGCATTCAAATTCCTTTAGAATTTGGTAGCATATTATACATGGTACTACTTACATTCAAATGTTACAAGGATGAGAATGTATAACAAAAGGTATTGATAGAATTACTTAAACTAAAAACATAAATGGATGAATCCCACCTAGAGAAGATATTTTAATCCTCATGTAGTATTGGTACTTCAAGTTCTACTAACACAAAATCTTATCATGATGCCTTAAGTGTTTGTTTAGAAGCTTCTATACAGAACCTGGAAAATGATGAAAATAACAAAGACAAAGAGAAGATAATCTTGCAAAAATCAGGTGATAGTACGTCCATCTATGAAAGTAATGACTCCAAATATGAGAATAAATAAGAAGAAGAAGAAGAACCTGATCAAGCTGAAGACTATTCAAAAGAAGAAGATCCATATTGAAGACTAAAGTCTTCAATACCCAAATAATGTAATATAGGGGGTGTTAGAGTATAATACATTATTTAGGTACATGTCAATGTACCACCTTGAGTACATTGTTAGATTATGATTTTATGTTAGGTTACTTGAGGAAGAAGTAATAATTGCACAATTGTAAATATGCAATGATGTAAATGTATAAAGAGTCCACTTGTACATGAGTCATATGAAAGGTAGTTAGAAATAGTAAGGTCCAAGTAACTTATATTCTTATATATAGGCCCTATAATGAATAGAAGATATATAGGAACATAGAGGAACACATATAGGTGTGTGTGTATGAAGCATAAATGCTACTTACTACAGAGTAGTGAGTAAGTACAATGTAGTTTCTATTACAGTTATGGAGTGTTCATTTCCTCCATTACATTGTATTGTACTATTTTCATAATTTTCCATTAATAGCATTTTTAATTAGTAGAAAGGGTTTTGAAATGGTCCTTGAACCTTTTAAAAATCGAAGAAAGAAGAAAAACCATTGGTCATAAAGCCAAAACATACCAAAGAAAAGGAGCAATAGACACAACTAAACATAAACAACTTAGGTAGAATGAACCCAAGCAAACAAACAACTACAAAGAAGGACAACCACAAGAGGGATAGTTACTCCACCATTTCCATCACATTACCACTTTAAAAAATGAATGATAATCAAAATTGAGGTGTGCTACTCAATGACAAGGTGGCTATTTCAGGCAAGTCCTAACTGAATCCGAGTCCTCGATTCAGCATAGGGAAAAAAAATTGTTTTTCAAAATATCTGGCTTCACAAGATTGTTCAAATACAAGGCAACCTTCCATGTGGTCTTATGGATTAAGCTGTGGTTGGTAGAATTGGAAGAGGTGAAGCCTCTTGATGGAATAAAATTCATCATGCAACCCAGTTTACATAAGGTAAATATCATCAGCATAATTTGCCATCTTGAGGTGCTACGGAAAATATATCTGCCACACATAAAGGATCTCCTCTATGACACCTATGTTGGCAAACCAATCTGCTACCTTATTCCCTTCTCTATAAACATGTTGGATAATGATATTGGAATACTTGTTTATAAGTCTTCCACACTCACCAATAATGTTGCACATATTCCACGATGGATATTCAATGGATTTGAGGTATTTTATGATGAATAATGAGTCTCCTTCAACAATGATATTGTCAATATTGAAACCATCCAGAATAAGCAATCCTTGGTAAAGGACTCTTGCTTCAGCCATATTATTCATTTTAAGGCCAATATTTTTAGCATAGGTGAAGAGAATTCTCCCACGATCATTTATGACTATACCTCCATCACCCACTTCTCTAGGATTTCCTTTAGCTACCCCATCGAAGTTAAACTTGATCCACTCTATAGGGGGAGGGGTCCACATGATACTAGACCTATCAACGTCAGAATAAGATGTGCTAGTTGAAAGGTTAGTAAGTTTGAAGTGAGAAAACAAATGAGACTCAAGGTTAGGTTTGGGGGCATCAGTGGATGAGACGAGTTGGGTATTCTCTATAGAAAAGGTGGTAATTCATAGGAAGACAGAGTGCAAGTCTTTAGCAATCCCATTGAAAATCCTATTATTTTTCTCTAGCCAAATTTACCACTAGTAGTGGTGTAAGCAAGAGGTATAAATAAAATTGAGTTAGGTATTGGTAAAGGGCTTGGGCCATTACTAGAATAAGAGAGTGAGTGATGACGAATAGGCTCAAGTAATGTTAACAAGATCAAATAGGTAATTTAGGATTGACAGCGAGATGGAGTATTCCAATAAAAGGTGGAAGGTTGATTCCCAATTTTATTTATAGAGATGACAACAATTAGGAATGTATAGGCCTATGGTGATTATATTATCCATGGTTAGGATTATATTTTGGGAAGCAAGCCACAAGAAAAGCTAATTTTAGGTGTCAAGTATTTTAGCCAAACAAATTTAGCTAAGACCTAGTATGCAACAAGTGGATCGTGGGAATAATATGTAAATTTGACAGTGAAAATACCTTTCTTAGATAATTTCCATATAGGGGAATCCATACTCTAATTGTTTGGGATAACACAAATTCTCAATAGTTTTTGAATTGTTTTTGCAGTTGCATGAATCTCATTACTAGAGTTGTTGGTAGGAAGGAGTTTCCACTACCAACAATTGGAAATTTGGGTAGTAAAATTGACAACTCTGCTGCCAAAGATACAATTAGTAATAGGCTTGAGAATAGTTGAGGCTTGGTTAATTTATAAGGGGTTGATACCTCAACCAAACATCTTTCCAAAATTTTATGAATATGCCACACCCAAGATGCCATCTTAGACCTTTCTTGATTATGTCCTTGGTTTGGATAGTTAAATTCTAGAAGTAGGGCCCACTGGGAAAGGGTTACTCATCCATGAAAGAATATCATTAGAGGTATTCTCATTTAACTATGTCTATCAAAGTAGCTTTATTATCATTTAAAATTCTCCAAGCTTGTTTCACCATGAGAGCCAGGTTCATCTTGTGCACTTTTTGAAGCCTAATCCACCATGGTATTTTTTGGAACAAACCCTATCCCACGCTACCAGTGGAAACCTTTTGTTGTTCTCATTTCCAGACCAAAGAAATTTTCTTTGAATTTGCTCAATTTTTTGCCCTATGGAAGATGGAACCTTGAAAATTGACATGCAAAATGTAGGTATGCTCTACAAACAAGCTTGAACCAGGGTGGCTTTGGCTGCTTGACTCAACATTGATTTTTTCCATCATGCCAATTTCTTGGTAACATGCTTAATGACCATAATTTACATGTTGGTAGAAGAATTCCCATGGAAAAGTGGGAGGCCAAGGTAAGTGGAGGGTAAGTTAGTTATGGTGCAGCCAAGAATCCTTTCAATTTTTATTTACCTACAAATTTGGGTGTTCATAAATAGAAATTTTCTTTTCTCAAAATAGGCTTTTTGTCCTATGGCCTCTTCATAGAAGTTAAGAATAGTTTTTATTATTTTGGCTTCAGGAATTGAGGACAAAGTGGTAAGAATGGTATCATCCATGAATTATTTATGAGTGGTTAGCCTAGAAATAGAAGAGGTTTTAATACCTGATAGAAGATCCAAGGAGCAAGCTTATTTAAGAGATATACCAAGGGATTCAACCATGATGATGAAGAGGAAAGGGGATAGAGGGTCACCTTACCTAACACTTATAAAACTCTTAAAATACCCAATAGGTGAACCATTGACAATAAAATAGAATCAAGTAGAGGAAATACATTCTTTGATTAGATCTATTCATTCCTCATGAAACCCAAATTTGGCTAACACTACAAGGAGGAAATCCCAAGAAATTCTATCGAAGGCTTTGTTCATATCAAGCTGTAGACACCTAAAAGTCGCACATGCTCATTCCTAGATTCTTGTAGATCTGCATAGACACTTGTAGGTTTGCATAGGCTATCCTAGGCTATCTTAGGCCATCATAGGCCATCATAGGCCATCATAGGCCATCGTAGGCCACCATAGGCCATCGTAGGCTACCGTAGTTATCCGTAGGTGCAAAACCTACAAAACTAGGTAAAATGCACCCAAAATGCTTTCTATCCACTAGGAGGCCACCTATTAGCTCCCTAAGGCAACCTAAGCCCTTTCCTACACCTAATTAGGGCCCCCATGGGACCATTCCCTACCAAAAACCCTAATTAGACTAATTAGGATTCTAATTTGTGATTGACTTTCACTTAAGTTACACTTTATCATTAAAGTGGGTTTAATTAGGATTAATGATCAAATTAGTCCTAAACATGTCCTCACACATGTGTGCACCCTAAGTTGGTTAGGATATTTCCTAGAAACCCTAATTCAACCCCCATCTAACCTAGGAGTTAGCTAACCCTAGTTAACCCTAATCCTTCCTCACACATGTGTGAGGATAGGATATTTCCTTTAGGGCATGTGAGAGGATGACTAAGCTTACCACCTCACAAACCCTAACCTAACCATGCTAGGATTTGACTCTAGGGTGTGGTATACTTAACTACCCCCATGACCTTGGTTTTTCCTATAAATAGAGGGTATTTTCCCTCATTTTACCTCTCTCACATTTTCAATCAACCTATCCAGACTCTATCGAAATCACACCAGAATCATCTTCTACCACTTTGCTTTCGATAAACAACATCAAACAACTTCTGGATCCCATCCAGATAGAAAATCTTCATCAGAATTCAACTACAGTCCAGTTCACCCCTAACCTATGAACCTAGGATCCAATTCATAGGCCGCCCTACGAACCGATCGTACAATAGGTCTACAACACCATATCAAGTATAAATCAATTTTAAATACTTTCTACAACATTTTCATTAGTTTACATCATGTTTTACTTCAGTTTTGAGTTGATTTGTCTTCATAACTAAGGGGCTTGACCAAGGCAGGCTCCCAAATACACTAACAACCTTTTGCAAGCCCAAAATAGGTACAAAAGGACATACACCAGTAGACTACCGGTGGCACACATGCACAAAAGCCCACCTTCATTGAGGAGCTCTAAAAAACACCATCAGATGCTTCAAATTTATGATGGAAATAGGGAATAAATATCTCCACTGAAAGAGAGACTTATTTTGTAACCCTACACTTTCAAAATGAATAAAGCAACATTATGAACAATATTTTATTTATTTTTATCAAATGGTTGTCTTTCAATCACTTCATTCTAGCATGCCCGATGGGACCCCCACTATGGTTGTTTTAGAATAGTGCTCAAACTAATCTAACTCAATTTTTAATTTTCTTTTGATGTTATAGGTACTCTAAACACAGAATAGAACCCAAAAAAGCCCTAAAACATAGTTCAGGCCCTCAGAATTAGAGTTTCAAACCTCTACACTCAGTTCACCCCCTAACCTATGAACCAACATCCAGTTCATAGGCCACCCTACGAACCCCACCAAACAACATCAAAATCACTTAAAATTGTAGGAGTCAATAGTAGAGACAATGGGAAGTTTATCTGATACAATAGAAGTCAGGTATTTTTCTCATAACTCCACTTTTTCATCATCTCTTTACGCAACAATTTCCACTTCAAATGCATCAGGTCATTGTGTGAAATTTCTATTTAAAACAAATCAATTAAAATTTTTAGTCAATTCTAAATCAATTAGATTAGGGTTTTGCAATCCTTTCATTTTATTTCCATTCCATTTTCAAATTTCCTTTCAAAATTACATTTAGGTTAAGTTGTCAAATTCCTTTCATGTCATGTCAAATTTCTTCCCAAATATCTTTTCAAATTTGCATTTAGATTAGGTTTTTGCATTCCTTTCTTTTCATTTCAAAATTCTTTGTCAAATTTATTTTCCAAAATCGCATTTAGGATTAATTTGTCAAATTTCCTTTCAAGTCACTAAATTAGGTTTCACTTTTCTTTCCAAAATCCTTAGGGTATCTTTCCAATTTCTATCAAAATTTGTAAATCAAATTTCAAATCTCTTTCCATGTCATTAGGTTAGGTTTTCAAATTGCTTTTTCAAAAATCGCATTTAGGTTAATCAGTTCAATTTCTTTTCAAATCATTCAATTAGAATTTCAATCTCTTTTTGCAAAATCAATTTCAATTTCTTTCATGCTTCTAGATTAGGGTTTCAATTCCTTTTCACATATTTTAGCATAAAATTTCAATCTCTTTTTGCACAAATCAATTTCAATTTCTTTCATGCTTCTAGATTAGGGTTTCAATTCCTTTTCACATCTTTTAGCATAAAATTTACATCTCTTTTTACACAAATCAATTTCAATTTCTTTCATGCTTCTAGATTAGGGTTTCAATTCCTTTTCACATCTTTTAGCATAGGATTTACATATCTTTTTGCAAATCAATTTCAATTTCTTTCATGCTTCTAGATTAGGTTATTCTTTTTAAATTTCATATTTTCATCTCTAATTATTTCAATTCCTTTTCACATTTTTAGAATAATTTAAATTCTTTTATTTTTTATTATTAATTCTTTTTTTTTTTCTTTTCAAAATCAATTTCAATTTCTTTCATACTTCTAGATTAGGGTTTCAATTCCTTTTCACATTTTAGCATAAGATTTACATCTCTTTTAAATTAATTTCAATTTCTTTCATGCTTTTAGATTAAGGTTTCAATCCTTTTCATTTAATTCTTTTTAAATCAATTTCAATTTATTTCATGCTTCTAGATTAGGGTTTCAATTCCTTTTCACATATTTTAGCATAGAATTTAAATCTCTTTTTGCAAAATCAATTTCAATTTCTTTCATGCTTCTAGATTAGGGTTTCAATTCCTTTCACATATTTTTAGCCTAGAATTCACATCTCTTTTTGTACAATCAATTTCAATCTCTTTCAGGTCTTTAGATTAAGGTTTCTATTTCCTTTGTTCACATGCTTCCTCTCTACTTGCTTGCACATTTCATAGAATAGATCTCTTTTTGTTTTCCAAAAAGGCACATAGGACTAGTTTCATTCTAAAATGCATCTAGATCTAGTTTCATTTTGAAAATGCATCTAGGATTAGTTTCATTTTGAAAAGGCATCTAGTTAGTTGTTTTGCTTTCACCCCTAATGGTAATAAATACACCATCACACACACACATGGCATACATAGTGGTGATATTGGAATTCATCCCCAATCCATCGCTCGAGACTAGTGATATTGGAATTCATCTCCTTCCACCAACTCCCCCCTAGACACCATAGTAGCCCCTAGGAGCAATTTTTTGGACTTCATCACCAGAAAATCCCCTACTCTTGAGACTAGTTTTTTAAAATTCATCATCAAAAGGGACCTTCAGAGTAGGATAGGGTTAGACGCCTTTGTTCATAAGGCTCATATAATTAGTGAATAGGTAACTATCATTCTTGACTAAGCCCACCCGAGGGTGAAGCGAAAGCATGGGTATGCTAGTAGCAGGTCTTAGACAGTGCCACCTCTTCTCGTGAGAGGCTTTTGGACTCATCAGAGCATTTTGAGTTCCCCCTTATTTGGTTATCATTTTACTGCACCTTTACATTAGGTTACCATTTGCCTATTGAGACATTGTTCTATTCTGTGCACCCTTGGGTGTTGTAGGAGGTTTCATGTCGATGATATTCCTATTATTTCTAGAATTTCACCCCACTTCCCATGATACTTTCTAGAGGTATATTTCAAACATCAAAACACACAAAACAAACAAACATTTATTTCTTTTATTAGCACTAATTCCAATTACGCCTTGTTTTCTACCCTCACAAAACTAGTTTCAACACATTTTCTTCTAGAAATCCATATATTGGATATCTACAGTCAATCACTAATAGTTTCCTATTAAAATTCATAGTCTAGACCCAGTTCATAGGTCAACCTATGAACTAGCTCCCAGTTCATATAGCACCCTATGAACTCTATTTTGACACATAAACTTCACAAATTTCATAAGGTTACTCCAAAACCTCACACAAAGCACACCCAAAACCTCATATTTCTATTTTTGAGTAGTTTTGAGCACCAATTCATAATACACAACACCATGCCTATTGTCACCCATAGTCAAGTGCATGAGCAAGCACATCTTGAGGAGGAGGCTTCTTGTGCCACTTCTAGTCAGTCCATCCCTCCATTCATAAAGGGTAAATCCACATTCACTACAGACCTCCTTATAGGTTCTGATTCACTTCACATACACACTATGTCTCACGGTGAGACTTCTACCCTAGGTGATACCCTCACCACCTCATCTGGTGAAGATCATCCACTTCTTTCCTGCTCACCTTCACCTAATCCACCTTCCACATTCTATGACCACATAATCTATACTGCTCTAGGACACCCACCTCCTTTCTTCACTATCGAGGAGGAGACTCCACCTACCTCACCTACCTTTGCACATCCCTTCTTTCAGAGCTTATCTCAGTCCCTCTTTGAGAGTGACTCCTCCTTGCTCAATCATACTCACCCCAAGGTTGCATCATTCACCCCTACCATAGGGATGATCTCAGATCCCTCATCTTCCACTTTGAGCACTCACATGCCCTCATCTCAAATCCCCTCACAACAATATGCACCACCCACATCATCATACCAGTACACTTCTCAAGTGTCACAACCACCACTCTCCCAACAATCCTTCTTCCCATATTTTGATGTGGTGTCACAACCACCTCCTCCCTCACAACAATTCCAATATCAACAACATCAACAGACCCCATCTCCTCAATCATGTGTGAACACTTTCACCATACCATATTCTCAAGCTCCTACCTTTGAGGCCTACACTCCTTCATCATCACTTCCTCCACCTACATCCTACCCTCCTAGAATGTATGGTATCCCATCTTCTATTCCACCACCATCTTCATCTACTCCCATTTTTTGACTCCCTCCACCTCCTCCATTTTGGGCTCCATCTTCTAGTCCCCTTCCTACCTATGATCCATGACACTCATCCTCTCCCACTAATCCCCCATGCTATTCTACTCTACCTACCTTCTCCACTTATCACTCTTCTAGTCAGATGTAGGTACCATATTTTGACACCTCATCTCACCCACCACTTGCACCATCTATCTAGACACCACTACCTCCACCACCACCTACTAGACCTACATTTTTCACTCCACCTCCTTCTTGGTCATCATCCCCTACAGCCCAACCATTACAATAGGCCCCTCTCTAGCAGATCCTAGTGCAACAACCACAAACCCTACAACCACAATATTACTACCCCTAGTAGATGCCTACTCCACAATAGAGTGTCCCATCAACTTTGACATCCTATGCCATTCAACAATCACATCCATAGGCACCATTGCAATACATTCCCTCTCCACATTGGGAAGAACAACAACTCCAATACCCACCCCATTCTTAGGCTCCAACTACCTCAACACAATCCTTTACACCTCTAGCACCCAAACTTCAACTTTTGCAAGAAGAAGTTAAGATGCTAAATCTTCGTACAACTGGTTATGGGCCATAAAAACCCACATACGATGAAATTTACAATGAGCCAATCCACCCTTTAGTTCCTATCCCTCCTTACCTTTATCACTTTGAGATCCCAAAGTTTGATAAGTACAAAGGTAAAGAGGATCCTCATGAACATATCAGCAATTACCGCTCTACTTGCTATCAGCTTCATAGTAGCAATCCCCTCATGTTATGTACCTTCTCCCTCTCACTTGGGGGACAAGCCCTTGATTGGTACAACATGCTTCCATGCCATAGCTTGTTCACCTTTGAGAAGTTGGCCAATTCATTCTTAGAATATTTCTCCATTAATATCAAGAAGAAAATCAACTTCTCTGATGTCTACGCCTTACGATAGGCCGATGATGAGCCCATTATAGAATTTATCTCTCGATGGAGATCAATCATCCATGACCTAGCTCATAGCCTCCCATCTATAGAACTAGTTACACTCTTCTCCAAGAGTTATCACAAACATATCTCCACTTCCTTACAACTTCATCAAAGCTGCACATTTGAGGAAGCTATCACTCAAGCCAAGGTCATCAAGGACATCAAAGTCCAATATAGAAAGATTAAGCTTAGGAAGAAACCATCATACAACTCCAACTTTTGCTTCAACCGAAATGCACCAAATCAACCCTTCCCTAGACCACCATAAACTAATCAAGTGGCAGTAGCTTCTTCGACTTCTTCATCCATCGCATGACCTCCTCCATAGTAGTAGTTATTCTAAACTAATGCACCCCTTCCACCTAAACCACAACAAACTCATAGCCTTCATCCAAAGCTTCCATAATACAATTTGACCCCACTCTCTAAGCCCTTGCCAACTCTATTCCAGAGATTATACGATGCAGGTCATATTACCCTACCAGAAATTCGACCTATAGATCCAAACCAACCCAAGCCTCAGGGGTATATTGAGCAGGCCTTCTATGCATACCATTGATAACATGACCATGATATAGAATCTTGTCACTCCTTTCATGGTCTTGTCCAAGACCTCATTGATCGGGGTACCATTCAAGTCATAAACCCCCTCACACCACAAAACCAAAATTTGGGTATCTATCAAAACCCATTACCTAAACATAGGGGGACCAATCCCCAAGGAGCCTAATCAAATTCCCAAGGGCAACCCCGATAGGTTAACAATGTTCAATATGACCCTCCTTCACATGGTGTAGTTGGCATGATCAACCTTACAACTCGCACTCAACGCTATCCACCATGCCAGGATGCACCTATAGTATCCCCTCCAGTACCTTTTACATCATCGCAACCCTCGATAGCCTCAAATGTTTCACCATAGTTACCTCAAAACATCATCACTATCCATGGTAGCCTTACACATCAGTTACATAATACCCCTACTAGGCTATCTATTTTTGACCTTTTACAGTAATCTCAACCCCATCACGAGGCATTGAATGACATCCTTCGATCCATTGATCTTGAAACCCATGACACAAATGCA
Organism: Wollemia nobilis; assembly: GCA_028583015.1. Classification (NCBI taxonomy): domain Eukaryota; kingdom Viridiplantae; phylum Streptophyta; class Pinopsida; order Araucariales; family Araucariaceae; genus Wollemia; species Wollemia nobilis. Next base: position 3,434,172 of record JAQPPZ010017058.1, read on the forward strand.
TTTGTGAATTTTATCAGGAACATCCCATGCTACCTTCAACCTTCTATTAGTTTCCATGACCATGAGATTACAGAGCTCATAGGTGAAGGAGCTGACCCTCCTCTCCACATACAAGCAACCATCAATGACATCACCTACAAGCATGTCCTTGTTGATACCAGTTCATCCATTAGTATCATTTCTACTACCACCCTACATCACCTTCACATTCCACCCACTCACTTTACCACCCCATCGCTCGACCTTCGAGCATTCGATGGTTCCATGCGACCCACTATAGGCTCCATTGTCCTACCTATCTGCGTAGGTGTCTAAACCATCTCCATTTTATTCCACATCATTCAAGGTGAGATGCAATACAATATCTTGCTCGAACATCCATGGATTAGAGACATGCAATGTGTTCCCTCTACCTTGCATCATTATCTCAAGTATGTCTATGAAGGACTTGTTCATTGTGTTCCTACCGATGGGGACCCCTTCAAATTCTACAACATTGTAGACCTTCCACCAAGACCCTCATCATCCTCTACTCAGGTTCTTCCCATTCCTTCTCATCATTCAATAGGAGCATCTACATCTTCTTCTATACCAACCTCATCCCCACAACAATCATTAAGAACACGTACACATTCCCCTCCATCTATGCCCACACCCCTCTCATCATCTATCATAGAACTTCATCCTACTACCATACCTTTCTCACCACCTTCCTCATGGCCTCCCCCTCCTTCTCAACCATCCTCTTCCATAGATCTACCTCCTACACCTCCACCTTTTTCACCACCCTCATCATGGCCTCCTATTACATCTCACGCATCTTCCTCTACAAAACCTCCTCTCCTTCCCACTCCTCAAACACCCCCACTTCATTTTCATCCATGACCATGGTCTTTTACATCTTCTCATAGCTCGATGCCTACACCTCCTCCCCCACCACATAGTTCCCACATGCGAACCATCCCATTCCTTCCACCATGGTTGAATGCCATGATTGGGAACAATGAGCCTCCCACTTAGATGCTCAATTACTCCATTCTTCTCCTCCCATCATTCATGATTCCTAACTGGCATCATCTTCCTCTAATTCTAATTCACCACCTCGATCCCCAACATGTACGATGCCTCGAGTGTCAATTTTCATGACAAATTTTAGGCCCAATGATTATAACATTCAGGATGCTCATGTGTGACCCTCAACAATCCAATCTATGCATGATTTTGGTCATCCTTCAACTTTAATACTAACCATCAGTACCATTGTGTGACTAGGTCCTCCTGACAATCATACCAACTTCATTTATGCAGGCCTAGACTCATCGCTCCCAACCACTATACCTCCACCACCACAATCTAGTTTCTATGGCACTCTAGACCACATGTCCAACCCTCAATTCACCTTACACTACCTTCAATATTTTCATTGGCATGGATTTGGACTAGGCTACTATGAGCAAGGGTTACACATGCCTATCAACCCCCATGTTCAATCACCCATAGACAAATCTGGCCTAGGTTATCACCCTACAATCATTCATACACTCGAGGATGAACTCCAAGATCTCTCCCTACATCCCACACCAATTCCTACACACTCATTGGAAGAATACATCGACATGGATATCCTAGATGAGAGTCCATCTCCTCATTCTACCATCACCATTCCATGCAGCTTCTTCCAAGACACATCTTTTGCTGATACCACATCTGCTTATTGTATTGATGTGCTAGTTGACCAATTTATTACCTTATCCCTCATAACTCCTCATCTAGAGTGCAACACTTCACCTCCTCCTCCATCACCTATACATCTAGCCATACCATTACCTACTTACCGATAGCTTCATCAATCCACAACTCGACCTCGCTCTCCACCCATGGTTTTACATCCACCATTAAACCTACCACGATATTCAAATGCTTCTAAATCTTCATCATCAGACTCATCATCTTCTATAACCTCTACTACTTCCATCAACATGGTCGATGTGGATCTATTCTCACCACTTTGATACACATCTCATATGATTCATGATGACACACCAAACCCTAATTTCATCGACTTCACTCACATTTCACCAATGCCTTCACCATAAGACTTCTTGCTATCACCCCCCATCTTGCATACTGTGAATGCTCCTTCACCATCTACCCCACCTCACATCCCATGGGTTCATCACACTAACATATATTTAGATGATGAATTTGAGTTACCCAAGGCTATCGATGACCTCCATCTTATTCCAATCCTAGAACAACTTTGATATGGTTCCCACATGCTTGTGGAAGACACCATCGATGTCGATATTGGTGATGACCCCAATAATCCACATATTGTTAAACTCATCACTAACCTCTCATCAGAGGAGCGCATCCTATTTACCACTTTCCTTAAGGAATACATTAGAGTATTCATTTGGTCCTACATGGATATGCCTAGACTTGATCCCTCTCTCGTGGTTCACAATCTCACTCTCGATAGCGATGCCAAACCCGTCAGATAGAAATTGTGATGTATGCATCCTATAATTGCATTGCTAGTAAAATTTGAGCTCCAAAAGCTCCTTGATGTAAATTTCATCCAACCTATTGATTACCCAGAATGGGTTTCCAATATGGTATTGGTACCTAAACCCTCTAATGAAGTTCATATATGCACTGATTTTCATGATTTGAACAAAGCTTATCCCAAGGACAAATTCCCTCTCCCAAACATTGACTCACTAGTTGATGCTATCATAGGCCATGAAATGATCTCCCTCATGGATGGATTTTTTGGTTACAATCAGATTAAGATCAACCCCATCGATCAACACAAAACATCATTCACAACCCCCTAGGGGACTTTTTGTTATAAGGTCATGCCTTTTGGCCTTAAAAATATTGGGGCAACGTACCAGCATGCAATGACCTATATCTTTCATGACTACATGCATAAAATCATGGAAGATTACATTGATGATCTCATCACCAAATCCAAAGAACATTCACAACACCTTGCTGATCTACGCAAGATCTTCGATCACCTTCTAGAGCACAATGTTCATCTCAACCCAAAGAAATGTGTCTTTGGTGTTACTTCTAGTAAAATCCTAGGGTTCATTATTTCTCAATGAGGCATTGAAGTAGACCCCAACAAATTCAAAGCCATCATCGAGATGCCTCCACCCACCAATCTCAAACAACTACGCAGCTTGTAGGGCAAAATTCAATCTATTCATCATTTTATTGCCTAGTTATCAGATAAGTGCAAGCCATTCAATCATCTTCTACAAAAGGGGGTCACCTTCAAATGGGATGCAAACTATCAACAAGCCTTTGATTCAATCAAAGCCTACCTCACTTCATCACCAGTCCTATCTCCCCCACACCCATAGCTACCATTCATCTTGTACATTTCCACTATAGATTTTGCACTTGGCACATTGCTAGCTCAAAATAATATGCTCAATCAAGAGCAAGCCATATATTACATCAATCGTACGCTAGTCAACTACAAAACCTGATACACATACATGGAAAAGCTATGCCTAGTTGTAGTCTTTATGACACAAAAACTATGCCACTATATGCTTAATCACACCATATTTATCATCGCTCATGATAATCCGCTCTGATATATGATGAACAAGAGTTATCATAACTCTCGCACCACCAAATGGATTATGCTCCTCACTGAATTTGACCTCAAGTTCATTTCTCAAAAGTCCATCAAAGGATAGGTCATCACTGACCAACTCATCGAGGCTCCATTACCCAATAATCAACCACTCCTTATTCAGCTCCCTGATGATTCCATCTTCCATATCATAGAAGTTGAAGAGTATGTCGAACCAGAAATACCAACTGACTTAACACTTTTCTTTGATGGCTCCCATTGCACTCACGTTGGGGGTGCAAGAATTATATTCTTCACACCTGATGGGGAACCTCTCCCATTTTCATTCAAATTAGGGTTTCCCTGCACAAACAACAATGCAGAATATGAAGCTCTCATTCTTGGTTTAAAGTAGGCACATTCTATGCACATTAGATGCCTTCACATCATTGGTGACTCCCTCCTTATCATCAATCAAGTCCAGGAGATTTGGAAATGCCACTGCCTAGTCCTCCAACAATACAAATAGATTGCCCAACAACTCCTCACCCAACTCGAGTGGTATGATATCGAAGCCACTCCACACTCATCAAATCACTTCACCAACACAATGGCTTCCTTGGGATCATTAATACCACAAAACCCCCTCTCTAACACAATGCACGTGTCCATTCATACTCTAACATAATCCACTATTTCATCTTCACCTCCCATAGATGATGATGGCATCCATGTCATCCATACTGAACCACATGATCCTTGGTTTTCATAAATTAAGGATTATATCAAATTAGGCTTTCTACCTTGTGACTTACCACATGCTCATCATCGAGCATTCAAACAATGGGTGATCCATTACACACTGCTGGGGGATATCCTGTATCACCATAGTCATGATGGTATTATTTTGCATTGCCTAGAACCACATGAAGCTCAATGAGTGGTCCAAGAAACCCATGATGGCACTTGTGGTGGTCACTTCAGTGGCATGGCTATCACAAAATGCATTTTATGCATGGGCTACTATTGGCCCAAAATGGAACATGACTATTGTGAGTATGTAAAGTGATGTATCAAGTGTCAACAACATGCTAACCTCACACACTTACCCTCACAAGCACTCCAACCTATCCAATCAATGTGGCCTTTTTCCCAATGGGGTTTAGATATTATCAGACAGATCTTGCCTACTTCATCAAGCAACCATAAATTCATTATCACTACCATAGAATACTTTACAAAGTGGGTCGAAGCCATCCCACTCATTCAAACTATGAGGGCCAAAATCATGGCATTCATCACTGACCATATCATATGTCACTTTGGAATCCCTTCACAAATCATCTTCGATAATGACACTCCTTTCAAAAACAAAACTATTCATGCCCTATGCGCTAAATTTAACATTCACCATAGCTTCTCTACCCTATACTACCCATAAGGTAACAACCAGGCTGAGGCTACCAACAAAACCATCTACTCTATTCTTCATAAAATAGTCACAGAATCTCATCATGATTGGCACAATCAAATGCCATTAGCCTTATGGGCCTATCATACGAGCATCCACACTCCCACTAGGGCAACACCCTTTTCTTTGGTTTATGGCATCGAAGCCATTATGCCTCTCAAACTCGAAATACCATCTTTATGCATCTCCATGAAAGACTTCATTGATGATGACACTGCTCATCAAGCCCACCTCGACCAATTAATGCTCTTGGATGAGCATCACATCCATACCATAGAACACACTCGTGTCTATCAAGATCATCTTCATCATACCTACAATAGTAAGGTACACCAACATGAGTTTCAGATCGGTGACCTAGTTCTCAAAGAGAATCAATAGATCACAAGTCAGCCCCACCAATAGTGAGACAAGTTCACTCCCAATTGGCTAGGCCCATACATCATCACACACAAATTCAGTTTTGATACCTATCGATTGGAAAATCTCAAAGGACTCACCAAACCTGAACCCATCAACATAATTCACTTACACACATTTAATGCCTAGCCTATCTAGGTACACATCACCACAAATTGCACATACTATCATCATAATATTGTACATATCACTTCACTCATAGATTCACAACCCACATCACACTAAACACACAACTTTCACTTTCTATTACACAACAGAAACACTTTTTTTTTATGTCATTTTTATGTTGTTGGTATCTTGTGGTTTTGCAGGTCTCTTATCACTAGCTACGACATCTTCCATGGAGATACATTGTTCTAGGTTTACACTTCCAACATACCACTCCCCCATCATGTAGGACCTTTAGACACTACCTTCAATACCAATCACCCCTACCAACCTTGCCATACCTCCTAGTCCTATTCACATACATCAGGCATCCCCATCATCACATTCCAATCACCACACTTCACCCCAACATCACTCACCCGACCATAGGGATTCTTCCTATTCCCCTCACTTTGATGATAGCCAAATCTCCTTGTCCTCATTTGTAGATAAGGAGGAACATTCTCACCCACCAGAATCTCATGCACAAGGACCATCCCCCCTCACTTGGTTGATATGAGAGATCCATATCTACCACCTTCTCTAGCTTAACAACCTTCACTAGGATACTATCCTCCTAATAGGGGAACCACACCTCTTCACACACACTCTTCAGGACTACCTCCACCCCTACCGAGTGGGATGTCACCTTACGACCAATACCTTCATCAACATGCCACCCAAGCTACCTCTATGTGTGTTCCCCCATCTCATACACATCACTATCTACAACTATCTCCAACACCACCTATACTCCAAACACCCCCATCTCCACTCCATGGCATTCTACTTCAACCTACTCTACCACCAACACAACAATTTCAATCTCCCCTTCTTCTTCTCGTTCATTCTCTTCTTCATGCCCATACCCCAACTCCATTTACACACTAGAATATTGATCCCCACCTACCTCAATTCTATCACCTCCTCCCATTGATATCCAACACATCCTCTCTCACCTCGACAACCTCGAGTCACACTTGAGTCATTATCACTACCATTCCTCTCCCCACCATTCTACCATGGCCTACGTCCCTTCACCTTCTTCTAACCCAATCCCTCTCTCATATGAACCTTCACTAAACCCTAGATCCCAAATCCAACCACTCATTCCTACCCCACCTTCCTCACACTCATCACCATTTGCAACATACATATATACCATGCCTATCCGTTTCACACCTCTCTCCCAAACATTTCACCAATTGCTCCACCAAGACCTCCTATTTCTACCTGATATTTGCCCTGTCGATCCACTACATCCTAAGCCATGAAACTACAAAGAGAACCAATTTTACATTTATCATCATCAACCAGGGCATGACATCGATGCGTGCCACACTTTTGAAACCCTTGTCCAAGACATGTTGTTCAATGAATCCCTCCCATAGCCCGAACATGCTCTCTCTCCTACTCAACTTCAGAGCCCTCCACATCATCTTGTCCCTCACCCTATACCATCACATGAATCTTTTACATCCACACCTCATTATTTCCAATAGTTATCCAACTACATAAATTACCAAAATCCTAGTCACCTCGTCACTTCACCTAGTCATTCACGACCTGATCCCCATCACTTCACACAGTCTTAGCTTGCTTTCTCCTCTTATTTCTTCTTCCATTCTCTTTCTTCATTTCTATTTGGCATTGTTGTATGGTCATGCTTCGAGAGGCTACATACCTATGCTAATTTTACCCTTTTCTTCCTCTTCTTCTCATCTTCTTTTCTTCGTTGCTTCACTCATTCTTCTTTGTTGCACTTCTTCATTCTCGTTTTCCTCTACATCTCTTCTCACTCTCAATTTTCCTTGTTTTCACTATCACATGCATTCTCCCATTTACATACTTCTCTCATATTTGCTACATCCCCCCCACATGCTAGGGCAACCATTACCATGACTCCCTCTTCTCATCATTTCTTCACACACCCATATCTTTCAACATGGTTTCTAATCTCATCTAGTTAAGTCTCACAAAATTCCTCTTGTAGATACTTTCCTTCCATGTCATATCTTTCACACTACATCCATTGTCTATATGCATCACTCTTCTTTTACATTTACATTCATGTTTGTATATTCCCCCTATAGAAATGCACCCATGGTAGGAATAATATACACACTTGTTAGCATTACCACTTGGATGTCCACTCCCCTTCTCAGGATTATAGAGTATATGGTGTATTGCATGATTTTGACCACTCACTAGTTAAGTCAATCAAACATCACCTCTAGCTGACAAAGTTCTTACTCTCCTTACAACATCTCTTGGTTGGTTCAACTTCTTTCAGGGACCATTCACACATGTCATATCTTTAAAGCAAATTTTGAGTCTAGGGAAGATAACACCTTGCATAGATATCACCATCTAGCGAATGGTTTCCCCTTCTCATCCTATCATTTGCATGATCAACATACGACCTAGGGATAAACAAAGGGATAAGCATAAGAAAAAATTAAAAAAATGGGTAGAAAACAAAATCCAATGCCCACATACAAAAAAAAAGAGAAAAAGAGTACCACAAAAAGAGAATAAAAAATGAGGGGCAGAAAACAAAAGGAAAAGCCTCCAAAGAAACACCACTGTTATGCTTCATCTCCTTTGGTCCTTAGGTTTAACATAACATCATGGGATGATTTCCATCGCCAACTATAGGCTCTAAGTGCCTACCTGCCAGTGGAATAGTCTTACAAGTGGTGACACATCTGTCACATTAGTGACCTTCTTTTGTATAGATCACTGTGCACTTGTGGATGAGCTAGCTACTTTGGCTATGTTTACAATGGGTTAGTCCTACCTCCCTCAAAATGGATAAATGAACATCACTTATTGCACACACTAGTCCCCGATAGACTTTGACCCAGTCAAGTTAGTTATGAGTTGTAGATGGACCTTGCTCAGTTCCTCATGAGGTTTGATTACTATAACTATGATTGTCAAGATTATTGCATAATCCCTATACCATCCTACATCCCTAATATTATAGAATGGATCACATTACCACCGGTTATGCTACGATATGAGTGCTTCCTCTATGCATTTTAGCATACACATACATGCATCATTGCATCTATCCTACATTCATTCATTTACATTTACATCATTCTACATTACATCTACACTACAGTGATATCATTCTCCTAAATGCTACCACATGCACATATATTCATTCATCATACATTTACCTATCAATATTCTACATCACACATACATTCAAATCAAATCATGACACATATATAAAGCCATGACAAAATATATGTATATATATATATATTATGATAAAAAATACCCTCAAGCTACAAAAATGGAATACATCCATAGCACATCTTAGCCCTACTGATCACCAGGAGTCTCACCACTCCCCTCCTGAGCCACCATCACTTGCTCCATCCCATGCCTTCTGTCACCCCACTCGACTCTAATGTTGCCACCACCTACCCTACCATAGGTACCACTGACCTATCTACATCTAGGCCAACTCCCACTACCTAAGATATCGCTAGTACTGCTATCCTCAACTCCCTCAACACTATAGATGGTGTGCTCCATTGACTCTACTATGATTACATTTATGTCCATGATCATGATCTCAATCTCGATCATGACCCACCATAATCTGGAAGTGGGTGCCCATACGAAACTAAGGTAAGCTCACATTGTAGCCTCACCACCCCCTCCTCTCTAAACAACCTTGACACATCCTTATGTGCCTTCTATAAATGATCTACCTCTACCCTCAAAGCAACCACCTCCATCGTAACCTACTCCCCTACTCTCACATGCTACCTCCTCTCATTCCTATTGCTACCTCTGTATCTCAACACACAACTCTACCACCTCTACCACATGAGCAACTCACTCGACATCGCTATTCACCTCCACCTACTACACCCTAGCAACTTCTACCTTCAATCTATCCCTAGTAGCATAGCATCTACAACCAGGTGATGCAAGCCCTCTACAACCTTAATGTACCTCACCTCCTCTACCTTGAGCCACCTACGTAGCTCCACACACCATATCTCCAACTCCCTCCTCTCTATGTCACTCACCTACTCAACTACCACTAACCTCTCCTCTAGCTCACGATGCTCCTCTCTCCATTTCCTCAAATCCAAGGCCCAATCTACCTCACTCTCATGTAAGCGCCCCTCTAGATGTTGTACTCTCTCCTGTAACACCAAAAACTCCTCCTCAACATCCATCCTCTCCTGCACATCTAAAGGTATGTCCCCCATATCTCTAGTATCATCATCTCCCATATCATCACCCTCCTCCTCCATAGGCACTGTATCATCCAAGGGTTGCTCTCCACCACTAGCCTATCGATCTAATGACCTCCCAATAGGAATACCAGACCCATCATCTCGATGTTACCTCTATCATCGAAGAGGCTCCTCTACCTCATCCTCTGATCCTCCCTCTAGCCTAGGCCTAACTCCTCCTGGTGCCTATCCCCCTAGTGTAGGCAATCCACCTACTAGTTGCACCTAGTGATCAATCACTCCAACGCTTGGCTCCCAACTCTGTGTGGCCCACCATGCATCATACTTAGGCATAGTCCCTATATCATCCACATTGGGAATCACCATTGGTGGATCCCTCTCACCACTCTAGGGGGTACTATAGGTCACTCTCCCCGATCACCCCACCTCCTATAGATCACAACAACTACATCCGGTATCCCCTATCGCAACCCAAACTGATGCATGACCCTACTAAAGGGAAAGAACTTTGCCTATCATGTATACCACCCTACCACCCATCACCCTTAGTGAATCACTCCCAGTTGCTCCCCATCCTTCTCCCACACCACCCCACCCTTCCAAGGCCTCCATTGAATATGCTTAGGCTCCAAAGAGCCAAACTGTATCCTCCAAAATAAATAATCTCCCTCATGTGGCATATTTAGCATAGGGGTATAGTATTCCTAGTGTGGAGATGATTTTATAGTGCTTAGAATGATCAATTTACTATCTCTAACTTGTCTACCAAATGATACAATCGTACAGTTCCTAAAACTACCATTTTACGCCTAATGTAGAACTTGTACGGAAGTCAGTTCAACACACTGTATGATACCAAATAATACAGTGACATGGCTTGTATGATTATACACTTAACCAATCCTTAATATTCGGTTTTTCAGTCTAACGTACACAATTTTGTAATCAATAAGTTGATTCCACAAAATTGCCAAATCGGGTAAATTATCTTCAATCTCCTAAATTGCCAAATTGGGTAAGTTGTATTTGTACGATTTGTACGAAATATGGTGTACGATCCATATAAAAATAAAGTACATCCAAGTGCTAAATGGGATACTCTAATTGTCCAATATCTCTCATATAGGTTTTGCAAGGGTTTAATATACCAATTAATCCTTTTCCTGTAACATGCAAAACATATCAATGGGGCTTGAGAGAGATGCAAATCCCATGGCTATGTCCAAAAAATGTACAGTAGGGTTAAATCCATATTCAATAATACTACCATCATCATAGATCATTTTATAAGCTTCAACAGTGTTGGATTAATCCATTCTCTCACCACAAGGCATAAACCAGTCAAAATATTCACCAGAAAGTACATACAACATCATTAAGCCATCAATTGTCCTTCATCCATGCCAGAATCATACACAACCTAGAAAATGTAACTATGCTCATGTGTATATTATTTTATTATAAATTCACTTACAACATGGCTGATCTACAACACTTATAGCTAGAACTTAGAACATAATAGCATAACTCAGTTAGATTACAACCAACAATTATCTAGACCTACAAAATTGAAAATGGGGCCTCATATAAAATTGTCCAGGCCATTCAAAAGTGGTTCCTAAAGCAATTAGTTATTTTACAACCATCCATGCATAACAAAATGCATTAATTAAGACTTTTACTAAGTCTAACACCTTAATTATCAAACCTATGTGCCATTTCAACCCAAAATTACATGTCCCATGCATTTCACTGTATTTCAATGTGCCTTGTATGGTTTACCTTTTACTTGTATGGTTTAACCTCCTATTTGTATGGTTTAATCATACCTGTACGATTTGAAAAACTTGTACAAACTGTAAAAATTGTAAAAATTGAGCAAATCTCTTTTGTCACTTTCTCTTCTTTTAGGAGGTGGATTTGCTGCCTACATCTACCCTCCCCTTTACTTTGGTCAGTGTCCTCACTGACTGACCTTTCTGATTCAGTTGTACCTTGTAGTCCATAGCTAACTCTTGCAAGTTAGTCACTTTGGTTTGAAGAATTGCATGCTAATTTTTCAACTTGGTTGCATAGCTTCCCATTTCCACTGCTCTTGCCCCATGGAAATGAGCCTTCTCTTCAGCAATCTTCAAGAATTCCATAATTTACTTTTCTCAATTAGTGGAACTCCTCTTCAACCTCTCCTACAACTCTTTAATAATTCTGTAATGTTTGAGTCACTATTGGTCATCAAATCCACACAGGAAAGGACTTTCAGTGGGTTTGCACGCCCTGGACCTGCGACCAACATTGAAAGGCCGAATGGAAGAGATTCCCCTTGTGCCAATATCCGAAGAAAGGCCCGATCCTATACTAATCTACTTTTGGGGCTTGATACAAGAGTGCAGGAAAGAAATAAACAGAGTAAGGGTTAGGAAAAGAAATAAAAAAGGGTAAGGGTTAGAGAAAGAAATGAAAAGAGTAAGGGTTAGAAGATGATGATTTAAGGTGGGAGAGAACAGGAAGCATGATTACTAACTAACAACTTGAATAGCAGCAAGAAATACCAAGAATAACATGAAATAAACAAAATGTCGAACTTCCTATGTATCCTCTGGACGGGTTCGTAGGGTTCTCCTTTCTCTCTCGCTGGAATTCAAGATTCAAAGTAACAGCGATCGAGATAAGGGAATAATAGAAACATCAATCCACCAGGCAGCATAAAGGAAAGTGATAAGGCATTTTTCCTCTCGTATGTATCCTTCAGGGTGAATTTCAGGGGTTCAGTCCCCGGTCGCACACCGAATTCAGGATTCAGAGTCTCAGTACGCAAACGAGAAAAGACAAAAGAATTAAGCATAGAAGGTAGCATAAAAGAGAGAAATAGAGCACACAAGTCTTTAGTATTATACGCAAGACATCAAGTTATAGCAGATTTCTAGCAGAAATTTCCCCCCCTTTTACATTACAATGCCTGGGTTTTTATAGAGGACCCGACCCTCTAAATCATAATTACATAGAATGGTGAAGTATTCTTGAGATCTGAGAAGTCGGCTTCTCGTAGCCCTCGAGACTGAGCTTTCTAATCCATTACTAGAATGGGCAGCTGTGATCGGGTCAACCGCTAAAACATGCATTGATGAACCGCCTGAGTATCCTTGGTGCAATGTTCGAGTGGCTGCCATGCTCGTCGAACTTCTCCTTCAAGGACTGACACTTCGCTTACAATTGCCAAAAAAGAATAGCGAGCTTATTGGGCAAGAAAGAATGCATTTACGAGGCACTTGATTGTCTCAAGAAAATACCCGGCTTGAAGTGCATGCCCATCATGAAAAAGCAACATGTCACGATATCACGACATTTCTATGCCTTTGTCTTCTTTCATTGCTTTGAGTCGTGAAAACATGACATGTCGCGATATCGCGACAACTTTTCTTTCTGGCACTTCTCCTCGCTGTCGGTCGTGAAAACGCAACATGTCACGATATCACGACATTTTTCTCTCATGTGCCTTCTCCTTGCTCTGAGCCATGATTTTGTGACATGTCACGATATCGCGACGCTTTTCATCCGTTGGCTTTCTCCTCGCTTCCGACCATGATTTTGCGACATGTCGCAATATCGCGACACTTTCTCGTTCAGGCACTTTTCCTTGCTGTGAGCCACAAAAATGCGACATGTCATGATATCATGACAAATTTTCCCTTCATGCGCTTCTTCTTGCTCTGAGCCACGAAAACGCGACATGTCGCGATATCGCGACACTTTTCATGTTGCGATATCGCGACACTTTTCATGTTGCGATATCGCGACACTTTTCATGTTGCGATATCGCGACACTTTTCTTTCTTTTCGCGGAGCTATTTTATTTGGCCTGCTTGGCAGCGAAGCTTTTTCTTCTTCATTCTGTATACAAGGGAGTGGCATGGAAAGCCAAAATTGCTGCAACACTTACAAATGCTTTTGAAGCAACAAAAAGAAACACTTTACAAAAGGAAATTTTTTTGATTTTTTTCTACCCCTTGTGTAATGTGACAAAATTGTCAACATTCTTGGCGGCTCGCGAGGCATTTAGCTTGTCTGAATGCAGAGATCCCAGGCCTTTATCCATTGGGCAACAGAGTCATTCCCATTGTCTTCTTCTCTTACCATCCCCTGACAGCATATATTTTTTATTTTTTTTTTGTGCCTAAGCTTCTAAGCAACCTTAGTGCTTTCGGCTCTTATTTACTAGTCGGGTTATTTACAATTTATACAAAATTTGCGGCATGAAAGACATACCGCCATCACAAACTCAGCCTCGGGTGTCTATCCAGTGAATCTACATTGCCCAGACCAGATCATATTGAACTTCAGTTGATCTTTGAAGTCCGGCTGGCTTCTTCCCGAAGTTGTCCATGTTGCAAACAGGAAGCAACGTAGTGAGTTGTCACTCCTGCCAGTACCTGTGCTATTGATGAAAGATGTGGCGAAGAAGTTCACCGCATGAGGGGCCTCTTGGGGTACTAGCTATGGTGATGGCTGGAACCAGAGTACCACTGAATCTAGTAGCTATGGGCTGGGTACAGGTTCCTCCACCTTCTCGATGTGGTAACAGGGCTCCTCCGGCAACGAGCAATCTTCTATGATCTCCTCAGGTTCAGCCTCTTGAGGTAAGCTTGATGGATTCTGGCTAAACACTTGCATGCCATGCTCTAGGATACAAAAAGGGTGCAAAAATATCCCCTCTTCGTTCTCAGGCACTACCACTTGAGCTCGTTTCTCTTCTTGCGTTGTTCTCTGATGGAGATTGCAAGCACCCATATTGTTCATCATCGGGGCAAAGCTCATAAATTGCCATGGTTGGAATTGGATGGGATCTGCCTCTCAAGCTCCACATGACTGCATCTCAGGCTTCTGCTCAGTATGAGGAGTCTGCCATGAAGAATACTGCATTGGATAGACAGGAGCAGCGATTATCGAAGAAAGTGATGGGGCTTCTCCCCACTGTCACTTTCTCGATAGAAACTGTTTTGCACATACTGCTTCCTCGAATATCTGAGGGAATATTTGTTCACTAGATCACAGCAAGAGGAGGCCTATGTCTGGGTGAAAAGCCCAAATGTAGTAGAGGTGGGCTTGGGCGGGCGTCGATTGGATCTCCCTTGGAATTCTCTTCCAACTTTTGATGAATCGGACATTGAAGTCTGTGACGCTCTCCAAAGGTGCTCTCTTGATGGTGGAGAGGTACGTCAAAAGCTGGAAGGGGTCCTAAGAGCCATCAAATGTTTCAAATAGTGCTCCCACTAAGTCATCCCATGAGCAGATGCTCTTAGGCCCGAGCAGTTTGTACCACTGCAGCGCCCTCCCTTCCAGAGACAGGACCAGAAGTTTGACCATGACATCTTCATGGATTATGTCATAGAGGAACGCTAAATCAGCAACAGCTTCAAGGTGCTCTCGGGCCATTCTCGTGGTGCCATCGTATGTTGTCAATGCCTTCAAGGCGATGTCAAGAATCTTGTGGTAGCTTTGGAGGTTCAAGGGGCCTCGGCCATCCCAGCTGGGAAAGCTAACCCCCACCATTATAGCAACGATCTACAGAGATCACGGTTATCACCACTGAGTCAGAGTCGCTAGGTGGACATTCTTTCTTTGCTTGTGAGGTCAAGGCTGCTCACCGAACCTTGATTCCTCTAGGATATCTTCTTTCAGCTTTAAAAAAAAAAAAGGCCCCTACGATCAGAAATCTGGATCTTCAGCTCAACGGAGTCGCCAGGTGATTTTTCCAGATGAAGGCAAGCCAGAGATTCACCAAACTCGAGCTTCCTTAAAACATGGGGTGCTTTGGCATGAAGGTACTGGTCTTTATGACTTAGAGATTTTTGGGTAAAACTAAGTTGCCAGATGCTAGGAGTCTTTTGGTAATGATAGCATCGATTCTCACTACCACTCAGGGGATGAGACTGACCGGATCTCACCAGGAACTTGTTAGAACTATTGGCCCCGGTGAAGACGGGCTTGAGGTCTGTGAAAAATATGGGATGTTAGTCCCATCGGGCGTGCCAAAAACTTTTGGTCATCAAATCCGCACAGGAAAGGACTTTCAATGGGTTTGCACACCCTGGACCTACGACCAACATTGAAAGGTCGAAGGGAAGAGATGCCCCTCGTGCCAATATCTAGAGAAAGGCCGACTCCTATACTAATCTACTTTTGGGGTTTGAGACAAGAGTGCAGGAAAGAAATAAACAGAGTAAGGGTTAGGAAAAGAAATAAAAAAGGGTAAGGGTTAGAGAAAGAAATAAAAAGAGTAAGGGTTAGAAGATGATTATTTAAGGTGGGAGAGAACAAGAAGCATGATTACTCGTTAACAACTCAAATAGCAGCAAGAAATACCAAGAATAACATGAAAGAAATGAAATGCCGAACTTCCTATGTATCCTCTGGACGGGTTCGTAGGGTTCTCCTTTCTCTCTCATTGGAATTCAAGATTCAGAGTAACAGTGATCGAGATAAGGGAATAACAGAAACCTCAATCCACCAGGCAGCATAAAGGAAAGCGACAAGGCATTTTTCCTCTCCTATGTATCCTTCAGGGCAAATTTTAGGGGTTCAGTCCCCGATCGCACATCAAATTTAGGATTCAGAGTCTCAGTACACGAACGGGAAAAGACAAAAGAATTAAGCACAGAAGGCATCATAAAAGAGAAATAGAGCACAAAAGTCTTTAGTATTAAACGCAGGACATCAAGTTATAGTAGCTTTCTAGCAGAAAGTTCCCCCCAATTTTACATTATAATGCCTGGGTTTTTATAGAGGACCCGACCCTCTAAATCATAATTACATAGAATGGTGAAGTATTCTTGAGATCTAAGAAGTCGGCTTCTCACGGCCCTCGAGACTAAGCTTTCTAATCCATTACCAGAACGGGCAACTGTGACCGGGTCAACCACCAAAATATGCATTGATGAACCGCCTGAGTATCCTTGGTGCAATGCTCGAGTGGCCGCCATGCTTGCAAAACTTCTCCTTCAGGGACTGACACTTTGCTTCCAATTGCCAAAAAAGAACAACAAGCTTATTGGGCAAGAAAGAATGCATTTACGAGGCACTTGATTGTCTCGGGAAAATACCCGACTTGAAGCGCGTGCCCATCATGAAAAAGCAACATGTCACGATATCGTGACATTTCTATGCCTTTGTCTTCTTTTATTGCTTTGAGTCACGAAAACGCGACATGTCGCGATATCATGACAACTTTTCTTTTTGGCACTTCTCCTCACTGTCGGTCGCGAAAACGCAACATGTCTCGATATCGCGACATTTTTCTCTCATGCGCCTTCTCCTTGCTCTAAGCCACGATTTTGTGACATGTCGCTATATCGCGATGCTTTTCATCCGTTGGCTTTCTCCTCGCTTCCAGCCGTGATTTTGCAACATGTCGCGATATCGCGACACTTTCTCGTTCAGGCACTTTTCCTTGCTGTGAGCCGCAAAAATGTGATATGTCGCGATATCGCAACAACTTTTCCCTTCATGCACTTCTTCTTGCTCTGAGCTGTGAAAACGCGACATGTCACAATATCGTGACATTTTTATGCCTTCAGCTTGGTTCCTCTTCTTGCATCATGAAAATGCAACATGTCGCGATATCGCGACACTTTTCTTTCCTAGTGCTTTCTTTCGTTGTCGATCGCGAAAATGCGACATGTCGCGATATCGCGACACTTTTTGCTTGCTGCACTTTTACCTCACTGTAGATCACGAAAATGCGACATGTCGCGATGTCGCGACAATTTTTAATTCTTTGGCTTTCTCCTCGTTTTTGGCTGCGATTTTGCGACGTGTCGTGATATCGCGACACCCTTCTTGCTTGCTCTGCCTTCTTGCTTTGAGCCGCAAAAACACGACATGTCACGATATCGTGACACTTTTCATGTCGCGATATCGCGACAACTTTTCTTTCTTTTGGCGGAGCTATTTTCTTTGGCCTGCTTGGCAGCGAAGCTTTTTCTTCTTCATTTTGTATACAAGGGAGTGGCATGGAAAGCCAAAATTGCTGCAACACTTACAAATGCTTTTGAAGCAACAAAAAGAAACACTTTACAAAAGGAATTTTTTTTAATTTTTTTCTACCCCTTGTGTAATGTGACAAAATTGTCAACAGTCACCACCTGAAGCTCTTCATTCTTTTTAGTAATGGTCTTTAGGTGGTGATTAATATCATCCTCCAAGGCACGAATAGTATCTTCCCTGGCATTCAATTATGCTTATTTCTCCAGGATCAATTCATTATATATTTTTTTATCCTTTTGAAGTTCTTATATATGCTTGGCTTGTGTCACCACTTGCTCATTTTTCTAAGCCAACTATATTGTCATAGTTCATATTTTACCTTGAGTTGTGCCTCCAACTCCTTAATATTGTCTTCTACTATCTGTGAGATCTATCACTTCTCTTCTTTAAAAGAATTAAATCTGGTTTTAAACTCATCATTTATGCTTGTTAGATCTTCTTCTAGTTCATTTATTTTATCCTTTATCGTAGCCTTACTTTTCTATAATTCTCCCTCAATTGCAATTATTTCCTTTTGAGTGGCTTCTGTATCCTCCTTCTGGGATTCCTTGAGCTGATAAATCGGCTCCAATCCGATGCTCAACCACTCTATCCAATGTGTTAGGAAGTCAAACTTCCTAAGAATGATAGCCAATCCTGTGGTAACTCTCTTGTACTCAAAATCTACCATATTATTGGGATAAGTTGTATGATTGGTTGTATCCAAGTACAACCTCAGATATTGCCTATAGTTGTTCTTCACTCCTATCAAGTCGTCTCTTCCCAACATTGTTGTTACCTCTTACCTGGGTAACTTCCATGGGTGTTGTACATGAATGTCTACTATATTCCTTGTACGCTCCTCATTGTTCACCCATTCTGTTATCTTCTCTAACTTGAGACATTTTTTCCTTCCACAACTTCAATTCTCCCATGTGGCCAATACAAAATTGTACTCTGGCACTATCTAAGGCATTGCTTATCTAAGAGAAGAAGTATTCCACCTTATATTCTACTCCTTGTGCATCCTCCTCCATTTTGATCCTATTAAACTGTGGTACTTCTAGAAGGTAGCTTGTTTGTATTCTTCGCAGTTCCCCTTATGTAGGATTTTTTTCTTCTTCCTCTTCCATGTGGTGGTTAGAGCTACCCCCAATATCTCGAAGTGCTCCCTCTATATCTATATTTTCCTAAGGTGAAGCTTGTTCTTCAATCTTCTCCATCTCCACATCATATTGTATATTCATAATATTCTACTGAGATTGTTGTTGCTCTATATGTTCCTAAGATTATTTTTGTTCAGTGGAGCCCACCTGTTGCTCTTCAATCACCTGTTCTCCTCTTGATTCTATTGTGTCTCCATTGTTGTGAATTTTTCAATAATATGTTCTTCTTATTCTTGTGATGCTTTCGCCTCTTATTTCACATCACTTGGGTTATTTTGTTTTGAACTTCCTTCCATCATGAATTTGAAATGGGGCTTATTCATTTTCCTAGACTCTTCCTTTGAAGCTTCCACTCTCACTTTAGTTTTCTTTTTTTCCTCCTAAGTGGTTGCTACCACTTCCTGTGCTATCTACCCCATCTCTATATCCTTCAAAAATTTGAAGCATCTAGGATTTAAAATTTATTATGTTGGAAAATTTGTGGAGATACCACCATCTTCTCTGCTTCTACCCAACTCTAGTCATCTAGATCCATCTTCTCTGAATCTGACTATTCTTCCTCCTACTTTTTTTTTTAAGCGAAAAACCCCTTGTGGGGCCGCCTTGGTCTAAGAGACCATGAATAGGGGGTTCTACACCGTCAAAGTCACCCAAGGGTCGCACCCGACCGCCCTGCCCGCACCAACATTATCAATTGGATTTTGGGTACCCAATTCAACTTTTTGGTAGGGTGGAGATTTGAACCTGGGACCTCCCTTGGAGGATTGCCTCTCCTCTCCAACTCACCTACAACACCTGGGTTATTCTTCCTCCTACTAATACTTTTGTGCAGGCTCATCTTATTTTTATAGGATATGATTCTTTGTCATTATTTCCCATTGTATCTCGTTCTTATTTTTATTGGGCTTACTTGTCTCTCCATTTTTTCTTCCCTTTCCTAAACTAACGACTGCTCTTGTTGTCATTGTTGCATTGCTTGTTGTTCCATTTTAGGTTCTAATTTCCTTAGCTTTTTCCTTTGAGGATGTACATCCTCATCATCTGAAGGAGTGTTCTCTGGTACCTCTATGACCTACTGCTCCTTCCTTGTTCGAGACTTCTCTAGAGTCTCCTTCTTAATGGGTACTTAATTTTCCCACCTTAAAATGGTTAGCTATCCTACCTCCACATTCCTAGGTTCTATCAAACCTAGAAATCATATTCCCAACTCCGTAATAGCATTTAACAACAATCCAATGGCATGAAAATTCATTCTAAAATTCTTTGGTCTTTTCATCAGTACTTCATGCATTTTTCTTTCTAGATAGGTACCCTAATCATACTTGATTCCATGGGTGATACCTTCTACATACTGAGCCATCCAGATTGGTATCTTTATGGGTTGTGTATCCTCTGATAGTCGAGCCATTACTATATTCATAACACATAGCTAATCATCCCATTTCATCTAGCTCTATTTAATTCCATGAGTCGCTACACCTGAGATATTTGTAGTAGTTGATGACTTTACATATACGATATGACTCAATTGGATCAACCAACTTCTTATCTCCATACCATATACTGGCAATCCGAATGTCTTTCTAAATGCATCCATCGTAACTTCTATTCTCACTAACCTCTTGTCCAAATTGACAAAGGTAGTTATGATCATAGTATTATATGCCTAAACCATCTGTAACAAATTGTAGAAGAAGGTTTTTTGGTGTGGTGGAACTTGCGTTATTATAGCTACACTAACCTCCTTAAATCGTTTCCTCTAGGGATGGTTCTTGCTCCATTTATCGTTCCACCATTGCCTACATGTTTCTCCTCCATTTTGTACAAATGAAATATTTGTTATCTCCACCTGAACTTCCTCAAGTCCACTACTCAGATCCTCATCATGATCTAGAATATGTACTTCATTCCTCAATTCCCTTCTTAGAACCCTTTCTTGTGCCATTCTCTCCTCTCGATATCTTGATGGTGTTCTTCTTATGTCAACCCTCCAATACCTCTGACCTCTCCATGACCTATATCCTCCTCTTCTCCAAGGATTAGTACCACACCAATTATGGGACTGATACTATCACCCTTGGTACTACCATAGCCATGAATCTCTCTCGTATAGAGGTCTTGGTGATCGTTCCATCTTATTGGCTACAATCCTCCTCAACTGGTATCCAAAATCTTCTACTGAGATCATTTTATCGTCATACCTCTGGTTGTATTACTAATTGAACATAAATTTTACAATTAGAATTGTTTTGGAAATTGTACAACTGCTACAAATCATACAATCTATTAAAAATCATACAATATGCTCTTCTTCCCACTCCTGTATAGTTTCCTTAGGGTAACCTTTCTATATCGTACAATCCTTCAAACTGTCACTGTTCGAGCACGACTTCTGGATGAATTTGACGGTGTAGAACCTCCTGGTCGTAGTCTCTTAGACCAAAGTGGCCCTACAAGGGATTTTTTGCTTAAAAAAAATTAAAATTATAATAATAATTAATTATAACTATTACCAAGCATAAATATAGTTGATATAATTGTTCTAGGTAAGCTACAAGTATGGAGTCCTTGTTGTGACAAGGAACTAGGTTCAAAACTTGCGTATTAACCTTTATGTTTGTATTTATGTGTAAGATACATAGTCTAAATTATATCATATAACTATCACATGACATCATACAAGCCTATACTACTTCGTACAATATTCCTCTCCAACTATTCCCCTTTGTTGAATCTATACGATTTCGTATGATTTGCTCAAAAATGGCTAAAACAACCCAAGAACTACCCGAAATTGCATAAAATTTTCCCTAAGGCCATACACTCCACCACAAAAATAATACAATACATATTTTCAAACCCTAGGTTGTCAAAAATTCATGATTTTCACTTCCTTTTCCGAATTCTTCACCAACCCAATTGTTGGATTGCCCCAATCTCTCTTTTTAATGCTTTTCGAAGTAATTTTCCAACTTTTTCACCCTTGGCGCATTTTATCCCCAAAAACAAAAAATTTCTAGCTATCAAATATGGACGTACAGACTGCTATTTTCTTTCCTCCATCTTCTCCCTTGTGCTTTTGGCCATTTTTGTTTGATTTAGGGTTTGTACTTCCTTTACTTTATAATTTCTCCACTTCGACTCCAAGTTGTCATTTATTCAAACCCTAATATGTGTTTCTCCACCATTCAATTCTTACTTGGATGCCTTCTACTACTAATCATCCCTTCTTTTTGGATAAAATTTGAATTTTACCTTTAATGGAGTCAAACCCTAGCTTTTTCTCCCTTTTCTTCTTCGGTTCAATTTTTTTGAATGCAAAAAGTTCTCCCTGGTGCTAATTGAAATGGGTCATCATTTATTGTAGGTTACTAATGAATTTTACTGCCCATGTAGTCCTCTCTGTTCAATTGCCTACTCTTAACCTTCGTCCTCCTAAAAAATTCAAATTTTCTCTTGTATGGTTTAAATAAATTGCCAATTTACCCTCTATTTAATTTGTTCATCAAACCCTAACTAAACCCTAACTGCTTTATTTTCAAAATTGCACCACTTTGCATGTTTTCCATCCTCCTAGCATGGATGATCAACAACTCAACATTTTATTTAAAAATTTTATCTTTTTCCTGCTTTTTCTCCAACCACCTCTTATTTCACACATGCGACATTAAATGGGGTAGTTGAAAATCGTACAACATGCCTAAAATCGTACAGTGTACAACCTAAATCATATAATCTACCTTTTTGTATGATTTCTCATGTTCTTTTGCCAATTTTACTTGTACAATCTCATAATTATACCTTTTTCATCCTTAATTTTGACTTGTACGATCTTATACTTACATATTTTTTCATTTTTATCTCTCTGAAGAAGTCATCGTTTTTGGTTTTCAACCCACTTCCTTATTAATTGTGTCCCAAGGGATTTTCACAATTAAGGCATTTTTTTTCTTTTATTTTTCAATCCTAGCATATTTACACTTACCGTCATGGCAATCTTACAGTGACATTCACTTATACGATCCCATCAGATTCTTCTCTTGGAGGTTCAACTGTGATGTTTTGAGTGGTTGTGTTGCCTGTAGATACTTTCTTCCTAAGATGATTCATCTCTATTTGTGATGTTACTGAATTTCCTAGCCTTCCCCTACCATGTGTATAATTTGGAATTGTACAATTACAAGTTGGAGAATCTTCACCTAGTGTCCTTTCTTCTTGTCACACAGGTGATTGATCCCTTGGTAATGGTATCCTTAATACTCTACTATCGTTCAAGTGACTTCTTTGCCTATCCCCTCGAATCAATTTTGGCTCCAAAATTGGCGATCGTATCCTTAGTTATCCCTAGTTTCTTTCAACTAAAAAATGCACTCTTTCTCTACCAGTAAGGCTTCTTTTGTATGAGTGTCTTTCTCATCCTATTTCTCTTGAAATTGGGTTTCTCTATGCCAATGGTGATTCATACCTTTCCTGGATTAATCCTCTACCACTTACCACTCTTTGAGGTCCTCTTCAGATTAGTGGTGGTTGTAGCACCCTAAAATTGGTACGGTTAAAACCTTAGTAAAAAGATAAAATATTAAAATTTGAATTTCAACCCCAAACTGCCCGTTAAACCGCCTTTTACCCGCTTTCCCCATTTTTCGTGCCATTTTTAGGATTTGTTTTGACCGTTGGACGATATCGTCGCAGATTAGACGAAATCGTCCCCGATCTGACGAATTCGTCTGGAATAGAACGTCCGGACGATTTCGTCCCAAAACCAAATTTTCATAATTAGCTTCTGTTTCAACAGCCTCTCCAACTCGGGCAGAAGCGTGTCTGTGCGGTTGGAGATTTCCCTGTTGGAGATCTCCCAGATTGGGATGATCCCCAACCTCCCAAACCTCTTTCTAATCCTATATAAACTAGGATTTTTCTAGTTTATCCCCCTGCCTCCCTGCCTAATTCTTGCTGATTCTCCCTGAACCCCCAACCCCTTTGTTGACAGGATTTCATTGCAGAGTTAGCTCCTTATTCCCTCGCATTATTGCTTGCATTTTGGTATTTTGCATTTTTTTTATTGCAGGAATTCTACTATTTTTCAGTCGAAGCTAGCTTGGATCGTCGCAGACGATCTCGGACGATTGCGGACGATTTCGTACGATTGGAGGCGATCCTGACTGTAGTCCAGATTGGGGGCAGTCCGAGTTTAGAGTTCGCATTTTCTTAAGCTTTTCTGCATTTTCCATAACATATTTCTGCACTGTTTTAAGTTATTATGTTTTATGCACCTTGGAGTTCACCTCATTTAGCATAATTGCATGATAAAGGTAAAATCAATCATTAAATTTACTGCATTTCCTCATTTGTTATTAGACACTATTATTTAGGCATGTTTGTTGTTATTTCTATCATTATCCCTTGCTTCTGCATTTGCATATTTGGTATTTTGTGTCTGTTTTTGTGATTGCAGGTTTTTGATGGATTCGTCTGACGAATTCGTCAGATTTTAGGTGATTCTGTCCTATTTCAGATGACCTTCTATGATTTGAGATGATCCCGAGAAATATCAGATGATAATGTGCAAACTGAGACGATCTGAACTGCTACAAGACTCAGAATCTCCATCAGACATCCGAAATCAGGTATGAATTCTTCTAGTTAGCATATTCTCTATAATTTGCATCTATTTCTATTTTCTGTATTCATTGAAATCTGCATTGGCATATAGAATAGTTTAGATTCATATCGGCCAAACCTAGGAGTTGAATGATCAAGCATAAAAATGAACACATCAAACACACTATCAACCTAGGCATGGAAACTGCCATTCAAAAGTTTCCTGGTGAACCCACCATCCATCGAAAATTCACCCTTATACACCTCCCCCGAGAGGCGGGACCTTCAAAGGGCCTCTCAGTCCGAGGTATTGTCCCATCCTTTTCACATCCCCCTTCTGGGCATGGATCCTATAGCCTGAAGGTAAGGGTGCAAAAAATTTGGAGCGATACATTTTGGTGAACCCGACGTGAAAACTAAAAACCTTTTGAAAACAAAAAAAAATATGTATATGTATACATAAATAAAAAAAAACAAAAACAAAATCATCATTTCAAGTTTGTATGTTTTAGATTCAATTCTAAATAATAGATACTAAATATTACTTTTAGAAGTACTAAAGAAACCATGAGTTTTTACTCAAATCAATATGAGCCCATCAGTAATGTTGGAAGAATTCAGCCAAATACATTTGTTGATTATGACCAACCTCATCCCTATTCAACATCACCTCCATCACACTTTTCTCATTTTTCATCCATAACCCAACAGGACAATCCCTTTTCCAATCCTCTTCATAACGATATTATCTATTCTCCCATATATCCATATTATGTCTATCAATCCACATATAATCCTCCTCCACCCTTTCAATATTCTTCTTTCAATACAACACATCCATTTCAACAAGAAAATACTTATTCTTCCAATCCTACCATGCACTCACATCATACTTCACAATCTTCCTATCATCATTCTACCCATAATAAAGAAAAGAGAGGTAAGAAACCATTAGGTCCTTTTATGACTGAACTCCTAAGGCACATATCAAAAACCTCTCGAAAACCTTCATCACGTACATTTACAAAGCTCAATCAACCAATGGATATAATTCTCAAGCATTTACTTGATACAAATAAGATTGAACTCCCTTCCATAAGACAACTTGATACCACATCAGATTGGTTTAAACCTGAGCTACATTGTGAATATCATAGAGTAGATGGACATATGACACAAAATTGTAAAGATTTAAGATGTGCAATTCAAGATTTGATTGATGAGGGTCTTTTTAATATAAAGGAATTACAATCTACAACTGATTATAAATCTCCAAGTAAACTATCAAACTCCTACACAACAAATACCAATAATCAATCAAGACATGGGGATCTCCCAAGAACCCCTATTCAATTATCAACAACAGGAAACCAATCAAATATTGCATGTTAATGTGTCCCATCATGATGATATTACTAATATTGTAACAGAAACTACAAATGAGCAACCTCAAGTTCAATCAACTCAATCCGATATTCAAGATATGGATTCCTCATTTGACCAACCTTCAAAACTATCTTTGGCTCTAGAGAATGATCCAAAATGGAATGTAAGCATAGAAAGCTCATCTTTAGAATCAAAATCTCAATCTGAAATCCACTTTGATAGCCAACAACAAGTGATTAATCCTCAAGCAAAGATATCCCTTTTAGAAGTATTACAAAGTTCTCATAAGGAAACTTTGTTCAAGATACCTAGCCAACAATTTGTTCCTCATCATATTTTCTCTAAGAACATAATTAATGGTGTAAACCCTCTTGAGGTTAACCATATTTCATTCTATGATGAGGAGATTCCTTCCTCTACTCCACAAGAAGACTACTATCTTTACATTACAGGATCTAGTAAAGAAACACCTGTTAAAACTATCATGGTAGATAATGGCTCCTCTCTTAATTTATGCACTTATCAATTATTCCAAAAACTCAAATCAAAGGAAGAAGATCTTAATGAATCAAAT
This sequence comes from Wollemia nobilis, assembly GCA_028583015.1. Lineage (NCBI taxonomy): Eukaryota > Viridiplantae > Streptophyta > Pinopsida > Araucariales > Araucariaceae > Wollemia > Wollemia nobilis. The sequence continues at coordinate 3,460,783 of JAQPPZ010017058.1, forward strand.
GTTATTATAAAATATTTTAACAATGAAATTCAAGAAGCTCAAGGTACTATAATTCTTCCCCTCAATATTGGATCCAAGATCCTGGATACTTTGTTTTATGTAGCATATTGCCCTTCACCTTACAACCTACTTCTTAGAAGTCCTTGGATTCATACGATGAGGGTTGTCCCTTCCACTCTTCACCAATGTTTGAAGTTTGAACTTGCAAATAAAATTGTTACCATACATAGTGACCCAACACCATTTGAAGAATATTTAATGGTTGGAACATCAAGTTCTATACATTCTCTATTGTCACAATTATCTTCTATCCATCACTTTTCTTCATCCATATATGATCATCCTTGTTTACCAAATAACACCCATGCATATCTTTCATATATGCTCCCTCCATCTTATCAAGACTTGGAAGATAGTGATAAGAATGAAGAACCTTCTTATCCTTCTGACATTTTATTTTGTAACATGATCAATTTTACACATATAAAAGTCAAATCTTTTGCTACATTATTCTACATTATAACAAAGCTTTTGTTATCACTACCTTTTATTCATCACCTTTTGTTCTTACCTTCAACCACAACCAAATTATCCTTCAAAACCTCCTTTGATTTTGAAGCAACCTTAGACATGCTATACTCAAATAACCTTGTATAGTGTATATAGATCATCTTGTATATACCACCAATTCCATCATCTAAAAATTCATATAAAATAAATTTCAAAACAATCCATTTATTCTTTCAATTCATCAATTAAAATCAAAATACAAAAACATCAAAATCATCAAAATCTTCAAAAACATCTTTTATTTTTGTACCTCTCAATTCTTGAAGTATTGCAGTTATATTTTCAATTATTTTGGATAAATTAGTATTTATTTGGAATCCCGCACTTTCACATTCACATGAATAAATATCTTGATTTTATTTGTTATGATTATTAATCTCTCTTATATCAAAGTCCACATTGGAATTAAATAAAGTTTTGAGCATAGAGAACTGATCTTGTTATTTACTTGAACCAAGTATATCTCTTCACATTAAAATGATTTCATTGCACATTCGATATGATGCTACATAGTAGAAATGGTTTCCTGAGCGAAAAGTTTCCCCTGCTATCCTATCATGCACATGGTCTAGAATCTTTGAGAATTGACAAAAGGACAAGCTCACCCCTACCCAGAATAAAAATCCCTTGCTCTACAGATAATCCGAGCAAGTATCCCTAGCATAGGAAGAAAAGAAAAGTTCAAGAAAAAGAGAAAAAGAAAAAGGTTATTTTGAATCATCACAACAATATTTCAGCATTATCTCAAATATCAAGCAAAAATACAAAAGTACAAAAAAAAAAAAAAGCAAAAGTGAAAAGCAAAAGCAAAATACAATAAAATCCTTTCCCTACCCCTTGAAAAGAAAAGAAGGGTGAATGAGCTTGAATCCCTGGAATTCTCAATTATTCGAAAACTGTGAGGTAAGCCCCATAACAGGTGGTTTGTGCCCAACCCGCTTGGCCTTGGGTAAATCCTAGCGTGGTGATATGTCTGTCACATTAGCGACCTTCTTTTGTATAGACCTCTGTCAGCTTATGGATTAGCTAGCTCTTGATAAACCTAACTTACATAGTAGTCTGGTACGGTTACATGCATATAAATCATGGTCAACGAACATTCATTTGGTCAAGGCAAATTACTTGTATCAAATTATCTTGCTCAAAATTGGTGAATGAACAATACAATCGCACACACATTTGTATTTGAGAGATTTTGTATCATTATGATAAATCAAGATCGGTAATGAATTCACATTTGCACATGAGGATTCCTTATAAATCTACATTTCTCTTTGAGATAATTTAAAATATTTCTGTAACTCTTTTCGGAATAATTTTATCCTTTTATTTCAGAATTTTTGTTTTGTATAAAAGCAATTACATACATCTTCTCATAAAATCTCAAAAATAATTTCAAACAAAATTTTCATATTATTATTTTTCTGTTTATCAAAAGTCAAAAATGCATCTTGCAATAAAACCAACAATCTATTTTCTTCTTTGGATTTCGCGATGATGGTATAAGTCTATACCTATAATTCTATGCCTAGCGCAAACCATCGTTCTAATTTTCTTTTCCATTTATTTTAAAACAAAATTCATCAAAACATGTGACTTGCATCATTATGTTACACAATTATGCTTTACAAACAAACAAACACCTATTCTATTTCATGACATTATGTTCAAAATTCAATATTGCACCCATGGTATAAATTCTAAAGGAATTGTTCAAAATTTTATCACACTTAGGAATTTATGCCTAGCAACATCATATTTTCATGCATACTATTTTTATGAAAATCTGAAAACAAATCATCAAACCATCATTATCTCCATCATTACAACACAAAGTCTTAAGACAGTCTCTTAAGCACTCTTTTACTTTTAACAATATTTCTATACTTGGGATTAGCTTGACGACCGAGTGAGCGGCGACTCCATGAAATGGTCTATAATAGCGACAATGTCCTTTGAAATTATTGTTAGAAGTCCCTTTTATTTTTTATCAAATCACACCACAACCACCAATTGTTTACATCAGATTATTTCATTTAAAATCTTACAACATGACATCAAAATTATAATATTTCAAAACGACATAATTATATGAATCCTCAATCCAATAAGCAAACAATTCAAACATTAAAGCATCATAAAAACATATGAACAAGTCATATCATCAGAAACAAGATCATATATATATATCCAAAAATTATATACATCATATCAAAACTGGATTGGTATGCCACAATCTATACCCTGGCATACTCAATCCTCTCAACAATCTCTACAAAATCTATAGTCCATAGACACCTAGCCTCGAGAAGCCCTCGAGCTCTCAGCCTCATCTCCTCCCCCACCCTGACATGGAGGAGGTGGTCCCATAGAGGTCCGGGATGTATCTCGGGTCCTCGTCATCGATCGTGAGGATGTCCTCGTCGATCCCATCATGATCGGCTCTACAATAGGGGCTGGCAGTGGTACCCTCTGGTTCTCTAGAACCATGTGATAGTATAACCCCTGGTAGAATGCGGTCTGAGCAATAGACCATGATAGATCATCCCTGCTCACCCCTCCGCCCCGAGCTCTGAGCCATGTAGCCTCATCCTGTAGTGTCTACACCTGAGCCCGGAGGTGGGCAACCTCAGCCCAGAGAGCCATTGTCTCATTGCTCTCCCCTATGTCAACACCCTTGCCCTTATCAAGCGATGGTGGTCTCTCCCTCTACTATGAAGGGAGCCTCTCCTCCCTCCGCTCTATCTCCCATGGCCTCTATGGAGCCCGTGCCATCCTCTGGCATCTCTCCTATGGAGATCGTCGCTGCTCTCTCCCCATGACCCCGCGCTGCCTCAATAGCAGCCTGTCGCCGCCTCCCCATCTGGTGCACCATAGCGTGTACTGGACCCTACGCCCTCATCATCCGAGGAGGGTGGATGCCTACGTACCAGGCATCATAGCCATCAACAACCTTGACATCGTCACCATCCACTGGCTGGATGGGGGCATCATCCGCATCCTGACTCTAGAATCATTGCATATCTGGAGCCTCGCTCAGTGTAGTATTATCCCAAATAGTCTAGGAGTACTCATAATCCTTGAGAGAAGGGATCCCCTACTATAGACCGAACTATCATAGTACCCGATCGTAGCGGTGGAGCTCTACCTCTCCTCGCTCCATCCTCAGCCAGCAGACTCGCCTGATGCGAGCCAGCTCCTGCCCATCCTCTGCCCACCTGGGGTGCTCTCGCCATGGCCTCTAGGTGATCTAGTCTAGGATGAGGTCATCTAGCAACCTCCGAGACATCGACAGATCTATCCTCACTGTGACCCTCTCTACAGCCACCAGTAGAAAACCTGGGGTCTCTCCCGATCAACACCTATCAATGGGAGCCCTATCGGCCTCCGCACCGCAATGTGCTCCCAGCACCAAACCTGTAGCAATGATGTCAAGACCAGACATCGACCTCCCTTGTATACGACCCCATGCAGGATCCTATACAAGCGGTAGAGTACAAAGCTCCCCCATGCAAATCTATACCCGTGGTCTCTCATATCGTAGACTATGTCTGAGAGCACCCACGGTAGTCTGCATCCGCTCTAGTGGCACAGCAGTAAGCCACCGACAACCCCTACCAAAACTCGTGTCAGCCTAGATGCCCTAGGCATCTGCCGTAGAGACTCGATGTTCACTCCGCCCTTCTCCAAGGTGAAGCTCGGGTCTCTAGTGAGCCTCATCATCGCCTGGCCTTGATTGGCCATAGGCGTCATCAACCATCCCTGTATGGGGATCCTCATGATCCTCCATACGTCCTCTAGAGTGGGAGCCATCTCCCCTATCGGTAACCAAAGTAGGATGACCCCGGATACCACCTCTCTGCTAGGGCTATCAGTAGCCCTATGTCAGTCGATACTTGTGGCATCTCTGCCACATGTTGTAGACCGACCTGTCCAAGTCGGTCATGCTCTGCCTGGTCAAGCGTGGCTATGTCATCTCTTAGCCCACCGTATTTCCATTCTCGGCTCTTTAGTAATCCCTTCTACAAAACAAACAATAAAACAACAAAATCATTAATAACTCAAGCATGCAAATTAAACAACTTAAAATCAAGTTTAAAATGATATCGTCCACCATTGGATGATATCGTCCCAAATTGGGCAAAATCATCCTTTGTGAGGACAACATCGTCTCTGATTTTGCAACTTGGGAATCACCCTTGTTGGACGAAATCGCCCCTAATTCGTCGATTTCGCCGTCAGACGAAATCGATGATCTAGGGACGATTTCGACAAAATCGGGATGATTTTGTCCCGACGACGTCGACGGCCTAAAAATGGCCGTGATGCCCCAAACAATCAAATTTAAATCAAAACAACTTGCATAAAGTTACATTAAACCTAATCTACTAGGATTAGATCCTTACCCGTAGCCCGCGTCGGACCTCTGTCGCTCTGTGCGCTGTCTCCACCATTTTTTTTTCTGCAGAACTCTGGAACAGTCAAAGTGAATAGTACAAATGAATTAGGGTTTTCCCTATTTTCTTTAATTTATTTAAAAATCAGCATTTTAAAATTTTAATTTTTCTTTTTCGCATTTTTTCCTCAAACGTTCGATTTGGGTAAAAACACGGAGGGGGCACCATAGTCAGCATTCGTACGATTCGACCAAGAATCGTCGTCTAAAAAATTGAGTATATTTTTGCTTTCTCGTAAAACGAGGAAAAACTCGTCTTTAACGCATTTTCTTCGAAAAATTCGCTAAAGAGGGGGCAAAATGTAGCACCCTAAAATTGGCACGGTTAAAACCTTAGTAAAAAGATAAAATATTAAAATTTGAATTTCAACCCCAAACTGCCCGTTAAACCGCCTTTTACCCGCTTTCCCCATTTTTCATGCCATTTTTAGGATTTGTTTTGACCGTTGGACGATATCGTCGCAGATTAGACGAAATCGTCCCCGATCTGACGAATTCGTCTAGAATAGAACGTCCAGACGATTTCGTCCCAAAACCGAATTTTCATAATTAGCTTCTGTTTCAACAGCCTCTCCAACTCGGGCAGAAGCGTGTCTATGCAGTTGGAGATTTCCCTGTTGGAGATCTCCCAGATTGGGATGATCCCCAACCTCCCAAACCTCTTTCTAATCCTATATAAACTAGGATTTTTCTAGTTTATCCCCCTGCCTCCCCTGCCTAATTCTTGTTGATTCTCCCTGAACTCCCAACCCCTTTGTTGACAGGATTTCATTGCAGAGTTAGCTCCTTATTCCCTCGCATTATTGCTTGCATTTTGGTATTTTGCATTTTTTTATTGCAGGAATTCTACTATTTTTCAGTCGAAGCTAGCTTGGATCGTCGCAGACGATCTCGGACGATTGCGGACGATTTCGTATGATTGGAGGCGATCCTGACTGTAGTCCAGATTGGGGGCAGTCCGAGTTTAGAGTTCGCATTTTCTTAAGCTTTTCTGCATTTTCCATAACATATTTCTGCACTGTTTTAAGTTATTATGTTTTATGCATCTTGGAGTTCACCTCATTTAGCATAATTGCATGATAAAGGTAAAATCAATCATTAAATTTATTGCATTTCCTCATTTGTTATTAGACACTATTATTTAGGCATGTTTGCTATTATTTCTATCATTATCCCTTGCTTCTGCATTTGCATATTTGGTATTTTGTGTCTATTTCTGTGATTGCAGGTTTCTGACGGATTCGTCTGATGAATTCGTCAGATTTTAGGTGATTCTGTCCTATTTCAGATGACCTTCTATGATTTGAGATGATCCCGAGAAATATCAGATGATAATGTGCAAACTGAGACGATCCGAACTGCTACAAGACTCAGAATCTCCATCAGACATCCGAAATCAGGTATGAATTCTTCTGGTTAGCATATTCTCTGTAATTTGCATCTATTTCTATTTTTTGTATTCATTGAAATCCGCATTGGCATATAGAATAGTTTAGATTCATATCGGCCAAACCTAGGAGTTGAATGATCAAGCATAAAAATGAACACATCAAACACACTATCAACCTAGGCGTGGAAAGCGCCATTCAAAAGTTTCCTGGTGAACCCACCATCCATCGAAAATTCACCCTTATACACCTCCCCGAGAGGCGGGACCTTCAAAGGGCCTCTCAGTCCGAGGTATTGTCCCATCCTTTTCACATCCCCCTTTCGGGCACGGATCCTATAGCCTGAAGGTAAGGGTGCAAAAAATTTGGAGCGATACAGTGGTCATCCTAATGGGTACTACCTTGCAGGGCTAGGTAAAATTCCTCTCATTTGTGGTAACCCTCACAAATTCCTTGTCTAGTTCATAAAATCTAAAGGTGTATCTCCTGGTCATATAGGAGTAGGGGATTGGATCCTTCTTCATCCTCTTCCTCCTCTGATTGTAACATCACCTTGTCCTTACTCACTTCGTAGTTGAATACCTCCTCTCCTTCCTAGATGAAGCCTTAAGGGTCCTTCTCTGTTCCTTTCTATAACTTGATTGCTCCATTATTCATTACTTCAAATACTTTATAGATACCAAGCCATAACATCTTCAACTTACCAGGCTTGATTTTCCACTTCCCGTTAAACCTTAAAACTAAGTAACCTAGACTAAGTTCTAACTTCCTCAAATGTTTGTCATGCCATGCCTTATATCTTTTTTGAGCTACCTCAATCACCCATTATGCCCTGAATCTTCTCTCATATAATTTTATTAATATTTTTAGTTGCTATTCCAAACTTTCTTGATCACCCAATCGATGCTCTACCGCTACTCGTAAACTTGGTATCAATAATTCAACTGGTACCACTGCTTCCTATCCATACATTAATTGGAAAGGTGTATGTTATGATAGCCTTTCCTCCCAATCTGCTCCCTCTATTCCATAGGTTTTATACATAGTAGATACCAGGACTTTATTTTTTGCTTCCACCTGCCCATTAGCTCTGGGATAATATGGACTAGACAATGAGTGTAAAATCTTGAACTCTGTTGTCAACATTTTGATTATTTTATTAAAAAAGTATCCTCCTCGATCACTCGTTAACTGTATCAAAATACCAAATCTTATGATTACCTGCTCATACAAGAATCTCATTGCACTTTTAGCTGAGTTATCAGGTAATACTCTTTCTTCGACCCATTTTGTCAGGTATTTTGTTGCTACTATGATGTATCTATACTTCCTTCATTGTGATGTATTCAATATTCCAATGAAGTCTAATCCCCACCGTTTAAATAACTCTTGGGGTTGTGATGGATGCAAAGGCATAAAGTCCCTCTTTACCATCTTTCCTGTCCTCTGGAAAGTATCGCATCCTTTCACATATTCTTTCACATCATTATATAGTGTGGGCTACTATATTTCAGCTAGTAATATTTTTCTAGTTGTCGCATCTGGTCCCCTGTGCCCTCCTGCTAAGCCTTCATGAGTTTCTTTCAATACTACTTTGAATTATTCTTCCATCACACATATTCATAAGATACCATCGCTTACCATATTATACAGAACTACTATCAACTAGAAGGGTGTTCACTTCATGATCACTTTTTTTTCTCGGTTGTTGTCATTTCTTGTGGTAAATCACCTATGGATAGGTATTGGTCAATCAACTTGTACCATGATGGAAAAACATTGATGGCGAATAATTGTGCATCCAAGAATTCATATGGAACTCTTGTTCCTATAGGATCTCCTGATCGTATCCAAGACAACTGGTCTGCAATGACATGCTTCTTACCAGGTCTTACTACTACTTGGGATACAAATTCCTGTAGTATGATGAGCCATCTACTGACCCATCCTTGTATCACCAGTTTATTTATCAAGTACAATAGAGCTTGGTGATCGACGTAGAAATAAAAAATATTTACCAATAGGTAATGCCTAAATTTCTAGACTGCATATACCATTCCCAAAGCTTCTCTTTCTATTGTACTATAATTTCTCTCTAGCCTTGACAATAGGTGACTAGCAAAGAAAATAGGTTGATCTAGCCTGAACTATCCTTCTTGTTTCAAAGCACATCCAATTGCAAAGTTTGAAGCATCAATATGGACATGAAATTCCTTATCCTTGTTTGGGAAAACCAGAATCGGACTAATCACAAGCTTAGCCTTTAGCTCCTCAAAGTCTCCTTGGTGCTCCTCTATCCATATAAAAGGAACATTCTTCTTCATCAATGAATCCAATGGGTAGGATACATGTGCATAATTCCTGATAAACCTTCGATAATATCTTGTCGATCCCAAGAAGGTTTTAAGTAAACTCACATCATATGGTTCTTCCATGTGCAATATCAGATGGATCTTATCAGAATCTATTTTTAATCCTTCACTGCACACTATGTGTCATAAAAAATTCCCATATAGTACCATCAAGTAGTATTTCCCAAGATTTAATGATATCTGTGCATTTTTGCACCTTCTCATACATTCACTAAGGATAGGAAGATGTTCCTTAATCTTCCCATAAATGGACCAATCATCCAAAAATGCTTTAAAGTTCCCTGTTGCCAACTGATAAAATATATATAATATGATGCATTGAAATGTAGCTGGGGTGTTACAGAGCCCAAATGGCATTCGATTTTATGCATAGATGCCATTCTACATAATAAATATGGTCTTCATATTATCCTCCTTGACTATACTGATTTTATTGTAGCCCAAAAACCCATCCAAGAATGAATAGATCTTGTGTCCTACGATTTCTTCTAAGATAGAATCTATGAATGGAATGGGTAAGGGGTCCTTAATAGTTACTACATTTCAACTTCTAAAGTCTACGCATATTCTGATCTTGTCCACTTCCTTCTTCAAGGTGATCACTATGGTTGATACCCATTCACTGGTTGTCATCCTAAATATGATTCCTACCTCCAACATCTTTTCTATATCTGCATTCACCAATGCAACATACTTTGGATTCATTCTGTATGGTCTCCTCCTTACGGGTTGAGCTCCAGGTATTAGTGTAATCTTGTGGATACATAACTCTGGTGGTACTCCATTCAAGTCCTTATATGTCCATGCAAAGACATCCTTATATTCCAAGAATATATTAAAAGTTATTCCTTTCAGTACAGGGTTCCAATCATCATTGTAGTGAATCATCCTAGGTTCCTCCTCCATTCCTATATTGATGTCCACTATATGAGGTCCTTCATATTTAATATTTTCTAGCTCACTCGCTTCTTTCTCTACATTCTTCAGGTGTGCTGACCTTATATAAATATCCTCATCTCCTATTGTATGCTCTACAAAACTTTTTGGAAATGTCCATTTCTCTTTTGTTTCCTTCTTAGGTTCTTGACTGACTTTTGGGGTGTCTTGTTTTTCCTTGATATTCTCTATCTTAATACAGAGGTATTTGGACTGAAAAATTTTATACTCCTCCATTTTCTAATGAAGAAGTCCTCTATTAGATCTAGATTCATCTTCACTAAATTCATCTAGGTACATCATTACTTCTCCATTAGGTTCATACCCTTCATCTCTTGAGGAATTTTTTTATTCATCTATCATGGCTACATCCTCACTGATAGCAAGATTAATCATATATTTATGTTATCCCTTCTTAAAAGTGATATGATTCTTTCCCTAGTTATGATTAACTTTGGCTACTCGTAGCCATACTCTCCCCAAGAGAGCATCGTATGCAAGGTTTTGCATTATAATCACAATGAAATCCAAGAAAAATTATTGGCTAGCTATCACCACTTGTGTTGTCAAGACTCCCTTTGTCTTGATACCATACTGGTTAGCACCATATAATCAGAAGCTCGATGTCCATAGAGATGGAGCACCTAATTTTAACTAGGTTATTTTAGCTAGCATATTGACGTTGGATCCTCCATCCATAATCACTTATGTCAATCAATACCCTAGGATGTCTATATGAACTAATACAAGTTTCTTTACCACATCAATCATCAATATAGTTAGATCCATGAATTGATATTTCCTTTCCTTCTCTTGAATTGGTTGTCTCTACACTTCCATAACCTTGTGCGGTTGTATTTCTTCCATGATTGCTTTATGTAATGTTGAAATAGCTTCCAACGGGTTCAACACTTTAATCTCTACTATGGTATCCAAAACTTGTGCTACCAAGCTTTGCACAATCACCTTCTCTTCTGATGGCTTTTCAGTTCCTTTTCTTCAACTAACTTCACTTATTTAGCCTTTTGTGCTTCCTCCTATAGTATTTTCTTTACTACTTACCAACACTGCTTTTCCTTTGCTGGATTTGGGTACTTATCCTTTTTAGCCTAATTTCTTATCATGGCTAAAACTTCTTGGGTTTCCTCATTAACTTGAGGAACCTCAATGTCTAGATAATTGATATTATGTGGGTTACTTGAACTTGCTTGCTTTGGGTAATTCACTTCTTTGTGGTTCTCTAAACCACACAAACTATACATATGTGTAGTGCTTGCTTGCGATGTTTCCTACCTTTGATGTGAAGGATAATTTTTCACAAAATGCCCCCATTCCTAGCAATTGTGACATTGTATGATCGACCTTCCTTCCGAGTCATACTACAAACGGCCTTGGACTCCTTTTCGATTGCCCTGGTCCGACCTTCCACCTCACCTGCTATTTCTATAACCACCACTTATTGCTTGTTGCCCCCTCCATTAGACCTTTGGTTTCTCTCCCTTATATTGGATTGAAAAGACATGTGGATGTGCTCTCGTATTATATGAACATAGCAATAGTTTATATCCCATCACATTATATATGTGGCAATAATCATTGCATGGACACTTCATATTTGTATGACCTTCCATCTTGCATTCTGTGCACCAAATGTTATTCTTGTCAGGTTTGCTCCTTTGTTCTTTCATTATCTTGTCAAACTCCTGATGAAATGATGCTACTATCCTCTGAATAGTGTCATATTATGCACTATCCAAATAATTAGACTTGGGGTGGGACAAAATTATTGTATATGTCTATTTTAATTCACTTTCAAAATTCTTTGCATGCTTTAAAGATTCTTCATATGTTTCTAATGGTACTGCCTTCATATTTTTCTTATATTTTGGTAGTAAACCATCAACAAACCACTACTTTACCAGGACATCTGCCAGTGGCATCTGCATCTTATTGACTAATTGCTTTAGTCTACAGTTGTATGATTTCACATCTTCATCTAATTTTTTTATTTTTCATGCAAAGTTCAGTAAAAATATCTCCATCATCCTTCAAAGATCAAAATTCTTCAATGAACTTCTCCTTTATCTAATTCTAAGTCTGAAAATCTATGGTATTTTCTCTCTTCAAATACCAATCAATCGCAAACCCTCTCAAATTAAAAATAAATAAAGTTACCCAGTCATATGGTCTATCTACACCATTTTCTCTCCAAATGGTTATACAAGTTTTGATGTGTATTTTGGGGTCTTCCTTACCCTCACCTAAAAATGATGGACATCTAAGTTTGGCTACCTTGTTAGCCATATTCAGAGAATCATCACTATCACTTGAAGTCTCCCATGGAATCTCTATCTGATTCCTCCTTGGGGGTTTCTTTCTATAGTCATCATCAAAAGTTTCTATTCTATGCATCTTGTTCTGTCCCACCACTCATTGACCAAAATCTCATGTGTATTCACTCTGTGACCTCCTTCGCTGATGTGAGGGAGATGGTCTTGGTATTTCCTCCTGAGACCTCATGCCTTATTGCTTTGGTTGCTAACTCCCATCCTCTACACCCCCTTGCAATCCTTCCCTCACTTTCTTAAGTATCACCATCCATTCTCTATCCTCCTACATTACCTCTCTATCAACTCTTTCCTCTACGCTAGGTGTTTCTACTTTCTCATCTTCTGTCTCTATCAACAACACCTCAAAATCTCCTTCAAATGTCCAAACTTACTCTATTTTTAGTTCATGTGTACTATGGTCTAAGTTACTTGCATTCTCTCTTTCAAAAATCCTCATGCTTATTCTTACTAGAATTATCTTTGTCATAATCACAATGACACTGAGAGGGGGGGTGAATCAGTGTGTTCTTTAAAAACTTAAAATCAATTTAGACTTTTAAATAAACAGCAACAGATTAAAATAGAAATAATAAAAGTACTAAGAGCATCACACATAACACGGCATTTTAACGAGGTTCACCGATGTGGCTACTCCTCAAAAGGACTTGCTTGGACTACCATCCAAATCCGAGTCAAATGCAAAGCTCCAACTTTACATAATCATTCACCGGCACCAACTGGTAAGAGGCACCAACCCCTAAGTTTTATCTGCTACAACGGAATGGAGCACCAACTCCAATTTTTCCAGCACCAAGCTGGAAAGAGGCACCAACCCCTTTTTCAAGCTACAACTTGAAGATAATAATAAAAATTGCGAATGTAAACTTTCACCTCAATTATCACGATCTGCTATTTTTTTACTCGGCATTCGACTACTCTTTGTGAAAAATGATTCGCACTTTTTCAACCACTCCTCTATATCTCTCCGCGTTCTCTGCTGCAACTTCACAGAAATATCACTTCTATAGCCAGCACACTATCATTTCACACTCGAAACACGACTTCTGCATACCGCGTTCTTATCTTCTCTTCGCACCACTCACACTGCTGCACTCGAACTTCATACACATATATCACATCACGTTGCACCTTTTAAACTCGAAGAACCCTTGCTTTTATAGAAGAAATTTTAGAGGCAAACCCTAGAAGAACGTTGACTGAGAAACCCTAGAATTTGTCAGCTGCCAAACCCTAAAATCCGTCGGCCCAGATTTAACTTTGTCGGCCTCAAACTCTTCTCCACCTTCGTTACCTTCCTGTAGCTTATTGCCACGAAATAGTAACACGTCGGCCCTTTTTAATTTAATTTAATATTCTAATTTAAATTTTTAATAAAATAAAAATTTAAACTAAATATTTAAAATTAAATATCTTCAACTTCGGGGCATCTTTTTCAACAAAACGAAGAGCCAACTTGGGTTTTAAGAAAAACCCATTTCAAGTCTGTTATCCACTGCATCCTTGGATATGACTGCCTGTGTTGACAACAATGACAATCCTTCTTGCTCAACAATCTCTCCCTTTGGAATTTTTGGCAACACCTTATACATTTTTGTAACTCTTCTCCCCCTTTGTCAATAATACCAAAGGGCTACTGCAGACTCTCCCTGTGTCCATCCTCAATCTTCTCAGGCACAGTTTGACTCCCTCTGAGTCCATCCTCACACTTCTCAAGCATAATTTGACTCCCCACGAGTCCATCCTCAAACACTCAAGTGCTCCCCACGAGAAGGTGATCCTCGTAGCTAGTCACTTCTTAGGAAGTGTGACTACTCCTAATTTGCTTCGAAGATACTCAAATACTTCCTTGGGCAAAGGTTTTGTAAAAATGTCTCGCTACCTGTTCTATAGTTGGGACATAGTCCAATCTGACTTCTCCTTCCGCAACTTTGTCTTTCAAGAAATGATACCTTATAGCAATATGCTTTGTCCGTGAGTGCATTACTGGATTCTTAGAAATGTTGATTGCACTGGTGTTGTCACACTTTACTGATATTGGTTCACTAAAATTAATACCAAGATCTTTCAAGGTCTGTTTCATCCACAAAACTTGTGTGCAACATGTTGCTGCTGTAATATACTCTGCCTCGGCTGTAGATAAAGACACTGACTCTTGCTTCTTACTATGCCATGCAACCAATCTGTCCCCCAAATAGAATGCTCCTCCACTGGTACTCTTCCTGTCATCAACACATCCAGCCCAATCTGCATCTGAATATGATATAAGAGTGAAATATTTGCCTCTTGGATACCACAATCCATACTCCATGGTGCCTTTGAGATACCAAAAAATCCTTTTAACTATTTGTTACATGAGTCTCTTTGGGACTGGCCTGAAATTTGGCTACCATGCACACTGCATGCAAAATATCAAGTCTGGTTGCAGTTAAATATAGTAAGCTTCCTATCATTGATCTATACATGGTTTGATCTATAGGTGGAGATTTGTCTTCTTTACTTAACTTACATCCTGTTGTCATGGGAGTACTGACTGGCTTACTATCCTCCATAGTGAACTTCTTTAACATCTCTTTCACATATTTGATTTGGGAAATGAATATACCTTTCTCATTATGATTAACCTGTAGTCCCAAAAAATAAGGCAGGTTCACCAATCATTGACATTTCAAATTCATTCTGCATCTTGTTTGCTAGGTCTTTACAAGATTCATCTTTGTTGCTACCAAATATGATGTCATCCACATAGACAACAAGAACAATGAGATGCCCATCTTCTGTTTTCACATACAGATTGTTGTCCACTAAACCTTTCTTGAATCCCTGTTGAGAGAGATAATTATCTAGCCTAGCATACCATGCCCGTGGTGCTTGTTTTAATCCATACAGTGCCTTCTTTAATCTGCAGACAAGGTTAGGATCTTCACTGATTTGAAAGCCATCCGGTTGTTCAATATAGACTTCTTCTTCAAGTTTCCCATTTAAAAATGCAGATTTAACATCCATCCGATAAACTCGAAGTTCTTGTAAACTCGCTAGTGCCAAAAACATCCTAATAGCTTCTAATCTAGCTATCGGTGCGAAAGTCTCTTCAAAGTCAATCCCTTCGACCTGTGCATAGCCTTTGCAAACCAGTCTTGCTTTATTTCTAATGACCTGACCGTTTTCATTTAACTTGTTGCGAAATATCCATTTAGTGCCGATTACATTCTTGTTTGCAGGTCTAGGTACTAACTCCCAAGTTCTGTTCTTTTCAATCTGATCTAACTCTTCATTTATTGCCTTCATCCAACTGTCATCTTTGCTTGCTTCATCTATGTTTTTGGGCTCAATGCTGGATAAAAGAGAGTAATTACTTATTACTTTCTTTCTTGTCTGAATGCCAGCTGTGGGATCTCCAATTATTTGGTTTCTAGGATGATTTTTCTACCAATTGCCCATTCTAAATTTTCTATTTTCTTGTACCTCTGAGCCATCCGATAAGTTATCTACATCAGTCGTATCTCGTATTTTCTCGTGTCATGTACTTCATCTCCTTCAATGACTTCTTCGTAGATTGGATAGTTTTCTTGAAAATTAACTATTTGTTTCCTCCCTTCATCGAATTTAACGTCTGCACTATCCACAATTTTCTTGAGTCTCTTGTTGTAGCATTTGTAAGCTTTGCTGTGTGGAGAATAACCAACAAACACACCTTCATCTGCTCTATCTTCAAACTTTCCAAGATTGTCATCTGTTTTTTTGATGTAGCACTTGCAGCCAAATACTTTGAGATGTTTTGTTGTTGCTTTCCTACCAAACCACAACTCATACGGAGTTTTGCATTCATGAGTTCTTAACATATACCTGTTCTGAATGTATACTGCTGTGTGAACTGCTTCTTTCTAGAATCTATCTGCTATTTTGCTTTCTGCCAGCATGGTGCGTGCCATTTCCTGAATTGTTCTATTTTTCCTCTCTGCTACACCATTCTGCTGAGGAGTTCTGGCTGCTGAATATTGTCTCCTGATGCCATATTTTTCATAGTATTCTAAAAATTCATTCGAAATAAATTCTCCTCCTCTGTCTGACCGCAAGCATTTAATCCTTTTCCCTGTTTCATTCTCTACCATCTGTCTGAAAGTTCTGAACATTTCAAAGGCTTCTGATTTATCTTTTAAGAAGAATATCCAAGTCATTCTGGAAAAATCATCAATGCACAACATAAAGTACTTGTCCTCGTTTATGCTTTGAGTCCTCATGGGTCCGCATAAGTCTATGTGAATAAGTTCCAAAGGCCTGCTAGTGTGATGTTCTTTTGTTTTAAATGAAACTCTGGTCTGTTTACCCTTCTGACATGAAGCACACATACTATTTGTAGGTTTTTTAATGATTGGAATATCTCTCACTGCTTGTTTAGCGCTAACTCTTACCAGATTATCAAAACTTATGTGTCCAAGCCTCTTATGCCACAACCAGTTCTCTTCTTCTTGTCCCATGAAACACATACCTTCTAAAAATTCTGATAGTGTGTACAGATTGCCAGACGTCCTTGAGCCGGTTGCTATTAATTTCCCGTTCTTTGTTTTTCTGACTTCACAACCCTGCTTCTTGAACACCACTTCATGTCCTTTGTCACAGATCTGACTCACACTTAACAGGTTATGTTTCAGACCATCCACATATAGAACTTCTTCTGACTTGATTTTCCCTTCACTTATTTTGACCGATCCTTTACCTATTATTTTGGCTCCATCATTATTGCCGAACTTCACAGAACCACCCTCATATTTCTGAAGATTTTCAAATTTTTGTCTATCACCTGTCATATGACTTGAGCAGCCACTATCAAGAATCCACGGTACATATTTATTCTGAGCTCTAAAAGCAGTATGCACTATTAAGGATTCTTGTTCTTTCCTGAGCTGTTTCTTTTGTTTCCATTCTGTCTTAACTATGTTGTTGGGTTCTAGCTGAGATTTTCCCTTTTCAGAATTTTGCATATATCCTTTAGAAGAACTACTATTGTGTTTTGCCTTATATGGTTGAGTTCTTCTTTTTTGAGGTTGAAATGAAACAGACATACTACGGCAATTTTTGGCAATATGCCCAAAGTTGTGACACTTAAAGCACTCTACTGCATAATTCATTAAAGGAGCAAACACATTTCTACTAGTGAAACTTCTTGGACCTATATTGTATTTGCAGTCAGCAATTTTATGCCCATAATTATTACATTTAAAACAAAAACCATAGAAATAATGAGTAAACCTGAAAGATGGTCTTGGCCAGGTTGTTCCTGGAGCCTTGGATCTTCTATTCTTTTGATGTGTGACCTTAGTAAAGCCATCATTGTCGATCTGTCATTTCAGGTCTGGCATTATATCTTTCTTTTGCCTGATTCGTTTTACTTTCCACAGCCTATTTCTTGTCTTTGTTCTTTTCACTTTCAACATTGCTTGTTTTTGGTTCAGTTGATGATTCTCCTTTAGTAAATCCGAGACCAAATTTGATGCCTGTGGATCTTTGATCGCTCAGAATTTTGTCCAGTTTCATCGAGCTTTCTTCACGTTTTAGATGACAGTTGATTTTTCGATCCAGCTCTTGTATTTGTATTCGGAGACTCACATTTTCTTCTTCCAATTTGCAGCAGTGGTCTATCTTCATAGAAACTTGTATTTCCAGATCTTCAGACATTTTCTTGTATTCTTCAGTCTGTGTTTTTAAAGCGGCAATAATGTCGTTTGCATCCTTAAGTTTCCTTGTCAGTTTTTCATTCTTCTTTTTCTCCGATTCCCATTCCGTAAGAGCAGACACTAGCTCACCCTCTAAATCAACTTCAGCCTCAACTTCTTCAACTTCAGAGTTCATCCCCTCTATGTTCTCTGATTCGTCTATTTCAAACGCCATAAAAAGAGCCTCACCTGTTCCTTCTTCAGAGTCTTCACTGGAACTGTCCTCTCGAAGATTCTACATTTTGGGAGATAAAGCTTTTCTTATTAAACTTACCTTTTCTGAAATTTGATTTCTTCCTCCATTCTCCTCTTTCTTGATCCTTGAGTTTCTTCACCTTTGTTTTTGTCATTGAAAGGACATTTGGTAGCAAAGTGTCCAATGCCTCCACATCTGAAACATTTAAGAGGTAGCATTCCTTTGTATTTTCCTTTTCCTTTCTTCAACTTTCTTACAAAATTTGCTTCCATTATATCTGAATCATTTTCTTCTTCAGATTCATGTTTTGTGCTTTTGCCTTTTTGAGCTTTGAAGGCTGCTTCTCTATCTGTGGGATTAGACTTTCCTATTCTCATTTCAAAAGCAGTCAAGGACCCATGCATCTCATCCATACTAAAATGATTTAAGTCTTTGGCTTCTTCTATGGCAGAGACTTTAGAATCAAATCTAGGAGGAAGTGATCTCAATACCTTTTTCACAATAGCAGCATCGGTTAATTCTTCGCCAAGACCTCTGGATTGAATTTGTGATCCCATTGACTCTTTGCATGAAAGTCTCTATGTTCTCATCATTGTCCATCTTTAAAGATTCGTATTGAGCTCGGTGTGCTTGAAGTTTAGCCTCCTTGATCCTGTCATCTCCTTCATGAATTTTCTCTAGTTTATCCCTGATCTCTTTTGTTGATTCACAACTTATGACTTTGACTAGCTCATTGTCAATTAGTCCACACATAATAGCATTTCTTGCTTTTGAATCATATTCAAATGCCTTTTTACCTGCAGTGTCTGTTGGAGCGGTGGCAGGAGCTTTGTAACCATTGACTACCGCACCCCAGATGTCAAAGCCCAACGCACTGAGATAAGTCTGCATTCTAATTTTCCAGAACGCATAGTTTGTCCCATCAAACATTGGTGCTTTGTTCGAAGAGAATCCTTCACCACTTGCCATTGTGTAAATTCCAAGATCACCTTAGCTGTTTAAGCCTCTTCAGGTACTTGGCTCTGATACCAATTGTTATAATCACAATGACACTGAGAGGGGGGGTGAATCAGTGTGTTCTTTAAAAACTTAAAAGCAATTTAGACTTTTAAATAAACAACAGCAGATTAAAACAGAAATAATAAAAGTACTAAGAGCATCACACATAACACGACATTTTAACGAGGTTCACCGATGTGGCTACTCCTCAAAAGGACTGCTTGGACTACCAGTCAAATGCAAAGCTCCAACTTTACATAATCATTCACCAGCACCAACTGGTAAGAGGCACCAACCCCTAAGTTTTATCTGCTACAACAGAATGGAGCACCAACTCCAATTTTTCCAGCACCAACTCGAAAGAGGCACCAACCCCTTTTTCAAGCTACAACTTGAAGATAATAATAAAAATTGCAGAATGTAAACTTTCACCTCAATTATCACGATCTGCTATTTTTCTGTGATCTGCTGCTTGTCGGCATTCGACTGCTGCTGTGAAAAATGATTCACACTTTTTCAACCACTCCTCTATATCTCTCCGCGTTCTCTGCTGCAACTTCACAGAAATATCACTTCTACAGCCAGCACACTATCATTTCACACTCGGAACACGACTTCTGCATACCGCGTTCTTATCTTCTCTTCGCACCACTCACACTTCTGCACCCGAACTTCATACACATATATCACATCACGCTGCACCTTTTAAACTCGAAGAACCCTTGCTTTTATAGAAGAAATTTTAGAGGCAAACCCTAGAAGAACGTTGGTTGAGAAACCCTAGAATTTTTTAGCTGCCAAACCCTAAAATCCGTCGGCCGCATTTAACTTTGTCGGCCTCAAACTCTTCTCCACCTTCGTTACCTTCCTGTAGCTTATTGCCGTGAAATAGTAACACGTCGGCCCTTTTTAATTTAATTTAATATTCTAATTTAAATTTTTAATAAAATAAAAATTTAAACTAAATATTTAAAATTAAATATCTTCAACTCCGGGGCATCTTTTTCAACAAAACGAAGAGCCAACTTGGGTTTTAAGAAAAACCCATTTCAAGTCTGTTATCCACTGCATCCTTGGATCTAACTACCTATGTTGACAACAATGACAATCCTTCTTGCTCAACAATCTTTCATACTTCACATCTCCTATGCCTTTGTACACTGGTGTCTGTCATGAACCTCCAGTTTTATAGTATTCTTTCTTTGTCAATTTGACCTGTTTTAACAAAAATGCCATATTCGATAAGGTAATGGCACCAAATGTATCATAGGGGTGCATTATTCCTGATGGGGATATGATTTTCTAGTGTGTAGAATGATAAATGCATTATCTCTAACTTTTCTACCAAATTGTACAACCTCACATTTCCTAAAACTACAATTTTACGCCTAATGTACAACTTGTACAAAAGCTAGTTCGACACACTGTACAATCTAAAATCATACAGAGGCATGGCTTGTATGATTCTACACTTAACCAATCCTTCATATTCGATTTTTTAGGCTGTAGTACACAGTTTTGTAACCAATAAGTCGATTCCACAAAACTACCAAATCGGGTAAGTTATCCTCAATCACCTGAATTGCCAAATCGGGTAAGTTGTCTTTGTATGATTTGTACAAAATCTGGTCTATGATACGTACGAAAAAAAAGTACATAAAAGTGCTAAATTGGATAATCTAATTGTCTAATATCTCTCATATAGTTTTGCAAGGGTTTAATATGCCAATGAATCCTTTTCCAGTAACATGCAAAACATATCAATGGGGCTTAAGAGAGATGCAAATCCCATGGCTACGTCTAAAAATCATACAACAGGGTTCATTCCATATTCAATAATATGTCCATCATCATAGATCATTCTAAAAGCTTCACCAGTGCCGGATTAATCCATTCTCTCACCACAAGGCATAAACTAATCAAAATATTCACTAGAAAGTACATACAACATCATTAAGCCATCAATTTTCATTCATCAATGCTATAATTGTACACAACCTATAAAAAATAACTGTGCTCATGTGTATATTATTCTGTTATAAATTCACTTACAACATGGCTGATATACAACACTTATAGCTGGAACTAGGAACATAATAGCATAACTCAGTCAGATTACAACCAGTAATTATCTAGACCTACAAAATTGAAAATGGGACCTTATATAATGTTGACCAAGCCATTCCAAAGTGGTTCCTAAGGCAATTAGTTATTTTACAACCACCCATACATAACATAATGCATTAATTAAGACTTTTACTAAGTCTAACACCTTAATTATGAAATCTATACCCCATTTCAACCCAAAATTACATTTCCCATGCATTTCACTACATTTCAATGCACCTTGTATGTTTTGCCTTTGCATTGTATGGTTTTCCCTCATGGTTGTATGGTTTAATCCTACCTGTATAATTTGTAAAACTTGTTCAAACTATCAAAATTATCAAAATTGAGAAAATCCATTTTGTCACTTTCTCTTCTTCTGGGAGGTGGATTTGCTGCCTACAGCCTCTTCATACCCTTCTCTTCATTCATCCACCACCTCAAATCATAGGGTACATATTCACCCATATCTACATGCACACCATATGGCATTAGCATCAGTCGCTCTACTGCTATGTACTCCCATACCCAAACTTGTAGCAATGGGGTCCAAATCAAATCCATCCACACTACCTGCACTACATTGTGTGACTCTTTATATATATATGCCAATAGCGCAAGTGCCCATGCAAACACAACCTTATGCTCCACCATATAGCATACTATATCCATCATATTATAGGAGAATTTCACTCTTGAGGTATCTCGAAGAGCATAGGTATATATCATAAGCATCACTACATATTGGCAATCAGATAACATCTTATTGTACCAATAATAATCATAATCCACCCCCTTTCTAGTGTCTAAATCTCCCCACTTCACACCAAATATGCATTGCAACACCTCCTATTGCCTCTCATCCACTACTACCCTCACTATAATACCTTCTATTAGTGGTTTATATATCCTGTATGTCCTACAGTGTAATGGTCATCTCACCTATAGGAAAGTGAAAAGTGTTCTTGTCTGGATCCTACCTCTCATATAATGCTAAAATGTATTCCCTGTTGGCATGAATACTCACACAATCCCATACTCCCTTCATCCACACCTTCTACAGCCACTCCACATCTACCTCACTCAAGGCCCAGGGTATCCCTCAATGACTGCACACAATGTCATGGCTCAATCATCTTCATATGTTCCATCCACAAACATCACAAAATTTTAATCAGTTTCACATACATACATATTTATTTCTCATCATTTCATACAAATTATCATGGTATACAACATCCATACATTATACCCCATGCATGACAATAGCAAAATCAACCCCTTTTGCTCAATCCGTAGGTTATCATACGAACTTTAGCCCAGTTCACAAGTCACCATGCAAACTCAGGCCCAGTTCACATGCCACCCTATGAACTCAATTGGGAGGCCATTTTTGGGCACCCATTAGCCCCTTTCCTAACAAATTGGTCTCATCATATACAAAAATAGTGTTTTTGACACACAAAATATCATGCAACCCCAAAAACATGCATTTCAAGGCAAGCACTTCTAATATACACAACCACATCACACGCCAACAAACAAGTCACATTTTTGGATACCCATTTCACCATTTTCCAAAAAAAATTAAAAAATAGTACATATTTTTCACCCAACACATTCCCACTTGACCACATACATCTCGTGGCATGCAATTCCAAAACACAAAAATAATTCAAAACACCAAACAAATAATGTTTTTGAATACCCATTTCACCCTTTTACAATGAAAGTTCAAATAGTTTTCCAAAACAATACACCATTCCCCACATTCAACATAGTCAAACCTCACCAACATTCATCCTACGACACACATTCACGTGACCCATAAAAACATAACAAATCAAAATAACAGTCACATTTTTGGACACCCATTTCACCATTTTATGGTAAAATTTCAATCACATTTCAAAAATAGTACAATTTTCATCACAAAAATCAAGGTCAACTATTACACCGCTCACATAGTCAAGCATGCCCATTTATTGGTCAAAACAAAAAATGGGTAACATTTTTGGATACCCATTTGGCCATTTTCATACTTTGTGCATGCATTTCAAACAAACATCACATTCAAACACATATTCACACGTAAACTCGCATTCCTATATTTTCAAAATATTCACACATTTCAAAATAAAATCTAATTGAAGTATCAGATACTTACCGATGGGTTCCCATGTTAGCCACCTATACTGGTTTACCCTCTCACCATATTTACAATAACTTAGAATACCACAAGTGCTCTGCTTCACACACTAGTCCTCACTCCTTCCTCCTTGCAACTTATCACACCATAAATGAGGCTTGGCATACCTCCAAATTGCTTTATATACCCCAAAACCCTAACTCGTAGGCCACCCTATAAACTACAGTCTAGTACATAGGTCACCCTACAAACTATAGTCTAGTTTGTAGGATTCCTTGTGAACCAATCCTTAGGACACCATTTCCACATTTTCTTCAATCCTGCAACTTATTCCTTTCCTACACCAACAACCCAAATTTTTCCACCAGGTGCACAATTTTCTTCTATCAATCAACTCATCACCACATTTTATTCGTATCATTGCTTATTCATCATTTTATGGGGTATTCATACACAAATATGCTTTGCATACAACCAAACAATCAAACATCCAAATCATGGATATCACATCTATCTACAATTTTTTTTGTTGAAGATTATCTCAAGATAAACCTCATCCCAAATCAAACATTTGTTAGATCACGAGAGCCATGCGTAATATTAGAGATATATCGCTTTCATTCATGTATATCGATGCTGACCACATACTGAATATTATGCTTGATTTATCCATGCCACTCAGCTCAAATGGTTTGACATATGTCATCATGCAATCATCAATCAATCAGAAGCAAACATTTGAATAGACAGTTGTTCTATTCATAATTGGACCATCTTATGTTGGTCGCAAAGCAAAGTAGTCTTAATTTACCCTCACAAACAACCAATACGATATTGCAAATATTGTACTAAATTGGTAAATCATCATGTTTCATCCATAATCATTCATTTGCATTCATCTACCCAACCCTTCATCCTCTCTTATTTCTTTTGGATTCAGATCAATGTTGTATGGTCACGCTTTGAGCAGCTACATACCTTTTATTGGACCCTTCTTCTTTCTTCTTATTTTGGTTCTCGATCAATGTTGTATGGTCATGCTTTGATTGGCTACATACCTTTGATTGGATTCCATTCTTCTCTTCCCCTTATCCTCTACACCTTTGTTTAGTTCTCTATCAATTATGTATTGTCACACTTTGAGCAGCTACATACCTTTTATTGAATCTCATTTTTTTCTTTCCCTTTCTCATCTAGTTCACAAATACCTCACCACCCTTCTTCATCAAATTTTTACACTAAATTATGTTTCACACAACATAGTACAAAAAGGGGTAAATGTAGACACCTAAAAGTTGCACATGCTCATTCCTAGATACTTGTAGATCTACATAAACACTTGTAGGTTTTTTTAGGCCATCCTAGGCTATATTAGACCATCATAGGCCATCATAGACCATCATAGGCCATCATAGGCCACCATAGGCCATCGTAGGCCACCATAGTTATCCATAGGTGCAAAACCTACAAAACTATGTAAAATGCACCCAAAACGCCTTCTACCCACAAGAGGGCCACCTACTAGCTCCCTAAGGCCACCTAAGCCCTTTCCTACACCTAATTAGGGCCCCCATGGGACCATTCCCTACCTAAAACCCTAATTAGGATTCTAATTTGTGATTGACTTTCACTTAAGTTACCCTTTATCATTAAAGTGGGTTTAATTAGGGTTAATGAACAAATTAGCCTTAAGCATGTCCTCACACATGTGTGCACCCTAATTTGGTTAGGATATTTCCTATAAATCCTAATTCAACCCCCATCTAATCTAGGAGTTAGATAACCCTATTTAAGCCTAATCCTTTCTCACACATTTGTGAGGATAAGATATTTCTTTTAGGGCATGTGAGAGGATGACTAAGCCTACCACCTCACAAACCCTAACCTAACCATGCAAGGATTTTATCCTAGGGTGTGGTATACTTAACTACCCCCCTGACCTTAGTTTTTCCTATAAATAGATGGTCTTTTCCCTTATTTTATCTCTCTCGCATTTTTAGTCAATATGTCCAGACTCTATCAAAATCACACCAGAATCACCTTCTACAACTTTGCATCTGATAAACAGCATCAGAAAACCTTTGGATCCCATTCGGATAGAAGATATTCATTAGAAATCAACTACAGTCCAGTTTTCCACCTAGCCTACGAACCCAGGATCCAATTCATAGGTTGCCTTATGAACCGATCGTACAATAGGTCTACAACACTATATCAAGTATAAATAAGTTTTTAATAGCTTCAGTAACATTTCCAACAACTTTTATCATGTTTTTTGCATATTTGAGTTTATTTATCTTCATAACTATGGGGCTTGACCAAGGAAGGCCCCCAAACACACTAACACCCTTTTGCAGGTCCAAAATAGGTACAAAAGGACATACACCAATAGACTACCGATGGCACACGTGCACATAATCCCACATTCATTGAGGAGCTCTAAAAGATACCATTAGATGTTTCAAATTTATGATGGAAACAAGGAATAGAGATATCCACTGAAAGAGAGACTTATTTTGTAACCCTACATTCAAAATGAATAAAGCAACATTCTGAACAATATTTTATTTATTTTTTAAAAGTGGTTGTCTTTTAGTCACTTTACAAGCTTCAAGAATAGTTCAAGGTTTTTTATTTTTGGCTATTGAATGCATAAGCTCATGAATAGTTATTACATCATCTATTATATATTTACCTTTAATTGAGCTACCTTGGTAGTGGTCAATGATGTATGGAAGAATGTCCTTAAGTCTATTAGTCATGACCTTGGTGTTGAGCTTATAAATTACATTACAAAGGCTAATAGGTCTATAATTAGATATGGAATTACAAACTTGATATTTAAGGATGACGACCAAGAAAGTGGAGTTAACATCCTTTGGTAACAACTTAGTTTATTGAATTTCTTGCACAACTTTCATGACCTCTTGATAAACAAAATCCCAAAAATATTGGAAAAAATGGGGAGGTAAACCATCGGGTCCTAGATATATATCGAGGTTCATGGAAAACATGGCCTCTTTGATTTCATCATTTGAGAATTTTTTGAGGAGACCTGAATTTAGGTCCTGATACATAAGACAATAATTTTTTTGCAAGAGAGCATTGCAAACTTGGATGGAACATGGTGGGATGGGACTCAAAATATTTTCAAAATGGGAAACTACTTCAGATCTAATTTCTTGGATGTTGATGATTTTTGATCCATCACTTCTTGAAAGTTTCCTAATTCTATTAGTGCTCCTGTGCCTGAGCGTTGATGCATGGAAATATTTCATGTTAGAGTCCCCTTCCTTCAACCACAATGTGTAATATTTTTACCTCTAAAATATCTCTTCTCTGACTAAAATGTTATGATACTTAGAAAGGAGATTATTTTCTTCCTACATTAGATCAGGATCAGTACCTCCATTCTAAAAGTGATTTTCAATGATGCTCAATTATTCAGGGATTCGCTACTTACTCCTGAATATATCCCCAAATATTTCTATGTTCCAAAATTTTAGCTTGTATTTAATGGATCAAAGTTTTCTAGCTAGCTAATTTAAGTGGGGCCTTGGAAATTTCTCTTTCTACTAGTCAGATATGCAGTTCCTGATGTCTGGATGTTAAAGCCACATTTATTCAAACCTAAAAAGTGGTTTGAAAGGAGACATCTATTAAAAATAATCAAGCACTAACGGGTTGTGGTCCAAACCAATTTTAGGGAATTATTACAAGTTAGCATCTCCAAAAAATTAAATAGATTCCTTAGAAAGCAAAAATATATCAATTCATAACTAGATTAGTTGGTTGCCATATTTCCTGTTACTCCATGTAAAATTTGAGCCCTGTAACTGCATATCCATTAACTCATTCCCATCAACAAAATATAAAAAATATTCAAAGCACATGGTTGTGATGGGAGCTTCCCATCTCTTATCATATGGATAAGGGAAGTGTTGAAATCACCCACAAGCATCCATGGTTCACTTTGTAAATGGCTTCTAATTTGAGTTAAAGTGTTCTAAAGGTCACGTCGACCAGATAGATTGTTGGGTGCATAAATGTTGGACATAATCCATTGGTGCCTAGTGTCTTTGTTATGAAAAAGAATATTAATAATTATTTATGATATATATGAGCCTGCCTTCAATTGTGTTGGGGTTCCAAATACATAGGAGGCCACTAGAAGTGCCCTAATATGGGCTATAAACAAAATCACTACTCTTCTAAATCATCTTACCAATATTTTTATTGTTCTCCCTATCAATTTTGGTTTGTTGGAGAAGAAAGATGCTCGGTTTAATTTCTTTCTTGATGGATTTAACCAATCATTGTTTGGTTAATCCATTGAGGTCTCTCATGTTCCATGAGAGGATCTGTTAGCTTTTGGAGCCTTAAAAATTAAGGAAATGCATTCACAAGTATATAAATAAACATGTAATGATACAACTAATATAATAGCAAAAAACCATGCATGAAAATATGATAGAAAACTTGATACAAATCTCTATAAATGCTCATATCGAAAGATCACAAAAATTACAATGCTCTTCTCATGGAGTTTGTAACTCCTCCATGATAATAAAATGGAGCTACATTGTGACTACTACTACTCACACCTTTGCACT
This sequence comes from Wollemia nobilis, assembly GCA_028583015.1. NCBI lineage: Eukaryota > Viridiplantae > Streptophyta > Pinopsida > Araucariales > Araucariaceae > Wollemia > Wollemia nobilis. Next base: position 3,488,630 of record JAQPPZ010017058.1, read on the forward strand.
ACTCTTTCTCACACATAATCACTCACATTGAGACCTTTATATAGAAATATAGGTTACTTACCTCTCACTCAACCCTAAGACTCATGTACATGTGGAATACATGCACATTTACATCATTGCACATTATAACACTTGTGCATTTATTCTATTACACTAATAAAGTAATAACTCCTAAACTAAATATGCACCCATGAGGGTACATTAGAAAATAACCAAATGATGTAATAGCCATATTTTCCAACACCCCATTGTATTTTATTATTTGGTTTGAAGACATTAGTATTCAGTATGGATATACAATTTGGTATTGTAGTTTGTATTTGCCTTCCTATTCAAGTAAATAGTTAATGTATTCATAAGGGTCTATCCTTATTGATAGAGCTTTAATTCCATGTTTATCTAACATTTCTTTCATTTCTTCAACTTCTTGAATCTTTTGGGCAATGTGTCCTTTATGATTTCCTCCCTGATATTCGAGTTGAGGATATTGCTTTTGAGAAGGATATGTCCTTTGGAACTATTGCTTTTGAGGTTGATATTATTTTGGCTAAAATATCCTATTTTGTTGATTTCCATAGGATGTTTTATTTCCTTGACCTTGGTTCTTCGAATTGAATCTGCAGTAGTTAGCGTCATGTTGTTTATTCCTACATAACTAATAATATCTATTATTCCAAGGTCTTTGTCCTTTTTAGGATGATGCTATATTTCCCTGCGGATTATCTTTTATCACCAAAGCATTGTTAGTCATCTCATATTTAACTGTGTTCTCTACCTCATACTCTTGGAGAACATTGACTAACTCATCAAAGGAAATATATTTACTTAATATTTGCAAGGAGGTAACTAGATGTTTATAATTATCTGGAAGTCCTCTCATGGTCACTTGAACAAGAATTTTATCCTTTACTTCTTCTCCTAATGTTAACAACTTTCCTTTAATATCTGCTACCTTCCTTAAATATAGCTCTATAATTTCACTATTTTTCATTTTTAAGGAATGCAATTGAGTTTGAAGGTTTAAAATGGTAGATTTGTTCTTTCCTTAAAATATTTTCTCTAAGGATTTCTAGGCCTCTATAGATTTTTTTACTAAACTGATATATGGTTGTATTTCATTTGTGATAGCAAATATTATTATCATTAAAGCCTTAGCATCACTTTCTTCAAATTTTTGAATTTCTATATCATCTGTAACTGGTTTGGTTTTTGTCCCTATAGTAATTTCCCAGAGTTTTTCAAATGTCAAGAAGATATTTACTTTATTTTTCCATGAGAAATGGTTTAGATTTTTAAGTAATTGAGATTCTGAAAGCATGAACTTATTTGATGTCATGATGGTCCTAGTAGGTTACCTTATATCTCCCTAGTATTAATATATGTTGTAAATATGATTCACCTCTATCACTTGCAATCAATTACTTGTAGAAAGCTATTAGAAATGCAATCTTCAAAAATAAGACTTCAATATATTTAGTTGGATATGTCCTTCAAAATCAATCTTCCAACTATAATTTTGATGCAATGATAGGTTCTAAACTTCTAAAAAATTAATTTGAAGTAGGATTCCTTATATCTCCCTAATTAGAAGTTTTAGAAATATTAAATTGTTTACAAACTAAATTTTGTTTACTACTCCTTATATCTCCGTATGTTAAGAGTTTGCAAATTTTCTTTTGAAGCAAATGAAAATGGTTTGAATGCTTCAGGTTTTTTTACCTCATTGTTCTATACAACCGATAGTATTTCTAGAGATTTTTTAAACACCTTATAACTCCTATTACTAATATCTCTAGAAAATATAATAAAATTTAATAACAAACTTGCAATGTAGTAACGAATATTTCTCACCTCTGTAATGTTTATTTCTGATTTTAAGTTGTTTGGAGTAAATGCTATTTGGAATGGCTGAATATGGTTCTTCAATATTCTTCCTTTCACCTTGCTTGTGCACCTTTTTCTCCTTCTTGTAAGTGGCTGAATATGTGCACTAATATTATCCACTGTAGCACCCTAAAATTGGCGCAGTAAAACCTTAGTAATTACATTTACTCTAGTAAATAATTCAAATTCAAATTTTAACCTCCAAAACCGCTCCCAAACCGCCGCTTAATCCGTTTCCTCCTTTCCTGCACCATTTTTAGAGGTTGTTTTGACCGTTTGACGATATCGTCGCCGATCAGACGATATCGCCTCAGATCGGACGATTTCGTCTGGGCTAGGACGTCCAGACGATCTTGTCCCAAAACTAATTTTGCACAATTAGTCTCTGTTCCAACGGCGTCTCTAATCCGGGCAGAAGCGTGTCTGCGCCGTTAGAGACCCTCCCCGTTGGAGATCTCCCAAATAGGGATGATCTCCAACCTCCTAACCTCCCTCCTAAGCCTATTTAATCCTAAGCCCTCCCCTTAGCATCCCCCTGGCTGATAATTCCTGTAACTTGACTTCACACGCATTAAGACATCCTAAATTGCTATTTGCATTAGTTCTATCCAAATTTTGTTGCAGGTACCTTAGTATTTTTCAGCCGGAGCAAGCTTACATCGTCGCAGACGATCCTGTTCAGATCGGAGGCGATCCTGTCGAATCAGAGACGATTTCGTACCAATGCGAGACGATTTCGACTGCAGTCAACATTGGGGCAATCAGTGCCCAGAGTTTGCATTTCTTCATCTTTTCTCTACTGTTTTATTCTGCAATTAGCTAGTTTATTTACTATTTCATGCTATCTTGCATCTTGGAGTTCACCCATCTAGATCAAATGCATAATTAAGTTATAATTGTCATTAAATCAGTATGATGCATTCATGTTTCTGTTTATAATTTTTAGTTTGATATTGTTATTGTCATTTTACATTGTTTCCCTATGTTAGCATTGTTGCATTCTCTCGTATTTTGCATCTATTTTTCTCGTTTGCAGGTCTCTGACGAATTCGTCTGATGAATTCGTCAGATCTCAGACGATCTTGTCAGATATCAGATGATCCTGTCAAATTCGAGGCGATCCTGACTGCTTCAAGAATCAGAATCTTCATCAGACATCCGGATCAGGTATTGATCTTTAATCCATATTATTCTCTCTATTTTCTGTCTAATTTTGTTCTTCTGTATTCATTTAATCTGCATCTTCATATAGAATAGCTTAGACGCATTTTGGCCAAACCTAGGACTTGAATGTTTAAGGATAAAACTGAACACATAAAACACATTCCCAACCTAGGCGTGGAAACTGCCATTAAATGTTTCCTGGTGAACCCACCATCCATCGAAAAATCACCATAATACACCTCCCTTGAGAGGCGGGACCTTCGCAAGGCCTCTCAGTTCGAGGTACCGCGCCATCCTTTTCCCATCCTCCTTCCGGGCACGGATCCTATAGCCTGAAGGTAGGGATGTGAAAAATTTGGAGCGATACATTTTGGTGAACCCGACGTGAATACATTTTAAACCTTTTGAAAACAAAAAAAAATAAAATAAAACAACCAAAACATAGATGCATTTCAAATCATTTAAAACTAATAAGTTGCATATCATGTTTAGATGGTAGCTCCTAAGAAAATATTAGCAAGTTACTATAAATGTTGAAAACCAATTAGCAGCCATAGAAATCAATTCTGTGCTTAGTGTGCCTGAAACAGATAGAAATCAACTTTTGTGGGACGAACTTGATAGAAGACTTAGTGTCATTTCATCTAGGTCAACAAAACTTAAACAAATCAAGAGGCTAGTCCTAGATAGAATCCTGGATCCTCATCAACTCGTCTTTTATCATGAACTTCAGAGAGCCTGCCATAGATGGTTAGCTTATAGGAGAGCTCTTGTGTCTTCAGAATTGTTCACCTTCGAGGAATACCTCGAGAACGCAGCCATTATACACCAGTTCCTAGGTCGTGTAGAAGACCAAGAGGTTGTTCTTACGGATAGGGAAATATGGAATAGAGTTCCTCGAGCTGTGTTATATCGAGAGTATTGCCACGAGCTTTACTTCTATCAACCAGCATCTGAGACAGATAATATCACTATAGCTCTTTTCATTAAATTTTTGAAGGAAAACTTTCAATTTGAAGAAGAACACTTCATGACTCCTGAAGAACTCGAGCCCATTAATGATATTTATAAATTGTTTATAGAAAACTAGATCATTACTTTCAAGTATTATTTCTTGCATTTATTGTGTTGTTTATCTTTACAATATTATTACAAAACAACAAAACTAAAAAACATAACAAAAAACATTTCATTTTAAATATTGTAGTAGGTATATAATTAATATATACCTCTTAAACTTGTTGCATATATATATATATATATATATATATATATATTTGCTGAAATCTAAATTAAGCACAATGCCTAAACTTAGGAATGGTAAACAAACTGAAGGAGAAGAAGAAGATTGGTTAGAAGATAAAACTAGAAACCCAAATGACCTTCCTGAAGATCCAATTCCGGAAGGAGAAACTCTAGATCAACCAGAAGATGACCTAGGTGAAGACAATGAACAAGAAGAAAATGTTAAAGAGGATGGATCCTCATCCCCTAGAGTAGCTCCAGATGGAACTATTGCTTTTGACAACGTAGATCATTTCTGGAAATTTTTCAATAATAACATTGGCGTCCTTAATATGGCAGTTCGTATTGATAAAGGGCAAATTAGTGACACTCAAGCAGCCATGGAACATATGTTTGATGTGCGCACTAATCCCTTGTCTTTCATTGATCAAGAAAGTGACAAGGCTGGACCATCCAATAGAGATATGGTCACTATGATTCAAAACATGCCAAAACAACAGGTTACCCAACCTCCTAAGGAACCTGTTATTGAGCCTAAAATCATTCCCACACAAAAGAAAACTTCCTTCACTGCTTTACTTCGCCAAACTATTGATCAATATGCTTCAAGTAAACAAAAACCTAAAATGAAGCCAAACACCAATTTTCAACAATCTGGAATACAACATAATACAACTTCAAAATTCCTTCATAACACCTTTCCTACCAACAATTTACACAATAGCAACATAGCATCTAATCTTCATGTCCCTCCATCATATGCTCACAAATCCCATATCAATGCCCTACCGAACCAATATGGTGGGCAAACTAGTAATCTGGAAGCCATGGTGAAACAGTTAGCTTCGCGTATGGACCAGATAGATCCTTATCGTCCCTCGTACAATTATCGAGAGATATGTAGTCAACCTTTGGATCCCATAGTTGTAGCACAACCTTACCCTAAGCATTTTCCCATGCCTATCCTGCCTATATATAAAGGAACCGAAGATCCCATAGAGCATCTTCGCATGTTTAGGATAGCATGTCATGATATATCACATGATGACTTGCTATTACTAAAAATGTTCCCAAAAAGTTTAGGTGGAATGGCATTAGAGTGGTACTATCAATTGCCCACTCATTCTTTGAGAAACTTTGAAGAAACAACTGAATCTTTTGTCCATCAATTTAGTGCCTACATCGAGAGGCATGTAACCATTAAAGATTTATACAACTTAAAACAAGACAAGGATGAATGTTTTGCCGATTTCTTAGCTAGATGGAGGCAGTTGACAGGAAAACTGCACTTTGTGCTACCTTATAGGGAAATGTTGGACATTTTTATCAATAATTTACAAGAACAAATATCTTATGAGCTATCAACTGCTACTTTAACTACCTTCGATAAAGCTATAGATTTAGCTCGAAGAGTAGAAGATGCCCTCATTAGGAGAGGCCAACTTAGGAAGAAGGATGATGAGAAAACATCTAGAAATCAATATAAAAACAAACAAGTTGTAGGTGACGGAGTCACTGATAGCAGAAATGTTGCTAATATCAATGCAACGAAAACAACAAAAAAATTTATATTGAAACCGCCTCATAAGCCTCCTCGAGAATTTACTAGATTGAATCAACCCTTATCAACTATTTTACCTCAATTACTCGAAAGAGGTTTGATCCAATTACCAGCTATCCGGGAACCTGATCCAACTATACCCGGATACAGAGCTGACTTACACCGTGATTTTCATAGAGGACCTGGACACTCTACCAACGCTTGTAAAAGGTTGAAACATAAAATACAGGATCTGATTGATAATAATGAAATGGAGGTGCAAGCCTTCCAACCTAAACAAAATGCTCCTAATAACGCTCAAAAGACCATTCCCCAAAATCAAAATCAAAATGCTAATCAATCATTAGACATATTTCAACACCCTTTACCAAGACATGGTAAAGAGGTGGCCAATCAAATCGAACATCATAATGTTCCTCCTCCTACCCGATATGTAGGAACTATTAGCGGACATTTACTTAATCATGATCCTCAAATATTTGACACAACCTTATCCATGGTTACAACCAGGCCCCTACATAATATTCAAACTCCAGATTCTAGTGATATAGAATCAGATACTGAAAGTGAAATAGACATCACTTCAAACCAATCGAATAGTTCTAAAAATGAATCAGATCCTATTCAACCTATCACAGATGCTATGGTTCCAGAAGAACCATTTCCTAGAAGAGTTACTACTCGACCTTCTTCTAATCAATTCCTCCCTGATGAACAAGCCATAAATGCTCGACCGAGACCAGTTCAACGTCTTCAATATAACATTGTAGGTACCATTGGAGTCGTTACCCGACAACAGGCTCAAAATTCTCAACAAGAACCAAACCAGAATGATGGATCAGCTCCATTCATTTTGAAAAATCCCAATAAAGGGAATCATGCTTCCAATGTTCAAACTAAACCCCCTTACAATATTAATGAGCAATTATCCAATACTACAGCCATAATTTCCCTTTTGGATTTATTAAGATCTTCTCCTACCCATAGGGATGAGTTGATGCTTACATTAAGCCAAATGATGGTACCTCAAAACATTCAACCTGAAGCCATGGCCAATACTATCATCACTCGAGAAGTTGATTGTATTGACTTCCGAGATAAAGATATCCCACAACACAGTTTACATAAGGATAATCCCTTATATATTACTGCTCTAATTGGAGATGTAGTCGTTAAAAGAGTCCTGATTGATAATGGTTCATCTCTAAACATTTGCACTTTTGACTTCTACCAACGATTTGGCTTTAGAAGTGATGAAATGAAGAAAACTGACATGATTATCAAAGCTTTCAATGACGAAACACAAGAAACGTGTGGAGTTATTACCATCCCATTGCAAGTTGGTCCTCGAACTCTAGATACGACCGTGTTTATTGTACATTGCCCCGCATCGTACAATATACTCTTGGGTCATCCTTGGATCAATGCAATGCGGGTTGTCCCATCAACTTTACACCAATGTGTTAAATTCAAATTTAAAAATCAGTTGGTCACTATCCATGGTGACCCTAGACCCTTTGATATGTGTGCTTTGGCAGAACCCGTTGGAGTGCAATTTTGCCCTGCTCTGTCATCCACACATCCTAATTCTTATTTTTCATCTAAAACTGTGAAACACACACCCATAACTTCACCTATTTCCCCTCCATTAATTTCATCCTCATATATAGATCAACAATCTTCTAAACAAACCACTCTAGAACCTCAAAAAGATCTTCAATCTACAACCAATCCTTCATGTTCTATCCCTATAATTTCAAAACCTATAGACCCATCTCTTAACACTTCCACATTTTCAACATCTATCATACCTTCCACATCTAAAGATATAGGGAATGATCCTTCTACATCTTATACTCTTTCTGATGAACTTTTACCAGATCTATCCACAATCCTAATATCAAAAAAAACAAATGCTTTCATGCAAAATTCAATTCTTTTAAATAACTTGCCGCCATCTCCTCGTACTTTGGGCCTCCCACAACCTATGGGAAGTATTTACCAAGTCGGGAGTTGTGCCTTCATTTATAAAGGATATGATTGGGGAAGAATCCCTCGGAATATCAAAACTCATCATGAGGGATATGCTCGATGTTATTTTACCAATGAATATATTAAAGCTAAACCCATAATGCTTAAAATGGGATATAAAGGGAAAGGCTTGGGACCTTTCCAAAATGGCATGAAAGAACCTTTCGAGGTAGAACCGTGGCCTGCCCGCTGTGGTGTGGGCCTATTTCCTAGTAAGGGTCAACCCTTTCCTTTTGAAGATGATGATCAACTCATATGTTATCAAGATTATTTGGATAGGTGTGATGATTTGCCTCTAAAAAATCAGCCATTTACATGTAACATGCTATCCATAGCTTACCCCGAAATGATTGTTGACTCTGATGAGGAGTTGGAAGGAGATATCTTCCACGACGTCTCTGTTGAAGAGATGTTACACAATGGATTTTATTTTGATGGTTCTATACCAACTATAGCCCAACTTGAGGCCACTAATCCTCAAGATGAATTATCCAAATTAACCTTACAAGAATTACAAGAATTGGGCGTTTCACCCGCCCCACCTAATTTTGAAAGAGATCTACACATGGAGGTAGAAAACGTCATTAAAATTAATATTGGAACTGAGGATAGTCCTCACATAATCAATATTGGATCAGAATTAAGTCAAGAAAAACAAGAACAATATATTGCATTCCTTAAAGAATATGAAGATGTCTTCGCTTGGACATATGAAGATATGCCAGGTCTAGACCCTTCTGTAGTCATGCATCACCTAGTGGTCCATCCGGATGCTAAACCCGTTAAACAAAAACTTAGAAAAATGCATCCCAAAGTGGCTCCGCTAGTCAAAGGGGAGTTAGAAAAACTCCTGAATGTTGTTTTTATACAAGCTATTGATTATGCTGAATGGATCTCAAATGTAGTTCCTAGTCACCAAGAAAGAAGCCACCAAAGTTAGGGTTTGCACAGATTTTAGAGATATTAACGTTGCATGCCCTAAAGATGATTTTCCTCTTCCAAACATGGATCAAATCATTGAATTTACTATCGGGAGTGGGATGATGTCCTTAATGGATGGATTCTCCGGTTATAATCAGATCGGGATAGCTCCTGAAGATCAGGCTAAAACAACCTTTATTACCCCCTGGGGTACCTTTTGTTGGAAAGTGATGCCATTTGGCTTAAAGAACGCAGGTGCAACATATCAACGAGCTATGACTTATATTTTTCATGATATGATGCATGATATCCTACATGATTATGTAGATGATATTATAGCTCGCTCTATTAATGAAGATAATCATTTAGATGATTTGAGAAAAGTTTTTAATCGATTACGAGAATATCTTATTCGATTAAATCCAGCTAAATGCATATTCGGAGTTAAGTCCGATAAACTATTAGGGGTTTTAGTTTCTTTACGTGGTATCAAAATCGACCCTCTCAAGATTGCGGCTATCACTGATATGCCCGCACCTACTAATATATCTGAGTTACGAAGTTTACAAGGTAAGCTTCAAGCCATCCGTCGCTTCATCGATAAGTTGGCGGACAAAACCGGTCCCTTTCTTAAACTTCTTAAGAAGGATGTCCCTTTTAATTGGGACGACGAATGTAGAGAAGCTTTTGAACTTCTCAAACAATACCTCCTTAATCCACCCGTGCTTTCACCGCCTAGACCTGATCGCCCATTTCTCCTATATATTTCAGCTTTAGATTCTCGCCTTAGGAGCTATGTTAGCTCAGCTTGATGATGAAAAGAGAGAACGTGCTAATTATTATATTAGCCGAACCTTCATCAGTTATGAAACCCGATACACAACATTAGAAAAATTATGTCTAGCAGTCGTGTTTGCTACGCAAAAATTATGCCATTATATGCTTAGTCAGAAAACTTATGTCATTGCTAAATATGATCCCTTAAGGTATCTCATGAGTCGACCTTATTTATCGGGTCGCACAGCCAAGTGGGTTCTTGCTCTAAGCGAGTTTGATCTCACATTCATAGGACAGAAGTCTGTTAAGGGTCAAATCATAGCAGATCAATTAGTCGCTGCACCCTTAGAGTCTACCCATCCCCTCATCATTGAGTTTCTTGATGAATGCCTTCAATTAGAGGCAGACCATATTGAACAATGGTCCTTATACTTTGATGGAGCCCGATGCATGAGTGGGGCTGGTGCGGGTATTATTTTAATATCCCCACAAAAACATCTTATTCCTCTGTCCTTCAAATTAACATTTGCTTGCACTAACAATACAGCTGAATATGAAGCTCTAATCCTTGGATTACGAGCTGCCTTGGCGCTAAAAATTAAACATCTGTTAGTTTTTGGTGATTCTCAACTTGTCATAAACCAAATTAATGAAGTTTATCAGACCAGAGATGATAAACTACGCCCATATAAAGCCTATGTTTTACAATTAATGTCTCTATTTGATCAAGTTACCTTGGAAGCTATTCCTCGAACTTGCAACCGTGCAGCTGATGCTATGGCCGCAATTGCATCTCTCCTGCCCTTGGAGTTAGATGACGAATATGCCACTATCATTATTCGTCGACTCCAGGAACCCGCTTCAAATAAGTCATGCTTAGAACCTTTGGATGTGTTTCTAATCAATGAAACTACTCCTCGAACCTTGGTATACGGATATATTTGATTTTCTCCAAAATGGGACTTTCCCTGCCAATTCTAATAGAAACCAAGCGTCGGTTATTACGTAGACGAGCAAGTCGATTTGTAATAATTGGCAATACTTTATATAGGAGATCTTTTGAAGGTATCCTATTAAGATGTTTGAATTTAGAAGAATCCAAATCAGCCTTGAGTGAAGCCCACGATGGATCTTGTGGAGGACACTTCAGTGGTAGTGTCATTGCTAAAAAGCTCCTTAGGATAGGATACTTTTGGCCTACTATGGAGAATGACGCACATGATTATGTGCGCCATTGCGACAAGTGCCAGAAACATGCTGACCTTGTCCATGCGCCTGCACAAGAACTACAGGCTATTTCATCTCCTTGGCCCTTTTCAAAATGGGGTTTAGATATTATTGGCAAAATCAATCCCGTGTCATCTGATGGACACAAATTCATCATAACCGCCACTGAGTATTTCACGAAGTGGGTTGAAGCTATGCCTTTAGCTTCCTGCACCGGCACACAAGTCTCTAAATTTATTTTTAATCAAATCATTTGTAGGTTCGGAATTCCTGCAAATCTCATCTCTGACAATGGAACTTGTTTCAAAAATAAAGATGTTAAAAAATTATGCCAAAAATATAAGATTCAACATCGCTGGTCCACTCCCTATTATCCTCGGGGTAATGGTCAAGCAGAAGCATCTAACAAAACCTTAATCAAAATTCTCAAAATATTGGTCAATAAAACTGGCCGTGACTGGCACATTCAGTTATATCCAGCCTTGTGGGCCTATCGAACTAGTGTTCGAACCCCCACTGGAACTTCACCTTTTGTTTTGGTTTATGGTGCTGAAGCCATTTTTCCCTTTGAATTAGAAGTTCCTTCTTTGGCTCTGCTACTTCAAGATACCGAAGTAGGAGATGAATATCGAGCTGGCAGACTCAATCGACTGGAACTCCTAGATGAAAAATGCATCAATTCTTTGGAACATCTCCGTGCCTACCAAAACAAGCTTAAAAGATCATATGCTAAAAAGTTCGTCATCGATCCTTTGAGATCGGCGACCTTGTTTTAAAAGAAAATAAAAAAATACTAATGCAACTAAGGACCTTAAAGGTAAATTTGAGCCCAACTGGCTTGGACCATACATTATCACTGCTAAATTTGAATCGGGAGCATACAAATTATCTACCTTAGATGGTAAAGAACTTAAAGAACCCATGAACATTTTGCATCTTAAACGTTACTATGTATAAATTTGGTCATTTCATCCTTGTATATATTTGTTTAAAATATTTCAAAATCACTATTTTGTATTTCTTTCAATTTATAAATTCAAAAACACCAAAAACATTCATAATCATCAAAATCTTCAAAACTATTTGTTGCATTTATTTATGGCACTTGTTAATTCTTTCAAAAACAAAAAAATAATAATAAAAATAAAAAAAACAGCAATATTCTTGACTCTTTCGAAACCAAAACAACATAAAGAAGAAAGAGAGAGTCAACATTCTCAAAACTTCTCAAAAAGTATTTATATATATCTTCTTACAAATGTTGCAGTTATATGTTTCAAATTATTTTGGATAAATTAGCATTTATTTGGAATCCCTCACTTTCACACTCACAAAAATAAATATCTTGATTTTATCTGGCATGATTACTAATCTCTCTTATATCAAAGTTCACAAAATTCAATTAAATAAAGTTTGAGCACAGAGAATTGATCTTGTTATTTACTTAAACCAAGCACATCCTTTCACAATAAAATGATTATATTTGTAATTTCTATGCTTTGCTACATAGTAGAAGTGGTTTCTTGAGCGAAAAGTTTCCCCTGCTATCCTATCATGCACATGGTCTAGAATCTTTGAGAATTGGCAAAAGGACAAGCTCACCCCTACCCAGAATAAAACTCCCTTGCTCTACAGCTAATCCGAGCAAGTATCCCTAGCACAAAAAGAAAAAGCAAAGTTCAAGAGAAAAAGAAAAAAAGAGAAAAAAAGAAAAATATTATTTTCATCATTACAGCATTATCAAGCAAAAAATACAAAAGAAAGCAAAAGAAAGAAATGAAAGCAAAAGCAAAAGCAATAAAATCCCTTTCCCTACCCTTTGAAAAGAAAAGAAGGGTTGATGAGCTTGAATCCCTGGAATTCTCAATTATTCGAAAACTGTGAGGTAAGCCCCATAACAAGGTGGTTTGTGCCCAACCTGCTTGGCCTTGGGTAACTCCTAGCGTGGCGATATGTCCGTCACATTAGCGACCTTCTTTTGTACAGACCTATGTCTCGCTTATGGATTAGCTAGCTCTTGATAATCCGACTTACATAGTAGTCTAGTATGGTTATATGCATCTACATCATGGTTAATGAACACTTATTTGGTTCATTCAAATCACTTGTATCATATTATCTTGCTCAAACTGGTAAATGAACAATGCAATTGCACACACATTTGTATTTGAGAGATTTTGTGTATCATTATGATAAATCAAGATTGGAAATGAACTCACATATGCACATGGGATTCCTTATAAATCTAACTTTTGTCTTTAAGATACTTTGAAATATTTTTTGCAAATTGTTTGGAATAATTCATTTTCTTCTTTAAAAGTACAATTGTTTAGCCTAAAGACAACTACATGCATAATAGAAAAAATCAAAATTTCTTTCAAAACCATACAATCAAAACACATATATATACATATTGTCGACTTTCGCGACGATGGTATAGTTCCAAAACCAAAATTGGAATTTTATGCCTAGCGCAAGTCCTTATCTTCATATTTTCTGTTTATCAAAAATCAACCATGCAATAAAACTATCTCTTTTTGGATTTCGCGATGATGGTATAAGTCTATACCTACATATTCTATGCCTAGCGCAAACCATTGTACCAATTTTTATTCCCCATTTATTTAAAAATAATCCATGAAAACCATATGACTTAAATCATTCTGTTATACAATTATGTTTTCAAAACAAAAAGCATGCACATTATCATTATTTCATGTCATTATGTCAACCTTCAATTTTGCAATGATGGTATAATTCCTAGGGAATTATCCAAAAAATTTATCACACTTAGGAATTTATGCCTAGCAAAAATCATTTTACATTATTTCATGCATACTATTTTTATGAAAATCTGAAAACAAACCATCATCATCATCATTTGCACCATTGCACCAAAGTCTTAAGACAGTCTCTTAAGCACTCTTTTACTTTTAACAATATTTCTATACTGGGATTAGCTTGACGACCGAGTGAGCGGCGACTCCATGAAATGGTCTATAATAGCGACAATGTCCTTTGAAATTATTGTTAGAAGTCTCTTTTTATCTTTTATCACATCACATCACAAACAACCAATTTGTTACATCAGATTATTTCATTTAAAATCTTTCAAGCATGACATTCAAACCATAATATTTCAAAATGACATAATTACATGAATCCTCAATCCAATCATCAAATCAATCAATCAAAACATTAAAAGCATCATAAAAATACATAAGACACAAGTCATATGATCAAAAATATCTCATCTATATATATCACAAATATATATACATCATCTCAAAACCGGATCGGTATGCCACAATCTGTACCTCGGCATACTCAATCCTCTCTCAAAAATAATAAAAACTATGTCTCAATCTGTACAGTGTCGTGCAGTAGTCTAGCCTCGAGAACCCCTCGAGCTCTCAGCCTCATCTCCTCCCCCACCCTGAGGTGGACGAGGTGGCCCCATCGTAGTATGTGTGGTACTGCGAGTCCTAGTCGTCGATCGAGACGAAGTCCTCGATGACCCTATCCTGATCGGATCTGCGATGTTAGCCGACAGTGGTAATCTCTCCTCCTCTGGCACCATCTGGTAGTATAATGTCTGGTAAAAAGTGATTTGGGCAATAGCCCATGCTAGCTCCCGAGTGCTCGCCCCTCCGCCCCGTGCTCTGAGGCGTGCAATCTCGTCTCTGAGCTGTGTCACCTCAGCTCGGTGTCATGCAGCCTCCTCCTGTAGGGTCTGCACTTGTGCTTGGAGATGGATCGTCTCCGCTCGAAGAGTCGTTGTCTCGCTACTCTCCCCAGTGTCAACACCCTTGCCCTTATCGGGCGATGGTGGCCTCTCTCTCTATGGAGAAGGGGGTCTCTCCTCCCTCCTCTCCCACTATCGTGGCCTCTGCTGCGCCTGTGCTCTCCTCAGCTCTCTCCCTCTGTGACCCTGGGCCGCCTCCATAGCCGCCTGGCGCCGCCTCCCCATCCGACGCACAACTACGTGAATCGGACCCTGAGCCCTCGTCATCCGAGGAGGGCGGATGCCTACGTACCAGGCATCATAGCCGTCTGCAACCCCTACGTCGTCCCCATCCACTGGCTGAATGGGGGCATCATCCGTGTCCTGACTCCAGAAGCGCTGCATATCTGGAGCCCCGCTCACTGTGGTGTTATCCCGGATAGTCCAGGAAAACTCGTAATCCCTGAGAGATGGGATCCCCTGCTGTAGACCGAACTATCACAAAACTCGGTCGTAGCGGTGGAGCTCCACCTCTCCCCTCTCCATCCATAGCCAGCAGACTCGCCTGATGCGAGCCAGCTCCTGTCCATCCTCGGCCCACCCTGGGTGCTCTCGCCATGGCCTCCAGGTGATCTGGTCTGGGACAAGGTCATCCAGCAGTCTCTCGGGACATCGGCAGATCAATCCGCCGCTGTGACCCTCTCTGGAGCCACCAGTAGAAAACTCGGGGCCTCTCCCCATCAATCCCTATCAAAGGAAGCCCTACCGGCCTCCGCACTACAATGTGCTCCCAGCACCAAACCTGTAGAAGCGATGTCATCACCAGACATCGGCCGCCCTTGTACACGACCCCATGCAGGATCCTGTACAATCGGCATAGAACAAAACTGCCCCAAGAAAATCTGTAACCATGGTCTCGCATGTCGTAGATCACATCTGCTAGCACCCATGGTACCCTGCACCCGCTCTGGTGGCACAGCAGAAGTCCACCCACCACTCGGCCAAAACCTGTGTGAGTCTGGATGCCCCAGGCATCTGACGCAATGCCTCGATGTTCACTTCGCCCTTCTCCAGGGTGAAGCTCGGGTCGCCACACAACCGCATCATAGCATGGCCCTGATTGGCCGTAGGAGTGATCAACCGTCCTTGTATGGGGATCCTTAGAATCCTCCATACATCCTCCAATGTGGGAGTCATCTCCCCTATCGGTAACCAAAAATAGGAAGAACCCGGATACCACCTCTCTGCCAGGGCTGTCAGTAGCCCCATGTCTGTAGAAACTTGTGGCATTTCTGCCACATGTTGTAAGCCGGCCTGAGCTAGCTGATCCCGCTCTGCCTATGATAGAGCGGCCAAGTCATCTCTCAACCCGCCATATTTCCATTCTCTGCTCTTTAGTAAACCTCTCTGCAACATAAACAACAACACAACAACAATCATTAATAACAACTCAAGTGATTAATAATGCAAGTTAAAATAAGTTCAATTTTACAAATGATGATATCGTCCACTATTGGATGATATCGTCCCACATTTGAGCAGAATCGTCTCCGATTTTGCAAGCCGAAATCGTCCCTTATTTGATGAAATCGTCCCCCTTTCGTCGATTTCGCCCTTGGACGAAATCGGCGAACTTGAGACGATTTCGTCGAAATCGGGACGATTTCGTCCCGACGACGTCGACGGCCCAAAAATGGCCGCGATGCTCAAAATCTATTCAAAATTCACCTAAAAAGCATGTAAATTCAACTTAAAGCATTCTAAACTAAGTTTAGACTCTTACCCGTAGCCCGCGTCGGACCTCTGTCGATCTGTGCGCTGTCTCCACCATTTTTTTCTCCAGAGCTCTAAAAACCAGAAAAATGAACAGTAAAATGAATTAGGGTTTTACCCTATTTTTCTTAATTTTATTCAAAACACAATTAAAAACATTTTTAAAATTTTGCTTTTTCGCGTTTTTACCTCAAACGTTCGATTTGGGTAAAAACACGGAGGGGGCACCATAGTCAGCTGTCGTACGATTCGACCAAGAATCGTCGCCTAAAAATGGGAATAATTTTTTGCTTTCTCGTAGATCGAGAAGAACTCATCTTTAACGCATTTTCTTCAAAAAATTCGCTAAAGAGGGGGCAAAATGTAGCACCCTAAAATTGGCGCAGTAAAACCTTAATAATTACATTTACTCTAGTAAATAATTCAAATTCAAATTTTAACCTCCAAAACCGCTCCCAAACCGCCGCTTAATCCATTTCCTCCTTTCCCGCACCATTTTTAGAGGTTGTTTTGACCGTTTGACGATATCGTCGCCGATCAGACGATATCGCCTCAGATCGGACGATTTCGTCTAGGCTAGGACGTCCAGACGATCTTGTCCCAAAACTGATTTTGCACAATTAGTCTCTGTTCCAACGGCGTCTCTAATCCGGGCAGAAGCGTGTCTATGCCGTTAGAGACCCTCCCCATTGGAGATCTCCCAAATAGGGATGATCTCCAACCTCCTAACCTCCCTCCTAAGCCTATTTAATCCTAAGCCCTCCCCTTAGCATCCCCCTGGCTGATAATTCCTGTAACTTAACTTCACACGCATTAAGACATCCTAAATTGCTATTTGCATTAGTTCTATTCAAATTTTGTTGCAGGTACCTTAGTATTTTTCAGCCGGAGCAAGCTTACATCGTCGCAGACGATCCTGTTCAGATCGGAGGCGATCCTGTCGAATCAGAGACGATTTCGTACCAATGCGAGACGATTTCGACTGCAGTCAACATTGGGGCAATCAGTGCCCAGAGTTTGCATTTCTTCATCTTTTCTCTACTATTTTATTCTGCAATTAGCTAGTTTATTTACTATTTCATGCTATCTTGCATCTTGGAGTTCACCCATCTAGATCAAATGCATAATTAAGTTATAATTGTCATTAAATCAGTATGATGCATTCATGTTTCTGTTTATAATTTTTAGTTTGATATTGTTATTGTCATTTTACATTGTTTCCCTATGTTAGCATTGTTGCATTCTCTGTATTTTGCATCTATTTTTCTGTTTGCAGGTCTCTGATGAATTTGTCTGATGAATTCGTCAGATCTCAGACGATCTTGTCAGATCTCAGACGATCCTGTCAAATTCCAGGCGATCCTGACTGCTTCAAGAATCAGAATCTTCATCAGACATCCGGATCAGGTATTGATCTTTAATCCATATTATTCTCTCTATTTTTTGTCTAATTTTGTTCTTCTGTATTCATTTAATCTGCATCTTCATATAGAATAGCTTAGACGCATTTTGGCCAAACCTAGGACTTGAATGTTTAAGGATAAAACTGAACACATAAAACACATTCCCAACCTAGGCATGGAAACTGCCATTAAATGTTTCCTGGTGAACCCACCATCCGTCAAAAAATCACCATAATACACCTCCCTTGAGAGGCGGGACCTTCGCAAGGCCTCTCAGTCCGAGGTACCGCGCCATCCTTTTCCCATCCTCCTTTCGGGCACGGATCCTATAGCCTGAAGGTAGGGATGCAAAAAATTTGGAGCGATACATCCACTATGTCCTTTGATGTTATGTGTTCTATGTGAAGCTTGAATTCTCTTCAAATATACCTTTCTCTTGTGAGTGGACATCTCCCTTTTCTGGTTTCTATGTATCTTCAAAAAACAACAACCTTTTCTTCACTATTTAATACTCCTTTAGCTCTCCTTCTTTGTATCTATGTATGTGGGTGCTTTCTTTGTTTGGTGTAATGTGGGATGAGAGTGCCAAGTGGCACTTGTCTTACTATCCTTCTTGAAAATGTTTGCTCTTACACCTTATGAAGTGCTCATGACATGTGGTGCTTGTCTTTTCCTTCCAATCTTGCAAACGTTTGGTATAGCTCCTTATTTTAGTGCTTGTGACAAGTGGCACTTGAGTTCTTACACTTTGGTGGTTGATGGTTGTTATGGAAGCTATTACCTCCTTCCTCCATGTTGGGCGCTCATGTATGGAGAATATTTAAACTGATTTTATCTTATGCACCTTTGTTGAGCACTCTTTCATCTTATTCTACCTTGGAGGGACGTTACACTATGGAGTATGAAACTCCTTTGTCCTATTATTGCTTGGAGGATGTTACACTTGAAATGTTGGGCGCTCAGACTTGATTTGCAACGTGGTAGAAGATTTCTAACTTGCTTTTTAACCTCCCTTGAAGCTTTCTGGCACTTTCCAACGTATTATTTCTGCAAACTCTTCTTGGTGCATACGTTTCCTTTTGACAGTACATTGGTTCTTCCTTCAATGGCGCTCTTGGATGAGAGAAAACCTATTTTGTAGCTTGCTTCAATGGGGATGGCACCTCTTCTATGACTTCAACTCCACCCTTGTTTTCTTTCTTGTTTTATTTCTTTTGCAGGTCTAATATCTGGGTAGCAACTTTGGTGGTTTATGGCACTCCTTTTGGTGTCTTTTGACACCTCAAACAATCCAAAATTTTAACCTCTTTGAATGGGACCTTCTATTGCTTTTCGGAGACTCTTTTGTAGGGTTTTATTGAGTGCTCTTTTTGTGGAGTTCTTACACCTTTTATTTCTATGAAACCTGCTCTTTTTCTAGCACTTTTGGAGTCCTTTGGATGACTCACAAATGTACACTATGACTACCCCTATGTGCTTTGAAAACCTACTTTTACCCTGCTCAAAATGTGGGCTTTAATTGGCTGTTTTGGCCCTTTGTTTTTGCTGTCCAAGAGTGTCTTCAAAACCTATTTTGTACTTCTCCAAATATGTCCGCAAATACCTCTTGGAACTGTAAACTCAACCAACACTTTAACCTCGGAGTTATGCCTTCCTGTCAAGTTCTTTTCTCACTATAATGTGCTGATTTTCTTCTCCAATTTTGGAGGTAGTGTCACCCTTCTTGATGGCTGTTTTTTGGTTACTAATTTCAGCCTTTAATTCCTTCACTAAAGGTCTGAAAATTCTGCCTTCTATCCACTTGTTTTAGGCTGAACTAGGGTGATGTTATGGCTGCCTTCAATTCTTGGCAAAGCCCTCCTTTGCTTGGCTACTCTTTCACTTATAACTCCAAGCTATTCAATGTATTAATCTACATTCTAACTTATGCAATTACAGTCTTCTTTTCTTTAGAATAGGCAATAGAATGTTGCTATATTTCTTTCACTTGAACTATGCCTAAATTTTATTTTCTACTATGTGCAGGTTTGCTCCTTGTAAACTATAACTTCTGCACTATTTTGAAGACTTGAAATGAAACTATTTTATGCAACTCTTTGATCCTTTGAAAATCGGTGCTTAATAAACTTTAATATGAAACCAAATATGAAAGCTCAACTAATGAAATTTTGCACCTTATTTTTGCATACCTTTTTCTCTCATAGATGATGAAGATAGTGGTGATTCAAGTCACCTCAATGGCTACCTTTTTTGGATGATTTTGCAGCTCTTCTATGTTGTCCAAAAATAGCTCTTTGCTCACCTTTCTGCAACTTCAATACTTTATCAACTTGCTGCTCTAAACTCTGATTTGGTGGCTTCAAAAACTTCTTCAGAATGTGCTTCTGGAATCTGATTTTTAGCAGTCACTAATGCTGCCCATAATTTCTGAAATTTTCAGCACTAAGCAATCTTCACTATTGCTTTTAATTTCTTTGATTTGCTACCTTTTTTATTGTCCATGAACTCTATATTTTGCAGCTTTGAGTGTTGTTAATATGCTGCCCTTTTCTTTGTCTTCAAATATGAAACTTTTCTAGATTGTAAGGCAGTCAATACCATCACTGAAATGTTGTCCTTGAATCCCAAAAATTTGGTAGGATTCTCCCCAAATCATATCTGAGATGTTGCTCAAGAACCTCCTTCAATGATGGCCCCCAAATCTCACAGATTTGGTGGTTCTTCTATCTTTTTTCTCTTGCCAAATTTTGACTTCAAAGTAGATCTCCTCCTCAAACAATCTATCAATCTTGAGATCTATTCAATACTACCTTTTTGATTTGACAATCTTCTTGCCAAACTTTCTCCTTTGGGCTTGTCGTCGGATGGCGATGATTGTCCCAATTCCTTAGATTCTTATTTGGTAGTAATTTCTTCAATGAGTCCTTATATGAACTCCTTCAATGAGGCTCACCAAGCCTTCTTCTTGAGACCTCTCCAAGGTTCTCAATCTTATAGCTTCTAAATCTTCAATGAGACCTTCCTTGGCCTCTTCAATATTCAACTATGGAAATGAGATCTTCTTCTAGGATCTCCTCAATCTACTGCTACTAAAATATCTTCTTCAATAGGGCCTTCAATGGACCTCTTCTTCAATAGAGTCTTCAATGGATATTTTCTTCAATAGGGCCTTCAATGGACCTCTTCTTCAATAGGGCCTTCAATGGACCTCTTCTTCAATCGAAAGTTTTTAGTCTTCAATGGAGATCACCAATCTCCAATATTTTTCTAGGACTCTTCTCCTTGAGTCTCTTTGATCTTCAATGGGGTCTTCTTTCTAGGACCTCATATCTTCAATGGGGTCTTCTTTCTAGGACCTCCTTCCTAGATTTACAATCTTCAATGTGGCTTCCTTGGCCACTAGCTCTCTCCTCTATCTTTCAACTAGGAGCCTTCAATCTGCAAATATTTCAATGGGACCTTTCTCCTTAGGCCTCCAAATTATCAATCCTCATTTTTCTACAACAAAGAATCAATCCCTGCACGAGGAAAGTAACTTCGACTTTTAGGCAATGAAGATGAAGTTCTTCTCTATCTATTGTAGGAAGCTTCCCACCTTCTAAGAGTTAATTTTCTGCAACAAGAAAAACTTAGATGATAGTAACCAAATGGTTCTCCTAAAAACTTATTTTCTCTCTTGCAATAAAATATTAGAGATAATAAAAATTTCTATGACTCTATGAGAAATAAACTTCACTAGTTGGATTGCCAATCTAGTGGAACAATGTTGAGTTCTAGTCTTCACAAGCGTTACAACTCTTGTGGAAAAAATCTAGCTAAATCTATCATGTGGCTTTCTCTATTTTCTATTCTTCTATCTAGAGCTACTTCTATCAAAAAATCTATTGTGATGGTATTTGCATGCAACGATGCACTATGGCTGATCCGGTTTGCAAATACTCAACAATAGTACTTGTGGCTTTCCTTTGATCCACCATGGCTCTGATACCACTGTTAGCTTTTGGAGCCTTAAACATAAAGGAAATGCATTCACAAGTATAGAAATAAACATGCAATGATACAACTATGATAATAGCAAAAAACCATGCATGAAAATATGATAGAAAACTTGATACAATGCTCTAGAAATGCTCATATAGAAAGCTCACAAAAATTACAATGCTCCTCTCATGGAGTTTGCAACTCCTCCATGATAAAAAAATGGAGCTACATTGTGACTACTACTACTCACACCTTTGCACTACTCTTGCTCTCACACAATCACTCACAATGAGGCCTTTATATAGAAATATAGGTTACTTGCCTCTCACTCAACCCTAAGACTCATGTACATGTGGACTACATGCACATTTACATCATTGCACATTCTAACACTTGTGCATTTATTCTATTACACTAATAAAGCAATAACTCCTAATATAATCCTAAACTAAATATGCACCCATGAGGGTACATTAGGAAATAACCAAATGATGTAATAGCCATATTTTCCAATAGGATCTTCATCTGATATTTTTGGAAGAAGATTTATTTCCTTCTCCCCTACCCTAGGATGGAGGTTTGGTTCAGTTCCCTTCATCACTTGGAGGATCAATGTTTGAGATATCTGCAAGTGATGATAGAATGGTAGACTAGAAGCCATTCGCTATGTCACATTCAATTTATTTGCACCTTTTATCTTGATTGGAAGGTCTACCCCTCTTTTTATCGTTGTCTACATTAGTAGTAGTTTTTTTATGATTTCTAGTGACCTGTTTGGGAGGGCTTATTGCATATGTCTTATTGCAAAATTCCATTATCTTACTTTTCTGCATATTTTACATCTTGTGATTATTTTCCCCCATATCATACATTATAAAAAGCTAACAAGTAAGTTGTAAATACATTTTTAAATTATTATGTAGGATTGAAATGGGCCTTACTCATGATGCATTACCATGGCATTTCAACAAACCATATAATTTTATTTAAAAAATGAGTATATACCATTGGATATATTTGAACTTATACTTCACCTTAAAGATCTATTTTTGACCTCTTAAGATTGTTCCATTTGATAATATGTAATTATTATTAATAGGAAGGACTTATTTATATTTAAAAAATTTTATCCATTTTTACCATTACTAATTATGTTTTTGAATGATATAATGCTTTAAAAGATTAAAAATATTCTATTGGCTTGGATGAAAATCCATAAATTATTGAGTTAAGGAATAAAATGGGTCTTGAAATTATTAAGGATTATTATTCTGATACTATTCTAAGTGCAATGTAGTATGTAAATTGGACTATCAAAATGGTAAGATATTGACCATACAAATGAATAAATATAAAATAGCCATGATGGGAAAATGTTGGCATGGAACGGAAAAAAGTATGTCTACTGTGTTCTCCTCCAAGGATAGTTATACTTATCTTATAGTGTTTGATATAATTTCATTTTGTATTTTGCAATATTTCTTACAATTGTATGATGCACTAATTAATCCAAGAGTTATTGTTGTTATTTTGGGTGGAAAACATGTAGCTAATATTATTTTCTATCTATTTATCTTGGTATGCATTATATTAGAATTCATTGTGGAAATTAGTGATATATATTTTAATTTATAATGCAACTACAATGGTTGTCTTGGAGCTACTTTATATCATAGATTGACAATTATTGTGTAAAGTAATTTGTACTTTTGGATTCTACTATGATAAGACTATGAAATGGTTATGAAACAACAATATATATTAAGGGGACTTGGTTCATTACATGTTGTTTTACTCATGTTCTACTTATATGGAAGTAGAAATTGTATATAATTATTGTCTATTAAATTCTATATACCTTACATTCATGTCAATGACAATAAGATATCGACTATGTCATAGATAGGATGATTGTATATTAAATAGTAAAAGATATCCACTAATATGATGAGTGCACACATTGGGTTATTGATGTCAAGTAAAGAAAAATCCATGACCCACCATACCTAATGGCTAGAAGAGACCAATCACCATGACCTAAAACTAGTGTAAGGTATAGTTGAATATTAATACCTCTCACACTAAATAGTGATGTTTTCTCCCTTACATGAACCATTCATTTTTTATTTTTTTCATATTTAGAATGTAGTATATACCATATTGAATGGAATCATTTACAAAACATGAGAAAAATAATGGAACAATAAAGAGCATAATGTGTATGTGCACCAAGGATCTAAGTGAACCATTCTTGAGGGCCATAACCAATGTAGGAATTTTTAGGATATATATGGATTCATTGTGATAGTAAAATGACGAACCATGTAGAACCCCCATGTTGAATTCAAGGAAAACCAAAATTTGAAAAAAAAAAAATTGCTTGTTTATTATTTTATATTAAAAAATGAGATAATAAAAAATAAATAAATACATTGCTATCAACTTGATATAACAATCTGTCAAATGACATTAGCTCAACCGATTAGATTCCTCTACTTTCAAGCAGGAGACCAAGGTTTGGATATTGCCAAGCAATACATGCATAATTGCTAAAATTGTTATAATACCACAATTTTTTCATGAAGTAATACAAGTGGGGCTCATTTCAATCCCATATTACCAATCCAAAATAAAACTTAAAACAAGAATCTATCAGATGGCATGAGCTCAACTAGTTAAATACCTTGACTTTCAAGGAGGAAACATAGGTTCGAGTCTTGTCAAATAGTATATGCATAATTTCTAAGTTGTTGCAATACCACTATGTGGTCACGATGTAATATTGGTGGGGATTGTTTCAATTACATATAACCATTTTTAAAATGATACAACAATATATTTGGAATGGTGGATGAAACACAAGAATCAAGAAATATGAGCGTTGGCTTACCTTCAAGCAAAATGATTTGGGGTAAAAATACAAGATATTAATGAAGGAGAAGTAATATGTAATAAAAACTTGTTATGGACAGAAAAAATCCCTTGGTGGTCAAAATGAATTAAATTCTAATAAAATAACTCATTTTGACCCTCATTACTTAAGCATAAGATAAATTAAAACCCATTATTGATAAGGACATTGATGAATATCAACAAAGGTTTGATGAAATGACATCCTTTAAGATATGAATGGACAAAGAATTGTTAAGTCTACATGGATTATAATTGATAAGGATTGAGAATATTTAAAAGTGAGCCATGGAATCTATTAACACTAGGATTGATTCCTAGGAAAATTTATGGTCTAAAATAATACAAGCCTTGGTAGTATGAAGTGAAACTACATGCATTGTAGTTGTCCATCCAATATTTCCATTAATGATATAATATATTAAGGCATGAATTTATAATATAAGGAAATATTTATCCCTTAAGAATTAGGATGATGCTTCATTAATGGGGAGAGGATATGAAATTCCAATTTACAACTTACATGGAAACCATATAACTATCATTGTTACATTTGAAGAGTTCCATTCTAATTTAGATTCTATGGTGGAATGATATTTTTTTTAGACATTGTGATAATATATAGACTAATGTGGTGTGTTATATCTTTATTTTATGATGCTTTTGACTTTAAATATGCAATTATCTATATGTGTATCCACATATTAACATGAGATATCTGACTATTTGATGTCCTAATACAAAGATATTTGGAGGATAAAACAAGTATGTGTATCAAAATCATTAAGTAATATTCTAATAGAAATATAATGTAATTAATAAAAATTTTATTTAAATGTATTAAAAAATATTTTACAAGTGTCCTTGGGGGCATAATGAATATTCCTCAACCATATAATAGAGTTCAATTTTGAATTGTTGTTTGAAGTGTAATTGAAACATATTAAGTCATAATACATTATTTGCATAGTTATAAACTCATGATTATCATTCGGATAAATGATGTTTCACATGCTTAATTATTATCACTGTTAGAAACCAAAACAAAATTCATGATATATAGCATGTTGGCTTTATAAGCCTTACTACCACAAAATATCACAAGTCCCAATATAAAATAGCCACAATATTAAAGGTCAAAATAATCATAAAATGAGTAGAATAATATATGAGAAAATTAATGTGTATATCAAGGCCTCTATTATAAATAAATAAGCATTCATTTATATAATCAAATATGAATGTAAATGGCCTAAACCATTCACAAACTATGCATGAAGAAAACTTACAATATTAATTGCTAAAAAATGTATACAAGTTTTATTCCTTCTCTTCCATTTACAACTCTATAATTTGATATTCAAATTACCTTCTTATGGAGTATTTATCCATAATCTGACCATAGTAATGTGATTCTTTGAGTACTTGACTATTGCTCTCCATATGACAAGACTCATGACTCTTGGTTTATCATCTTATCACTTGCATATAAGACTCTTCATGGACACTTGACACATCTACATGGCTCTTACACTTCTACATGCACTCCTAATCTAGGATACTTGTGCACATCCTCACATTATATATTTGCACTCTTACATACAAGACACTTGTGCACATTCTCTCAATCTACACTCACACTCTAACTTACATGATACTTGTGCATTTCCTGCACATTGACACTTACATGAAATGGGAAATATAAATCACACTTCTAAACTATAGACTTAACCCTAATCTATTACATATTTATAATTGTACCATGAAGGTACCATGGGGGTGCATTAGCATGTACCAAATAATGTAATATTCCTCAACATACCATGTAACTATTTAAGAAGGAAAAATATCTACTATATTGATGTAGTTCTTAGATTTGTTTGAATATCTCATTTATAATAGTTTTGGAAGGAAACTAAATATATGGTATTGTTAAACTATTGCATTCTAATATAAATTTTAAGTGCAAATGGTTTATCTTATAAATTTTAAAGGGGAAGTAATGGTCATAAGGATGGATTCTTGTGTTGATTTATATAAATTAACATCACCCAAATCCTAGATATAGAAAGAAATATGGTAGTCTCTTATAAAATCTAGTAGACTTAGCTTCTTGGATATTCAAGTGTTGATTAGATAGAGTAAATTTGGTAGTATTATATTTTCAATTGGTTATATGGGATTGAAATGAGCCCCACCCATATTACATCATCACCACATAGTGGTATTACAAAAAATATTGGATATTATCCATGTATTGCTTGGCAATATTTGAACCTTGGTCTCCTCTTTAAAAGTTGAGGAATCTAACCGATTTAGCTAATGCCACTTGATCAAAGTTGGTAGTATTATTATCCATAATTTTTAAATAATTTTCTTCTTGTTCTTCTAGTTTGGCATTCTATATGATAAGAGATTGGAATTCTGTATAAAAATATGTTGGATAAAGAGTAGGAGGAGATAATGATGGTGTATTGAACTAAAGAATAGACCTTAAAACTGACATTTATATTTTACTATACTTATGTGGTTTAAAAATTCCAATTTGATTATGGATGATATTTTCTACCATTTGACATAAATAGAGGTTGTCTATTTCGTACTCTAGCATGAATTTTTAATAGTATTAATATTGTATGGGATACATTTTTAAATATATGTTATTTGTCAAAAATTACTTCTACATGTTTAGTATTTTTTTAAAATGAATATTTGTATTAAATGAATATATCCTATTGTTTGTTCCTTGAAAATAATGGGGAAAAAATGTATTAAAAATTTATAAATAACTAATATTTGGTAATGTATCAAATGACATTAGCTCAACCAATTATATTCCTCAACTTTCAAGGAGGAGACCCAAGTTCGAATCTTGTCAAGTTATACATGTATAATTGCCAAGTTGTTGTAATACCACTATGTGGTCATGATGTAATATAGGTGAGCCCTATTTCAATTCCATATAATTTATTCAAAAAATTAATATTTGGTAATGTTGTTTTATATTTTCTTAGCCTATTACAATTATGAGTAGGTGAGGGTATTTCTCTATTTCCAATGTTGGATTATGTAATCTTCACCTACTGGAAATGACCTAACTTTGTATATTGTACTAGTCCATGGCCTTGTACAACACCTTTTTCAAGTGATATATATGTTTTTTTTTGCTAGAGAAAAACAAGTTGTACTTGGGTTCCCCACCCTTGACAAATCACAACTTTCTCCTTTAGAGATTAATATTTTACAAATAAATATAATTCTCATCTCATTTGAGTTGCTATAGATTGAATTCTTGATTAAGAGTTTACAAATAAATGAGTTTCAAGTGATACCTACATATTTTTGCATAAAAAGTTTGAATTCTTGATTTTCATTTTTTGGATCTTCAATTTTCTTTGTAAATACAAATATTTCAAAATTTAGCATATTTTATCTTGGAATTTTTCTATAGCAGCCTTCACAATACCAAAACTCCACCTCTACTATTTATGCATTGCATATTAGTAGAGTAATATTTCCAAAACTTTGTGTTATCATAGTCCGCTTTACCAAATCTAGATTGCTAGTTTCCTTCCTGAAGCATAAGTGCAACCACAAGAATTGGAATAAATAATTTATATGAAAACACATTAATAATATAAAAAATAACAAATATTACCAAAATAACATATTAAAGTAAATCTTAATTATTATTTGATTCAAGCAGTCAATATTTTCTTGTGAGTTTCAACTAAACTTACTACTTCTTCTAACTATGAAAAAGAGAATCTAACTTCATGATCATATATTAAAATCCCTCTATTGGCTAGTCTATCTACACATTTTTCCCCTTCTCTTAACATATGTGTAAACTTGATTTGTTCAAATTATGTAACAAGGTATTGTATTTTCACAATGATCTCTTGTATGTTCCATGGAGCCTTTGCTTTTCTCAAAATTGCAATTATTACTATTAGTGAATCTCCTTCCATATGTACTCTATTCCATTTATTTTATCTACATATTTTTAACCCTTCCAAATTTTCCAAGATTCAACTTCATTATTTTTCTTAAATCCACTATTGAAAGCATAATGTGACAAAATATCACCCCTATTATTTCTAATTATTCCTCCTCCTACTAGTCTTGAATTTCCTTTAGATGCTCCATCAAAATTCAATTTGACCAACTCCACGTTTGCCAATTTCCATTGTATATTGTTTGCCTCCCTTTTGTTTCTCTTGTATCATCTATCAAGGCTCTCTACTTCAAGGTTATGTATTAGGTGAATTGATAGGATTAGTTTAGACTCCTTTATGGATGAAAAAATCTTCCTTTTTATTACCTCTAAATTGCTTTTATTTCCTTTAAATATTCTTTTATTCCTTTGTAGCCATATAGTCCAAAGAATTGTATCTTTCAATATATCCCATACTATCTATAACACCTCCCTTTTAAAAGTGTTTTTAATTGTTGTAACCATTCTTCAATTCTTCCATTCATCACCATACATTTACCAAACACATTAAGAATCCATTGCTATTGTTCCCAAACTATTGAAAAGTATCCCAAGAGATGTATATACTCTCATTTTTTTTACAAATAACACATTGTGAAGGGCCATGAAAATCCCTTTTCATCAGGTTATTCAGGATAAAAAATTCCTATGACCTACTAGCCATACAAACATTTTAACTTTTGGAATGCTTGGGCTATCCCAAATATCTCTCCATATTTTTGTAGTATTCCTATTTTTTGGTGTTTTACATTATATTTGCTTCTTGTTGTGTATTTTTTTTAGCTATTCAACTCAAATCAGTTTATCCTCAACTCCCTTTGGAATAATTACTATTGTTATCTTTTTGCTCAACTGCCTCCTAGCAACAATGTATGATATACTTGTAAAAAATATTCTTTCCATTTGTATCTTCCTTCATGATCCTTGTACATAATGTTTAAAACCCTATCACCATATTTATATTGAAGTAATCTCATCTATACTTTCAAAATTGGATCTAGATTGAGTGTTTTTTTATTACACCAAGTATCTATCCAAATAGAAATTTTTCTCTAGTTCCCACCACCCATCTTAGACCTTTAATAACTAGATCAAATAATTTTTTTTAGTTTTTCCATGGTGAAAAACTATTTGGTAGTGAGAATGCAATAAAGATTAAGCCTGGGGCATTGGGCTCAATGTATTTACTTAGAAGAATTCTTTCCCTTTGTCTTTGACTCTCTTTATGCAATATCCAATTTCTTTTCACCTTAGAGCTAAGTTTGCATCTACAAGAACTCATAAACTGAGATCTCCCCTAGTTTTATATTCATACACCTTACTTCATTTAGACAAAGAATATTTCCTTTTATTTTGTAATCCTGACCATAAAAATGACCGTATAATATAGATTAAACTTTTTTTTCCAATTTTGGCATAATATACAAGGGCATACAATATGTTGGAATGGCATGTAAGACCAATTTAATTACATGCACTCTTCCTACAAATGATAACCATATACCTTTCCATACAAGTTGTCTTATTTTAAACTTTACTTATAACTAGATTCCACAATTCTATCCTCATTCTCCCCTCAAATAAGGACATCCCTAGATATGTTGTTGGTAAATTTACCTCCTTCATTTGAAGTAACTTGCATATCCCTACTTTCATTCTAGCTAGATTTTTTAGGAAGTCAATAATGGTTTTTATCCTATTAACTTTCTACCTTGACACTCTTTAATATTCCTTTAATAAGTTATTCAAAACTCTAGCCTTGTTTTTCATTTCCCTCCCAAAAAGAGTTGTATCATCTACAAATTTTTGATGGGTGATGTTGTCAATGTTATTACTAGCCTTAATTCTACTTATTAACCCATATTTATATGCCTTCTTCAAGTTCCTTCCCAATACCTCTACTATAATAATGAATAAATATGGTGATAAAGGATCTTTATCTAAGACGTCTCTTGGATTTAAATGATTCTATTACTAGCCCATTGAATAGCATTAATATGATACTATAGAGACACAATATTTAATCCATTTGATCCATTTCTTGTCATATCCAAAGTTTTATATATTGCAAAAATAAAATCTCATTTAACCCTATCATGGTATTTATTCATATCAGGTTGTAAGATCATTGCTCTCTTTTATAGAAGTTATTGAATGCATTATTTCACGAGCTACCATGATCCTGTCTAGAATCTGCCTCCCTTTCACAAATACTCCTAGTTCTTCGCAAATAATTTTGTCTAACAGTGGTCTTAACTGATTTGCCATCACTTTGGAGATTATTTTATATACCATATTACATAAGCTTATGGGCCTAAATGAAAACAATTATGCATCCTTATTTTTTAGAATCAGGGTAAGATATGTTGCATTTATTTTATAAGGTATGTATGATTTTATCCTGGATTGTTCCACTACCATCAATAAATAATATTTTACTATTTCCAAATTATGTTGATAGAATGCTATTCAGATACCATCTAGACCTAGGGATTTATCCTTATCAAAAGATAAAAGAGCTAAATAAACTTCTTCCAGAGTAATAGGGTCAATCAATTTGTTATTGTCTTCATCTATTATAACTAAAGGTACTTGTAGTAGTTTATCATAAAGAACTTTAATCTCCTTGTTGGAACCGATTCTTGCATCCGTAGGATTTTTATTGTCACGCTACAAGAATCCATTTGAAACCAACGAGCTATTACAGGCTCTGGTCGACCTGCCTCATGTTCTGTTAAACACAAATATTGCTAAGGGAAAACTACATAACGGGTAAGGAAACCCCAATGGTAATTCTATGATTAAAACTCTAATTACACGCTCCAGATTTATATTATACTATATGTATTAAAATGACCAAGCATGAAAACAACCATTTGTTATGCCTTATGTAGACCAGTGCCTAGATTCATTGGGTTGTTATAGCAATTTAACAACAATACTATCATGAACAGAAAGAAGGGGAAGAGAAAAATTGGCGTTCTTAATCTTATTTGAATATCGTAATAAAACCAAGAGTTAACCAACGAGAGAAATATATATAATGCATTCAAATAATGTAACCCATTATACAGTGACACACAATACCAAGACAAAGAAATGATAGGAATAAAACTCATAATTGTATTGATTTATGAAATATTACATGCAGAGTGGGCAGGATGCCTTTAAACTCTATTTTTCTCAATAGAATACATCAATACAATGAAGAAGACTCTGTTCAAATGATGTAACAGGTCTCTCCTACTCTCCTTATTTCAATCTGATAACAAAAGAGTCTCTGAATCCTAGGCTCAATAAGACTGGAAATATTCTTAGCTTCTTGAACGCTTTCCTATCATACGATCCTGCACAACAAGGGGAGGAAGAAAGAATGAATAAAAGAAAATAGACACAAAAAGGAAATACAACAACACAACTACCGGGCACTCAAGTATACCTCTTAGCAAAAATGCTATTCTCTAATTGCTTGATGCAGAATCTGTCCACAACTACCTCTTCTTATAGCCTCTGGTTCTTGATTCTGTTATTTTTGGTTGATTTCTAGACTGTACACTTGTCAGTATCTAATTGAATTTCCAAAATTGATACAGCTGGCTCCAATTATTCTTGTAATATTGACTTTATTCTCTTCTTTGAATTTTTCAAACATAACTCTATCCAACCGGTGATTAAGGTATGAGGGAAACCTTTATCTCCTTTTGCTACTTCCTTGTGCGTTTAGTTGTTGTCTTTTGGACTGGCCTCTTTTGGGTTGACCCCCTTTGATTTCTTGACCCTCTAACTGTGCCAGAAATATTCCCTATTGTTGTTGTTGTCTATTGTGTTGAACTTACTTTCTGTTGTTGACTGCAAGTATTAACCTTTTTCCCTTTTTGACTTTGTTGCAGCTGTTTTATATGTTCATCTATCAATTTCCAAACTCTTGTATCAAATGTGGCTGCAATCCTTAGCATGTTCATTTCCTGCAAGATTTTGTTTTTTTGTATAGCAATAACAGGCATGTTCTTGTCATATTGAGACAGTAATATTTCCATAGTATTTACCATAAGTGTGGTTTGCCTAATCATCTCTTCTTCGTCACCTAGTTCACAGTCAAATCTTTCAAAGGTTTCTTTAAATACCTCTTCTATATCTGAGGCTTCCAAGCATTGGTCTAGGGACAGGCCAATATCTGCCAGCTTTACTGTAGCATATTTTATTAGGTCATTTATTTTTGTTACAGAATTTATCCATCTCTCTAGGTTTGCTCCAAACAGGGCTGCTTTGAAGAACTCAAAATTGATCTGGATCTTATTGCCATCAGGTGTCATTATTTCTTGTCCCTGTAACTCTTCAAAATGATCTCCTACAAAGTCTAGGGTAGGGTGGATGATTCCAAAATCCTCTTCTCTTTCCTGCATCAAGGTCACAATTTCTTGAGCAGTTATTTGGATTACCCTTATTTGCCTGAACATTTCAAAAAAACCTTTGGCATGAACTTTTATTCTCTTTAACATGTCCTTTTTCATTACACTCAGATAGTATACATGATCTTGCACCTTTGCCACTGATGGGGGTTGTGTACTTGAAGAGTCTTTTCGAGTCAATTCTTCTTGTTGCTTACTTATTATTGCTTTTAACTCTACCTTTTCCTCCTCTTCTTTGCCTAGTTATTTTCTTAGTTTATCAATTGTTTCAACAAATTTGTCTATGACTTGGACCTGCACTGCTTTAGCAACTTCCGCCATCTCTCCCTCTTTTCCTAGCATTGATGAACCCCCTATTTCTTCATTCACTCTGAAGACCAGTGGATTTTGTAGAGGAGGAAGATTAATTTCTGCCATATCTGATATGGGTGCCTCTGATTTACCTTCTTCAGTGAGTTGTTCTCCTATATTCCCCATCCCTGCTACTAATTGCAATTCTTGTTCATTTGCGGTAGTGAAGGCGGTTTGCTCATATGTTCTTTCCAAAACAACTTGGGTAGTAGGTAAAGACAATCTGGGTCTCTTCACTTCCATAGGAGTTACCTCTTTTTGATTCTTCACTAGGTGGCTTTGAAAAAGGCCACCTAATCCACCAGTTGTCCTAGGATTCATTTGTATTACTGATGGAATTTTAATCTCCTGTCCCTTTATGTTTATAGAGGTAGGGATGGCCATGGGTGCCAATTTCTTCACACTGGTTACAACTAATACATGATCAAAAATGGGAACTATAGCTTGCTCTATGGGTGATGCTTCTTGGGTGGATGTTGTTACCATTTCCTTTCCTTTATCTGCACTGGTTTGTTGAGAAGCTTCTTGAGGAATGTTTGGTGTTGCTTCTATTCTGAGTTGAGCATTCTCAAGGGGCCTGACCTATTGTTCTATTACATCAACAACTTTAATAGTGACCTCCATTAAATCGATACCCTATTCTTCTATTAATTCTAATAAGGGGTCTTCCTTGATTGTTGGGCCTATCCTTGGCATAACAGGTGCTACAGTATCCACTAAATTTTCTCAAAGCCTTCTTAGTTATGTAGGGTAATCATAGGCTTCATAAACCTGTGTGCTACCTCTTTTTTTGGGGGGAACTCATCCCATACTACCTGCAAATCTAAACCCTTCTTCATAGCTTCTAATAAGCTTTCTTCAAAAGCATCTTCCCGGTGTTTTATTCGAGCATATTCTCTCTTTTCCATCATTTTGTTGTATGTTCCCTTTGGATCATAAAACCTCCATGATATTTCATCGAATCCCATATTGTCTAATTCAAACATTCCCTTGAGCAGAGAAGGATATCCAACAAATACATAATCCCCAAAATGGCAGGGAACATCGAGCCATGGGACCTTACCATGCTTCTTAACTAGTCTCATCTTAGCCTCTTCTGCCACCTGCCTGCATAATTCTAAAGTTGCTATGGATAATGGGCAGTACTGTGGTAGCACCTTAGGAGGGATATTAGCTCCATACAATCTGATGTAAGTAAAACCCTCTATGAAGAAGAAATCTCCAATTTCCTTTTCTTTAATGAAGGCTTTTACCCCTGGCCCTAATATTTCTGGAACTAACCTAGTTAAGGCCCAATGGATTTCTACCATGAAACGATCACAGAACCAGCCCATGTGAGTTCATCCTTCATGAAGTCTCTAGAAGCTATTCTAAACATAGGGGTTGTCGATGGCTTTTACTCTTTTACGGGCTTCTTCTCCCAATTGGCCCGCTATTAGGTGAATGAGAAATGAATACTATGAAAAACGAGGCATCTCCTACCTCTGTTCAAAAATTGCTCTTCTTAATTCCATCATTTATTTATGTATTTGGGTACTCAATTCTAGTTCCCAGGCATAAATTGGAGTGTTATATGCTCTATTGCATTGTGCAGCTAAATATAAAACCCTTTTTGTTATTCTATTTAGATCCTGTACTCCCAAAACTATGTTTATCATGTCACAAAAATCTTGTACCCAGGGTTTTAAAGCATTTTTGTTGATTGGGAATTCTTTATCTATTGTTGCATATGTATCAAACAA
Source organism: Wollemia nobilis (assembly GCA_028583015.1). NCBI lineage: Eukaryota > Viridiplantae > Streptophyta > Pinopsida > Araucariales > Araucariaceae > Wollemia > Wollemia nobilis. Next base: position 3,523,730 of record JAQPPZ010017058.1, read on the forward strand.
ACTTTTAAAGACTTCCATATCTGTAAACATACGAGATTGGTGTTCGATTACCTGGTCTACCAAAAAAGTGGTATAATTTGTTAAGTTGAACACCTCCTGGATATGCTCGACTTTGATGTTGAACACCCATCGATTCTTGTGGTCTCGAAAGGTCCTCGTTCTTTCGTCATATGCTACTACCAGCCAAGCCATCAAATCTGAGGAGAAGTGCACTTTCGGGCATATCAGTTTCCCAAGGTTACTATTCCATCTGTTATTTCTAGGGAAACCCTTGTACTGTAACCTATGAGCTTTATGAAATAAATCCACCATTATCCATGGGGTCCTGTTATCGCCTTCCATCACTTGGGTGAAACTCTTGATATAGGCATTGTCAATCTTGTACAGTTGAGTTGGGTTTGGTTTTTTATCTGCCCCACATTTCTGAGCAAACTCATACATGGCAGTACCAAGAACAGACGACCCAGATATCATAGAGTATGGGGATCTATTTGTGATGAATTGCATGGCTTCTCTGGTGTTCACGGGCATGAAAACATCTCCCCATGATGCCATTGTTCTTAATGTAGTAGATAAGGTATCTCTGTGATACTTGCCAACTTTCTTCTCTCTGTACCTCCTGTGTATCAACCTTCGCTCTTAGATTACCAGGGTAGTAGCCTCGACTATTTTTGTGGGTTCATATACAAGGTGGTGGAATGAGTCTGATAAATTCGCACATTTTGTCATCAACCCGATGTCACCAACTGTTGTTCAAAATTGACCAACAAAAATCTGCCACCGCACCTTTTTCTTGGAGTTGAGATTTTATGGTGAGTACTATATTTTGTTTTACGTACCTTGAGACTTTTTGATTTGTGCACCTGTAATCATTTATAAACTTCTACTATTGGTCATCAGGAACATTTTTATCGGACATGGAACTGATATGTGCCACTGGGATGACTTTCTTTTTTAAATATTATGCCACCTCAGGTTCGAATGGTAACTAAATCCTTGGGATGGATTATATTTCATTTAGGCAGTGATTTCCCTCAAGATTTTCACAAGATCTGGTCCTTGGTGTGAGTGACAACTTTTATTGCCTCGAAGGTCTCCCTTTTTCCTTAAGTCAAACGAGATTCAAGCACAGTCGTTGGATGTGCTCCTTTTGTTATTGCCACCATAGATCTTTTCGAAACCTGTAGGTTAATTAATCGAAAAAAACATGCTCCGAACCCCTTTAGTTTACCTTTGGATCGAGTGCTACCATCGGATCTGAGAGTAGGTGAGCGCGTTCATTTGATTCATTGAAGATGCTTGTTTGTTAAACCCTTTGTATTTTCTTTATCTTTACTCTGGCTCATTTGCGACCGTTGGATCTCTTTTGTCTCGATGAAGCGCTACCGTTAGATTATTGCCAGTTGATTCATTGCTTAATTCTTTGGTTCATGCGCTGCCATCAATTTTCCTGAGTAGAGTCAGTGCGACCATCGATATCATGGGACCTGCATGATTGTTAGTCTATAGGTACTTGATTAATTTGGTTAATCATGCTTATATGGTCAAAAACCTTAGGTCCGATAATAATTCATTAAAACATGATTAATGCGAAAGACTATATATTTATCGATTTAATTTTCTAGTAACATGGTATGTTAATCCTTGTTTAATCGTAGTTAGCCTAGTGATTACCACCTTAACCTCATTGTATTAAACCTAGGCATTTATAGTACTTTTATCTCTGTGATACTTGCCAACTTTCTTCTCTCTGTACCTCCTGTGTATCAACCTTCGATCTTAGATTACCAGGGTAGTAACCTCGACTATTTTTGTGGGTTCATATACAGGGTGGTGGAATGAGTCTGATAAATTCACACGTTTTGTTATCAACCCGATGTCACCAACTGCTGTTCAAAATCGACCAACGAAAATTTGCCATCGCACCTTTTTCCTAGAGTTGAGATTTTATGGTGAGTAATGTCTTTTTTTTTATGTGCCCCAGGCCTTTTTTATTTTTGCGCTTGTAATAATTTATAAACTTTTGCTATTTTTCATCGGGAACCTTTTTATCGGATGTGGAACTGATATGTACCACTGGGATGACTTTATTTTTTAAATCTTATGCCACCTCAGGTTCGAATGCTAACTAAATCCTTGGGATGGATTATATTTCATTTAGGCAGCAATTTTCTTTGGGATTTTCACAACATCTGGTCCTTGGTGTGAGTGACATATTTTATTGCCTTGAAGGTCTCCCTTTTTCCTTAATTCAAACGAGATTCAAGTGCAACCGTTGGATGTGCTCCTTTTGTTTTTGCCACCATAGATCTTTTCGAAACCTGCAGGTTAATTAATTGAAAAAAACATGCTCTGAACCCCTTCAATTTACCTTTGGATCGAGCGCTATCATTGGATATGAGAGTAGGTGAGCACGTTCATTTGATTTGTCGAAGATGCTTGTTCACTAAACCCTTTGTATTTTCTTTGTACTTACTCTGGATCATATGTGACCGTTGGATCTCTTTTGTCTCGATGAAGTGCTATCATTAGATTATTGCCAGTTGATTCATCGCTTAATTCTTTGGTTCGTATGCTACCATCATTTTTCTTAGTAGAGTTAGCGCAACCATTGATATCATGGGACCTGCATGATTGTTAGTCTATAGGTACTTGATTAATTTGGTTAATCATGCTTATATGGTCGAAAACCTTAGGTCCGATAATAATTCATTAAAACATGATTAATGTGAAAGACTATATATTTATTGATTTAACTTTCTAGTAACATGGTATGTTAATCCTTGTTTAATCGTAGTTAGCCTAGTGATTACCACCTTAACCTCGTTGTATTAAACCTAGGAATTTATAGTACTTTTATCTCTTTGAGCGATCACCATTAGATTATATCGTGATGAGAGCGCTACCATTGGATCATGCATATGCACACAGATTTTAACGAAGGGGAAAAACACACGTACCTTGGATTGATTAATCGATTGTTTAGACTAACCTTCGATCATCTTTACGCATGCACACCATTGGATCCGGGGAGATATGAGCACCGTCGTTAGATCCACACATTATTTAATTCTTTTGTTCTGCTTTGGATCTTTTGTTGCCGCCATTGAATTTCGCATCCGTTGATCTTTGGGCTAGTTTGGGCGTTGTCGTCAGATCTCTTGTAAGATGCATGCTACATAGCCAAAAACATAAACTCTTTGATTTTTATTAATCATGATTAAGCTAAAAAGGGGGGTAATTATGCAACGTATTAGACCCTTGCTAATCATGTAATTAACTTTACCTTTGTTGACATCTTACCGTTCATGATTTTGGCATGACCGTTGGATCTGAGTGGAGATAAGCATCACCGTCAGATTTAGTCAACCTGTGAGTTAGTTTACCAAAGGGTGTTAGTCTCACAATGACACTAAGAGGGGGTGAATCAGTGTAGCTATTTAAATTCAAATCTACAACTCTTAACGCCGAAACAATGAAAATTTAAAATCAGATAAAGCAAGTATAACAAGAGAGCATTCCACAACACACGATGTAACGAGGTTCACCAATTTGGCTACTCCTCAAAAATGACTGCTTGGATTCCCGTCCAAATCCAGCCTTTGCAAAATACCAATTTTACAATCAATTTACCAGCACCCACTGGAAGGAGCACCAACCCCTGATTTATCTGCACCAACAGAAAGGAGCACCAACCCCTAATTTATCTGCACCAACAGAAAGGAGCACCAACCCCTAATTCCAAGCACCAACTTGGACTGCAATTTTGAAACTATAAGATTGACATAAAAATGCCTTCGCTTATACAAGACCCTGACTGGTCTATTGCTAACCCAACCTCTCTCGCTATTCACCAAAACACCACACACACTTAAGGCTCTGCTTACTGCACTTTTATGGCCCTCTTACAGCCCTCTTGTTGTGCTTCTTACTGCACTCTTACGGCTCTCACGGCTCTGCTTAACGCTCTCTTACGACACTCTTCCAACCCTCTTTTTGTAGCACTTTCACTCTTTTTCCACACTCTAATTCTCCACGTAGACCTCCTTTTATAACAAAGTTCTGACTCTATTTTTAACTTCCATATTTTTGCATGCAACTTATTAATAGAAACTTCTATATGTAACTCCTTTATCACACAGTATTCTCTCATGCAACCTATTAATAGTTACGGCTCTTTGTTTGGTCTTCGACTGATGACTTTCAGTTTAACTCGCTCGATGATTTCACTCATCCTAATCGTTCGACTTTAGTTCACTATTCTTATTTTAGCTGCATGATTTTTCTCTACCCATATCAGACTTAGTTAACTCTTCTTATTTTAGCTGCATGATTTTCTTCTGCAACGGCCCCTGTAACTATCGTATAACTTTAGTTAACTATCACATATCTTATTTTGGCTAGGTTCTCTTCTTAGCTCATGCCAAAGCGACCTATCATGAAATCGTGACACTTCTGCCTCTTTGTCCTCTTCTCGATTTTCCCATAAAAACAACATGTCGCGATATCGTGACACTTTCGCCTCCTTGCTTCTTTTCTTGGCTTGTACCCGCAAACAAACATGTCACGATATCGTGACACTTTTGCCTCCTTGCTACTTTACTTGTTTTAAACCCGCAAAAACATGTCACGATATCACGACACTTTCCCTCTCTTTACTTTTGTCATGATATCACGACACTTCTGCCTTCTTACTTTCTCTCTCCTCCTTTAGTCATGAAAATGCGACATGTCACGATATCGTGACACTTTTTCTCCTTTGCTCTTTCTCTTGCCTTCGGGTCACGAAAACGTGACATGTCACGATATCACGACACTTTTTCTCTCAGACTCTCTCTCTTGCAATATGTCACGAAATCATGACACTTTTTCTTCCGTACAATCTCTCTTGCAATATGTCATGAAATCATGACACTTTTTCTTTCGGACTCTCTCTCTTGCAATATGTCACGAAATCATGACACTTTTTCTTCCATACAATCTCTCTTGCAATATGTCACGAAATCATGACACTTTTTCTACTTGCCTCTTTCTCTTCCAACATGTCACGAAATCGTGACACTTTTTCTTCCGTACAATCTCTCTTGCAATATGTCATGAAATCATGACACTTTTTCTACTTGCCTTTTTCTCTTCCAACATGTCACGAAATCGTGACACTTTTTCTTCTTCCTTTCTCTTCGAACATGTCATGAAATCGTGACAGTTTTTCTTTCTTGAGCTTTCTCTTCGAACATGTCACGAAATCATGACAGTTTTTCTTGCTTGCTCTTTCTCTTCGAACATGTCACGAAATCATGATAGTTTTTCTTGCTTGCACTTTCTCTTCAACATGTCACGAAATCATGACAGTTTTTCTTTCTTCTCAACATGTCACGATATCACGACAATTTTTCTTTCTTGCTCAACATGTCGCGATATCGCGACAGTTTTCTTCCTTGTGATTTTCTTTTGATTTTTAGCATATGGGCCACTTCGATCTTTTGGAAAATCACTGTACATACTCTGAAGAACCTCTTAACTCCTATCCACTGCATCAACCGATCTGTATGACTATGTTGACAACAATGACAATACTATTGTTGCACCTTGCTCAACAATCTCCCCCTTTGGAATTGTTGGCAACACACGTGCAATTTCCTATAATTCTTCTCCCCCTTTGACAATAATACCAAAGGGCTACTGTAGACTCCCCTTGAGTCCATGCACAACATTCTCAAGCACAAATTATTATAGTTAGCAAAAATTACAAACATGAGCAAAAAGATAATCAAATATATAAATGCTCCCCTTGAGAATGTGGTCCCGATAGCTAGTCAATTCTTGGGAAGCGTGACCACTCCCAATTTATTGCGAAGGTACTCAAAAATTTCCTTGGGCAGCGGTTTTGTGAAGATATCCGCTACTTGCTCTGTAGTTGGGACAAAATCCAACTTAACCTCACCTTCCGCAACTTTCTCCTTCAGAAAGTGATATCGGATAGCAATATGTTTTGTGCGAGAATGCATAACCGGATTCTTTGAGATGTTAATGGCACTGGTGTTATCACACTTAACTGAAATTGGCTCACTGAAGTTAATGCCAAGATCTTTCAGGGTTTGTTTCATCCATAAGACCTACGTACAACACGTAGTTGCTGCAATATATTCTGCCTCTACTGTGGATAAGGAGACTGACTCTTGTTTCTTACTGTGCCATGCGACCAACCTGTCTCCAAGATAGAATGCACCTCCACTGGTACTCTTTCTGTCATCGACACATCCTGCCCAATCTGCATCTGAATACGCAATAAGGGTGAAGTCCTTACCTTTCGGATACCATAACCCATACTCCATAGTACCCTTGAGATATCGAAGAATCCTCTTCACTATTGTCACATGAGTCTCCTTGGGACTAGCCTGAAATCGTGCTACCATGCAAACTGCCTGCAAGATATCTGGTCTAGTAGCTGTCAAATACAGTAGGCTCCCAATCATAGATCTGTACATGGTTTGATCAACATCTGGAGATTTTTCATCCTTGCTCAACTTGCAACCTGTCATCATGGGAGTGCTAACAGGCTTACAATCCTCCATTGTGAACTTTTTTAGCATCTCTTTCACATATTTAACTTGAGAAATAAATATGCCCTTCTCATTTTGATTAACTTGTAGTCCGAGGAAATACGAAAGTTCACCAATCATTGACATTTCAAATTCTTTCTGCATCTTATTTGCTAAATCTTTACATGACTCATCATTGTTGCTACCAAAAATGATATCATCTACGTATACAACAAGGACAATGAGATGGCCATTCTCTATTTTGACATACAAATTGCTATCCACCATACCTTTTTTGAACCCTTGTTGAGTAAGATAGTTGTCTAGCCTTGCATACCATGCTCTGGGTGCCTGTTTCAAGCCATACAATGCTTTCTTCAACTTGCAGATGAAGTTGGGATTATCACCGAGTTGGAAACCATCTGGCTGCTCAATATAGACCTCTTCTTCAAGTTTTCCATTCAAAAATGCTGATTTCACGTCCATTTGATAAACTTTGAAATTCTTGTGAATTGCTAAAGCTAGAAACATTCTAATTGCCTCTAGTCTAGCCACTGGTGCAAAGGTTTCCTCAAAGTCAATACCTTCAACTTGTGCATAGCCTTTATAGACCAATCTTGCTTTATTCCTGACTACCTGTCCATCTTCATTCAATTTGTTTCGAAAAATCCATTTAGTACCGATTATATTTTTATTTGCAGGTCTTGGTACTAACTCCCAGGTTTTGTTTTTCTCGATCTGATCTAATTCTTCATTTATTGCCGTCATCCAACTTTCATCTTTGCTTGCTTCAGCAACATTTTTGGGCTCAATGTTGGATAATAGAGAGTAGTTACTTACTACTCTTCTTCTTGTCTGAACACCAACTGTGGGGTCTCCAATTATTTGCTCTCTAGGATGATTTTTTTGCCAGCTGCCTGTTTTGAATTTCTTGTTTTCTTCCTCTTCTGAATCACTACTTAAATCATCTGAGTCAATTTTTTGTTTCTTTTTCATTTCCTTTTCCTCATCTCCTTCAATAACCTCTTCATAAATTGGGTAGTTTTCTTCATAGCTTATTTCTCGTTCCCTACCTTCATCAACTTTAACATCGGCACTCTCCACAATTTTCTTTAGCCTCTTGTTGTAGCATGTGTAGGCTTTGCTTTTTGTCGAATAGCCAAGAAAAATACCTTCATCAACTCTATCTTCAAACTTACCAAGATTATCTTTAGTTCTTTTGATGTAACACTTGCTGCCAAAAACTTTAAAGTATCTTGTTGTTGCCTTTTTACCGAACCACAGCTCATACGGAGTTTTGCTTTCATGCGTCCTCAACATGCACCTATTTTGGATGTATACCGCAGTATGGACTGCCTCTTTCCAAAATATATCTGCTATTTTGCTCTTAGTCAACATAGTCCATGCCATTTCCTGCACTGTCCTGTTCTTTCTTTCTACCACACCATTCTGCTGAGGTGTCCTTGCTGCTGAAAACTGTCTCCTAATCCCATATTTTTCATAGTACTCTGCAAACTCCTCTGAAATGAACTCTCCTCCTCTATCTGATCTTAAACATTTAATCCTTTTTCCTGTTTGATTCTCAACTTGTTTTTTGAAAATCTTGAACATCTCAAAGGCATCTGATTTAAGCTTCAAAAATAGTACCCATGTCATCCTGGAATAGTCATCTATGCACAACATAAAGTATTTGTCACCATTTATGCTTTGCGTTCTCATGGGTCCACATAAATCAGTATGTATTAGTTCTAAAGGTTTGCTTGTGAAGTACTCTTTTGTTTTAAATGTGGCTCTAGTTTGCTTCCCCTTTTGGCATGAAGCACAAATGCTATTTAATGGTTTGCCAATGGTGGGAATATCTCTCACTGCCCTTTTTGAGCTGATTTTTACTAGATTGTCAAAACTGATATGACCGAGCCTCTTGTGCCACAACCAATTTTCTTCTTCCTGTCCAATCAAGCATGCTCCTTCTGAAGTCTCTGAGAGAGTATACAGGTTGCCAGATGTCCTTGATCCAGTTGCTATCAACTTTCCATAGTTTGTTGTTCTGACTTCACAACCTTGCTTCTTGAAAATTACTTCATGACCTCTATCACAAATCTGACTTACGCTTAACAAGTTATGCTTCAGACCAATCACAAACAAGACTTCTTTTGACTTGATTTTTCCATCACTGATCTTAACTGATCCTTTGCCAACTATCTTAGCTCCATCATTATTTCCAAATTTTACAGAACCACCTTCATATTTCTGTAACTTCTCAAATTTTTGTTTGTCACCTGTCATATGACTGGAGCATCCACTATCAAGTATCCATGGTGCAGATTTGTTCTATGCTTTAAATGTTGTCTGTACGATCAAGGATTCCTTTTCTTCCTTGGGTCGCTCCTTTTCTTTCCACTCTGGTTTGATTACAGTTTTGGTCACTTGTTTTGACTTTTCTTTGTCAATAGCTTTGTGCATGTTTTTCGAGAAATTTTCTATTTTGTCTCAAACCATTTGGTTGAAATTTTCTTCCCTGATGTTTATTTGTTGCAAATGTACTTTGACAATTTCTTGCAATGTGCCCAAAATTATGACAGTTATAACATTCTACTGCATAATCCATCAACGGTGAAAAAACATTTCTCTTGGTAAAGTTCCTTTGTCCTACATTATACTTGCAATCTGAAATCTTATGTCCATAACCATTGCATTTAAAACAATAACCAGAAAAGGAATGAGTGAACCTGGGTGATGGTCTTTGCCATTTTGTAGTGGGAGCCATAAATCTTCTTCTCCTTTGATGAGTGACATTGGTGAATCCATCATTGTCAATACTCCTCTCGTGCCTGGCATTATTGCTTTCTTTAGCATGATTCATTTTTTCTTGATCAACCCTGATCTTATCTTCATTCTTTATGGGTTCTACGGTTATGGCCTTTGATCCATTTGATGATTCTCCTTCGATGAAGCCTAAACCAAATTTGATGCCTGTAGTCCTTTGGTTATTTATAATCTTATCCAGCTTCACAGAACTTTCTTCAAGTTTGTGATAACAACTCATTTTTTGATTCATCTCTTCTAGCTGCATCCTTAAACCAACAATCTCTTCTTCTAGCTTGCTGCACTCATCTATTTTCATGGTTAATTGTACTTCGATATCTTCAGATATTTTCTTAAATTCGTCTATCTGTACTTTCAAGCTGGTTATGATTTCATTGGCATCCTCAAGCTTTCTTGAAATTTTCTTATTCTTTTTCCTTTCTATACTCAGCTCTTTAAGTGCAGCGACCAACTCACCTTCCAGATCTACTTCAGCCTCAGCCTCAAGTTTTTTATCACATTCCTATTTTTCCTCTATTTTTTCTTCTTCGAATGCCATGAAAAGAGCTTCACCTATTTCTTCTTCAGAATCCTCACCGGAGTTGTCTTCTGAAGGACTGACATTCTTGGATATGAAACTTTTCTTCTTGAAGTTGCCTTTTCTAAAATTTGGTTTCTTCTTCCAGTCACTTCTTTCTTGGTGTGAACCTTCATCACTTTTGTTTTTCTCATTAAGTGGACATTTAGTTGCAAAGTGCCCAATGCCTCCATAGTTGAAACACTTAAATGGTAGCTTTCCTCTGTATTTTCCTTTTCCCCTTATTAGTTTTCGAACAAAGTTTGCTTCCGTTTCATCCGATGTCTCTTCTTCCTCGGATTCTTGTTTTGCTTTTATATTTTTATGTGCTTTAAAAGTAGACTTCTCTGTCTGTGGGTTTAGTTTTTCCTATTCTCATCTCATATGCAGTCAAAGAACCATGCATCTCATCCATACTAAAAGTATTTAGATCTTTAGCTTCTTCTATTGCTGAAACTTTAGAATCAAATCTTTGGGGAAGAGATCTTAGTACCTTTTTCATGATGACAACATCTTCCATTTCCTCGTCGAGTCCTCTAATCGCATTAATGATTCCATTAACTCTCAGCATGTATGCCTCTATGTTCTCATCGTCATTCATCTTTAATGCTTCGAACTGAGCTCGATGCGTTTGTAACTTGGCCTCCTTGATCTTGTCGTCTCCTTCATGAATGCTCCTTAGTTTGTCCCACATGTCTTTTGCCATTTTACAACTCATAATCTTTATCAGTTCGTTGTCCACTAAACCGCACATGATAGCATTCTTTGCTTTAGAGTTATTCTCAAATAGTTTCTTACTAGCAACATCGGTTGGAGGAGTGGTGGGTATTGTGTATCCACTATCTACTGACTCCCAAATGTCGTATCCCAAAGCACACAGATATGTCTGCATCCTGAGTCTCCAAAATGCGTAATTAGTTCCATCAAACAATGGTGCTTTGTTTGATGAGAATCCTTCACCACCTGCCATTGTCTCACTTCCAAGATCACCTTAGCCGATTAAGCTTGTTCAGGAACTTGGCTCTGATACCAATTGTTAGTCTCACAATGACACTGAGAGGGGGGGTGAATCAGTGTAGCTATTTAAATTCAAATCTACAACTCTTAAAGCCGAAACAATGAAAATTTAAAATCAGATAAAGCAAGTATAACAAGAGAGCATTCCACAACACACGATGTAACGAGGTTCACCAATTTGGCTACTCCTCAAAAATGACTGCTTGGATTCCCGTCCAAATCTAGCCTTTGCAAAATACCAATTTTACAATCAATTTACCAACACCCACTGGAAGGAGCACCAACCCCTGATTTATCTCACCAATAGAAAGGAGCACCAACCCCTAATTTATCTACACCAACAAAAAGGAGCACCAACCCCTAATTCCAAGCACCAACTTGGACTGCAATTTTGAAACTATAAGATTGACATAAAAATGCCTTCGCTTATACAAGACCCTGACTGGTCTATTGCTAACCCAACCTCTCTCGCTATTCACCAAAACACCACACACACTTAAGGCTCTACTTACTACACTTTTATGGCCCTCTTACAGCCCTCTTCTATGCTTCTTACTGCACTCTTACGGCTCTCACGGCTCTGCTTAACGCTCTCTTACGACACTCTTCCAACCCTCTTTTTGTAGCACTTTCACCTTTTTTAGCACATAATTCTCCACGCAGACCTCCTTTTATAACAAAGTTCGACTCTATTTTTAACTTCCATATTTTTGCATGCAACTTATTAATAGAAACTTCTATATGTAACTCCTTTATCACACAATATTCTCTCATGCAACCTATTAATAGTTACGACTCTTTGTTTGGTCTTCGACTGATGACTTTCTTTAACCTCGATGATTTCACTCTACCCTTTTACTATTCTTATTTTAGCTGCATGATTTTTCTCTATACCTGTAACTATCGTACTAACTTCATTAACTCTTCTTATTTTAGCTGCATGATTTTCTTCTACAACGGCCCCTGTAACTACCGTATAACTTTAGTTAACTATCACATATCTTATTTCAGTTGGGTTCTCTTCTTAGCTCATGCCAAAGTGACCTATCACAAAATCGTGACACTTTTGCCTCTTTGTCCTCTTCTCAATTTTCGCCTGCAAAAACACATGTCACGATATCGTGACACTTTCACCTCCTTGCTTCTTTTTTGGCTTGTACCCAAAACACACATGTCACGATATCATGACACTTTCGCCTCCTTGCTTCTTTTTGCTTTAAAACATGTCGATATCGCGACACTTTCCCTCCTACTTTACTCTTTTCGTGATATCGCGACACTTTCACCTTCTTACTTTCTCTCTCCTCTTTAGTCATGAAAATGCGACATGTCACGATATCGTGACACTTTTTCTCCTTTGCTCTTTCTCTTGCCTTCAGGTCATAAAACGTGACATGTCACGATATCGCGACACTTTTTCTCTTGGACTCTCTCTCTTGCAATATGTCACAAAATCATGACACTTTTTCTTCCATACAATCTCTCTTGCAATATGTCACGAAATCGTGACACTTTTTCTTTCGGACTCTCTCTCTTGCAATATGTCACGAAATCATGACACTTTTTCTTCCGTACAATCTCTCTTGCAATATGTCATGAAATCATGACACTTTTTCTACTTGATCTCTCTCTTGCAATATGTCACGAAATCATGACACTTTTTCTTCCGTACAATCTCTCTTGCAATATGTCATGAAATCATGACACTTTTTCTACTTGCCTTTTTCTCTTCCAACATGTCACGAAATCGTGACACTTTTTCTTCTTGCCTTTCTCTTCGAACATGTCACGAAATCATGACAGTTTTTCTTGCTTGCGCTTTCTCTTCGAACATGTCACGAAATCATGACAGTTTTTCTTGCTTGCGCTTTCTCTTCGAACATGTCACAAAATCGTGACAGTTTTTCTTCTTTCTTTCTCTTCGAACATGTCGCGAAATCGTGACAGTTTTTCTTTCTTCTCAACATGTCGCGATATCGTGACAGTTTTTCTTTCTTGCTCAACATGTCGCGATATCGCGACAATTTTCTTCCTTGTGATTTTCTTTTGATTTTTAGCATATGGGCCACTTCGATCTTTTGGAAAATCATTGTACATACTCTGAAGAACCTCTTAACTCCTGTCCACTGCATCAACCGATTTGTCTGACTATGTTGACAATAATGACAATACTGTTGTTGCACCTTGCTCAACAAAGGGTGCATAATATTAATCCTAATTAAGCTAAAATGGGGATGATTATCCAATGTGTTAGACCCTCACTTATGATGAAATTTACTTTAATTAATTTTTTGAAATATTAAAACACTTTAATGCAACTTCAGTGAGCGCGCTATCGTTAGATCGATTATCGATTGAGCGCAGTCGTTTCATCTTGGTAACCAGCCCGATGATTAATCCAAAGGGGGTGCATATTTTAATATTGATTTTAAAGTGCAATTTAATTGGAACATGCACGACCGTTGATCTAGACGTCGCATGGGTGCGATCATCCGATCTGTCGAACTTGCTCATTGTTTAACTGATAGCTTGACCCATTTTGACCCTTTTAAATCTTTGATTCTTTGGAGGACGTGTAGTCATTGATTTAATCTTGGAGTCGGTGCATCCATTGATTCTGTCAAAGTTGCATCGATTTTAATTTATTAAGGTCTTTGTTTTATCTTCGAGTTCTTTTTGAATGCGCGTCCATTAGATTTATTTTGATGAATGCACGATCGTCGATTAATTCCTAGATGCAAACTTTTTAACTTTGACTATGGCTTTGAATTTTGACTTATCCCTTGGTTTGATTTCGTTAATGTGTTGTCGTCCGATTTCTTATGGATCGAGCTTGACCCTTGGATTAAATCTGAGGTGCTCGCTTGTTAGCTTAGTGGGGATACATACCCTTAGGTTTTAATCAATATTTTCTTTGGACCTAAGTTTTCGGATCTTGAGACCATGGTGAAATTTTAACCGACTTTATGATTTGAGGATTTTTATTAATCGGTTTAGGCCTAAGGGGGCTTTTTAATTGAATGTTGGATTTCAGCTTAGGGATTTAATTGAAAATTTCTGCCCTATTCACCTTGAGGATATTCGATTAATCAAAAGAGGTATACCTTATAAACAACCAAGGTTTAAACATAATTTAACCAAATGAAAAATTAAATTACTCACCACAACTCAAATAGTGACCAACATCATTATCAATTTGATTAAAACCAAAAATTTAAATTTGGGGCTTTCAAAGTTGAGTCAAATTTGGCTCCAACACTCCTCTAATCCTAGAATATTATGTAAAAAAACTTACGTCCTTTATGATTTTTCTTTGGTCTTCAATCCAACCCCCTTCTAATAATTTAACTCAACTAATTCTAGATGTTGATCTCTATACTATTGCCATCCTATGAAAATTTTTGAACTTTTATCTCCTTTTAACCAAGTCTATATCAATTTTAATCTCCAAAATTTCTCTTCCTTACTAAAAAAATTATGATATTTGCCAAGCAAATCTCTTTCTTTTGATATTGGATTATTGTGCTTGCCTTTTTGAAATTTTGAAAGTTTCTATTTTAGTTGTTCTTTCTTTTCAAAAATATTTCCAAAAGTGTTCTTGTTCCATTTTTATAATGTAGATATCATTAATTTAATTGGTTTTAAAAGTGTATATAGCCCACCATTTCATATAGAATTTCATGCATGCACTATCATATCAACAAATTGAATATGGTCTTCTCACATCTAATCATATTTAAAATATGATCTTTTTTAATTCACTTACCACCATTTTATCTATTATTTGTTAGTGATTTGAACCAATCCTTATCAAGGTATTAATTTTAGCACAATTTCCTTATCTAGCCAATGATATGAGAGTATGCATCTATCTAATTTTTTTTCTATTAGGTTTTGGCTTGTCCTATTGCTGGTCCATGTATATTTGTTCTTTTCAAACTTAACCTCCCATAAGCTGAGAGATCTCTCATACTTTGGGTTATTTTCCTAATTTCCCTAAATTTTTCATCTAGCTTGGTTATGGCATTAAAATCTCCTATGATCATGAATAGAGTGAAGAACACAAGCTTATACTGAGAGGGGAGGGGGGGGTGAACAGTATAAGATCACTTTTTACTTTTCTTTTCGAGACAGTATTATCTAATATAATCAATGGCAATATCAATAGCAATAACCAAAGTAATGCATAAATCATCAAACACAATAGAGACACCAATTTAACGTGGTTCACCCAATGTGGGCTACTCCACGGAGAAAATATTTCACTAATATTTTCTCAATAAACATATCTTGGAATCCTTTCCCTATTACAATATTTATGGATCTTTTTCTAAAGGAGATACCAATCCCCTAATAAAGTTTATTGATCTCTATCCACAAGATAACTCCTTTCTTCTTAGCTCTGACTGGTGATCTTCTAGAAGAACTGTTGCCCCCACTAATCTAGCTAATGGATCTATATCCACTAAAGACACCTATCCTCGCTACCCTGGCTAATGGATATCTATCCACTGGAGACTATTGTCCTCTATACTCTGTCACTTTCAAAGCTCTATCTCAAATCTATACTAACCATAGTCCTTCATTTTAGCACAAATCTACTCAATCTCTATCTCTGTTTTGGAATAAAATTATCCTCAAACTTGCACCAAAATCTATCCTCTAATATGCACTAAACACAGTACTTTGGTATAGCATAAATATGTCCTCAATCTCTATTCTCTGATCTAACTAAAAACAGTCCTTCAATCTAGAACAAATCTATTCTCAATCTTTGTCTTCAAGCCTTAACACAAAGCTTGACTTAATCTCAAATCAAATCTGCTAGATCTGCCCCAAACCTTAACCCAAGGTTTGAACAAATCAATCAACTCTGCTCACAAGTCTTCTCAAATATTTGTCTTAGATCTGCCTTGTAAGCTTCCATAAAAGCTCACACTAATTTATCCACAAGTCCTCTCTAGAACTTGTACAAATATGCTCAACAAGTCCTCACTAGAACTTGTCCAAATCTGCTCTTAATATGTATTGTAAGCTTCCACAAAAGCTTACACAAAATTTTCCACAAGTCTTCTCAAAGACTTACCTCAAATTTGCTCAACAAGTCCACACTAGAACTTGTCCAATCTCATAGAAACATAAATAGAATTATTAGAGACTCAATATGCTTCACATTCATCACAATGCTCAATCGCTTTCAATCACTCTTTTAGAAACATATAGAGAATTGTTAGAGAATCAATATGCTTCACATTCACCTCAATGCTCAATCACTTTCAATCACTCTTTTATAAACATATAGATAATTGTTAGAGACTCAATATGCTTCATAATCACAAACTCTCAATCACTTTCAGTATCTCTTTTATCACATAAACATATAGATAATTGTTAGAGACTCAATATGTTTCACACTCATCAACATTCAACCTCTTTCTCAAATTAATTCAGAATATAGAACAATTTGTTTCATAGAACTTGAACTATCACTTCACACATCCACTTGACTAGGTTCAATCAACTCTACTCAACCAATCACTCAATGAAATAAACCTTGCTCACAAACCCTAGTCCAAGCATATAAAAATTCACTCAAATGTTTCCAACAATGCTTATCAAACAATATCACATAACAATAATACTCATGTTCTTTTCACAAACCCAAGTCCAAGATAGTTCTCAACTTTACATAACAATGATACTCATGATATTTGAAAATCCTAGTTTAAGTTCACTCAACTAATCACTTCAACCACAATGCTTATCAAACAAGGTTTTATCAACAACTCTTTATTCCAGAAAACCTTGAAGCATTAATTCAAGCTACACTCAACAATATTTACCAAACAATCCTTTTCACTCCAACTTTGCATTCACAACATTCAACAATCACTCACTAGGAAGATGTTCCCATACCTTTTGTTTGATGTATAAGTGCCCTTAGAAACCTACCTTAAACACAATCAATTATTTTGCTTAAAGAATAAGGAACCTCAAAATTTGTCTCAATCACAGATATTACTTTGCCAATATCAAGAAGGTTAGACAATAATACAAATCATATAATTACTCACAAATACACCTTATTACTCCATTCTTAAAATAATATCCAACACCACAATATTTAATTAATCACTTCTTCAAAACCCTAACTCATCACAAGATCATCTCAACCATTCATATTTAACATAAATCACTTCAAAAAATTATCTTCAAAGAATAAACCAATCTCTCCTTATGACTCCCTACTTTAATACTGCATTTATTAAATAAATCACTTGTAAAACAATGCAATAAAATAATTTTCCCTTTTTCTAAGGTAAAAATATTTTTACCTTCAAATCTATCTTAGCAAAATAACCTTTCAAAAACTTAATAATATTTCCCTTATGAATTTTTGCTAATCCTCAAAAATAAAACTATCACCTTATTTCTCCTAACTTTAACTTTAGCCCATGCAAAAATTAAATCATAAACCAAAATGTTACCACTTTAGCATGCACAGGAGTCAAACTTGGTACTTCTCTCCAAGGAGCACCTTGGCCATGGCTTCCATGCCATGTGAGCCATGTGCTCCTCTTGGAGCCACCAAGCGCCTACCGCTCTTTGACCTCCTTAGCGCCCACGATCCAAAAGGCTCCTTCACCCTCATTTTTTAGAAACCATGTGTTGCACAAACTGTCGCTACAAAATATGCACATGAGAATTAAGCATTAAAATTAGTGATTAAGGATGGATTATTTGGCCTTTGTAAATGCTATGGTTCAAATACCATACGCCTTCCAATAATATCCTATGTCAACGGAGGGAGTACATCGTCTTCACATGCGAAAATGTCGGCACCAAACTTAGACTTTGGCCTTATAATTATTAAATATAATAATTTAAATTCTTTTAGAATTTAAATATTATAATTTAATAATTAAATAAACTTTGGGCCTTTTAAACCAAACTAAAAGCCTCATTGGTTTTTACAAAAACCTTATAACTTACCCACCATTGGTTTTAAAAGAAAAACCTTTTATTTTTGCCACCATTGGTTTTAAAAGAAAAACCTTTTATTTTTGTCACCCTTGGTTTCAAATAAAACTTTGAAAATCATGCCCCACATAATATTTTAAAATAAACATTATGAAGCTCATCTATCATCAACCTCTTGCATTGCTCCTTTTGATCTTTTGACATCAAAGGTAGCTCATTCCTTGACATCAATGACAACTTCATTCCTTGACATCAATGACAACTTCATTCCTTGACATAAATGACAACTTCATGGACTCAAAATGTCCAACAATATCCCCCTTTGTCATTGATGGCAACCCAAATAATTTTTACCTAACAGTTGACCTTTTTCTTGTTTTGCTTCCCCTCGGACATTGCTCCCCCTGTCTTAATGTTCTCTCCTTAAATCAAATCTCTCCCCCTTACTCAAATATATCCCCCTTTGACATCAATTGAAAAGGGTCACCTTTGGGGCTTGGGAATAAGAATGAGTATCTTACCTTAGCCCCTCCCCCACCTCCTCTTGACATGGTTAATTCTAGGGTGGGAGTATTTCTACTCCCAACAAGCACTGGTCTTTACCTTTGTCCTCTTTTCTTCTTATCCGATCTTTCTGATTCCTTTGACTTTTCCTATCCATGTCCATGTTCCTAGTCCTATTCATGTCCATGCCCATTATTTTGTTCCTATTCATGTTCCTATTCCTATTCATACTCATATCCATATTTCTATTCCTGTTCCTACTCATGTTCCTATTCATTTTCATATTCATATTCTTATTCCTGTTCCTGTTCTTGTTCATGTTCATGCTTGGTTCTGGAATGTCTACTCTACACCACTTTGTTGTATATACATAATTATTGCACTTATAACACTTAATTTTATTAATCATTTGAGGTGCAAATGTCTTGGGATTTATCCTGGTGAAGCCATATCCTTTTCTATCATGAGCCCTGCAATTCATTGCCTTGTGACCAAACTAATTACATGAGTAGCAATACCCATGGAAAAGTTATTTGTTCCTGAAATTCTCATATTTTTGTCTTTCATGTGTCCTGCACTGTGAAGCCATGTGCCCAAACCTATGATATGAGAAACATCATCCATTTAAATTTCCTTGTGTTTACCTCATTGGTCTCTTAGTCTCTCCTACCTTGTCCTGTTTCTTGTTCCATATGTTCCTTATTTGTGCATTGTTCCTTTCCTTGTTGAACTTTCTATTGTCAAACTTATCCGTAGGAGTCTTACTTTCTCTTAAACTTTCTTCGTCTGAAGCTTCTTCTTCTTTGGTGGTTGAGATTGACTCTCATTTGTCTTCTTCATGTTTCCCTTTTTCTTATTCAAAACTAAGTCCTGTTTTGATGGTTGATGATCTTTGTGCATTGATAATCCTGTCCAAAGCCTTTGAATTTTTCTCAAACTTGTGTAACTTGTCCTTAGAGTATTTCATTTCCATACTTGGTGAAACTATATCATTTTCTAATCTTTCCATTTTCTAATCTTTCACACTCTAGATCTTTTGTCTTTAATTTTTTGGCCATCCCTTCTTCAATTTTCCTTGCCTCTTCAACCTTGATTTTGAAGTTGGTGAGTTCTTGTAGAAACTTTGCTTTTGCTTTCTCATATTCTTGAGCTTGAACCCTTAATCCTGAGTTCTCCATTTTTAAATCCCTAAGATAAACACTAAGTCTTTTACATTCTTGCTCTTTTACCTTTGATTGTTCAACCATAACTTTTTCAACTCTCCTTGCCTTTTCAATCTCAACTTTCAAGTCAGAGAGATATTGTAGAAGCTTTGTCTTATATTTCTCATCCTCTTGTATTTAAGACTTTAATTCTAAGCTCTCCTTTTTCAACTTAACATGTTCCTTAAGAGTATCTTCCTCCTTATATTTTTCTAAATTTCTCTCTTTTATTTGGTATTTAATAGGAGTATTTCCTTCTATTAATGAAAGTAGAGTTTCTTCTTCATACCTTTTTTTATTGTCCCTGTTATCCTTTTCGAAACCAACCTCTAGAATTTAATTTCTAAGAGTATCATCTTCATCTTCACCGCTACTAAATCCATTGCAATAACCTACATCATGATCGAGTTGACCACAAACAAAATATTCTTCACCTTCTTATGGACAATAAGCTACATGGTGACCTGTATTCCTACATATGGTACAAAAATTTATCAATATGATATTTTCTCCACTACTTGATTCATCTCTTGAATATATTTCCATTTTTCCTCCCAAAACAACAATATCAAATTATTCTTTTTTTTTTATGACCATGTGTGTTCTTTTCTTCTTGTGTCTCATGGTTCTGCCTTTGCATTTCTTTGCCATTTGTATTTTTTTAAGATCTTCCTTCAAGTTGTTAAACCTTTTCCAAATGAACCAGCTCTGATACCAATTGAAGAACACAAGCATATACTGAGAGAGGGGGTTAACAGTATAAGATCACTTTTTACTTTTCTTTCCCAAATAGTATTATCCAATATAATCAATGGTAATATCAATAATAATAACCAAATAAATGCACAAATCATCACACACAATAGAGACACCAATTTAACGTGGTTCATCCAATGTGGGCTACTCCACGGAGAAAATATTTCACTAATATTTTCTCAATAAATATCTTGGGAATCCTTTCCCTATTACAATATTTATGGATCTTTGTCCAAAGGAGACACCAATCTCCTAATCAAGTTCATGGATCTCTATCCAGAGGATAACTCCTTTGTCCATAGCTCTAACTAGTGATATTATGGAAGAACTATTACCCCCACTGCTCTGGCTAATCGATCTCTATCCACTGGAGACACCTATCTTCACTGCCCTGGCTAATGGATCTCTATCCACTAGAGACTATTGTTCTCTATACTCTATCACCTTAAAAGCTCAATCTCAAATTTACACTAACTATAATCCTTAGATTTAGCACAAATCTGCTCAATCCTTATCTCTGGTTTGGCACAAAATTATCCTCAAATTTGCACCAAACTCTATCCTCTAATTTGCACTAAACACAATCCTTTGGTCTAGCATAAATATGTCCTCAATCTCTATTCTATGATCTAACTAAACATAGTCCTTCGATCTAGCACAAATCTATCCTCAATATTTGTCTTCAAGCCTTAACACAAAGCTTGACTTAATCTCAAATAAACTCTGCTAGATCTGCCCCAAACCTTAACCCAAGGTTTGAACAAATCAATCAACTTTGCTCATAAGTCTTCTCAAAGACTTGTCCTAGATCTGCCTTGTAAGCTTCTACAAAATCTCACGCTAATCTGTCCACAAGTTCTCTCTAGAAATTGTCCAAATATGCTCAACAAATCCTCACTAGAATTTTTCCAAATCTGCTCTTAATATGTATAGTAAGCTTCCACAAAAGCTTACACAAATCTTTCCACAAGTCTTCTCAAAGACTTACCTCAAATTCTGCTCAACAAGTCCACACTATAACTTGTCCAATCTCATAGGAACATAAAGAGAGTTATTAGAGACTCAATATGCTTCACATTCATCACAATATTCAATCCCTTTCAATCACTCTTTTAGAAACATATAGAGAATTGTTAGAGAATCAATATGCTTCACATTCACCTCAATGCTCAATCACTTTCAATCACTCTTTTATAAACATATAGAGAATTGTTAGAGACTCAATATGCTTCACACTAACAAACTCTCAATCACTTTCAATATATCTTTTATTACATAAACATATAGATAATTGTTAGAGACTCAATATGTTTCACACTCATCAACATTCAACCTCTTTCTCAAATTAATTCATAATATAGAACAATTTGTTTCATAGAACTTGAACTATCACTTCACACATCCACTTGACTAGGCTCAATCAACTCTACTCAACCAATCACTCAATGAAATAAACCTTGCTCACAAACCCTAGTCCAAGCATATAAACACTCACTCAAATGTTTCCAACAATGCTTATCAAACAATCTCACATAACAATGATACTCATGTTCTTTTCACAAACCCTAGTCCAAGATAGTTCTCAACTTCACATAACTATTATACTCATGATATTTACAAATTCTAGTTTAAGTTCACTCAACTAATCACTTCAACCACAATGCTT
The DNA here is from genome assembly GCA_028583015.1 of Wollemia nobilis. NCBI lineage: Eukaryota > Viridiplantae > Streptophyta > Pinopsida > Araucariales > Araucariaceae > Wollemia > Wollemia nobilis. The sequence goes on from JAQPPZ010017058.1 coordinate 3,545,780, forward strand.
ATCAAACAAGGTTTTATCAACAACTCTTTATTCCAGAAAACCTTGAAGCATTAATTCAAGCTACACTCAACAATATTTACCAAACAATCCTTTTCACTCCAACTTTTCATTCACAACATTCAACAATCACTCACTAGGAAGATGTGCCCATACCTTTTATTTGATGTATAAGTGCCCTTAGAAACCTACCTTAAACACAATCAATTATTTTTCTTAAATAATAAGGAACCTCAAAATTTGTCTCAATCACAGATATTACTTTGTAAATATCAAGAAGGTTAGACAATAATACAAATCATATAATTACTCACAAATACACCTTATTACTCCATTCTTAAAATAATATCCAACACCACAATATTTATTTAATCTCTTCTTCAAAACCATAACTCATCACAAGATCATCTCAACCATTCATATTTAACATAAATCACTTCAAAAAATTATCTTCAAAGAATAAACCAATCTCTCCTTATGACTCCCTACTTTAATATTGCATTTATTAAATAACTCACTTGTAAAACAATGCAATAAAATAATTTTCCATTTTTCTAAGATAAAAATATTTTTACCTTCAAATCTATCTTAGCAAAATAACCTTTCAAAAAATTAATAATATTTCCCTTATGAATTTTGGCTGATCCTCAAGAATAAAACTATCACCTTATTTCTCCTAACTTTAACTTTAGCCCATGCAAAAATTAAATCGTAAACCAAAACGTTACCACTTTAGCATGCACAGGAGTCAAACTTGGTACTTCTCTCCAAGGAGCACCTTGGCCATGGCTTCCATGCCATGTGAGCCATGTGCTCCTCTTGGAGCCACCAAGCGCCTACCGCTCTTTGACCTCCTTAATGCCCACGATCCAAAAGGCTCCTTCACCCTCATTTTTCAAAAACCATGTGTTGCACAAACTGTCGCTATGAAATATGCGCATGAGACTTAAGCATTAACATTAGCGATTAATGATGGATGATTTGGCCTTTGTAAAGGCTATATTTTAAATACCATATGCTTTCCAATAATCTCCTACATCGACAAAGGGAGTACGTCGTCTTCACATGCGACAATGTCGACGCCAAACTTAGACTTTGGCCTTATAATTATTAAATATAATAATTTAAATTCTTTTAGAATTTAAATATTATAATTTAATAATTAAATAAACTTTGGGTCTTTTAAACCAAACTAAAAGCCTCCTTGGTTTTTATAAAAACCTTATAACTTACCCACCATTGGTTTTCTAATAAAAACCTTTTATTTTTGCCACCATTGATTTTAAAAGAAAAACCTTTTATTTTTGCCACCATTGGTTTTAAAAGAAAAACCTTTTATTTTTGCCACCCTTGGTTTCAAAGAAAACTTTGAAAATCATGCCCCACATAATATTTTAAAATAAACATTATGAAGCTCATCTATCATCAACCTCTTGCATTGCTCCTTTTGATATTTTGACATCAACGATAGCTCATTCCTTGACATCAATGACAACTTCATTCCTTGACATCAATGACAACTTCATTCCTTGACATCAATGACAACTTCATTCCTTGACATCAATGCCAACTTCATTCCTTGACATAAATGACAACTTCATGGACTCAAAATGTCCAACAATATCCCCCTTTGTCATTTATGGCAACCCAAATTATTTTTACCAAAAAGTTGACCTATTTCTTGTTCTACTTCCCCTAGGACATTGCTCCCCCTATCTTAATGCTCTCTCCTTAAATCAAATCTCTCCCCCTTACTCAAATATCTCCCCCTTTGACATAAATTGAAAAGGGTCACCTTTTGGGCTTGAGGATAATAATTAGTATCTTACCTTAGCCCCTCCCCCACCTCCTCTTGACATGGTTAATTCTAGTGTGGGAGTATTTCTACTCCCAGCAAGCACTAGTCTTTACCTTTGTCATCTTTTATTCTTATATGATCTTTCTGATTCCTTTGAATTTTCCTATCCATGTCCATGTTCTTATTCCTATTCATGTCCATGCCCATATTTTTGTTCCTATTCATGTTCCTATTCCTATTCATATTCATATCCATATTTCTATTCTTGTTCCTGCTCCTATTCCTATTCATTTTCATATTTATATTCTTATTCCTATTCATGTTCTTGTTCATGTTCATGTTCATGCTTGGTTCTGGAATGTCTGCTCTACACCACTTTGTTGTATATCCATCATTATTGCACTTATAACACTTAATTTTATTAATATTTGAGGTACAAATGTCTTGGGATTTATCTTTGTGAAGCCATATCCTTTTCTATCATGAGCCTTGCAATTCATTGCCTTGTGACCAAACTGATTACATGAGTAGCAATACCCATGGAAAAAAAATTTGTTCCTAAAATTCCCATATTATTGTCTTTCTTGTGTCCTACACTGTGAAGCCATGTGCGCAAACCTGTGATATGAGAAACATCATCCATTGAAATTTCCTTGTGTTTACCTCGTTGGTCTCTTAGTCTCTCCTACCTTGTCCTGTTTCTTGTTCCATATGTTCCTTATTTGTGCATTGTTCCTTTCCTTGTTGAAATTTCTATTGTCCAACTTATCCTTAGGAGTCTTACTTTCTCTTAAACTTTCTTCTTTTGAAGCTTCTTTTTCTTTGGTGCTTGAGATTGACTCTCCTTTTTCTTCTTCATGTTTCCCTTTTTCTTATTCAAAACTAAGTCCTGTTTTGATGATTGATGATCTTTGTGCATTGATAATCCTATCCAAAGCCTTTGAATTTTTCTCAAACTTGTGTAACTTGTCCTTAGAGTCTTTTATTTCCATCCTTAGTGAAACTTTATCATTTTCTAATCTTTCACACTCTAGATCTTTTGTCTTTAATTTTTTGGCCATTCCTTCTTCAATTTTCCTTGCCTCTTCAACCTTGATTTTAAATTTGGTGAGTTCCTATAGAAACTTTGCTTTTGCTTTCTCATCTTCTTGAGCTTGAACCCTTAATCCTAAGTTCTCCCTTTTTAATTCCCTAATATAAACACTAAGTCTTTTACATTCTTGCTCTTTTACCTTTGATTGTTCAACCATAACTTTTTCAACTCTCCTTGCCTTTTCAATATCAACTTTCAAGTCAGAGAGATATTGTAGAATCTTTGTCTTATATTTCTCACCCTCTCGTATTTAAGACTTTAATTCTAATTTCTCCTTTTTCAACTTAACAAGTTCCTTAAGAGTATCTTCCTCCTTTTTTTCTAAATTTCTCTCTTTTATTTGGCCTTTAATAGGAGTATTTCCTTCTATTACTGAAAGTAGAGTTTCTTCTTCATACCTTTTTTGATTGTCCCTTTTATCCTTTTCTAAACCAACCTCTAGCATTTAATTTCTAAGAGTATCATATTCATCTTCACTGCTAATAAATCCATTGCAATAACCTGCATCATGACCGAGTTGACCACAAACAAAATATTCTTCACCTTCTTATGGACAATAAGCTACATGGTGACCTGTATTCCTACATCTGGTACAAAAATTTATCAATATGATCTTTTCTCCACTACTTGATTCATCTCTTGAATATATTTCCATTTTTCTTCCCAAAACAACAATATCAAATTCATCTTCCTTTTTTTCATGACCATGTGTGTTCTTTTCTTCTTGTCTCATGGTTCTGCCTTTGCATTTCTTTGCCATTTGTATTTTTGTAAGATCTTCCTTCAAGTTGTTAAACCTTTTCCAAATGAACCAGCTCTGATACCAATTGAATAACACAAGCATATACTGAGAGGGGGGGTGAAAAGTATAAAATCACTTTTTAATTTTCTTTCCCAAATAGTATTATCCAATATAATCGATGGAAATATCAATAATAATAACCAAATAAATGCACAAATCATCACACATAATAAAGACACCAATTTAACGTGGTTCATCCAATGTGGGCTACTCCACGGAGAAAATCTTTCACTAATATTTTCTCAATAAATATCTTGGGAATCCTTTCCCTATTACAATATTTATGGATCTTTGTCCAAAGGAGACACCAATATCCTAATCAAGTTCATGGATCTCTATCCATAGGAGAACTCCTTTCTCCTTAGCTCTAACTGGTGATCTTATAGAAGAACTATTACCCCCACTGCTCTGGCTAATCGATCTCTATCCACTGGAGACACCTATCCTCACTTCCCTGGCTAATGGATCTCTATCCACTAGAGACTATCGTTATCTATACTCTATCACCTTCAAAGCTCAATCTCAAATTTACACTAACCACAATCCTTAGATTTAGCACAAATCTGCTCAATCCTTATCTCTAGTTTGGCACAAACTTATCCTCAAATTTGCACCAAACTCTATCCTCTAATTTGCACTAAACACAATCCTTTGGTCTAGCACAAATCTATCCTCAATATTTGTTCTATGATTTGCACTAAACACATTCTTTCAATCTAGCATAAATCTATCCTCAATATCTGTCTTCAAGCCTTAACACAAAGCCTGACTTAATCTCAAACCAACTCCGCTAGATATACCCCAAACCTTAATCCAAGGTTTGAACAAATCAATCAACTCTTCTCACAAAGTCTTCTCAAAGACTTATCTCAAATATTCCTTGTAAGCTTCCACAAAAGATCACACTAATATATCAACAAGCCCTCTCTAGAACTTGTCCAAATCTACTCAACAAGTCCTTACTAGAACTTATCCAAATCTGCTCTAAATTTGTATTGTAAGCTTCCACAAAAGCTCACACAAATCTATCCACAAGTCTTCTCAAAGACTTACCTCAAATATACTCAACAATTCCACACTAGAACTTGTCCAATATCATAGAAACATAAATATAATTGTTAGAGACTCAATATGCTTCACATTCATCACAATGCTCAATCACTTTCAATCACTCTTTTAGAAATATATATAGATAATTGTTAGAGACTCAATATGCTTCACATTAACCTCAATTCTCAATCACTTTCAATCACTCTTTTAGAAACATACAGAGAATTGTTAGAGACTCAATATGCTTCACACTCACAAACTCTCAATCACTTTCAATATCTCTTTTATCACAAAAATATATAGAGAAATTTTAGAGACTCAATATGTTTCACACTCATCAACATTCAACCTCTTTCTCAAATTAATTCAGAATAAAGAACAATTTATTTCATAGAACTTGAACTATCACTTCATACATCCACTTGACTAGGCTCGATCAACTCTACTCAACCAATCACTCAATGAAATAAACTTTACTCACAAACCCTAGTTCAAGCATATAAACACTCACTCAAATATTTCCAACAATGCTTATCAAACAATCTCACATAACAATGATACTCATGTTCTTTTCACAAACCCTATTCCAAGATAGTTCTCAACTTTACTTAACAATGATAACTCATGATCTTTGCAAACCCTAGTTTAAGTTCACTCAACTAATCACTTAACAAGGTTTCATCAACAACTCTTTATTCCAAAAAACCTTGAAGCATTAATTCAAGCCACACTCAACAATGTTTACCAAATAATCCTTTTCACTCCAACTTTGCATTCACAACATTCAACAATCACTCACTAGGAAGATGTGCCCATACCTTTTGTTTGATGTAGAAGTTCCCTTAGAAACATGCCTTAAACACAATCAATTATTTTTATTGAAGAAGAAGGAACCTTAAAATCTCTCAATCACAGATAATACTTTACCAATATCAAGAAGGTTAGACAACAATACAAAGCATATAATAACTCACAAATACACCTTATTACTCCATTCTTAAAATAATATCCAACACCACAATATTTAATTAATCACTTCTTCAAAACCCTAACTCATCACAAGATCATCTCAACCATTCATATTTAACATAAATCACTTCATAAAATTATCTTCAAATAATAAACCAATCTCTACTTATGACTCCCTACTTTAATATTGCATTTATTAAATAACTCGTAAAACAATGCAATAAAATAATTTTCCCTTTTTCTAAGATAAAAATATTTTTACCTTCAAATCTATCTCAGTAAAATAACCTTTCAAAAACTTAATAATATTTCCCTTATGAGTTTTGTCTAATCCTCCAAAATAAAACTATCACCTTATATCTCCTAACTTTAGCTTTAGCCCATGCAAAAATTAAATCATAAACCAAAACGTTACCACTTTAGCATGCGCACAAGTCGAACTTGGCACTTCTCTCCAACGAGCACCTTGACCATGGCTTCCACATCGTGTCATCCATGTGCTCCTATTGGAGCCACCAAGTACCTATCGCACTTTGAAATTCTTAGTGCCCACATGCCAAAAGGATCCTTCACCCTTATTTTTCGAAAACCACACATTACATGAACTATCGTTGCGAAATATGCGCACGAGTCTTAGGCATTAACATTAGCGATTAAGAATTGATTCTTTGGCCTTTGTAAATGTTATGGTTTAAATACCATATGCCTTCCAATAATCTCCTACATCGATAGAGGGAGTATGTGAAGAACACAAGCTTATACTGAGAGGGGGGGTGAACAGTATAAGACCTCTTTTTACTTTTTCCTTTAGATTACAAAATAGTAAAGCAATATACCCATAGTAATATCAAAACAATGCACAATATCATCCACAAAGTGACACCAATTTTTACGTGGTTCACCCAGAATGGCTGGGCTACATCCACAAAACTTTTCTCTAAAAGTTATCGCAAAGTTCTTTGGAAATACTTCCCAATTACAATGTTTATGAGCCTCGGCCCAAAGGAGATACCTTCCCCCAAACATAATTTATGAGCCTCTACTCAAAGGAGATTCCTTCTCCTCTACTCTGGAAATGATCCCTCAGAAGATCCACTGTCTCTACCTCTTGCCAGCATGTGGAACTCCTTTCCACCGAAGACCTCCTGTCCTCAATGCTAGGCCTAAGAGACCTCTGCCTTCTATGATCACGTCCACAGCAACTCAGCAACCTGTACCAAACATAGTCAGTTGGTCTAGCACAAGTCTTTCTCTATCTGTTAGATCTGTCCAACACTTGAATAGATCAATCCTCTACACACAAGCCTTCTCAAATACTTGCCAAATCTATCCTCAGGTTCTTCTCAAAGAACCAATGCACCTCTATCCTTAAGCAGCAGCACTCCGCATTCGTCTTTGCCCTTGTGCTCTCTACGCCTTCTGCTCTCTTTGTGCAAACATAGCCGCACTTGATAAAACTTCAATCTTTGCACCTCTGTGCAATCATAGAGGCATCGTCTTCGCACACTCTGCTTCCTTTGCGATCTTTCACACTTGGAATGATTCGACGAAATGCACTCTATACACTACGATCGAATTTCACACTCTGCACTCTATTTGCGAACGTCACAACATCCAACACTACAAAACTTCAAAATAGCCTGCCTTTTATAATAACACTTTTAAGATCAAAACCTTACTCTTAGTCTGCTGCACAACCCTAAACTTTGTTGGCTGCAAACCCTAATCTTCGTCAGCCCAAATTTAACTTTGTTAGCTTCACTGCCTCTGCAACTCTTCTGTAGCTTCTATCGTGAAACTACAACATGTCACAATATCATGACACCTTTGCAACCGTACACTTTCTTTTGTCTTTTGTCATGATATCGTGACACTTCTCCCTTCGTCAACCTCCTTTCTGCTTTTGTCATGAAATCGTGACACTTCAGCCTCTGCAGACTTCGACTTCACTTCTGTTGCGATATCGCGAAACTTCTATCTTCATAGCCTTCCTCTCTGCTTTTATCGTCAAATTGTGACACTTTTGCTTCCTTAGACTTCCTTTTTGTTTTTTTTGCAAAATCATGACACTTTCTCCAACCGAACGCTGCCATCTCGATCTGTCACGAAATCGTGACACTTTCTACATCTATTTGCTTTCTCTTCAACCTGTCGTGAAATCGTGACGCTTTCATCTTTCATACGTCTTCTTTGCAACTTGTCACAAAATTGTGACACTTCTCATTTTAGACTCTTCCCTTTGCTACATGTCACAAAATTGCGATAGTTCTCACTTCGAGTTCTGTAGCATGTCGCGAAATCGCGACACTTTATCTTGCTTCCACTTTGTCTTCTAACTTGTCGCGAAATCATAACACTTTTTTCCTTAGCGCTTTTCTTTTCTTCGGGTTGCGAAAACCCGACATGTGATATCGTGACACTTTTTCTCCCGGACTCTCTCTCCTGCATTATGTCATGAAATCGCGACACTTTTTCTTTTGGACTCTCTCTCCTGCAACATGTCACGAAATCACGACACTTTTTTGTCCGTTCAACCTTCCTTGCAATATGTCACAAAATCATGACATTTCTGACTCCAAAAATTCTCTCTCCTCTTTGAGTTGCGAAACTATGACATGTCGCGATATCGCGACACTTTTCTAACTTGCTTTCTCTCTCCTGCTTAAGTCGCGAAAATGCGACATGTCTCGATATCGTGACACTTTTCTAACTTACTTTCTTTCGAACCTGTCATGTCGAACCTTCATCAAAACAATTATTTTACATCAAATCAAATTCCTTCAAAAGCTTCTTGACATCAATGACAACTTATACACTTGAGCAATGGAAATGTACCCAAGGTACCCAAAATTGCCAACAATCTCCCCCTTTGTCATTAATGGCAAACCTTTACTAAAAACACGTCTCAAGAGCCAAAACTGAAACCAACTGTGCTAACAACTGAGAAAATGTGCCCACAACTGAGAATATTCCTTTGAAGTTTTTCTCCCCCTGACTTGAAGCTTTCCTCTTCACTTGAAGCTCTCCCCCTTACTCATATCTCTCCCCCTTTGTCATTAATGGCAAAGGGTCACCTTTGGGGCTCGGGACTAAGAATGAGCCTCTTAGCTTAGTCCCTCCCCCACCTCCTGATGAGGTGATTAATTTTGGGGTGGGAGTAAGACTCCCATTAGGCACTGATCATCATCAGCATCTATCACTTCCTTGTCGGGCCTTCTCTTGAACTCTTTGTCCATATTCATGTTCTTGTTCCTGTCACTGTTCCTATTCCTGTTATCATTCCTGTTCTTATCCATGCCTTGATCCTTGGACCTGTTCATACCATTGTTCTTGTTCTTGTACCTTGGAAGTTTAGCTCTACACTGTCTAGCTATGTGACCTTCATTGTTGCACTTATAACAAGTAACAATGTTATTTCTTTTAGGCATACCTGTTCTTTGAATCCGCCTGTTCTGACTAACCCTGTTCCTGTTATTAGCCTTGCAGAAAATTGCCTTATGCCCAAACTATTTACAAGAGTAGCAATACCCTTGAAAGAAATTACCACCTCTGAAACTATCATTTACCTTCCTTACTTGAGTCATGCAATGCGAAGCCATGTGACCAAACCTGTGACACGCAAAACATCTGCCATGAAATTTTCCTTTATTCGACCTCTTGGGTCCTGAAAACTTCTTCTCATTCTGAATTATGTTTTCTATTTCTATGCATCTATCATTCAAGGACTCATGATCTAAAATACTTTCCTCATTAGAACTCTCTTCCTTTTGGAGTCTCTTACTAGACTCTCCAACTTGTTCCTTGCGTGGCTTAACAAAACCAAGGCCTGTTTTATCTGTTGTCTTTCTTTGACATTTGGTGAGTGACTTAACCTTTTTGGAGCTATCTTGAAATCTGTAAAGCTTATCCTTGTACTCTTTAATTTCCTCTTTCAAAGAATCTATTTTCTGTTCTAACTCACTATACTCAAGAACCTTAGACTCTAACTCATCCTTGAGTTCTTGCGCCTTAGCTATAGAGAAATCAAGATTTTATATAAGATCATCTCTCTCCATACAAAATTCATCTAAATTATCCTTGAGTCTAGCATTCTTCTTTCTTTCATTTTTCAAAGCACTAAGAGCACTACTAAGTTCACTTTCATTATCCTTTATTTGTTTGCTTTCTGAATCATCAAAGCCTTTTTCAGATTTCTTATCACTAGAGGTGCTACCTTTTTCAAAAACCATACACGCATCTTCCTTATAGTTTTCTGAAGCATCCTCATACATACTAGAAACCAAATCATTATTTGTACAATCATCCTCAAGGTGACCAAAATTTCCACATCTAAGACATTTCATGATAATGAATCTATGTTTCGGTTCTTCCTCTTTTTCTGATATGAACAACATCTCATTTTCATTATCACTTGAGGAACTTTCACTATCACTACTAGAACACTTACTTGCTTTGTCTAGGTAGAAACTCTTCTTGTGCTTGTGAGAATACCTCTTTCCTTGATTGTTGTGCTCATATTTGTTCTTTCTATGATGCTTGTGCTTTTCAAAATCCTTGCTCTTAGAATCTTGTTTATCTTCATCACTTTCATCCTTGGGAACAAGATACGATCAGTAGCATAATGACCAAACTTTCCACAATTGAAACATCTTATATTTTTCACGCTTTTGTGCTTTCTAGAGAATTTGCCTTTATTGTTGTAATATGCCTCTTCATCACTAGAAGACTCATCACTCTCTTGAAGTTGTTTACCCTTGGATTTATTGGTAGCCTTGAAAGCTACCTCTTTCTTTACGTCAACCTTCACTTGAGTTCTCAACTCAAATGCTGCAAGTATACTATAGAGCTCATCCTTTTTCAACTTATCAAAATCTTTAGCTTCCTCAATAGCAGAAATCTTTTCACTAAATCTATTAGGAAGAGATCTTAAAATCTTATCACAAACATCATTTTTAGCAATCTCAAGACCTAAGTCTTTCATTGAGTTAACAACCTCATCCATACGAAGCATGTAGTCACTAATATTTTCATCATCATTCATCTTGAGTTGTTCAAACATACCTTTGAAGTGTCTCAACTTGGCCTTTCTGACATTTGTATCACCTGTATGAACCACCTGCAACTATTTCCACATTTCACTAGCTGTCTTGCAATGAATTACTTTGGTGAGATCTACTTTCTGTAAGCCTTTCAGAATTGCATTCATTGCTTTTGAATTGCTATGATGTAGGAGCCTTTCTTCTTTAGTATTTGGACCATGTACAGAAATAGTGTACTCATCTTCAATTACTTCCCATACCTCATTACCAAGTGCCATTAGATGAACCTTCATCCTTGCACTCCAAAGACCAAAATCTGACCCATCAAGAATAGGTGTTGAATTGCCACTTGAATAATCCATTGTGTTCTTTACTGGCTTTTCCTTCAAGTTGTTAAACTTTTCGAAGGCACCCGCTCTGATACCAATTGAAGAACACAAGCTTATACTGAGAGGGGGGGGTGAACAGTATAAGACCTCTTTTTAATTTTTCCTTTAGATTACAAAATAGTAAAGCAATATACCCACAGTAATATCAAAACAATGCACAATATCATCCATAAAGTGACACCAATTTTTACGTGGTTCACCCAGAATGGCTGGGCTACGTCCACAAAACTTTTCTCTAAAAGTTATCTCAAAGTTATTTGGGAATACTTCCCAATTACAATGTTTATGAGCCTCAGCCCAAAGGATATACCTTTCCCCAAACATAATTTATGAGCCTCTGCTAAAATGAGATACCTTCCCCTCTTCTCTGGAAATGATCTCTCAGAAGATCCACTATCTCTACCTCTTGCCAGCATGTGGAACTCCTTTCCACCGAAGACCTCCTGTCCTCAATGCTAGGCCTAAAAGACCTCTGCCTTCTATGATCACGTCCACAGCAGCTCAACAACTTGTACCAAACACAGTCAGTCGGTCTAGCACAAGTCTTCCTCTGTCTGTCAAATATGTCCAACACTTGAATAGATCAATCCTCTACACACAAGCCTTCTCAAAGACTTGCCAAATCTATCCTCAGGTTCTTCTTAAAGAACCAATGCACCTCTGTCCTTAAGCAGTAGCACTCCACATTCGTCTTTGCCCTTATGATCTCTACGCCCTCTACTCTCTTTGCAAAAACACAGCCACACTTGATCGAACTTCAATCTTTGCACCTTTGCACAATCACAGCGACACCGTCTTTGCACACTCTACTTCCTTTGCGATCTTTCACACTTGGAATGATTTGACAAAATGCACTTTGCACACTATGATCGAATTTTGCACTATGCACTCTATCTACGAACGTCACAACATCCAACACTACAAAACTTCAAAATAGCCTGCCTTTTATAATAACACTTTTAAGATCAAAACCTTACTCTTAGTCTGCTGCACAACCCTAAACTTCATCGGTTGCAAACCTTAATCTTCGTCGGCCCAAATTTAACTTTGTCGGCTTCACTACCTCTGCAACTCTTTTGTAGCTTCTGCTACGAAACTACAACATGTCACGATATCGTGACACCTTTGCAACCGTACACTTTCTTTTGGATTTTGTCATGATATCGTGACACTTCTCCCTTTTTTGACCTCCTTTCTACTTTTGTCACAAAATCACGACACTTCTGCCTCTGCAGACTTCGACTTCACTTCTGTCGCGATATCGTGACACTTCTGTCTTCATAGCCTTCCTCTCTACTTTTGTCGTGAAATCGTGACACTTTTTCTTCCTTAGACTTTCTTTTTGTTTTTGTCACGAAATCCTGACACTTTCTCCAACCGAATGCTGCCATCTCGATATGTTATGAAATCATGACACTTTATGCATTTGTTTGCTTTCTCTTCAACCTGTCGTGAAATCGTGACGCTTTCAGCTTTCATACGTCTTCTTTGCAACCTGTCACGAAATCATGACACTTCTCATTTCAGACTCTTCCCTTTGCTGCATGTCACGAAATCATGATAGTTCTCACTTCGAGTTCTGTAGCATGTCATGAAATCGTGACACTTTATCTTGCTTCCACTTTGTCTTCTGACTTGTCATGAAATCGCAACACTTTTTCTCCTTAGCGCTTTTCTTTTCTTTGGGTCGTGAAAACCCGACATGTCGTGATATCGTGACACTTTTTCTCCCGGACTCTCTCTCCTGTATTATTTCATGAAATTGCGACACTTTTTCTTTTGGACTCTCTCTCCTGCAGCATGTTGCGAAATCGTGACACTTTTTTGTCCATTCAACCTTCCTTGCAATATGTCGCAAAATCATGACATTTTTGACTCCGAACATTCTCTCTCCTCTTTGAGTCGCGAAACTGCGACATGTCGCGATATCGCGACACTTTTCTAACTTGCTTTCTCTCTCCTGCTTAAGTCGCAAAAATGTGACATGTCGCGATATCGTGACACTTTTCTAACTTAATTTCTTTCGAACCTGTCATGCCGAACCTTCATCAAAACAATTATTTTACATCAAATCAAATTCCTTCAAAAGCTTCTTGACATCAATGACAACTTATACACTTGAGCAACGGAAATGTACCCAAGGTACCCAAAATTGCCAACAGTACGTCGTCTTCACATGTGAAAATATTGGCACCAAACTTAGACTTTGGCCTTATAATTATTAAATATAATAATTTAAATTGTTTTAGAATTTAAATATTATAATTTAATAATTAAATAAAATTTGGGCCTTTTAAACCAAACTAAAAGCCTCCTTGGTTTTTAGAAAAATATTATAACTTGCCCACCATTGGTTTTAAAGAAAAACCTTTTATTTTGCCACCATTGGTTTTAAAAGAAAAACCTTTTATTTTTGCCACCCTTGGTTTCAAAGAAACCCCTTTAAAGTCATGCTCCACATAATATTTAAAAATAAATATTATGGAGCTCATTTATCATAAACCTCTTGCATTGCTCCTTTTGACCTTTTGACATCGATGGTAGCTCATTCCTTGATATCAATGACAACTTCATTCCTTGACATCAATGACAACTTCATGGGCTCAAAATGTCCAACATAGAGTTTATTGGTCTTTAATTCTTATAAAGGCTTCAAATACTTTTTATGTATCTGACTGGGTTGTATGTCCATAGATATTGATAAGGATGAAATAAATATTTGTAAAGTAGCATGTGACTAATGAGGTTATTCATTGACTAGTTTTATGAATGGTTTCATAGGCAGTTTTAATTATATTTCAACATGTTAGAATTTTCCCTGCTACTCCTTATGAATCCACATCTCAACCACTGAAGAACACAAGCTTATACTGAGAGGGGGGAGATGAATAGTATAATATAAAACTTTTCTCTTTTCTTTCCAAATAAATCACTTGAAATAATATCAATGCAATAATGAAACAATGCACAAATCACCATACACATAAGAGATAAATATTTTACATGGAAACACCCTCTCAGGAGAAAACCATGATAAAATATTGCTTATATTTTTCTTCAATAAATTTCGTGGGCACCAACCCACAGGAGACACCAATCCCCTTCTCAATTTTATGGGCACCAACCCATAGGATACACCAATCCCCTTCTCAAGTTCATGGGCACCAACCCACAGGAGACACCAATCCCCTTCTCAAGTTCGTGGGCACCAACCCATAGGAGATACCAATCCCCTTATCAAGTTCATGGGCACCAACCCATAAGAGATACCAATCCCCTTCTCAATTTTGTGGGCACCAATCCATAGCTCACAAATCTGGTCCAAAACTCTACTCAAATATGCTCCCAAATCTGATCACAAATACTACTCAAATATGCTCCCAAATTTGATCACAAACACTGCTCAAATATGCTTCCAAATATGATCAACAACACTGCTCAAGTCTGCTCCAAAATCTGATCAATAATTCTCTCTTTCCCTTCTCTTGAGTTTGCTTTCTTCAACTAAAAGTAATTCAAACATATTCTACCCATAATTCTTTAAACTTCATGAACATATAGAGGATGATATGCACTAGTGTAGAAAGATTCAAATGGCCAATGTGTTCTTCACATTCATTAAGTCTATTGCTTCCACATATTTCACATTTATTACATTTTAAAGGTATCCCAAGTCTAGCACTAGATAACTTACTTGCGTGTTGAATTGGAGATGCTAATACCTTGATTTTCTTCCACTATCATGTGCACCTTTTCTTCTTCTTGAGATGGTTGAATTGTCCTTCCTTTTTAATTGAATGCTTGGGTGAATATGTGCACTTAATCCTCTTACTCTATTCTTTGATGCCTTGACTTGTTCAAATATGTGCCCTTCAAATCTGCCTCAATAATGATGATCTTCCTTTTGTATGTGCTTTCCAAATTTTCCTTAACAAAATGATTTTCCTTTTGTATGTGCCTTCCAAATCTGCCTTAATAATGATGATCTTATTTTGAAACTTACAAAATAAAACTTTCTAACTACAAAATGACTCCTTATATCTCCCTTTTAAAACTTAAAAGAAAAACTTTATTAACAACAAAATGACTCCTTATATCTCCCTTTAATCAAATTTAATTAAAACTTTACCTTGCACAACAAAAATTTAGCAGGCCACCGAGGGGATTTGACCCTTGGACCTCTAGTAGCGTAGCACCCTAACATGAGCTCATGACCAACTGAGCTAACCCAGTGGATGAAACTAAAGGGCCCAATAAAATATTTGAAGCCTTCATTGCACTATCTCGAACAACAATCGCACAATAAAAATAGGTCATCAAGGATATTCAACCTTCAAACCTTCTATATCGTAGTGCCCTAACATATGCTTGTAACCGATTTGTCTAACCCATTGGTTGATATTAAAGAGCACAATAAAATATTTGAATCTTTCATACCTTACACATCAATTGCATATCGAAAATAGATCATTGAGGAGATTCAAACTTCAAACCTTCTGCACCACAGTGCCCTAACGTGGGCTAGTAACCGACTAGGCTAACCCAATGGTTAAGATTAAAAGGGCACAATAAAATATTTGAAGCCTCCTTTGGATCACTGTTACACTATCAAAAATTACTCCTATCTCTGTGCACTCATCTCCAGGACGTCCTACCCCATCTTCAACTCTCTGCTCCTTTATATCGAAGGATATACGAATTTATCTTGCTCTCCAAAATGAATTATTGGCCTCATATTAATATGCTTTCTTTTTGCTATTTGTGCCCAAGGAGGTCGGCCCATGCATATTAACCTTTTCACCTTTTATGTGGTGCTCAAGTCGGCCCACTCTCTTTTAAAACTCTTTTATATTATAATATTTAAATCTATGATTTAAATATTATAATATTTGAATATTTAAACTTTTATTCAAAATATAGTTAAATATTTTGATTTGACATCAATGAAATATCAACATTCCACTTTAATATTTAAATATTTAATTTAAATATTAAAGCATATAATTAAATCACCCTTGAAGATATCTGCCTTGACATCAATGACAACTCAATAATTCTAACAATCTCCCCCTTTGTCATTGATGGCAACCCTGCAAAGAAACTGTCCTTTACTGAAATAGGATCACAAGCTACTCCCCCTAACAAGCTTCTCCCCTTACTAAAATTCCCCCCCTTTGAAATTAATGGCAAAGGCTCCTTAGGGTTGAAATATGAAAGACTTGACAACATCCCCTTACTACCTGCTCTAACTGAGACAATCAATGATGAGATGGGAGTGAAACTCCCAAATTACTATGCTCCTCTTCTTGTTCCATTTTATTTCTCCAAACTTTGGAGGTCATATTATTTTGAATAGTTTGACCATCCTCCTTCTTACTTGATTTTGGAATTTCAAGGAACACCGTTCTACACCATCTAGTTGTATGCCCAAAATTATTACATTTGTAACAAATGATGTTGTAGTCCATGAGAGGTGCAAATGAATTGAAATTCCTCTTGGTGAAGCCAAAATTATTTTTAGCATGAACCCTACAATGTACAACTTTATGACCAAAATGGTTACATGAAAAACAATAACCTCGAAAGAAATATTGAAACCTATCTGATTGCCTTGGAGGATATGACCACATTGTTCTCTCATTGTTGTTTTTGTGATGGACCTTGTTCCTTGATGATGCTTTGTTTTCTTCCTTCTCGATGCTTCCACTTCTCAACACATCAACATAGGTCTTAGGCTCTTCTTTAATTATTTTCTTTGATGCCTCTGTTCCTTTTGAGCTTGACTCCCCCTTTTGTTTCTTTTGACCTTCTCCAAAACCAAGTCCAATATTTATAACCAAATATCTATGTGCTTTGATAATATCATCCAATATTTCTATGCTTTTCTCAAGCATAATATTTTGCTTGTAGCTTATCATTAGATTCTTCCACTTCCTTCCTTAAAGAAACAACTTCATGTTTTAGTTTTTCACATTCCAACTCTTTTGCCTTTAACTGCTCAGCCATACCTTCTTCAATTCGCTTTACCTCTTCAACTTTAACTTTCAAGTCAATGAGTTCTTGTGACAACTTTACCTTTGTCATCTCATCCTCTTGTACTTGAGTCTTCAATATTGAGTTCTTCTTTCTAATCCTTTTCAACTCTTCAAGAGCAACAAAAATTTCCTCTTCTATGTCAACTATGGCTTCCTCTTCATTTTTTGGATATCTCTCTTTTTCTTGATTTTTGTCAACAAGAGCATCTTCTTTCTCCTCTATAGCCAAAAATAGGATTTCTTCTCTTTCACTATTGGAGAGGCTTTCATCACTACTGGAAGAACTGCTTGCTTCCTCAACATAAAGACTCTTCTTGTGCCTTTGAAAGATCTTCTTCTCATGCTTGCTTTGACCATGCCTATTTTTCCTTTCATGAAATTTTTTTTTTTTTTCTTTTTCTTGTATTCCTTTTCTTCTTCACTGCTACTACTTCTAGCTTGTGGGCAATTAGATGCATAGTGACCAATGTTACCACAATTAAAACATTTCACAGAATGCATACCTTTGTGTTTTCTTGGACCCTTCTTATTTCTTTACACAAAGTTAGCTTCTTCTATGATGTTTGATTCTTCACTTGACTCTGGTTCTTTATTCTTTGTCTTCTTTGAAGCTTTAAATGTAGCCTCCCATTTGGATGTTTGATATTTTTTAGTCCTCATCTCATAGGTTGTAATAATTTCATGTAGCTCATCCATGCTTAAGGTTTTAAGATCCTTCATTTCTTCAATCACTAAGACCTTTGCATCAAACCTCATGGGAAGTGACCTTAAGATTTTCTGAACAATCTTAGAGTCTTCAATACTTTCTCCAAGTCCACGAATGGTGTTGACAACTTCATCAACACAAAGTAGATATTTGGCAATATCTTCCTCATATTTCATCTTCAAGTCTTCAAACTTCCTCTTGTGGGTTTGAAGTTTTGCCATTTTAACCTTGTCATCTCCTTCATATGTTCTTTGTAACTTGTCCCATATTTCTTTTGTAGAGGTGCATTGCATGACTTTAACGAACTCTAATTCACATAAACCACTTAGTATTGCATTCATTGCCCTGGAATTATTTTTAAATGGTTTCTTGCCATCTCAATCCATGGGAGGGGTATCAGGTGGTGTGAACCCATCCATAATGGATTTCCATATATCATAGCCATGTGCCATCAAATAGGTTCACATCCTCATGCTCTAGAAAGCATAGTTAGTCCCATCAAACAATGGAGCCCTATTTGACAAAAAACCTTCTTGGCAAGCCATGTGTGTTCTTGTAAGATCTTCCTTTAAGTTGTTAGGCTTTCACGAAGGAACCTACTCTAATACCAATTGAAGAACACAATATTATACTGAGATGGTGGGGGGTGAACAGTATAAGATAAAAAAATTCTCTTTTCTTTCCAAATCAATAACTTGAAATAATATGAATGCAATAATAAATCAATGCACAAATCACCACACACATAAGAGATAAATATTTTACGTGGAAACACCCTTTCGAGAGAAAACCATGGTAAAATATTGCTTATATTTTTCTTCAATAAATTTTATGGGCACCAACCCATAGGAGACACCAATCCCCTTCTCAATTTCATGGGCACCAACCCACAGGAGACACCAATCCCCTCTACAAGTTCATGGGCACCAACCCATAGGAGACACCAATCCCCTTCTACAAGTTCATGGGCACCAACCCATAGGAGACACCAATCCTCTTGTCAATTTCATGGGCACAAACCCATAGGAGACACCAATCCCCTTCTCAAGTTTATGGGCACCAACCCACAACTCACAAATCTAGTCTAAACTATACTTAAATATACTCCCAAATTTTATCACAAACACTACTCAAATCTGCTCCTAAATTTGATCACAAACACTGCTCAAATATGCTTCCAAATCTTATCAACAACACTACTCAAGTCTACTCCAAAATCTCATCAATAATTTTTTCTTTCCCTTCTCTTGAGTTTTCTTTCTTCAATTAAAAGCAATTTAGACATATTTTTACCATAATTCTTTTAACTTCATGAACATATAGAGGATGATATGCACTAGTGTAGAAATCTTCAAATGGCCAATGTGTTCTTCACATTCATTAAGTCTATCACTTCCACATATTTCACATTTATTACATTTTAAAGGTATCCCAAGTCTAGCACTAGATAACTTACTTGTGTGTTGAATTGGAGATGCTAATACCTTGCTTTTCTTCCACTATCATGTGCACCTTTTCTTCTTCTTGAGATGGCTGAATTGTCCTTCCTTTTTAATTGAATGCTTGGGTGAATATGTGCACTTAATCCTCTTACTCTATTATTTTATGCCTTGACTTGTTCAAATCTATGCCCTTCAAATCTGCCTCAATAATGATGATCTTCCTTTTGTATGTGCTTTCCAAATCTGCCTTAACAAAATGATTTTCCTTTTGTATGTGCCTTCCAAATCTGCCTTAATAATGATGATATTCTTTTGAAACTTACAAAATAAAACTTTATTAACAACAAAATGACTCCTTATATCTCCCTTTTAAAACTTACAAAATAAAACTTTATTAACAACAAAATGACTCCTTATATCTCCCTTTAATCAAATTTAATTAAAACTTTACCTTGCATAGCAAAACTTTAGTAGGCCACCGAGGGGATTTGACCCTTGGACCTCTAGTAGTGTAGCGCCCTAACGTGAGCTCATGACCAACTAAGCTAACCCAGTGGATGAAACTAAAGGGCCCAATAAAATATTTGAAGCCTTCATTGTGCTATCTCGAACAACAATCGCACAACAAAAATAGGTCGCTAAGGAGATTCGACCCTCAAACCTTCTACATTGTAATGCCCTAACGTAGGCTTGTAACCGAATGGGCTAACCCATCGGTTGATATTAAAGAGCACAATAAAATATTTGAACCTTACGTACCTTACACATCAATCGCATAACAAAAACAAGCCATTGAGGAGATTCAAACTTCAAACCTTCTGCACCACAGTGCCCTAATGCAGACTACTAACTAACTGGGCTAACCCAACGGTTGAGATTAAAAGGGCACAATAAAATATTTGAAGCCTCCTTTGGATCATTTCTATGTCGTCTAAAATGACTCCTATCTTTGTGTGCTCATCTTCGGGATGTCCTCCCCCATATTCAACTCTCTGCTCCTTTATATCGAAGGATATACAAATTTGTCTTGCTCTCCAAAAATGAATTATTGGCCTCATATTAATATGCTTTCTTTTTGCTATTTGCACCCAAGGAGGTTGGCCCATGCATATTAACCTTTTCACCTTTTATGTGGTGCTCAAGTTGGCCCACTCTCTTTTAAAACTCTTTTATATTATAATATTTAAATCTATGATAATATTTAAATCTATGATTTAAATATTATAATATTTGAATATTTAAACTTTTATTCAAAATATAGTTAAATATTTTGATTTAAATATAAACCTTCCACTTTAATATTTAAATATTTCATTTAAATATTAAAGCATATAATTAAATCACCCTTGAAGATATATGCCTTGACATAAATGATAATATTAAATCACCCTTGAAGATATCTACCTTGACATCAATGACAACTCAATAATTATAATATTCACATCTTGCCCATACTGTTTTCATAGTTTTAGAGACTTCTTTCTCTATCATTTTAGTTTCCTGAATTCAAAGAATATTAGGCTTATTACTTTGATACACCTCTGGTTTGAGGGGGGATTAACACCCATTATATTCCATGAGATGGTAATCATGTCTTATTAGGGGATGTTGGCTCCTTCTATGAATTACCAATATCATTTTGTTGTTTAGTAAAGATAAGTTCAACCAACTTAGATTGTGTTACTTTCTATTTGTTTGTTCTTTCTTTTTTAGCTCTTGCCTGATAATATAAATGTTTTCCTCTTTTTTCCTTGCTAGTATCATAAGTACGTCTTATTATTCTATTTCTCAATATTCTTTCACAACTTTCCTTTTCATTATAATTATCCTCTCTTATCTCTACTAAGAAAAATTTTGATTTATCTTGCTCATTTTCTAGGATTTCCTTGTTAATGGTAGAGGTATTAACATCTAACATTATATTTTTTCTACCACTTTCCTTCTCATGAATAATGCATGGTACTTCAACAGAGTCTTCAAAATCCGATGAGGCATGTTTCATAGGTTCAGCAGGAATTTGCATCCCTAAATCAAGATCATATTGAGAAGATGGTTCCTTGTTAATATTTTGATCCTATTGTACCATGTCCTTCAATATATTAATTATTTTTTCTTCATAGGACAAATTTGTTGGAGGTATTACATTATTTTGTCCCATTGTAAATATTTAGTTTAGGGTGTGGGTTTGATTTTAAGAATAAATTATGAACCAAGTTTGTAGAAGTGTACAAGTTTCTTGTAATTAAATGTGTGAGGTGTCTATTTAGGAAGTAAAAATTCATTGAGTGGTGTATCTAGTTTATAAGGAGTTATGTGCAATCATGAGATACTTTATCTTTATGTAATATGTGGTATTTATTATAAGGAAGTTATATGAAGATTCAAGTTCTATGATTTTGAGGAGAGCAAAAGCCAAGAGTCATGTAAGGTGAAAGGTATCATGTATATTTATATTGGAGACAAATATTTATAAAATGTAACTCATAAGCTTTTCTTGAATTGTGCAATGAAATTTTAGTGTGTTTTTTTATGGAATACTGATGTTAATGTGATGGATGGATTTATATTGATATTGATGATTTGATATTGATATTGATTTATTGATGATATATTGATTGAATTATTTATCCTAGGATTGACTAACCTATGAACGTTTGCATCTAATTGCTAACAAAATCCTTAAAATATTTGGTATCTCTTCCAATATCCTTACTATTCTCACTATCTAGACCTATTTACTTTCATCTATCTAGACCTATTTACTTTCATCTATCTGGACATATTTTTTGGAAGTTGAAAACCATCCTCATCCATATCCATTTATAATTTTTTCTTGTATTTTTCTACTGTAGACACCTAAAACGCGTCATGTCGAGGGCGACTACTCATATGGACATGCTACAAGACCATATGGAGGATCTTGGATAGACTCCAAGATAGAGCAGTGGTTCTAACCACTCAATTTGGGCTCCTTGGCCTAATCAGTCTGAACCGCAGCCCAGACCTATGGTCTACAGTCTGAACCATGGCTAAGGCCTACGGTTTATAGTCTGAACCGTAGCTGCAACCTATGGTCTTAACTAAAGTTCAGTTGGCCTTCATCCGAGCCAAATTGGTTTGAATGACCATTTGTTCTAGAAGAAGGTGGTTAGAGGATGGAAGCTTCCATTCCAACTATCCTAACCACCTCTTCTTGATCTTGGCTTCTCCATGAAGCCACCCCTAGCCCTAGGGCATCCTATAAGTACCCCTCCAAATTAGGGGAAAATATAGAGATTGATTTATGAGCAAGAAGCCCTATCGAATTGTGGACTCACTTCAGTGCATAGAGAGAGGCCTTTGCTATTCCCCATTGTCAATTTTAATATAATTAGGCCATGGATGTCCTAAGGACCTAGGAGAGCCAAGAAATACTAATTCGGGCAAACGAAGGCCCTATTCAATGAATCAACCACCAAACTTGTCAGAAGGACACCGAAGGTGACCCTTGAACATCAATTGGACAAGGAGGTCAAGCCCACTACCCTTGATTTTGAGGGTAAACTTACTTGAGTGCTCACCATGGCTTTCAACCATGGTTTACAGTGCAGACCGCACACTAGTGCTATGGTTTGCAACAGAGGTATCACCACCTTACTATTTTCATTTTTACCCATCTAATTAGATTAGATTAGTCATTTGCATAGTTTAATTGTAGTTGTAGAGATTTCTGACCGATAGATTTAGGTTTTACTATGATTTTATTATAGTAGCATAATAGACATTAATGGGTTCTTTCATGACTTTTAAAGCTTCATTTCATTTAATTGATACCATGCAAATCTTAGATTGCTATACTCTTTTATATATTTCCATCAATCTTTGATTAGTTTAGCATAGTTTAAACATATTTTACATGCTTTCTTGATTTCATGTTTTTAATGGCATATTTATGTATCTTTCCTTTTAAGGGCCTCATCATGAGAGGCTTCCTATGCTTTTGATCATTCTTGTATTGTTTCTTGATCATAGGGATCTACATTCAAAGGAGCTACAACCATTCAAATCCTTCCTCAACACGAAGAAGAGGGTCAACTCCACCCTAGAGCAGTTCGTGTCACCCTGAAAAGGCATTTGAATTATCACACCTACCCTTGAGAGGGAAATTGAAATCTATTGTAATATTATATCAACATAGATTATCCCTAAGAGGGACTTACTTGTAACACACAAATGATTTATAATGGAATAATAGAGTCATTTATTGTTTTCCATCTTGTTTGTCAATTTTGTGTTTGAATTTCATCATTTTACTTTATTTATGCACTATTACACACATTTTGGGTGTGAGCCTTTTGTGGTTATAGAAGGTGATCATGATGGAACTCCACATAAATAGCATCTGACTATGTGTTCTTAATTTTTTTGACTTGTAGGTACAGACCATAGCTATCAACTATGGGCCAACAATTGAACCATAGGTTCAACACATGGTCTACAGTCAGAACCATAGACCAAACCTATAGTTTCTAGCTGACAGCACAGACAGTAAAAATTAGAGAGCCAATCATTGTAGGACCTGAGGTAGGCCCTATTTTCAACCCTCTATCATTTTTTTTCCTCTATGTTTTTACAACATGTATAATTTCAAATGCAAATTAGGAAAAACCACTAAAAAAGGGTAATCAATCGTCCTAGTTTGCTTTTGCATTTACTTCCATAGAAAGGTGCTGCTAGGAACAACGGACCTATGATTGCAGTCTACCCTAGGCTACAACATGCTTGATAGAGTGTCTTGTTTGGTTTGCATGTGTGAGGCCCAATTAGTGGCCAATTATCATCGTAATGTGCATTGTCTAAAAGAGCATCTAGATTAGTTTGCATTTTCTGAATGTAAAACGTTCTTTCATTTTGCATAGCATATAGAAAATGAGCATGAGTGCTATATGATGCATTTATTTTATGTACAATAAAATGAACCACACACACCACTTGGCACTTAAACGCTAGTGAGTTGGGCTTGACATCCAACCACTAGTAGGGTTCAACGACGGTGGGCGTAATTTCCATCCGTTGGCCCAAATCCTATGAACCTTTGGATACTAGACCAATACCGGATCCGAGAACCTTTCGTACCCTAGAAAATTTGCATGTATTCTCTTCGAAGGGTATAACATTGACTGGGAGAAAATGGGTGAGGATCTGGGAGGACCTGTGCTCCCTGACCATGTGTGGGCTTCATTACCACACATTATAGGTTGGATTACGTGACTTGGAGTTCATAGCCAAGTTGTCGAGCTGCGAGCGTATAGGTGAAAGCCATTAAACTGAGAATAAAATCCAACAAGTTTTGCAAAACATGATAAGAGTTTCTACACTGATACAACACATCTTGAAAACACATCAAACAGTTTAGGGCTCACTTTCAAAATTTAATACGAGATAATCATCATTGTATACCTTGTTTGCTTAATAATAAAAGATACATCTAGATGCTAGGTACACAATGGTGGATACACGGGGTGGTCGGAAAAGGTCTAAACTTGATGCCAATGACCAACCCCTAACCAATTCATAGTAGCACGTGTCAATTCCTCACCCACATGAGCGAACCGAACGTCGTTCGACAAGCATTAGAGGAGATAACTCGACATGAGGGGAGCCCGTAGAGCATACCCCAGATAGAGGAGCTTCAGTACACTCCTCTAGGCATAGGATAGAGTAGGGAGCCTCTCAACATGAGGGTGCTCCACTCGAAAGCCATTACCGAGACCGCACTGCACGTGCATCCACGAGATCGGCCAAAGAGTATGTTGTGCAGGGGACCAGGTTGGTGCCCCTACATACTAAGTCCATAGGAGGATCCATGCCTCCACATTCTGAGTATAGAAGGACTAGAGATCCACCCATTCAGGGGTAGGCAGACAGGCTCACTTTCGAGCATAGGTCTACCCATACTCCCATGCGTGGTCCACCATGCAAGATCACCATTGATATATCAAAGGTGGGAGCTAATGGCACACCACCACATGAGCGGTGGTGGTCTAGATAGCTAGAGGGTCTAGGTAGTGTCTTAGAGTAGTTAGGCTACAAGCCTTCGACTCCACCCACTCGTGCCCCGAGTGAGCATAGCGTGAGCATCGTCAGGACTACTAGAGAGCATGGAGAGGCTTCTAAGCGCCCTCATGTCACACACCCACTATCTGTGCATGGTGGTTCATAGTATAGGACACAACAGGATGCCAATGTCATCTTCACAGATAGAGGCAAAGGTGCAACACATCAGTCCGATGGGTACAGAACCCATAAGGTCGCTCATACAGAGCAAGGATACCAGAGGCCTCCCATGGTCGATCAGATCGATAGATCACATCGACTAGTATCGAAGCAGAAATGCCAACTCCTCCAAGATCAATTGGAGGATGCTCACCTAGAGAGGCAGTGCATTGAAGATGAAAATCTTCAAGCATAGAGGCTCATTAGACAGAGGCTATATGAGCAGCGCATGCATGAAGAGTGTATCCTTACCTAGAAGGAGCATGTGGAGTAGGAGGATAGGCTAGCTAGGGCTGGCCTATATCCTCATGATGAGCATAGAGAGCATGTATATAGGAAGGCTTTATCACAAGACGATATGCATCAAGAGCATAGAGATGCTCATACTCATGCTAGTGCCAAATAGAGGGAGTGGCCACCATCGCTCGATGATCAGAGGCAGAGGCAGCATGAAGAAGAAGAGGGAGATAGATACGAGCAAGAATATCTTGAGAGCTCTCGAGCTGAGGAGGAGGAAGAGCAATGCCCTCCATATCGTATGAGGAAGATAGTACCTCCTAAGCCACCTCCACATCAACTTAGGGAGGAGGACTTTCTATCTTCGGAGGCCTATAAGGCCTTAGCCGAGAAGATCAAAGCCATCGAGAGACAAGGCATGGACTATTCAAAAGTTGACATTAAGGAAAATTCATAATGAGCCTTTGGATCCTTTGATGCCTACTCTAGCTTACCCTGAGCATTTTGATATGCCCAGGTTAGACAAGTTTAAGGGTGATGAAGATGCACAGGAACATATCATGAGCTTTCTGGATGCTTGTTTTTAGATAGCAAGCAATGATGCATTGTTGTTGTATACTTTCATCATGACACTTTTTGGTCCAGCCTAGGAGTGGTTCAATCAGCTAAAGAAACATAGCATAACTAGTTTTGAGCAATTAGTTGATGCCTTTCTTGAATGCTATTCCTTTGGCATCAAGAAATAGGCCAATATTTTTGATCTGGCTATGCTAGCTCAACGTGATGATGAGCCAATTGAGCAGTACGAAAAGAGATGGAGGAGACTAATGGTGAAGTTGCCATTCCCTATTCCTACCATAGAGTTAACCTAAATGTTTACAAAGAGTTGTGCCAAGCACATCTCATTACTATTGTAGCTATAGTAGTATCCTACATTCGAAGAGGCTTTGGTGCAAGCCAAAGTGATCGAGGACATCAAGTTGTAGGAAGGCAACTTGAAGCTCAAGAACAGGAGAGAGGGACAAAATAAGAGTGCCACAAAACAATAGGGCAAGCAGGCCCATGTGAATCAAGTGGTGTTGAATCTCCAAAGGGAGGACAAGGGGCAACAAAAATAGAATTATCAGGCCCAACCTCCTCCTGCGTAGTATGAAAAGTGCAACAACAATTATAAGGGCAAGAACAAAGATCAACGCCCACCTCACCAGTTCACACCATTGACGGAATCGCTGACATCGATTTTCCATCAACTGTGCGAGGCCAAGGCAATTAGATTACCCGAAGTCAAGATGATAGACCCCAATCAACCCAAATCAAAGGGGTACCAAGAAGATCTATTTTACATTTTTCATCGAATGAAAGGCCATGACATTGAGGTGTGCTAGACTTTCAAACACATGGTGCAAAATATGATTGAAAAAGGTGAGCTTGTAGTGCCACACAACCCGTAGGCACCCGATAATCAGAATATGGGGATTTATAAAAATCCCTTGCCAAATCATGAGGCACCTCACAACAACGTTGGCTAGGTCAACCAGGTGCGAGTCGAACCACCTACCCAAGGGTTCATAGGCATGGTGAACATTGTCACTAGACATGGGAGATATGAACAACAGAATCAACCTCATGCTCCCATTCAAATACAAGCCACATCGAATCAACGACCGATGCAGAATATTCTAGGCCCACCAACAAGACCGATGGTGACCATAAGGAGCAGGTTGGTCCAAAACCTATAGACAACTCCTACGAAGTTGTCGATATATGAGCTAATACAATAGTCCCCTAGGCACAAGGAGACTCTTATGGATATTTTGAGGTCCATTGAAGTACAGTCCCAGGATGCACAAGCATTTACTAATTTTATGGGACATGTACAATAGTGTCAGGAACCGATGATCCAATTTTATGATCATGAGATAAGGATGGTTTCTACAACCATGGCTGACCCACCATTGCATATAATCGCATGTGTTAATCACATGCCATTTAAAAGGGTCTTGATCGATACCGGCTCATCGATCAACATAATAACGACCAAGGCGTTGAGTCATTTGAAGCTGCCTAAATCACACATTGTGCCCACTACATTTACATTGAGAGCATTTAATGATGCACTATGTTTGACTATTGGCACAATTATCCTACCCATGCAGGTAGGCTTGAAGACCATCTCTATGATGTGTCATGTGATAGAAGGGGCCATGCAGTACAACATACTACTCGGTAGGCCTTGGATTCATGAAATGCATTGCATTCCCTCGATATTGCATCAGTGTGTGAAGTATATTCATGAGGGATAGGTTCACGTAGTATCATCGAATGAAGAACCTTTTAAGTTCATGAACCTAGTAGATTTTCCTAGGGGTTTCATACTCCCATCAATGCACCTAGATGTTCGATCATCATCACCGATAAAGAAGCCAAGAGGTAAACCAATAGTACATGCTCAACCAATGCCATATGTGTCACACAGATCGGAGCACACCACTACCACTTCCATAAAACCATCGACATCAGTCATGCATCGAGATGAAAGGAAGTTGAAGGTAAAAATGGGTGAGAAAGAGGAGCATGAGCCCGAGCTAGTCACCGAGGAGGTTCCCACTCCTATGGAAGTTGAGGAACCCCAAGACAAAGCCGAGGAGGCACCTCAGCCTACCTCACCTACATCTTCAGTAGGATCATCCGCACCATGGGTGATAGTACATCTCGCCAACACCGATTAGGTGAGTACCTTGTGTAGAATGTAACCTTCGGACCAATTTTGAAGACTGCACAAGAGATGGGCCGACCGTCCGCTCATCATTATTTAGTTGGATCGGTGGTTCCATTGGGAGAGCCACCTAATCAGACTAATTTCATCTATGTAGGGCTAGATCAGCTTCCAACATGAGAGCCCATGGATGAAGATGATGATGAACCTTTCATAGTAAATGTTCATTATCTATCCAACCCGGAGTATGCCATGCATATTTTTGAGTTATATCATTGGCATGGATACGACCTTGGTCTCTTTGAACAAGGATGTAGGACTCTGCTGGAACCACGTTATCAGTTAGTCACTGATAGGTTCGGTTTAGGGTTATAGATATGAGGGTAGGATGATTTGCTCATAGCATCCCTAGATCATCTATACCTTAGTATGGTGGATGATGTGGATTTTAATCCATATCATCCTGATCCTTCTAGTTTTTAGAGGAATCACCCTATGATATCTGTCATCACCATTGAGCCACTCGAAGATCATCATGAAGGGCTCCTTGAGCAGACTGAGATAGAACTGAACCCCAGAGATAACCTAGGACACCAAACCCATGATGCAGTCGATGACATAGACATGTAGGGGCATAACCCCATTACTGTAGGTGATCTCGAGCTAGGAGATCTTTGTAATGAATATGGAGTGGAGTCCACCTCCGATATGAGTGGACCAAGCTATGACATAGATGAGGAATCCTCAAATGATGATGAATCTAGGGATGAAGTCGAAGGTGCCTATGTGAGGCCTTGGTATGCACATCATTTATTGCCTATTGAATCGATACAGGTTATCGAAGAGATCCTTCCCAACATTGATCATTCAGGGGAAGAAGCAGAGCTAGATTTCTTGGTGATGTCACACTTACGATATAATTATCCAATTTATCCAGATAGTGATGACAACAATCAAGTAGTCAGATTCATGGGGCCGCACTTGCTAGAGCACCCCCAAGAGTAGGAGTGAATGAAGGATTCTATTATGATAGTGATGAAGAAGATGAGTTAGAGAGGGCCTACCTTGGTCCTCCTTATTTGTATTACCATCATCAACCCATCGACATAGATGAGGTCTATCGATAATTACATGTTGGTCCTCATCTGAGAGCAAGACGGTTAAACTTGGATCAAATTTATCGGTTGGTTAATCCCCTTCCATCGACCTACATGGAGCTCCGTGAGCCAAATGATCCTATTTTATAGTCAGTGCATAGGGAGGATCCAGTTGTTCATAGTCCTCATAGAGAAGACCCCTTTGTGCCTATGCCATTAGAGCCAGATCATGGGTATGAGGACTACGTAGATTATGTAGAAGTTGGTCCATGTGGTCCTGGAGATCAATTCCATTCCATAAACATGGTCTCCATTGATTTGACCACTCCACTCGTAATCCAATAGATCCATCCAAACCATTGTATCTTAACAAAGATGCTATCGATTGGGATCATGTTGATTCACCCGTTGAGCCTGAAGATTTCTTCCCTAATGAAGAAATGTTGCAACCTTTCCATTTTGTGCCAGGCTGTGCATATGATGTCTATCATGCCAAAAATGCTTCCAACGTGGAACCTATCAACCCAGCTGATGACATCCATTTGATTCCTACACCTCATCAACTTGAGGAGGGATCACATATGTCAATAGAGGAAACCTTTGAGGTGGATATCAGTAATGATCCCACCAATGCAAAGAAGGTTAAATTTGGAGAGAGTCTCACTCCAGATGAGTGGGCCACCCTCATCCCTCTACTGAAAGAGAGACCAAATTTATTTTCTTGGATGTACAAGGATATGCTAGGTCTAGACCCAAAATTGGTTATGCATAACCTTTCACTAGATCTGACGAAGAAGTCGATCAAGCAAAAGCTTAGAAAGATGCACCCAAAAGTAGCCTTAATGGTGAAATATGAGCTACAAAAGTTATTGGATGTGGAATTTGTGATCTCCATCGACTATCCAGAATGGGTGTCCAATATGGTACCCATGGGAAAACCTGATGGAAGAATCCATATTTGCATGGATTTTAGAGACCTAAATAAGGCAACACCCAAAGATTCATTTTTATTGCCCAATATTGATGCTCTCGTAGATGCAACTGTAGGTCATGAAATGCTCTCCTTAATGGATGGTTTTTTTGGTTACAATCAAATTTGGATTAAACCCGAAGACCAACATAAAACCATATTTATAACGCCATGGGGAATGTTTTGCTACAAAGTTATGCCATTTGGCCTCAAAAATGTTGGTGCCACATATCAGCGGGCCATGACATACATTTTTCATGACTATATGCACAAAATTCTAGAATATTATATCGATGACTTGTTGGCCAAGTCATTGCTATGAGAAGAGCATGCAGAGGTCTTAAGGAAGGTCTTCGATCACCTGATAGAGCACAATGTCAGGCTGAATCCTAAGAAGTGCGTATTTGGCATAACTTCTAGAAAACTACTAGGATTCATCATCTCTAAGCGAGGCATCGAAGTTGACCCAACGAAGGTCAAGGCTATCTTGGAAATGCGTCCTCCCACCAATATTAAAGAGTTAAGGAGCCTTCAGGGCAAGGTAGCATCGATAAAGTGATTCATCACTCAATTATCAGATAAATGTCGACCCATGAATCGACTGCTACATAAGGGGGTCTCATTCAACTGGGATGAGGACTATCAAGCAGCCTTCACTAAAATAAAGCAATACCTAGCGACATCACCAATGCTAGCTCCACCAAGGCCAGAGGTGCCTTTTCTACTATATATATCAGCAACTGACTTTGCACTGGGAACCATGTTAGCCCAAAAGAATGTGCAAGGCAAAGAACAGGCCATATATTATATTAGTCGAACCTTGGTGAGCTATGAGCTCGGGTATGCATATGTGGAAAAATTATGTTTAGCAGTAGTGTTCACTACAAAGAAATTATGACACTATATGTTAAGTCATACGACATATGTTATATCCAAACAAAATCCTTTGTAGTACATGATGAGTAAGACTTATCACAATACACGTACTACGAAGTGGATCATGCTATTGATAGAATTTGATCTAGAATTCATAAGCTAGAAGTCCATTAAGGGATAGGTCATAGCGGATCAATTAGTTGAGGCACCACTATCAAATAGTAGGCCTCTAACAATAGAGCTTCCGGATGATGTAGTCTTCATCATATCTGAAGCTCCCAAACCTGAAGAACCAGAGAACAATGTTGATATGACTCTATTCTTCGATGGTTCGAAGTGCGAGCAAGGAGGTGGTGCCGGAATAGTGTTCTTCATGCCGCAAGGAGCTCCAATGCCCTTGTCATTTAAGTTGGATTTTTCGTGCACCAACAACAATGTTGAGTACGAAGCCCTACTATTGGGCCTCCACATAGCCATCGCCATGAATATTAAGATATTGAACATCTTTGGTGACTCCTTGCTCATAGTAAATCAAGTTAAGGGGCTCTTTCAGTGTCGATGTCCCATATTGAAAGCCTATAAAGATCTAGTTGCCACATATTTGGCTAAATTTGAATGGTATGACATCGAGGCAATCCCTCGATCATCAAATAGGTTTGTAGACACCATGGCATATTTGGGATCTTTAATCCCTTAGAATCCATCTATGGATTTCACTACCATTCATGTCAAGATGCTCTCACATCCGATAGCAGAGTGTGCAACCTATGATAACAAAGAATCGGTCAACATGATCAGTGTAGAACCAAAATCTGAATGGTTCTGCAAAGTTGAAGACTTTCTTAAGAAGGCACCCTAGGGGTCATTAACCTCTTAGAGTCCTATGGGGAGTGGTACTACCATTCACCACAAGGTTGTTTCTGAGTCTACATTTGCAAAAGTAGATACGCAAGGGGAGCAAGTCATCTTAGCAGTTGAAGCTGAGGCTTATCAAAATTGGATGTCACAAATTAAAGACTTCCTAAAGCTTAGTATAATCCCAGAGGGATTATCGCATGCCGTAAAGTGCACATTTAAATAGAAAGTGGCTAAATATGTCTTAATAGGAGACATCTTGTACCGACGAGGCTACGATGGAGTTCTCCTTCATTTCTTAGAGCCCCAAGAGGCATCATGGGCAATTTTGCAAGCTCATGATGGTACGTGTGGTGGCCATTTCAGCAGCATGGCCATCATCAAGCGCATCCTTTGAATGGGCTACTATTGGCCCACTATGGAGAAGGAGTGCAATGTGTATGTCAAGAAATGCGTTAAATGTCAGCATCATGCTAATCTTATGCACTTGCCATCATAGGCCTTACAGCCCATCCAAGCGGCTTGGCCATTTGCTCAGTGGGGATTAGATCTTATAGGCAAGATCTCTCCTCCATCATCGAGGTCGACATACATTTATAATCATGGCTACTGAGTATTTTACAAAGTGGGTGGAAGCAATACCCTTAACAATGACAACTGGAGCTCGTATAGCAGAGTTTATACTGGAGCATATCATAAGTCATTTTGGGATTCCATCCAAAATAATATCGGATAATGGAACATCTTTCAAGAACAAAACTGTGAGAGCTTTGACATCTAAATATAGAATCAAACATAGTTTTGTGACTCCATACTATCCACAAGCAAATGGGTAGGCTGAAGCTTCAAATAAGATAGTGGTGGCCATATTGAAAAATATGGTACAAGAAAACCACAAAGACTGGCATATCCAGCTACCCCTTGCATTATGGGCTTATAGGACTAGTATTCGGATGCCCACTAGGGCAACGCCATTCTCACTAGTATATGGCGTTGAGGCCATTATGCCCTTGGAATTGGAAATTCCAATGTTGTGCATCGCATTGAAAGAGTTCATCGATGATGACACCGCACGACAAGCTCGACTGGATCAACTGATGCTACTTGATGAACATCGCGTGAATGCCCTGGAGCATCTCCATGTTTATCAAGAGTGACTAAAATGAGCTTACAATATCAAAGTCCACCAGAGAGACTTTGAAGTTGGGGATCTTGTCTTGAAAGAGAACCAACAGAACTCTAATTTACCACCAGATATGCGAGACAAATTCATGGCTAATTGGCTAGGACCCTACATCATATCTAAAAATATTGGTCTAGGTACCTATCACCTAACATCGCTAGGAGGTGTTGAAGAGCCTGAACCTCTCAACATCATCCATATTAAGGCATTTTATGCTTGAAGAGCATAGTAAAAGGCTCCGAGGGTTGCTTGTAACCACTCGGTCATCCTAAAAAGCTCCAAACACTCCCATAAGTAGTTTGGTCAATCAAAAAGCTCCAAAGGCATCTGTAAGCCCTTTGGTCAAACCCAAAAAGCTCTCCAAGGGTTTTCTAAAAACCACTCGATCATCCCAAAAGGCTCCAAGGGTTCCTAAAACCACTTGGTCATGTCAGTCAAAGGCTCCGAGGGTTTCTTATAATCGCTCGGTCATCCTAAAAGGCTCCAAGCTCATCTATGAGTAGTTTGGTCAATCAAAAGGTACCAAGAGTTTCTAAAAATTGCTTGGTCAACCCAAAAGCTCCAAGGATTCTTAAAATATCACTTGGTCATCCCAAAAAGTCCCAAAGGTGCTCATAAACCCTTTGGTCAAACCCAAAAGCTCCGAGGGTTTCTTAATACTGCCCAATCATCCTAAAAAGCTCCAAGGATTTTGCTAAAAAATTGCTTGGTCAATCTAAAGGCTCCAGAGGCATGTACTCATCGTTTGGTCAGATATGAGGCTCAAAACTCATAAAAATTATAAAATCAATAAAATCAAAAAAAATTGGTAAAGCATAAAATCCAAAAACATTTGCATTTGCATTTGAATTTTGCATTTTCATTTTTTGCATTTACTCATGCATCCGTTGCATTATTGCATTGCATATAGGCATTCGTCATCCATTGCATTCCATAGTAGGAGGGATTATGTTTGTCAATATTACAAATGACACCATGTTTGTGTCTAAATCATGCATCTCTGCATTTATCATAAATCCATCATTCATGTGAGTAATTGTGTTTTTCAACACAACCTATTTTGTTGCTATGGAGATATACTAGGGTTTTTCGGTCATTCAACCATACCTAGAGGTCTTATCAAGAGTTGATAGAAAGCTTGCTTTGCTTTTGTAGCTGAGGTTCAGTTAGTATAGCCCTTAGCATATCAGAAGCCTATCACTAATCAAAAAATTAAACAATCCTAACAAGGACTAGGGGAAGATGAAAGTCGTGAAGTAGGACCGGGTATCCTGAAGTGAAAAGAGTTATTCTTGCTTATCCCTCTATGCGGACGGTATGGGAAATGTTGGTAGTTGGAAAAAGGATAGGTTAGTTCCCTATTCAGAATCCCTTGCTTACGATAAAATGAGCAATATCCTAGAGTGATATCCCACATCAATCCTCAAGATTGATACCCTAGATCGATATCATAGATCGACTTCCCAGATTGATATCCCATATTGATATCATAAGATCGATATCCTCAATCGATATACCAGAAATAATTTTCCCAAGTAAATCCCCCAAAGGAAGGTTTCTGAAGAAGATTATCAAGTATAAATGCCAAAAAGTGAAGATCAAATGAAGATCAGAAAATAGGCTCAAATCAAGTTCAAAGTGAAGATCAAATGAAGATCATAAATCAAAGTTCGAGTGGAGATCAAATGAAGATCAAAAATCTAGTTCGAAGAGAGATCAAATGAAGATCCAGAGATAGTTCAGAATGAATATGGAATCGACTCCCTTGCTTCACTACATATGAGCAAGTATCCCAAAAATTGAAGGATAGAAAGGAATGAGCCTGAATCCCTAGAATTGTTGGCACTATTGTACCTTACGCATGATGATATGTCTGATACACTTGCATCTCGCTTGTGGGTAGACCAATGTTTGAATGTGGAGGAGCTAGCTTCAGGTGTCCTGCATTGCCTAGTGGCTTAGTCCAACTAAAATCTAAACTTGGGATTGGATAAGACATTTGTGGTACCCCTATCTTAGCAATGGGCTGAAAGAATCCCGCTTGACATCGGGGAACGCTCGTGTCTTATCTTAAAATAATCATGTGCACACACAGGGATAATGAACAGTTAGGGCCTATCCTAGCAAAAGCCTTTTATCTCAGAAGTCTAGTGTGGTTAGTATGCAACTTTTGATAAGTCTATTAGGGTGTTTGAGTCTCATGGAAAACCTCAAAAATATCTCTCATAGCAACAAAATATCAAATATCGCAAACCATATAAAATCATTAAATTGCAAAGTATCGAGTCCATGATACATCATCATATAGAGCACAATCAAGATATAGGATAGATACCAGATGGATATTAGAAATAATATTTAGATGACCACTGACTATATCATGCATATTTTTCAAATTTGCAAAGGAAAATAGAATGACACATTATATCATTCGCATCATACAACTGCATTCATTGCATTTCATATATGGGTGATTAATTGATTAAATTCTTATCTTAAGGATTTTCAATTACATTCATGATTTTTATACATTCTATGGTGTCATCCATTAGATTGATAAACATATTTGCATTCATTCCTTATGTTTTAAGTGATTAAAGCATACAGGTTCATTTACATTAGATTACCATCATGTAAATAATTCATTACATACATCACACATCTAAGCATCTAGATCACTGCATATCATCATCATCATAAATTAAATAGCTATCTAGTGCATGTCATCCATACATCACATCATATAGCATCAAATTAACATAAGCATTGCATCCATATGCATAAAATAAATAGAAAAATAAAAATATACAAGTACACATAATGAGTCATAAATGATAAATCTCATATATATATATATATATATTTTTTTTTTTTTTTTTTGTGTGTCTCAAGAGTACATCAAGAGTACAAAATGCCCATAGGCTACAATCATGTAGGTCCTAGACCTTACACCAAAAATGGTACATATGCAAAATGTAGCCTAGATCTAGTAGAGCCCTAGCTCTGGCTTGCTCCCCCTAAACTAGAGCTCTCGTTGCCTCCCTCAGCCCTATGCCCTAGAGCCTACTCTATAGTCATCTAGTGCCTATGTTCCCTATTGAGGGCCTTATGTACCACCTAACCCAAAGAGGCCTAGCACATGGGATACTAGTATGTCTAAGTGGCTAGACCTATGACTAGAGGTCACACCCATCTCCCTATGACTCCTGTGAGAGCTACCTCCATGTGTGCTAGAGGACCTATGTGTCCTCTCTATCCTATGAGTCCACTAGCTAGAGCTCATCATGGACTATCCTAAAGTCTAGGACCTAGTCCTCTGGGACCCCATAGCATGTCTATCCTCTAGTACCTCCAAGCCCCACAATATGATGAAGCCCTCTAGCTGGGAGATGTGAGCTACCCTCGCATCACAAAGGTCATTTCCCTCCTCTACGAGGGAAGTGAGCCACCTAACCTCTACCATGGGATCACCACCTCCTAGCAGTGTAGCTGATGGTGTAGAGAGGTCCCATAATAGCATGGGAGGATGAAGGATCCCCCTCTATGCCTTGAGTAGCTCTCTCTCTGCTATGGCCTCACCCCATTATGCCAGTGCCACATCTCATGCACTAGTAAGCTCACCAACCTATGACTCTACTATTATAGCCCAAGCTATGAGGGCTATAATCTATGCTTGAGCCTCTACAAGTTATCTATCCCTATGAGCCAGCTTCACCTCTAGAAGGGTGATAGATGTATCCCACTATAGTTATTGAGTCTAAAACCTCCCAACCTAACTCTGTAAGTCGACAACCTGAGCGAGGAGCTCCCCTACATCACTATCAGGAGGCACCTCACCCTCCTATGACCCCTCCTCCTCCTCTACCTCTACCTATGGAGCCTCCTCTATGGTGGCCTCTATGCCCCATCCACCCTCGATCCTCTAGTGCACCCTACGCCCATCAGGATCGGCCCCTGCCTCTGCCTGGTCATCTACTCTACCTAGAGGCCCTAAACCCTACCACTATAGGAGGGACCACCATGTGTCGTATGTTAGGGTGGTCCTAGGTGTGTCATCCCTAGACTCCTAGAAGTCATCAACCTCATCTCCTAGAGCTATAAGCTGAATCCATGGTAGATGTGTCTCTAGCATGAGACATCGATACACAAAAGGAATCTCTAGAATATCCTACACCAAGCCAAACTACCATAGGACATGAGAGAAGAACTGATACTCTCTAATATCGACCTTACGATCGAGTAGCCACCTATCTCAATGAGCCTATCATAGCCACTCGCCTACCTCGATCCAATCCAGCAATCCATATAGGAGCGCCACTCAATGTCATCCAACCCAAGCGCTACAAATCATGCAATATAATAATCTATGTCTCCAGCATGGGTCCTACTTAGAAACCTCCTCCTCTCATGGCCAACATGTAGTGTAGCACTGATGCGCATCATCAATGGTCATGATCTGGAGAGGTAGGTCCATGAGATGCTCGATCCGGATATGCTACCAACCCCAGATCTATAACAATAGGCTACAGCTAATACCTCGATGGCTCCAACTAGTAATCTGGTACAGCTCCTATAGAGCTGACATAGTAACGTGCTCCCCCAAGCTAGGCATAGTGGCTGAGTAGTGGAACTCTGAATCACTCTCCAAACATTAGCCAAGAGGTTCCAAGGAATCCTCACACTCGAGGAGTCTAGAAGCACTACCTGTACCACAAGGATCATGAAGATCATCGCATGGACTAAGAAAATGTGCTCACCCTACTAGTATCCAATGTGGACACCTCCATGATCGATCTTCTCCTGAGCCTCCTTACTTCGATCATCGAAGATAGCATCAAATACAGGCCCCTTCCTCTGAGAAGAGGAAGAGGTGATGGCCTCACCATCGATAGGGATCCTAAAGATCTGATAAACATCCTCTAAAGTCATAATCATTTCACCTATAGGTAGGTGAAAGGTGTTGGTCCACGCATTCCAACATCGGGCCAACGTAGTCAAGTAGGTCTGATCTACCCTAATAGTGGGTAGATCTAGTACATAGCCAAATCTGATGGCTCTAAACCATGCACGCTCACCATCAATGAGCTATCTATAGAGAGTCTTAAGTAGATCAGGCTCACGAGCCCTAGAGGTCAACCTCTAAAATAAAAGTAGTATATAAGCTAAAATTTTAAAAATCAAAAACATCTAAAAATTGATAAAAAGATAAAAACATGTCGCAAGGCATTCATAAAAATCAAAAATATCAATTAGGCAAGTCAAAATTGCATTAAATGACATTAATTGCCTAATTAACTTTAGAAAATGCAAAAATTTAATAAAATTTTTCTAAAGTTGGTGAACCGCGGGTCAACCCTATGGTCCGCATGCGGTCAAAATATGACCATTGTAATTTGAATGTGAACCATAGCTGATAGCTATGGTCCCCAATATGACAATTGGGAACCGTAACTACCAGCTATGGTCTAGGAAGAATACCCATTTTGGGTACCTTCCTAGCCTTTCTCACTAAAAAAATTAAAAACCTAATTAACCTAATCTAGTGGGGTTCATTACCAACTGTTTAGTGAGGTTCATTTACCGCATTACTTAATGTGGTTGATTTTAATTGGTATTGAACTGTGAGGACTCGGTTTTGAGTTACCTTGCCCGCTCCACGGCCTCTGCTAGTCGATGGCTGATCAGGATCCACCATCGGGGTATCAAGTGCGGTATATGGAAGAGTTTTGGGTAGCGTTCCAGATCAGTGAATGTCTCCTATCTCTCAGAGCTCTCTCAATGTAGTTGCTTTCAAGAAAAATAATGAAAAATTCAAATGGGAATGACTATTTAAAGGTTTTCCTAATTTTGGTGGACCGTAGCTAACACCTGCGGTCCCAAAATTAGGGTTTTTCGATCGTAGGCCCTAACTACGGTTCCCAAAAGTTGAAAAATTCAACCATAGACCATACTCATGGTTCGTAGCTAGCATTAAATGCACTAAAAACCCATCGTGGGAAGGTCTAAAAAGGTAAATTAATGACTCCTAATGGATCAAATTTCAAAAAGAGCAATCAATATTGCAAATTTGGTGATGTTCAAAGCACCAGGATTGATCAATAAATCAAAATTAACAAAAAAATCAAATAATTAAAAACCAAATGCGCCTCGTATTCAGTAATTTACCCTATACACTTGGCGGTTGCAGTGACTTGCGATCCATGCAATCTGACAAGATGAGTAAATTACCATAAGGACATTTGGGGAAAAATTGTCATCATTGATCTGATATGCTTCTTTTCAATCCCTAAGAAGGCCTTCATGGCTGGACTTCTCCATGGGAATGAGGTGTTTCATGTCATGTCTCCTATGACATATTTTCAGCAAATCATCGATAACTTGATTCAACACAAATCTAATTGGAGTTGCCTCATTTTGATTCCCTAAGATGACTATTGTAGCCCGACTGCTCCATGGGATAGGAATGTGCAATTACTATTAATAGTTGGAATCAGAAGCTGAACTAGGCCTAGCCAAGGCATTAATATGCTCAAATCTAAATTTTTTCAGATCATCCATGGTGGTCAAGTGACATCGTCACTTTAATCATTGTCATTACCCTCATCGACTCATCGCTTGAGGGGGTAGTCATAATATCAAATCATAATCAAAATCAACAGAAGATCCCGGAGATCGTAGATCCCTTGATCTTGTCAAAATTGTGTTCATCCTTACGAATCATTGTCAATAGCTATCATAAGCTTACCCCTTTGCTTGGGGTAAATAGCAAATATGTAATTTGTTTGTATCTCTTCTCCTTTCAGTTATATAGGTCTAACTCCTATTGTAGCATCAAATGCTACCCGAATGCCTGATGGCGAGTGCAAGCTTTTCAAAATGTAAGCCTTTCACCGAGTTGGAAGCAATGATTCTAGGATGCGCATCCTTTTGCTGGACAAGAGGCATCTAATGTTGATCTGACTAATGATCATCATAGAACCTTCGACATCATTTTAGGAGGTCTATTTTTGCTCAGCGTTGTTCGATCTCACAATGCATCTCAAAAGGGGCATCTGTAGACACCTAAAACATGTCATGTCGAGGGTGACTACTCATATGGACATGCTACAAGACCATATGGAGGATCTTGGATAGACTCCAAGATAGAGCAGTGGTTCTAACCACTCAATTTGGGCTCCTTGGCCTAATCAGTCTGAACCGCAGCCTAGACCTATGGTCTATAGTCTGAACCATGGCTAAGGCCTACGGTTTATAGTCTAAACCATAGCTGTAACCTGTGGTCTTAACTAAAGTTCAGTTGGCCTTCATCCGAGCCAAATTGGTTTGAATGACCATTTGTTCTAGAAGAAGGTGGTTAGAGGACAAAAGCTTCCAATCCAACTATCCTAACCACCTCTTCTTGATCTTGGCTTCTCCATGAAGCCACCCCTAGCCCTAGGACATCCTATAAGTACCCCTCCAAATTAGGGAGAGAAGATAGAGAGCATTTGGATTGATCAGAGCAGACGAAGCCCTATCGAATTATGGACTCACTTCAGTGCATAGAGAAAGCCTTGTTGCCATCCCCATTGTCAATTTGTCAAACATCATGATAATTAGGCCATGGAGGTCCTAGGAGCCTAGAAGAGCCAAGAAATGCTAATTCGGGCAAACGAAGGCCCTATTCAATGAATCAACCACCAAACTTGTCAGAAGGACACCGAAGGCGACCCTTGAACATCAATTGGACAAGGAGGTCAAGCCCACTACCCTTGATTTTGAGGGTAAACTTACTTGAGTGCTCACCATGGCTTTCAGCCATGGTTTACAGTGCAGACCGCACACCAGTGCTACGGTTTGCAACAGAGGTATCACCACCTTACTATTTTCATTTTTGCCCATCTAATTAGATTAGATTAGTCATTTGCATGGTTTAATTGTAGTTTTAGAGATTTTTGACCGATAGATTTAGGTTTAGAATGATTTTAGTATAGTAGCATGAAATAGACATTAATGGGTTCTTTATGACTTTTAAAGCTTCATTTCATTTAATTGAACCATGCAAATATTAATTGCTATACTCTTTTATATATTTCCATGAATCTTTGTTAGTTTAGCATAGTTTAAACGTATTTTACATGCTTTCTTGATTTCATGTTTTCAATGGCATCTTTATGTATCTTTCCTTTTAAGGGCCTCATCATGAGAGGTTGCCTATGTTTTTGATCATTCTTGTGTTGTTTCTTGATCGTAGGGATCTACATTCACAGGATCTTAACATTTGAATCCTTCCTCAACGTGAAGAAGAGGGTCAACTCCACCCTAAGGCAGTTCGTGTCACCCTACAAAGGCATTTGAAATATCACACCTACCCTTGAGAGGGAAACAATTGCATGAATCTTATTGTAATATTGTATCAACATGATTATCCCTAAGAGGGATGTACTTGTAACCCGAAATGACTTCATAATGGAATAAAGTGTCTTTTATTGTTTATCTTGTTGTCAATTTCTTGGATTTCATGCATGTTGTCATTATTTGCACTATTACACTAGGATTCCGATCGGGTGTGAGCCTTTTTGGTGGTTACATCTACATATGTTTTTGTTGGACTCTTCTTAGGGTATGATATCCCATTATTACCCACCTCATGACCTCTTCTACATTTATAATATATGTTTTCATAATCCTTGGTTTGGATCCATAACTTACCCCATACTTAAGAATGATTGATTCTAGTAAATATTTACTAATATCAATCATGACCAATATATGGGCATAAAAAGCTAAGACTCTATCTTTTATAGTTTCTAAAATCTCAAGTAATTATCCCAAACTATTTTCTATTGCCTTGAAGGTATCTATTTAGTAGAATTCAATGAGAAATACATCCTAACCCATATTGATACTAGGTATAGATTTGTGTTTCAGGTGTGTTGTGGTTGATCCACAACACACCCCAAAATTGGGGACCCACCTTTTTGCAGGCTTGCAGGGAAGGATCTCAGTGACCCAGATGCCATAATTGAAGAAAAAGAGAAAATGCACAAGTGTAGAAAGGGGTCGCGAAATCGCGACATGTCGCGAAATCGCGACATGTCGAAAAATCGCGGTCAACGCGGTCAACGGCAACAAAACAGAAAAATGGTCGCGATTTCGCGACGTGTTTCGGGGAGGCGTACGAAAGAAAAAGCGGTAGCGATATCGCGACAGAAAGCTGCATGAAGGTCCGAGGGGGGAAAACGTCGCGATATCGCGACAGGTTTTGCCAAGACGTACGGATGATGAAAGGTGTCGCGATTTCGCGACGCATTTTGGCATAGTTGTACGGAAGGAAGATGTCGCGAAATCGACGACGGAAATGAAAATCGAGCTCGAAGCGGAGAAACGGTAGCGATTTCGCTACGCCTTGGGAAAG
Organism: Wollemia nobilis; assembly: GCA_028583015.1. Lineage (NCBI taxonomy): Eukaryota > Viridiplantae > Streptophyta > Pinopsida > Araucariales > Araucariaceae > Wollemia > Wollemia nobilis. The sequence goes on from JAQPPZ010017058.1 coordinate 3,588,686, forward strand.
AAGACTCAAAGAATTAAGCGAGGGTAGGATAGCGCTACAAGTTTAGTGAGAGAGGGCTTGAAACAAAAATGGTAGCGAATCGCTACCATGTCACAAGGAGAAGGCTTGAAACGAAAGTGGTAGCGAATCGCTACCACATTTCAAAGGGACGCCGCAAGGCCAAGGTGGTAGCGATATCGCTACCACATTTTGAAAAGGGCTCAAAGTTAGAAAGTGGTAGCGATATCGCTACCATTCGAAGAGGAGGGCTCAAAATGTTAAAAGGGTAGCGATATCGCTACGAGAAGTTGCCGGAGGTAGACAAATGAAAACGGTCGCGACATCGCTACGGGGAGCTGATGAAGGCGTACGGCAGGAAGCATGTAGCGATATCGCGACATGTCACGATTTCGTGACTTGTCGCCATATCGCGCAGAAGATGAACAGCGGACTTGCGCTTTGTCATTTTTTTGCACAGAAAGCGTTACAGGGACGCAGAAAATGCGTGACACGTGGCGCACAGGTGTCAAACTTGCAGAGGCGTTACATGCAGAGATGAATTTCGAAGCGTTTTCAAATTTGAGCGTGAATCAAAGCGAGAAAAAGCAAGAATTTGAGGGGTCATGTGCAGGAAGGTGAAATGAAGCGACAGAGAAGATCGAAGAGCCGCGTCAAACATTATAAGACCGTAATTGCAAATCGAAGAAGGGGTTGGAAATTGCCGAATACTGAGTTGCAGAGACGAGAGCTTTGTGCTATTCTGGGCCCGTACTTGGGCAATTTCCTTCTTTTTGTTCTCGGGATTTTCTTTTACACTGAACATTTTTGAATGTAATCGAGATATCATTTAAATACAAATACATAGAGTTGGCATCTTATTGGATGAGAAAGAAGGAGTAACTTTTGCATGCATGATTTAACGTTTATATTTCCCTTCCAGATTTCTTAGGTTTTTAGGTTAAGTTAATGCAAGATCTCTTGGTTGCTTCATGCGAATGCCTATTTTCTGGAATTACCACGAAAACCCTCGAGACTCGCACCGGGCCTATTTGGATTGTGTGAAAGTGCAGGTTCATTAGGTTAGGTTGCATGTAGAAAGCCTCAGGATCTTCGGTTTCATCCGATTAATGACAAATTTTCCGATTGTAATTTATTTTACGTTTTTATTTATTTTGCTTTGCTTTTCAAACCCATATTTTATTTTCAGCAGTTTAATTACTGTGTTTGAATAAATCATTGAAAATCCATCAGAATTAAAGGTTAAAACAGATTTTATTCATTTTGAGTCCATTGAAAGTTCAAAATTAATAAACCACAAGTGCCACTTGTTAACATCCACTTGCAAACCCTAAGGTGTTCTTAGCATTTCATTTTAAACAAGCATCCTTGATAATCAATAATTAGCATAATAAGAACCTTGGAGAAATCGTTTTTCTTTGCAAGCAGAGGATTTAGGACTCGGATCCTACAGGAGAGTGTGTTTTCACAATCGGGTTAAAACACCACTCAACAGATTGGCGCTAGAAGGAGGGCCGAATCGGTTTATCTATTTCAATTTTTATATCTGAATATTTTGTTTTTGATTTAATTCTGAAATTATTTACGGCTAAACTGCAACACTGTTTTTGTGTTTGTTGCAGGTTTTCTTCGAACTAGCCGAGGGTTTCCTCAGGCAGGCTGGACCCACCACGCCGTATTGCGACTAGGTCTCAAACAACCGGAGAAACCATTTTTCACGACCTTACTGGTACTCCCAAGGGTAAAGTCAAGCAAGTCGTAAGCACTCCAAGGAGCAAAAGGCCTCGTTTTCTCCAGGAACGTCGAGTGGACCTACGCCAGCAATATCCGTTGCCCCTAGTGTGCCTATAGTTTGTAATATTTCTTCTCGCTATTGTAGGTCCTGTCTACATCAATTCCGAGTCAAATGGCTCAAGCTCCAAGAGCTCCTTGGTATGGAGCTAACAATACTCCTTTGAATATTGTCGGGGATATCCATGAAATCCCCAAGAACATTGAAATATTTCTACCTAAATACAAGCCAGATGGCCTAAGAACAGCAGAAGAACATATCCAAGCCTATAGAGATGTTTTAATTAGGTCGCAAGTTCAGGATGAAGATGTAGCCTCGCAGACTTTTCCCCATGAGCTTGGATCCAATAGCATATGAATGGTATATATGCTTGCCAACCGGTTCAATCACCTCTTGGACACAAATGGAAAATGCATTTGTCAATCAATTTAGGTCGCCCTTAGATCCCGCAACTATTTACAATCGCCTTATTACATGCAAACGGGGCCAAGGGGAACCAATCCGAATGTTTAATCGTAGATTCCAAAAGAACTATAACAGAGCAATTAGACATTTTGCCATCGATCCTCGCAGTAGCTTTGCAGATATATTTTGGGGCATTGGACCCCATGACAGCCATGTTTGCAAGGCGTAATCCTCGGGTCACCACGCTGGCTTTGGCCTATAATGAAGCCATGACTATTGAGCAACAATTGACACCGCAAGGCTACGGGTTTACCTAGATGCCTATGTTGAGACAGGGTGCTCCATATGGTCAAGTTCCCCAGGCAAATCAACTCATGGCACCACAAATTCCAAGTATGAACGCCTTCCCATATCAGCAACCGTATCCACCAAAGACCCGCATATGCACCCATTCCAATCCAACCAATCACAGCCATTCCACCTGCTCCTCGCATTTTTGTAGAACATCAATCAACTACGCAGAAACTAGTCAAGTCAATCCTCAAGCCATAGTTCCCTGCTCTGAATCCAATCCCAATTCAAGGTATCAATCCATATGGGAATCCAATTCCTCATAACCCCACCCAAATGTGGAATCAAGACCCCATCAATTATGCAAATCCAATGGGGGTTAACAACAATGTGGTTCCACCGAAGGATGTCTTTTCGGAAGTCGAAGAGCTCAAGAAACTAGTGCATAAACTAAGTAATGACAGGGTTCAACAAAGAAGCATGAGTCCCGTGCCCCTCACCCAAGTCAGAATTTTAACAATAGAGGGAGGCACTGGAACACTAAGCCAAACAATGGGGGAGTTCCTGCTCCCATTGCTAATCAATTAGATGCTTCGCAGGCCCTAGCCAATCCAATTCTCTTTTGAATCTTTCAGATTTGGCATGGGAAAGAGGGTGCAAGTTACATAACACAAAAGAACACAATGAGAGGAATTGTCCCGAGATCGCTAGATACACTCATTGTCTTCAGGCACAAGTTGATGATTTGGAACCGGTATCAAATGAGGATCCATCGTATCGGCAAGATGAAAATATTATGGTGATGGAAACAATATATCACCAAGAGGGTGAGAGCGAGGAGGAAGAAGACGAAGTTTTGGAACAGGAGGTGCAAGCTTTTCGAGATTTCATAAAGGGGACTCATGGGTACCATTTGAGGAGTAAGTCTAAAGCCCCTAAAACCTCATCAACACCTCCAAACAGCTTCTATTCTTCCTCCAGTATACAAAGGCAAGTAACAACCCTCCCCTCCACTCGAAAGAGAAATGTCTAATGACGTCCGTAAGACAACAAATTCGAAAACCAAATTATGACGTAGTGGAGGATATGAAGAAGTCCAAATCTAGCCTTTCATTCCCGGACGCAGCTAAATTGCCCGGTCAAAAGGAGGCGTTGATAAGAGCTTTGAACTCACCCGATCCGATGTGGAAGGAAAAAAGAGCCGAATCCCATCTGATTTTGCGAAAGGAGAGAAGGGATGTCCCGCCATTCTTATTAACTCGAGAATTGCGGGTAAGAACTTGCATAACTCGTTTGGTAGACACAGGAGCCACGAGCAACCTCATGCCTACGGAGATATGTCAAATGCTGGGTCTACAACCGGTTTCATCCAAATGCACGGTCTTGCAATTGGACCGTTCGAGGTAAATGTAGTAGGGACCTTATATGATGTCAAGATTCAATTAAATTCTGAACCCTGTGGTCCAAAGAAAGTTGTAGACATTTTGGTGGTTAACATCCCAAGTAGGTATGGAATGTTACTTGCGAGAGATTGGATGAAAACGCTGAATGGCTATTTTGCAACAGATCGCTCGCATATGTGGCTGCCATGGAAGGGCATTGCTAACCAAATCGGAGTGGAAAACGAACCGAGGCTTAAGGAGATTATAACGGATTTTAACAAGCCGAATGAGGTTCAGTTTTCTCGAGCCGCACCTAGGGGTCTATGCTCTTGATGTTGAGAAAGCTACTGATGAACTTAAAGAAGAAGTGTGTCATGGTTATTCTTCTGAGAAGGATTACACGTGGTTGCTCAAGTTTGATGGATCAAAATCTAGACAGGGAGCAGGAGCTGGAGTCGAGCTCACTGGTCCAGGAGGTAAACCATTATTGGCTGCCTACAGACTGCAATTTCCTTGCACAAACAATGTGGTAGAATACGAAGCATTGATCTACGGTTTACGTCTAGCATTGAGCAAACATGTTAAATGCTTGAAGGTTTTGGGAGATTCTGAGTTGGTTGTCAAGCAAATCAAAGGACAATATACATGCCGCGACAAAAGACTGAGCCTTTATAGGACTAGGGTTATGGACCTCATGGAGGAGTTTGATGCATTCAACATAGCCCTTATTTCTAGGAGAGGAAATCGAATAGCAGACTCTCTTGCAGTCGCCGCGGGCATGTTAAACCCGGTGGATATAAAAAGATGTAAAAAGTTTTCCATTGAGCTGGTTCCTTGTCCATCAATACCTGATAATGTGAAGAATTTCCAGTGTTTTTGAGTGTGACAGTACATCTTCAAGTTTGTCACAAACTCGGGTATTTTTGAAAATCAGTGATCGATGAGGAACAAAGGTGGCAGGATGAAACAGAAGAAAGTGAAACCGCGTATCAATCCAACAAAATTCCTAAAGACGTGGTTTCATTAGAAAAGATGTTCAAAATGGAATGCAAGAACAAGAAAAGAAAAAGAGTCCCGCTCCCCAAAGATGCATGCGATTCAATTAACTGGGAGTGCAGATAATCCAAAGGAGGTGTACATAGCAAAGGCATGTACAGAGGAAGAAAGGAGCAATATAATACAGGCTTTGAAGCATTACATAGATTGTATTGCTTGGAACTACAATGAGCTGAAGACTTACAAACTGTAACATTATCACGCATACCATCCCTTTGAAGCCGGACTCCAAGCCTTTTAGGCAAAGACAACGAGTTGTTAACCCGCTATTGGAGCCTTTGATCGAAAAGGAGGTTAAAATATTATTGGAAGCGAAAATCATTTTTCCCGTTAGGCACTCAACCCGGGTGGCCAACCTCGCTCCAAAGAAGAAAAAAGAGTGGAGAGATTAGGTCGTGCATAGATTTTCGAAATCTTAATAAAGCCTCTCAAAAAGATAATTATCCATTACCATCAATCGATGAAATTCTCCAAATGGTAAATGGATCTGAAATGATGTCCTTTCTCGATGGATATTCTGGGTACAACCAAGTTCTTATACATCCAGATGACAGGATGAAAACAACCTTCACTACCAAGTGGGGGACATTTGCATATAAGAGAATGTCGTTCGGACTGTTAAACGCTGGTGCAACTTTTCAACGCGCCATGGATTACGCATTCAAAGGACTAATAGGCAAATGCATCATCGTGTATGTGGATGATATCCCAGTTTTCTCGAAGAAGAGAGAGGATCATGTTAAAGATTTGAAGAAAGTGCTTCAAAGATGCAGGGAACATGGAATTTCATTAAATCCCAAGAAATGCATTTTTGGAGTGACAGAAGGGAAACTGCTAGGTCACATTATTTCAAAGGAGGGAATATCCATCGACCCGTAAAGGATACAAGCTATCCAAGACCTACCTCTCCCGAGCAAAAAAAAGAATTGAGGTCTTTCTTTGGGCAAGTCAATTTTGTGAGGAAGTTCATTTCTAGCTTTGCTGAGATAGCTAAACCTCTAAACCAGATGCTCAAGAAAGATGTGGACGTAAGGTGGAACGAGGAAAGTAGAGTGGCTTTCCGTAATATCAAAGATGCCATTTCCAAAGCCCCGGTCTTGATAAGCCCAGACTATTCCAAGCCTTTTTACATTTATGCTTTTTCATCGAAACACTCCTTTGCGAGTGTCAACCCAAAAAGGTGAGGATAGTGCCGAAAAGCCCATTGCATTTTTAAGTGCCCCCTAAAAGATGCCCAATTAAGGTATTCAATCCTTGATAAGCAAATGTATGCACTTTTTAAAACCGTGAAAAAATTTAGGCACTACATCGTGCACAGCAGAATTATCGCCATCGTGCCCGATTCTGTTGTCAAGACCATGTTTTTACATAATGAACTAGGTGAGAAGAGAGGAAAATGGATTTCGACCATCCAAGAATTTGATCTCGAAATCCAACCAATGAAACTAGTTCGAGGACAAGGACTGGCAAAGGCGATCGCAGAAAATGATCCGCAAATAACAGTCAATGCTCAAATACGTAATACATGGCTAAGGAGGACCGGTATGTTGATATTGTGCAATTTTTATTGACCGGTAAGTGCCCTTCTAATTTGAATTCAACACAGAGGAGAGCTTTAAGGCTTAAATATGTTAACTATCTGATAAAGTCTGGTGTGCTTTACAAGAAAAATCATGAAGGTATCTACCTGAGATGCTTGAGCAAAGATGAAGCCGCCAGGGTGTTGCAAGAATTTCATGGCAAGCATGGAATTGGTCATGGTGCAGCCAATGCTACAAGACATCAAATCCTTGAGAGCAGGATATTACTGGCCTCATATATTCAAAGATGCACATGCTCATGTGCGATCTTGTCACATCTGTCAAGTGGCTGCAAATAGAGAAAGAAATGCAGCCATGCCGTTGCAACCTGTAGTTGAAACGAGACCGTTTGCACAGTGGGGACTGGATTTTATCGGGGTTATTAACCCAAATTCTTCTGACTCTCACAAATTCATTTTGACAGCTACAGACTATTGTACAAGGTGGACAGAGGCGATTCCTACTAAACATGCCACCACAGATGTTGTGATTAAATTTCTTGAGGATCAAATTATAACAAGATTTGGGATGCCCGACTCTATTGTCAGTGACAATGGTAAAGCTTTCATTTCCACACAATTTGCAGAGTGGGCATATGATAATAAAGTGAGCTTGAAATTTGCATCCAATTACTATCCTCAAGGAAATGGGTTGGCCGAGTCTTCAAATAAGAATTTGTTGAATACTATTAAGAAGTTGCTGGAAAAGAACCCTCGGACTGGCACAGTCAACTAAAGTTTGCCCTTTGGGCAGATAGGACCAGAGTGAAAGAATCCATAGGGAATACTCCCTATCATTTGGTCTATGGGCAAGACCCGATATTTCCAAAAAATTTGAAGTTGCAGACCTTACATTTCATACAAGAGTACTTGGGGACAGATGATCAAGTTGAAGCCAGGTTGAGCCAGTTGTTGCACCTTGATGAAAAGAGAGAAGAGGCCATGAATCACATGAATAAACACCAGGAAGTAATCAAGAGATGGTTTGACAGAAGGGCCAAAGTTAAATCATTCAGAATTTCAGATTTAGTATTACTATGGGACAAAAGACATGAGGAAAAAGGAAACCATCAAAAGTTTGATTGTCTTTGGTTAGGCCCATATCAGATTTCAGAGATTCTTGGGAAGAATACCTTCGAAGGCTAAAAACCTTAGAAGGGAAAGATTTCACGCCGCCGGTTAATGGGCAGATTTTAAAACATTATTTTAGCCCTTAGGTTGTGGGACTTTCATATCATTCTTTGATTTTGGTGGGATTTTCAGATCTTGTTTCATTGTTTAGGATTTTCAGATTTTGTTTGATTTAGGATTGTTAGCTTAGCTAGGATTTTGGTTGTGGATTTGATTTCAATTGACATGTTGTTAATTTTGAAAAAAAAAAAAATAAATAAATAAATTGAGATGCCAACTTATGCTTAAGGTTAGGAGAATATGAAATATTGGAATTATCTTGTAAAGGCTCCACCAAGTAACACAAGCATATTAAGTTATATTGTTTGATTTTGTGATACATGAAAGAATCAGTTTTGCATGACATATCATTTCATTTGCAAAGATAAGGCATTCATATTCCATCTCACCTCACATACATTTCATTTTAGTTACATATGCATCTTATGTACAAGCCATGAAAGTACGTCAAATTCTCTTAGGGTTATGTTATAACATAAATGTAAGTAGCTCCTAAGGTTGGAAACTGAGTCTTGAGATATCTAGAACCAAGCACGTCTCATAAATTAAAAAGGATCTTGAGCAAAATGATCAAAACCTAACTTGGAGGAAAAGGTTGAGCGAAAGAGTTATTCATGTCTATCCTATTATGCAACATGATCCTTAAAGCAGTGGTTTTAACCACTTCCATAAAGCCTAAAGCCTAAAATCATAGTAGTAAGGATAGGGTTAAATCCTCATCGAACTTAGGTTGAGGATCCAATTCCCCAAAGCTTTGATTTGACCCACATGGAGTAGTAAGGATAGGGTATAAATTCTCATCTTGGTTGGTTGAGAATCTGATTCCCCAAAGCTCTTATGTCTCATTTCATAATCAGTCTTGGATTGTAAGGATCGTACTATTTGTCCTCTCAAAGGATGGGTAGTCATCCCCAAGGTCTATTTTTTAGTTTAACAAAATTAATGATTTATATCTAAGGTTTGGATTGTAAGGATCGTACTACTTGTCCCTAACCAGGATGGGTAGTCATCCCCAAGGTCCAAGAAGTAAATAAATAAATAAATTTTTCCCATCTCATCTTTATTTTGGATTGTAAGGATCGTACTACTTGTCCTCTGCAAGGGATGGGTAGTCATCCCCAAGGTCCAAAGAAATGGAGATAAGTTTTGGATTGTGGGGTTAGATATGCCCATGCATGGCATCATGTCTTGCCTAAAAACAAGACCACTGATTGTCTAGAGGGTTAGACTAGCATGACCATTTCTTCCATAATTCGGTTTAATTATTTTGCTTAAAGTGAGGTAATGAACTCTAAATCAGAATAGTAAGGATAAGGTTAAACTCTCATCTCGGTTGGTTGGGAGTCTGATTCCCCAAAGTTCTGATTTCACATTCACTTGCACATGGGTTCTAGATAGTAGGGACTCATAACCAACTTTGGGATACAATAAGGTAATGAATTAGTGGATCCTAAGAGGGTTTGGCAATCTTGAATGCTTGTACATAGTATTAGAAGAAGTACCATGCCCTTTATGGAAGCAAGATCTCCTTGCACATTCATTAGGGTACACAAATCATTCACCATCCCATATATGCATTCATGCAAAACTGATAATGGAATGTTGATCAATTTCAAATGATAGGGAATGAAAACACATTGCACACACTGAGCTAATACTTGATGATTCTGATGATTCATGTACTTCTGATCTTTGGGCATTTGTTATTTTGCTTATGTGCTAACATGTATTTGCGAGTTTGTGATATGTTTCAAAGTTGGGTTCTTACTAAAATGCTCAAGAGCATTTGACAATAGAGTCGCCATTTGTTGTGGTTGATCCACAACACACCCCAAAATTGGGGACCCACCTTTTGCAAAGCTTGCAGAGAAGAATCTCGGTGACCCAGATGCTAAAATTGAAGAAAAGAGAAAAAAAATGCACAAGTGTAGAAAGGGGTCACGAAATCGCGACAGGTAGCGAAATCGCGACATGTCGCGAAATCGCGACATGTCGAAAATGCCGGTCAACGGCAACAAAATAAAAATGGTCACGATTTCGCGACGTGTTTCGGGAGGCGACGAAAGAAAAAGCGGTAGCGATATCGCGACAGAAAGCTGCATGAAGGTCCAAGGGGGAAAAACGTCGCGATATCGCGACAGTTTTGCCAAGACGTACGGATGATGAAAGGTGTCACGATTTCGCGACGCATTTTGGCATAGTTGTACGTTACAAGGAAGATGTCGCGAAATCGGACGGAAAATGAAAATCAGGCTCAGACAGAGAAACGGTAGCGATTTCGCTACGCCTTGCGGAAAGAAGACTCAAAGTTCAAAACGTAGCGATATCGCTACAAATTTCATAAAGCCAGGGTAGCGTAGCAAAGAAATTTATAGAGAGAGGGCTTGAAACAAAAATGGTAGCGAATCGCTACCATGTCACAAGGAGAAGGCTTGAAACGAAAGTGGTAGCGAATCGCTACCACATTTCAAAGGGACGCGGCAAGGCCAAGGTGGTAGCGATATCGCTACCACATTTTGAAAAGGGCTCAAAGTTAGAAAGTGGTAGCGATATCGCTACCATTCGAAGAGGAGGGCTCAAAATGTTAAAAGGGTAGCGATATCGCTACGAGAAGTTGCCGGAGGTAGACAAATGAAAAACGGTCGCGACATCGCTACGGGGAGCTGATGAAGGCGTACGGCCGGAAAGCATGTAGCGATATCGCGACATGTCACGATTTCGCGACATGTCGCCATATCGCGGCTAAGAAGATGAACAGGCGGACTTGCAGTTTTGTCAGGTTTTTTCGTAGGAAAGCGTTACAGGGGGCGTAGAAAATGCGTGACACGTGGCGTGCAGGTGTCAAACTTGCAGAGGCGTTACATGCAGAGATGAATTTCGAAGCGTTTTCAAATTTGAGCGTGAATCAAAGCGGGAAAAAGCAGGAATTTGAGGGGTCATGTGCAGGAAGGTGAAATGAAGCGACAGAGAAGATCGAAGAGCCACGTCAAACATTATAAGACCAGAATTGCAAATCGAAGAAGGGGTTGGAAATTGCCGAATACGGAGTTGCAGAGACGAGAGCTTTGTGCTATTCTGGGCCCGTACTTGGGCAATTTCCTTCTTTTTGTTCTGGGATTTTCTTTTACACCTGGAACATTTTTGAATGTAATCGAGATATCATTTAAATACAAAATACAGAGAGTTGGCATCTTATTGGATGAGAAAGAAGGAGTAACTTTTGCATGCATGATTTAACGTTTATATTTCCCTTCCATATTTCTTAGGTTTTTAGGTGAAGTTAATGCAAGATCTCTTGGTTGCTTCATGCGAATGCCTGTTTTCTGGAATTACCACATAAACCCTCGAGACTCGCACCTGGCCTATTTGGATTGTGTGAAAGTGCAGGTTCATTAGGTTAGGTTGCATGTAGAAAGCCTCAGTATCTTCGGTTTCATCAGATTAATGACAACTTTCTGACTGTAATTTATTTTACGTTTTTATTTATTTTGCCTTTGCTTTTCAAACCCATATTTTATTTTCAGCAGTTTAATTACCGTGTTTGAATAAATCACCGAAAATCCATCAGAATTAAAGGTTAAAACAGATTTTATTCATTTTGAGTCCATTGAAAGTTCAAAATTAATAAACCACAGTGCCCCTTGTTAACATCCACTTGCAAACCCTAAGGTGTTCTTAGCATTTCATTTTAAACAACATCCTTGATAATCAATAATTAGCATAATAAGAACCTTGGAGAAATCGTTTTTCTTTGCAAGCAGAGGATTTAGGACTCGGATCCTACAGGAGAGTGTGTTTTCACAATCGGGTTAAAACACCACTCAACAAGGTGCAAGACCTTCATACTAATAGGTAAGGAAGAGTCTTGCTCTTCCCATAAACCAAGGACCCCCTTTCAATATTATATATCTTTCCTCCCTAGAATATAAAATATCTAGGAAGAAACCTATGGGAAGAAAGGATAGACTCACTCCTAGATACTTTTATCTCCTATCAATCCATTTTTCATAGGCAAATACCCTAGTCAAACCCTATTAAATTTATCAATGACTACCTCATATTTGAGCTGTTGAGCAAGGTGCAGCAACAGTATTGTCATTGTTGTCAACACAGTCAGATAGATCTGTTGATGCAAGTGGATAGGAAGTTCAAAAGCTATTCAGATGCAGAAGACAGGAGTTCAAAGGTCATTCAGAGTATGTACAGTGATTTTCCAAGAAGACCGAAGTGCCCCATTTGCAAAAGATCAAAGAAAAAGACAAGTAAGAAAAGTGTCACGATATCGCGACATAAACAACAGGCAAGAAAATTGTCGTGATATCGCGACATGTTGGAAGAGAGAGAAGAAGCAAGAAAAACTATCACGATTTCGTGACATGTTGGAAGAGAGAGAAGAAGCAGGAAAAACTGTCACGATTTCACGACATGTTGGAAGAGAGAGAAGAAGCAAGAAAAACTGTCACGATTTCGCGACATGTTGGAAGAGAGAGAAGAAGCAAGAAAAACTGTCACGATTTCGTGACATGTTGGAAGAGAAAGAGAAAGCAGGAAAAACTGTCATGATTTCGTGACATGTTGGAAGAGAAAGAGACAAGCAGGAAAAACTGTCACGATTTCATGACATGTTGGAAGAGAAAGAGACAAGTGGAAAAACTGTCATGATTTCGTGACATGTTCGGAGAGAAAGCGCAAGCAAGCAAAACTGTCATGATTTCACGACATGTTCGGAGAGAAAGTGCAAGCAAGAAAAACTATCACGATTTCGTGACATGTTCGGAGAGAAAGCGCAAGCAAGCAAAACTATCATGATTTCACGACATGTTCGGAGAGAAAGTGCAAGTAAGAAAAATTGTCATGATTTCATGACATATTGCAAGAGAGAGAGTCCAAAAGAAAAAGTGTCACGATTTCACGACATATTGAAAGAGAAAGAGCAAAGGAGAGAAAGTGTCGTGATATCGCGACATGTCACGTTTTCACGACCCGAAGGCAAGAGAAAGAGCAAAGGAGAGAAAGTGTCACGATATCGCGACATGTCATGTTTTCGTGACCCGAAGGCAAGAGAAAGAGCAAAGGAGAGAAAGTGTCACGATATCGCTACATGTCACATTTTCATGACTAAATGAGAAGAGAGAAAGTAAGAAGGCATAAGTGTCGTGATATCACGACAAAAGTAAAGAGGAAGAGTATGAAGGTGAAAGTGTCACGATTTCGCGACATGTCGTGTTTTCATGGGTACAAGCCAGGGAAAGAGGCAAGGAGGTGAAAGTGTCACGATTTCATGACATGCTGTGTTTTTGCGAGTACAAGCCAAGAAAAGAGGCAAGGAGGCGAAAGTGTCACGATTTCATGACATGCTATGTTTTCATGGGTACAAGCCAAGAAAAGAGGCAAGGAGGTGAAAGTGTCACGATTTCGTGACATGCTATGTTTTCATGGGTACAAGCCAAGAAAAGAGGTAAGGAGGCAAAAGTGTCACGATTTCGCGACATGCTGTGTTTTCATAGGTACAAGCCAAGAAAAGAGGCAAGGAGGCGAAAGTGTCACGATATCACGACATGTTGTGTTTTCACGGGTGCCAGCCAAGAAAATAAGTACGGAGGCAAAAGTGACGTGATATCGTGACATGCTGAGTTTTCATGGTCCAATGCAAAGAGAAAGAGAGAGAAAGCAAAAGTGTCACGATATCGTGACATGTTGTATTTTCGAGGGCCAAAGCAAGGAGAAAGAGAGAGAAGGGGAAAGTGTCGCGATATCATGACATGTATTTTTACAGTTGAGTTGAAGCCAACAAAGACTGATGACAACTGACTACAATTAGGGTTTTCAATTTGCATGAAAGTTGACTAAGATTAGGTTTTACAGCCGACTAAGATTAGGGTTTTTCCATGAAAAATATATGTTATAAAAGGAGGGCTATTTGGAGAATTGAGATGAAATGAATGTGTCGTCGAATATGCATCGAAGTGTGAAATGTGGCCGTAAGAGCGCAGAAAGCGCAGAAGTGGCGAGATGATGGCTAAGTGCGCAAAGTGAGCGAAGAAGTCATGTCGAATTGTCTAAGTGCGTCTATGATTGCGAAGAGAAATTAGAAGGAGTAGAGTGCACAAAAGGGAGAAGACGATCATGAAGTTGGACTGCAACGAAGCAGAGTGTGCGAAGTGTTTGCGAAGAAAGAGCAGAGTGTGCAGAGAATGCAAAGGTGAAGAAGACCAGTCAGGGTCTTGCAAAAGCAAAGGTATCTTACTATCAAACTCATAGATTCAAAATTGAAGTCCAGGTTGTAGCTTGGCATCAGGGGTAGGTGCTCCTTCCTAGTAGGTGTTGGTAAATCAGGGGTTGGTGCTCCTTTCTATTGGTATAGATAAATCAGGGGTTGGTGCTCCTTCTAGTGGATGCTGGTAAATTGATTGTAAAGTTGGTGCTTTGCAAAGGCTAGATTTGGATGGTAGTCCAAGCAGTCATTCTTGAGGAGTAGCCAATTTGGTGAACCTCATTAAAATCTTGTGTTGTGTGATGTTCTCTTGTGATACTTGCTTTATCTGGTTTTAAGGTTTCATCATTTTAGTTTTAAGAGCTGTGAATTCAAGTTTAAAAGAGCTACACTGATTCACCCCCCTCTCAGTGCCATTGTAAGACTAACAATTGGTATCGGAGCCAAGTTCCCTTCTCAGGCTAAATCAGTCGGGGTTGATCTTGGATTAGTACACAATGGGTAAGAAGAATAGATCCTCCTCCAAAAGGGCATCTCAATCAGCTTCAGTTCCTGTGGAAGAGAAAATTGAACCTAAAAAGGTTGAAGACTTCTCATCAAACAAAGCACCTTTGTTTGATGAAACTAATTACGCGATCTAGAGAATCAGGATGCAGACATATCTTTGTGCTTTGGGATACGACATCTGGGATTCAGTAGACAGTGAATACACAATACCCATCACTCCTCCAACCGATGTTGCCGATAAGAATCTGTTTGAGAATGACTCAAAAGCAAAGAATGCTATCAGGTGCGGATTAGTAGACAGTGAACTGGTAAAGATCATGAGTTGTAAAATGGCAAAAGAAATATGGGACAAACTGAGGAGCATTCATGAAGGAGATGATGAGAACATAGAGGCATATATGTTGAGAGTTAATGAAGTCCTAGAGGATGATTCTAAGAAAGAAACAGGTGGAGGTCTTTTCATGACACTCGAAGAAGAAATAGAAAAAGAACAGGAATGTGATGAAGAATAAATTGATGCAGAAATAAAGTTGAAAGAGGAATTAATTGCAGCTCTAGATGAATTGAAGATAGAAAGAAAAAGGAATAAGGAAATCTCAAGAAATCTTGAGGATGCAAATGAAATAATAACCAATTTGAAAGTACAGGTAGAAGAATTCAAAAGGATTGAAGAAACTCTCAGGTCACAGATCAATGAGAAAGAGATTGGTTGTTGCAAACAAGAGGAAGAGATTGTCTTATTGAAGAAACAACTAGAAGAGGCCAATACAAATCTCAAATTTGAGAAGAGCACAGAGTTTTTGGATAAAATGATAAGCCAACAAAGAAGCTCCACGGATAAGCGTGGTCTTGGATATGAAGTTGAACAACCTTCATCTTCCAACTCTGCAAAGAAGAAGAAGTTCACTGTTGAAGGATCAAAGCAAGAAAAGGTTGAAGCTGAATTTTCAAAAGGAAGAACATATCAAAGGAGATCTACAACAAAGCAACCACAAAAAAAGAGGTTCTATCACTCTCACTCTATTCATAATAATACTTTTAATGGCTATTGTTTCAAATGCAACCAGTATGGTCACAAGGCAATTTATTGTGGATTGAATAATAAATCAAAGAGTTATGCTGGTAGAAATACTTCTACGTTTCTGAGTGAACAATATGTACAATGCTTTCAATGTAATGGTCATGGGCACATAGCAAAGTTTTGTCCAAGCATTTTTGTATCTAATCTAAGGCAAAATAGTAGATTTCATCAGACGCAAAGAACGCAACACATACAGGGAATAAATCAGGTACATAAAAGAAAGGAAAATAATCATTCATCAAGGATGCACAAGAGACAACCACACAAGAGAAATGTTTGAGTTCATGAAAAGATGCAAAATAGGGATGCAGTTGAAAAATCCAAGCCCGAGTTCAAAATGGTTTGGAGAAAGATAGAAGAAAGGAAATCGTGTCTCCTTGGACTGAAGGAGACTACTCCACTATTACATTAAGCAACTCCAGGTAGCACATCCTTAGGGGGAGCAATCTTGAAGTTTCATTTTAATGCTCCTATGTATTTGTTTGATTACCTGAGGATGAAAGGCAAGTAGTCAGGGAAGTTGTTGTATAGTTGTCGAGGTGTGTTTTCAGTTCATGTAGTTTGTGGAAGTGCCGTGAAGGGTGATGTTTAATTAAGAGTTGTCATTTTTTGGTAGTATTGCTATAAGTCATTGTTATACTGGTGATGGTTCTTACTGCCACTGCTCAAAGTTAAAGCTTATAACAGTTCAGATAATTTGGTTAGTGAAAGAATGTTGCCCTAGCCGCATATATGTGTTTCGATAAAAGCAATATGTATTTGAACTACACATTGACGTGAAGATTGTTAGATCTATTATGATGCTGTGGTGAAAAAAATATTTGAAGTCTGATCATTGATTCATGTTTAGCTCATCAAGATGAGCAACTTTGCTTTGTGAATCATACCTATCCGAGGTCCAGAAGTATGAGTTTGAGTAAGGTGCATTATAGTTGGCCATGAAGTGTTTAACAAAATATTGTCTTCTGATTCGAACAGTTGAAAGTAAGGTGTGACCAGCGGTGACTGTAGAAAACATAGACCAAGTTGAAAATGTTAAAAGGGATTTGGTTGGTGTTGTGATACAGTGTTTGATGCTTGCACAGAGTTGGCAGTAAATTTGCAGTGTCGGTACACTGTTGGACAAAAGTTGGTACAAGTGTGAGTTACTTGTAAATTTTGTTGACAGATGTGAAATCAGCGTTTTGAATGGGAAGCTTGAAGAAGAGGTTTATATTGAGCAGCCAGATGGTTTCTAGCTTGGTGATGATCCCAACTTGGTTTGTAAGTTGAAGAAATATGGCTTGAAACAGGAACCCCGAGCATGATATGCAAGGCTAGACAACTATCTCACTCAACAAAGGTTTAAGAAAGATGATATCATATTTGGCAGCAGCAAAGATGAATCGTATAAAGATTTAGCAAATAAGAAGCTAAAAGATCTTGAAATGTCAATGATTGGGTGCAAGTTGAGTAAGAATGATAAATCTCCACCTGTTGATCAAATCATGTACAGATCTATGATTGGAAGCTTATTGTACCTGACAGCCACCAGACCAGATATTTTGTAGGCAGTATGCATAGTAGTACGATTTTAGGTCAATCCCAAGGAGACTCATGTGACAACATTATGGTGGTTGATTTCTGAAATATCCTTGGAGGGAAAATGATTGTCTGTGGTTTCTTTTTCGAAAGTGGTTGGTTGAATGCATCAAGGTTTTCTGAATTGAGAGTTGTGTTTAAACCTTGTGTTTTAAGCATAGTGGTTGAAGCCCATTGGTTGTGAAAGAACTTGAGTTAGAAAATGAGTATCATTGTTATGTGATATCTGTGGTTGAGCATTGTTGGAAATATTTGAGTTGGTTGATACATACTTGGACTAGGGTTGTGTGAGAGAGAGTTGTCCCTTGTGATGATTGGTTGAGTTGATTTGATTAAGCCTAGTCAAGTTATGTGTGAAGTGATTTTTTAAAAGTTCTATGAAATAAATTATCCCATCATTCTATGCTGAGTTGAGATTGATATTAGAACATATTGAGTCTCTAACAATTCTCTTTATGCTTCTTTGAAGTGGATTTGATTTGAGATAGCCATTCATTGTTGAGTTCATTCTGAGTACTACTTGAGCATGATTGATTGAGCCTTTGAGAAGGCCTTTGGGAAATATTTGAGGACAATGCTGGGACAGATTTGAGGACAGTGTTGGGACAGATTTCTAGAGCATATTTGGACAAGTTCTATGTGAGCTTGTTATACAACATTGGACAAGTTCTATGTGAGTTGGTTAAGCAGGTTCTGTGTGAGCCTGAGCAGGTTTTTAGTGAGCCTATTAATAGAGTTTTGGAGGTGATAGAATACAAAGGATAGAGTCTCAATGGATAGAGATCCAGCAGCCAACACAGTTGAAGATAGATCTGAGTGAGGATTCTTCAAGTGGAGAGAGGTCCACCAGTCAGTGCAGCAGAGAGACAAAGTCTTCTATAATATCACAAGGGTACTATGGAGTATGGGTTATGATATCCAAAAGATGCAGATTGGGCAGGATGTGTAGATGACAAAAAGAGTACCAATGGAGGTGCATTCTATCTTGGAGACAGATTGGTCACGTAGAACAGTAAGAAACAAGAGTCAGTTTCCTTATCCACAGTAGAGGCAGAATATATTGCAGTGACAGCGTGTTGTACGTAGGAGAAAGTTGCAAAAAGTGAGGTTAAGTTGGATTTTTATTCCAACAATAGATTGTGGAGTGGTCACGTTTCCCAAGAATTGACTAGCTACAGGGATCACATTCTCAGGGGGAGCATTCAAGTATTTGTTTCTCTTTTTGCTCATGTTCATGATTTTTGCTAAGTGTAATAAATTTTGCTTGAGAATGTTGTGCATGGACTCAGGGGGAGTCTGCAATAGCCCTTTGGTATTATTGTCAAATGGGGAGAAGAATTATAGGAATTTGCACATGTGTTTCCAACAATTCCAAAGGGGGAGATTGTTGAGCAAGGTGCAGCAATAGTATTGTCATTGTTGTCAACACAGTCAGATAGATCTATTGATGCAAGTGGACAGGAAGTTCAAAAGCTATTCAGATGCAGAAGACAGGAGTTCAAAGGTCATTCAGAGTATGTACAATGATTTTCCAAGAAGACCAAAGTGCCCCATTTGCAAAAGATCAAAGAAAAAGACAAGTAAGAAAAGTGTCACGATATCGTGACATAAACAGCAGGCAAGAAAACTGTCACGATATCGCGACATGTTGGAAGAGAGAGAAGAAGTAGGAAAAACTATCATGATTTCATGACATGTTGGAAGAGAGAGAAGAAGCAGGAAAAACTATCACGATTTTGTGACATGTTGGAAGAGAGAGAAGAAGCAGGAAAAACTATCACGATTTCGCGACATGTTGGAAGAGAGAGAAGAAGCAAGAAAAACTGTCACGATTTCGCGACATGTTGGAAGAGAGAGAAGAAGCAGGAAAAACTGTCACAATTTCATGACATGTTGGAAGAGAAATAGAAAATAGGAAAAACTGTCGCGATTTCGTGACATGTTGGAAGAGAAAGAAAAGAGGAAAAACTGTCACGATTTCGTGACATGTTGGAAGAGAAAAAGACAAGCAGGAAAAACTGTCACGATTTCATGACATGTTCGGAGAGAAAGCGCAAGCAAGAAAAACTATCATGATTTCGTGACATATTGGAAGAGAGAAAGCGCAAGAAGAAAAAGTGTCACGATTTCGTGACATGTTTGGAAGAGAGAATGGCAAGTAGAAAAAGTGTCACGATTTCGTGACATATTGCAAGAGAGAGAGTCCAAAAGAAAAAGTGTCATGATTTTGTGACATATTGCAAGAGAAAGAGCAAAGGAGAGAAAGTGTCGCGATATCGTGACATGTCACGTTTTCATGACCCGAAGGCAAGAGAAAGAGCAAAGGAGAGAAAGTGTCGCGATATCGCGACATGTCACGTTTTTGCGACCCGAAGGCAAGAGAAAGAGCAAAGGAGAGAAAGTGTCACGATATCGCGACATGTCGCATTTTCGCGACTAAAGGAGAAGAGAGAAAGTAAGAAGGCATAAGTGTCGCGATATCGTGACAAAAGTAAAGAGGAAGAGTACGAAGGTGAAAGTGTCACGATTTTGTGACATGCTGTGTTTTTGTAGGTACAAGCCAAGGAAAGAGGCAAGGAGGCAAAAGTGTCATGATTTCGTGACATGCTATGTTTTCATGGGTACAAGCCAAGAAAAGAGGCAAGGAAGTGACAGTGTCATGATTTTGTGACATGTGTTTTCGTAGGTACAAGCCAAGAAAAGAGGCAAGGAGGCGAAAGTGTCACGATTTCACGACATGCTATGTTTTCACGGGTACAAGCCAAGAAAAGAGGCAAGGAGGTGAAAGTGTCACGATTTCATGACATGTGTTTTTGTAGGTACAAGCCAAGAAAAGAGGCAAGGAGGCAAAAGTGTCATGATATCGTGACATGTTGTGTTTTCACGAGTGCCAACCAAGAAAAGAAGTATGGAGGTGAAAGTGTCGCGATATCGCGACATGTTGAGTTTTCATGCAGTCCAATGCAAAGAGAAAGAGAGAGAAAGAGAAAGTGTCACGATATCGCGACATGTTGTATTTTCATGACCCAAAGGCAAGAGAAAGAGCAAAGGAGAGAAAGTGTCATGATATCGCGACATGTTGTGTTTTCATGACCCGAAGGCAAGAGAAAGAGCAAAGGAGAGAAAGTGTCATGATATCGCGACATGTCGCATTTTCATGACTAAAGGAGAAGAGAGAAAGTAAGAAGGCAGAAGTGTCATGATATCATGACAAAAGTAAATAGGAAGAGTACGAAGGCGAAAGTGTCATGATTTTGCGACATGCTATGTGGTACAAGCCAGGGAAAGAGGCAAGGAGGCAAAAGTGTCACGATTTTGTGACATGTGTTTTTGCGGGTACAAGCCAAGAAAAAAGGCAAGGAGGCAAAAGTGTCACGATTTCATGACATGCTGTGTTTTCACGGGTACAAGCCAAGAAAAGAAGCAAGGAGGCAAAAGTGTCGCAATTTTGCGACATGCTATGTTTTTGTGGGTACAAGCCAAGAAAAGAGGCAAGGAGGCGAAAGTGTCACGATTTCACAACATGCTATGTTTTCATAGGTACAAGCCAAGAAAATAGGCAAGGAGGTGAAAGTGTTGCGATATCGTGAGATGTGTTTTCGTGGGTGCCAGCCAAGAAAAGAAGTACGAAGGCGAAAGTGTCACGATATCGCGACATGTTGAGTTTTCGAGGTCCAATGCAAAGATAAAGAGAGAGAAAGTGAAAGTGTCATGATATCACGACATGTATTTTTGGGGGCCAAAGCAAGGAGAAAGAGAGAGAAGGTGAAAGTGTCATGATATCGTGACATGTATTTCCGCGGTTGAGTTGAAGCCAACAAATACTGATGACAACCGACTACAATTAGGGTTTTTAGTTTGCATGAAAGCCAACTAAGATTAGGTTTTACAGCCGACTAAGATTAGGGTTTTTCCATGAAAAATATTTGTTATAAAAGGAGGGCTATTTGGAGAATTGAGATGAAATGAATGTGTCGTCGAATATGCGTCGAAGTGTGAAATGTGGCCGTAAGAGTGTAGAAAGCAAAAAAGCGGCAAGATGATGGCTAAGTGCGTAAAGTGAGCGAAGAAGTCGTGTCGAAGTGTCTAAGTGCATCTGTGATTGCGAAGAGAAAGCAGAAGAAGCAAAGTGTGCAGAAGGGAGAAGACGATCGTGAAGTTGGACTATAGCGAAGCAGATTGTGCGAAGTGTTTGTGAAGAAAGAGCAGAGTGTGCAGAGAGTGCAAAGGTGAAGAAGACCAGTCAGGGTCTTGCAAAATCAAAGGTATCTTACTATCAAACTCATAGATTCAAAATTGAAGTCTAGGTTGCTGCTTGGCATCAGGGGTAGGTGCTCCTTCTAGTAGGTGCTGGTAAATTAGGGGTTGGTGCTCCTTTCTGTTGGTACAAATAAATCAAGGGTTGGTGCTCCTTCCAATGCATGCTGGTAAATTTATTGTAAAGTTGGTGCTTTGCAAAGGCTGGATTTGGATGGTAGTCCAAGCAGTCATTCTTGAGGAGTAGCCAATTTGATGAACCTCGTTAAAATCTTGTGTTATGTGATGTTCTCTTGTGTTACTTTCTTTATCTGGTTTTAAAGTTTCATCATTTCAATTTTAAGAGCTATGAATTTAAGTTTAAAAGAGCTACACTGATTCACCCCCCCCTCTCAGTGCCATTGTAAGACTAACATGAGCAATAAGGATTATTGCTCTATGAGGTCCTACCTAACCTCTACTACTAGGGATGATTCCAATTATTTAGTTATAAACTATTCCATGGAAATGAAACTATAGTTCAATATTTAATAAAATTTATCAGTATATCCTATAGCAATTATATTATTTGAAAATAAACCTACAATAATTTGTATGCAGAACTTCTAATATAATGAAGGGATAGATGAAACTAGCTAAAAAAATCTATGCCTAGATAGGATTTCTTGCCTCACTAATATCCTAGCCCTTCATTCCTCCTCCCATCATCTGAACCCTAGATGATAGATATTTTCAATTCCATTTCTTGTGGCTTGAAAAATCATCATTGCCCTTGTTTCTTATGGTTGACTTCATATATTTGTATCTCCCTCAATACTACTTGGATTACCTCATATGACCACTTATTTTAAATATCTTTAAATTCCACACTAATTGGTCCAAGAATCATTTGAATCAGACAACACTTCGCAAAGAATGGCTTCTAAAAGATTATACATTTTTCTAGAAGAATTGCCCTAACATTGTCCTTGTTCTTGATAATTATCTTCACATGGTTGTATCTCCCTCAATAATACTTGTATTCTTTTGCAACACCACTCATTTCAAAGTTCTTCAAGTTCCACATAAAATGGCACAAGAATCATCTAAATAGGACAACACTATGCAAATTTATGACTCCTACAAGATGAGTCAATTTTTGAAAAAAATTGCCCTAGCTCTACCAATTCATAATTTCTTCATTCAAGTGATATATGTGTTATTTTCCAATCATCTTGATATTTATTTGGATATGTACCTTTGTACTAAAGGTGTATTAATACACTACCCCAACCATTCCATTATACAATAAATATCATTCATTTATTTTTTAATGATATGCTAGGTGTTTAAGAGAAATTATGTATTTTTGTCACTTTCATTCATTGGCTTAATTTAACTAATATGTGGACTGACTTTATTTATTTCTCTGTATTCTATAATTTTACATGGTATTAGAGAAGGTGTGAATATATGTTAATTTGATACATTTTTCAAAACTTGGTGGTAAAAGATATTATAGTGGTGCATTTTTCAAAGAAGTGATTATGATTATAAGGGTAAAAAGAAACTTTTCTTTTAATTTTTATTCTTAAAATAATCTTGTAATTAAAATTAAGCCTTAACCTTGAATTAATCTTAATTTAAAGACTTGAAAATCAATAATTCAAATTTGAAAAGCATTGCACATTATAGCCAATCATTAAAACTACTATAAAATAATTTTGATAGAAAAAAAAAAATCAAATACCCAAATGCACAACAAGGCTTTCATCCAAAATTTTACATCAGAGAAAAATTATCCTAAATTTGCTTTTCTAATGCAAGGAAATAGGAATCTGTGACTTTCTTATCAGTCACTACATATAGGAGTTAGATTTTTTGACATCAATATGGAGTATACGATAGATATCTTCCCTAGTTTTTTGTGTCCACCATCATGGAGGATATCCATAATAACGTAGATCCCCACGGTCTAAAGCCCAATTTTTTATAGCATCAGTGATCTTATTTTGTTCTTGAGGAGTGTAAATAAACTCTATTATTCTAAATCTATACTGAAGCATATGTGTCTTATCAATCTCCCTTTGTAACTTTCAATCCTAAGAGGAGGTCCTTGGAGGAATCTTTAGCCAATTAACGGTTACTTATAAGTCTAATTCTACCTATACTATAGACTATCCAACCTTAACAGCTTCCTAAAGGCCATGAAGGATAGGATATGATTTTTCTAGATTTTTAGGGAGGATACCAAGATTATCTGTAAAAAGAAAAGCAATAGTACCATCTAAGAATATTATTATGATTCCCATGCTTGCCCTTCCTGGATTACCTCTTGATGCACCATTAATGTTGATATTCCCCATACCTCTAGGAGGGGCTTGACATAGATGCCCATCTAAATATTAATTTGTAGCGACCCGGGACGCACGCACCGCTCTTTTTATGCTACTTGCAATGTTATTAAAAACCCAAGATGAAATGGAAGACAATGAAAAGCATATAACACGGAAATAACAAATATGGATCTCTTTATTCGTATTGAAACCCGGTTACATGTCGGTCCCTCTTAGGGATACCCATTTCGATACAATAAGGTTACAAATAGGCAAAGAGTGCCTCTTTCACGAAGAGGTGGTGCGCTTTCAAAAAGCTTCCTGGTTCCGCACACGAAAATGTATGAGGGCTTACAGATGCCTCCTTCTCTAGGTCTATTTCCTAGAGGGATCCCTTTTGCTCTCGTATGTTGCAGATTCCGTCCGATGAACCTGTGGCCCTGTAAGCAATGAAACAACAACACACGCTTAGATGTCCGAGAATGCCTCCCCGGATGAGGTTGTTAGCAATGGATATAACAAATGAAAGCAAGTGCAAATTAGACTAATGCTATGAATGCGAATGAATGAAATGATGCTATGCTAATGATATGCTAAAATAATGAATCTAATGTCTAAAACCCTAAGCTAAGCCTACGGGCCACTGTCCAAGACAACGGACCGCTAAAGTGACTCTCATCCTCTTTGCTCCAAAGCTATGGATCAAAGCTTGTATTCGATGTTGAAATAATGGTTGCTATGCTCTCCAATCTATCAGGGCTTCACCATACACGTGATCTCCAAGGGAACTCTCCAAGTCTCGAAAGCTCTCCTCAATGACCAAGATTGATGGATAAAATATTGATGATCTCTTGGTGCTCTTAGGCTTGCACCTTTTATAGTGTGAAACCCTAGGTCTATGTCCAAGCCCTAGGAATGAATTTCTCATGCGTAGTGCAAGTTAGCATGAGAGGCTTTTTGTCTTTTCTATGTTTGGAGGCCAATTAACTAAAATATAACTACCAACTTGAGTCTCCTATGCGAACTGGTCATTAGCATGAGAAGCTTTTATCCTTTGTTTATGTTTGGAGGCTAGTTAACTAAAGTCTAAATGCAAACTCAAGTCTCCTATGTGAACTGGTCATGAAAAGGAATGCAAAGTTACTCCCGCTCACCTTTATTGCATGCAGACTACCACTTCCACCCATGATTAGGCATATTTGTTGATAAAACTACTTTTAGGGTTTAGTCATTATCATCTATAGTGACTAAGATCTAGCCACTATCATCTATAGTGACTAAGGTCTGGCCACTCTAGGCTTGAGCGGCTAGGATCTGGTCACTCTTGGCTTGAGCGGCTAGGCTTGGATGGCTTGAAAAGGCCCCAAATGAGTGGTGAGAACCACTATTAATGCTTGGAAAGTCCAATATTATGTCATATGATCTTATGAATGTGTCTATGTGAGTAGCTCCCCTAAGCATGACATGATTTAGGTGTCTACAGATACCCCTTTTTGTGATGCACTATGTGGAAAACACAATGTTGAGCAAAAATATAGACTGATCTATTTGTAGGGTGTATGGTGATCAATGGTCTGATCAATGTTGGATGGCCCAATCATGCAAGATGGTATGCATCCCTTGAATCATTGCCTCAATATTCGGAGGACTTAGCTCAATGGCTTGGGCATGTTAAATTGCACTCATTCCTCAAACTCAATCGGGTAGCTTCAACTGCTACAATAATTCTGATCGATAGGAGAGCTACAATTGAAGATGTCATGTCTGCTTACGTTCCCAAAAAACAAGGGAAATTTGTGATTGTTGTATGCAATGATTCATAGGATGAACATGATTTTGTTATGATCGAGTGATATTTTGTTGATTTTGATTATGATTATGTTGAAGTTTTGAACTACTTCCTCACACAATGGATTGGTGAAGAAATGACAATGAATGAAGTGACAAGTCGCTTGACCAATATGACTAATCTGGTTCCTTTCTAGCATTTGTTGCTTTTAATGGGCAATCCCACATCCAAGTGTGATTCCAATTGTTTATGATAATCATCTATCCCTATCCCGAGGAGCGGTCCAGCTATCAATAGCTTTCTTAGGGAGTTAGGATGAGTGATTCTATTTATGTTCATATTGTATCACTTTGGCTTAATGTTTTTGGTATCATAGGGGAATTAGGATGATCCTTTCGCACCCGTGGAGCAGTTCGACCATCTTGGTCTTCTTCGGGATTGAAGGGTGGCACATCGTAATTCCAAAATGAAATGTTTTTGCCCCAAGTGGCCTTATGGTAACCTACTCATCTCATCAAAATGCATGGAGTGTGAATCGTTGCAATCATCGAGTGGATAGAGCAAGTAACTAGGTACGAGGCCTACTTGAGATTATGCTTTTATGTAATTTTTTGTTATTTTGGTCATTAAGATGACTTCAATTCATCAAAATGTGTTTATTTAATGTTTTTGTCATCCCTCCATGGAAGGAATTTTCTTGTTTTTATCTATGGAGCAGGTCATTGTCAGGTCCAACGGCCTCTGAGTTTCTCCTGTGGTCGTTGTCGCCTTGAGCGGCCATGAAGTTTGGGCCACGACATCAGCAGCAGCCAAGGCATAATTTAAAAATATAAAAATGTGTTTTTTAGGGTTTTGACCTATCACTTTCATTTGTTGTCAATCCACTTTTTAGAGCTCTGGTGAGATGACAGTTGCAATTTCTGAAGCTACCTGCATCGAGGACATGGCTGCATAGGGTGAGACATCAGCTGCTAGAGGAGCCAGAGCTTCTCGGGTATTTTATTTTTTAAACCCTAACCTCTTTTCCTTTTTTGGGTAAAACTGAACCTCACTAAGTAATTGGCAAATGAACCTCACTAAACCTATTGGTAATGAATGAAATCCGTAGTTAGGCTTAGTTTAGGTTTTTAAGTGGTGGGTTGGTCCCCATTTTGTTATTTTTCATTTTTTTTTAATTTTATGGCCTAGGGTTCATGGGTTTGTCATGTCACCCTTCGGCCCTACTGTCGCTCAGAGCGGTAGAAATTTGGCCATTGTCACTTAGAGCGGCTAAGTTTGAACCCCAATGGTCAAAAATTTGACCATTGGGATTTGCGTTGCTGTCTCTAGTAGCCAGATTCTACAGCTTCAACATATAATCCCCTTAGCCATTTTTTGCATAATTTTTTCTTTTTATTGGATTTTTGAGATAGTTTTTTATTTTTTTAAAATTTTGAACTACTCTTTAGCCTGTATTGCACTGTAGTTATGTTTCATCTTTCTTTTGCTTTGTTTAGATCCTTACTACTCGGGCTCGGGACCCGAGGCTCATGAGTGACCTCCTACCTCTTCTGGATGACATGGATTGGAGGTGGCTTAAGGCTCATGGGCTCCAGTATGTTACCAGATTACCTCACCTTATGTCGAACAGGCTTACCTTATGACTTTGGCCCATCGTTGGGACCCTCGGACTAATACCTTCCACCTCCCGATCGATGAGATGACCATTACACCAGAGGATGTGTACAAGATCTTTTAGATCCCTTTTGATGGGGTGGCTATTGTTTCTTCGACCACTAATGCTAAGGTGGTCATCTTCACTCGAGTGTTTGGGAGGTATTCTGAGGATGCTCTCAAGGACAACAAGTCTAGAGGAGTGTCTATCATCCACTGGTACCGAGAGCATGTTTTCATAGCGAGGCATGTGGTGTTGTTGATGGTCATCAACAATGTCCTTATCCTAGATTGTTCAGGCTTGAGGTTCCCTTGGAACCTCCTTGCGATGGTTCAGGACCTGATAGACAATGAGGAGCCTATCATATATGCATGGGGTAGGTCTCTATTGGCTCAATGTTATGATGAGTTGTACCACATCCATCAAAGGGGTCATGTCAGCATCACCTATAGTTGGCTTTTACAGGTCTAGGGATGGGAGCACATTAGGGTAGATCACCCTAAGGGGCTTCCTATTGAGATCATAGCTATGGATAGGAGGATGCAGTGCTATGATGCTAGATGGGCCAGAGAGAGCGAGGAGTGCAAGAGCCACACTTTTGTAGGGGAGCTGACTCATTACACTGATACTTTCACTAGACTCCGAGATGGAGATATCATATGGCACCCGTATCATGAGTGTCCTACTTGGGATGACCCTAACAACTTTACTACTAGGATGCGGTATGAGCGATGGCTCATTGGCCACAAGGTTAACATCCAAGAGCACTTCTTCTACTCTCAAGTTCTTCATCAATATGGGTTGTAGTAGGATGTGCCACTAGTACCATTTTTGTATAGGCGCATCGGAGAGAGAGACCTCCCTCCCCGATAGGTTACAGAGCTAGCTGATGAGGAGGATGCCCCAACTATTGATCCTAGAGTAGCTAGTGGAGTTACAGAGGCATTTGCATGATGGTGGGGTGACCTGATGTGGTATGGTGAGGGTAGTCTAGACCGAGAGGATGATGGCAGAGATGGGGCAGATCCAACGAGGTGTAAGGTTCATGCTAGGACTATGGTATGGGGCCAGTAGGTAGAGCAGGTAGCAATGGAGGAGCAGGAGGCTCCTGAGGAGGTAGAGGAGGAGATGGAGCCTGAGGAGAGAGATTCTCCTCTCAAGGCACAGCTACATGATGTGGAGGTCGAGCTCCAGTCAGCCAAGATACAGGTACAAGTGATGCCATCATAGCTCAGAGGGATACTACTATAGCGTAGTTGTCAGACCAGATACAGGATTTATAGGCTACTATAGGAGGAGCTACCCAGATGTAGGTTGTTGTTTCTCCTCCTACTCTCGAGGATCCTTCGAGGGTAGCTCTCGAGATTGAGATCCATCATCTACAAGGTTTGCTGGATGAGAGTGATGTTCAGATTATTGAGGATGCAGCCCAGATTATCGCTCTCTCGAGGTAGATCAGGAGGCTAGGAGCCATCCCTAGGGAGAGAGGGGCTACAGGTGGGTCACAGGTCAATAGGAGCTCTACAATAGGGCAGTCTTCCATCCAACCTAGTCATGGGGCCCGAACTCATACTGAGAGACCAATAGGGTCTAACTCACACCATTCTCCTAGAGATCCATCCATAGGGGGTGGTGCTACAAGGGGTGCAGACCCAATATTTGATTGATGATACTCTTGGTTTTGATTCATTTTTGAGGTCGAATAACCTATATGACTATCACCCATGGGCATTTTTGTATATCCATGGACTTGACACACATACTTTTATGATATCTTTTCATTATGACTCATTATGTGTATCATTTATTGCTCATGTTTTTGTTGTTATTTTGTTTTATGATGTGATGTGATGATGGTATTATGATGATTTGATGTATATGTTAGATGATAGATGATATTGTAGATGCTTATATGGATGTGTAAATGCTTATATGATTTGATGATATGACGTGATGTATTTTGATGATGAATGATGAATTCATGATTGTATGCAAATGGATATTGCCTATATGTTTTATGATGTGCTTTATGATGTGATGATGGATGATTAATGAATTGTGTTTGTGGATGCGATGTTATTGTTAAATGCATGTTTAATTTTGCTTTAATTGTATGCATCTAACTTATGTGATGGGATGGTATAAACGAACCTGTATGCTCTAATCACTTAAAACATAAGGAATGCATATGACATTGACAATCTTAATGGGTGATACCATAAGAAAGTAAAAAAATAATCATGAATTTAAATAATCACTCTTATCATAAGAATTGATTAAGTATTCATATATGAGATGTAATGGTGTGTAATGTATTTTCTTAATAAGTTTATATAAATTAAAAGATATAAAGTAGTCAGTGGTCATCTATATACTATTTCTAATATATATGCGGTATCTGTCCTACTATGTTGATACCCCCTAATTTATAGAATCTTATAAATAAAATGATGGTGTGAATGATGTTATGATTTGTTGCTATTTAAGAATTTTTGGGGCTTTTCGGAGATTCAAACACTCTAGTTACCCTATCAACAATTGTCTACTGACCACTCTAGACTTTTGAAAAGTAAGGCTTTTACCATGGACCTAGTTTTTCATGATCTCTGTGTGTGCAAGTGATTGTATATTTTGAGATAGAACTCAAGCATTTCCTCCGATGTCAGGTGGGATTCTTTCAGCCCATTGCTAAGATCAGGGATCCTCAAGTGTTCATCTCATCCTTAAGTTGGACTTAGTTGGACTATACCACTAGGCAATATTGGGTTACCTAAGCTAGCTCATCCACATTCAAACATTGGTCTACACAAATGCATGAAGCAATTGTGATAGACATATCATCATGCATAAGGATCTCTCCTTCCAGTTTTGTACAATGTTGAGAATTCCAAGGATTCAAGCTTTATTCCTTTTTTGGCTTCCTTTTGGCTTTGGATATTTGCTCATATGTAGTGATGAAAATCACTATTTATTTTTTATTGATTTTTTCTTTGAGCGAGGATTTTTGTAGTGATGATAATCACTATTTATTTTGCTCATATGTAGTGATGAAAATCACTATTTATTTTTTATTGATTTTTCTTTGAGCGAGGTTTCTTTGAATTTCTGATTTGTGTATCGGATCATTGCTATGAAATATGGATTGTATGCTTGGCCTTTTGAATATGTACTTTGCTTCGAGATTTTGCTTATTTTGATTTAAGCAAGGGATTTGGATAGGGCAAAGCTTGTCCTTTTGCCAATTCTCAGCACCTTTAAACCAGTTGCACAGGGGGATAAGCAAGGAAAATCCTTTTCGCTTAAGGTAACCTAGACCACTTTGCAACTTTCATATTTTCCTTGTACCAGCTAGGATTTTAGTGTTTCAATTAGTGATGAGATCTTGAATATCCAAGGCATTATCACAGCTAGACCTTACCTTCTACTAATCAAAGTTGTTTTCCACAAAAGTTGATAAGATCACTAGGTGTGGTTGATTAACCAAAAAACCTTAGTATATTATGTATAGCAACAAATAATGGTTGTGTTGAAAAACACAATTACACACGTGTTAATGGAGGTATGGATTTGAATGATTTGTGCGACAAACTGTGGTATCACTTTTAAGGCTCTCATGACATATGCAATTGTAGTGGATATGAAAATGCAATGCAATTATGTGGATGCAAGATGTGAGATGCAATTGTTTTTGTATTTTTGATTTTTATGTTGTTTTTGTATTTTTGTTTAATTTTGACCAAAGGGCTTATTATGCCTTTGGGGATTTTTATTTTTGACCAAGTAGCATGAAGTACCCTTGGAGATTTTTGATTTTGACCAAGTGGCATGAAGTACCCTTGGAGCATTTTGATTGAAGTTGACCAAGCGGTTTGAATACCCTTGGAGCATTTTGAATTGATTTTGACCAAGCGACTTGAATACCCTTGGAGCATTTTGAATTGATTTTGACCAAGCGGTTTGAATACCCTTGGAGATTTTGATTGATTTTGAACAATTTGAATTATTTTTGGACTTTTATTTATTTTAATTTTTTTGTTTTTATGCATATTTGTTTTGTATTTTTGACATATTTGAATTTTTTGTATTTTATGACATATTTGAATTTTTTTTGTTTTATGTGTAGAATACCTTTAAGTGAATGATATTGAGAGGTTCAGGCTCCTCAACACCATCTAATGATATAAGGTGATATGCTCTAGGCCCAACTCTCTATGAAATCATGTATGGGCCTATCCAGTTTACCGTAAACTTATCTCGTAGATGCGATGGCAGATTCAAATTCTATTGGTTTTCTTTGAGCACTAGATCTCCAACCTTGAATTCCCTTAAGTGGAATTTACTATTGTAAGCTCACGCAAGGTGATCTTGGTAAACATGAAGATGCTCTAAAGCATTGACTCGACATTCATCAAGAAGCATCAACTGATCAAGGTGGCCTTGTCATGCGACATCATCATCTATGAAGTCCTTTAATGCTATGCGTAGAGTCAGAATTTCCAACTCTAGTGGCATGATGGCCTCAGTGCCATATACTAGTGAAAATGGTGTTGCCCCAGTGGGCGTCCGTATACTAGTCCTGTATGCCCATAGTGCAAGAGGTAACTGCATGTGCCAATCCTTGTGATTGTCTTGCACCGTCTTCCTCAAGATGGAGACTATTATTTTGTTTGAGGCTTCTGCTTGCCCATTTGCTTGCGGATAATAAGGCATTGAAAAACTATGTTGAATATGGTATTTTTTCATTAAAGCACACACATTTTTGTTCTTGAAATATGGCCCATTATCCGATATTATCTTAGAAGGGACCCCAAAATGACTTATGATATTGTGGAGTATAAACTCCGCAATCCTTGGTCCAGTTGTTGATGTTAAGGGGATCGCTTCCACCCATTTAGTGAAGTATTCTATGGTTATTATGATGAATGTGTGTCAGCCTGAGGATGAGGGTGAGATCTTCCCAATCAAGTCTAGTCCCCACTACGAGAATGGCCATGCTGCCTGGATGGGTTGCAAGGCTTGCGATGGTAAGTGCATTAGATTTGCATGATGTTGGCACTTACTGCATTTCTTGACATACTCATAATAGTCCTTTTCCATGGTGGGCCAATAGTAACCCATTCTCAAGATGCGCTTAACGATGGCCATGCCACTAAAATGCCCTCCACATGTGTCATCGTGAGCTTGCAAAATTGCCCAGGATGCTTCCTAGGGCTCAAGACAATGGAGTAATACTCCATCATATCCTCGTCTATAGAGGATTTCTCCTAGAAAGATGTATCTTGTTGCTTTCTATTTGAACGTTCACCTTTCAGTATGTGACAAACCTTGAGGTACTATTCCAAGTTTTAGGAAGTCCCATAGTTGGGAAAGCCAATCCTGATAAGCCATGACTTCTATAGAAAATATGACTTGCTTTTCCTATATTTCTGAGCTAGTGAACATGGATTGAGGAACAACTCTATGGTGTATGGTTGCACCACACTCCATAGGTCCTTGGGAGATCAAAGACCCCCAAGGTGTCATTTGCAAGAAATATCTAGCTACGAAGGACCAATCCTGATTTGGCTCGATGTTGATCATGTTGATTGATTCTTGATTGTCAAAAGCTTCATGATGTATTGTTGAGTGTGAAAGCACTTTCACATGAACGGTTGTAAAATCAGTAGATGGATTCTAAGGGATTAAGGATCCCAAAGAGGCCATGGTGTCTACAAATCTATTTGACATACGAGGGATTGCCTCGATGTCATACCATTCAGCGAGCTAGGTAGGTGTCAACAAGTTCCTTGTAAGTCTTCAAGAGTGGGCACCTACATTGAAATAGTCCTTTGACCTAGTTTACTATGAGCAAGGAGTCACCAAAGATATTCAATATTTTAATACCCATTGCTATGGCTATTTGGAGTCCCAAGATCAATGCTTCATATTATGTATTGTTGTTTGTGCATGGGAAGTCTAGTTTGAATGATAAGGGCAATGGAGCACCCTATGGTGTGATAAATACAATCCCTACTCCCCCCTCTTGTTCACACTTTGAACCATCGAAGAACAATGACATGTCTCTTTCTTTCTTAGGTTCTTCGAGTTCTAGTGGATCTGATAATGCAAAGACCGCATCATCAAGCAATTCTATAGTGAGAGGCTTGTTATCCTGAAGAGGTACCTCTGCTAATTGATCTGCTATGACTTGTCCCTTGATGGAATTTTGGCTTATGAACTCTAGATCAAATTCTATCAATAGCATGATCCACTTTGTGGTACGTGTATTGTGATATGTCTTGCTCATCATGTACTACAAAGGATTTTGTTTTGATATGATGTAGGTCGTATGGCTCAACATGTAGTGTCACAACTTTCGAGTTGCAAAGACCACTGCTAAACACAATTTTTTGACATACGCATATCCTAGCTCATAACTCACCAAGGTGCGACTAATGTAATATATGGCTTGCTCTTTATCTTGTGCATTATTTTGGGCTAACATGGTGCCCAATGCAAAATTAGTAGCCGATATATATAGTAAAAATGGTATGTCTAGCCTTGGTGGAGCCAATACTGGTGGTGTTGCCAGATAAGTTTTGATCTCTACAAAGGCTTGATGGCATTCTTCATCCCAATGAAAGGGGACCTCCTTGCATAGCAACCGATTCATAGGTCGACATTTGTCTGATAATTGCATGATGAATATTTTGATGGATGCTATCTTGCCTTGTAGGCTCCTCAACTCCCTAATGTTGGTAGGGGTGGCCATTTCCAATATAGCCTTTACCTTTGTAGGATCTACTTTGATGCCTCTCTTGGATACGATGAATCCCAAAAGCTTGCCAGAAGTTATGCCAAATACGCACTTCTTAGGATTCAATCGGACATTGTGTTCTATGAGGTGATCAAAGACTTGTCTAAGGACTTCAGCATGCTCTTGCCACAATAGGGACTTGGCCAGTAAGTCATCCATGTAATCCTCTAAGATCTTATGCATATAGTCATGGAATATGTATGTCATGGCCCACTGATATGTGGCACCAACATTTTTGAGACCGAATGGCATCACTTTGTAACAGAATGTTCCCCATGGAGTAATGAAAGTAGTTTTATGTTGATCTTCAAGCTTAATCTAGATCTGGTTGTATCCAGAAAAACCATCCATTAGGGAGAGCATCTCATGACCTACGGTTGCATCTACAAGAGCATCTATGTTTGGCAATGGGAATGAATCCTTTGGTGTTGCCCTATTTAAATCTTTAAAGTCTATGCAGATACGGACTCTTCCATCGGGTTTCCCCATGGGTACCATGTTTGACACCCACTCAGGGTAGTCTATAGGAACTATGAATACTACATCCAATAGTTTTTGCAATTCGTTCTTCACCATCAAAGTGATGGTTGGATGCATTTTCCTCAGCTTTTGCTTGATTGGCTTCTTCATGGGATCCAATGAAAGGTTGTGAATGACTAACTTTGGATCTATCCCTGGCATGTCTTTGTAAGTCCAAGCAAAAATATTTGGCCTCTCTTTGAGGAGAGGAATTAGGATGGCTTGTTCCTCTGGAGATAGACTTTCTTCAAACTTGAATTTTCTTGGTTGGGTAGGATCATCACTGATGTCCACCTCGAAAGTCACTTCTATAGCCATATGTGACCCATCCTCTAGTTGATGAGGCATGGGTATCAAATGAATGTCATCGGCAAGATTTATAGGACCTACTGACTCAGGTTCCAAACCAACATGGAAGACGTCATACGCACAACCTGATGCAAAATGGAATGGTTGTAACATCTCTTCATTGGGGAAGAGGTCTTTAGGCTCTATGGGTGAATTAGCATGATCCCAATCAATAGCCTCTACATCAAGATGCAATGATTTGGTAGGATCTATTAGATTATGAAGTGGAGTGGTCAAATCAATGGAGATCATATTGATGGATGGGATGAAATCTCCAGGACCACATGGGTGTAATCTTATCTCAGGGGTTTCCCTTCCATACTTATGATGAGGTTCTAGAGGAATGGGAATTTTTGGATCTGGCCCATGAGTAGGGTGGATAATAGGATCATTGGGCTCTAATCACTCTCTGAATGTAGGTGGAGGGGGATTGACCATCTGGTGAATGGCAGCTAGGTCAATAGGTCTCCCCAAAAATCATAGATGAGGGTCTATAGCATGGAGTGCCACCTCTCTCTCTACTAGCTCATTGACTTATCACAAGTGGTGAGGCCCAAGATAAGCCATCTCGATCTCATCCTCAAAGTCATCATCACTTATCCAAAAACTATTAGCATTGGTATGCGGCCCTAAGACAAGGGGCTCATGTCTTGGCCCTAAGTAGGCCATCTCTATTTCATCTTCATATTCTTCATCACTTATGAAGAATCCATTTGCATTTGTCTCTTGCCCCAAAGTCAGGGGTTGATGGCTTAGGCCTAAGTAGGCTCTTTCTATTGAGTCTTCTGATTCATAGTCACTTTCATCTGATGTATACCCACTCTCATCATGGATGGACCATGTGAATATTTGTAAATAGTGAGGCCCCTAGTAGGCTAAGCCAAGTTGTGCCTCATCATCACTTGCTTCATATCCATTCTCCTCATCCCATGAGTTGTACCCTATTGGGGTGGAATCAATTGAGATGTTTGGATGATAAATTTTTAGTGGTGGTATGTTTACCATGGCCACTTGTCTATTGCTCAAATTTCCTATTCTTAGGGGGTGATAAGGAATGAAATCAATGTCTTCTCCTAACCCTAAGCTTAATCTATCCAATGCTACTACAAGAGAGTCATCTCGACCTCCGATATAATAGCCTAACCCAAACCTATCGGAGGGAAGCTGATATTGTGGCTCGTATGGCCCCTGCCCCTGCTCATATATACCAAGGCCATAGCCATGCCAATGGCAATGCTCAAAGTAGCTTAGAGAAAACTCAGGATTAGAGAGGTAATGAACATTGACCATGAATAATTCATCACTATCCTCTTCTATGTCTGAAGACTTATGGGCATAGTCCAGGCGACATAGACAAAATTGGTTTGGTTGGGAGGGATTCCAAGTGGAACCACTATTCCCACTAGTGGCCTCAAGTCCTTAGGTCTTCCCATGTTTTGTGTAGACTCAATGATAGGCGTAAAGGTAATGTTCTACACAAGGTACTCCCCTATGCCTGTGCTTGCCAAGTGTATTGATGCATGCGATGTGGATGACCCTACGGATGATACTAGTGAAGCGGGGTGGTAATCACTATCTTCATATTGATCTTGAAGATCTTCTTCTTCCATAGGACTTGGCATTTCAGCAATGGCTATAGTTGGCACTTCCTTGGGCCTTTCTTCCTTGACTAAGGGTGCCTTTAGCTTCTGATTATCTTTTGGTTTTGACGTTGATGGTACTTTAGAAGCATTGACTATTTTGAGTGCACCAGGAGGTGTTGATGTGCATGGGTCTTTTCTTACCCTTTTGTCTTTGTTATCCACTTGTGTGGTTGGGGATGAAGGTGCTACGTATAGGTGGGTAGAAGGGATTACAAATTCTCCTAGAATGTCCACCTGATGGACGTATTTAAAAGGCTCTTCATCGGCCAGAACCACATAGACTTTGTTTTCGTGCACATACTTGACACACTGGTGCAAGATCGAAGGCACACACTTCATGGCCCTTATCCAAGGATGCCCTAAGAGGATGTTGTACTACATAGCTCCTTCCAAGACATGACACATCATAGGGATGGTCTTGTGCCCCACCTTGATGGGTAGGACTATCATTCCCATAGTATTGCATAAAGCATCATTAAAAGCTCTCAATGTGTAAGCTCCTGGAATGATATTGGACTTGGGGATCTTGAGGTGCTCTATTGTTGTTGTTGTAATGATGTTTATTGATGAACCTGTATCGACCAAGACCCTCTTGAAAGGTAAGTTATTGATTGCCACTACAATGTTTAGCGGAGGGTCTGGTAAGGCAGTAGGTATTATCTTAATCTCATAATCATAGAATCGAATTATAGGTTCCTGGCATTCTTGTACTTGTCCCACAAAGTGAGTGAATGCATTCGCATCTTGTGGTTGGAGCTCAATTGTCCTTAAAATTTCCATTAGAGTCTCCCTATGCTTTGGGGACTATTGTATGAGCTCATAGATGGATAACTTAGCTAGAGTCATCTATAGGTTTTGCTCCAATCTACTCTGGATAGTTACCATAGGTCATGTTGGTGGACCTAGAAGGTTGTCTTACCTCTACCTAGGTGTGACTGGGACATTCATGGGAGCTACAGGAGGTTGTGGTTGACCATACCGCCTAGTCCTTGTTGCTATGTTAACAATCTCAACCATCCCAATGCATCCATGGGTAGGTATATCAGCTCAAACCTGATTGACTTGGGCCCCTTGCTCTCTAGGGGCCTCATGATTGGGCAATGGGTTTCTGTATATGCCCATGTCTCTATTATCGAGAGCTAGTGGGTTGTCAACTTTGAGTTCTCCTACCTCAATCATGTTTTGCACTTGATGCTTAAAACCAATGCAAGCCTCAATGTCATGCCCCGGTATCCTATGATAAGGGAAAAATTGATCTTCCCTATATCCTTTTGGCTTAGGATGGTTGGGATCTATAAGAGGTATATCAAGAAATCTGATCCTCCTAGCCTCGCTCAACTGATTAAATATTGATTGCATTGATTCTGTCAGAGGCATGAAATAACGAGGTGGCTTGCATTCTCTGTTTCGCCCCTGATTGTTCCTTTGGTCGTAATTGGCTGGTGAGGGATGTGCTTGATAGTTCTAGGGTTGTTGTGCACCCCCATCCTTGGGTGTAGCCAATACGACTTGATTGACTAGAGTAGGGTTGCCCTACTTCTATTTGTACTTGTCATTCTTACCATTCTTGTTCCACTCCTTTTTGTTTTGGAGTTTAATGGTTCCCTCATCTACTTTTATTTCTTCGATGAGCTTGGCCTATGCCAAAGCTTCCTCAAATGAAGGATACTACTGAAGTTGTAGTAAGAGGGAGATGTGTTTAGAGCAACTTTTGGTGAACATGTGAATGATCTCTTCTATGGGAATGGAGAATGATAATTTTACCATGAATTTTCTCCATCTATTCCCATAATCCATTACTGGCTCATCATCATACTATTTCAAGTTGGCCAGGTCTGAAAGGTTCACCTTCTTCTTAGCACCAAAGGAGAAATGCTTTAAGAATGCATTTACTAGTTGTTCAAAGTTGGTTATGCTATGCTTAGGTAGTTGGTTGAACCATTGAGTGGCAGCACCTAAAAATGTCATTATGAATGTTCTTAGCATGAGAGCGTCATTGTCTTCAAGATGAAAATAGGCATTGATAAAATTGGTGACATGCTCTTGTGCATCCTCTTCACCCTTAAAATTTTCTAACCTAGGCATCTCAAAGTGCTTAGGATATGGAGGGCTAGGGATTGATGGGCACAATGGTTGGTTGTGTATTTTGCTCAATGTTGGTGAGTTCCCAGCTGCCTCTTGTTTCTCAAAGGCTTTCATATTTTTAGCAAGCTCTTGAAATGCCTTTGATGCATGGATTTCCTCCTCTTGTAAGCCTACTCATAGTGGCAATGGAGGTAACTCTCTATCCATTTGATTTATTCCATTTTCCTCCCTCCTACGAGGGGACTCAAGATTGTGATCCTGGTTTGTTATGTTTGCCCTTTCCCCACTAGTTGGATTTCATTCATGGTTTGGTGGGGGATTTCATTGTGGGCTATCTTGTCTAGTGCGCCTCTCCTTAGGTGAGTCAGCGCATCTAGTTCTTTGGTGGTCACCACCATTTGTCTATAAATTGTTAAGAGCTAGCCGCTCAGCTTGCTCTCTTAAGCATTGCTCATGTTGGCGCAAGAGTCTTTCTCTTTGTTTATCCTATTCGAGAGCTTCCACTAGCTCTCGCTCCTTACGTAATGCATTTTCTAACCACCTCATTTAGTCAGTTTGTGCTATCATAGAAGACTCATGTTTATCTGACTCTATTCTTGTTGTCTTGACTCATAGATTCCTCGAGGAGGTTTCTGTTGTACCTATACTCTTGCTAGCTAATGTGACTTGTTCAGTGTACTATTGAGTATCCCTACGATCAGACTCCATGCATCTACTATGGGGTCACTCTGAGGTACCCCCAGACTGAGAGATGTGTTTAGAAGTCATAGTTCATGAGCTTCCAGATGTAGAGTTCTCAGTAGCTACAGTTCTTTGAGTTGGTCATGTAGGAAACCGATCCAACCCATCTAGCTATCTTGTTTTCCATGGCTGGTCCCATGGGGTGCCATTCACTCCTATGAGGTCATAGTCTATGGGAATATTTCCTTTTGTGTGAAGGGTTTCTTCTATCTGATTCCCATGACTAGATGTAGCTCTAGTTTCCTGCCCTTCAGTGGGTAGACCTATTTCATATGTTTCTTGTGAATCTTGAGGTGTTGTGACTCTTGCTTGCCTTCTTGATGAAGAGGGCTTTGTGGTGACATGTTTTCTCCATGTGGATGGAGATGTAGTAGTCTCATCATCCCTATGTGAAGAATGAGTTTTAGAACCTTATTTATGTCCATGTGAGGAGGAAGCCCTTGAAGCTTCCTCACATCTTTGAGATGTTTCTATGTGTTTAGAGGAGGCCCTTGAGGTCTCCTCATGTCTCCTTGATGAGGATGGCTATGAAGCCTCTTTTTGTTTATGTGAATTTGTTCCATGATGT
This sequence comes from Wollemia nobilis, assembly GCA_028583015.1. Classification (NCBI taxonomy): domain Eukaryota; kingdom Viridiplantae; phylum Streptophyta; class Pinopsida; order Araucariales; family Araucariaceae; genus Wollemia; species Wollemia nobilis. The sequence continues at coordinate 3,628,477 of JAQPPZ010017058.1, forward strand.
GGTTCCCTACTTGGGGTTTCTTGAGGAGATCCCCCAAGGGTTGAGTTATCACCCCTTAGGCTCGTGGAGCTACGTCTCACGGTCTTACGGGTAGGTCATTCAATGTTACTATGACTCTACCTATGGGTATGAGTTGCTTTAATCTCTCCCTCGGTATCAGACCGAGGGTGTTTACTTCTTGTTTTGACCATGTTGTCTATGAATTGATCTTTTGAGTTGTAATTTAGGAATAGCCACACAATACCAAACAAATGTTTATCTTGATTATCGATTTAAGTGTGCCCTAAACTATTTGGTGTGTTTTGATGTGTTGTTCTTTCGATTTCTTGCTCTTGTTCTTGGATTAAGAATGAGAAGACTCATCCATAGTGACAATCAAGTACACCCATGCCAAACATGGTTTTCTCAAAAGAAGCTAGGGTACACCATTGAAGACCCAGTGGGGGGTTCGCCTAGCTCTTCCACTCTGAACCAATGATTGTTCCAATAGTGGGAGACAGTTTGAGCACAAGTAACTTAGTATCACTATAAGTAAGTTTCTCAATCCATTTCTAGGAAGCTCTAGGGGGTAAACCAGTGGAAGGAGATGAATTCCAACGTCACTAGACTGAATTGAAGGTTGGTGATGAAATCCAACTCCCCAATGTTTAAATGAGACGTGCGTGTGTGGTGTTCATTTTAAGCTTGCGTAACATAAAGTGCATCATATAGCAGCAATGAATCTTTCCTATATGCCTAAGTGCAAAAATACATTTCAATATTCAGAAAGATGCATGAACTACTATGATTTGTATGAGCGCACTTTATTTCATGTAGCTATGGCCTCTAGCAAGGCCTCAAAGCAAGCAAACAACATACAATGTCTAGCACATTGGATTCTAGGGTAAAATTTTTAGGCATAAGCCATTGTTCCTAGCAATGCCTAGTGGAAATCTAAAAGAAGATCTAAGATATGCAAAATGCTTAATTCTTTCTCCTTTTATTCTTTCAATTTCCAAACATAAATGTGCTTTAAGTTCTCTATTTTAGACACACAGAAGTAGACAGAAAGCTATAAAATATTAGATAAGTTATACCAACCTTTGATCCAACTCAGAGAGTCAATGTTTTGACCTCTATTGCACTCCAATTTTGGCCGTTGTTGACCAAAGGAGCTAATTTTTGGTCATTGTAGCTCAGAGTGGCTAGACCTACACACAAAACTAAGTTAGTATTTCGTAGAAAATGAAAAATTAGTGGAGGTCCCACCATGATCGCCATCTATAGTGACCTCGGGATGCACCACCCTTTTACTCTACTTGCAATGTTATTAAAAACCCAAGATGAAATGGAAGACAATGAAAAGCATATAACATGAAAATAACAAATATGGATCTCTTTATTCATATTGAAACTCGGTTACATGTCGGTCCCTCTTAGGGATACCCATTTCGATACAATAAGGTTACAAATAGGTAAAGAGTGCCTCTTTCATGAAGAGGTGGTGCGCTTTCAAAAAGCTTCCCGGTTCCACACATGGAAATGTATGAGGGCTTACAGATGCCTCCTTCTCTAGGTCTATTTCCTAGAGGGATCCCTTTTGCTCTCGTATGTTGCAGATTCTATCTGATCAACCTGTGGCCCTGTAAGCAATGAAACAACAACACACGCTTAGATGTCCGAGAATACCTCCCGGATGAGGTTGTTAGTAATGGATATAACAAATGAAAGCAAGTGCAAATTAGACTAATGCTATGAATGTGAATGAATGAAATGATGCTATGCTAATGATATGCTAAAATAATGAATCTAATGTCTAAAACCCTAAGCTAAGCCTACGGGCCACTATCCAAGACAACGACCGCTAAAGTGACTCTCATCCTCTTTGCTCCAAAGCTATGGATCAAAGCTTGTATCCGATGTTGAAATAATAGTTGCTATGCTCTCCAATCTATCAAGGCTTCACCATACACATGATATCCAAGGGAACTCTCCAAGTCTCGAAAGCTCTCCTCAATGACCAAGATTATGATAAAATATCATATATCTCTTGGTGCTCTTAGGCTTGCACCTTTTATAGTGTGAAACCCTAGGTCTATGTCCAAGCCCTAGGAATGAATTTCTCATGCGTAGTGCAAGTTAGCATGAGAATATTTTTATCTTTTCTATGTTTGGAGGCCTAGTTAACTAAAATATAACTACCAACTTGAGTCTCCTATGCGAACTGGTCATTAGCATGAGAAGCTTTTGTCCTTTGTTTATGTTTGGAGGCTAGTTAACTAAAGTCTAAATGCAAACTCAAGTCTCCTATGTGAACTGGTCATGAAAAGGAATGCAAAGTTACTCCCGCTCACCTTTATTGCATGCAGACTACCACTTTCACCCGTGATTAGGCCTATTTGTCGACAAAACTACTTTTAGGGTTTAGCCATTATCATCTGCAGTGACTAAGATCTAGCCGTTATCATCTACAGTGGCTAAGGTCTGGCCACTCTAGGCTTGAGCGGCTAGGATCTCGTCACTCTTGGCTTGAGCGGCTAGGCTTGGATGGCTTGAAAAGGCCCCAAATGAGTGGTGAGAACCACTGTTGATGCTTGGAAAGTCCAATATTATGTCATCTGATCTTATGAATGTGTCTATGTGAGTAGCTCCCCTAAGCATGACATGATTTAGGTGTCTACATAATTCAAGAACCTTGTGGGTGCCTACATCTCCATTCATCCATAAGGAGTTGAAGCTTGGAGAGTAAATTGTTCCACTGCTAAGATGCCATGAAGGGGGACTTCAAAGTATGCAAGGTAGTTTCCCTAATATTGGTTGTAGTTGTTTCCCAAATATGTTCGACATTATGGTGAGTCACTTTAAAAAAGTATTATTCCTTTCTTTCCACATTATTCTAGAGCATCAAATAAATGCTAAACAAAGCCATTTATTTCTTTGATTTGTCCAATCCTTCAACCTGGACCATGTCATCCAAGTCTATTTGAGGGAGGTGAATTGAAGGAATATTGGATCTAAAATATTGCCAACCATTTCCATAATTGAATGGCCAAGAGATAGAATAAAAAATGTGGTTACAAGTCTCATTCTCTAAAAAACATAACTCACATCTAAATGGGTTAGAAAAACCACATTTCATCAACTAATCTCCTATAAGAACCCTCTTGTGGAGTAGGATCTAAGTAAAGACTTTTGGTCAAGTTGAAAGTTTCCAAATCTATTTGAAGACATCACTAAATGGATTTTACCTATGGTGAGTGAAGGATGAATATTATATAGTTGTAGTATACACACCTTTAGAATGTGAGCCTCATTCCATCTTGTCTTTCATTTTTTACTATGATAGCAATTGGTTTCTAAGAACCTGATGAATAACCTCCATGATAGCTTAATTTCCATGATTGGCTAGTCCTTTACTAGAATCTAGAGTCTATCCTCCAAATTCCTTTCCCCATAGTTTTTTTAATATTATAATATATTTATCTATCCTTTATTATGGAAATGTTCCATGGTGTCTTGTCATTCTGGAAATTGTTAAGACAATGATGTAAACCATCCCAACCATTTGTCCAAAAAATTGCTTGATGGTCATTCTCTACTATATATAATAGTTGTGATTTGATAGTTGTCTCTTTGATCCTTAGGACCTCAAGAACTAGATATCCTCATTGAGGAAGCTAATATCTAGTGAAAACTTTTGGAGCTCATTTTTTGGTATACTTGGCTCTTAGGATTTGCACCCATAACTCATTGGGAAAAATAATTAACCACTAGTATAATTATATTGTCAAGGCTATGTTATTTTTAACTGTTGATCGAAATCCTAGACCTCCCTTTTTTATTGGAAGATAAAGCTAATCCCACTTAACCAGGTTTCACTTACACTCTTATTTTACCCCACTCCATAAGAACCTTTTATTAATCTTGTCCAAATTTCTCAAAAAAACCCTAAAAAAATTTAAGACTAAGAAGACATAGATGGGAATAGATTGTAGAACTGTTGTAACCAAAGTGAACCTATCTACAAGAGAAACCCATTGATTGGTCTAGTTATTCAACTTACTCTATATCTTCTCTATCAACCACTCTCATTCCTTTTGTTTTTGTTTGGTCACCTTTAATAGAACTCCTAGATAAGATATTAGAATAAATTTTTATCTAAAATTTAAAATATTTGGAATCATTTTCTCCACTCTAGCAATACAATGAAAGAATATGATCTTAGAATTATTCTCATTAATAAGTTGTCTTGTGGCTACCAAAAATAAGTTCAGAATTCTTTTGAATTTAGATGCTTTTAATGTATAGCACAATGCATCAAGGTTGAATCATGTACAAACTATAAATGAGAGAGAGAAGGGTTTTTCGATGCACATCCAATTCCTTAAATGGATTTGTTATTCCTTTTCTTAGAGACAATATGCATAGGCATTGTACCAAAATGATGAACTAATAAATGGAAATAGAATCCCCTTGGCATAGTCCCTTGGAAGTAGTAAACAAAGGATATGAACTGCCATTTATCATCATATCCTAAGATACTGAGGAAATAATACCTATAATACAATCCACCCAATCTTAGGAGAAGCCAAACTTCCTTAAGACTTATAGGAGAAAATTCTAGTCTACCCTTCCATAAGCCTTGGAGAGGTCCAAATGAACAAACATGGAGGGGGATATTTTTGCCTACGTAGAGTGAAGACCTCATAGGCAAGAACTAGTTGTTTAGTAATTTTTTTCTTTTCCTTCTTGCATTGGCAATATTATCATAGGGAGGAAGGGTTTCAACCTTTGAGATATCAATATCGTAATGACTTTGAGGAGAATATTACATAAAGCTATCGATTTAAAGCTAAAAATTTGATCTACCTCTTTGGACTTAGGTATGAACACAATGTAGGTTTTTTTGATTTCTTTAAAAACTAACTTCCCATGCTTCCTTTACCACTACAAGTAGATCATCCTTTAGCAGGTTTCAAAATTCTTAGAAGAAATTTATGAGGAAGCCATCTGGTCTAAGGGTTTTTCTATATATATATTTTTAATTGGTTGTGAGAGATTGAAATGGGATTCATAGTGGTATTACAATGATTTAACAATGGTATTAAAATTATTTGGTAATATTTATTGCATTATGACTATATAGTGATACTTTCACAATTATGCATGTGTTTTATAAGATATGAAGTTAGATATCCTTCTTCAAATTTCAGGAATATAATTGGTTAAACTAATACCATTTGATGATTTGCCCATATATTTATGTTGGCATAAATTAGGTATTTATATATGATCTGGAAATCATAAAAGTTATTGGGTTGATAGTATTAGTTAATTTTAGACTCATTTAAACACATTTTTCCATTATGAATTAGTAGTACTATATATTCAACTACTCATGTAATTCAATTCAATGCAATATGATTAATTTTTTGTATTGTTAGATCTTGAAAGATTGAGCCATACTAGTTCAAGCAAATGATGGGCTAGTGAGGTTCACCTCCCATTAATTGTGTTTAATGTAGTAGTTTAGGTTTCAACTTGTAGAAAATTTATAGATAGTGGCATAAATGTTGTTTTCATTGGTAAAGTAACATATTTTTCTTGCTTAACAAGCTGAAGATCTTGGGATAACAACTATGACATATTTGCTATGAGGCTTACAATTTTGAAACTTAAAATAGTAACACATTCTATTTTAGTTTCAATATTTGGTTTCTCAACTAATAAATGTAGTTATTTGATGGACCTAGAATTTTAGAGATGTGTATGCAATTTAACATCTCTTCTGGGTCTTTTGGTGCATGCTAATATGGTGATTGATTGTCTATGTTTAATTTTTGGATTTTAACTTCCTACCCAAGTTGATGTTGGTTTACAAAGAGAAAAAATAATACATAATAAATGCAGAACAAATATTATTAAAAAGGAGAAGATACAAATAAAATTTTATTCATTGATCCAAATTGCTTTCCAATATGTTATTATTCAATGCATCTTATAGGATTTATGGCCATATCACTCTACTCCATACAATTTAATCCAACTATGGACAATGCATAGGTTGATGATTCACTCGAGGGAGGATGGATTGATAAATCAATTGGTGGGGATACACCAATATATAGATTTATTACAATGCTAATAATTTCTCCAAGTTATTCTTTTCTATTTTTTGTTCTTTCTGTGAGATGGAAAAAATACCACTTTCATTGATTAAAAAATATTGTTATAAATGATAATATTTTTACAAAATACCACTATGGGCATACAAATGGTAATTTCGAAGGTGGAAAGTGTCCTCTTTATAAATATGACTTAATAGCACACAAGATGTCTTCCAAACCACCTCAAATTGTGGGTGGGTTTTTGGCTTGCTTGAAGGATTGACCATCCTTGATTGTATTTTCTCTTGAGTGTCCTACACATAATCGAATACAAATATTAATAGCATCAAAAGGGCCTACCTTGGTTAGGCCCAATTTTACCAAAGATGCAAGACATTAACAATGTTGGAAATCTTGATTAAAGCACAAACATAACTTGAAATGATGCAAAAACCAGAAAATATTACCTTGCTTACCTTCTTTATTTGTCTATTATTGGTTTTGTGACTCCTCCAGGTTCTAGAATGTGGTCATCCAAGGGCAAATGACCCGAACTGTGAATATTTTAGGGTCAAACAACTATGAATGTAATTCATCTAAGGTTGGACGACCAAAGCTTCTACTACTCAAATTTGGATGAAACATTGTGGGGACCTCCGACAGGATGTCAAGAATCTCTAGTAGCAATCTAGAGCTGATCTAAACCTTCACATGTGAGCAATTATATAAATAAAATATGTGGGCATGAGAGCATTCAATAATTGACATGGATGATATTGCACACAAAATGGGTGGGCACAAAAAGGTATAAGAACTCAAAAGAGAGGTCAATAGAACTTTTGGTAAAGTTTTGGCATAAGTTTCATACACTTGTTTCAAAGGAAGTAAATTAGGGGGTACTTATAGAATTTTTGAAAGGAATATGGGGTGGTGACTTAGAGGTGACATGGAATGATATGGAAGCTATGTGGCATGGGTAAGGGAATGTGGAAAATTTAGAATTTTCCACTTGGATGGTCAAAGGAAATGTGCACCATACCCTATTGATTATATTGGGTGGGCAAATTCCTCACCCCACTTAAGTGGTATGTGCACACCATGCCTTATAAATGCACTTATATGGGGAGGATCCTCACCCTTCCCAATTGGTATTAAGAGGTATGAGTAAGGTGAGGGTGCATGGGGATGTGGAAGGTAGGGGTGGACTAGGCTAGGATGATGTGGACCTAGGCTAGGGTTCAAATGGGTAGGTTAGGGGATGTGCATATAGGATAGGGGGAATGGGAAGTTACATGGTGACTAGGGCCTTAGTGTAGGAATTTAATAGGGAGAAAGGGGGCTAGGAAGGAGGATCTTAATTTTTTGTAAGGTTATGTAGTGAAATTGGGTAGTTTTTGAGAATTATTAGGAGTTTTTATAAAATTGTTAATTTTAACCTTAGGCAAACTTAAAATTAACACTTTTTGGGTGTCTACATTTGCCTCTTTTTGTATTGCATTGTGTGCAAGTGCAATGCAGTGCAAAAAATAGATGACTAGCTATTTGGATTGGTGATGGACGATGTTGAATGATGAGATATTGGTGATGGATGACCATGGCTTTTGGCATGCTGCAATGACAACTTGAGGAGGTAGATATAATATTATCTAAAATTGGGATCAATGTAGGATGCCCCAGTTATGGAATGGATAAATACCTTTAAAACTTTGCCTTAAGTATATTTATGAGATAATTTGATATGGTAAGTTTACGAGCCATTGGTAGGTGTCCTTCTAATGCTTTTTTTGCATGTGTATGAGTTACCATATAGTCGTAGGCATAGGGCATACTAAATTAATTATGTTGGAGCTTGAGATAAGAAGAAGAAGTTTTGTTTTTTTCCCAATAGAGGAGGGATAATGATAGCTTTAAGAAAATATTTTTGGGCACACATAATTTTGAAAATGGGTGTTTATATATTGAACCTGTTTGTGATAGAATTTTGTGGTTAATATCTACCCCCTCAAGTGGTGAGTTGGTGGACGAATAAATGGAAGACAACAATGAACCACTTGACAAAAATTTATTGAAATATGGAGAAATCAGAATGGATAGGGTAGGGAATGGCATTTGGCAAAGTGATAAAAGAAAATTTATAGTTTTTGGGTCATCTGAGAGCAAATAATTGGAAAATGTCCACCCTCGGGCAACTAGAAATCATTTAGGGGTAAGCAATTGGAAGTTGTCTAGCCTTGGATGACTAGGAACCAATATGGTCCATGTGCATTCTTTCTTCATTTTTGTGGACTAAATGATGTCAATATTGGATAAACCTATACTTTCTAAAAATCTCTTTTTGGGCCCGATCCAATGGTGGTGGTTTTGGAAAATTTGGAGGAGATTTGATAGGAGAAAATTTAGCTCAAATATCACCTTACTTTTTGGAGTGAAAAATGCTCAATTTTAGGTCTTTGAAAGGTAAATTTGGCTTGGTTGGTTAGGGTGTGATGTATGAAGGTGAATTGATGAATATAGATGAAAATAGGTTAATTTTTAGTGTCTATGGAGATGGTGGACAAATGATGAGTGTAGAAATTGTAGGAAGGTAGCAATAGTGATGGAGTGTTTTGGGTGTGGTGGATTGGCCATTATTTTTTTTTATTTTTATGATATGAGGATGATGGATGCATATGGATATGTGATGGATTGTATTTATTCATTCATGATAGAGATATGATGATGATTTGATGGTTGATATGATGTGATGTATAGATGGTGTTATGCATGTCTTTAGAGTATTTATATTTTGGTGCTTGATGGATGAATATGGTTGGATAGATTGGATATGCTATATGATATGGATTTGATATGCTAATGTGATGGATGATGATGTGTCTACATTTTTACATGGTTTAGACTCAAATGTGTTTGTTTGATCACTTTTTGGAGGTGTATTTATGTATGTTCCTAATTACAATTAGTTTAATAAAGAAATGACACATGCACAATCACATGTACAATATAACATAACATTACATATGGTAATCACAATAGGTACAAGATGTGAGACATGGATAATAACATGAGAACAAAATATACAATGAACAATGGCATGTGATATGAATGGTAACGTTATGACCTAGGTAAAGTGAATGGTGATGCATGAAGATGCTTATTGCCCCAATACCATAAGGTTATCAGATCTTATAAGTGTTTCATGAAACTCAAACACCCTCATAATATCAATCAAGATCATCTACTAGTCAATCAGTGTCCCTTAGAGACCTAGACCATCTTGGAAAAGGTCAAGCCACTCAGGGACCAATGCATGTGCAATGAGGTTTATTTCTTAATTTTTAGTAAGGTTGAACTAACCAGTTGTAATACAAGCCAATATAATCTAGATCATCCATTATAATTTAGAGGTATGTACAAAATAAGTTCACTAATTTGATAAACATGTCACCACATAGAGGGTATACTTCACTTCTAGTCAAGCATCTATAGTCCCAAATGAGGTTAGCTCCTTCAACATTACTCCATTGCCAGTTGGGTGTCTATAGCCTTGATGGAGGCATCTAAAATATCTGAGGAACCATTTTATAGATCTTGTTTGTTCATATTTTTGCTCTTCTTTTTTTTAAAACATGTAATTTGGATCCTCAAGTTTGAATTATGTGCATGATAGGATGAGCAAGATAAATAGTTCACTTTATGGTAAGACTACTCATGGCATCATCTTCTTTGGATGTAAAATTTAATTAATATGTGTGATATATGTGGTCCAAGAGAGAACTCTAGTTAGCTAGGGGAGACCAAAATCACCTTAGAACATGATGATGTTTAATAAAGGTTGAGTGGCAAACTAGGTATGGCTGAATAATCAAAATAATACCTTTTCCCAAACAACCTAAGAAAATGAGTGGACAAGACATCCAGATTGTTAGGACCACTAATGGATGTGACTGATAATAGACAAATGATACATAATGGGCACATAACACAATGTATTAGACTATATGACATGTGACACAACAATACTAAATGGACAAAAGGGGTATGACACAAACAAAGCATGAGATACACAAATGGAAATAATATGTACAAATATTTGATTTTATTGATTAATTATGCCAATCGATATTAGGGAATGTGTATTCACAAATTCAAAATATGATCAAATTAGTATGCTATAAGGTTTCTACATGATTAAAATGGATGGATAAGTGGAAGAAACATAATGTGTCAAAATTTGATGGGGAGAGAGTGACAACTCCATCAAACACAAATTGGTTGGAAGGAGTGTCAAATACCCCCAAATAGAAAAATGGTGTTGAAGGAGGGGTGGCTTTCCCAAACTAAATGATGATTTTGAAAGAGGATGAATTCACCCAATCATAGGATCAGGATGAAGAGGAGGAGATAAATGATAAAGCAAAGAAGGTTGAAGGAGAGGAAGAATAGATAAAGGAGGAGAAGAAGAGTAGGAGAAATAGAAAAATGGTGGAGAAAGGAGAGAAGGAAAAAGAAATGAAAAAGGAACCATCCATAGGTACACAGCCGCTCATAGCATGATCGTACAACAACAATGTGGAACCGATTAGAGAAAAAAATGAGGATTTTGAAGAGGTGAGAAAAAAGAACTAGTCATATTGGTGAGTGATTGGATGGTGATGATGGTTGATAATGGATACAAGCAAACCAAAGTGACACTTGAGGATGAAGATATCATATTATCTCAGATCATGAGCAATGTGGTATACCCCAATGATAGAAGGGGAAAATATCTTTGAACCTTATCATTGATAAATTATTGAGCTTGACTTAGTTTTGGAAATCTTACCAATCATAGGTAGGTGTCCTCATGATACTATCAATCAATTGTAAGTGGTCTTAATTTTTCACCTCAATGCAATAAGTGCATGAGTAACCATATAGACAGTGGCATGGAGCATACCAAATTGGATATGATTGGAGTTTGTGTTGAGAAGAGATATTATGTCTTTACCCTAATAGATGAGGTCTAATGATAGTCTCATGAATGGTTCTTGGATAAACATGGATTCCAAGAATGGGTATTGGGTATTGATCAAGTTCATGATAGCATTGATAAGGTAATGCCATCCTACTTAAGTGATAAGATGATTTGTGATGGGGTGTGATTAGGGATATGCAAATGTAATAGTAGCTATTTATAGGTGGATGGGTGAAATAATATGGTTAACTAGGAGGAAAATATTACAAAAAAAATGGAGTCATTGGGAGGTTACCACATCGATGAGATGGTTAATTCCTCATGATCAAGCAAGTCTTGTACCATTGGTTTAAAATATCCATAGTCACTAATATCATAACCATTATGATGAGGATAGACACAAAAGTAGTGCTTCTTATACCATTTAGTTTTTACCTTGTTTCTATTTGTTCAAGTGTCAGGTAAAGAAATTACTTTTACATCAAAAAAATTTAAAATATGTTCAATAGTGGATCCAATAGGGGCATCCAAGTAGGATATGGATGGGGAGGATTTTGAGGACTATTGAAAAAATGGATGGAGGAATATTGGATAGAGGAAGATTTTAAGGTTGATGGGAGGGCTTCTTGGTGACTTGACTGCAACTCAGGATTTGTGAGTCAGTCTAGGATTTGTTGTAGGTCAGTTGGAGGTGGAATTGAAGTTGGTATGATAGGATTGGGTTGGTTAGTGATGTGGTTAGGATAAATTTGATAAGGATAAGGATATGAGGATGGTAAATATGGAGGAATAGGATAGAATGAGTTGTAAATTTATGGGTGATGGGCCATGTGAGGGGCATGGGATAGAGGATAAGGTGTTAGGTGAATATGGGAAAGAGATGGTTTTCAAAGAAGAGGAGGTATATATGAGGTAGATTGGTGTGAGGATGATGACATGGTCCTCATGTAATTGATCATGTTTATAGTGGTTTGGGTGGCCTAATATATGAGGCATGGATAAAAACATGTGGATTGATAATGGGCCTTAGGACATGGATGAGGGATAGGACAGATGATGGATAGGGTTAAAGAACACAAGATTATACTAAGAGGGAGGATGAACAATATAATACCACTTTTTACTTTTTCTCTCAATTCAATATTATGCAGTGTGTAGATAGTAGTATCAATAGGAGTACTCAAAGAAATGTACAAAACACCATACACAATAGAGACACCACAATTTACGTGGTTCACCCAATGTGGGCTACTCCACGAAGAAAATATTTTACTAAAATTTTCTCAATCAATCTCTTTGGGAATCCTTCCTAATTACAATGTTTATGGACCTCTATCCAAAGGATATGTTGATCCCCTAATATCAAGTTCATGGATCTCTTCCATAGGAGAACTATTTCTCCTTCTGCTCTGGCTAGTGATCTTCTAGAAGACTCTCTCTCTGTTGTACTGACTGGTGGATCTCTCTCAACTTGAAGACTCCTCACTCAGATCTATATTCAATTGTCCTGGTTGTTGGGTCTCTATCTAATGAGACTCTATCCTCTATACTCTGTCACCTCCAAAGCTCTATCTCAATAGGTTCACTCATAACCTTCTCAAATTTGATAAACAATCTCACTCAGAACTTGTCCAAATATGCTAAACAAGTCCACATATAACCTGCTCAAATCTGCTCAACAGGTCCACACAAAACCTATCCAAATATGCTCAAAAATTCTACATAGAACCTGCTCAAATATTCTCAATGGGTCCACACAAAGACTGTCCAAATCTGCTCAACAAGTCCAAACAGAACTTGTTCAAATATTCTCAACAAGTCCTCTCTAGGACTTGCTTAAATTTGCTCAATAATTCCTCTCTTGGACTTGCTCAAATCTGCATAGCAAGCTTCCATAAAATCTTACTCAAAATCAATCCACAAGCATTCTCAAAGACTTGTCTCAAATCTGCGTAACAAGCTCACACATAACTTATCCAATATCATAGAATCATAAAGAGAATTGTTAGAGACTCAATATGTTCTATAATTAATGCTCAATAAATATCTCAACTCAATCTCATAGAAGCATAAAGAGAATTGTTAGAGACTCAATATGTTCTATACTCAAATACCAATCTCAACTCAAATCAATCTCATAGAAGCATAAAGAGAATTTTTAGAGACTCTATATGTTCTATACTAAAATCCCAATCTCAACTCAGATCAATTTCATCAAAACATAAAGAGAATTGTTAGAGACTCTATATGTTCTATTCTCAAATATCAATCTCAACTCAAATCAAGAATATAGAATAGTTTTTTTTATGGAACTTGAACAACCACATGCATCCACTTGACTAGGCTCAATCAACTCAACTCAACCAATCACCTCAATGAACAACCCTTTCTCACAAACCCTAGTCCAAGCATGTATCAATCAACTCAAAATGTTTCCAACAATTCTCAACAACAAATCTCACATAACAATGATACTCATGTTCTCTTTTAACTCAAGTTCAAGTTCTTTGCACAACCAATGGGCTCTAACAACAATGCTTATAAAACAAGGTTTAATCACAACTCTCAATATAGAAAACCTTGAAGCATTAAACCAATCACTTTCGAAAAGGAAACCACAATCAATCCTTTTGAATCCAAAGATATTTTTAGAAATCAACCACGATAATCAATCAATAGGAGAAAATGCCCATACCTTTTATGAATATGAAGAAGCCTCTCTGGAAATCTGCCACAATCACAATATTCTTTTGCAAATCTTCACAAGGGTTAGAAGATCACAAAATAATCAACATTACTCCACTTCACAATTATATTCACCAAGGCTTTTAATTATAAAACCCTCTTAAGAATTAATGCACAACTTCCTTATCACTCCTAAAACTACTTGTACCATAAAATAAAATAAATATTTTATATCCTTCCTTTAAACATTTTTGCACTCAAAAATAATCACAAAGGTTTCGTAGGCAATATCTCACATTAATAAAATATCAAACCTTATTAAAATATTAAAGCTTGCTCAACCTTATATCTCCCACAAAAATATAATCAAACCATAGCAAGCAAATATTTTAATTAAAATTTTGACCCCCACAAATATCGGAGTCGGAGTGCATACCTCAAAGGAGCCCTCGAAGGGCCTTGGCATTTTGAACCTCTACCCATTGTGTTGCCAAACGGTAGCTAAGCCGTGTGATCTAACACTGCCCATGTGAGTGCCTTGGGCACTCTCTTCCTTAAACTGTGTGCACTTTCCTCACAAGGCATTAAAAATTTGACCTTCCATGACTTGACTGCCCACGTCACACTCCAGAAAATTTGTTGCACAATATTCGAATGCAGAAATACTTTGGGTTTTCAAAAATCATGTGACACATCTTAGGTTTATTAAATGGAAAACATTTGGCTTATTTATATAAGATATCCTTCAATGTGAATACGTTGGCCCTTTTAACATTGTCCTCATGACATTGGTGGCACCAATAAGAAAGGAGGGAAAAACCTTTTATTTAATTTTAAAATTTTAATTTTAATTTTAAATAAATTAAAATTTAAACTAAACCTTTAAAATTAAATTTCTCCATCATTGGGGCACCTTTTTCGATGAAACGAAAAGCCAACTTGGGTTTTAAGAAAAACCCATTTCAAATTTGCCATGCATTGGTTTTAAATAAAACCTTTCCTTGCCTTCTATGGTTTTCATAAAAACCTTTTGCTAAGCTTCCCTTGAAGCTTCTTTTGGAACCAAATGCCATGCATCCCTTCTAGAACCTTTGATCAAACCTTGGCTTCTCATTAAGATCTTTGTGGAGAAAAATCATAGTGCTTACTTACATAGGTCCTTTTGACATCAATGACAACATTTAGCTTAGGGACTCAAAATTTCCAACAATCTCCCCCTTTGTCATTGATGGCAAACCATATTCATTTTACTAAAACTTGACCTTCTTTTCTGCTACCCCTAGGACTTTGCTCTCCCTGGCTCAATGTTCTCTCAAATATCAAATCATATCAAATCTCTCCCCAATACACAAATATCTCCCCCTTCGACATCAATGGAAAAGGGTCACCTTTGGGGCTCATAAGCCTCTTATCTTAGCCCCTCCCCCACCTCCAAATGAGGTGGTTAATTCTGGGGTGGAATTATTTCTACTCCTAAAAAGCATAGATCTATGTATTTATCTTTCTCTCTTCTTCTATGAGTCTTCTGAATCCGCTCACCTTTTCTTTTGAAGTCATCATCCCTGTTCCTGTCGTCACTTTTGTTCCTATTTCAGTTCTCATCCTTGTTCCTATTCTTATTATTTTCATAGTCTCTATTCTTTTTTGAGTCTCTATTCTTTTTCATCTTCTTGTTTCTAATCATATTCCTATTTCTATTCATATTCCTATACCTATTAATATTCATGTTCTTGTCCATGTTCCTGTTCTTGTTCATGCCTATTTTTGGAATATTTTCTCTACACCATCTTGCTATGTGACCATAATTATTGCATTTATAACACTTAATGTTATTACTCCTTGGATGTACAATTGTATTAGGATTTCTCCTAATGAAGCCATATCCTCTTCTGTCATTAATCCTGCAATTCATTGCCTTGTGACCAAACTCATTACATGAGTAGCAATAACCTTGGAAAAGTTGTTCTTTTCCATATACCTATCTTTCATGAGTCCTGCATTGTGAAGCCATGTGTCCAAACCTGTGACATGAAAAGCATCTTCCATTGAAGCCTCCTTGTCTTGACCTCATTGGTATCTTGTTTTGATTGTTGTTCCATATGTATCTTCTTTGTGCATTATTCCTCTCTTTGTTGAACTCTTTTTTGTCCAAATCATCCTCTGATGTCCCACTTTCACTTAAACTATCTTATTTTGATGTATCTTCTTCTAAATTTTCTTCTTCATCAATACTTGAAGTAGATTCTTTTTCCTATTTCTTTTTAACCTTTCCAAATCCAAGACCTGTTGAACATGATGTTCGTTGTTGTCCATAGATGAACTTATCAAAGTTCTTAGAGCTATTTGTGAAACTCTTCATCTTGATCTTGGAGTACTTTAAGTCTTCTTTTAGAGTAGCCACTTCTTGTGCTAACTTCTCACATTCCAAAATATTTGCTTCTAACTTATCCTTGAACTTGCTTGCCTTAGCCTTTGATTTCTCTAAATCCTCTATGACCAATAACCTTTCTTCATCACATTATTTAAACTTACTTTCAAGCTTGAAGTGTTGCTTTCTAACTTTCTTTACTATGTCAAGGGCATAGATAAGTTCTCCCTTGAGATCATAATCATTCTCTACTGAATAATCTTCTATTTGTTTACCTTTTTCTTTATCATTACTTCCTTTTGACTTGTCTTCTATAGGATAACTTTCTTTATCTTCCAAAGCCATTAGAATATTCTCATCTGGTCTTTCAAGTGCATCTTCAAAATCATCATCACTGAAACTATAACCATCCCTAGTGCAATCATCTTCAATATGTCCAAATTTGCCACATATAAAACACTTGAGAATAATTGGAGTCCTTTTCTTAATTGGATCTTTCTCTTTAACCATAAATAGGACTTCATCTCTATCATTGTCTAAAATACTAGCATCATTATCAATTGAGTACTTACTTGCATTTTCTACATAGTTGCTTCTCTTTTGTCTCTGGAAGAACTTATTTCCTTGTCTGCTTTGTCCATCCTTGCTTTTCTTTTGGTACCTATGTCTTTCTGATTCCTTGTATCTATGATCCTATTTTTCTTCATCATTGTTGCCTTTTGGATCCTTGCATTCTATTGCATAGTGTCCATACCGTCCACAATTAAAACATTTGATAGATCTTAGATCTATGGGTCTTCTATAACCTCTATCTCTTCTACCATAATTTGCTTCTTCATTACTGGATGACTCACTACTTGATTCTATCTTCTTTCCCTTTTTCTTTTTGTCTACTTTTAAAGTAGCTTCTTTCAGAGGAATAGGATATTTTGTTCTTGTTTCAAAAGTAGTAAGCATGGCAAATAAATAATTCCTTGTCAAAGAATAACTATCAATTGATGTTTCTATAGCAAAAACCTTTTCACTATACCTTTTTGGAAGAGTCCTCAAGATCTTATCACAAGCATCAGATTCATCAACCTTCTTTCCAAGACCTTTCATCTCATGTACAAGTTCATCAACCTTCATTCTAAGACCTTTCATCTCATGTACAAGTTCATCAACCTTGTTGATATAGTCACGAATGTTTTCATCATCCCTCATTCTTAGGTTCTCAAATTCTCCTTTGATATTTTTTATCTTAGCCATTCTGACTCCTTTATATCCTTCATATATTTCATGCAGAAGTTCCCACATTTCTTTTGTTTTTTTACATTCCATAACCTTCATAGATTATGATCTATGCATCCCTTTTATAATTGCATTCATAGCTCTTGAATTTGCATGCATTATAAACTTATCTTCCTTATTTGTAGGAGGATTTGTTGTTGAATCATATCCAAGTTCCACTGCATCCCAAACTTCATTTCCAAGTGCCATCAAGTAAAATCTCATCAGTATACACCAATATAAGAAGTCACTTCCATAAAATACCGGTACTGCATTATTGAAGGGTTTGTCTCTTTGATCCTTTTGATCCATTGTGTTCTTAGACAACTTTTCCTTCAAGCTTTCAAACTCTTTTGAAGGAACCCGCTCTGATACCAATTGAATAACACAAGCTTATACTGAGAGGGGGGTGAATAGTATAAGACCACTTTTTACTTTTTCTCTCAATTTAATATTATTCAGTGTATAGATAGCAGTATCAATAGCAGTACTCAAAGCAATGTACAAAACACCATACATAATAGAGACACCACAATTTATGTGGTTCACCCAATGTGGGCTACTCCACGGAGAAAATATTTTACTAAAATTTTTGCAATCAATCTCTTTGGGAATCCTTCCCAATTACAATGTTTATGGACCTCTGTCCAAAGGAGATGTTGATCCTCTATTCTCAAGTTCATGGATCTCTTACATAGGAGAACTCTTTCTCATTCTACTCTAGATAGTGATCTTCTAGAAGACTTTGTCCCTCTACTACACTAACTGGTGGATATCTCTCCACTTGAAGACTCCTCACTCAGATCTGTCTTCAATTATCTTGGCTACTGGATCTCTATTCACTGATACTTTGTCCTCTATACTCTTTCACCTCCAAAGCTCTTTCTCAATAGGTTCACTTAGAACCTTATCAAATTTTCTCAACAAGGTCACTCAAAACTTGTTCAAATTTTCTCAATAGGTCCTAATAGAACCTAGTCAAATATGCTCAACAGGTCCACACATAACCTATTGAAATCTGCTCAACAGGTCCACACAGAACCTACTTAAATCTTCTCAATAGGTCCACACATAACCTATCAAAATATCCTCAACAATTCCATACAGAACTTACCCAAATCTGCTCAACAAGTCCTCTCTAGGACTTGCTCAAATCTGCTCAATAAGTCCTCTCTAGGACTTGTTCAAATTTGCATATAAAGCTTCCACAAAAGCTTACTCAAAATCAGTCCACAAGCATTCTCAAATACTTGTATCAAATCTGTTTAACAAGCTCACATAGAACTTGTCCAATCTTATAGAATCATAAAGAGAATTTTTAGAGACTCAATATGTTCTATAATTAATGCTCAATAAATATCTCAACTCAATCTCATAGAAGCATAAAGAGAATTGTTAGAGACTCAATATGTTCTATACTCAAATACCAATCTCAACTCAAATCAATCTCATAGAAGCATAAAGAGAATTTTTAGAGACTCTATATGTTCTATACTAAAATCCCAATCTCAACTCAAATCAATTTCATCAAAACATAAAGAGAATTGTTAGAGACTCTATATGTTCTATTCTCAAATATCAATCTCAACTCAAATCAAGAATATAGAATAGTTTGTTTTATGGAACTTGAACAACCACATGCATCCACTTGACTGGGATCAATCAACTCAACTCAACGAATCACCTCAATAAACAACCCTTTCTCACAAACCCTAGTCCAAGAATGTATCAATCAACTCAAAATATTTCCAACAATTCTCAACAACAAATCTCACATAACAATGATACTCATGTTCTCTTCTAACTCAATTTCAAGTTCTTTGCACAACCAATGGGCTCCAACAACAATGCTTATAAAAAAAGGTTTAATCACAACTCTCAATCCAGAAAACCTTGAAACATTAAACCAATCATTTTCGAAAAGGAAACCACAATCAATCCTTTTCACTCCAAAAATATCTTCAGAAATCAACCACCATAATCAATCAATAGGATAATGTGCCCATACCTTTTATGAAGATGAAGAAGCCTCTTTGGAAATCTACCACAATCACAATATTATTTTGCCAATCTTCACAAGGGTTAGAATATCACAAAATAATCAACATTACTCCACTTCACAATCATATTCACCAAGGCTTTTAATTAGGAAACCTTCTTAATAATTAATGCACAACTTCCCTTCACTCCTAAAACCACTTGTACCATAAAATAAAATAAATATTTTGTATCCTTCCTTTCAACACTTTTGCACTCAAAAATAATCACAAAGCTTTCTTAGGAAATATCTCACATTAATCAAATATCAAACCTTATTAAAATATTAAAGCTTGCTCAACCTTATATCTCCCACAAAAATATAATCAAACTATAGCAAGCAAATATTTTAATTAAAATGTTGACCCCTGCAAATATCGAAGTCAGAGTGCATACCTCAAAGGAGCCCTCGAAGGGCCTTGGCATTTTGAACCTCTACCCATTGTGTTGCCAAGCGGAAGCTAAGCCGTGTGAGCTAACACTGCCCATGTGATTGCCTTGGGTATTCTCTTCCTTAAAATACATGTGCTTTCCTCACAAGGCACCAAAACTTTGATCGTCCATGACTTGACTGCCCACGTCACACTCCATAAAATTTGTTGCGCAATATTCGAATGTAGAAATGCTTTGAGTTTTCAAAAATCATGCGACACGACTTACGTTTATTAAATGGAAAAACTTTGGCTTATTTATATATGCCATACTTCAATGAGAAATAAGTTGGCCCTCTTAAAATTACCCTCATGACATCGGCGGCACCAATAAGAAAGGAGGGAAAAACCTTTTATTTAATTTTAAAATTTAAATTTAAATTTAAAATAAATTAAAATTTAAACTAAACCTTTAAAATTAAATTTCTCCATCACCGGGGCACCTTTTTCTATGAAACAAAAATCCAACTTGGGTTTTAAGAAAAACCCATTTCAAATCTTCCATCCATTGGTTTTAAATAAAACCTTTCCTTGCCTTCCTTGGTTTTCATAAAAACCTTTTGCTAATCTTCCCTTGAAGCTCCTTTTGGAACCAAATGCCATGCATCCCTTCTAGAACCTTTGATCAAAACCTTGGCTTCTCATGAAGCTCTTTGTGGAGCAAAATCATAGTGCTTACTTACATAGGTCATTTTGACATCAATGACAACTTTTACCTTAGGGACTCAAAATATCCAACAATCTCCCCCTTTGTCATTGATGGCAACCCATATTCATTTTACTGAAACTTGACCTTATTTTTTTCTCCCACTGGCTCAATGCTCTCTCAAATATCAAATCATATCAAATATCTCCCCAATACACAAATCTCTCCCCTTTGATATCATTGCAAAGGGTCACCTTTGGGGCTCATGAGCCTCTTAGCTGATCCCCTCCCCCACCTCCACATGAGGTGGTTAATTCTGGGGTGGGAGTATTTCTACTCCCCAAAAGCACATATATGTGCCTTTATCTTTCTCTCTTCTTCTGCGAGTCTTCTAAATCCACTCACTATTTCTTTCCAAGTCATCATCCCTATTCTTGTCGTCACTTTTATTCATATTCTAGTTCTCATCCTTGTTCCTGTTATTATTCTTTTTTGAGTCTCTATTCTTTTATGAGTCTTTATTCCTGTTTATCTTCTTGTTTTTGTTCATCTTCTTATTTTTGTTCATATTCCTATTTCTGTTCATATTCCTGTTCCTGTTCATATTCATGTCTCTATTCATATTCCTGTTCATGTTCCTATTCTTGTTCATGCCTATTTTTTGAATATTTGCTCTACCCCATCTTGCTATGTGACCATCATTATTGCACTTATAACACTTAATGTTATTATTCCTTGGATGTGCAATTGTCTTAGGATTTCTCCTAATGAAGCCATATCCTCTTCTGTCATTAATCCTGCAATTCATTGCCTTGTGACCAAACTCATTACATGAGTAGAAATAACCTTGGAAAAGTTGTTCTTTTCCATATACATGTCTTTCATGAGTCCTGCACTATGAAGCCATGTGTCCAAACCTGTGACATGAAAAGCATCTTCCATTGAAGCCTCTTTGTCTTGACCTCATTGGTCTCCTATTCTGATTTTTGTTCCATATGTATCTTCTTTGTGCATTATTCCTCTCTTTTTTGAACTCTTTGTTATCCAACTCATCCTTTGATGTCCCACTTTCACTTAAATTGTCTTCTTCTGATGTATCTTCTTTTGAAGTTTCTTCTTCATCAAGACTTGAAGTAGATTATTTTTCCTATTTCTTTTGAACCTTTCCAAATCCAAGACCTGTTGAACATGATGTTCGTTGTTATCCATATATGAACTTATCAAATTTCTTAGAGCTATTTGTGAAAATATTTATCTTGATCTTGGAGTCCTTTAAGTCTTCTTTTAGAGTAGCCACTTCTTGTGCTAACTTCTCACATTCCAAAATATTTACTTCTAAATTATCCTTGAACTTGCTTGCCTTAGCCTTTGATTTCTCTAAATCCTCTATGAGCAATAACCTTTCTTCATCACATTCTTGAAATTGACTTTCAAGCTTGGAGTGTTGCTTTCTAACCTTCTTTACTGTGTCAATGGAATAGATAAGTTCTCCCTTGAGATCATAACCATTCTCTACTGAATAATATTTTATTTGTTTTCCTTTGTCCTTATCATTACTTCCTTTTGGCTTGTCTTCTATAGGATCACTTTCTTTATCTTCCAAAACCATTAGAAGATTCTCATCTGGTATTTCAAGTGCATCTTCAAAATAATCATCACTAAAACTATAACCATCCCTAGTGCAATCATCTTCAAGATGTCCAAATTTACCACATCTAAAACACTTGAGAATAACTGGAGTCCTTTTCTTAATTGGATCTTTCTCTTTAACCATAAATAGGACTTCATATCTATCATTGTCTGAAATACTAGCATCACTATCAATTGAGTACTTGCATTTTTTGCATAGTAGCTTCTCTTTTGTCTCTAGAATAACTTCTTTCCTTGTTTGCTTTGTCCATCCTTTACTTTTCTTCTGGTACCTGTGTCTTTCTAATTCCTTGTATCTATGATCCTATTTTTCTTCATCATTGTTGCCTTTTAGCTCTTTGCATTCTATTGCATAGTGTCCATACCATTCACAATTAAAACATTTTATATATCTTAGATCTATGGGTCTTCTGGAACCTCTATCTCTTCTGCCATAAATTGCTTCTTCATCACTGGATGACTCACTACTTGATTATATCTTCTTTCCCTTTTTATTTTTGTCTACTTTGAAAGCATATTCTTTTGAAGGAATAGGATCTTTTGTTCTTATTTCAAAAGTAGTAAGCATTCCAAGCAAATAATTCCTTGTCAAATAATCACTATCAATTGATGTTTCTATAGTAGAAATATTTTTAGTATACCTTTTTGGAAGAGTCCTCAAGATCTTATCACAAGCATCGGATTCATCAACCTTCATTCCAAGACATTTCATCTCATGTACAAGTTTATCAACCTTGTTGAGATAGTCATGAATATTTTCATCATCCCTCATTCTTAGGTTCTCAAATTCTCCTTTGATATTTTTGATCTTATCCATTCTGACTCCTTTATCTCCTTCATATATTTCATACAAAAGTTCCCACATTTCTTTTGATGTTTTACATTCCATAACCTTCATAGATTTTTATCTATGCAGCCCTTTTATAATTGCATTCATAGCTCTTGAATTTCATGCATTATAAGCTTACCTTCCTTATCTGTAGGAGGATTGGTTGTTGAATCATATCCAAGTTCCATTGCATCCCAAACTTCATTGCCAAGTGCCATCAAGTAAAATCTCATCAGTATACACCAATATAAGAAGTCACTTCCATAAAATACCGGTACTGCATTATTGAAGGGTTTGTCTCTTTGATCCTTTTGATCCATTGTGTTCTTAGACCACTTTTCCTTCAAGCTTTCAAACTCTTCTGAAGGAACCCGCTTTGATACCAATTGAATAACACAAGCTTATACTAAGAGGGGGGTGAATAGTATAAGACCACTTTTTACTTTTTCTCTCAATTCAATATTATGTAGTGTATAGATAGTAGTATCAATAGCAATACTCAAAGCAATGTATAAAACACCATACACAATAGAGACACCACAATTTATGTGGTTCACCCAATGTGGGCTAATCCATGGAGAAAATATTTTACTAAAATTTTCTCAATCAATCTCTTTGGGAATCCTTCCTAATTACAATGTTTATGGACCTCTATCCAAAGGATATTTTGATCCCCTAATCTCAAGTTCATGGATCTCTTCCATAGGAGAACTCTTTCTCCTTCTGCTTTGTCTAGTGATCTTCTAGAAGACTTTGTCTCTCTACTGCACTGACTAGTGGATCTCTCTCCACTTGAAGACTCCTCACTCAGATCTATCTTCAATTGCCTTGGTTATTGGATATCTATCCACTGAGACTTTGTCCTCTATACTCTATCACCTCCAAAGCTCTATCTCAATAGGTTCACTCAGAACCTTCTCAAATCTTCTCAACAAGCTCACTCAGAACTTGTCCAAATCTACTCAACAGGTCCACACAGAACCTGCTCAAATCTACTCAATAGGTCCACATAGAACCTATCCAAATCTACTCAATAGCTCCACACAAGACCTGCTCAAATCTACTCAATAGGTCCACATAGAACCTGTTCAGATATGCTCAACATGTCCACACAAAACTTGTTCTCAAAAAGTCCTCTCTAGGACTTGCTCAAATTTGCACAATAATTCCTCTCTAGGACTTGCTCAAATCTGCATAGCAAGCTTCCACAAAATCTTACTCAAAATCATTCCACAAGCCTTCTCAAAAACTTGTCTAAAATTTTCTTAACAACACATAGAACTTGTCCAATATCATATAATCATAAAGAGAATTTTTATAGACTCAATATGTTCTATGCTTAATGCTCAATCAATATCTCAACTCAATATCATAGAAGCATGAAGATAATTGTTAGAGACTCAATATGTTCTATACTCAAATCCCAATCTCAACTCAAATCAATATCATAGAAGCATAAAGAGAATTGTTAGAGACTCTATATGTTCTATACTCAAATACCAATCTCAACTTAAATCAATTTCATAGAAGCATAAAGAGAATTATTAGAGACTCTATATGTTCTATTCTCAAATCTCAATCTCAACTCCAATAAAGAATATAGAATAGTTTGTTTTATAGAACTTGAACAACCACATGCATCCACTTGATTGGGCTGAATCAACTCAACTCAACCAATCACCTCAAAGAACAACTCTTTCTCACAAACCCTAGTCCAAGCATGTATCAATCAACTCAAAATGTTTTCAACAATGCTCAACAAAAAATCTCACATAATAATGATACTCATTGTAGCACCCTAAAATTGGCGCAGTTAAACCATCAGTAAAAGATAAAAATTTGAATTTTAACCCCGAAACCACCCGTTAACCGCTCACCTCATTTTTTATGCCATTTTTAGAATTTGTTTTGACCGTTGGACGATATCGTCATCGATCTGATGATATCGTCCCAAATCGAATGAATTCATCTAGAACAGAACGTCCAGACGATTTCATCCCAAAACCAAATTTTCATAATTAGCTTCTATTTCAACAACCTCTCCAACTCGGGCAGAAGCGTGTCTGCGCGGTTGGAGATTCCTACGTTGGAGATCTCCCAGATTGGGATGATCCCCAACCTCCTAACCTCCCCCTAATCCTATATAAACTTGGGATTTCCCAGTTTATCCCCCTGGCTGATCATTTCCCTGCAACTCTAGTTTTGTGTTGTATTAGAACATCCTCGCCCCCATCATTTGCATTTGTATTTTCAGGTTTTATTGCAGGATTTTACTGTGTTTCAGCTGGAGGAAGCTCGGATCGTCGCAGGCGATCCAACATGATTTCGGATGATCCTGACAAGATCGGCGATGATCTCGTACGATTGCAGATGATTTCGATTGTAGTTCAGATTGGGGGCAACTAGAGCCCTGAGTTTGCATTTTCTACCTTTCTCTCTTATTTAATTATGCATTAGATCAATTTATTTATGTTCTGCATCCTGGAGTTCACCTCATTTAGCATATTTGCATGATAAAATTTAAAATAAGTTATTAAAACAGTGCATCCCATTTGATTTGCTATCTAGATTTATTATTTAAGCATCTATACTATTATTTCTATCATTTTGCATCATTCTTGCAATTGCATTTTCAATTTTTGGTGTCTGTTTCCATGATTGCAGGTTTCTAACGAATTCGTCGATGAGTCATTGATGATCTTGTCTGATCTCAAATGATCGCCTATGATTTGAGATGATTCTATACAATTACAGATGATCCTATCATATCCGGGATGATCTGGACTCCTACAAGCTTCAGAATCTTCATCAGACATCAGGAATCAGGTGTATTCCTTTCCATTTCACATAGTCTCTGTATTTAGGATTCATTCATGTTTGTTGTCTTCATATAAACCCAAAATTTCATATAGAATAACTTAGATTCATTTTGGCCAACCTAGGAATATGAATGATTGAATATAAAATGAACACATCAAACCCATTCTCAACCTAGGCATGAAAACTGCCACTCAAAGTTTCCTGGTGAACCCCACCATCCATCGAAAATTCACCCTTATACCCCTCCCCCGAGAGGCACGACCTTCAAAGGGCCTCTTCATCCAAGGTATTGTCCCATCCTTCTCGCATCCCCCTTCCAGGGCACGGATCCTTTAGCCCGAAGGTAAGGGTGCGAAAAATTTGGGCGATACATTTTGGTGAACCCGACGTGAAACTAAAACACCTTTTGAAAAAAATCTAAAAAAAAAAAACACATTATTAAGAACATCTAGAATCATTAGAAAATTGTTAAATTTGCATATCATATTTAGATGGTAGATTATAATAGAAGACGAGCTATCACCATAAATGTTGAAAATCAATTAACGACCATAGAGATTACTTTTGTGCTTAGAGTACCTCAAACAAATAGAGTCCAACCTTTGTGGGATGAACTTGATAGGAGATTGGGTATTATTGAATCTAGATCTGTAGAACTTAGGCAAATTAAGAGGTTTGTCCTAGATAGAATCCTGGATCCCGATCAGGTGACTTTGTACCATGAACTTCAGAGAGCTTGCCATAGGTGGTTAGCAGATAAAAGAGCACTTGTGTCTTCAAAATTGTACACCTTTGAGGAATACCTTGAGAACGCAGTTGTAGTACATAAGTTTCTATCTCATATAGAGGATCAAGAAGTCGTTCTTACGGATAGAAAAATATGGAATAGAGTTCCTAGAGCTGTGTTGTATCGAGAGTATTGCCATGAACTTTATTTTTACAAGTCAGAGTCTGAAGTAGATCATATTACCATAGCACACTTTGTCAAGTTCTTGAAAAACCACTTCCAATTTGAAGAGGAGCATTTCATGACTCCTGATGAACTTGATCCTATCAACGATATCCATAAACTATTTATAGAAAACTAAGTCATTCTTTTTACTATTGTTATTTCTTGCAACTAGCATGTTGTTTGTTATTTTTATACTTGTGAAATAATAATACAAAACAAAAATAAAAACAAAAAAAAACAAAACATTTCCTTTTTAAGTATTATAGTAGGTATATAGTTAAAATATATACCTCTCAACCCTATCGCATATATATATATATATATATATATATATATATATATATATATATATATATATATATATATATATATATATATATATATATATAAGTATATATATTTGCTAAAACCTAAGTTTAGCACAATGCCTAGACTTAGGAATGGAAAACAAACCGAAGAAGAAGAAGATTGGTTAGGAAGACCATTAATTGACCAAAATGTCCCTCCTGAGGACCAAGTTTAGGAAGAAGAAATCCTAGACCAGCAAGAAGAAGAGCTTGATGTAGCAAATGAACAAGAAGAAATTAATAGAGAGGAAGGATCCTCATCCCCTAAAATGTCTCCGGGAGGAGCTATCACTTTTGAAAACATGGAACAATTTTGGAAGTTCATTAACACAAATATCGGTGTTTTTAATAGAGCAGTCCATATGGACAAGGATCGAATTAGTGACACTCAAGCAACTCTAGAAGACGTATTTCACACATGCACTAATCCCTTGTCCTTTATTGAACAAGAGAGTGATCAAGCTGGACCATCCAATTTGGATATAGTAGCTACGATCCGGAACATGCAACAACAACAGGTTACCCAACCACCTAAAGTGCCTGTTAATAAGCCTAGGGTCATTCCCGCACAAAAGAAACCATCATTTACTGCTCTATTTCGCCAAGCTATTGAGCAACATACCTCAAATCAACAAAAACCCAAAACAAAACCAAACACCAATTACCAACAATTTGGGATACAACATAATACTATTACAAATCCCCTTCATAATACTCTTCCTACCAACACTTTGCATAATAGCAATATAGCATCTAATCCTTATGCCACACCATCATACACTCATAAATCCCATACCTATGTCCCACCAAACCAATATGGTGGACAAACTAGTAATCTTGAAACCATGGTGAAACAGTTAGTTTCCCGCATGGACCAGATAGATCCCTATCGACCCTCGTACAATTATCGAGAGATGTGTAGTCAGCCTTTAGATCCTATAGTTGTAGCACAACCATATCCTAAACATTTTCCTATGCCTATCCTGCCCATATATAAAGGAACAAAAGATCCCATAGAGCATCTTCGTATGTTTAGGATAGCATGTCATGATATATCACATGATGACTTGTTATTACTAAAAATGTTCTCGAAAAGCTTGGGAGGAATGGCATTAGAGTGGTATTATCAATTACCCACTAATTCTTTGAGGAATTTCAAAGAAACTGCCGAGTCTTTTGTTCATCAATTTAGTGCCTATATCGAAATACATGTGACCATTAAAGATTTGTATAACTTAAAACAAGACAAATATGAATGCTTTGCTGATTTCCTAGCTAGGTGGAGACAATTGATAGGAAAATTGCACTTTGTGTTACCTTATAGGGAGATGTTGGACATCTTTATTAATAATTTGCAAGAGAAACTATCTTACGAATTATCAACTACTACCTTGACCACCTTCGATCAGGCTATAGACTTAGCCCGAAGAGTGGAAGATGCTCTCATTAGGAGAGGTCAGCTTAAAAAGAAAGACAATGAGAAAACATCCAAAAATAAATATAAGAATAAACAAGTTGTGGGTGATGGAGTCACTGATAGCAAAAATATTGCTAATGTTAATGTTGCAAAGACAGTGAAGAAGTTTGTACTGAAACCTCCTGATAGACCTCCTCGAGAATTTACTAGGTTAAATCAACCTTTATCAACTATTCTACCACAATTATTAGAACGAGGCTTGATTCAATTACCAAATATCCGGGAACCTAATCCAACTATACCCGGATATAGAGCAGATTTACATTGTGACTTCCATAGAGGACCTGGACACACTACCAACTCTTGTAAAATATTAAAACATAAAATACAAGACTTGATTGATAACAATGAGATGGAGGTACAAGCCTTTCAACCTAAGCAAAATCCTCCTAATAACACTCAATAGAACATCACACAAAACCAGAATCAGAATGCCAATCAGTCATTGGACATCTTTCAACATCCTTTACCAAAACATGGTAAGGAGGTGGCTAATCAAATTGAACATCATAATGTTCCCCCTCCTACCCGATATGTAGGAACTATTAGTGGGCATTTACCTATTCATGATCTGGAAACCTTTGACACAACTTTATCCATGGTTACAACCAGGCCTCTATATAATATGTAGATATCTGATCTTAGTGATACGGAATATGAGACTGAGAGTGATATGGAAATCACATCAAATCAATCGAATAGTTCTGAAGATGAATCGGATCCTATTCACCCTATCACAAGCTCATATGGTTCCGGAAGAACCATTTCCAAGAAGAGTCACTACTAGACCATCGTCCCAACAATTACTTTCTAATGAATTAGCTATAAACGCTAGACCCAGTCACCATCCACGTCAAAAAATAATGGGGATCAGCGCGACCCTGACAAAACAACGGGACCACACACCCCACAAAAACAAAAAGGGGAGAGGGGGGAAAAAACGCTTTGTTGGGAGGGGGCCAAAAGGAGGAAGGCACCCGCCACCACCCACCCCACCCCCCCCCAATTTTTATTAAAAATAAATAATAAAATATAATTAGGTTTTCTTTCCCTCTCCTCCTCTTCTCCTCCCCCCCACTACATTGAGATGAAGTCCTGCTCAGGCGGGGGGGGGGGGGGGGCGGGAGCCGCCCCGCGGGCCCACGCCACATAAGTCCAGGACCAGGGGGGGTGGGGGGGGGGGGGGGGGGGGGGGGGGCGTAGGCCGCATAGGTGACAGCACGTATCATCCCACCTTCTCCTTTGCTTTTTATGGGTAGAGGAGGGTGGAGTGTGTGTGTTTATATTTTTTTTTTGACTTTTATTCTCTCCTTCTCTTTTGTGGGGTGGGGTGTTGAGCAAGGTGCAAGCAACAGTATTGTCATTGTTGTCAACACAGTCAGATAGATCTGTTGATGCAGATGGACAAGAAGTTCAGAAGCTATTCAGATGCAGAAGACAGGAGTTCAAAGGTTATTCAGAGTATGTACAGTGATTATCCAAGAAGACCGAAGTGCCCCATTTGCAAAAGATCAAAGAAAAAGACAAGTAAGAAAAGTGTCGCGATATCGTGACATATACAGAAGGCAAAAACTGTCATGATTTCACGACATGTTGGAAGAGAGAGAAGCAAGAAAACGTCATGATTTCGACATGTTGGAAGAAAAAAGAAGGGAAAAACGCCATGATTTCGTGACATGTTGGAAGAGAAGAGAAAGGAGGAAAAACTGTCATGATTTCATGACATGTTGGAAGAGAAAAAGGAAAGTGGAAAAACTATCATGATTTCATGACATGTTGGAAGAGAGAGAGAAAGCAGGAAAAACTGTCATGATTTCGTGACATGTTGGAAGAGAAAAAGGCAAGTGGAAAAACTGTCATGATTTCGTGACATGTTGGAAGAGAAAGAGAAAGCAGGAAAAACTGTCACGATTTCGTGACATGTTGGAAGAGAAAAAGACAAGTGGAAAAACTGTCGCGATTTCGTGACATGTTGGAAGAGAAAGAGAAAGCAGGAAAAACTGTCGCGATTTCATGACATGTTGGAAGAGAAAAAGGCAAGTGGAAAAACTGTCATGATTTCGTGACATGTTGGTAGAAAAAGAGAAGGCAGGAAGAAGTGTCACGATTTCATGACAAGTTCGAAGAAAGAGAACAAGTAAGAAAAGTGTCACGATTTTATGACATGTCGCATTTTCGTGACTCAAAAAGGGCAGGAAGGAAGAGAATGAAAAAGTGTCATGATTTCATGACATGTCGCATTTTCATGACTCGAAAAGAGAGGAAGGAAGAGAAGCAAAAGTGTCACGATTTCATGACATGTCGCATTTTCATGACTAAAGAAAGAGGAAGTGTACGGAAGGAATGTCACGATTTTTTGACAAAGAGAAGAAGATGATGTCAATTCACGACAAAAAAGAAAAGAAGTGTCACGATTTCACGACAAAGAGAAGAAGTTACAGAAGTGTCACGATTTCATGACAAAGAAAGAAGACTAGAAGTGTCACGATTTCATGACAAAAGAAGAAGATAAAAGAGAAGTGTCTGCGATATCATGACATTTCATCATTAGACTAAGAAAAGTCACATGACAAAAGAGTAGAGAAAGCGTACGGAGGAAAAGTGTCATGATATCATGACATGTTGCATTTTCATGGGCCTAAGCAAAGAAAAGGAGAGAGAAAAAGGTGTCACGATATCGTGACATGTATTTTTGTGGGCCAAAGCAAAGAGAAAGAGGAGAGGAGAAAAAGTGTCGCGATATCGCGACATGTATTTTCATGGGCCAAAGCTAAGAGAAAGAGCAAGGAGAAAAAGTGTCACGATATCGCGACATGTTGTATTTTCGTGGTTAAGTTGAAGCCGACGAAGACCTTTGCAGCCGACTAAGTTTAGGGTTTGCAGTCGACTAAGATTAGGGTTTGCAGTCGACTAAGATCAGGGTTTTACAGCCGACTAAGATTAGGATTTGATCATAAAAATGTTGTTATAAAAGGAAGGTTGTTTGAAGAGTTAAGTGTGTCGAAGTGTGCGAAGTTCGGTCGTAGTGCGCAGAGTGCAAGTCGTGTCGAATCGTGCTAAGTGCAAAAATCACAAAGGAAGTAGAGTGCACAAAAGGGAGAAGACGATCGTTCGACTGTGATGCAGTAGATTGTGCGAAGTGATTTTGCAGAGAGAGCAGAGTGCGCAGAGTTCGCAAAGGTGAAGCAGACTAGTCAGGATCTTGTAAAAGTGAAGGTATCTTTTTGTTAATCTTCTAGATTCATAATTCAAGTCCAGGTTGCAGCTTGGCATAAGGGGTTGGTGCTCCTTCCAGTGGGTGCTGGTAAATCAGGGGTTGGTGCTCCTTTCTGTTGGTGCAGATAAATAAGGGGTTGGTGCTCCTTCCAGTGGGTGCTGGTAAAGTGATTGTAAAGTTGTTGCTTTGCAAAGGCTGGATTTGGATGGTAGTCCAAGCAGTCATTTTTGAGGAGTAGCCACATTGGTGAACCTCGTTAAATCTTGTGTTGTGTGATGCTCTTTTGTTATTCTTGTTGTATCTTGTAATAAGTTTTAATTGTTGTTGTTATTAAGAGCTATAAATTTAAGTTTAAAGAGCTACACTGATTCACCCCCCCTCTTAGTGTCATTGTAAGACTAACAATTGGTATCAGAGCTAAGTCCCTGTACAAGCTTAACCAGCTAGGGTGATCTTGGAAGTAACACAATGGCAGGTGGTGAAGGCTTCTCATCAAACAAAGCACCATTGTTTGACGGATCTAATTACTCATTCTGGAGAATCAGGATGCAGACATATCTCTATGCTTTGGGATACGACATCTGGGATTCAGTAGTTAGTGGATACACAATTCCCATCACTCCTCCAAAAGAGGCTGACGAAAAGAAATTGTTTGAAAGTAACTCAAAAGCAATGAATGCTATCTTGTGCGGATTAGCAGACAGTGAACTAGTGAAGGTCATGAACTGTAAATCGGCAAAAGAAATATGGGACAAGCTGAGGAGTATTCATGAAGGAGACGATAAGATCAAGGAGGCCAAGTTACAGACACATCGAGCTCAGTTCGAAGCTTTGAAAATGAATGACGATGAAAACATTGAGGCATATATGCTGAGAGTTAATGGAATCATTAATGCGATCAGAGGGCTCGACGAGGATATTGGAGACTCTGTCATCGTAAAAAAGGTACTAAGATCTCTTCCTCAAAGGTTTGATTCCAAAGTCTCAGCGATAGAAGAAGCTAAAAATCTAAATTATTTTAGTATAGATGAGATGTATGGTTCTTTGACTGCATATGAGATGAGGATAGGAAGATCTAAACCCATAGACAGAGAAGCGGCTTTTAAAGCCCTTAAAAATAAAAACACAAAACAAGAGTCCGAGGAAGAAGAGACATCAGATGAAATGGAAGCAAACTTTGTTAGAAAACTAAAAAAGGGAAAAGGAAAATACAGAGGGAAGCTACCATTTAAATGTTTCAACTGTGGAGGGGTTGGGCATTTTGCAACTAAATGTCCACTTAAAGAGAAGAACAAAAATGATGAAGGATCGCACCAAGAAAGAAGTGACTGGAAGATGAAAACGAATTTCAGAAAAGGCAACTTCAAGAAGAAAAGTTTCATCTCCAAGAATGTCAGCTCATCAAAAAATAGCTCCGGTGAAGAGTCTGAAGAAGAAAAAGATGAAGCTCTTTTCATGGCATTTGAAGAAGTTAAATCAGAAAAGGAAGAAGGAGTGACCTCTGAAGTTTGTGGTGAAAACCTTGAGGCTGAAGTAGATCTAGAAGGTGAGTTGATCTCTGCACTTGAAGAGTGGAAGATAGAAAAGAAAAAGAATAAGAAACTTTCAAGAAAGCTTGAGGATGCAAATGGAATCATAACCAGTTTAAAAGTACAGATAGAAGAATCTAAGAAAATCTCCAAAGATCTCGAAGTGCAAATAACAATGAAAATAGATTATTGCAGCAAGCTAGAAGAAGAGATTGTTGGTTTAAGAATGCAGCTAGAAGAGATGAATAAGAAAATTAATTGTTATCACAAACGTGAAGAAAGTTCTATGAAGCTGGATAAGATCATAAATGACCAAAGGCCTCCAGGCATCAAATTTGGTCTGGGCTTCATCGAAGGAGAATCGTCATGTGGATCAAAGGGCGAAAATGCATAATCCATAAAGAATGAAGATAAGAGACAGGTTGATCAAGGAAAAATGTCTCATGCAAAAGAAAGCATTAATGCCAGGCACAAAAGGAGAATTGACAATGATGGATTCACCAATGTCACACATCAAAGAAGAAGAAGACCTATGGCTCCTACGGCAACATGGCAAAGACCATCACCCAGGTTCAATTATCCTTTCTCTGGCTTCTGTTTTAAATGCAATGGCTATGGACATAAAATCTCAGACTGCAAATATAATGTAAGACCAAGGAATTTCACCAGTAGAAATGCTTTCTCTCCTTTGATGAATTATACAGTAGAATGCTATAACTGTCATAATTTTGGACACATTGCAAGAAATTGTAGAAGTACAATTGCATCAAATCAATTTTAGGGAAGAAAATTTCAATCAAATAGGATGAGTCAAAATAGAAAACTTCCCGTAAAACATGCACAAGCTATTGATAAGGGAAAGGCAAAACAAGAGCTCAAATCTACTATCAAAACAGAGTGGAAAGAAAAGGAGCGTCTCAAGGAAGAAAAGGAATCCTTAATAGTTCAAACAGCATTTAAAGCACAGAACAAATATGTACCATGGATACTTGATAGTGGATGCTCCAGTCATATGACAGGTGACAAACAGAAGTTTGAGAAGTTACAAAAATATGAAGGTGGATCAGTAAAGTTTGGAAATAATGATGGAGCTAAGATAGTCGGCAAAGGCTCAGTTAAAATTAGTGATGGAAAGATTAAGTCAGAAGAAGTCTTGTTTGTGGATGGGTTGAAACATAACTTATTGAGTGTAAGTCAGATTTGTGATAAAGGTCATGAAGTAGTTTTTATGAAGCAGGGTTGTGAATTCAGAAAAACAAATAGTGGAAAATTGATAGCAACAGGATCAAGGACATCCGGTAACTCTGTACACGCTCTCGAGAGACTTCAAAAGGAACTTGTTTTATTGGACAGCAAGAAGAAAATTGGTTGTGGCACAAGAGACTCGGTCATATCAGTTTTGATAATCTAGTAAAAATCACCTCAAAAAGGGCAGTGAGAGATATTCCAATCATCAGCAAACCTGCAAACAACATTTGTGCTTCATGCCAAAAGGGGAAGCAAACTAGAGTCTCTTTCAAAACAAAAGAATACTACACAAGCAAACCTTTGGAACTAATACACACTGATTTATGTGGACCCATGAGAACACAAAGCATAAATGGTGATAAATATTTTATGTTGTGCATTGATGATTATTCCAGAATGACATGGATATTTTTCTTAAAGCATAAATCAGAAGCTTTTGATATGTTCAAGATTTTCAAAAACCAAGTTGAGAATGAAACAGGAAAGAGGATCAAATGTTTAAGATCATATAGAGGAGGAGAATTCATTTCGAGAGGAGTTTACAGAGTACTGTGAAAAATACGGTATCAAGAGACAGTTCTCAGCGACCAGGACACCTCGAGAGAATGGAGTGGTAGAAAGAAAGAACAGGACAGTGCAGGAAATGGCACGGACTATGCTGGCTGAAAGCAAAGTAGCAGACAGATTTTGGAAAGAAGCAGTCCATACTACGATGTATATCCAAAATAGGTACATGCTGAGAACACATGAAAGCAAAACTCCTTATGAGTTGTGGTTCGAAAAAAGGGCAACAGCAAAATACCTCAAAGTTTTTGGCAGCAAATGCTACATCAAAAGAACTGAAGATAATCTCGGTAAGTTTGAAGATAGAGCGGATGAAGGTATTTTTGTTGGTTATTCATCAAAAAGCAAAGCTTACAAATGCTACAACAAAAGGCTAAAGAAAATTGTGGACAGTGTCGATGTTAAATTTGATGAAGGTAGAGAACGAGTAATTAGCTATGAAACGAACTACCCAATTTATGAAGAGGTTATTGAAGGAGATGAGGAAAACAAAATGGAGAAGATACGGGACATTGACTCAGATGATTTAAGTTGTGATTCAGAAGTGGAAGAAAATAAGAAATTCAAAATAGGCAGTTGGCAAAAAAATCATCCTAGAGAGCAAATAATTGGAGACCCCAAAGTTGGTGTTCAGACAAGAAGAAGAGCAGTAAGTAACTACTCTCTACTATCCAGCATTGAACCCAAAAATGTTGATGATGCAAGCAAAGATGAAAGTTGGATGAAGGCAATAAATGAAGAATTAGATCAGATCGAGAAAAATGAAACTTGGGATTTAGTACCTAGAATTTCTAACAAAAATATAATCGGGACTAAATGGATTTTTTCGAAACAAATTGAATGAAGACGGACAGGTAGTCAGAAATAAAGCAAGATTAGTTTGTAAGGGCTATGCACAAGTTGAAGGCATTGACTTTGAGGAAACTTTTGCACCAGTAGCTAGACTAGAGGCAATCAGAATGTTTCTGGCTTTAGCAGTCTACAAGAATTTCAAAGTTTATCAAATGGATGTGAAATCAGCATTTTTGAATGGGAAACTTGAAGAAGAGGTTTACATTGAGCAACCAGATGGTTTCCAACTTGGTGATAATCCCAACTTCGTTTGCAAGTTGAAGAAAGCATTATATGGCTTAAAACAGGCACCCCGAGCATGGTATGCAAGGCTAGACAACTATCTCACCCAACAAAGGTTTAAGAAAGGTATGGTGGATAGTAATTTGTATGTCAAAATAGAAAATGGGCATCTTATAGTTCTTGTGGTATATGTAGATGATATCATATTTGGCAGCAGCAAAGATGAGTCATGTAAAGACTTAGCAAATAAGATGTAGAAAGAATTTGAAATGTCAATGATTGGTGAACTTTCATATTTCCTCGGATTGCAAGTTAATCAAAATAAGAAGGGCATATTTATTTCTCAAGTTAAATATGTGAAAGAGATGTTAAAAAAGTTCACAATGGAGGATTGTAAGCCAGTTAGCACTCCCATGATGACAGGTTGCAAGTTGAGCAAGGATGACAAATCTTCACCTGTTGATCAAACCATGTACAGATCTATGATTGGAAGCTTACTATACCTGATAGCTACCAGACCAGATATTTTGTAGGCAGTATGCATGGTAGCACGATTTCAGGCTAATCCCAAGGAGACTCATGTGACAGCGGTAAAAAGGATTCTTCGGTATCTCAAGGGTACTATGGAATATGGGTTATGGTATCCGAAAGGTAAAGACTTCACCCTCATTTCGTATTCAGATGCAGATTGGGCAGGATGTGTAGATGACAGAAAGAGTACCAGTGGAGGTGCATTCTATCTTGGAGACAGATTAGTCACGTGGCACAGTAAGAAACAAGAGTCAGTTTCTTTATCGACAGTAGAGGCAGAATATATTGCAGCGACAACATGTTGTACACAGGTATTGTGGATGAAACAAACCTTGAAAGATCTTGGTATTAGCTTCAGTGAGCCAATATCAGTTAAGTGTGATAACACCAGTGCCATTAACATCTCCAAGAATCCAGTTATGCATTCACGCACAAAGCACATTGCTATCAGATATCATTTTTTGAAGGAGAAAGTTGCAGAAGGTGAGGTTAAGTTGGATTTTGTTCCAACTACAGAACAAGTAGCAGATATCTTCACAAAACCATTGCCCAAGGAAGTTTTTGAGTACCTTCAAAATAAATTGGGAGTGGTCACACTTCCCAAGAATTGACTAGCTATAGGGATCACATTCTCAGGGGGAGCATTTAAGTATTTGATTATCTTTTTGCTCATGTTCATGATTTTTGCTAAGAGTAATAAATTGTGCCTGAGAATGTTGTGCATGGACTCAGGGGGAGTCTGCAATAGCCCTTTGGTATTATTGTCAAAGGGGGAGAAGAGTTACAGGAAAGTGCACATGTGTTGCCAACAATTCCAAAGGGGGAGATTGTTGAGCAAGGTGCAGCAATAGTATTGTCATTGTTGTCAACACAGTCAGATAGATCTGTTGATGTAGTGGACAGGAAGTTCAAAAGCTATTCAGATGCAGAAGATAGGAGTTCAAAGGTTATTCAGAGTATGTACAGTGATTTTCCAAGAAGACCGAAGTGCCCCATTTGCAAAAGATCAAAGAAAAAGACAAGTAAGAAAAGTGTCGCGATATCGTGACATATACAAGGAAAAACTATCACGATTTCGTGACATGTTGGAAGAGAAAAGAGAAGGAAAAACTTTATGATATTGGAAAAAAGAAAGAAAAAAAGATAACTTGAAAAAAAGAAGAGAAGAAGTGTCGCGATTTCATGACAAGTTTTGAAGAAAGAGAACAAGTAAGAAAAGTGTCACGATTTCGACGACATGTCGCATTTTTGCGACTCAAAAATCGTAGGAAGGAAGAGAAGGAAAAGTGTCACGATTTTCATGACATGTACGACTAAAAGAGGAAGGAAGAAAAAGAAAAAGTGTCACGATTTGCGACATGTCGCATTTTCGTGACTAAAGAAAGAGAGGAAGTGTACGAAAGAGAAGTGTCATGATTTCATGACAAAAAGAAGAAGACTTGAAGGAAGTGTCACGATTTCATGAAAAAAGAAGAGAAATTAGAAAAGAAGAAATGTCACGATTTCCACAAAAGCAAAAAAAGTGCAATTTGTGACAAAAGAGAGAAAGACGAAGGAAGTGTCGCGATATCGCGACATGTCGCATTTGTGACAAGAAGCTTTGACAAAGAAGAGAAAGGAGAGAGGAAAAGTGTCACGATATCATGACATGTTGCATTTTTGCGGGCCAAAGCAAAGAGAAAGAGAGAGAAAAAGTGTCACGATATCGTGACATGTATTTTCATGGGCCAAAGCAAAGAGAAAGAGAAGGAGAAAAGTGTCGTGATATCGCGACATGTATTTTCACGGGCCAAAGCTAAGAGAAAGAGCAAGGAGAAAAAGTGTCGTGATATCGTGACATGTATTTTCATGGTTAAGTTGAAGCCGACGAAGACCTTTGCAGCCGACTAAGTTTAGGGTTTGCAGCCGACTAAGATTAGGGTTTGCAGCCGACTAAGATCAGGGTTTTACAGCTGACTAAGATTAGGATTTGATCATGAAAATGTTGTTATAAAAGGAAGGTTGTTTGGAGAGTTGAAGTGTGTCGAAGAGTGCGAAGTTCGGTCGTAGTGCGCAGAGTGCAAGTCGTGTCGAATCGTGCTAAGTGCAAAAATCACAAAGGAAGCAGAGTGCACAAAAGGGAGAAGATAATCGTTCGACTATGATGCAATAGATTGTGCGAAGTGATTTCACAGAGAGAGCAGAGTGCGTAGAGTTCGCAAAGGTGAAGCAGACTAGTCAGGATCTTGTAAAAGCGAAGGTATCTTTCTATTAATCTTCTAGATTCATAATTCAAGTCCAGGTTGTAGCTTGGCATAAGGGGTTGGTGCTCCTTCTAGTAGGTGCTGGTAAATCAGGGGTTGGTGCTCCTTTCTATTGGTGCAGATAAATAAGGGGTTGGTGCTCCTTCCAGTGGGTGCTGGTAAAGTGATTGTAAAGTTGTTGCTTTGCAAAGGCTGGATTTGGATGGTAGTCCAAGCAGTCATTTTTGAGGAGTAGCCACATTGGTGAACCTCATTAAATCTTGTGTTGTGTGATGCTCTTTTGTTATTCTTGTTGTATCTTGTAATAAGTTTTAATTGTTGCTATTATTAAGAGCTATAAATTTAAGTTTAAAGAGCTACACTGATTCACCCCCCTCTCAGTGTCATTGTAAGACTAACAATCGCCACCCCTTTAGAAGCGAGGAAATGAAAAGAACGATATGATCATAAAAGCTTTCAATGACGAAACACAAGAAACATGTGGAGTTATTACCATTCCATTGCAAGTTGGTCCAAGAACCTTGGATACGATCGTGTTTATTGTACATTGCCCTACATCATAAAATATACTCTTGGGTCACCCTTGGATCAACGCGATGCGAGCTATTCCCTCAACTTTACATCAATGTGTTAAATTCAAATTTAAGAATCAGTTGGTTACCATTCATGGTGATCCAAGACCCTTTGATATGTGTGCTTTGGCAGAACCCATTGGAGTTCAATTTTGCCCCATGCTGTCATCCACACATCCTAATTCTAATTATCCATCTAAACGTGTGAAACTCACACCCACAATGTCATCTACCTCTTCTCCATCAGATGCACCTTCACATATAGCTCAACCATCCTCTGAACAAACCGCATTAGGACCTAAGAAAGATCCTAATCCCACAACCAATGCCTCTTGTTCTACTCCTATAACTTCCATACCTATAATAGACCCATCTATTGACACCTCTACACCATCTACATCCACCAAAGTCATATTTTTCACATCAAAAGACGTAGGAAATGTTCCTTCTACCTCTTATGCTCTTACTAATGAGCTCTTACCCGATCTATCTAAAATTTTATGCAAGAAACAAATGTTTCTATGCAAGATTCCCTTGTTTTAAATAATTTGCCACCATCTCCTCGTACCTTGGGCCTCCCACAACCTATGGGAAGTATTTACCAAGTTGGGAGTTGTGCTTTTATTTAT
The DNA here is from genome assembly GCA_028583015.1 of Wollemia nobilis. Classification (NCBI taxonomy): domain Eukaryota; kingdom Viridiplantae; phylum Streptophyta; class Pinopsida; order Araucariales; family Araucariaceae; genus Wollemia; species Wollemia nobilis. The sequence continues at coordinate 3,668,635 of JAQPPZ010017058.1, forward strand.
AAGGGATATGACTGGGTAGAATACCCAGAAACATCAGAACTCATTATGATGGATATGCTCGATGTTATTTTACTAATGAGTATACTAAAGCCAAACCTATAATGCTTAAATTGGGATATAAAGGGAAAGGTTTGGGACCTTTCCAAAATGGTATGAAAGAACCTTTTGAGGTAGATCTGTGGCCCGCCCGATGTGGTGTGGGCCTATTTTCTAGTAAGGGTTAGCCATTTGAGGATGATGACCATCTTATATGTTACCAAGATTATTTAGATGAACGCGATGCTTTGCGTTTAACGAATAAGCCATTCACATGTAATATGCTATCTATAGCTTATCCTGAGATGATCGCTGAATTCGATGATGAGTTGGAGGGAGATATCTTCCATGATGTCTCCGTTGAGGAATTATTACATAATGGATTTTATTTTGATGGCTCTATACCTACTATAGCCCAGCTTGAGGCCATGACTCCTCAAGACGAATTATCCAAGCTAACCTTGGAAGAATTATAGGAATTGGGCGTTTCACCCACCCCACCTAATTTTGAGAGAGATCTACACATGGAAGTAGAAAATGTCATAAAAATTAACATTGGAACCGAGGATAACCCTCACATAATCAACATTGGATCAGAATTGAGTCAAGAAAAATAGGATAAATACATTGCATTTATTAAAGAATATGAAGATGTCTTTGCTTGGACATATGAAGATATGCTAGGTTTAGACCCTTTTGTAGTTATGCATCACCTAGTAGTCCATCCGGATGCTAAACCTGTTAAACAGAAACTTAGAAAAATGCATCCTAAAGTGGCCTTACTAGTCAAAGGAGAGTTAGAAAAACTCTTGAATGTTATTTTTATACAAGCCATTGATTATGCTGAATGGATCTCGAATGTAGTTCCAGTAACTAAGAAAGAAGCTACTAAGGTTAGGGTTTGTACGAGACTTTAGAGATATTAATGTTGCATGCCCTAAAGATGATTTTCCCCTTCCTAATATGGATCAGATCATTGATTTTACTCGTTGGGAGTGGAATGATATCCTTAATGGATGGATTTTTTGGTTATAATCATATCAGGATAGCTCCTAAAGATCGGGCTAAAATAGCCTTTATTACCCCTTGGGGGACCTTTTGTTGGAAAGTGATGCCATTCGGTTTAAAGAATGCAAGTGCAACCTATCAACGAGCCATGACTTATATCTTTCATGATATGATGCATGATATACTACATGATTATGTAGACAACATTATAGCTCATTCTATTGAAGAAGATGACCATTTAGATGACTTGAGAAAAGTATTTGATCGGTTAAGGGAATATCTTATCCGATTGAATCCAACCAAATGTATATTCGGATTTAAGTCCGGTAAATTATTGGGGGTTATAGTTTCTTTACGTGGCATCAAAATTGACCCTCTCAAGATTGCGGCTATCACCGATATGCCCGCACCCACAAATATATCTGAGTTGCGAAGTCTACAAGGTAAGCTTCAAGCCATTCGTCGCTTCATCGATAAGGTCGGTGGATAAAACTGGACCCTTTCTTAAGCTTCTTAAGAAGGATGTCTTTTTCCATTGGGACAAAGAATGTCAGGAAGCATTTTAACTCCTCAAACAATATCTTCTTAACCCACCTGTACTTTCACCACCTAGACCGGATTGCCCATTTATCTTGTATATTTTTGCTTTAGATTTTGCTTTAGGAGCTATGTTAGCTCAACTTGATGATGAGAAGAGAGAGCGTGCTAATTATTACATTAGCAGAACATTAATTAGTTATGAAACCCACTACACAACATTAGAAAAGTTATGTCTAGCAGTCATATTTTCTACACAAAAACTACGCCATTATATGCTCAGTCAAAAAACATATGTTATTGCTAAATTCGATCCCTTGTGGTATCTCATGAGTCGACCTTATTTATCTGGTCGCACAACAAAGTGGGTTCTTGCTCTAAGCGAGTTTGAACTCACGTTTATAGGACAAAAGTCTATTAAGGGTCAAATCATAGCAGATCAATTAGTTGTTGCACCCTTAGCATCCACCCATCCCCTCGTCATTGATTTTCCTGACGAATGCCTTAAATTAGAGGTGGATCATTCAGAGCAATGGTCCTTATACTTTGACGGAGCCCTATGCATGAGTGGGGCTGGTGCAGGTATTATTTTGATATCTCCACAGAAACACCTCATACCTCTATCCTTTAAATTAATGTTTTCCTGTACTAATAACATTACTGAATATGAGGCTCTAATCCTTGGATTACGAGCTGCCATGGCACTAAAAATTAAAAATATATTAGTTTTTGGTGATTCTCAACTTGTTATAAATCAAATTAATGATATTTATCAGACCAGAGATGATAAATTGTGCCCATATAAAGCATATGTATTGCAATTAATATCTTTATTCGATCAAGTTACCCTAGAAGCTATTCCTCGAACTAGCAATCGTGTGGGTGATGCTATGGCCACAATTGCATCTCTTTTACCCTTGGAGTTAGATGATGAATATGCTACCATCATTATTCATCGACTCCAGGAACCCACTTCAATTAAATCATGCTTGGAACCTTTGGATGTGTTTCTAATCAATGAAACTACTCCTAAACTTTGGTACACTAATATCCTCAATTTTCTGCAAAATGGGACCTTTCCTGAAGGTTTTAATAGAAACCAACGCCGGTTATTACGTAGACGAGCAAGTCGCTTCGTCATAATTGGCAATACCTTATATAGGAGATCTTTTTAAGGTATCCTATTGAGATGTTTGAATCTAGAAGAGTCTAGATCAGCTTTGAGTGAAGCCCACGATGGATCTTGTGGGGGACACTTTAGTGGTAGTGCCATTGCTAAGAAGCTCCTTAGGATAGGATATTTTTGGCCTACCATGGAGAATGATGCACATTATTACGTGTGCCATTGTGACAAGTTCCAGAAACATGTTGACCTTGTCCATGCGCTCGCACAAGAACTGCAGGCTATTTCATCTCCTTGGCCCTTTTCAAAATGGGGCTTAGACATTATTGGAAAAATCAATCCTATGTCATCTGATGGACACAAATTCATCATAACCGCCATCGAGTATTTTATGAAGTGGGTTGAAGCTATGCCCTTAGCTTCTTGCACTGGAACTCAAGTTTCCAAATTTATTTTTAATCAAATTATTTGTAGGTTCAGAATTCCTGCAAATCTCATCTCGAATAAGGGAACTTGTTTCAAAAATAAATATGTAAAGAAACTATGTCAAAAATATAAAATTCAACATCGTTGGTCCACTCCCTATTATCTTCAGGGTAATGGCCAAGCAGAAGCATCTAATAAAACATTAATTAAAATCCTCAAAATATTGGTCAATAAATCTGGCCGAGATTGGCACATTCAATTATATCTTGCTTTATGGGCTTATCGAACTAGCGTTCGTACTCCCATGGGCACTTCACCTTTTGTTTTGGTTTATGGCACTGAAGCTATTTTTCCCTTTGAATTAGAAGTTCCTTCTTTGGCTCTGCTACTTCAAGATACTGAAGTAGGAGATGAATATCATGCTGGCAGATTTAGTCAGCTAGAACTCCTAGATGAGAAGCGCATCAATGCTTTGGAGCATCTTTGAGCCTACCAAAACAAGCTCAAACGAGCATATCTTAAGAAAGTTCATCATCGATCCTTTGAGATAGGTGACCTCGTCTTAAAAGAAAATCAAAAAAATACTAATGCAACTAAAGACCTTAAAGGTAAATTTGAACCTAACTGGCTTGGGCCATATATCATCACTACTAAATTTGGATCGGGAGCATACAGATTAGCTACCTTAGATGGTAAATATCTTAAAGAACCTATGAACATTATGCATCTTAAGCGCTATTATGCATAATTCTAGTAATTTCATCATTGTATATATTGTACATCTTGTCTCATTTTAGTAAATTCATATAAAATTTTCAAAACAAAAATAGTCATATTATGTATTCTCTCAATTCATAAATCAAAATCAAAAAAAAAAATCAAAATCATCAAAATCTTCAAAAACATCTTTTATTTTTGCACTGTCAATTCTTGAAGTATTGCGAGTTATATTTTCAATTATTTTGGATAAATTAGCATTTATTTGGAATCCCTCACTTTCACACTCACATGAATAAATATCTTGATTTTATTTGGTATGATTATTAATCTCTCTTATATCAAAGTCCACGGTTGAATTAAATAAAGTTTTGAGCATAGAGAATTGATCTTGTTATTTACTTGAACCAAGTATACCTTTTCACATTAAAATGATTTCATTGCAAATTCAAAATGATGCTACATAGTAGAAGTGGTCTCTTGAGCAAAAATTTTCCCCTACTATCCTATCATGCACATGGTCTAGAATATTTGAGAATTGACAAAAGGACAAGCTCACCCCTACCTAGAATAAAAATCCCTTGCTCTACAGCCAATCCGAGAAAGTATCCCTAGTATAGGAAGAAAAAGAAAAAGAAAATCAAGAAAAAAATCATGAGAAAAATAAACATATCATTTTGTACCATCTCAGCAATATTTCAACATTATCTCAGTATCAAGCAAAAAAATACAAAAAAAAAAAAGAAAAAAGAAAAAGAAAAGAAAAAGCAAAAAGCAATAAAATCCCTTCCCCTACCCTTTGAAAAGAAAAGAAGGGTGAATGAGCTTGAATCCCTGGAATTCTCAATTATTCAAAAACTATGAGGTAAGCCCCATAACAGGTGGTTTGTGCCCAACCCACTTGGCCTTGGGTAACTCCTAGCATGGTGATATGTCTGTTACATTAGCGACCTTCTTTTGTACAGACCTATGTCTGCTCATGGATCAGCTAGCTCTTGATGACCCGACTTACATAGTAGTTTGGTACGGTTATATGCATATAAATCATGGTCAATGAACACTTATTTGGTTAATTCAAAATTACTTGTATCAAATTATCTTGCTCAAAATTGGTAAATGAACAATACAATTGCACACACATTTGTGTTTGAGAGATTTTGTATCATTATGATAAATCAAGATCGGCAATGAACTCACATATGCACATGGGGTTCCTTATAAATCTAAATTTTGTCTTTGAGATAATTTAAAATATTTATGCAAATTTTTGGAATAATTTGATTTTCTTACTTGAGAACATCTGCTTAGCGTAAAAACAATTACATACATATTTCTTTCAAAATCCAAAATTTCTTTCAAAGCATGTTCAAAAATCTAGCAATAAAGTCACATTTATATATTTTTGACTTTCGTAACGATGGTATAGTTCCTAAACCTAAATTGGAATTTTATGCCTAGTGCAAGTCCTCATCTTATATTTTATGTTTATCTCAAAATCAAAAATCAACTATGCAATAAAACTATTATATCAATTTCTTCCTTGGATTTCGCGATGATGGTATAAGTCTATACCTAAAATTCTATGCCTAGCGCAAACCATTGTTCTAATTTTATTTCCCATTTATTTAATCCATAAAAGCATATGGCTTAAATCATTATGTTACACAATTGTGCTTTAAAAAGAACGAAAACCTTTTCTATTTCATTTCATTATGTCAACATTCAGTTTTTTTTTTTGCGACGATGGTATAATTCCTAGGCAATTGTTCAAATTTCTATCACACTTAGGAATTTTATGCCTAGCAAAAATCATATTTTTAATATTTCATGCATAATATTTTCATGGACATCTGAAAACAAATCATCACCATCATCATTTTTCATCATCACATCACAAAGTCTTAAGAAAGTCTCTTAAGCACCCTTTTACTTTTAGCAATATTTCTCTACTAGGATTAGCTTAATGACCTAGTGAGCGGCGACTCCATGAAATGGTCATGTAACAACGACAATTTCCTTTGAAATTATTGTTAGAAGTCACTTTATTTTTTCATCAAATCACACCACAACAACCAATTTTTTTACATCATATTATTTCATTTAAATTTTATGGCACGACATAAAAATTATAATATTTTCAATGACATAATTACATGAATAATCAATCAACAATTAAAATATTAAAGCATCATAAAACATATGCACAAGTCATATCACAAAAATAATATATATATATATATATCAAGAAATATATGTACATCATATCAAAATAGATTGGTATGCCACAATCTATACCCTGGCATACTCAATCCTCTCAAAACTATACAATCTATAGTCAATGTGCAACTAGTCTCGAGAAGCCCTCGAGCTCTCAGCCTCATCTCCTCTCCCACCCTGAGGTGGAGGAGGTGGCCCCATCGTAGTCCGTCCTGTGTCGTGGGTCCTCGATGTTGATCATGAGGATGTCCTCGATGACCCCATCCTGATCGGCTCTGCAATGTCGGTTGGTAGTTGTATCCTCTAGCCCTCTAGAACCAGCTAGAAGTATACTCCCTGATAGAATGTGGTCTGAGCAATAGCCCGTGCCAACTCTCGCATGCTCGCCCCTTCACTCTGAGCCCTGAGTCGTGTAGCCTCATCCTATAGCATCTGCACCTGAGCTCGTAGGTAGGCATTCTCTGCTTGAAGAGCCACGATCTTGCTTCTCTCCCCCACCTCAAAACCCTTGCCCTTATCGAGTGATGGTGGCCTCTCCATCTACTGAGAAGGGAGTCCCTCCTCCCTCCTCTCTAGTTGTTGCGGTCTCTCTAGAGCCTGTGGCACTCTCCAGCATCTCTCCTAAGGAGGTCATTGTTGATCCCTCCCTCTATGACTCCTCACTACATCGATGGCATCCTAGAACCGCCTCCCCATCCGTTGCACAATAGCGTGCATTGGACCCTATGCCCTCTTCATCCAAGGAGGGTGGATGCCTACATACCAGGCATCATATCCATTTTCCACCCCAGCGGCATCCCCATCCACTGGTTGAATTGGGGCATCGTCAGCGTCCTGACTCTAGAACCACTGCATGTCTGGAGCCCCACTCAGTGTAGTATTATCTTGGATAGTCCTGGAGTACTTGTAATCCCTAAGAGAAGGGATCCCCTGTTGTAGACTGAACTGCCTCAAAACTTGGTCATAGCGGTGGAGCTCCACCTCTCCCCTCTCCATCCTCAACCAGAAGACTCACCTGATGTGAGCCAGCTCCTGTCCATCCTCTCCCCACCCTATATGCTCTCTCCATGACCTCCAGGTGATCTTATCTGGGATGAGGTCGTCTAGCAACCTTCGAGACATCGATAGATCTATCCATCATTATGACCCTCTCTGGAGCCACCAATAGAAAACCTGGGGTCTCTCCCGGTCAACTCCTATCAGTGGAAGCCCTATCGGCCTCCATACCACAATGTGCTCCCAGCACCAAACCTATAGTAGCGATGTCAGTACCAGACATCGACCTCCCTTGTATACGACCCCATAGAGGATCCTATACAAGTGGCATAGTATAAAACTACCCCAAGTAAACCTATATCCGTGGTCTCTCATGTCGCAGACCACATCTAAGAGGAGCCACGATAACCTGCATCTTCTCTTGTGGCATAGAAGTAGGCCACCCACCACCCTTGCCAAAACTTGGGTCAATCGAGATGCCCCAGGCATCTGCCTCAATGCCTGGATGTTCACTCTGCCCTTCTCTAGGGTGAAGCTTGGGTCATTGTACAGTCTCATCATGGCATGGCCTTGATTGGTCGTAGGAGTCATGAATCACCCATGTATGGGGATCCTTAAGATCCTCCATACATCCTCTAGAGTGGGAGCCATCTCCCTTGTTGGTAGCCAAAAGCAAGATGATCCCGGATACCATCTCTCTGCTAGGGCCATCAGTAGCCCCATGTCTGTAGGAATTTGTGGCATCCCTGCCACATGCTATAATCCAACCTCTGCTAACCTGTATCGCTTGGCCTGATCGAGCATAGCTACATCATCTCTGAGCCCCCCATATTTCCATTCCTAACACTTTATTAATCCCCTCTACAAAATAAATAATAAAAAAAACAAAAATCATTAGTACATAATCATTAAAATCGATTAAAATCGATTTTATCTCTTAAAAAAATGATATCGCTCATTATTGGACGATATCGTACCAAATTTAGCCAAATATTCCTTAATAGGACAAAATCATCTCTAATTCATCAATTTGGGGATCACCCCTTATTGGACGAAATTGCCCCTATTTCTTCGATTTCGTCCTCAGATGAAATCGATGATCTAGGGACGATTTCGACAAAATTGGGATGATTTCGTCTCGACATCGTCGACGGCCTAAAAACGGCCGCGACACCCAAAAAAAATTAAAATTCAACTAAAAAATTAAACAAATCAAGCTAAAAACATAATAAACTAGGTTTAGATCCTTACCCGCAACCCGTGTCGGACCTCTATCGATCTGTGTGTTGTTTCCACCATTTCGCCTGCAGAGCTCTGAAACAACGAAAGTGAATAGTAAAAATGAATTAGGGTTTTACCCTATTTTTCCTATTTTTATTTTAAAATAACATTTTTTTAATTTTGCTTTTCCACGCTTTTACCTCAAACGTTCGATTTGGGTAAAAACTCGGAGGGGGCACCATAGCAAGCAGTTGTACGATTCGACCTAGAATCGTCGTCTAAAAAATGGAATAATTTTTTTGCTTTCTCGTAAAGCATGAAGAACTCATCTTTAACGCATTTTCTTCAAAAAATTTGCTAAAGAGGGGGCAAAATGTAGCACCCTAAAATTGGCATAGTTAAACCATCAGTAAAAAGATCAAAAATTTGAATTTTAACCTCGAAACCGCCCGTTAACCGCTCACCTCATTTTTCATGCCATTTTTAGAATTTGTTTTGACCGTTGGATGATATCATCGCCGATATGACGATATCATCCCAAATCGGACGAAATCATCTGGAACAGAACGTCCAGACGATTTCGTCCCTAAATCAAATTTTCATAATTAGCCTCTGTTTCAACAACGTCTCCAACTCGGGCAGAAGCGTGTCTACGCAGTTGGAGATCTCCCAGATTGGGATGATCCCCAACCTCCTAACCTCTCCCTAATCCTATATAAACTTGGGATTTTCCCAGTTTCATTTCCCTACAACTCTAGTTTTGTGTTGTATTAGAACATCCTCGCCCGCATCATTTGCATTCGTATTTTCAGGTTTTATTGTAGTATTTTATTGTGTTTCATTCGGAGGAAGCTCGGATCGTCGCAGGCAATCCAACATGATTTCGGATGATCCTAACGAGATCGGCGATGATCTCATACGATTGCAGATGATTTCGATTGTAGTTCATATTGGGGGCAACCAGAGCCCTGAGTTTGCATTTTCTACCTTTCTCTCTTATTTAATTATGCATTAGATCGATTTATTTTTATTCTGCATCCTGGAGTTCACCTCATTTAGCATATTTGCATGATAAACTTTAAAATAAGTTATTAAAGTAGTGCATCCCATTTGATTTGTTATCTGGATTTATTATTTAAGCATCTATACTATTATTTCTATTGTTTTGCATCATTCTTGCAATTGCATTTTTGGTTTTTGGTGTCTGTTTCCATGATTGCAGGTTTTTGACAAATTCGTCTGACGAATTCATTAGGTCGCTAATGATTTTGTCTGATCTCAGATGATCTCCTGTGATTTGAGATGATTTTGTACAATTACAGATGATCCTATCATATCCGGGACGATCTGGACTCCTACAAGCTTCAGAATCTTCATCAGACATCATGAATCAGGTGTATTCCTTTCCATTTCACATAGTCTCTGTATTTAAGATTCATTCATGTTTGTTATCTATATATAAACCCAAAATTTCATATAGAATAGCTTAGATTTATTTTGGCCAACCTAGGAATATGAATGATTGAATATAAAATGAACACATCAAACCCATTTTCAACCTAGGTGTGGAAACTACCACTCAAAGTTTCCTGGTGAACCCCACCATCCATCAAAAATTCACCCTTATACCCCCCCCCAAGAGGCACGACCTTCAAAGGGCCTCTCCATCTGAGGTATTGTCCCATCCTTCTCGCATCCCCCTTCCAGGGCACGGATCCTTTAGCCTGAAGGTAAGGGTGCAAAAAATTTGGGCGATACACTCATGTTCTCTTCTAACTCAAGTTCAAGTTCTTTGCACAACCAATGGGCTCCAACAACAATGCTTATAAAACAAGGTTTAATCACAACTCTCAATCCAGAAAACCTTGAAGCATTAAACCAATCACTTTTGAAAAGGAAACCACAATCAATCCTTTTCACTCCAAAGATATTTTCAGAAATCAACCACCATAATCAATCAATAGGAGAATGTGCCCATACCTTTTTTGAATATTAAGAAGCCTCTTTAGAAATCTACCACAATCACAATATTCTTTTGCCAATCTTCACAAGGGTTAGAAGATTACAAAATAATCAACATTAATCCACTTCACAATTATATTCACCAAGGCTTTTAATTAGAAAATCTTCTTAAAAATTAATGCACAACTTCCTTAACACTCCTAAAACCACTTGTACCATAAAATAAAATAAATATTTTGTATCCTTCCTTTCAACACTTTTACACTCAAAAATAATCACAAAGCTTTCTTAGACAATATCTCACATTAATAAAATATCAAACCTTATTAAAATATTAAATCTTGCTCAACCTTATATCTCCCACAAAAATATAATCAAACTATAGCAAGCAAATATTTTAATTAAAATTTTGATCCCCACAAATATCGGAGTCGGAGTGCATACCTCAAAGGAGCCCTCGAAGGGCCTTGGTGTTTTGAACCTCTACCCACTATGTTGCCAAGCGACAGCTAAGCCACGTGAGCTAACACTTCCCATGTGAGTGCCTTGGGAACTCTCTTCCTTAAAATGTGTGCACTTTCCTCACAAGGCACCAAAACTTTGACCGTCCATGACTTGACTACCCACGTCACACTCCACAAAATTCGCTACGCAATATTCGGATGTAGAAATACTTTGGGTTTTCAAAAATCATGCAACACAACTTAGGTTTATTAAATGGAAAACCTTTGGCTTATTTATATAAGCCATCCTTAAATGTGAATACGTTGGCCCTTTTAACATTGCCCTCATGACGTCGGCGGTGCCAATAAGAAAGGAGGAAAAAATATTTTATTTAATTTTAAAATTCAAATTTTAATTTTAAATAAATTAAAATTTAAACTAAACCTTTAAAATTAAATTTCTCCATCATCGGGGCACCTTTTTCGATGAAACGAAAAGCCAACTTGGGTTTTAATAAAAACCCATTTCAAATATGCCATCCATTGGTTTTAAATAAAACCTTTCCTTGCCTTCTTTGATTTTCATAAAAACCTTTTGCTAAGCTTCCCTTGAAGCTCCTTTTGGAACCAAATGCCATGCATCCCTTCTCATGAAGCTCTTTTTGGAGAAAAATCATAGTGCTTACTTACATAGGTCCTTTTGACATCAATGACAACTTTTAGCTTAGGGACTCAAAATGTCCAACAAGGGTATTAGACGGGATGAGGGGCACTTGTCTTGAATGGGTTGGAGGAGTCATGAAAGGATGAGGGATTTTCTTAGAATAATCCATGAGAGGGTATTCTTTAGAATGAGCTTGGCTTCTATTCAAAATCTTAAGAAATTAAGGATAGAACAAAAAGTGGAGGAACAATCAGGATAGGAAGAGGATGTTGTAATCTGACTCTAGGGTGAAAATCTAGGGTTGTACGATCCTGACTATGAACCATCCAAGATCATATGATCCTAGCTATGAATAATTCAAGGTCAAATTATTAACTCCAAAGATATATTACAGGGGCTACAAGGATAGGAATAGGTGGCATAAAGGTGGTTTGATTGATATTTTTGATCTTTTTGTAGTTTTATGAGTGTTTTGGAGGTTTTGGTACAAGAAAATGCTATCTACACAAACAAACAATAAAAAATTAATATTATTATGGTTTGTTAAAGGTCATCTGGATGTTTGATGTTGCATTGATATTTGATTTGTTTGTTATTTTTATTTTTGTTATTTTTTTTATGTGTTTTGATGTAGCCTATCCTTGAGATCTACAAAAGGTGGATGATGGAAAATCTACAAGGTGTGTCTATGAACGCTCCCCAATATACCTAAAATTACATGGGTAGAAGTGCATAAATGACCAAAAATATTCCTAGAGCAAGGATGACTTAGGGCATCCTAAGGGGTAAAAATACCTCCAATACCCTTTTTTTAGGGTGTATAAGAGGTGGCACTATCTAAAACCTACAATGGCCCATTCGGCTTTCACTTAACCCTCAGTCAAGCTAGATCAAGAATGAAAATTGTGCATCCACTAATTATTAAGCCCCATGAGTAAGGGCATCTAACCTCAGACTACCCCAAGCCAGTACCAAGGGTAGTTAGCTTCCTAGTGATTAAATCCAAGAAACTATGCAATCTATTTATGGCTTCTAAGGGGATAAATCTATGGTTGGGGATGAATTCCAATCTCATCGATTGATTTTGCAAAAACAAATTGTGCAAAGTGATGTGTGTTTTGTTGTTTTTTTATCCTTTTAAATATTCCTAACTAAGGTGCACAAATAAAAATATCCTAAGGATGTAAAATACAAACTTTGCCTATGCTACATGCAAATAAAACAATCACTAATCTAAAATGCTATTTCACTATCTAATATCCAATGCAAGGCTTGAAAGTAAAAATAAAATCCTATGCTAAGGAAAGGAAAAGACAAGAATTGAAAAAAATGACTTTATGAAAGCAAATCCTATGCTAAGGAAATAAAATTACAAAATACAAAATTAAGTCTAGCCTAAAGCAAGCTAATTACAAGAATAAAAAGCTACGCTAGCATAAGAAAATAACAATGCAAGAAAAGAAATCTATGCTAAGGGAAGCAAAGGGAAGCACATGAAATGAAAAATAGTCTAACAAAGCAAGCTAAGGCTTGAAATCAAAACTAGCCTAAGAAAGCAAATATAGGACATAAAATGAAACTAATCTAGAAAAAGCAAAGATCACTCATGAAATGAAAACTAAGCTAAGAAAGCAAAGACAAAACATGAAAAGGAATCTAACCTAAGAAAGAAAAATCAATACATGAAATGGAAGCTAACCTAACAAATCAAAACAAAGCATGAAAATAAAAACTAATCTAAGAAAGCAAAGACAAAGCATGAAAAGAAAATTAAGCTAAAAAAAGCAAGCATGCATGAAAGGAAAAATACATGAAATGAAATCTACTCTAGGAAATAAAGAAAGTACATTAAATTAAATCTAATCTAGAAAAGAAATAAAATACATTAAAGTAAATCTACTCTAGGAAATCAAGAGAATACATGAAATTAAATATAATTTAAGAAAGAAATAAAGACATGAAATTAAACCTAATCTAGGAAAGCATGAAAAATACATGAAATTAAAAGCATGGAAAAGATAGTAGATTAAAACCTAATCTATGAAAACAAGAAAGAACATGAAGTGAAATCTACTCTAAGAAAACATGAAAATATGATGATGATGATGAAAGTCTTTGATCCCAAGTGGCATATTCGCTTTTGATTCCCCATTTTGCATGAAGTGCAAGGGAAGAGCATAAATGAAATAGGAAACCTTTTAATATGGTATGTTGTGATATGAAGCAATGTTCCTTGACCGAGAAGGAAAGACGCTCTTTTGATCTCCAATATTGCCCTAAGGTACCAGGAGAGAGTATACAAGGTTTTATATTTTTATTTAGTGTGATTGTAATGAGGTTTCATTGCCTTAGAAGGGATGACTTACTTTTGATATCCAAGATCAACCTAGGATGTGAGGAGAGAGCATACATAGGCCACACCTTCTATTTAATGTGATGTGCAAGATGCAAATTAAATGAAAAGACACTATGGGACAAAAGCAATTTCTTTAACTCCAAAAGTGTCTCCTACCATTTTTATCATCAAGATCTCCTTTTAGGTACAAGAGGAGATCATACAAATAGGAAAAACAATGTTTGTTTAATATAATTAAGACTTAAAAGCAATTCAAGTTGACAATCAAATCAAAAGCCTTAAAGTATGCTTGTTTTTAAAAATTAGACTAAAAATAGGAGACATAGTCACCTACCTAAGGTCCTACACTTTTTTGGAGGTCGTAGAGTCTGTAGTTCTACTTCTATGATCAAAACTGACTTCATGATTACAATCATTCAACCTTGGATAGTTCACAGTCAAAATCGTCTAACCCTAGATGACTAATTCTGGGAAGGGTCTCTGGTTGTCTCTCTTATGGGTTGAGTATCTGAGTCCCTAAGGCTTAATATGATAGATTTTCTTACAACACACACCAAAGAGAATTGTCAAAAAATATATTTTGAATGCAAAGAAAAAATGCATAAGAAATCAAGATAACCAAACTAGAGAACAAAAGGACAAAAGACAATTTGAAAAGCTATCGAATCTAAGAAAAAATAAATCTTACTAGACAAAAGTACCAAATTTGCAAAGAAAAAAAAAACAAGTAAACAAAAGTTATTGATGGGGGAAGAGGTGATATACCTGTGGTCCCCAAATCGATTGATGACTAGGTGGCAAGGATTCATACACACCTAAAAGTGTTGTGGTTATTGTGTGAAATTGGTACCTGACTATTGGGACTAACTTTGAGCAACAATGGGTGAACCACCCATGTAGGAGTGGTCCTAATTACCAACTATCTGGGATAGAATGATTGAGACTATAAATCATCTAGATTTATACAATTAGTATTGATTATAGATGATGGGAGACCAACTCAGGTGGATCTCGATCTGGCTGATTTTGATACTATTTTATGTGATTTTTATACTGAAAAAGTAAACATAACACAAAAAGTAAGCAAACTATGTAAAACATTAAAATAATACACAAGGAATGCTATGAAGTGAAAAACATAAAGAAAACAACCATTCTATAGCCTACAAAATATAAATGTTGAGTGTGGTCAAGGGTCAAAAGAGGTCCCATCGTGATCGCAATAATGTGAGATGGAAAATGTGCCACTTTCATTGATTACAAAATACAACTATGTTATTACAAATGAGGATTTCCAAAGTGGAAAGTGCCCTCTTTACAAATATAACTAAATGGTACACAAGACGTCTTTTAAACCACCTCAAATTGTGAGTGGGTTTTTGGCTTGCTTGAAGGCTTGATCACTCTTTATTGTATGCCCTCCTATGAATCATTGCACATAATAAAATACAAATATTAATAGCATCAAAAGGGACTACCTTGGTTAGGCCCAATTCTACCAAATATGCAAAACATTAACAATGTTAGAAATCTTTATCAAAGCACAAACATAACTTGAAATGATGCAAAAACTAGAAAATCTTACCTTGCTTACCTTCTCTATCTATCTGTTGATGTTCCTATGATTACTTCAGATTTTGGAATTTGGTCATCCAAGGGTATATGACCCTGACTGTAAATCGTCTAGGGTTGGATGCTACAACTATGAGTCATCTAGGGTTGGATGACCAAGGCTTTTGCTACTCATATTTGGATGAAACTTTTTGGGAACCTCTGACAGTGTGTCAATAATCTCTGGTACCAATCTAGAGCTGATTTGAACCTTCACATGTGAGCAATTTTATAAATAAAATATGTAGGCATAAGAGTATTCAATGGTTTCCATGGATAATTTTACACATAAAATGAGTGAGCACACAAAGGTATAAGCATTCAAAAGGGAGGTCAATAGAAATTTTGGTAGATTTTTGGCATGGGTTTCATACACTTATTGCAAATAAAGTAAATGAGAGGGTACTTATAGAATTTTTTCAAGGGAGCGGGGGTGGTGACTTGGAGGTGATATGGCATGACATGGCAGCTATGTGGCATGGGTGAGGGAATGTGGAAAATTTATAATTTTCCACTTGGGGTGGTCAAAGGAAATGTGCACCATACCCTATTGATTACCTTGGGTGGGGAGAGTCCTCACCCCACTCAAGTGGCATGTGCACACCATGCCTCATAAATGCACTTAGGTGGGGAGGATCCTCACCCTTCCCAAGTGGCATTAAGAGGTATGGGGAAGGTGAGGGTGCATGGGGATGTGGAAGGTATGGGTGGACTAAAATAGGATGATGTGGACCTAGGTTAGGATCTAAGTGGGTATGTTAGGGGGGTGTGCACATAGGATGGGGGGAAATGGAAAGTCACATGATGAATAAGGGCTTAGTTTCAGAGAGTTCTTAGAGGGGAAAAGGGGGCTAGAAAGGGGGATTTTAATTTTTGTAAGGTTATATACTGAAATTGGGCAATTTTAGGGATTATTGGGAGTTTTTACAAAATTGTTAATTTTGACCTTAGGCAAACACAAAATTGATACTTTTTGGGTGTCTACACTTTCTTTTTTTTAGCATGAAATTTTAAATTGTTCAATAGTCTTCTAATTATAAAATTATTTTTCTTATTTTCTCTAACATGTGCTTTTCCACATTAAGCATTACTTTTTCCAATATTCTTCCCCTTAATGCCTCATATTCTAATTTTCAATTTCTTGAACAAAACTCTCTTCAACTAATTGTTGAACATACACCTTCACTGCTACACATGTTCATTATTGCTTATCTATACACATTTACATATCTTTTTATATCATGTTTGATTATTTTTTCAACTTCCATTGTTGAATATCTTTACACATTTACATATCTTTGAATATCTTGTTTGATTATTTATCCAACTTTTATTGTTGAATATCTTGCTTGATCAATCATCTTATTGTTGACTTCTATTATTTTTATATGGGTTTTCTCTCATGACTCAACAAAAAGTTTTTTTATGGTAACCTTATCATCTTATCATACTGCATGGATAACCAATTGTTGCAAGCACTACGTATAATAGAGTAGATCACTCCTTACAAGGTTCACCCTATTGTTTTTGTATTAAAACTTTATCTTTCTTCTCTCATGTGTGAAACCTTGCTTCTACCACACATAACCTTCATCCAATTTTTGTTATCACTCCCTCTTTCTCCTTTGAGGATACTTTTATTTTTGTTTCACTTTCTCTTCTAGAGCCTCTCTTAATGCTCCTATGTTTTTCTTTGGCTCTCATACCATGCTAAAAGTATGGACCAATTTGGATTCAAATATAGGACCATCGTGCATTGGCTTCTAGATCCTCCTTGAACGCGCTTGCAATTTGAATGTAGGATTGCTTTTGCTCATTGCTCCAACATCCCCTTAAGCCACTTCATGAGTACTCTAGGCTTCTAGCTTAAATACCAAACTTGACACCAAATTGTTAAAATTAGACATGTTATAGTTTTTCTACATAAATGCTCAAAAAAAAACATAATTCTCTCCCTTATATAGAGGAATGTGGAATTGAGTAAGATTTAAACTATTGTTGCTAGTAGTCATATTAAACTACTATTATTGCTACTAGATTTTTCCCTCTTCATAATTTTGACTTTGAACTTAAATGGAACACGATCTCCCACAAAATGGATGCATCAATATTTAGATTGAACAAGATCTATGCAAAAAACACAAACCTCTCTCCTCATAGAAAAACCTTCCTCTAATACCAAATATGTTAGAATATATTACATCATTTGGATATGATAGATTACTTTAGGGGGAAGTTATCTAGATGCTACATGCAATATAATAAATGCACAAGTGTCATTGTGCAAGTTGTAAGTGTGCAAGGTGTCCCCTTGTACAACTAGTTAGAGTGTTGGCCAAGGAATCCATATTCCTATATAAATGGCCTCATAGCTCCATTCGGATTGTATCACTCTCTATTCATGTAATGAGATGCTTTATTGTTCTGGTCCCTATCTTGTGATATAATGAAATGTTGCTAAAGCTATCAATGGTATCAGAGCTATGGTACTTAGGAATAGGAAAATCACCATTGCTTTTGTTGGGTCCGTAACGTTGTGAACTGGACTCACCTTAGTGCACTAGCCCATGCAAAAATTGCTACAATAGATTAATAGGAAGAAGAGGATTAGAGGAGTTGCAGACTTTATTCATTTCAAGGTAGCTGGATCTATATCATCTATAGTCAGCCATTAAAGGTAAGCAACTTGGGTGCAATCAGGTTCATTGATTGAACTTCAAAATTGGATTATTATCAGATTTGTTAAGGCACCTTATTTGGATTAAAAGTTGCAAAGAGGAAAGATTGAATTACAATCTTCAAAAGTGCAAAAGAAAATTTCTTTTAAGGTTCATTTGCACAATTAGGAGTTGATTTCAGAAGTTACAATCAACTACCTATCTTATATCTTGAAAAAGAAGACTAGATCCTACAACTGTGTTTGTAGTGAAATTTGCAAGAATTCATTCCAGATTATGCTTGAAAGGTTGCAGTGGAATTGTTAAGAGCATTTTTGAGAAATTAGTGGAGCAATAAGGTGAATTTATTGTTACCATTTAAAGTGCATCTATTAAGCACCATTCTAGTTGATTTTTTAACTAGTTTCTCTCAATTAGTTTGTGTTGTTAAGAAGCACAAAAATAAAAAAAAAATCTGCAGCACTTTCATGGCCAAAAGAAGCCACCATTACAAGAAAAAAGGTGGAGTAGAAAACCACCATTGAAGTCCTTGAAGGAAGCCTCAAATCGAGACCTTGGAAGTCTCAAGATTCAAGGAGAATATAAGGGTTTCTTTTTTAGCACAGAGTGTAGGAATCCTTATTCAAAACAACATTTCATTAGCTTGGATTGACTATCATCCAAAGAAGAAGAAGCAAGAAGGATTAAAAAAAATTCTTCATTTTGGTGCAAGATTTACATATTACAAAAGGCACCTCTTTTGTTCCTTGGAAGAACAAAAGTATTACTATTTACAGGGGGCATAAGGACATATTTATCCAATAGATTTGCGGCCAAAGGAAGGAGCTATCAAAGAGCTCACACGAATAGCAGATTTGTGGCCAGAGGAAGGAGCCACCAAAGAGCTCACACGTCCAAGAGTTGAGGTGTTTAAAAATACCATTTTCCTCCATCAAATCCAGCCCTATAAGCAACGTGTCACCTACAATAGTGGAGCCATTGAAAGAAGGCATTATCACTCATGCTTACATAGAAATAAGGGCAGCATTTAGTGATAGGTTATCTACATAAAAGATAAAGCAAAAGGGCTACTTATTGGCTGTTATAACCAGCATTGAAGAAAGGTAGAAATCAACATTAAATACCTACAAATAAGTGTAGAGATAAGAGCTATACCTAAGGCATCCATTGAAGTGAGAATCCACCAAAAGAAGAGCTCAAAAGTGTGCCATAAGATCATGAAGCAATCCAATTATAGTCATCCATCATCCTCACCAAGCCAGTGTGTAAAAGAAAGCTTGCATATCAAGAAACATAGCAAGCTCACGTAGGGTGCAAAGATAAAGGAAGAATTAGGGTTGCAAGCTCATATTTGGAGCGTTAGAAAGGAGGCTTGCATGCACAAGCCTTGAGTGCCACTTGGCACAAATTCTCTAAGCTTCCCAATGTTCATGAAGACCCAAGCGCTCACCTAAAGGGAGTTACATTCATTTGGAGGGAGTTAAGAATATTTGGAGGTTACCACCAACCTCATCATTGCCGAAGGTACGTTGAAGACACCTACCTTGTAACGCTTCGTGTGACACTTGTCACGAAGCCCATCTTACTTAAGATGTCGATCTTGGAGAATGAAGAAGAATATAGTAGTGTGAAGTAGAATAACATAGTAAGGGAGTAGTCAAATAGAGTTAAAGCATTGAGGAGAAAATGACTATTTCAAGCCATACACCATTCAACGGTGTAAGAAAAACATTTAAGATGTTGTCATAAAACCAGTGAACAACACTTGCATTTGGAGAAGCCCTACAAGGCATATCCCAAGGTATCTTTTAGCACTAATTGTAGAGAAGAAGGATCACCAATCAAGGAATGAATTAGCATCGGTCAAAGAGGGCTTTGACTACCCATGAGTGCTACACAGCACGTAGCAATGAATCTACCAATGCACAACATTGAAGGACTATTGAGGTAAAGGTTGATTTTTTAAGCTTGCTTTTAACATAAGGTTTTTGGAGTTATAAGGGAACATTTAATCTTCTATTGCAATATTCAGCATTAGATATTTATTAAGAAAGCATATTTCAGATTTTTTAATATTTGCAAAAGGTTATCAAGGAGAAATAAGGGTTATTATTAAAATTTAAATTACTTGCAAATATTATTTTCTAATTTTTCCAAATTTGGGAGTTATAAGGAATACAACATCAAATTTAGGAATTGGAAATTAGAAAACATTAAAATCAACCAAAAAGGGGTATTTAAAGAGGTTTATTAAAATTTTCAAAGGTTGGGATTTTTATAATAGTGTTGTCTCAAAACACTTAAAGGAGGAAAAATAAATCCAACTTCAAAACCTCTTCAAAAATTGAAAATAGTGCTTAGTTCAATAGGAGTAATAAGGAGATAGAAAAGTTGTTTTTTGTATTTACAAAATTTTACAAAATCAACTCAAAATTGAACTACAATTTACAAAAGCACTATATTGATCATATATCCTATCCAAAACATCCTAGGGAGTCATAAGGTATTCTACAAAACTTGGTAATATTAGCATCTATAAAAAATTATCAAGCTCTGAATTCATTCACTATGGATTATTGGTATATAGACTCAGGAGCAAGCAAGCATATGATTGGGAATATTCATTGGTTCAATTATTTAAAAAAGGTACATGAGAACCTAGTTGTTGTAGCAGACAACAAGACATATGAGGTAAAAGGAATCAAAAATATTTTGGTAAATCTAGGAAATGGAAAAGGAATAATAAAAAATGTACTATATGTTCCAGGATTGACTACTAATCTACTTTCTGTTTCTCAACTCATGGATCAAAACATAACCATTGAGTTCAAAGTTTTCAATGACAAAAAACAATGTCACATCTCTAGGCAAGGAAAAAGGATAGCATCAGGTTCCTACAAAAATGGTCTATTTGTTCTAGACACTACTACTCACTCAACACTTTCAGTCAAAGCTTCAGATCTATGGCACAAGCGTCTAGGACATACAAGTGAAACTTCAATGAAGGAATTATTCAAGTATCAAATGGTTGAAGGATTACCCAACTTATCTCCAGAGACTAATGTATGTCCAGAATGTTTAGCAGGAAAACAACATAGAATTCCTTTCGAACTCCATCAACATAGAGCTCAACAACCTCTAGAGGTAATATATACAAATTTATGTGGGCCAATGAGAGTTGATAGTGTTGGAGGACATAAATACTTTCAGTTATTTGTTGATGATCACACTAGGAAAATGTGGGTATACTTCATGAAATACAAGTCAGATGCATTTAGTTATTTCAAATAGTTCAAGCTCAAAGTAGAGAAAGAATCAAGAAAGACTATAAAAGCACTTCATTCAGACAGAGGAGGAGAATTTATTTCTAAAGAGTTTGACTCATTTTTAGAAGAAAATGGAATTAAAAGATAACTTACTACAACATATTCACCTCAACAGAATGGAATTGTAGAAAGAAGAAACAGGTCAATAATGGAAATGGTTAGGTGTATGTTGAAAGAGGCACAACTTGATCACCAATATTGGGTAGAAGTGGTACAAACAATAGTCTACATACAAAATAGGCTACCTACAAGAGTACTCAAACATATTACACCAGAAGAAGCATGGTCAGGACAAAATCCCAACATAGAAAAATTAAAAATCTTTGGATGTAAAGCCTATATGCATATTCCAAAACAAAAGAGGACTAAACTAGATGACAAAACCATGGCAGGGATATTCATTGGTTATGATAATGAATCTGCAGGATACAGAATACTAGATCCATCTACAAAAAAGGTCTACATTAGTAGAGATGTAGTCTTTGATGAAAAAGTCAAAGTTGACACAGGAAAATCCAATGGTGACATAGAAGTTCTTCTAGATCTGTTCGAAGAAGATACAATAAGTGAAGAGTCAAAATCAGAATCTCAAGAACAAGGCACAAAAACTCCTAGAAGAGAACCAATATGGCTCAGAGATACACTCAGAGAAGCAAATCTAGAAAGGATGCCAGATCTTACTACTACAAGACCTCAAACTCGTAGCATAACCAAAATGAACAGAGGAATGTTGGGTAATATAGCAGAACCAACATCAACACTACAGGCACTAAATGATTCACACTGGAAAGCAGCCATGGAATCTGAATATATGTCACTTCAAAAGAATAAAACATGGAATCTAGTGGAATTACCCCTAGGAAAAAGGGTAGTAGGATGTAAATGGGTTTACAAGGTCAAATACAAAGCAGATGGAACACTAGACAAATACAAGGCTCGTTTAGTGGCCAAAGGATATACTCAAATAGAAGGAATAGACTATGAAGAAACATTTGCACCAACAACTAGGATGACTACTATTAGAATGGTCTATGCACTAGCGACACATTAGGGATGGAAACTTCATCAGATGGATGTAAAAAGTACCTTTCTTAATGGTGACTTAGAAGAAGAAGTCTATATGTCACAACCAGAAGGCTTTATCACTCAAGGATAGGAAGATAAGGTATGCAAATTAAATAAATATTTATATGGTTTAAAGCAAGCTCCCAAAGCCTGGAATATAAAGATCAACAATCATCTACTACAACATAACTTCAAAAGAAGTTCATCAGACCCTAGTTTATATACCAAGAAAATTGGAAATGATATCCTGATTCTCATAGTATATGTTGATGACATTGTGATTACTGGAAGCTCAAAAAAATTAATAAGAGATATCAAAAAGGATCTAGAAAAGGCATTTGAGATGACAGATCTAGGGTTAATGAGTTACTATCTTGGTCTAGAGATTTATCAAGGAGAGGATAAAATAGTAATCACTCAATCAAAATATGCAAAAGCCCTTCTGGAAAAATACAGAATGACAGAATGTAAGCCTAAAGATACACCAATGGAACAAGGGATTCAACTATCCAAAAATGATGAAACACCATTGGTTTCAGATACATTATATCATCAGTTGATTGGAAGTCTTCTATACTTAACAAACAACCGACCAGATATTGCTTTTGTAGTAAATTATCTATCACGGTTCATGCAAGAACCAAGGGAAAGTCATTGGAAAGCTACAAAAAGGATACTGCAATATATCAAGAAGACTACAGACTATGGATTAACCTATTTAAAAGATGTCAAAGGATTTTGTCTATAGGGATACTCAGATTCAGACTATGCTAGATCCATTGATGATAGAAAATCTACCTCAGGATATGTCTTCTACCTCGGATCAGGACCCATATCTTGGCACAACAAGAAACAACATATAGTAGCACAATCATCAACTAAAGCAGAATATCGAGCAACAAGAGATACAACCTGTGAAGCTCTATGGCTACAATACATACTAGCCGACATGGGAATCAAACAAACTCCAACCATGATATTCTATGATAATCAAGGAGTATTGAACCTGATCAAGAATCCTATCATACATGAAAGAACAAAGCATATTGAAGCACAATGTCATTTCATCAGGGAACACTTTTAGAATAAACATATCATCCTCGAGTATGTGCCTACAGAAGATCAGATAGCAGACATCTTTACAAAAGCACTTGGAAAGATCAAATTTCAAAAATTTAGAGATCATCTATGCAATTCAAAAGAACCTCATACCAAATAATGTAATACATGGGGGTGTTAGAATATATTACATCATTTGGATATGATAGATTACTTTAGGGGGAAGTTATCTAGATACTACATGCAATATAATAAATGCACAAGTGTCATTGTGCAAGTTGTAAGTGTGCAAGGTGTCCCCTTGCACAACTAGTTAGAGTGTTGGCCAAGGAATCCATATTCCTATATAAATGGCCCCATAGCTCCATTCGGATTGTATCACTCTCTATTCATGTAATGAGATGCTTTACTGTTCTGGTCTCTATCTTGTGATATAATGAAATGTTGCTAAAGCTATCAAAATATTCTTTTACAAAGAAGAAAAAATAAAATTAAAAACTCTTAACATAAAGGAGATTTTTTTCTTTTTCACATTAAGATTACTTTTCCAATATGACTACTTTGAATATCGATCATAAATCAACTTGTTCAAGATATCTTTGAAGATTGACCATGAATTAACCTATTCTCACCCTAAAAAGAAGCACAGGCTATAGATTGTATTTCTCCCATTGTTGCTAGCGCAAGTGTACCATGATTTAGGTATAGAGGTTTCATGGGAGGCTAGGATCTATGAGGCATCTCAAGTGGTGATTTCAACAATATGGCTTTAAGGAGGTCAACATGTTCAATGCTTTAAATTATGCTACAAGTATGCATATGAGAATGAGAGAAATCCAACAATGAAAATAATTCCAAGATATTTTGTGTGTCACATAGAAGAACAATTAATGTTGAAGGTGATTTATTGGAGAGAAATAATTTTTTATTCTTTTAAATTTTAGGTGGAACTATTGGAGGGAAGCATATCCTAAAATTTCAAAGGTACTTGATCAATACCTATAGAAATTGCGTTCTCTGATACCAAATAGAATTTTATAGAGAAAGAAAAGATGTGTGTAGAATAGAAAAGATAACACTCAAATTGCTTATGCAAAAGATATAATTTGATGTTGCAATACATATAACTTTATTCATTTGATTTACTGCATTACAATACAATATTCTTCAATATATCATGATATTCCAAATCTTACAATATTATTCAATGCACCATGATATTCAAACCTTATTTCTTGATGATGTTGCATCACTGTGGAAGCCATAATCACTATTCCATACAATTTAATCCAACTATGCATAGTTTGCATGATCCACCCGAGTATGGATGGATGGATAAATAAATTGGTGGGGATATACCAATATATAGGATTATTACAAGCTTAATAATCTTCTCTAAGTTGTTCTTTTATATTTATAGAATTTTTATTTTTACTTTTGCATGCACTTTTCTATTTTCCAATTGCCTTTCTATCTTTAGAATTGCTTTTCTTATTTTCTTCAACTCTTTGCATGTGCTTTTCCACATTAAGCATTAATTTTTCCAACATTCTCCCCCTTAATGCTTAATGTTCTAATTTTTAATTTCTTGAAGAAAACTCTCTCTTCAACTTGCTATTGCACATACACCTACATTGTTGTGCATTCACATTCACATATTTTTGAACATCCTATTGATGACTTTATTTTCTTCTTCAATGTGGGTTTGATCTCATGACTCAACCAAAAGTATCCTTATGGTAACCTTCTCATCCTACCAGACTGCATGGATAACCAATCACTAGAATTACCATGGGTAATAGATTATATCACTACTTGTGATGTTTGCTTTGTTATTTCATATTTCTTCTATCATGTGTGGGACATTGCTTCTACCACATATAACCTTCATCTAATGATGCTCATCACTCCTATTTTTTCTTTGTGGATACTCTTGCTCCCGCTCTTTCTCTTTAAATGTAGCTTCTACTTTTGCTTATCTGCTTCAAATTGATTACTTTAGCTCTCATACCCTATTAAAGGTTTGAGCCATCTAGGTCTCAAATCTAAGACCTCCATTTTTTGAGGTTGCTCTACTCATAATTTTTTGGATCCTCCTTGAACTAGCCTATGATTCATATGTAGGATTACTTCTACTCATTCATCTAACATCCCCGCCTAAGCCACTTTGCAAGTGCTTGGGACTCCTAGATTTAACACCAACTCTGACCTTTAACACTAGCTTTAAGCTTTAACACTGGCTCTAATACTAATTAAACAAATTGAGTGCTCTGATACCAAATAGAAGTTTATAAATATGGGAAAGATATGTGCAAAATAGAAAATATAAGATTTAAATTGCTTATGAAAAGACATAAATTATTATTTTCATCTATTGAGGTTGCTTTAGCTATGAACTTTTGTATCCTCCTTTAGCCAACCTACAATTCAGATATGGAATTACTTCTACTCTTTGCTCCAACATCTTCCCTAAGCCACTTTGCAAGTGCTTGGGACTCCTAACTTCAACACCAACTGTGAGATTTAACACTAACTCTGATACCAATTATAGAAACTGATTACTTTGATACCAAATGGAACTTTATAGAGAGGGAAAAAATATGTGCAGAATAGAAAATATAAGACTCAAATTGAAAATTGATTATGCAAAAGATATTAATTGTTGGTGCAATACATATACCTTTATTCATTGATTCATGGCCTTCAAATACATTATTTGTCAATACATCATGATATTCCAAATATTACAATATTCTTCAATACATCATGATATCCAAACCTTGTTTCTTGATGTTGTTGCACCACTATAAAAACCATAATCACTGCTCCATAAAATTTAATCCAATTATGCATAGGTTGGATGATCCACCTGACTATGGATGAATGAAAAAATAAATTGGTAGGGATACACCAATAATATAGAATTATTACAACCTTAACAATAACTATAAATCAAAAATTGACAACACCAAGATAACAATAAATAGAACCAACACACAAAAATATTGAACAATGAAGATGTAATATTTTGTTAATATGGTGGGAGCCTTGATCTCCAATGTTACAATAAAATGTATATTGATACAATGATTACAATCCATGGGTTTTAAAAACCCTTGTATTTAAATAATATTTAGTGTCTTCTACATCGTCTTTTACTCCAAATAAGTTTTAGGCAGGCTTGAGTGTCCCTACGGGTCCACCTAAGCTACAAAAACATTTAAATATATGATCTCTACACCTACAAATAAAACAACAATACCAGATAGGTCAATAGCATATGTGAGGGATCCACTGTGTGATGCCCTTTGTAAAATAAAATCTATTAACCATAGTGTTGTAAATTATGAAAAGCAAGATAAGTATAGAAAACATAAAGTGTAAAATAACAAAAAAAAATTACCTTGTCAAGATTATACATATTGTTCTAATATGTGCTCCTATGTCTACAATCTGATGGCATACAAATACCTAAAATTATTCGAGAGTTTGGCGGTAGCAAATTGGTTGAGTTAAAATTCCTATAAGCATTTAACAATGGTGGTGGATGCCCTGCAACATTTTTGGAACTCTCAGCAACGTTCACAGGATGTTAGGAGGTGTTCGGGGTTTTCTATAGAGGGTATTGTAGAATAAAATCTGGTTTGCAAGGGTTGTAGGCGATAAAAACAATGGATTTAGAGGCAGTGAGGGAAGCGAATGATAGCAAGATGCTAGGGTTTTGGATGGAGATGGATGAATGCAAGGATTCTCAAACCTTAATAAAAATGCTTAACCAATGGAATGATTGCTTAACCACATTCATGAGAATGAATGATCTTTTATAACTTGTCTTTCATATATTAGGGTTTTGATGATACCAACATGCATTCAATATTAAAACATAATGGGTGGCTAATATTATAATCTTTGACATGTGATATGGATCAAGTTAGATGTATGGCTGAGATTAAAAAGTTAATGAGCGACTATGATTTTTTTATACATATAATTATTTATTTATATTAGATATATAAATATGAATATAAAATATTTATATTTATATATAAAATATAAATATATATAATAAATAATGGGCAATTGTGATTGGATAATGCATATGAATGACAAGTTGCTAGGTTTTGATGTCTACAGATGTCCCTTTTTGTATCGCGTTGCGTGAAACACAATGCAGTGCAAAAACAAGAGACACCTAGTTTGGTGTAGCAACTTACTTTCCTTGGAACATAAAAATATCTTGAAGACAAAAATAATATGGATGTAGCTTACCCCCTCAATTGGCAAATGAGTGACAAATGAATCTCACAAGCCAATTGACAGAAATATGGATGTAAATGTGGATGTAAATGTAGATGTAATGTGAAATATGGATGTAAATGCAGATGTAATGTGAAATATGGATGTAAATGTAAATGTAATGTGAAATGTAGATGAAAGGAATGATGTAAATATCAGGAAAGTGACATAGATTGTGATGCAATGATTGATTATGTTCTTTGCCCCAATAGAAAAGGTGTTTTTGCCATTTGTGTATAGATGTATATGTGGTGTATTATATTTTTACACCAATGGATGCAAGGGGGGTTTTGGAAGTGTGTATGATGTAGATGTGGTGTATATGACCATATCTTGATGTGGGAAATAAAAAATCAATTTGATTACCCCAAGTTTTGGGTCGGTCCTTTTTTGTTGAAGAATGTGCCTTATATCATCATTCAAATGCAAACTTATGAAAATGCAAAATGACATATGGAAATATAACCATTATAGTGATTGTTGTAAAATTCCTTCCACTAGAAATAAATCATACTACTAACCCACATCCCTAGTGATTATATTTGTAAAAGAAATGATATATTGGCAGTTATTCATGTTTCAAGCCCCAAGGACAATGCCATCAATGATAGCTTTTGAGCAAATTAATTGAAGCATAGTCTCACTTAAAAATGAGGGACCAAATTTATTTTTATGTTGAACAAGAGGATGTTGGATGATGGGAAAGTGTCCTTATGGTGATCTACCCATCCTACCAAATTGCATGGATAGCCAATCACTGCAATCACCAAGTGAATAGGGTAAACCACTAGATACGAGGTTCACTTGGATGATATGAATGATGTAAAATATGTGAATGGATAAGTATCCTTATGGTGGTCTACCCATCTTACCAAATTACATGGATAATCAATCACTACAATCGCCAAGTGGATAGAGTAAACCACTAGATACAAGGTTCACTTGAAAATGTGAGTGGAATTGGTAAATGTTGAATGTATATGTAATGATGAATGTAATTGACAAAGTGGAATGATGATGTATGGTTTTTAATGCGTATGGGGATGCATTGATGAATGAATTGTCCAGTTTTGTGAATTTTAGAGTTGTTTGTGAACAATTTTGAAATAATTTTGGGCTTTTTTGTGTCTTTTGGAGCACAAACAAGATTTAACCGCCCAAATCAATCCGTGTTTTCATAAAATTTTATGAAATGGTGTGATGGATGATTGGTATGATGAATGTGGTAGTTTTATGAAATTTTGAACCATTTTGAGACATTTTGAAGATTTTTGAGCATTTTTGCACCTTTTGGGTGCAAACAAAATTTATGCATCCAAAATAGTTTGTGCTTTCACAAATCTTGATGTGACAATGAAATGGATGTATGGATTGATTTTAGAGTGATTTTGTGGAGGTAAGCTATATTTTTAGGCCCTATTAGTATTTCTACAACATTCTAGAGGTAAACACTGGCCAGCATCCGAAACAAGCATAGATGCCAATGAGAATCTGCCATGTGGTAGACGTAGGGCAGCATTTGATTACACTCTATAGATACCCATGGTCATTTGAGTGTGCAAAAGTCAGCTATAAAAGGTCTACAGGATCAAATTTGGATTCATTTTTGCATTCACGAGTTCTAGAAGTAGTGTCTGAGAAGTGAAGGAATGAGAAGTGGAGTGTGGAGGAGTGAAGGATGGTGATGGAGGGTGTGGATGTGGCAGTAGGTGTGGAGGCATAGGTGGCTGAGGTAAGTACCCTTGGCACTCTTGTTTGGATTTGTGTAATATTTTTTTGTGTGTAAATATTTTTTATTATGCAATGAATGTGATGGTAATGTGTGTGCAATTATTTTATGCTACAATTGTTGATTCTGGAGGCTCAATGCCGATTCTCATGTATTATACCAAGGATGAAGAAGGCCTTGCAGAAGGCCGAATGAAATAAGTTGGAGGATATGGGGTTGGATGGAGTAGCACAAATTAAGGTGGTGAGGGTATATGAGGGGTATATCTCAACCTTGGGTGAGATATGGGATCCATATAGGGAGACTTTCCAGCTCCCAATATGGGATATGATAGTAACACTAGAATATGTGCATTGCATCTTTTGAGTTTCGATGGAGGGGTTGCATGTCCAGGTTGGGCACGATAAGGAGCATGAGATGAGATGGATTTTTGGAGATGAATGGAGGGATGCTAATATATGAGGTGGAGGTATAATGTATCTAGCTATGTATCTAAGGTAGGAGTTGGAGGTCTTACCCACCTTGATCATGTTCCTATTGGCCAACATATTAGTGCCTAACAACATCAAGCATTGGTTTCCATGGAACATGATAAGGCTAGTGTTTTATATGATCAATGCACCTTAGGTGTATGTATGGGAACCTACTCTACTGGCTTAGATGTATTTTAAGCTATAAGAGGTGAGGAGGTGGGGGTAAAATGGGTTGGGATGTAGTGTGTTGCTATAGTTTTGGGGATGGGAGCACTTTAGTGTGGCTCATCTCATGGGGTTGCCTTGTGAGGATTGGAATAGGGATCAGTCCTATGCTCTGAGATGGTGAGTTTCAAATAAGGTGTATTTGAGTCATCCTAGTTGTAGTGGCTAGGAGTGCAGGGATATATGGGCTAGGATGAAACTAGATTAGGTATACTAGAGGTCATGGTGGGAGGCTAGGTGGCCTAGTGATAGAGAGCAATTACAAAGGACTCGTTAGGCTAGGTGGGTGGTTGGGTGCCATGGGAGTGAGGTGGAGCTAATATAGTTATCTCAAGTGGTGTGGTAGTTCAAGCTGAGGTAGGGAGTTCTAGATGTGCTAGTTCTCTATAGAAATTAATAGGATGAATTGAGGCTGCCATGTGTGGAGGAATGGTGGATGGACTATATGTATGATGAGGAGATAGATCTCCTAGATATGGATGATGTTGATATAATAGCATATTATGAGGTGTGGTTTACTTCATGGCATTTTTGGATGTCGATTCAAGTGGTCAAGGAGGGTGGTGGAGAGGAGGAGGCAGTGACAGAGGACGTTCCCCAATGTTAGATATATTTTCAGTCTAGTAGGTAGGCGAGGGATGCAGAAGATAAACCTCCAAATATTGGAGGTGATGATGGTGGTAGGGATAATATGGAGGAGATTTTGGATAGACATATTGGTTAAGGTGAGGAGGAGTGGTAAAGGCTAGAGGTAGAGTGAGATCATATTTGATAGATGGTGGTAGAGTAGGATGCAGTGATAGCCTCTTGGGATGCTGAGAATGCTCGACTACAGGTAAAGCTCGAGGTACAAAGGGTAGTAGGCTAAGGTGAGAATACTATCATGAGACTCTAGGTAAATTTGAGATAGAAGGATTCTCATTAGAGGTATGATGTACTACACCTATGATCCTAGGAGATGTATATCCAAGATTTGGAGGATCATCTCATGCAATACCTTATTGGGTTACCAGATCGACTTGCTTCCTCCATAGTAGGTTCTATTAGGCATAGTGCATCAAGGCATAGTGTATCTAGATCTAGGGATCCTTAAGGGTCACTAGGGTATACCTATGGGTGTTAGTTAGTGCTTAGATGCACTTTTTGTATATGATCCTTGGTGCTCCATTGTATATAACCTTCGAGCATTCATTGTACATGCGATTATATATATACATGGATTTTACTTTTGTGTTATTAATTTGTGTGGATGTTTGTGTGAATACATATGTGTGTGTGATGGATGTCAATGTAATGATGATGTGAATTAATGCAAATAAACTAATAAACTAATGATAATTCATAGTTTAGAAGTTTGCTTGACCATGTTGATCATTTTTGTTTAATCAGGAGCACCATAATGGTGGTGTGTGAAATGGAAGACTCATGTAATTATGTGGTAATGATATGGATGGTGTTGTTTCTTGTGGATGGCTGATTTGAAATTTTTTTGTAAAGACTTAGATATACTAGTGATATCAAACAAACTCACTAAGTTCTATATAATTTCTCTAAGACCAACTGTATGTGCAATGAAAGTTCATTTACCAAATCATGAGTGTGGTAAGGACTCAAGGCAATCAAGAACCAATGTGTGTGCAAGTGAGTTCATTAACTCATATTGAGAAAATTAAGATGAAAATTTTCATGCAAGAGACCAAGAAGCTAGTATATCCTTATGTGCAATCATAGGTCTCTTCAAGAGAGATGTGTTGCCACACATGAGCGTACTCCACTACCATTCAAGTGTCTATAGCCCCAATGGATATTACTCCATAGTCCAATGATCTGATATCTAAGCTTTGGGTATTTGGACTACCTAACCATCTGTATATAAATGTAGTTCTATCCTTACAACTTGTGGATCTGTGGTGTGTGATGTGTAAAAGAAGAGCTTTGGGGAATCAGATTCTCAACCAAAGTGTGATGAGAATTTTACCCTATCCTTACTACTCATTCTTTTTTTTTGGTAATGTGAGTAGTGGTGAAGACCACTATTTTTTATTTTGGACTATGTGCATAATGGGACGAGCAAAGATGACCTTTTTTACTTCGAGGTTCAACCCAATCATGGTATTATCCCTCTTTGATACAAGATGTTTTTAATATGTGTAAAATGTGTTTGGTTCAAGAGTGTTAGAGTAAATCCCAAAACTCAAGATTTTATTTAGTGAAAATGTGACTTGGTCCTAGAGAAAACTTGACATGTATTATAGTTTGCTTAAAATACTAGAGTGGTTGAGTGACCGAAAACACCTAGTGGTAATGAAGTGATAGTGCAAATGGTAAATTGACTTGTAAAATGGTGTAATAAAAATTGATGTGAACTTGGGGGTGCCCTTGATTAAGGAAACAATATTTATTTGGATCAATTATTGTCTAAACTTAACAAATGACCCCTAGTATGGTGGATGAAATGCATCAAAATGACCATGAATGTGATTGTGAAATGCAATGTGTGAAATACAATGTGTATGAATGCAATATTTTTGTGTATTAGCCATGTATATATATATATATGTAAATCACATTAAGCATGAAATGCTCTCAAGTGGATAATGTTAAGTGGTTCGGGCTCTTCTTCTCCCTCTAGACTAGCAATTCTATATGTTCCTTGACCCATTTTTTGGGTGACAATGTATGGACCTAACCAATTAGCTATGAATTTATCATGAAGATGCGATAATGCATTGGTGTTTTGTTGATTTTCTTTGAGGATAAGATCTCCTACTTGGAATTCACGTAGATGGACTTTGGTGTTGTAAGCATGCTTGATATGATCTTGATATACTCATAAATGTTCTAAGGTATTAATTTACCTTTCATAAAGGAGTGTAAGTTGGTCAAGATGTGCTTGTCTAGTAGTATCGTCATCTATGAATTCCTATATTGAAATTTACAATGAAGGGATCTCAAGCTCAAGAGGTATGATTTATTCAACACCATAGAAAAATGAGAATGGTGTTTCTCTAGTAGGTGAGTGGATGCTTTTGTGATAATCCCATAATGCCAAGTGGAACTTAGTATGCCAATCTCAATTATTTTCTTTGACTAGTTTCTTGAGAATAGTGATCAAGATCTTATTGTTTGCCTTAGCTTGTCCATTTACTTGTGGGTAATAAGGAGTCAAGAAACTATGTTGGATATTATATTTTTCACAAAGTGCTCGAACATCCTTGTTCTTGAAAGACTTGCCATTGTCAAAAATGATTTTTTAGGGGATGCCAAAATGATAGATGATATGTTGAAGTATAAACTCCATAATTTGAGGTCCTGTCATACTGGTTAGAGGAATTACCTTGACCCACTTTGTGAAGTATTTAGTGGCTATGATGATGAATGTGTGTTATCTCAAGGAAGGAGGTGAGATTTTACCAATCAAGTCCAAACCCCATTGTGAAAAGGGCCAAAGACTCTGAATAGGTTGCAATGCTTGTGATGGTACATGAGTTAAATTAGCATGTTGTTGACATTTTGAGCATTTCTTGATGTAATTGCAACAGTCACATTATATGGTGGGATAATAATAACCCATGCATAATATACACTTTGCAATGGCCATTCCACTAAAATGACCACCACAAGTACCATCATGAGCTTTTTATATTGCTCTTTGGGCCTCTGCAGGCTCAAGACAATGAAGGAGGACTCCATCATAACCATGTCTATACAACACATCCTCCAAGAGAGTGAAACGAGCTACCTTTTTCTTGAAAGTGCATTTAGCAGTCCATGACATATCATATGGGAGTGTTTCAAACTTGAGAAAGGATTTTATTTGGATAGACCAAGGCTCGTGTGACTTTGCATGGATAAAGCAAACACCCTTCTCATATTTAGACTCAACTCAAGAAATTATAGATTTAGAGATCATTGTGATAATTAATGGTTGTACCTCTCCTTCGAAGTTCTTTGGAATCAATGATCCTAGAGAGGCCATCGCATCTACAAATCTATTAGTTGATCTAGGCAAGTTGTCAATCTCATACTAGTCAAATTTTGCAAGAAATTTCATTGCTACTTCATGATAAAGTTTTAGGATTGGTTCTTTGCATTGGTATTCCTCATTTACTTGGCGAAAGACAAGTTTGGAATCACCAAATATCCTAATATGCTTTATGCTCATAGCTAAGTTTTCTTTAAGTCCTAGGATTAAGGCTTCAAAATCTGCATTATTGTTTGTGCATGGGAAATCAATTTTCAATGATAAGTGGATAGGCACCCCCTGTGATGTATGAAATATGATTCTAGCACCTTGTCCTTTTTGATACTTAGAACTGTCAAAGAATAGTGTGATATCGACATCTTCCTTCAGAATGAAATCTTCTTCTTGTTCAGTGATGATAAATACCAAGTCATCTGGGAGATTAATAATCAAGGGTTGGTCACTAGGAAGTGGAGCTTTCACAAGTTGATTGGCTACTACCTGATCTTTAATGGATTTTTGGCTAATGAACCCAAGATCGAATTCAATGAGAAGAATTATCCATTTTGTGATGTGGGTGTTATTGTAAGTACGATATATTATGACATGTGTTGTGTGACTTAGCATGTAATATCTAAGTTTATTGGTGGTAAAAACCATCGCTAAGAATAATGTTTCTACGTAAGCATATCTGGTTTCATAGCTTACCAATGTTCAACTAATATAGTATATATCTTGCTCTCAATTGTTTTCATTATTTTGAGCAACCATTGTCCCTAAAGCAAAGTATGTTGTTGAGACATAAATATGGAAAATGATCCCCAAACAAGGAGGAACTAAGACTAGTTGAGAAGCTAGGTATTACTTGATATCATCGAAAGCCTTTTGTAGCAGGTGATTGAATGGCTTGCATTTGTTTGATATTTGTGCAATGAAGCAATGGATTGATTGAATCTTTCCTTGTAAACTATGCAACTCTTTCAATTTTATTGGGGGAGGCATCTCCATGATGGCCTTGAATTTTTTTGGGTCCACTTCAATGCCTCTTTTGGATACAATGAATCCTAGTAGTTTATCTAAGGTGATACCAAAGACACGCTTTTTGGGGTTCAACCTTACATTATGTTCTAGAAGTCGATCAAAGACTTTTTCCAAGATACCAATGTGCTCTTGTCAAGTTTTAGATTTTACCAAGAGATCATCCACATAGTCTTCAATGATCTTATGCATGTAATAATGAAATATGTATTTCATGGCATGTTGATAAGTGGCACCTACATTTTTGATACCTAAAGGCATCCCCTTGTAACAAAAATTCCCCTAAGGTGTAGTGAATGTTGTTTTGTGTTGGTCATCAAGATTGATTCGAATCTGATTGTATCCTAAAAAATCATCCATTAAAGAAAATATTTCATGGATATTTGTGAAATATTTATATTTTACCTGCAAGCAAAAATTAATAATAGAGAATAAAATAGTAACACAGATAACACAAATATTTTTATGTGGAAACCTTCAATGTGCAGGAAAAACCACGACGTAATGGCAACTTCTTTTATTGATTTTAGCACTCTTTTACATTCTCAACCACACATATGTGCAAGGGGTCATTTCCCTTTTATAGATAAGAAAGGAAATACTTCAAAAATTGTTTGTTTCATCTCCCAAAGGAAGCCTCTAAAAAAATTTTCATTTCCTCTCTCAAGGGAAAGCCTCCAAAAATTGTTCGTATTTTGTAGCTACATGTTTGGCATATTTTTTTGCCGAGACATGTGTTGCCTAGACATCTTGTGTGCTACCTAGACATATGTTGCCTAGACATCTGCTGCTTAGATGTCTAGCATCCTAGATGTCTAATAACTATATGTCTAGCAATAGCATAGATTTTTGTTGCCTAGATATCTAGTAGTAACCTAGATGTCTACTGCTAGATGTCTAGCAGTAGCCTAGATATCTAACAGCAACCTAGGAGTCTGTTGCCTAGATGTCTAGCAGCCTAGACATTTGTTGCCTAGATGTCTAGCCTAGATTTTTGTTGCCTAGATGTCTAGAAGCAACCTTTTTTTCCTAGCATTTTCTGATCAAAACTTTGGATAGTGACTTCACATCCTAAAATTCTCCCACTTGAATTTAGTATACAAGAATTATTTTACCAATGTTTTTCATCTAGTGCCAATTATCCAATGCTACCCTTGTTATATTTTTAGCAAGCCTAGATAAGTTCTACACCACTCAAACTTCTTTGTCTTGAATGGATTTGTAAGCATATCTGTAGATCAATTTTCTACAATAGGATACTACCTTCTTCCACCACATTTCTTATAAAGTGGTACTTTACATCAATGTGTTACGTGTAATCATGGAATATTGGGTTCTTCACTAGTTGAATAGAACTTCTACAATGCAACGTAATTTTATCTTGCATTACCTTAAATTCACCCAATAGTCGCTCTAGCCAAATTACCTATTTGCTAGCATGAGTCACTATAATACATTTTGCTTTAGTGGTTTATAAATCCACCACAGACTGCAACTTAGAAGCCCAACTCATAGCTCCACCAGCATGAGTGAAAGTATATCCTGTAGTGGATTTTCTCCCATCTTTATATCCACCATAATCAGAATCCACAAAACCTTTAACTTGCAAAATTTTTTATCCATAGTAAATAGCAGTGTCTGAAGTGCCTCTTAATATCTAAATATCCACTTCACCACATTCCAATGCTCCTTACTAGGATTTGTTATGTACCATTTGGCTACTTCCACTACTTAGGCAATATCCAGTCTGGTGCTCACCATGGCATACATGAGGCTTCCTACTTCTTATGAATACGGTACATGAGATATGTTTGTCTTCTCTACTTTTTTTCTAGGACACTGGTTGGAAGACAATTTTAAGTGTGAAATAAGTGTGGTAGTAACTGGTTTTGCATTCTGCATATTGAAACACTGCATAATATTTTCTATAGACAACTTTTGACTTAAATAGATATTTATTCCTTTTCTATCCTTGTGTATCTTCATCCCTAAAAAAAAATTTGTTGCTCCTAAATCCTTCATTTCAAATATCCTAGCCAACTAAGCCTTAATATCAATAATTTTCTTCATCTTGGGGCCTAAAACCAGCATATCATCAATATACAATAGCAAAATAATAAAACTACCATCATCAAGCCTCTTATAGTATCCACAATGGTTAGCTTCACTCCTGATGAAACCTTAGATCTTCATGAAGGTGTCAATTTTTCTGTACCACATCCTTGGCACCTATTTCAATCCATACAAATATTTATTTAGTCTACAAACCAAATGTTCTTTTTCTCTTTCTTCATATCCCTCAGGATGATCCATATAAATCTCCTCCTCGAGATCGCCATGCAAGAAAGAAGTCTTTACATCAACTTGATCTATTTTTAAATCCTGTGCTACTACAAGTGCAAGTAAAACTCTAACAGTAGTCATATTCACAATTGGAGAGAAAAAATCATTAAATTCTATACCTAAATTTTTCACATAGCCTTTTACCACCAAGCAATATTTATAGCGTTCCAACAACCCATCGTTGTTCTTCTTTACTTTGTAAATCCACTTGTTTCCAATATCTTTTATTCTAGGTGGGATATCCACAAGTTCCCATGTTTTATTCTTGTGAAGTGCCTCGATCTCCTCCTCCATGGATTTTCTCCACTTTTTTGCATCTCACGCTCTAGGTTCCTAAAATTAACTAGGTGCACCATCATCAGTTAACAAAGTAAAAGAGGACTGATAAACCTAAGAATACCTTTCCAAACACTTTTGTGGATATGTATATATTCTAACCCAATGATCTATTGATTGTGGCTCTTGGTCTTGTGACCGTTGTGGCTACCTCTACTTGTTGTTCTTCTTTTTTTTCTACTTTCTATTCTGCATGCTAATCAAAAACTAAATTCACCCCTCAACTTGCCAAAATCACCTTAGCATGTTTATTTTCATATTCATCTTCATTCATTTCTACTTTAACTGGTACAAAATTAGGATTTTGTTGTACCTCCTTCCTATGCATAGATTTTTCATCAACAATAACATCCTGGCTAATAATTACCTTGTGGGCAATAGGATACATTAGTCTATACCCCTTCACTGTATCTCCATAGCCGATAAAAACACATTTGCTTGACTTTGGGTTAAGTTTAGATATTTTTCTCTAGGCACATGGAAAAATGCATCATAGCCAAAGGTATGCAAATGAGAGTAATAAACTAGCTTACAACACCAAATATCCTCTTAAATATGTCCATTAAATGCAATTGTAGGTGACCTATTAATTTGATAAACAGTTGTATTAACATCCTCTACCTAAAAAATTGTATCCAACATTGATGTGTTGAGCATGCTTCTTGCACGTTTCATGATTGTGTGACTCATCTCCTCAACCATACCATTTTGTTGTAGAGTATATGGTAAAGTCTTCTGGTGCTTAATTCCTTCCTACATACAAAATTTATCAAATTTCTTGGAGCAATATTCACCCCTATTATCTAACCTGAGACATAAAATCGACTTGCTCAAACTCTTCCCTACTCATGCTTTGAACTCTTTAAATTTTTGAAAATCTTGTGACTTCTTCTTTAGAAAATAAACCCTAACTCTCCTATAATAATCATCTATAAAAATTAGAAAATAGATAGTACCATTTAAGGAATGAGTGGGGACTAGTCCAAATATTTCCAAATGTACAAGTTGTAAAATATTAGAACTCTTACCAGGGCTTACAATAAACTGAAACCTCTTTTGTTTAGCAAAGCTAAAGTGCTCACACAAGTCTAAATTACAAGATTTAATCCTAGAAATCATACCTCTATCATGCTGAATTTTTAGATATTTTTCACTCATATGGCCTAGGCATTGATGCCATAACATTACTGCATCCTGAATAGAAGTTTCTATTGTTGCATGGTTTGTCATCGTATCACTGCATAAATGATATAGGGTCCGATAAGATTCTCCCTTTGCTACTACAAGATATCCTTTGGTAATTTTATAGTATTTTTTATCGAAAGTGGTGGAATACCCTATCTTATACATCATCTTGATTGAGAGAAAATTCTTTTATAAATCAGGTATATGTCGCACATCATATAATATCCTTTCTCAACCATCATCCATTATGATCCTTATGTACCCTCTTCCCATAATTTCTAAAGTATGATCATCACCGAAGTAGACCATTCCACCACAATATAGTTAATACTTGTCAAACCAATATTTGTGGGGAGAAAAGATGCACTTGAGTCCAAAATCCAAGAATATAAAACAGATATGTTGTTACCAATACATAAACCTTCACACTCTCCTAATTTTTTTGTACTGGCCTCAACTGATAATTGAATTTACTTTTCACCATTCTTTTCATTTTTTAATTACCAATAGTCCTTTAAGTGCCCTAGCTTCCCACAATGTCAGCACTTGCATTTCTGCTTACGTCCTTTAGACTTAGATCTGGACTATGATCTACCTTGTTTACTCCTATCAAGAGATTAACCTCTCATAGATAGGGCTTCATTGGTTGAGAGTTCTAGAGATATTATTGCCTCAACTCTTTTGCCAACAAAGTGGCTACCACATCATCAAAGTTTAGAATCCCTGATGATGCATTACTGATGGTCATCACCATATGATCCTAGGTATTCAAGAGAGAACAAATTAGGGTGATAGCTCTATCCTCATCCTCCACATTCACACTGACTGAAACTAGTTTACTAATAAGGGTATTAAACTCATTCAAATTATCTGTCATGGATGAATTTTCCTTAATCCTCAATCTATAGAGTTATTTTTTCATAAAAACCTGGTTTGTTGTTGATTTTATCTCATACAACTTTTCAAGCTTTTGCTAAAGGGATTCCATGGTCTTCTCTTCAGCTACATTGAACAAGATAGAGTCTGCTAGGTATATATATTGTAGAGACCACCTTCTTGTCCAGCATTGCCCACTCTTCATATTTCATGTTGTTTGGTTTATTCATGACCCCTTTCAAGGCTAGAGCTTGGTCATTTTGAACCAGCAAATCCTCCACCTTCATATTTCATAGAATGAAGTTCCTGCCATAAAATTTATCAATCTTGAACTTGGTTATACCTCCTATCATTATTTTAGTTTCCATTCACATAAAACCTTAGGCTCTGATACCATATGTTGGTGAAATATTTAGATTTTACCTACAAGCATAAAACACAATAATATATAATAAAACAATAACATAGATAACACAAATATTTTTATGTGGAAACCTACAATGTGCAAGAAAAACCATGGGGTAATGGCAACTTCTTATTTTATTGATTTTAGTAATCTTTTACATTCTCAACCACACTTATGTGCAAGGGGTCATTCCCCTATTATAGATAAGAAGGAAATACTCTAAAAATTGTTTGTTTCCTCTCCCAAAGGAAGCCTCTGAAAAGCTGTTCATTTTCTCTCCCAAGGGAAAGCCTTAAAAAATTGTTCATCTTCTATAGCTACATATTTGGCATATTTTGTTGCCTAGACATCTAGCAGTATCCTAGATATCTACTGCCTAGACATCTAGCAGCCTAGATGTTTACTACCTAGACATATAGCAGCAGCCTAGATGTTTGTTGCCTAGACATCTACCAACCTAGATGTCTACAACCTAGACATATAGTAGCCTAGATGTCTTTTGCCTAAACATCTACCAGCATCCTAGACATTTGCTACCTATATTTCTAGCATCCTAGATGTCTGCTACTTAGACATCTAGCAACAGCCTAGACATCTATTACCTAGATGTCTAGCATCAACCTTTGTTGCCTAACATTTGTTGACTAAAACTCTAGATAGTGACTTCACCTCTTAACAATGGCTAGTGCAAGTGTTGACAAGTGTATCGATGTTTGGTAGAGGAAAGTCATCCTTAGGACACACTTTGTTAAGGTCTTGAAAATCATTGCAAATGAATATCAGCCTGTTAGGTTTGTGAATGGGTACCATATTTGAAAGCCACTCAAGATAGTCAATGGGAACATTGAATCCCACATCTAATAGCTTTTGAAGCTCTTCTTTGACCATGAAGGTAATGGTAAGATGCATATTTCTTAGTTTTTTGATCAACTTAGCATCAGGTTGTAAGGTTAAATTATGGACAACCAAGTTAGGGTCAAGTACAAGCATGTCTTTGTAGGACCATGCACAAATACCCTTTTTCTTTTGAGGAGAGCAATCAATTGCTCTTGTTCATCAGTGGATAAGATTTTACCAAGTTTTATGATTTGTGGATTATCCACATTTGAACTAAGGTTTACATCAATGGTATCTTCAATGGACATATGAGAACATTCCTCAATATGATAGGGTGTTGGTATCATATGAATGTCATCAATAATATTATCAAACTCTTTTGAATTAGTCTCTTCTATGTCTTCTTGGAAAACCACAAGTTCTGAGGGTGAAGGCGAAGATGAAGGCAATATAATTCATGTTAACTTAGTAGAGGAATGATGGATGCCAATGTGAAGGGTAGGTTGGTTCTGTCTGTTGAATTTGGTGAAGGAACCTTGAAATCCTGAATAGCAGCAAGCAACACTTGTAAATGCAAATGACAAAGGCCATGCACATGCAATGCAAAGATTTTTTTATTTTTTTTGTGTTTTTTGAAAATATATTTTTTTTAATTATGTTCATATATTACAAAATGTTCTAATGAGATGGATAAATGAAGTGGGGGTGGTGGTTCACCGATTGGTTCAACTTGCTTCCTAGGGAGAAGCAAATAGAAAATGGATTTATGGATGGAGAACATTCTGAGGTAATGCTTATCCTATTCGATGAATGGAGTGATTGGAACTGATTCCTCCTTAGACTCATCTAAATCTATCGACATGGTGTCATACTCATCATTGAATTCTTCAAATTCCTCATTGTGGGTTATTTCCTCTTCTAAATCTGGATAAAGGTTTCAAAAAGCTTTTTCAAAAGAGGAAATGAAGGGATGAGAGTGGTAGCCCAAACCTAAATGGTCATGTGCTTCTCAATATGGAGTGTTAATGATTTTGTGCATGCCCTATTCACATCATCCGAGGTTGTATCCTTGTGAATTGACTCGATGAAAGAATCACAAATAAAGACCTATTATGTGATCTATATTGGTAAGTACTAGTTGTGTAGGTTCATCTAGGGGAGGTGGATCGAATGATGAATTAACCCCCCTATATATGAAATTGATCTGATTAGGTGCTAAATTCATATTGTACATCGCTCCTATGGATAAGGGTGGATTGCATGGGTAACCAAAATCCCTAATAGTTTTGATTCTTAGTGGTGTGACTTTGACATCTTAGACCACATATTCACCAATTCCAGGATTGGTGAGGTGGATCACAACTTGTGAGGATGTGGAGGTGGATGGAGTGAATGTGGGTGAGGTGGAAGGCTCATGGATGACTGGTTACTGATATAGTGGGAGGGATGTATGGTGAAATGGCATCTCATAATCCATTAAATTGGCTTGTGAGACATCAGCTGGTGGAGATGAATATGGATTTGGTTATGGATTTTGATTGGTGATTGATGATGTTGATGTGGATAGTTTGGATTGGGTTCGACCACATGTACATGTACCTAATTGTGATGAAGGTGGGAGTGTATAAGTGGAATTTTGATGTGATGTAGTTATGGGGAGCTCTTCAAGAATATGAGCTTTGGATGAGTAAGTGGTGGATGGTGTGGTTTATGGGGTTAGGAATAGATGGGTTGATATAAGTGTGGGTTCGTAGGGATTTGAGATGAAATTGCAATACTTAAATTGTTTGATGTTAATTTTTATACAATGAATTTATATCTCATGTACATATTTTAAGTAGTGATGTGGTATGGAAGGGACACATCTCATTTTCCTAATCCAGGGGCATCCGAGGAGTACATTGTAAGCCATGGATCCCTCCAATATGTGAAACATAGTATGCAATTTTTTTACCTCTACTTCTATGGGTAAAACAATAGTGCTAATTATGGAATAAAGAGCATCACTAAATGCTCTTAGGGTGAATGTGTATTTGGTAATGTGTGATGGCAGAAGGTTGAGATGTTGAAGGGTAAATATGGTGATGATATTTATGGAGGAACCGGTGTCAATTAACACTCTTTTAAATGACTTCCTATCAACCTGAGCCATAATATGTAATGGAGGTTCCATCACTTCTTATGACATTGATTTAATTTCAAAATCGTAGAACGTGATGGAAGGCTCAATGCATGTTCGAATACTCCCCACAAAATTGTTGAAGGCATTAGTGTCTTGGGATTGGAGTTCAATGTATTTCATAATTTTAATTAATGTCTTGTGATGTGGGGGATATTTTTGAATTAGCTCAAAGATATATAGTTTGGATGAAGCTAATTTTAGGCTAGTTGTTAGTTGACTACTTAGTAATATGATGTGGATGATTTGGAAGATGAGTGGATTGAGATGGATGTCTTGTAATGTGAATGGTTTGGGATGAATTGGAGGAAAATGGATGGATGATGATGAATTGATAGGTTGTGGGGACACACTTGCTTGAGGTGTTGTTGGATTATGAACTGCTTGATATTGTTCATTTTTTTTGTTGGTGATTCTTTGACCATGGGTGACTACATGAATAACCCCCACAAAACCTTGGTACTATTGTACATGATTGACCTTATTAGGAGGAGTCTTGATGGTTGACCCCCTTTTGCCTATTATTGTTCCTCATGATGAGGAAGTGGAGTTTGATATATACTAATATTTTGATTTTATTGATCCAAGTGACTATCAATATTGATGGCCCCTAGGTCTATTAGGTCTTGCACTATGTATTTGAATGTGAAGTAGTTGTTAATGTTGTGCCCATTCTATCGATGGTAAGGGTGAAACAAACATTCTCTATAGATATTATTATGTTTGGTTGGATAATTGGGTTTAACCTCAAGCAAGGCAAGTTGATTTATTTCATACAACCTATGGAATATGGATGCATATGATTCAGAAAGGGGTGTGTAAGTGTGATTTTGTCAAAAATATTGTTGGCGTTGATGATTTTTCATAGTTGACATTATATAATTAGGTTGACGAGGTGGGGCAACCACTTGGTAATTGATTTGTTGTGGTTGTTGTTGCACTAGTTTTTGTTATTGATTCATTGTCAGTTGACTTAGTTACACTTGATTTACTTGATTTGGTTTTGACTAGCCAAAATAATTTCCTTTTGATTGGCCCTTATTCTACCATTATTTCTTCTTTAGCTTTATCTCACCCTCTTGGATTTTTATCTCTTCAATGACATGGGCTTGAGCGAGATCTTCATCAAATATATTGTATTATTGTAGTTGTAATAACAAAGAGATGAGTTTTAAGTAACTCCTTGTGAGCATTCATTCTAGTTCTTCCATTGGTAGGGAGAATATAAAATTAGTAATAACTACCCTCCAACAATTTATAAATTTATAGACTGACTCTTCCTCAAATTATCTCAGGTTTTACAGGTTAGTCAATGTGGTTTTCTTGTGAACATTGAGAGAAAACCTCTCCAAAAATCGATCTACCAATTGTTCAAATGTGAAAATGCTATGGTGAGGCAGATGACTATACCAGTCTTGAGCATATTCTCCCAATGTCTAAGGAAATATTATGAGCATCAAAGCATATTGGTCTTATATCTGAAAGCATGAGCAGATAAATGTGCTTATGTGCTCTCTAGGGTCCTCATTCCCTTTAAACTTATCAAATTTTGGTACTATAAAGTCTGTTAGATATGGCAGTGATGGTATCAAAAAATGGATAGGTTGATTGATTAGCTATCTCAATTTAGGCTTCTAGT
The DNA here is from genome assembly GCA_028583015.1 of Wollemia nobilis. NCBI lineage: Eukaryota > Viridiplantae > Streptophyta > Pinopsida > Araucariales > Araucariaceae > Wollemia > Wollemia nobilis. The sequence goes on from JAQPPZ010017058.1 coordinate 3,713,606, forward strand.
ATATCATACCAGGAGTATATCGAATCAAGCTATCAATATGTTGTTGCATTACTTGGATTTTAGTGTCTTACATATGTGTATGAAAGCCCTATAATTTTTTGCTATTATGTGGAGGTGGTGAATGTGAAGTGGTAAATTGATGAGATAGAATATGATGTCGATGGCTTGATGGATTGAATGGTGTTTGGTGATGTGGGGTATGTTGGTGTACTTGGTGGTGGAATGATTGATGTTGTTGAAATGGAGATGAGGTTTGGGGAATGTGAATGTGTTGGGTTGTGGAAGTGAGGTTGATATGAGTGAATGGGGGTGTAGGTATAGCAACCTAAGAATATGGTGATACCTAGGATAAGTCAGGTGTGAAGTAGGTGTGTTGGCTTGGGGTAGAATGTGGTTTGAAATCTGTTTTCTACATTTGTTTTTGGAAACAATAACTAGCATCTTGTTGGCCCATGAGCAGTTGGTTAAGGTGTTTCCATGCTTGTTGTATGGAAATTTCTAAAGTAGATGGTGTGAGTGTAATGGAAGTGGATATCGATAGAGTATAGGTTTTGGTAATGAGGTGGATGTTAGTGGAGGATAATTTATGAAAGGAATCACAATAGAATGAGGGGTATTGGATGGCATGGTAGATGGAATGTGTGAAGATACATTAACATGTGTTTCATAGAGTGGACTGGTATGAGCATTGGTATAGGTATATGATATGGAAATGACTTTGCTATGTTATGGTGGATACATGTGATGTGAATGTACAGATGATGCCTCAAAGAGAGGGTTAGTATAGATTTGGATAAAGTTGGTGAGATATGAATGAGCAAATTCCTACTGAAAAAAAAGGAACTTGGCTATGTGTAATGTTAAGTTCTTCTAAGACTAGTCTGTTTGGTCTCAAGTAAGCTCCAAATTTATCCATATCTATGTAGGTGATTTGAGAGTTAGTAGGTGTAGAAGGCTCGGTATTTGGTATGGAAGTGTGAATAGCCCTTTTCGAAGAACACAAGCTTATATTGAGAGGGGGGTGAATAGTATAAGACCACATTTTAATTTTTCTTCCAATTCAATATTATGTTGTGTAAAGATAGCAGTATCAATAGTAGTAATCAAAGCAATGCACATAGACCATAAACAATAGATACACCATAATTTACGTGGTTCACCCAATGTGGGCTACTCCAAAGATAAAATATTTTACTAAAAATTTCTCAATCAATCTCTTTTGGAATCACTCCCAATTACAATGTTTATGTATCTCTATCCAAAGGATATTTTGATACCCTAATATCAAGTTTGTGGATATATTCCATAGGATAAATCTTTCCCCTTATGCTCTGGCTATGTGATCTTCTAGAAGACTTTGTCTCTCTGTTGCACTAACTGGTGGACCTCTCTCCACTTGAAGACTCCTCACTCAGATCTGTCTTCAACTATGTTGGCTGTTGGATCTCTATCCACTGAGAATCTATCCTCTATACTTTGTCACCTCCAAAGCTTTTTCAATAGGCTCACTAAGAACCTGCTCAATAGGCTCACACAAAACCTTCTTAACAAGCTCACACAGAACTTGTCAAATTTGTGCTAGCAAGCTCACCAAGAACTTGCCCAAATCTGCTCTAGCAAGCTCACCAAGAACTTGCCCAAATCTGCTCCAACAAGCTCACTAAGAACTTGTCCAAACATTGTCCTCAAATTTGTCCCAAATGCCTTCTCAAAGGCTCAATCAATCATGCTCAAGTAGTACTCAAAATGAACTCAACAATGAATGGCAATCTCAACTCAAATTAACTTCATAGAAGCATAAAGAGAATTGTTAGAGACTCAATATGTTCTAATCTCACTCTCAACCCAAATAAATCTCAACTCAACTCAACTCAAATCAATATCAACTCAACTCAAGTCAATATCATAGAAGCATAAAGAGAATTTTTAGAGACTCAATATGTTCTAATATCACTCTCAACTCAAATCAACCTCAACTCAATTCAAGTCTTATAGAACCATACATAGAATTTTTAGAGACTCAATATGTTCTAACCTCAATCTCAATTCAACATAGAATTATGGAATAGTTTGTTTTATAGAACTTTAACAATCACTTCACACATCACTTGACTAGGCTCAATCAACTCAACTCAACCAATCATCACAAGGGACAACTCTCTCTCACACAATCCTAGTCCAAGTATGTATCAACCAACTCAAATGTTTCCAACAATGCTCAACCACAAATCTCACATAACAATGATACTCATGTTCTTTTCTAACTCAAGTTCTTTCACAACCAATGGGCTTCAACAACTATGCTTACAAAACAAGGTTTAAACTCAACTCTCAAATCATAAAAATCTTGAAGCATTCAACCAACCACTTCCAAAAAGGAAACCACAAACAATCCTTTTCCCTCCAATGATATTTCAAAAATAAACCACCATAAAAAATCAATAGGAGAATGTGCCCATACCTTTTTTGAAGATGAAAAAACCTCTTTGTAAATCTGCCACAATCACAAAATTCTTTTGCCAATCTTCACAAGGGTTAGTAGATCACAAAATAATCAACATTACTCCACTTTTCAATAATCATCACCAAGGCCTTTAATTGCACAACTTCCTTATCTCTCCTAAAACCACTTGTACAATAAAATAAAATAAATAAAAACATTGCATAACATTTTCACTCCCAAAACCACTTATACCATAAAATAAAATAAATCACAATATTGCATACCTTGTCACCTCATGAAAGAATTAATCCTCTTGAAAAAGAACAAGGCAAACTTCACTTTTGGAACCCCTTTGAAAAATCAGAAATATCTCTTTACACACACCTTATTTCTCCTTCTAAATAAGTTATTCAAATAGCCCTCTAAATAAGCTTTCCGAATATATATAATATGCCCACTTTCTGAAATAAATTGAAACCTTTACATATATATATGCCAACCTCCATTAATTTCACATAGGTCAGCCCTCCATTAATTTAAACTTAAACTTTAAACTTTAATATCTTCATCACCGAAGGTCCTTTTTTTATGAAATAAAATTCCACCTTGGCTTTTAATAAAAGCCCTTTCCACATAAGCCCACCATGGTTTTAAATAAAACCTTTTATTTTTTCTACCTTGGTTTTCATAAAAATCCTATAAATAGCCATGCTTTCCAAAATATCATAAATGCTTATTTATGAAATATTTTGGCCACCAAAACTAAATGTGATCCATGTGACATCAATGACAACATAAAATGCCTCAAATTAACTCAAATTTCCAAAAATATCTCCCTTTGTCATTGATGGCAACACCTCTAATTCAAACACCACAATCACTGTAAAAACCATCTTTGAGAATCAAGGCTGCTCCCCCTGACTCAATACTCTTTATGGAGGTTGCTCCCCCTAACTCAATGCTCTCCCCCTTACTCAAATATCTTCCCCTTTGACATCAATGGCAAAATGGACACCTATGGGGCTAAAATATATTACTCTTAAGCTTAACCCTTCTCACCCCCTTCTCTTTTGAGGTGATTAATTTTGGGGTGGGAGTACTTTTACTCCCATCTCAATTTGTTTCTTTCCTCTATCAACTTCCTTCCATGTTTTTCTGATATCATTATCTTGATGAATTACTTGATCTTCTTCTCTAGAACCTGTTTGAACTTCTTGTCTTGAACTTATTTGGAATTGAGTCCTACACCATCTTGCAATATGCCCAAAGTTATTGTAGACACCAAAACAACACCAATCTGATTATGTGGCTACAAGCACTGACCGAATTGGCATACATAGCCCCTAGGGCAGCCCCTAGAGGTTAAACAATGGTCCTAACCACTCCCAAAGTAGTTTTGGAAGGTCAGAGGTCAATTTGGCACCTTTCAAGCACCCTGCTCCTTACTCGTTCCACCCCGGGATGATTAGAATGCTATTCGCCCCACCCCGGGATGATTAGCAGCAATCGCTCCAGGGTGGGGCGAATAGCAGGTTTGACGGGCAAAAAGTCAAACCTTGACAAATGGCAGCCCAGATCCGCCACTCAACTCCACCTTCAATGCATGGGAGTGTGAGTGAGCATTTCAAAGCTCAAAGAGGCAGTCATAGAGGCAGTCATGGAGCCCTTAATCAGGGAGGAATCTTCTCTCCCTGACAAGGCATGATGGCCAAGTGGCGCCCCTGCATGCACATTCAAAGTAGACCTTCAGGTCTATAAAATGGTGAGTCTTCTCACCCCAAAAAGGATAGAGTAGGAGCATTTGGAGCAATGGAGTGCTACCGAATTATACCCTCACCCTCATTGTGCTTCCTACATCCTTGATCTCTCTTTTGGAAGGGAGGTTATTGGGTGAACATTAGGAGCGCAATCCGGACCCAAAACCAAACAATTGGCCACAATCCCACACCCAATTTGTTGACACAACCCCTAGGAGGTTTTGGACCCATCCCAAGTGGATTGGTGTCAAAACCAAGCCCCAAACGATGGGCGTCCTGCCCTCGGCGCCCCCTACACTATTGTAGTCCTAATCGCCCCACCCCAGAGTGATTAGAAATCTATAGAATATTTCTTCACTATTTATTTTGCATCATGTTTTGTGTGTTTCATATATGCTGCAGTTCAAATTTCAAAGCATTCTGACTTGTTTTGACTGTGTTTTCATTGTTTTACGCTTTTACTAACATACAGGGAGCGCCTTCGGATATAGGGTGATCGGGGTAGAATCAGCAAATCCGACCTTCTGGGTCATCTCAAAATGCCCCATTTTTCCTAACCCCAAGTTTGTAGGTGTTTTGGAGGCCTCTAGATGGGACATTTGGGAGGTCACTTTCGGACATTTTATGACAGTCCTAATCGTCCCACCCCGGAGCGATTAGAAATCTATAGTAGATTTCTTGACTATTCTTTTTGCAATGTGTCCCTGATGGTGTTTACATGCTTCTATTTAAATTTCATTCCATTTTGATAAGTTTTGATCACTATTTTAATTATTTCATGTATGCATTAACCGGAGGCCTTGGGGATTGCATGTTTCCCTCCATCCGCATGTGCTATTAATCATTTGTTATTTCTCTGTACATAGGATCTCGACATCGAAGGGGCATCAAGGAACTAAGAATGTATTCATGCAAGCATGGTGACGTTTGGCCCACCCATTTCGAATGTGGGCACGCGGAAGATCCCGAAGGGAAGCGTACCATCCGTTGGTGTAACAAAATTGTATCGAACGCTCCGAGCCCCTAAAAAGGGGGGGAGACGTATTGTAACCTGATCATAAGAAAAATTAATAAAAGAGGCTGCACCTTTTTTTTTCTTTACATCTCATTTCATTCATGCTTCGCTTTCCCTTTTCATGCACTTAGCATTTCGTTAATACAACTGCTTTTGTTTGCATCGCACCCGATACACCTGTGCTTCCGTATCAGTGCTTTCAGTGGCGATCATGGTGGGACTCTATCCCCTAATTTTGGGATCAAGTTTTTGATCAAAATTTTGTGTTTTTGCTTATAGGTGTTAATCCTTCAAGCGCTGGACTACTGCTCGTGCCACCCTGTGATGAATACAGAGCTGGTATTCATTTCACCCAGGGACGAATAGGCATTCATCCCACCCTATGATGAATACAGATCTACTATTCATCCCACCCCAGGATGATTAGCTCTCTATGCATTTTTTGAGCAGAAACTCAGGGGCATCCAGTTTGGGCAGAGAAGAGGTAGGTTTTCTGAACATCCTCTATAATTTTTATCTCTATTTCTATGATTTTTCTATTTTCTTTGCTTGCATAGAAAATTTTACTACATGTTTTCTTTCTTTGCACAAGTAAAAATAACCACACACACCACATGATAATATAAACATCAAGGAGTTGGTCGTAAAACCCCAACACTTGATCAAGACCAACGGTGGATTTCATCACCACCTTGGCTTGAATTTTGCATACATAACCCCGATCGGACTATTGCTAGACGTAAATCCTGATGAAAGCTGACCAAGTGTAGTTGGGGTGATTCCCAATGCATGAGGATAAGTCTTCTATGGTAGGTGTCAAAAATAGAGTGATTCCCCTTTCGTACCGCCTATGTTCCATGTATTATTCTGCTCTCGCGTACCAATAGTTTCCCTCACGTAAGGGCGGGTATATTGAGAGGTTCGGTATAATGGCCTGGTAGTGGTATATTGAAGGGGCGACCATTTTGGGAGACATAAGAGCCCTCATATTGCATGTACAACAAAATTTTCTTTACAAGGCTTTCAAAACAAAAATCAAAACACACTGAACCAGATTTAGGGCACACATTTAATCTATAAATGAGATAATCACTTCTTTGTTTGTGTGGCCCCTTTGTTTAGTGTAGCATAAAAAATCATAAAGAAGATAAAAACATACATATCTTTTAGAGAACCACCACCATGGTGTACACCCGTAGCCAAGCCCAATCATGGGCAGAAGTGGAAAAGTGTACAAGGAGGCACAAGTCACCTCCGTTATAGCTCCAAGGACTTGGTCATACCACCTTGGCGGCCTGACCCACAAAATAGTCCACATCATACCATGACGGAATAGGACTATAGAGGCACCCCTTTGAGGGGCACTCCCATTCAACACAGACCCTTTCAGGAGGAGTACATACATAGGAAGGCCCCCTTAGACACTCATTATGAGTGGCCACCCATGATGAAGTGCTAGAACAACATAGGGTCCATAAGGAGGGGCCACATGATTATATCATCCCTCCTCTACCCCTTATTACTATCAAAAACAATAGGCCAAATCCAGAGCGCAAGGCTCTTCAGATAGGGCGAGCCAACTCTGCCCGCCCCTTTCACATATATGAAAGGGAGCATGAGGAAAACCACTATATTCCTCAAGAGCAATACACAACATGGGAGCAATGCGCCTCCGCACCTGCTATTTATCAAGATCACCTACTGAGGCCAGAGCCTCGGGTGAATGTTGCTAACCTCGATAGAGGGAAGTGACCTATAGAGATCTCGGATCACTACGACCGAGATAGATATGTAGGGGAGGCATCTAGGCCTCCTAGACCTAAGACGATAGAACAAATCGACTTGGCATTTGCCAAACATACCACCCACCAAGCGCAAATCATGCAGCTTGAGCAAGATCAACAATAGTTAGAGCACCTGTATCATCTTAGCAAAGAGTGCATTCAGCATCAGACAGATGAGTTGCTCCACAACACTATGCATGAGAGGATTCCAACCCCTCGCACACATAAGACAGAGCTTTATGAGAGGCACAACCCCTTGGTGCGAGACAGGTCTCCATGACCTTATCAAGCATTGCCTCCAAGACCTCCTAGACCTGAGCGGGAGGCCACCCCTAGAGCCAATGATGGGCACCCTCCTCGGGCACCCACCCATGTTTATAGGTCATGCCCAAGAACTCCTCAAGAAGCCTATGAGGAATTCGAGCAAGAAGAAGAGTGGGCTGAAATGCCCTACCAAGGAAGGGGGCGCTATCCAGCTACCCCTCCATAGGCCTCAAGTTCCCCATAATTCACAATGGGAACAAACCAAGGAGGAAGAGATCAAATCCTTCGATGCATACAAAGCGTTGCTAGAGCGCTTAGAGTCTATGGAGACCAAGACTTCTGGGCCCCAAAAGCCCACTTTACGCCAGCTCCGTAGTCACCCTATGCATCCTTCAGTGTCGGCACCCCCATACCCTGAACACTTCAAAATGCCTCAATTGGCAATCTTTAGAGGGGATGAAGATGCCCAAGAGCACGTGACAAGATTCTTGAGTCAATGCTTTGGCATTCAGGACAATGATGCTTTGCTTCTAAGAACATTTATAACCACGTTCGTAGGCCCTACCTCGGATTGGTTTACCCAATTGCGAAGCATAGCATCAGCAACCTAGACCAGCTAGTGGATGCGTTCCTCGAACGTTTCACCTTCAACACCAAGAAGAAGGCATCATTAAGTGACCTAGCTAGCCTCAGGAAGTATGAGGAAGAGACCATGGTGGCTTATGGAAATCGATGGAGGACGTTGCTTTCAAAGCTTCCTTACCTCCCTCCCATGGCCGACCTGACCCAAATGTTCTCAAAGAGTTGCCTAAGGTCGATCTCCATGCTATTGCAGCTACAGCAATATGCCACTCTCGAGGAAGCCCTAGCGCAAGCCAGAATCATTGAGGAGATCAAGATACAGGATGGCGAGATTGCCAAGCCATGCAAGAAAGAGTGGCCCAAAAATGCCAAAATTGGGTCCACGCAACCGAAACCCATCATAGTCAATCAGGTTGCCATAAACATACCAAAGCCTGCACAGACGACACAACCCCCAAAGGCTAATTATCAGGCAGTTCCTCTTGACAGCTATGAGAAGGAAAATCATAGGCAAGAGCAAAATCAGCAGCGTCACCCTAGGCGACAATTCACACCCTTCACAGAGTCTAAAGACTCCTTGTTTGACCACTTGTCCATGGCAAACTTGATAAACCTGCCAGAAAGTCGACCCGTAGACCCCAACATGCCAAAACCCAAGGGCTATAGGGAAGACCTATATTGTAGATTTCATCGATAGAAAGGACATGACCTTTACGCATGTTGGAAGTTCAAAAGCTTAGTGCAAGACCTAATAGACAACAAAATGCTAGCGGTGGATAATCCCGTAGCACCAAGCAACCAATAGATGGAGGTCTTCAAAGACCCCCTGCCTACCCATGATGCATAGGCAAAGACTCTACAAGTCAATGAGGTGACACAAAACTACCCCATGCAGGGGTATGTAGGGATGATAAGCATAGTGACATGGAACAAGAGGTACCCAAGCACAGCTGCCCCTGCTGCAGCTACAGGAGAGGTTCCATCAATGTCACAACCTCAACAGCACCCTACGCAACCTCCCTCACCTAGACCAGTGGCCACGATTCAGACTAAACTTACCCAAAGTTTAAGGACCACGTCGGCTAGGCTCTCCATCTATGAGCTCATCCAACAATCATCGCCCCATCGAGAGGCTCTAATGGAGATACTCAAAGCCATCGAGCTACAGCCCCATGAAGCAAACTCTTTCAACAACTTTGTGGGACATGTAAAATGATGTACAGAACTAGTCATCACCTTTAGAGAAGATGAACTAAAATTGATGATTGGTGATATGGTGGATCCACCCCTGCACGTCATTGCATGGGTCAACGAGATTCCATTTAAGAGGGTGTTGGTGGACACTGGCTCATCCAACAATATAATCACAACAATGGCATTGAAACACCTCAAGTTGCTAGCATCTCACATTGTGGCCTCCACCTATACTCTTCGAGCATTCAATGACGTGATATGCTCGATGGTTGGCACAATTGTCCTGCCCATCCAAGTGGGACAAAAGACTATTCCTACGTTGTGCCACATCCTGGAAGGTGAGATGGCCTACAATATCTTGTTGGGCCGGCCTTGGATCAGGGACATGAAGTGTGTCCCTTCGATAGCCCATCAATGCCTAAAGTACACATACGAAGGGCAAGTGCATGTAGTCCCAGCAGACTTAGAGCCCTTCAAGTATTGCAATACAGTGCAACTGATGCCACAATCGACCCTCCCATCGACACATTTGGACTTTCAGTTGAATCCATCCAAACAAGGTCCGATTCCGCATACATCCCCACTGTTAAGTCCCTCAAATCACCAACCGGGCCCATCTTCATCATCTGGTCCTTCACCAATGACACCACCTACGATGGCCACACCGAAGGACAATGAGAAGAAGCCCCTGGAAGAGATACCACCATTGGTCTCAACCATATCTACCGAAGAGGTGCCCAGCCGAATGGAAGTCGAGATGCCTGGTTCACCCAACATGGAGTGGACCCAGGAAGAACTCCCATTCCCTCCCCCTCAACCACCAATGATCACCATTGAGATGGCCAATACGGGCCTAGGGGAGTATCTAGTGTGGAACATTGTAGCAACACCCACGCTTGAGTCCATGCAGGACATGGGGAGACCTCGCCTCCCCATCGGCACTATTGTCCCTTTAGGCTACCCACCAAATCAGACAAATTTTGTATATGGGGGCCTCGACAATGGCATTGAACCTTACCTGCAAGAGGAAGAGGATGAAGAGCCCTTTGTTGAGAACGTCAACTATCTATCCAACCCAGACTTCGCTTTGAAATACCTTGGCCAATGTAATTGGCATGGATATGGGTTGGGCAGATATGAACAAGGAGTGCGCGTTCTTTGTCAACCAAGATATCAGATGCCATACGACAAATCAGGAGTAGGGTTCAACCACCCTCTGCCCCTTGACATCTTGGTAGAAAACATGCAAGGCCTAGGGCTAGGCAACAAGGATGGGTTGGCACAAGATCCATATGCCAATCCTAACACAACATACACATTGGGGGATTATCTCCCATTGTTAACAACCAACCTTGTGGGCCTCAACAACTCCTTCCCTTCGATCGAGAAAGGGGAAAGTTCAAGAACTTGCCTCCAAGAGGGATATAGACAAGGCCAAGAAGGATCTTTAGAAGATGAGTCAGAGTATGAGGTAGCACCTTGGGACCCTTTCGAGTCCGATAGCAATCACTCGCAAGTGATGCCCATAGATGACTATCAGGAGAACTTCATGGCGATGTTCCCCTTGAATGCTCCAATCGAGCAATTGCCACCTCAAGAGAATCAGGTCCTCCCATAGAGAGCGGAACAACCTCGATGGGACCAAATCAACTTGCTCGAATAGAACGAGCCTCACATGCCACAAATAGTTGTCGAAGCCAATGAAGGCCTATGGATCTCCGATAGCGATTATGAAGATGAGACTGAGATGGCATATCTCAACCATATGCGATAGTAGCAATACCCCATGGACATTGATGACATGTTTGAACAGCTAAACATGGGGCCAAGGCATAGGTGGCATTTAAACCAAGCACAGTTGGACCAAGTGCTGCACCCGCCACTTTAGGCATACAGAGAGCACCCTCCACCAGAGACCCTATAGAGCCATCAGTGCCAAGGGTAGACCCTATCCTTTTATCCACACATAGGGCCGATCCATTTGTGCCAATACCCACAGAGCCAGATCCAGAGCACAAAGATCACCAAGGATGTCCGAGTCACCACCCACGGTAATGGAGACCAAATTCACTTCATCAACATGATCTCCATTGACTTAACCACCCCCATCCACAATCCAACCGATCCAACATGACCATTGTATCTAAACCTAGATGCCATAGACTAGGATCATGCTAACTCGCCACCATCCCCATCGGAGTACCGGCCTTGCGGTGAGATGCTTCATTTCACCCTAGGACCAACTCAAGATATCTTCCATGCTGAAGAGGAACCCGACGTTCCAAACGTAGATCTAAATTTAGAAAATGATATCCACCCGATCCCAACTCCACACCAGTTGGAGGATGGGTCCCACATGTCAGTCGAAGAGATGACTGACGTAGACATCGGCTCTGATCCAATGAATCCATAAATCATCAAGTTGGGGGTAAGTCTATCCCTCGAAGAGCAAGCCGATTACATTGCCCTTCTCAAAGAGAAGAAGGAGGTTTTTGCATGGTCCTACAAAGACATGTCGAGGCTAGACCCATAGCTAGTCACGCATAATCTAACGCTTGATCCGACAGTCAAGCCAGTCAAGCAAAAACTACGTAAGATGCACCCAACAGTAGCCTTAATGGTCAAATATGAGCTACAAAAGTTATTGGATGCATAGTTTGTCATCTACATGGATTACCCACCATGGTTGTCCAACATGGTACCCATCAAGAAGCCGGACGGGAGGATTCGCATATGCACCAATTTTTGAGATCTAAACAAAGTGAGTCCCAAGGATGATTTCCCCTTGCCTAGCATCGATGCATTGGTAGATGCTACAATAGGCCACGAAATGCTTTCCCTCATGGATGGTTTCTCGGGATACAACCAGATTCGTATCAATCTCGATGATCAACTCAAAATGGCGTTCACAATGCCTTGGGGGACATTTTGTTATAAGGTCATGCCCTTTGGCCTTAAAAATGTTGGCGCCACCTACCAACGCGCTATGACATACATCTTCCATGATCACATGCATAAAACTTTGGAAGATTATATGGATGATTTGTTGGCCAAATCTCTTTTGTGCCCAGATCATCTCGATGACTTAAGCAAGATCCTTGATCGCCTCATCGAACACAAATTCAGACTAAACCCCAAGAAGTGCGTATTTGGCATCACATCTGGAAAACTCTTGGGTTTCATAGTCTCAAAATGAGGCATCGAGGTAGATCCAAATAAAGTCAAGGCAATCCTTGAAATGCTTCCCCCAACCACCATCAAGCAGCTCAGAAGCTTGCAGGGTAAGGTCACATCGATCAAGCGCTTCATAGCGCAGCTATCTGACAAGTGCCGACCCATGAATAAATTATTACACAAAGGGGTAGCATTTCACTGGGATGATGAGTGCCAGTCAACCTTCGATGACATTAAACAATACTTGGCTTTCCTGCCAGTATTGGCACCACCTAGACCAGGAGTGTCATTCTACTTATACATCTCAGCTATTGAGGTGGCACTGGGCGCCATGCTAGCCCAAAAAATGAACTACATAAAGAACAGGCTAATTATTATCTTAGCCGCACCCTGGTCAGTTATGAACTTAACTATGCATACATCGAGAAGCTATGCTTAGCAGTGGTATTTGCCACCAAAAAGCTATGCCATTACATGCTGAGCAATACGACGTATGTTGTGTCTAAGGAGAATCCATTGTGGTACATGATGAGTCATACTTATCATAGTAGCCGCACGACGAAATGGATCATGTTGTTGATGGAGTTTGACATCGAATTCATTGGACAAAAGTCCATCAAAGGTCAAGTCATCACCGATCAACTAGCAGAGGCTCCTCTCGAAGACGATCAGCCTCTGACCATAGAGCTACCCGATGATGGGGTCTTCCATGTCTCAGAATCGCCAGATTCTGATGAGCCTGAGTCACAGGCCGACATAACCCTATTTTTTGATGGTTCTAAATGTGAGCAAGGGGGTGGCACGAGAATCATATTCTTCACACCGCAAGGGGCTCCAATGCCTCTATCATTTAAACTTGATTTCCCATGCACCAATAACAATGTCGAATACGAAGCCTTGCTCATAGGTCTTCAGACAACCATCACCATGAACATCAAATGCTTGAACATCTTTGGTGATTCGCTGTTAATTGTCAACCAAGTGAAAGGGGTATTCCAATGTAAATGCCTAGTTCTACAGGCCTACAAAGCCCTTGTGGATAAATTCCTAGCAAATCTTGAATGGTACGACATCGAGGCACTCCCTCGATCATCGAATCATTTTGTGGACACTATGGCCTCCTTGGGGTCACTAATCCCGCAAGACCCTTCTGGTGAGATGACAACCATTCAAGTCAAAACATTATCGCAATCCATGATGGAGCATGCAAGCTCTGACCTAACGCCAAGAATCCACCTGATCCAGATTGAACCATCTCAGGATAGGTTCTCTCGAATCCATGATAGTCTGAATCATGCCAACTGGGGGTCCTTGTTCTCCCCAACCCCTCTTAATAGCAACACAACGCTATTCTTACAAGTTCTTTCCCACTCAACTTTTGCTAGGGATGAACTTCAAGAGGGATTGGTCATTCATACCATCGAGGTTTTTGATCAGCAGGATTGGTACACACCCATAAGAGACTATCTCAAGTTAGGTAGCCTCCCACTTGGATTGTCGCATGCCATAAAAAGATCATTCAAACAGAAAGTGGCAAAACATGTCTTGCTAGGAGACATTTTGTACCGTCGAAGCTACGAAGGGATCCTCCTCCATTGCTTGGACCAGCAGGAGTCCACTTGGGCGATCACCCAAGCGCACGATGGTACATGCGATGGCCACTTCAATGGTATGGCCATCGCAAAGTGCATTCTTCGCATGGGCTATTATTGGCCATATTTAGAGCGAGATTGTTGTGCATATGTGAGGAAGTGCATGAAGTGTCAACACCATGCTAACTTGACACACGTACCTTCTCAGGCCTTGCAACCGATCCAATCGGCTTGGCCATTTTCATAGTGGGGCTTAGATCTAATCGAAAAGATCTCCCCTACATCGTCAAGCCATCACATGTTCATCATAACGGCCACAGAGTACTTCACCAAGTGGGTGGAAGCAATTTCCGCTTACCTCTACGACTGGGCCCCGCATTGCGGAGTTTATTTTACATAACATCATATGTCATTTTGGTATTCCATCCAAGATCATCTCAGATAATGGGACGTCATTTAAGAACAAATATGTGCATGCTTTGACAACAAAGTACAAAATTCAGCATAGTTTTTCAACACCCTATTATCCGTAGGCAAATGGGCAAGCAGAGGCGTCAAACAAAATGCTAGTTGCCATCCTTAAAAATATGGTCATAGATAGTCATAAGGATTGGCACATTCAAATACCACTTGCTCTTTGGGCTTATCGCACTAGCATTCGGACGCCCACTAGGGCAACTCCATTTTTGTTGGTGTATGGCTCCGAGGCAGTCATGCCTCTCGAGTTGGAAATACCTTCCCTACGCATATCAATGCAAGAGTTCATCGATGATGACACTACGTGGTAGGCCCGGTTAGACCAGCTTACGTTGCTCGACGAACGATGCATCAATGCTCTCGAGCATTTACGTATCTATCAAGAGCGACTTAAGAAAGCATACAACATGAAAGTTCACCTGAGGGACTTTCAGGTTGGTGACTTGGTCTTAAAAGAGAACCAACAAAATTCTAACTTGCCACCCCATTTAAGGGACAAGTTCATGGCAAATTGGTTAGGTCCTTATGTAATCGATAGTAAAATAGGACCTGGAACATACTAGCTCGCCTCTCTTGAAGGAATCAAGGAACTAGAACCCTTGAACATCAGTCATTTGAGGCCATTCCACATTTAAAAGAGCCATGGCCCACCCCAAAAAGCTCCAAGGATTCCCACAATCGCTTGGTCAACCCAAAAATGCCCCAAAGGTGCCCATAATCCCTTTGGTCAAACCAAAAGCTCCAAGGATTCCCACAATCACTTGGTCAACCCAAAAATGCCCCAAAGGTATCCATAATCCCTTTGGTCAAACCAAAAGCTCCAAGGATTCCCATAATCCTTGTCAACCCAAAATCCCCAAAGGTACATAATCCCTTTGGTCAAACCAAAAGCTCCAAGGATTCCCATAATCACTTGGTCAACCCCAAAAATGCCCCAAAGGTGCCCATAATCCCTTTGGTCAAACCACAAAACGCTCCAAGGATTCCCAAATCACTTGGTCAACCCAAAAACACCCCAAAGGTGCCCATAATCCCTTTGGTCAAACCAAAAGCTCCAAGGATTCCCACAATCGCTTGGTCACCCCAAAATGCCCCAAAGGTATCTATAAACCCTTTGGTCAAACCAAAAGCCCCAAGGGTTCCCACAATCGCTTGGTCACCCAAAATGCCCCAAAGGTATCTATAATCCCTTTGGTCAAAACCTCCAAGGATCCGAAAGAATCACTTGGACCGCACCCACTCGAGATAAACCAACCATAACAAATTTTCAAAAACAATAAAATAATAAAAAATAACAAAAAAATTGCATCTCACTTCCATGCATACTCTTAAAAATCAAAACACAAAAAAAAATAAGTTGCATTAGGCATCGCAAACATACATTGCATATTTGTTGGTCATACAGGTCAAATGCACCATAGACTGTAATTACTCGGCAATTCCATCATTTTCCACATTTTTCCACTTTGTAAATAGTCCAACAAAAATAAATGCCATCCACATTTTTCACCATATCATAATCAGTTGTCTTCTAATGTATCCAGGGCTTTCGTCATTCAACTGTCTTTAGATTTCTAGCCAAAAACTGTACAAAGTCAGACAGATTTTTACAAAGGTAGAGTTTTACTTGGATCACACCTTGTTACGTCGCATCCCAACACAAGTTAAAACACATAAAAAATTCCCAAGTTGTGTGAAAGAAAGATGAAACCTGCAAAGCAATCTAGGATACCATACAGTGAAAAGGTTATCTCGCTCATCCCCCTATGCGAATGACCCCAAGAATGCTGAGAGTTGGCAAAAGGACAAGCATCTTCCCTACCCAATTCCCCAAGAATCCCAAATTCTCAAAAAGTTGCAAATATCCAAAAAAATTGCAAAAAGTCAAAGTACAAACTCCAAAGTTTGACATCAAAACCCACACAGTGCATACATCAAAAAGCACAAGAAATAGTGATTCTCATCACTCAAAATTCCAATCCCTTGCTCAAAAGAAAAAAATAAAAATAAACAGTGATTTTTATCACTACATACGAGAGCAAGTATCCCAATAAAAGTAAAGAAAATAAGGGAGTCGAACTTGAATCCCTGGAACTCTCAGCATTCAGAAGGTCATGAGGTGATCCTCAGTACCGGTTTGGTGGATAGCTTATTGGTCACTGGCGGCAAACCTCCCGCATGACGATATATCTATCGCATTAAACTATGTACAGATCAATGTTTGCATGTGGATGAGCTAGCTTATGGTATCCTAGATTGCACCATAGATTAATCTTACTAAATACAACAAAGGAGTTAGTGGAGCTAATTAGGTGATCCTCAGTATAAGTTTGGTTGATAGCCTATCTGGCACTAGCGGTATCCTGACAACTACCACATAAACAAATTCAATCGCACACACAAGGATGTGAAATAACTTGGTCAAACTCAAGTCTGATTCGTACCTTGTTCAAAAGTCTTGTGAGATAAATGTACAGTCTTGGCTAGTTAGTTAAAACATCTGAGTCTCAGAAAAACCTTAACTACATTCTAGAACACCTGTGGTACATTCCATTCTTACATCACCATCAAAAAATACAAACAAAAATATTACACATGCAAAGTCATTCCACAAAGCAATCACATAGTACAAAAAGCCAAAATCCTGTACAGTCTATGGTGCCACCGCCAAGTTATCAACAAATCATTTCATCCATTCCATATGCATACATCATATAATTAGAAACAGTCGCATTCATAATAACATATGCATACATCAACGTAAATAAATGTGCATAAAAGTAACAATAAATCATGACAAGTGTATAATAAAAAGAAAGTCATGTATATATATCGCCAAAAATGCCCGTAAGCTACAATAAGTCGGTCCTCTAATAGAGCAAAAAATCAAAAACTCAAAACCCCAAGCCTAGGGAGTCGGCCACCATGATCACGCAGGATCGGTGCGACTGGAACTACCCCCAGTGGTGTGGGTCCTATGGGACCTCTCAGGGTGGCTGCAGCCCCCGCATCATGCCCACTAGCGCTACCCTCACCCACCCGCCTACGATGAGAGGATGCAGACTGCTCAGTCTCACTACCTCTCGTACGATGTGATGATCCACCTCCAGTGAGCTCAGGTAACTGTCCACCGAGGTGGATAATCTCAGCCTCCAACTCCACCCGACATCGACCCCACTCCACATCCCATCGATGGTACGCAGCCAATGCGTCATCCCTCTGCCAACTGAGCCCGCAAGTGATCCCTCTCGACTCTATGCTCCTCATCCCATCTCCGTAGTAGGTCCTCCAATCATGCTATCTCAGCATGAAACCTAGCCTCCATATCCTCCAGGACTGCTGAGGCATGGGCATCTCCGGGATGGCATGCTCTCCGACACCCACTACTCTGGGACGTCCTATGTATCCGCTGCTTCGAAACCCCTAAATCATCCCCAATCAAGTCATCTACCTCCACCATATCTGCATCATCGAGCGGAGCCCCCCAACCCTCCCTCGGTGCCTCCGCAACCCCACCACCTACTGCTGCTACATCCGGACCTCCTAGAGGCCCCTCACCCCGCCATCGTAGCATCGTCCACCACTGGTCATACTCTGTAGTCACCCCGACATTGTCCACATCGGGGACATCAATCACTGCATCAGACTCCTCACCCAATGGCTCAATAATCAGCCAAGCTAGAGTCCTCTCATCGCCCCGACGTCGATAGATCAAGGGCTCACCCTAGTGCACCCCAAACTGTCGAGTCACCCAAACATACGGAAGTACTCCTGCTCGGTCCCATGTCGCCCGATCAACCACCTCCCCATGCACGCCCATCGAAGCCACTCCCCAACCTTAGGCCAGGCTGAATCCCGGTATGGCCGCCAGAACACCTCCCCTAGAGCAAGACGAGAGAAGGCATCAGTATAGTGCCCTACGACACCTGCCCACCATCGACTCTGCCCCTGCTCCTCTGACCTCCACCATAGAGCAGCATAGCCAATCTCCCTATCCACCATCTCCCCCGAGTGGTCCAAGGCAACCCCTATGACCGCTCCACAGCTATGTGCTGCCACCCCCACACAACAAATAGCTGCACCCAATCCCCTTCCACCTTCGATAGGGACCTCGTACAACTCATCATACAACTATGCTAGTAGCATCTGACCCCACCTCATAATCAGTGGTGCTACCGTCGAACACTCCACAAGTCTGAACACTACCTCAAGCAGGTTCCAAGGGAACCTCACACCTAAGGAGTCAGGAAGCAACATGTTGGAGATGAGGGTCATAAGCAACGCATGCCTCACCCCCAACACGCCCTTCTCAAACCACCATCGCACCAAAATCCCACCAATCAGGTAGTCCCCCTCTGCCCTCTCCATCACCCCATCCACCCCCATCTCCATCGCATGCCCAAAGCACCATGTCAACACCATCATCCACTGATCATGAGGAGTCATCCGAATGGGCAGCCCATCTATCAAAATTCCTCCAGAGTCACTATCATCTCCCCTATTGGGAGATGAAAGGTGTTGGTGGAGGATCCCACAAATTGATCAAGGCAATGATATGCCCGATCCCCCACCACAAGCTCCACCGCATCACCTGCTTGAGCCCAAGGGCATCAAGCCACTCCCAATCCCCATAGTCATGCATCCCATGCATCAAAAAATACCATCGGCTGACGGTACCGACTCTTCACAACCTAAAACAAAAACACCACAAAAACATTAAAACATGACAACAAAACAAATGTACAACAATGTACACAAAAACAATAAAACAACAAAAAACAATTAGGGTTTCAACCTTAATTTAAACAAAAACATTCAAATAACTACAAACGACAAACAATGTACAAAAACAAAGTACAACCAAAGTAACGATCAATCAACTAACTATACAATCAAGAACAAAAAAATCAAATAAAACAAACAAAATCATACTAGGGTTTTTAACCTTACGTGTGGACAAAAAAAATCAAAAACTTAAAAAACATAAAACTCATACTAGGGTTTTTAACCTTAAGTGTAAACAAAAAAATAAACACAAAAAAAAAATCATCTAATTTATACTAGGGTTTTTAACCTTAAGTGTAAACAAAAAAAAAATTAAAACACAAAAATCATCTAGGGTTCTTAACCTTAATTATGAACAAAAAACAAATCAAAACAACAAAAATTCAAACTAGGGTTTTTAACCTTATGATGCACAAAACAAAACAAATAAAACCACAACATTCATTTAGGGTTTTAACCTTAATATGACAAAGAACAATGATAAAATGCGAGTTTTAAAAATTCATATAAAAACAAACAAAAAAAAGAAGGAAGGAGCACCTACCGGTCTCACCTCGGCTCTGCCACTCGAGGATCCGATCCTTGAACTCATGGTGTCCATGAAAATTTGGAAGTGCTTCGCTTCGCAAACTAGCACTCCTCCCCACAACTCCAAATCGCCAAAAAAAACAATTGCAAATGAGCCCAAAACCTAGTTTTGGCCCTTATATAGGCTCTTAGGCCTGTAATCGTTCCACCCTAGGATGAGCACTCTAGTTAGCACTCATCCCACCCTGGGAAGATTACAAAACTGGTATTCATCCCACCCTGGGATGATTACAGAGCAAGAAAATAAAAAACAACCAAAATTGCATCCAAAATGCACCAAAAACAACAATAAAATCTGCCAACAAAGGCACCTTTCCCTATTCATATTGGGGTCACACAATCTCTCACTATCCTACTCCCTAAGAAGGCTACCATAGCCGACCCATCCACGGGAGGACGGATTTTCGACAATTTCATCCCCATCCAAAGGTCGACAACCCACAACAAATAAACCACTGCCGAACAAAGGCACACTTTGCGCCCAATTCATGGCTATCCAAAACTGAACATTGGGGTCACAAATTATCACTATCCTACTCCCTAATAATGCTACCATTAGCTAGACCGCTCCACGGGAGGATGGATTTTTGACAATTTCATCCCCAAAAGGCGTCTCCACACAAAAGGGTCAAAACCCACCCCAAAACAAAATACAACTAAAGGCACGCCTTGCCTAACTCCTTGGCATACAAAACTGATGTTGGGGCCACAAATTATCAATATCCTACTCCCTAATAAGGCTACCATAGCCGGACCGCTCCACGGGAGGACGGATTTTTGACAATTTCAGCCCCAATAAGCGTCACAAAAAAGGGTTAAAACCCACCAAAAATAGGTCCGATTGTTGGGAAACTGCATAAGCATTCAACGGAAAACAACTGAAGGCACCCTTACAAAAGTCATCTTGGGTCAAGTGACTCATCACTTTTCTCATTTCGGTCATTCCCTCATCGATTCGTCGCTTGAGGGGGTAGTCACACTTAGTCACCAATCAACAAATACACACCCAATCAAGGAAATGGCATGCATTCAAAGAATCATTGACAAAGATAATCACGCTCCTGCTTGGGGCAGCAAACAAGCAATAATCACAAGCTGATCAAACACTTGGCATTCTAGAATCATGAACTCAAGGTTCCCATAGACAAAAGGTTGCGCCCTTTGCCTATTCATGACTGAACAATGTCCAAGATCAAGTAACACCTCACCGAAAAAGGTTAACACTTGAATTAAGCTCCTTAGCTCGTCAGAAGCAAGGATTCAAGAATGCGTGCCCTTTCCATACTTGGGGCATCAAAATTTGGTTAGGTTACTGAGAAACCCTAATCATTAAGTGCTTTGGTTATCTATTTTTGCTCAGCACTATGCCACGCATAGCGCATCCCAAAAAGGGGCATCTATAGACACCAAAACAACACCAATCTGATCATGTGGCTACAAGCACTGACCGAATTGGCATACATAGCCCCTAGGGCAGCCCCTAGAGGTTAAACAGTGGTCCTAACCACTCCCAAAGTAGTTTTGGAAGGTCAGAGGTCAATTTGGCACCTTTCAAGCACCCTCCTCCTTACTCGTTCCACCCTGGGATGATTAGAATGCTATTCGCCCCACCCCGGGATGATTAGCAAGCAATCGCTCCAGGGTGGGGCGAATAGCAGAGTTTGATGGGAAAAAGTCAAACCTTGACAAATGGCAGCCCAGATCCACCACTCAACTCCACCTTCAATGCATGGGAGTGCGAGTGAGCATTTCAAAGCTCAAAGAGGCAGTCATAGAGGCAGTCATGGAGCCCTTAATCAGGGAGGAATCTTCTCTCCCCGACAAGGCATGATGGCCAAGTGGCGCCCCTGCATGCACATTCAAAGTAGACCTTCAGGTCTATAAAATGGTGAGTCTTCTCACCCCAAAATGAGGATAGAGCAGGAGCATTTGGAGCAATGGAGTGCTGCCGAATTATACCCTCACCCTCATTGTGCTTCCTACATCCTTGATCTCTCTTTTGGAAGGGAGGTTATCGGGTGAACATTAGGAGCGCAATCCGGACCCAAAACCCAAACAATTGGCCACAATCCCACACCCAATTTTTTGACACAACCCCCTAGGAGGTTTTGGACCCATCCCAAGTGGATTGGTGTCAAAACCAAGCCCCAAACGATGGGCGTCCTGCCCCCGGGTGCCCCCCGCACTATTGCAGTCCTAATCGCCCCACCCCGGAGTGATTAGAAATCTATAGCATATTTCTTCACTATTTCTTTTGCATCATGTTTTGTGTGTTTCATATATGCTGTAGTTCAAATTTCAAAGCATTCTGACTTGTTTTGACTGTGTTTTCATTGTTTTACGCTTTTACTAACATACAGGGAGCGCCTTCGGATACAGGGTGATCGGGGTAGAATCAGCCAAATCCGACCTTCTGGGTCATCTCAAAATGCCCCATTTTTCCTAACCCCAAGTTTGCAGGTGTTTTGGAGGCCTCTGGATGGGACATTTGGGAGGTCACTTTCGAGCATTTTATGACAGTCCTAATCGTCCCACCCCGGAGCGATTAGAAATCTACAGTAGATTTCTTGACTGTTCTTTTTGCAATGTGTCCCTGATGGTGTTTACATGCTTTTGTTTAAATTTCATTCCATTCTGATAAGTTTTGATCACTGTTTTAATTATTTCATGTATGCATTAACCGGAGGCCTTGGGGATTGCATGTTTCCCTCCATCCGCATGTGCTATTAATCATTTGTTGTTTCTCTGTACATAGGATCTCGACACCGGAGGGGCAGCAAGGAACTAAGAATGTATTCATGCAAGCGGCGATGACGTTTGGCCCGCCCATTTCGAATGTGGGCACGCGGAAGATCCCGAAGGGAAGCGTACCATCCGTTGGTGTAACAAAATTGTATCGAACGCTCCGAGCCCCTAAAAAGGGGGGGGAGACGTATTGTAACCTGATCATAAGAAAAATTAATAAAAGAGGCTGCACCTTTGTTTTTGCTTTACATCTCGTTTCATTCATGCTTCGCTTTCCCTTTTTCATGCACTTAGCGTTTCGTTAATACAACTGCTTTTGTTTGCATCGCACCCGGTGTGCCTGTGCTTCCGTATCCAAGTGCTTTCAGTTATTGCAATTAAAACACTTGATATTGTAACCTTTGGATAGTGCCCATGTCCTGAAATCATTCTTAAAATAATTTCCATATCCATTATTTTCCTGAACCCTGTATTGTGAAGCTCTGTTTTCATGACCCTTATAACCATGACTTCTGAAATGTGTAGCTCTAAAACCAAAACCATTTTGCTCATTTCCTTTGCACTGAAAATATTTATGACCAATCCTGTTAGATGAGAAGCAATGTCCCTAAAAATCATACCTTATTCCTTTGAAGTTTCTTCTAGAAAAATCAAACTTCTTTGATCCATGGATCCTGCAATGTATAGCCCTATGTCCAAATCCATTACAATAAAAACAATATCCTTGAAAAGCCCTTTTTTCATGCCTTGGTTCCTCATACCTTTCTTTACCATTATCCTTATGATCATATTCAATTTGTGCATTGCATCCTTGAACCTTCTTTGTAGTATCTAAAACTTCTTCCTTGCCTTTATCTTCAAGAATTTCTTTTCCATTTGAGATTGATTCACCTATCTCAAAACAAGAACCAAACTGAATATTTGGAGCCATAGGAACTTTGGAACTTTCCTCACAAATATTAAGTGCTTCGTTACTTTCATCTTTTAGAACTTCCTTTCCTTTTGAGTGTGATTTCCCAAACCTAAAATATGGTACCTTTTGTGTTTTTAAACATTTCCAAAACTTGTGCAACTTATCCTTGGAGTCTTTAACTTCCAACCTTAAGGAAACAACTTCATGTTCTAATATTTCACATTCTTGCTTCCTTACCTTTAATTTTTTAAGCATATCTTCTTTAATTTTATTTGCCTCTTCAACCATGATTTTTAGATCAATGAAATCTTGTAGGAGCTTTACCTTCATCTTCTCATCCTCTTGCAGTCTTGAGTTTTCTCTTTTCATTTCTTCAAAATTAATCATAAGCCTTTCACATTCTATCTCTTTTGCATTTGATTGTTTAATCATACCTTCTTCAACTCTTCTTGCTTTTTCAAACTTATCTCTCAAGTCAGAGA
Source organism: Wollemia nobilis (assembly GCA_028583015.1). Lineage (NCBI taxonomy): Eukaryota > Viridiplantae > Streptophyta > Pinopsida > Araucariales > Araucariaceae > Wollemia > Wollemia nobilis. The sequence continues at coordinate 3,737,401 of JAQPPZ010017058.1, forward strand.
TATCTAGTAGAAGCTTTGTCTTACATTTCTCATCTTCTTGTATTTGAGCCTTCAATTCTAAATTCTCTCTTTTCAATTCAATAAGCTCTTTAAGAGTGGCTTTTCCTTTTTCTTTTTCTGAAGCATCTTCTTTTTCTTCTATTACTGAAAATAGAGTTTCTTCTTCATACCTATTTTTATTGTCCCTATTATCTTTTCTTGAACTAATCTCTAGGATTTCATTTTCAATAATATCATCTTCATATTCACTGCTACTAAACCCATTACAATATCTTGTGTCATGACCAAGTTGACCACAAACAAAACATTCTTGTGGATAATGAGATGCATGGTGACCTGTGTTCCCACATATGGTACAAAAATTTATCAGTCTGGATACTTCCCTATTACTTGATTCATCTATTGAATCTATTTCCAGGTGTCCTCCCAACACAAAAATATTACACTCATCTTTCTTTTCTTTCATAACCATAGGTATTATTTTCTTCTTGTGTCTCATGCTTCTACTTTTGCCTTTCTTTGCCATTTGTGTTCTTGTAGAATCTTCCCTCAAGTTGTTAGCCTTTTCGAAATAACCCGCTCTGATACCAATTGAAGAACACAAGATTATACTGAGGGGAGGGGTGAACAGTATAAGACCACTCTTTATTTTTTCTTACAATTCAATATTATGTTGTGTAAATATAGCAGTATCAATAGTAGTAATCAAATAAATGCACATAAACCATACACAATAGAGACACCACAATTTACGTGGTTCACCCAATGTGGGCTACTCCACAGAGAAAATATTTTACTAAAACTTTCTCAATCAATCTCTTTGGGAATCACTCACAATTACAATGTTTATGTATCTCTATCCAAAGGATATGTTGATACCCTAATATCAAGTTCATGGATCTCTTCCATAGATAAATATTTCCCCTTCTACTCTGGCTATGTGATCTTCTAGAAGACTATGTCTCTCTGTTGCACTAACTGGTGGACCTCTCTCCACTTGAAGACTCCTCACTCAGATCTATATTCAAATATGCTGGCTGCTGGATCTCTATCCACTGAGAATCTGTCATCTGTACTCTGTCACCTCCAAAGCTCTATCAAAAGGCTCACTAAGAACCTACTCAATATGCTCACACAGAACCTGCTTAACAAGATCACACAAAACTTATCAAATTTGTGCTAGCAAGCTCACCAAGAACTTTCCCAAATCTGCTCTAGCAAGCTCACCAAGAACTTGCCCAAATATGCTCCAACAAGCTCACTAAGAACTTGTCCAAACATTGTCCTCAAATCTGTCCCAAAGGCCTTCTCAAAGGCTCAATCAATCATGCTCAAGTAGTACTCAAAATGAACTCAACAATGAATGGCAATCTCAACTCAAATTAACTTCATAGAAGCATAAAGAGAATTGTTAGAGACTCAATATGTTCTAATCTCACTCTCAACTCAAATCAATATCAACTCAAATCAATCTGAACTAAACTCAATTCAATATCATAGAAGCATAAAGAGAATTGTTAGAGACTCAATATGTTCTAATCTCACTCTCAACTCAAATCAACCTCAACTCAATTCAATTATTATAGAACAATACATAGAATTATTAGAGACTCAATATGTTCTAACCTCAATCTCAACTCAACATAGAATGATGGAATAGTTTGTTTTATAGAACTTGAACAATCACTTCACACATCACTTGACTAGGCTCAATAAACTTAACTCAACCAATCATCACAAGGGATAACTCTCTCTCACACAATCCTAGTCCAAGTATGTATCAACCAACTCAAATGTTTCCAACAATGCTCAACCATAAATCTCACATAACAATGATACTCATTTTCTTTTCTAACTCAAGTTCTTTCACAACCAATGGGCTTCAACAACTATGCTTACAAAACAAGGTTTAAACTCAACTCTCAAATCATAATTCCTTGAAGCATTCAACCAACCACTTCCAAAAAGGAAACCACAAACAATCATTTTCCCTCCAATGATATTTTAGAAATCAACCACCATAAACAATCAATAGGAGAATGTGCCCATATATTTTTTGAATATGAAAAAACCTCTTTGTAAATCTACCACAATCACAAAATTATTTTGCCAATCTTCACAAGGGTTAGTAGATCACAAAATAATCAACATTACTCCACTTTTCAATAATCATCACCAAGGCCTTTAATTGCACAACTTCCTTATCTCTCCTAAAACCACTTGTACCATAAAATAAAATAAATCAAAACATTACATAACCTTTTCACTCCCAAAACCACTTATACCATAAAATAAAATAAATCACAATTTTGCATACCTTGTCACCTCATGAAAAAATTAATCCTATTGAAAAATAACAAGGCAAACTTCACTTTTGGAACCCCTTTGTAAACTCAGAAATATCTCTTTGCACACACCTTATTTCTTCTTCTAAATAAGTTAGTCAAATAGCCCTCAAAATAAGATTTTCGACGATATATAATATGCCTACTTTTTGAAATAAATTGAAACCTTTACATATAAATATGCCAACCTCCATTAATTGCACATAGGTCGGACCTCCATTAATTTAAACTTAAAATTTAAACTTTAATATCTTCATCATCGAAGGTCCTCTTTCGATGAAACAAAATTCCACCTTAGCTTTTAAGAAAATTCCTTTCCACATAAGCCTACCATGGTTTTAAATAAAACCTTTTATTTTGCCTGACTTGGTTTTCATAAAAACCCTGTAAATAGCCATGCTTTCCAAAATATCATAAATGTTTATTTATGAAATATTTTGGCCACCAAAACCAAATGTGATCCATGTGACATCAATGATCCATGTGACATCAATGACAACATAAAATGCCTCAAATTAACTCAAATTTCCAACACTTTCCATCACATCTGCACTTGAAGTAAACATTTTTAGGAAATTCTTCCAAGATTTTACACCTGAAGAGGAAGCACAATAACAAAAATTGAAAACACAGAAATAGCAACACAAGTGACACAGAGATTTACATGGAAACCTGCAATGTGCAAAAATAACCATGGGGTAATGTCAAATTCTTATTTTATTATTTTTAGAAAACTTTACATTCATGTCTTTCAACGTTTTCATACAAACATATGCGAGGGATCAAGTCTCTTTTAAAGAGTAGACAAAGTCCCAGTCGTTCATTTTCTCTCCTTGAGGAGACCTTCACAAAACTGTTCTTCATATGGAACCAAAATGGTTCATCTTCTGCAAGTTGTTGTCTACCTAGAAGTCCACTCTTTGATGTCTACTTGGCTTGATGTCTACTTGGCTTGATGTCTGGCCTAGACATCTACTTGGTCAGACATCAGGCCTAGATGTCTACTAGCCTAGACATCTAGTAGCCCAGACGTCTGGTAGCATAGACATCAGGCCTAGACATCTACCAGCCTTGACATCTGGCAGCCCAAATGTTTGGCCTAGACGCCTAGTCTATATGTCTACTAGCCTAGATGTTTGACATCCCAAACATCTAGCCTAGACATCTAGAAGCCTATACGTCTAGTAATCCAGATGTCTGGCCTAGATGTCTAGCAGCCTAGACATCTGGCAACCCAGACATCTAGCAGGATAGATGTCTAGCCTATTGTCTAGACGTCTAATCTAGATGTCTAGCAGGTCAGACATATGGCCTACTTTGGATTGCTATAGTCCTTTTTCTTGGCTATATGTACTGCATAGTGACTTCACTTCCTAAAATTCTCCCACTTGAATTCAATATCAGGAATTCTTTTTCCAAAGATCTTCATCTAGTGCCAATTGCCCAATGTTGTCCTTGTTACTTTTTTAGTAAGTCCAGAGAAGTTCTGCACCACTCAAACTTCTCTACCTTTATCGACTTTGTAAGCATATCTTCAGGATTCACTTCAATGTCAATTTTTTGCAATAGGATCCTACCTTCTTCCACCATATTTCTGATAAAGTGGTACTTGACATCAATTTGTTTCATGTGATCATGAAATGTTGGATTCTTCACTAGTTGAATAGCACTTTGGCTATCACAATGCAATGTAATTTTCTCCTACATTATCTTGAAGTCACCCAACAATCGCTCTAGCCAAATTACCTCTTTGCTGGTGTGAGTCATTGTAATATATTCTACTTCAGTGGTTGATAAAGCCATAATAGACTGCAACTTAGAAGCCCAACTCATCGCTCCTCCAGCAAGAGTGAAGGTATATCCTGTAGTGGATTTTCTCCCATCTCTATCTCCACCATAATCAAAATCCACAAAACCTATAACTTGCAAATATTTTGATCCAAAGTAAATGGCAACATCTAAATTGGCTCTTAAATATCTAAATATCCACTTCATCGTATTCCAATGCTCCTTACTAGGATTTTCCATGTACCAGCTGACTACTCCCACTACTTGGACAATATTCGGTCTAGTGCTCACCATGGTATACATGAGGCTTCCTACTGGTGATGAATACGGTACAAGAGATATGCTTATATTCTATGCTTCTATTCTAGGACACTGGTTAGAAGACAAATTTAAGTGTGGAAGAAGTGGGGTACTAATTGTTTTAGCATTCTACATATTGAAGCGCTACAGAATATTTTCCACATATGACTTTTAACTTAACCATATCTTTCTTCCTTTTTTGTCCCTATGTATCTTCATCCCTAAAATTTTGTTTGTTGCTCCTAAATCCTTCATTTCAAATGTCCTAGCCAATTGAACCTTAAGATAAATGATTTTCTTCATGTTGGGGCCTGCAACCAACATATCATCAACATACAACAACAAAATAATAAAACTTCCATCATCAAACCTCTTATAGTATGCACAATGGTCAACTTCACTCCTGCTGAAACCTTGGCTCTTCATGAAGGTATCAAATTTCTTGTACCACATCCTTGGTGCCTGTTTCAACCTGTACAGTGATTTCTTTAGTTTTTAAACCAAATGCTCTTTATCTATTTCTTCATAGCCCTCAGGCTAATCCATATATATCTCTTCCTTGAGATCACCATGCAAGAAATTAGTCTTTACATCAAGCTACTCTAGTTCTAAATTTGTGCAACTACAAGTGCAAGTAGAACTCTAATAGTAGTCATCTTCACAAATGGAGAGAAAATTTCATTAAAGTCAACACCTAAATTTTACACATAGCCCTTTGCCACCAAGCGAGCTTTATAGTGTTCCAAAAATCCATTGTTATTTTTCTTCACTTTGTACACCCACTTGTTTCCAACAGTCTTTATTCCAGGTGGGAGATCCACAAATTCTTAAGTTTTTCTTTTGAAGTACCTTGATTTCCTCCCCCATGGATTTCCTCCACTTTCCTACATTTTTAGAATCTCTAGCTTCCTAAAATAAACTAGGTTTGCCATAATCAGTTAACAAAGCAAAAAAGGACTGATACACATGAGAATACCTTTTAAAACATTTTTGTGGATGTGTAGATCTTCTAATCCAATGATTTTTTGATTGTGGCTCTTGGTCTTGTGATCGTTGTGGTTTCTCTACCTATTGTTCCACTTATTTTTCTACATGCTAATCAAAAACTTTAGCATGTTTATTTTCATAGTCATATTCACTCAATTCTACTTCAACAGGTACAACATTAGGATTTTGTTGTACCTCCTTCCTTTGCATGGATTTTTCATCAACAATTACATCTTGGCTAATAATTACCTTGTGGGCAGTAGGATCCCATAGTTTATACCCCTTCACTATATATCCATAGCCGAGAAAAACACATTTGCTTGACTTTGGGTCAAGCTTAGACATTTTTTTCTTTGGGTATATGGGAAAATGCATCACAGCAAGAGGTAAACATATGAGAGTGCACAATTGGATTACAACACCAAACCTCCTTCAGAATATGACCATCCAACACAGTTGTATGTGCCCTGTTAATAAGATAAACAGCTATATTAATAGACTCTGCTCAAAACTTTTTCTCCAACATGGTTGCGCTAAGCATGCTTCTTGCACATTCCATTATTGTGTGATTTATCTGCTCAGCCACACCATTTTGTTGTGGAGTGTATGGTACAGTATTCTAGTGCTTAATACCTTCCTCTATCATGTAAAATTTTTAGGCCTTTTTCACTCATATGGCCTAGGCATTGATGCCATAGCATTACTGCATCCTGAACAAAAGTTATTATTACTGCATGGTTTGTCACCGTATCACTGCATAAATGGTATAAAGTCCCATAATATTCTCCCTTTTCTACTACAAGATCTCCTATGGTAATATTGCAGTAGTTGTTAGAGAAGGTGATAGAATACCCTAGTTTATCCATCATTTTGATTGAGAGCAAATTCTTCCTCAAATTGGGCACATGTCGCACATCACATAACATCCTTTATCTACCATATTACTGCCTTATCCTTATATCCCCTCTTCCTACAATTGCTAAAGGATGATCATCACCTAAATATACCTTTCCACCATAGTATGACTGATATTTGTCAAACCAGTCTCTATGGGGAGACATGTGGAAGGATGCACCTGAGTCCAAAACCCAAGTATATAAAATTGATCTACTGTTACTGATATAAAAGGCTTCACATGTTGTTGTCTCTCCTGAATCTACTGCATTGGCCTCATCTAATGGGTGATTTTGCTTTTCACCATTTTTTTATTACCAACAGTCCTTCTTGGAGTGTTATGGCTTCCCATAATGCCAGCACTTTCCTTTTTTATTATGTCCCTTAGACTTAGATCTGGATTATTTTCTACCTTGTTTACTTCCCTCGAACTATCATCCTCTCACATATAGGGTTTCATTGGTTGAGGGTTCTAGAGACATTTTTTACCTCAACTCTTCTACCAATAAAGCGGCTACCACATCATCAAATTTGAGAGTTCTTTATGATGAATTACTGATGGTCATCACCATATGATCCCAAGTGTCTAGGAGGGAACAAAGTAGGATGATAGCTCTATCTTCATCCTCCATATTCACATTAACTAAAACCAGTTTACTGATTAGATTATTAAACTCATTCAAATGATCTACTACGGATGAAATTTCCTTCATCCTCAAGCTATAAAGTTCCTTTTTTAGAAAAACCTTATTTTTTGCTGATTTTGTTTCATATAACTTTTCAAGCTTTTTCCAAAGGGCTTCTGCGGTCTTCTCTTCAACTACATTGAATAAGACGGAGTCTTCTATGCAAATATGGATTGTAGAAATTACCTTCATGTCAAGCGTTACCCACTCCTCATCTTTCATGCTTGAGTTTGGTCATTCTGAACCAACAAATCCTCCACCTTCATCTTCTATAGATCGAAGTTCCTACCATCAAATTTCTTAATTTTGAACTTGGTTACACATTTTGTCATTTTTGTAGCTCCCACTCGCACAAAACCTTAGCTCTGATACCATATGTTAGGAAATTCTTCCAATATTTTAAAACTACAAGAGGAAGCACAATAACAAAAAATGAAAACATGAAAATAGCAACACAAGTGACACAGAGATTTACATGGAAACCTGCAATATGTAGGAAAAACCACGGGGTAATGGTAACTTCTTCTTTTATTATTTTTAGAAAACTTTACATTCACATCTTTCAACATTTTCACACATACATATGCAAGGGATCAAGTCCCTTTTATATAGCAGACAAGGAAGGTCCCAACCATTTGTTTCCTCTCCCTAAGGAGACCTCTGCAAAACTGTTCTTCATACGAAACTAAAACGGTTCATCTTCCACAAGTTGTCATCTACCTGGATGTCCACTACTTTGACATCTACTTGGCTTGACATCTACTTGGTTTGACGTCTGGCCTAGACGTCTACTTGGTCAGACGTCAGGCCTAGACGTCTACCAGCCTAGATGTCTAGCATCCCAAACGTCTGGCCTAGACGTCTACCAACCTAGATTTCTGACAGCTCAGACATCAGTCCTAGATGTCTATCAGCATAGATATTTGACCTAGACGTCTACCAGCCTAGACGTCTGGTAGCCCAAACATCTAGCCTAGACGTCTACCAGTCTATATGTCTAGCAGCCTAGACGTCTAATAGGTTAGATATCTAGTCTGTTGTCTAGACGTCTAACCTAGACATCTAGCAGGTCAGACGTCTAGCCTACTTTGGACTGTTGTAGTACTTTTTCCTAGTTGCATGTACTGCATAGTGACTTCACTTCCTAACAAACATAGAATGCGAAGGTCCATCAAAAAAAACAAAATAACTTATCTGTGTCACACTTGCGAGGTTAACCACAGAAGTGGTTGGGAAAGAGGTGATGCATTCCATGGACGAAGTGGATTGGTTGGTGGATGCTTGACTCATGATTCTGGCTTGGATTCAAGTTGAAACTATAAGATAATGAGCCAATTGGGGTAGTGAATGTGGAGAATGTGTGTAAAAATTTGAAGTGAAAATGAAAAGCACACCTAATCAAATAAATAATTGAATCCTATTTTTTGCAACAATGCTTTTAAATTTTTTTTGGTAGGGTTTGTGTGTTTTGATGTATGCCTAAGACTAGATTACTATGTAGGATGGAGTCCTAAGGTGGATGGAAAATAAGGATTTTCCTGGTTATGAAATCTAAAAAAATCTCTCATGAGCTGCTACGTTATCTATGGGGCAAGACAGCGGATGGAGATGAAGCCCACCATCACTAGTCTTGATCAGTAGTTGGTGATGAAGTCCAATGCAATGATGTTTAAAGTGTAACATGTAAAAGTGTGTGATTCATTTTAAGGTTTATGTTATCTATGGTGTTCACACAATGCCAAGAAACCCTCTTTTACTCAACTAAGCTAGTAACCAATAACATTAATACCGAGTTCCCTCAAAATAATTTATGGTACACCGTTTAAGATCCACCCTTAATCACCAAGTGATTCTAACAGTGGAGGGTTCACCTAGTTATTCCACCCCAAATCATCAAGTGATTCCAACAGTGGGAGTATGCTCGAATATCACTAACTAGTTCCAACTTAAAAGAAGTAAAATATTTTAGCCTAGAATGCAGCTACTTATGCTTTCTTTATTTTATTGCAGGCAGAATATAGTGTAAGAAGTAGAACACCACAAACAGTAAAAAAATTAAAAATTATATGATGCATGTTTTAATGCAGCTAATATGGATACACAAAATGCAGATATATCCTATGTGCAAACCATATGAAGAAATGTAAATTCCTAAGATGTAAGATGCGTTTCTTTTTAAACAAAAAATAAATATCTTCTTTTCAATATTTCTGTAAAAAAAGCAAAGAAAAATGGTGGTGGGGTTTGATTCAAACTTACCAGGAAGCCTACGTATTTTTCTTCCCAACTCACATAGATGCATTGTAGATTCTCTTTAACGTAGTGAGGTGTCTCATGTGAATGGTGGGGCATCCCTCGAATGCGGTAGGGTGTCCGTGTGACCATAGATCAAATTTTCCTTCTCCTAGAAACACTAGTTTTACGATTTTTGTGCAATCGAATATCTATAAACCTACAATGGAAACATAAAAACATAGATCAGAAGACAATGTAAGTTAAAATATATAACCCTTTGGGGTCCCACCATGATCGTGATTTTGTAAAGCAAAAATTGACAACACCGAGATAAAATAAATAGTTACAATACACAAAATATTGAACAATGAAGATGTAAGATTTTGTTAATATGGTGGGAGCCTTGATATCCAAAGTTACAATAAAATGTATATTGATACAATTATTACAATCCAAGGGTTTTGAAAACCCTTATATACAAAGAATATTCAATGTCTTCTACATTGTATTTTACTCCAAACAAGTTGTAGGTGGGCTTGAGTATCCCTACGAGACCACATGAGCTGCAACAACCTTCAAATATATGATCTCTACACCTGTAAATAAATCAACAACACCAGATAGGTCAATAGCATATGTGAGGGCTCCATTGTGTGAGGGCCTCTATAAAATCAAATATACTAACCCTAGTGTTGTAAATGATGAAAAGCAAGCTAAGTACATAAAACATAAAGTGTAAAATAACAAAAACCTTTTACCTTGTCAAGATTATACCTATTTTTCTATGCTCCTATATCTACGATTTCATGGCGTATGAACACCCAAAAGCATTTGATGGTTTGGTGGCAGTAAATAAGCTGAGGGAAAATGCCCAGAAGCATTCAACAATGGCGGTGGATGCCCTACAGCGTTCCTGGAATGCTCAGTAGCGTTCGTGAGATACTGGAAGGTGTTTAGGAATTTTACGAAGGGTATTGTAGAACCAAATCTAGTTCACATGGGTTGTAGGCGATAGAAATGATGGATTCATAGGCGGTGATGGAAGCGAATGATAGCGAGATGCTAGGGTTTTGTATGGAGATGGATGAATGCAAGGATTCTCGAACCTTCAAAAAAATGCTTGCAACTTAACCAATGGAATGACCACTTAATCTCATTCATGAGAATGAATGATATTTTATAACTTCCCTTCCATATGCTAGGGTTTCGACGACACCAACGTGCGATCAAGATTAAAACATAATGGATGGCTAAGATTATAATCTTTGACATGTGACATGGATCAAGTTAGATGGATGGCTGAGATTAAAATGTTAATGAGCGGTTGTGATTTATTCATACATATATATATATATATATATATATATTATATATATATATATATATATATATATATATATATATATATATATATATATATATCTATTTATATTAAATATAAATATAAAATATTTATATTTATATATAAAATATAAATATATATATAATAAATAATAGGTAGTTGTGATTGGATAATGCAGATGGATGACAAGTGGTTAGGTTTTAGTGTCTACAATAACTTCTCTAAGTTATTATTTTCTATTTATAGAATTTCTATTTTTACTTTTATATGCACTTTTTATTTTCCAATTGTCTTTCTATCTTTAGAATTTATTTTCTTATTTTCTCAAACTCTTTGCATGTGCTTTTCCACATTAAGCATTACTTTTTTCCAACAATACCCACGTGCATCAAGGAGACCTCTTTACTAACCCAAATATTGTGGGATCAAGCATGGATATGAATTCCCATGTCCAATTGAATATTAGGTGTTTACACCTTTGTTGATATCACCCCAAATAATGTCGTGAATTCTTTCCTGATGCTAGTTTTGAAATCTCCTATTCATCATCAAAATAATAAAGCAGGTCTGAGGCTACTTCTACAAAGCTACTATTGTGTCTACTATCATACATATGGCATGAGTGATAAAATATAGCAATGAGGGAAATTAAAAATACCATAATTATAAGCGGACTTTAGTTTAGTTAGCATGTTCAATGTAACTCTTCATGATGTTTCATCACGTCTAGACAAAAGCAGAAGTTCAATGTTCATAAAAAAAATAGCTCTCTCACCTTTTTCTCTAATGGATCAAGTCCCTTATTCACAATGGCCTAGAGATGCATCCACCTCAAAACCTCCTTATGTGTTTTCTATCATAATTTTCAATCAAAAAAAAATATGCATTCCTCGGTGCATCCACTAGAATCGACAGGGAGGCATGGAGGCAAATATTTGAGATATTTCCATCAGAACAGTGGCGAGGATGAATACCCCTAACCATGGGGTACACATGTATGCTATACTATTCATGTGCAATTTGAGTGGACTTAAACAATGAAGACTTTAGAACTTTGAATAGAGATTCAAGGTTCGTTAATGTATGCTTTGATAAGAAGTATGGTTAAACCATATGCTATCTTGGTGTAAAAATAAATGCTTTCCTTATAGTATAGAGGTTATTAGTTCAAAACTCATTTTCCAATGAGTCATATGGGATGGCTTGGTAATTATACATGTATCCTTTGGCAATATTTTAACCTTGGTCTTCACCTTGAAAGTTGAAGGATTTAACCAGTTGAGCTAACACCATTTTATCAAAATGAACTCGGTAGATCTATGTCCGAACCGGCCTATGTTTGATCCGAAGTATTCCCATGCACCGATCGACTGCACTCCCCTTCCCTGGTAGGGTTATTTTAAGCTGCTTTTTCGATGATAGGACTTTAAGAGAAAAGTTTTTCCATTCGAAGGAATAATAGAAACAACTAGGTGGGTGGGGTTCCGATCCAAAAGAAATATCCTTTCAAAATAGATATGTGGCGGGCCCTTCCAAAAATTATAATAAACAGATCCAACCAACTATCTCCCAATATGATTTGAAGGGGGAATTATTGATTAATAATGTACTATAATCCCTTGATTCCCATTCTGGATCCTTTGACTCCCATTATGGATCGATCTATTTTTTGAATAAAGGGCAGGGTTGTCTTTGCCTTCTCTTCAGTGCTCCATAGCCTCCCCTCCCCTCCATTTTAAAAGGGCCTTTTTCAAACATGGGGGTCGGCCCCGGCTGGCTCTTGTCATTTCAATGACCAAAAAGATGTTATCACGGTGCCCCGGAGTGTCTCTCGATGTGTCCATGATCAAACCAGGCTGGATTTTAAAATGCTCATTATTTCAAGTGTGAGGAGCCTTTTAAAGCTTAAAGCTGAGATGCGGCCGCTCTGGTGATAGGGGCCACTTTCCCAGGAAGATCTGAATCGATCCGCTCTCTATTTTAAGAAAGGGCAATACATATTTATGTGGGAATCATCATCCGAAATCATAAAAGAAGCTAGTCAGAGACTGAGTTCACTCGGGTGGCCTTCGCGTCCTATCCAGACTTCCGGGTGGTAAGGCTGGGCTCCCACCCTACTCTGTCGGATTAAAGATTGGATCGCGAGGGAAAGGTTTAGGCACTGGCAACTACTATTCCCTCCCCGTTGGAAGTCTAGTTAATTCGGATAGAAGGCTTTGCCTGATCTGGATGAAGGCAGGCGGCAAGCTTAGAATGAAAGGGTTCCAACGAACTTTGGAATAGAGAGCGATACGCTTTCACACACTAACCCCACCCTTCTTCCACTCGGTTCCGTAACCGGGGCGGCATCCTTTATTTAATCTCGTATTTGTCATGATCACATAGTGGTATAATAACGGCTCAAAAATTATGCATGTATCCTTTGTTAAGATTTAAACCTCAGTCTCCACCTTGAAATTTGAGTGATCTAACCAATTGAGCTAATTTTATTTTATCAAAATTCTCTGTTGTTATGTCAACTGCAAAGTTAAGGGGTCAAACCTCCCAAACATAATTGTTTCTTAGAGGGTGTGTTAAGTAATTTTTATTTTTTTAATAATATTTGGAGAGGAAGGGGAAACAAAAGGAAGTGTATTAAATTAGTTGTCTTTATCATGGTTTTTATTTTTCTAGAGGGTCCTTTATCTATGGGAAAATATCTTCAATGTATCATGTCTTCAATCACTATAGAGGAGGCGTATGGATTATTTTATGTTTTTCAAGAACTCTTGCATGAGACTAGATAAATATTTTTTGAATATCTAGTATCCCAAGGATTCTTAGGTCACTTGACATTTGAGGCGTATTGTAGAGCATGTTATTTGAAGATATTTAAATGGTCATGAAGGTGATACAAAAGATAATTCAAAATGGAAACTTAATCGACAAAACATATGTTTGGTAGATGGATATTTGGAATAAAGATATTTGTTTAACATTTCAAAGTTTGATCAGGACTTTTGTTGGCCTTTCTAGTTTGGATGAGGCTCTTTCCTTGGACAATTCAAAGTTTGAAGTCCAAATATTAGTCCAACTTGTGGTGTACACAATTCAAAGTTCGTTTGAGACTTTGTTCAACTTCATATGTTGCTTGGATGATTTAGTTATGTGCATTGATGTCATGGAATCTAGAATTCAATCTAGCTTTTGGTTTCACCGAGTTTTATGGTTGGTTACAACTTGCCTCTCGTCAATGTCTCAAATTTGATTTAGCGTATTGTTTTGTGTTTATGAGTTTTTAATCCAAGTTTGTAGTCCTCTTATTGTGTTTATTTAAGTGTGATAGTAACACCTTCGTAATATAAATAAGTGGCAATAAGACCTTATAAGGGTATGCTTTGTGTGTGTTAAATCACTAAACCTTGTGGTGCATATCATTTAGTTATAAGGGGGTTGTTGGAATAAATTAGGCATTCATATCAAATTAGTTGTTGGGTTAATATTATCAATTAATTCTATATTTATTTGATCTAATCAACAATTATTCATTATGGGGAAGTACTATGTTATATATTGATTTAGTCTAATCGACAATTATTCATTATGGGGAAGTCCTATGTTATATATTTAGTTGCTTATGTAATTCAATTCACTTAAATATGATGGATATTTTAATTTACAATTTCTTTTCAACTAAAACCCCAAATAAATTATAGGATTAAATCATAAATTGAAATTCAAACCCAAAAATTCTAAAGCATATTCATTGTCATTGAATGTTATATGAATATCAACAAGCACTTGTAAAACTTGCATTGAAAAAATATATTCATATTAATAATAACTAATGGTTGTTTCAAGTCAAGAGTGAGTGTGAGATAAGAACGAGTGCAAACCCTGCTAGGTTGCATGGAAGGAAAACAATAATTGGAAGTCAAGATGCCCTAACTAGAAGTATGGATACCCAAGTTGGATACAAGAGGAAGTGTGAGTATATGGTAAGTTTGATCTAGGAAGTAGATGTTACAACAAAAGTGATCATCAAAGATGAAATGGTTGAGCATGATATAATGGTTTTTTAAAACAAAGGATTAATATATAAATTCCATGGATAATGACCACATTTGAAGATTCGAAATTGGATCAAGTGAAAGTTAGGACTGAATTTATATTACTCAATGACTTTTCTTCCAAAAGGATTTTTCCTCATCATTTTTTACTTAGAAAATCACAAATAAAATAGTGGATGGTGGCCTATGGTTTACAGAGGAAGATGCCCTTTATTTAAGATCATGGAGTGAAAATTTTTCTATTGAAACATAAACTATTAAGAAGCTTTCAATGTGCATTCAACTTTTTGGACTTTCCTATCAACTTATCAATAAGGATGTTTTGAAAACATTGGAAATACCCTAATGGAATCCATGGAGTGACCAACTATTAAAGAGTGAAAGCATGTTAATTGATATTTAGAGTAGTTCCTCTTCCCAACTAATTAAGAAATAATTCATGAATAACAATGGTAGAACTATTTAACGAGCTTTGTGAAGGATTAGGGTTTTTTTTAAATATATCATCTTTTAGGAGCCATATCTTCATGAAGGGTTATCCAATTCAGCTAATTCCTAGACCATATTATGCGGAATTTGAATATCTTTAAATTGAGTGGTCATATGAAAGAATCCAAGCAATATTGAGGGAGATATGACCCTGTAAAATCAACCATCCAAAACAAGGGCAGTGATGATTTTTCAAGTCGCGAAAAATAAAATTGCAAATATTTGTCAACTAGGGTTCGGATGATGAGAAGAGCAATGAAGAGCTAGGACTTCAGTGAGGCAAGACATTATATCTGGACATAGAATTTTTTAGCTAAGTTTCTTTTCCCTTTATTTATCTTAGAAATTTTGCATGCAAATTATTATAAAGTTTTTATCAAATATTATATTTGTTATAGGACATTCAAATAAATTTCAATAGATTTTGAATTTTAGTTTCCTTTCCATGGATCAATTTATAGTTAAACTCTTAGAATCATATTTAGTGGTAGAGGTTAGTGATTGCACCTTAGAGAGATCCTCATTGCTCCAAGATAGGGCGATTTTGGTAAATTTAATGGGTATTGACCAGGGGCTTCAACCTTGAGAAAATGGATTAATAGGAGTTGGAAGTCTCCAAGAGTGACTATAATTTCTTCTCAAATGTTTATTTCTAGTCAGTTTTTGTTCTAGGGAAGAAAGATAAAAAATCCTAAAAAGGGGTCCTTACCCAAGAGTGAATCTTCCTTACTCGCTGGTATGAAGGCTTTTCACCTGAAAATGTTAATCTATCCCTAGTACCAGTCTGGGTTAGGATGTTTGGGTTACCCATTTAATTCTAGGAAATAGATACCTTCAAGGCAATAGGCAACACTCTAGGAGAATTCCTTGAGATTTCAGATATGATAAAAGATGGATTCTTGGCTATTTATGCTCGGATATTGGTCATGATTGATATAAGTAAATTTTTACCAGAATCAATTATTCTTAAGTATGGGGATAAGATGTGGACCCAAACCATAGATTATGAAAACATATATTTTAGGCGTAGAATATGTCATGAGGTGGGGTATATTGAGAGATCATACCCTAAGAAGAGCCCAGCATAATCATATGTAGAAAACCACAAAAGAAACTTACAAATGGTTATGGATGAAGATGGTTTTCATCTTTCAAAAAAAAATCTAGAAAAATGCAATAAAATAAACAATGGAGACCAGTAAGGAAGGATATTGAAAGAAATACCAACTTTTTTGAGGCTTTATCCTATGAAGAAAAAGTAGATCAAAACTTAGAGGACACAGTACAACAGTTTCAAGATATTAATAAGAAAACGTCTATTTAGTATGATCTTGATTTTAGGAAGAACATTCTCGATGAACCTAAGGAATGTGTCTCATCAGATTTTGAAGACTCTCTTGAAGTACCATGCACCATTTAGGATAAAAATTTGGTAAATAAAATGCAGTTTTAGAAGTTAATACCTTTGCCATTAATAAGGAAATACCAGAAAATGAGTAGGACAAGTCAAAAGCATCTATAATAGAGCCAAGAGAGGATAAATATAATGAAAAATAATATTGTGAAAGTATATTGAGGAATAGAATAATAAGACCTACTCCTGGTATAGGCAAGGCAAAGAGAGGAAAACCCTCAAATTATCAAGCAAGAGAAAACATAGAGAAAGAAATGCAAACTAAGTTGGTTGAAATTCTCTTTACCAAACAACAAAATGATATTGGTAATATGCAAGCGAGGCCAAAAGCCCCTAATGAGACATGATTGTCATCTCATGGAATATAAGGGGTGCTAATGCCCCCTTAAAGTAGAGGTGTATTAGGGACCTATGTTTAAGTAATAAGCCTAATATTCTTTGTATCCATGAAACTAAAATGACAAAATAGAAGTTTCAAAAATTATGAAATCAGTATGGGCAAGATGTGATTATTATGAGAAACTTTTAAAATTCCAAAAAGGTGATCATAATAATCCAAGCTTAGAGGAAAGGGAGTTGCTTAGTGAATATCATAATATTTAAGGAAGAGAAATTTTGGAGACTAAAATCAAAATAGACATGGTTAAAAAGAGATAAAAATACAAAAAAATTTCATAGGATGGCTATAGTACAGAGATCAACATCCAAAATTAGTAGAATTAAATCAATAGAAGGGGTTTGGATTGAAGATCAGAGTGAAATTAGAAGAGGCAAAGTCTTTTTATCATAATATTCTAGGATCGGAGGAGATTGAAGTTCTTAATAATAAACTTCTTCAATATGTTCCTTTAATTATAACGAATGAAGACAATAGGAAACTGATGGAGCTTACTACTCTAGAAGAAGTTTATTTAGCTCTTTTCTCTTTTAATAAGGATAAATCCCTTGGTCCATATGGGCTCTCTACATATTTTTACCAACATAATTGGGATATAGTGAAGGATTCTTTATTGGTGATAGTGGAATAGTCTAGGATAAAACAATATATACCTTATAAAATAAATGCAACTTATCTTACCCTAATTTCAAAAAATATGGATGTTAAATTGTTTTATTCTTTTAGACCCATAAACCTATGTAATATGGCATATAATATTATCTCCAAAGTGATGGAAAATTGATTAAGGCCATTGTTAGACAAAATCATTTCAAAAGAGCAAGGAGGATTTGTGAAAGAGAGGCAAATTCTGGATAGGATCTGTTGTGGCTGATCCACAACACACCCCAAAATTGGGGACCCACCTTTTTTGCTTGCTTCCAAAGAAGACCTCAGTGACCCAGATGCTAAAAATCAAAGAAAAAGGCAAAATTTCACAAAAGAGAAAAGTTGTCGCGATATCGCGACATGTTGCTCCGTCGCGGCCAAAAAGAAAAGTTGTCACGATATCGCGACATGTCGCTCCGTCGCTGCCAAGAAATGAAAGTTGTCACGATTTCGCGACATGTTGCTCTGTCGCTGCTGAGAAAAATAAAGTGTCGCGATTTCACGACATGTTGCTCTATCGCGTTGAGAAAAGAAAAGTTGTCGCGATATCGCGACATGTTGCTCCGTCGCGACCGAAAATGAAAAAACGTCGCGATATCGCGACATGTCAAGCTTTCATGGCCCAGGCAAGCAGGAAGAGGTGTTGATCGAAAATTGTCGCGATTTCGCGACGTGCTGTGAAATCGCGGTCCAGAGAGGAGAGAGAAAGACAGAATGGAAAATTGTCGTGAAATCGTGACATGTCACAAAATCGCGGTCAAACCAGTCAAACAGGGCAAGGCACTAAAGTTGTCGCGATATCGCGACATGTCGCGTTTTCGCGACCTGAAGCAGCAAGACATGCCAAAGATGAAAAGCGTCGCGATTTCGCGACAGGAAGCAGCAAAGGGGTACGAAGCAGAAAAACATCGCGATATCGCGACAGGTCACGTTTTCGTGGCTCCAAGCAACGAAATGGTACGGAAGGAAAATATGTCACGATTTCGCGACATGCATTCGGCCAAATATAGCAAGAGCAGCCCGAAATAGAAAGGCGTCACGATTTCGCGACGAAAAGCTGGCAAAGTGGTACGAACGGAGAAGTGTCGCGATTTCGTGACAAAAAGCAGCGAGACAGCCCGAAAGAGAAAAGTGTCGCGATTTCGCGACAGAAAGCCGCAAGATAGCTCCAAATGAAAAAGTGTCGTGATTTCGCGACAGGAAGCAGTCGAGGCGTACGAAGATGAAAAGCGTCACGATTTCGCGACAGGAAGCAGCCGAGGCGTACGGAGAGGAAAAGCGTCGCGATTTCGTGACAGGTTGCAGCCACAGGGCCCGATAGCATAAAAATGTCACGATTTCGTGACATGTCTCATTTTCGCGATGCATGAAGGCAGACAAGGCTGTTGGCAGGAAAATGTCACGATATCGCGACATGTCGCGTTTTCGCGGTGAAAGTAGAGGAGCAAAGTTGCATGCATAAAAACGTCGCGATATCGCGACATGCTATTTTTTGTCACGATTTACATGGGGCCATTACAGAACATGCAAAAAAGTGCGGAACACGTGGCGTACATGTGTAAGGGCTATAGAGGCGTTACAGTTCATAGAGAAGATCAAGCGTCTCAATGTCGAGCATAAAGTCAAAAGCAATGGAAAGGCGGGGAAGGTGAAACGAAGCAATCTGGAAGATGAAACGAACCGTCGTGGAAGGAGAAGCAATTTACCAGAACTTTAAAAGCGAAAGCACAGATTGGTACGAGGGTCGAAAATCGCTACGGAGGCAGAGTTGCAGTGCCGAAGGCGAGAAGCCATTCGGGCACTCGCTTGGGAGTGTTTTTCTTCCCCTTTTTTTTGGTTTTGAGAAAACCGGAGATTCTGCTATTGTAACATGATTTATTTTTAATGCAGGAGTGTTCAAAAATTTGCATCTTGTGGGCAAGAAAGAAGGAGATCTTCTGTGCATGCTATAGATTTAATGTTTATTCTTTCATTTTTCAGATTTCGGATTTATAGATAATGTTAAATGCCACTTTTGTGGGTTGCATTAGGCGAATGTTCGAAATTTGAATTTTATTTCAAAACCCTTTGAATCAGCACTTAGCTTATCAGGATTGTGCGTGTTTGCAGGTCCAATAGGTTAGGTTGCATGCATGGATAATGGAAACCTCACATCTTCGGTTTTGCCAGGACGGGATAGCATCAAACTGAATGCAATTTTAATTTCTTTTTCTTTTGCATTTTATTTTCTTTTTGCTGCACTTTATTTTTAGAAGTTCCAATTTTATTTTTCAAGCATTAAAATAAAATAAAAAAATTAAAAAACTTCAAAATCCATAAATAATTCCTTCATTTTATGGCATTTCATTAAATTTCATTTTGAAGTTACAGCATGGTTATTTAAGGACCAAATCACATTTGCTTTATTCGGGTTCAATGAACAATCATTAAAGTTTCACAGTAAAATAAACCATAGTGCCCCTTGTTTTCAGTTACTTGCAACCACTAAGGTGTTCCAAGCATTTTAATTGAATATCTTTATTTGAGATTATTAATACACAGATGCAAAATGCTAACATAACAGGAACCTTGGAGAAGTTACATGTTTAATTTCTTTGCAAGCAGAGGATTTAGAACCCAAATCCTATCGGAGAGTGTGTTTTCACAACTGGGTGAAAATACCACTCAACAGATTGGCGCTAGAAGGAGGGCTGGATGGGTTTATTTTAGTGAGATTTAAAATTTTTGTATATTTCATGTCTAATTGTTATCTTTAGCCTTCTAACACCACTCAACAGATTGGCGCTAGAAGGAGGGCATGAAAAGGGTTTATTTTATCGTGATTTTAGATGCTACGGGTTTATAATTGTTTAAGAGCTTTACATTGCTAAATATTTCAAGTCCATTTGATTAGCATCTTCGGCCTCCTCTAACACCACTCAACAGATTGGCGCTAGAAGGAGGGCATGAAACGGTTTATTTTAGTATGATTTTAAATGCTTAGAATTGCTTAAGAGCTTTGCAACACATTTTGATTGTTCATACAGAAATAAAGTGATTTGATTTAATTTTGAAAATTTTGGTCTTGACTAACAAAGTGTTGTTTCATGCAATTACTTTCATTTGATTTTTACATCTCTTGGTTGATGCTAACTTGATTTTTTTTTACCTTGCAGGTTGAATATTCAACAGATTTGGTTCTAAAATTACATTTTAAGTTTCACTAATGGCAACACTTGAGGAGCAAATGGTATCCCTGAGAGCTGAAATAGTGTCTCTAAGAGAGAGAATGGTATCAATGATAGAGGATCATTATAAGGGTTTGTCTATACCTGTGGTACCCTATCAAATTCCTACAATGTTATTGGATTTTTTACGGTGTTTTAATCAAGAGGTGCCACTAGGATACTTGCAAAAACTGCATGTCTACAAGAATACATTATGTCAATTCCAGGTGTTCTATGAGGAGGTAGCTTGTAGGTTATTTGCATACATTTTGGATGATAAACCATTCTTTTGGTACAGCCAACTACCCATGGAGGTTAGGACTTCTTGGATACAACTAGAAGCAGCCTATCTTTATCATTTTGGTAATCAGGTTGACTTAGAAATCCTGAAAAATCAGTTTTCCTCCATATGTAAGGAGCCTAATGAATCCTTGAGTCAATTCAATGGAAGATTTCATGAGTTGCACTCCCAAATGTGGGAAAATTTTAACACATTAGAAGAGGAAGCCATGGAAGTATACCTAGGAGCCATACACCCCACACTTGCTTCACTCATTGAGGAAAAACTGAGTGGTTTGTCTTTAGAGAAAATCCATGAGATCTTAGAAGAGATAGAATGACAAGGTCTTGAAGAAGAAAAGGCACAACATGCTCACATAAGAGATTGTCCTTCTAAAGATATTGATGCCAACCTACACCAACCATCAAACATAGCACCCTCCACTCCAATGATATCTAAGGTAAATGATCAAGGGGATGAATTTGAATATCCAAATCTTACAACCACCTTAGATGTAGTCCACGGGAAGGTGCAAATTGCTAAGCCAACATCCGCTAGTGAGGATTATGCAGAAATGATCTCATTCATAGAGATACACGATTATCTAGATGAAGGGGTTCTAAATCCAACAATGTTTGATATATGTGATAGGATGGAGCCCACCATAGAATTGAATGGAGTGGTTGAAAGTGAAATTGGGAGAAAACCAATAAATGAATTTGAAGACATGATAGAGTTTCACCACTTGTTCTTGGAAGATACTATTGATGAGATGTGTAAAATTAAGGATCAAGAAATTCTTCACCCTCCAAATTATGATAATGAATCATGGGTTACTAATTTGGACGATGATAGCCTTACAAATTTGAATTCAAGAAATAACCCACTTTTGGAAATAATTGAACCATCTAAGGAAGGTGAAGATGAATTTGATGAGAAGCATATTGATGAATTGGAAGATGTTGAAGAAGTAGTTGAACGTCACCACTTGATTTTGAAAGATGATTATTATGATGCTTGGAAGAAGTGGGAAGACTTCACTCATTCCAAAACTACTAATGAAACTTGTGTGCCCATTGATATACAGGACAACATAATCGCCTACTCAAAGGAAGACTTTACAACTCCTGTACAATTTGAGGATGTTTTGGAAGAAAGTTTCAAATCTCATCAAATTTTGGAAGATCATGATGATCCTATTACCAAGGACAAAGAAGAAAAAGAATTGATGAATGAATCAAGAGATCATGTCACAAACATCATGGAATTTCATTCTATGGATTTGGATGACGATTTTTACAATGGTTGGGGGAGATATGATGATGCATTCTTTTCTCACATCTCTATAGATGAAACTCATATCTCACTTGATATGCAAGATATGGAAACTTCCACCTCACATGAAGAGATACCATGGATAGTGAACAAAGAATTAGAACCAAATGATAAAGAGATTGATCAATTGGAAGCAACTCAAATGAAGGATCATCAAGATGAGTCATGGGACATACACTTTGACCAAAAACATTTGAGGGTTGAAAAGGAGGGGCATGTTTTCAATTGGGTGCCCAACTTTGGTATGTTTGATAAACAAGTAATCAATGAAGAGTATGAAGACCATGAGGTAAAAGAGGGAATTGCAAATCCCCATCAAATTTTGGTAAATAAAAATGTTCAAAAGTTAGAATCTAACCTTTTGTGTTCAAGTATCCAAGATTTGGGTGAGGATTTGCATGACCATGTTTTGAATTTGAATGATGAAATGTCATTAAAGGTAAATGAAAAACAAGGTATAATTTTTAATCACACCTTTAATAACATGGTTTTAATGAATGGAAAAGAAGTTGATGCACTTGAATTGTTAAACCAAATTCATCAACAATTACTAATTGAATCTAGGATAAAAACTTTTAATGATCCTAATTTAGTAAATATCCTAGATGCTTGTAAATTGTTACACAAATTTGATTGGCCTACAAATTTGGAAAATGATTTGGCTTTGAAATTTGTAGAAATAGGCTCCTACTTACAAAATTGCATATTTGAAAAAGATAGCCTAATTCTAAATCAAGGAGGGAATTATGAAGTTTACATTTTAAAGAATAGACATGATAAAATTGAAAATCATTTATTGTCTAATCATTCTAGTAATTTGATGCTCACCTATGGGAGTATTATTGGAACTAAATCAAATTGGTATGGTGAGCATGGCAAGTGGAAATTTGTTGCATTGTTTGGTCTAGTCTTGTTTTTGTGGGATTCCCACAACATTTGGCATGCATATCACGTTATATTTTTGTTGAAATGTTCTAATCATGTTTGGGATCCAGGAAAGTGATAATCCAAGCTTTGCATCATCTTGTATTATATTGTACATTTGTATATAGATTTTGGTTTTTTGGGTTTTGGTTTGTGTTTTCAAGACTTTAAGGTTTGGTTTTGGTTTGTGTTTTCAAATTTTCATTTTTGGGATTGCAGTTTGGTTTTGGATTGAATAAGTTTTAATTTAAAGTTGTGTGTTTATTTGACATGTTTTGTTTGTCTATATAAAAAAAAAAAAAATGATGAAAAAGTTGTCTTGAGATGCTAACTTATGTTCTAGATCAGGGAAATATGGAACATTGGAATTATGTGGTAGAAAGCTCCACAAGAAATACAAACATTTTAAGTAATATCGTTTGAAACTTGTGATGCATGAAGTTGTCAATTTTGCACATTATGGTAAAATAGATGATTTATTCCAAAAGAAGCAGCGCATTCACATCTCAGTTCACATTCCACATTGCATATACATGCCATCTTAGTTGCATTTTCATTTCATGTGCAATCATTGAGAAGGTGTCGAATCCTCTTAGGGTTATTCTATAACATAAAACATAAAAAATCCTAAGGTTGGGAACTGTTGCCCGAGCTATCTTGAACCAAGCACATTCCATGCACATTAAAAAGAATCTTGAGCAAAATGGTCAAAACCATACTTGGATGAAAAGGTGGGGTGAAAAGAATATTTCATGTCTGTCCTATCATGCAACATAATCCTTAAAACAAGTGGTTTTTACCACTTCCATAAAAGCTTAAAGCCTAAAACCGGAGTAGTAAGGATAGGGTTAAATCCTCATCGAACTTAGGTTGAGGATCCAACTCCCCAAAGCTCTGATTTGACCTACATGGAGTAGTAAGGATAGGACATAATTCTCATCTCGCTTAGGTTGAGAATCCGATTCCCCAAAGCTTCCATTTTTCTCATTTCATCATAAAGCTTGGATTGGAAGGATCGTACTACATGTCCTCTACAAAGGATGGGTAGTCATCCCAAAGGTCCAAGCAATAAAAGTAAAACTAATATTTCCCATTTTCATCTCAATCTTGGATTGGAAGGATCGTACTACATGTCCCTAGTAAGGATGGGTAGTCATCCCCAAGGTCCAAGAGATAAAAAATTAATATTTCCCATTTCATCTTAATATTGGATTGGAAGGATCGTACTACATGTCCCTAGAAAGGATGGGTAGTCATCCCAAAGGTCCAAGAAATAAAAAAAAAAAAATGAATGAAGCCAAGTCATGGATTATGGGGTTAAGTATGCTCATGCGTGGCAACATGTCTTGTCTAAAAGCAAGACCACTGATTGCTCATATGGATAGACTAGCATGACCATTTCATCCATAACTGGTTAAATTATTTTGTTCAAGATGAGGTAATGAACTCCAAATCAGAATAGTAAGGATAGGGTTAAATTCCCATCTCGCTTAGGTTGGGAATCCTATTCCCCAAAGTTCTGATTTCACTTACACTTGCACATGGGTTCAAGATGGTAGTGACACATAACCAACTTTGGGATCTAATAAATTAATTCAATATACATATATTTATTTGGCCTTAAGAGGGTTTGGCAGTTTTGATATGTTTGATCATGATATTAGAAGGTTTGAGCCTTTTCAATGCAGGTTGTTATATCTCTAGCATCTTCAGCATACATCAAATCCTGCACAAATCATTCATAGCCTTGCATACAAATCATGGGTGAAACTGACAATGGAATGTTGATCAAGTTCAAGCGATAGGGAATGAAAACACATTGCACACACCGAGCTGATACTTAACAATTCTGATGATTCATGTATTTTTGATCTATGGGCATTCGTTTATATTTCTTATGTGCTAATGTTGGTTTTCGAGTTTGTATACTTCTAGGTTGGGTTCTCACCAAAATGCTCAGGAGCATTTGACAAGTAGAGTCGCCATTTGTTGTGGCTGATCCACAACACACCCCAAAATTGGGGACCCACCTTTTTTGCATGCTTCCAAAGAAGACCTCAGTGACCCAGATGCTAAAAATCAAGAAAAAGGCAAAATTTCACAAAAGAGAAAAAGTGTCGCGATATCGCGACATGTCGCTCCGTCGCGGCCAAAAAAGAAAAGTTGTCACGATATCGCGACATGTCGCTCCGTCGCTGCCGAAAATGAAAGTTGTCACGATTTCGCGACATGTTGCTCTGTCGCCGAGAAAAAATGAAAGTTGTCGCGATTTCGCGACATGTTGCTCCTCATTGTTGAGAAAAGAAAAGTTGTCGTGATATCGCGACATGTTGCTCCGTCGCGGCTAAAAATGAAAAATGTCGCGATATCACGACATGTCAAGCTTTCGCGGCCCAGGCAAGCAGGAAGAGGTGTTGATCGAAAATTGTCGCGATTTCGCGACATGTTGTGAAATCGCGGTCCAGAGAGGAGAGAGAAAGACAGAATGGAAAATTGTCGCGAAATCGTGACATGTCACAAAATCGTGGTCAAACCAGTCAAACAGGGCAAGGCACTAAAGTTGTCGCGATATCGCGACATGTCGCGTTTTCACGACCTGAAGCAGCAAGACATGCCAAAGATGAAAAGTCGCCGATTTCCACAAAAGAATCACAGAAGCAAGAAGGGGTACGAAGCAAAAAACATCGCGATATCGCGACAGGTCGCGTTTCGTGACTCCAAGCAGCGAAATGGTACGAAAGGAAAATATGTCATGATTTCGCGACATGTCGCGTCCGCCAAATACAGCAAGAGCAGCCCAAAATAGAAAAGCGTCACGATTTCACGACGGAAAGCTGGCAAAGTGGTACGAACGAAGAAGCGTCGCGATTTCGCGACAGAAAGCAGCGAGACAGCCCGAAAGAGAAAAGTGTCGCGATTTCACGATAGAAAGCCGCAAGATAGCTCCAAATGAAAAAGCGTCGCGATTTCATGACAGGAAGCAGCCGAGGCGTACGGAGATGAAAAGCGTCACGATTTCGCGACAGGAAGCAGCCGAGGCATACGGAGAGGAAAAGCGTCATGATTTCGCGACAGGTTGCACCCACAGGGCCCGATAGCATAAAAATGTCACGATTTCGCGACATGTCTCATTTTCGCGATGCATGAAGGCAGACAAGGCTGTTGGTAGGAAAATGTCGCGATATCGCGACATGTCATGTTTTCGCGATGAAAGTAGAGGAGCAAAGCTGCATGCATAAAAACGTCGCGATATCGCGACATGCTATTTTTTGTCGTGATTTACACGGGGCCATTACGAAACATGCAAAAAAGTGTGAAACACGTGGCGTACATGTGTAAGGGCTGCAAAGGCGTTACAGTTCACAGAGAAGATCAAGCGTCTCAATGTCGAGCATAAAGTCAAAAGCAATGGAAAGGCGGGGAAGGTGAAACGAAGCAATCTGGAAGACGAAACGAACCGTCGTGGAAGGAGAAGCAATTTACCAGAACTTTAAAAGCGAAAGCACAGATTGGTACGAGGGTCGAAAACCGCTGCAGGCAGAGTTGCAGTGCCGAAGGCGAGAAGCCATTCTGGGCCTGCTTGGGAGTGTTTTTCTTCCCCTTTTTTCTGGTTTTGAGAAAACCAGAGATTCTGCTATTGTAACATGATTTATTTTTAATGCAGGAGTGTTCAGAAATTTGCATCTTGTGGGCAAGAAAGAAGGAGATCTTCTGTGCATGCTATAGATTTAATGTTTATTCTTTCATTTTTCAGATTTCGGATTTATAGATAATGTTAAATGCCACTTTTGTGGGTTGCATTAGGCGAATGTTCGAAATTTGAATTTTATTTCAAAACCCTTTGAATCAGCACTTAGCTTATCGGGATTGTGCGTGTTTGCGGGTCCAATAGGTTAGGTTGCATGCATGGAAACCTCACATCTTCGGTTTTGCCAGAACGGGATAGCATCAAACTGAATGCAATTTTAATTTCTTTTTCTTTTGCATTTTATTTTCTTTTTGCTGCACTTTATTTTTCAGAAGTTCCAATTTTATTTTTCAAGCATTAAAATAAAATAAAAAAATTAAAAAACTTCAAAATCCATAAATAATTCCTTCATTTTATGGCATTTCATTAAATTTCATTTTGAAGTTACAACATGGTTATTTAAGGACCAAATCACATTTGCTTTATTCGGGTTCAATGAACAATCATTAAAGTTTCACAATAAAATAAACCACAGTGCCCCTTGTTTTCAGTTACTTGCAACCACTAAGGTGTTCCAAGCATTTTAATTGAATATCTTTATTTGAGATTATTAATACACAGATGCAAAATGCTAACATAACAGGAACCTTGGAGAAGTTACATGTTTAATTTCTTTGCAAGCAGAGGATTTAGAACCCAAATCCTATCGGAGAGTGTGTTTTCACAATCGGGTGAAAATACCACTCAACAGATCATAGTAGCTCATGAAGTTATACATTCAACAGCTTCAAGAAAAGAAAAAGCAAGGATCTTAAAACTTGATATGAGTAAAGCCTATGATAGGGTTAAATAGGATTTTATTTTTGTAGTTTTAGAAAAGTTTGGATTCGGGAAGAAATAGGTTAGATGGATTGAAGCTCGTGTCTCTATAGTTTCTTATTCAATGTTGGTCAATGGGTTAGTAACAGAATCTTTTAAAGCCAAGAGAGGCCTTAGACAAGGAGATCCTCTATCTCCTTATTTGTTCATTATTAAGGAAGAGCTTTTGAGTAGGAACTTAAAGAAGGCTTACAAATATGGGCTTATAAGTGGACTTAAGGTTAGTAATAACATCGACAACATCATCCATCAATATTTTGTAGATTATACAACCCTTTTTGGAAGGACAAGGATAAATTATGTTAGAGCTTTGAATTTCTTTTTAAAAGAATACGAAAGAGCTCCAGGGCAAAAAGTTAAGAGGACAAAATCCAAAAATTATTTTCTTAACACTTCAACTAATATCAAAGCAAGAATTTACAAGTTACTTCAAATGGAGGAGGCAAATTTGTCAACAACTTATCTAGGGATGCCTTTATTTGAGGGGAGAATGAGGATAGAATTATGGAATCCATTTATTAGTAAAGTTCATAATAAACTTCCAGCTTGGAAAGGTAGATGGTTGTCGTTATTAGGAAGAGTGCAGTTAATTAAGTCAATCTTGCAAGCCATTCCAACATATTATATCTTTGTATTCTATGCCAAAATCAATTGAAAAAAGTTTAATCTATATTATGGGATCATTTTTATGGTTAGGTTTACATGGTAAAAGGAAATTTCCTTTGGTGAAATGGAGCAAGGTGTGTGATGATAAAATTAGGGGAGGAATTGATTTAAGAGTTCTTACAGATGCTAACTTAGCTCTTAGGGAAAAAGTAATCTGGAGATTGTACAAAGAGAGCCAAAGACAATGGGCAAGAATTCTTCTAAGTATGTTGATCCCAATGACCCAAGTTTAATATTTATTGCATTCTCTCTACCAAATGGTTATGCTCTTTGGAATGGTTTAAAAAAATCTATTGATCTTATGATTAAAGGTTTAAGATGGGTGGTGGGAATTGGAGAAAAAAATCTATTTGGATGGATACTTGGTGTGATAAAAAACCACTCAATTTAGATCCAATTTTGAAACCTTGGATGAGATTGCTTCAAGACAAATATGGTGATAAGGTTTCAAACATTTTGTACAAGGATTGGAAAGGAAGATACAAATGGAAAGAAGATTTTTTTACAAGTATACAAGGTATTAATGCTAAGAAGCAATTGAGTAGAAAGATAACAACTATGATTATTTTGAGGGGAGCCAAGGATAAATTGATTTCGGAGTTGAATAACTCGGGAGAATACACAACAAGAAGTGGATATAATGTACAACACCAACAAAATAATAATATCACTAGAATATGGAGAGATATTTGGGATAGCCCAAGCATTCCTAAAGTCAAAATATTTGTTTGGCTAGTAGGTCATAGAAGAATTTTATCCTAGGATAACCTTATGAAAAAGGGTTTTCATGGCCCCTCTCAATGTGTTCTTTGTAAAAAAGAGGATAGTATAGACCATCTCTTGGGACATTGCTCAATAGTCTGGAATCTATGGCAATGGATTCTTAATATGTTTGGCAAATGCATGGTGATGAATAGTAGAATTGAAGATTGGTTAAAGCAATTCTAGAGCACTTATAAAAGTGAGGCTTTACAGACAATATGGGATATATCAAAAGATACAATACTTTTGATTGTATGGCTAGAAAGGAATAGAAGAATATTTAAAGGAAAGGAAAACAATTTAGAGGTAATGAAAAAGGAAGATTTGTTTAGCCATAGAGGAGTCTAAACCAACCCTATCAACTCACCCAATCCCCGATCTAGAAGTGGAGAGCCTTGATAGATGGAGTAAAGTCATTAAATGGAATTATGATGTTGGGTACAAGAGAAGCAAAAAGAAGGCAAAAAAATATAGTGGAAACCACCAAATGTGGAGTGGGTTAAATTGAATTTTTATGGAGCATCTAAAGGAAATCCAAGACCAAGAGAGGAGGAATAATTAGAAATAATAGAGAGATTTTGTCTCATTACGCTTTCAATAGTGGATTTAAGACAAATAATGAAGTTGAAGCTTGGGCGGCTTTAGAAGGATTAAAAATATACAAACAAATGAAATGGAATAGAGTATGGATAGAAGGTGATTCTCTCATAGTAATAAATGTAATTTTGAGGAAAGTTAAGGCTCCATGGAACATACGAGATAATTGTGGAAACTCAAGGTCTTGCTAAAGAGTTTGAAGAAATGAGGTTTACACATACATTAAGGGAAGGAAACAAATTTACAGATATATATATATAGACTTTAATGGTCATGATGAAGACCCCTATAAAAAGAGGTAATTAGAGAATTGACAGGTGGTTATAGCCAAGCATATTTATAAATATGAAAGCTTTATAGCAAATATTTTAGCCATTTGATAACATTGACCAGCAAAATTTTCTTTTAGTAAAACAAATATCAAAGAGTTGGTTCGAGAAAAGATAAAATAAAAAATATATCTTTAATTAACCTA
The DNA here is from genome assembly GCA_028583015.1 of Wollemia nobilis. Lineage (NCBI taxonomy): Eukaryota > Viridiplantae > Streptophyta > Pinopsida > Araucariales > Araucariaceae > Wollemia > Wollemia nobilis. Next base: position 3,767,787 of record JAQPPZ010017058.1, read on the forward strand.
ATGACAAATGTAATGTTTTTGTTATTTTAACAAGAATAACACAATTAAAACCACTTAAGAAAGAACCACACAACTTATTAAAATATATATTTATGTTACATATTGACTTTAATGGTCAGGACAAATCAATGGAAGATTTACCATGTATTAGATTCTCCATAAGCTTGTACACGACGCTATTTTTTAATTGGTAAACCTCAATAGTGTAGATAGAATGGTTTTTAGATCCTCGTACAAGTTTAAAAGAATGTCTGGAATTCTATGTTACAATAAAACTGATCTCAACATTTGACCAAAAAAAAATTATATTTGAATAAAAAAAAATTATATTTGAATCAAAAAACTGATCTTAACATTTGACAAAATTGACAATATTAAATTTTTTTTTTTTTTTAAAGCAAAAAATCCCTTGTGGAGCCGTCTTGGTCTAAGAGACCACGAACAGAGGGTTCTACACCGTCAAAGTCACCCGGGAGTCGCACCCAACCCTGCCCGCACCAACATTATCAATTGGATTTTGGGTACCCAGTTCAGCTTTTTGGTAGGGTGGAGATTCGAACCTGGGACCTCCTTTGGAGGATTGCCCTCTCCTCTCCAACTCACCTACAACAACTGGGTACCATATTAAACTTTTAATATTCCGTAATATGCGGTTATATTATTTTTTCGAAAGTATTTAGTTGGGGTATATCCTTATGAATCGAACTCAGGTCTCTGCAAGGAGAACCGGCCACCTTTACCATTGCGGTGTCCCGACAGGGACCGGTTATATTATTCAGTTAGCACAACCTTCAGAAAAACACCACCTCTCCGTGGAATACAGTAATATCTTTACAATTGAAAATTATCCCCAGCGCTGTAAGTTTCAATAAATTGTTGGTTATTAGATTTACCTTCAAAAGAACCTTTAGGAAACCAACAATAAGCAATGAAAAAGTTGTTTTAAAAAGGTGCAAAGAGGGTATACATCATTTCGTTAATCAGATGATTGCACCCAACAATATTCGTGAAACGCAAGACGGTTTATCTCAGTTAGATTTGACCTTCAAGCATTCAATATCTTCCTATGAAACTTAAAATTTGTCCATCTTTCAGATCTCTCAATAAAAGCTCCCAGGTTCAATCTATGATTTGGCTCTCTAGGCATAGAGAAGAAAATAACTGTATAAGATTTCATTTCGAAATCACTCGCATTTAATTTTTATAAACGCCATCAGTGGCCTACCAAGATTAAGATCACTATAACATAAGAACAGGAATTTCAAGGAGAAAACACACTGTAATCCCTTTTGAAAGTAATGCATGATGCTCAAAAATCAAACTCATATATGGACGGTTTAATGGTACACACCACGAGGGCGGTATTGAAACTCTCTTTAATACCCTAAAATTTCAAGGAAATCGATATATAAGGAGCATCCCCTTAATACCCATTAAATTTCAACGAAAATGATTTACTTACAAATGCATATCCACCAGTATCATGAAAATTACATATTGTACTCTCAGGTATCAAAACATTGAAATTGCCAGCTTAATACCATGAAAAGGCAGCAAAAATCAACCAGACAATTGACCCCTTGCTCAAATGATTAACATAGTAAAAATCATCAATTGCAGCAACTAAGAAGGATAGGATCCACTGCAAAATGCTTTCTGCCAGTAAAAATGATTTCCCTCAATATAAAATAGATTTATACAAATTGATATAATCTTTTCATGGTTAGTCTCACACATCTGCATGAAACTTCTATGCCAGATTTCAAACAAATTCAAAAGAATGCTGGTGATATTCCCCAATTATAGTTACAATTTTTTCACATGGCATGATGAAGAAAAATATTTTTTCAAAAGATCAACCGAACCCAAAGCCTTCACTTGCTTCATGAATCGCCAATAACAATCGCTCTTCAAGTTGTTCCTTAGAAGGGTACTCAGGCAGGTCTAACTGGTTAAAGCTGCATAAATAGTATACAGATAATACATAAGAAGTTGCTCACATGTGAATACAATGATAAACCATCCATATTTTGGAAACATCCACTTACCATGTATGAGCTGAAGGTAGACGTTCTGGGGCTCCATATGCTTTGTGAATTTGAAACCTTTGAGGACCCGATATGCCTTGAAGAGCTTTAAACCCTTCCAAAGGAACCTACCAATTTGCAAAAGAAACTTAGCTATGCACCAAATTACATATAAATTACGGAGATTCCACTTGATAAAAATGACTCTCAATCCATAACACTATTTCCATCAATGGGATTACTCCACAATTACACAGGATTTTACTAGAACTTAGTTACCTTTGAGGTTCCTGTGACAAATTGCAACAGGCGTGCCATGTCCTCCTTACCAAACCCTTGCACAACCTCCCAAAACCACTGGATCACAAGAGATGCTGCAGTATATCCTGTGTATTCTGTGCTGGACTTCAGATCATCAACTGCCATGCTTAACCATGTTAGCACACAATTTATAAAGAGAAACTTAGAAGCTAACATTGATTCTCAATTATGTGACTTACGGTCGATTTCTGGAAGCCCACTGATGAGAAGTTCAAGTTCTTTATCATTGAATATTGATACAAGATTCCTTGGTATCAACTCATTGAATCCTTCCATAAAGGCATTAATTTGGGAACGAATGGCATTTGTAAGTATATGTTCTGCTACAAGATCCACATATTCATGCTTATTTTCCTCTGTGACACGTATGTTTCTTCCGCCAGGAATGAGCTCATAGTCAGTTACCTAGACAAATGCAGGATGTATATTAATCAGTTATCTTACTGCTCAGACTTGGGGAAAAAAATCTTAGACGAACTGTAACATGATCAACACCACAAATAGAAGGTAAAGATAATACAATACCTCTGTCTTCTCATACAGAATACGTTTTTCCTCATCCGCATCCATACTGAATGTGAGGTCAAGGATGTCACTAATATCATTCTGTAACACCAATGTAAGATAAGAATGCATTCATCACAACAGCAAACAAAAAAACAACCTACCGTGAAAATATTCTTGTCACTCACCTCTAGTGTCCATTTGAGATTCCTATAATAAGCTGGATCAATAGCCTCAATATCATGGTATGTAACTTTAGCTCCAAGAATGTGCTTGTAGAAAGATCGAGTGAAATGAACATCTAACAGTTGGCCATCAAATAATGCTTTGGCAACCTACGAATAACAACAAAACATATAGCTGACTCAGAACATTACCCTGAATATTAATTAGTTCACTTACAAAAAGGAAAAATCTAATACTATGCATAAAGATTGTTCATAAGACTAGCTAAAGAAATGAAAGGAGTGACCTACTTTTGCATATGAAAATAGATTTGTGCTATGCAAAGAGAATATTAATGAGACCACCAAAGGAAATTAAACGAAGCATTCAAATTAACTTCCAAAATATTCAAAAATACAAGAAAAAGAATAAAAGCATAAGAACATTACCACCCGGCCAACAAACTTGAAGTACGATAGATGTTCTGTTTGATAAACTGAATTTGGATTGGGCTGAAACGTCGATTCATTCCCAACAGTAGTGAACAGCAATGCTCCTTTGTCAAATATCACCCTTGACAGCAATTGATACCATTCTCTTGTTAAACCACCAGCATCAATACCCTCCTCTCCTTGGAACTGCACTGTCAATCGCCCTTTAATATCATCTACAGATCGCATTCGTAATTGATTGTAAGAATCTTCTAACACATAGGTTCGACGAACACAAATACGAAGAGGATTGTAGTTGTGCTGCTCATTCTGTTGTCTAATCCGAGAACGGAAAAATGACCGCTTGTTGTCAAAGTCAATTAGTCGAGGCATCTTTAACATAAGTGAAAGTGATTTCTCAAGTAACCCAGGATGCTGCCTCACAAATGCATTCAGAAGTTTCCGATGCTTGTCGGAAAACTTAACAAACGTCATACCTCCCTCTGCTCTTCTGTGTTGTGTAACATCACTGGAACTAGCATCATCAGAATCATGCTGCACAGAACTGGTCACTAGCTGCAATTTCTCACATAAAACAAAAAATGCCTCTATAAATGGCAAAACCCTTTGAGTACCAGGAGGAAGAGGGGGTGCCACATTAGTTGCTGCAGCATTTCTCCCTGCTGAAACTGTAAAATCAGAGGCATTTCCCAACCTCTGTTCTATTTTGCTTATACAAACACTCAGTCCTTGCCATAGCGGATCAAGAGCCATGTTTAGATCCCCAACCACCAAAAGAATTTCATGTTCCTTATCTTCAGTAACATCTGTACAAACATCTGATGTTAAAGTACTCATGGCTTGTAGAACTCTCAAAATAGCTGCTCCTGCCATAGAGCATGCATTCCCCCCCAGCAACTCCAAGTCTTGAAGTGTAACAAGTTCATCAACAGCAGCCCCACTCAGACTATGTGCAGAGTCTGCCAGTTCCAAAATGAAAAGCTTCTGATGTGCTGGCGCAATGCTAGCCAGCTTCTTCAAAACCTCTGCCACCTTTGTATAAACTGTATCTGACAGCCTGCATGGCACCAAGAATTAGACATAAAATCAACATAACAAGAAAACACCGAACTCCATGGCTATCCAATTCAAAAAGCTCCAACAAGCAAGCAGAGCATAGTTATTCAGTACAACAAATATTCTTATCAATAAATAGCACGTGAGACATACCCCTCTTTTGCTAAAAGTTTGCATAGATTTTGCAATTCTCTCCGAGGCAGTTGTCGGAGAACCTCGCATGCATTCATTTCCTTTTTCAAGCCTGATGATGATGCTTCTGCACCTTCAGTGCTTTTACCCACATCTGAGCTCCCTGGTACCTCAGAATCAACATTTCTTTCACCAGAAACAGGTAGAGACTCACTTCCAACAAGACCATCTTCCCCTTGTGTCACGACATCCTTTGGTTGACTACTAGGAGCTACTAATTCATCCCGAAGTCCAACATTGTTCATAACAACCTCAAGAAGCCCCATAAGCTGCAAACACCAGATACTCGATTATAGTTACCCTAAAATGCAGATGAACTAACGAATGTTGTATAAAATCAAAAAGTTACCTGCTCAAGATGGGCACTGCTCCTTGAAAACAATGGCTGATTAAGTAGCTTAAGAAGCAATATTAGAGGTATTTCCTCTCTTTCAGTACTCTCTGATGAATGTGAACAATGGACTTCATCAACAATCTTTCCTTTACCTTTCTCTCCATTTGGTATTGCTAATGTCTGCGATGTGAGGTCCAATATTGGGCACGATTCCATGTAGAATAGAAGATCAGCAACACACACATGATTCTTTGCTAGGTATGTTAAAATCTCCAGGACCCGACGAGAAACAAGAGGTGGCACACCTGCACATAAACAGTATTATCACTATAATTCTAATCTCATATGTCTGCCATTTTGTGTAAAATAAATTCCATGGGACCAAGGGACCAGAACATTTCAGAGACACAAAATAATACCTTCTGAAAGTTGAGAGCGTGCATAGACAACATTCCATTGGCATCCATAAAGCCTCTGGGATGGAACATCGTTGGATTCCACCGGCAATCCTTCAGCTTCTGGTCTCAACATGTCTAGTAATAGGCAAACTAGAGTAGCCCTTGTAGCACTATGATTACACAGGTTCAATAAAAGTCTTTGAAGAAGCCCTTTACCCAAAGGCTGGAAAAAACAATGGAGCGATCAGGAACTAAATCATGTGTTTCAAGCAGTAAGAAACATTATTTAAAAGGATCTTACAAAAAGCCATCCCCGCATGTTTGCAGCCATTAAACAATAACTAAAAAGTAAGCAAAGAAAAGTGGAAAATATTTAACAGCTCAGAACCAAAATATCCCACCATTAGCAAGAAGATTGCTAATATTTCACAAGACACCAGAAGGTTAAAATAATTGACAATGATAAGAATAAAGACAAACTGGACTCCTTGCTAGTAAAACATCTAGACAAGTTAACAGCATTAATTCTAAATTAGTTAAAATTTGACCCAATCATAGATTAAGCATCATCAAGAGAAAAAATTGCATACCTGAGCTAGCCTCAGAAGCTGGAGCATAGCCTTAAGGGCATCTGTATCTAACAGAGCTTTACCTTCCACTTCTTTCATCTTTATGGCATTACCAAGAGATGACCCTGGCTTGCGGCCCAATGTAAGGCCACCACTGTTGCCTACACCTCGCTCCATAGCAGTCTGGCCTCCTCGTCTGCCACCCAGTCTATGCCCTCCAAGAAAGCTACGGGACTGATACTGACTCATTGCTCGTTCTCTCAGCATCTGAGCTTCAGCAAGAAGTGCTGGAGATAAGGCAGCAAGAACTGCTTCTGAGGAGGTCAGAAGAACCTGATTGAAAAAAAAATGGAATTATTTATAAGAAAACAATGGGATAAAGACTGAAAATGCAGTTCAAAATGTGAAAGGCAAAACATAAATAGCAGAAACCAATGAAAATAAAAAAACACAAGACAATCTAGTCAAGAAGAGGTGTATATTGCACCTCTTCACGAAGCTCAGCAGGAAAGGTCGCAATGATTGATGCACTGTCCATATCAACAGGCTGGCCTTCAGCTTGTTGGCTTTGCACCACTCTCTGCGCACGTTGCTGTGCTAGAACTTCAGCTTGGATATCTGGAGGAAGTGCAGCAAGAAATTCTGGATCAATATCATCTGCAGAAGGAGGCGTATAATTTGCAGCCCGTGTAGACTGAACTTGCTGAGAAGCTAGCACTTCAGCTCGAAGATCCTCTGGAAGTGCTTCCAAAAATGTCGGATCAATAGTGTTTGTCCTGGTTTCCTCACTGCTTCTCTCAGCTGACTCATCGTTTCCATGTTGGACAGCCTCATCTTGAGCCTGCATAGAAGTTTCATCTGTCGTGCGATTCTGGTCCACGATTGTCTCCTGTACTTGACCAATGGAATCTGCACCTCTTGATTCACTATTAATGTTTTCTCTTTCTGCATCCATGCCACCAGCCTCTGCATCAATAACATCAACATTAGAAGTTGGCGGTGCCTGGCTGCCTGTCTGTCTTTCAGTTTCCTCACGTCCATCTGCACTTCCAGTTTCAACTTCCAAACTGCGAAGACTTTCACCCATGGTTGCACCACTTCCCTCGCTATCTTGACTTTCAGATTCAACATCCCTATTTCCTGCCTCATTCCCTTCATCTCTCATTATAACATCTGGATCATCCTGATTGCTTTCGACAGTGAAATCTGATTCCCTTGGTTCAAGATGTTCTCCACTAACATTCTGCTGCATCTGCGATAACTCAGCTTCACCCATTTGACGTTCTCCAGCTTCTTGTTCATTGGGATCACTAGGGGGCAAAATGGTTTGTCTATCAGTATCCATAACTCCAGCTGCAGTTTGTCGTCCCTCAACATTATCCACAGTAGGAACAACAGCCTGGATTGATGGGCTGTCTTCCACTCGAGTAAGGCTCCGCAGTTGTGAAAGGAATTCGTCTTCTACTGCTCGTGCAATGGCTGCAGCTTGAGCTCCAGCCTGTGGTTGGCCATCGTCAGTCCATCTGCCATTACCTGGACCACGCCTTCCTGTTAGGAATACGGGGTCCATGGAAAAATCAAGCAAAGGTGGTGGGCCACCAACTCCACGCTCCCCAAAGAATGTACCTCCAGGGTGTTCTGGAGGAAACAACATTGGAGCATCATACATAAAAAAGTGAGCAACATCAAAGCTTCCTCCTGATGCTGCTGCTGAATCTCTAGAAATGCTCCCATTAGTAGACCACACAGAACCATTTGAATTTGCTCCACCAGACTGAGCAGGCCTGGTAAGAAGAGGATGTTGAAAGGCACCTCCACGATCAAGTCCTGGACGTTCAGGGAAAGGTCTATGACCACTTGGCCGGCGACGATCAACTCCTGCAGGACGCCGAAGACCAAATATATCGTCCATGTGAATTCCCTGAAAAGGCTCAGCAGAAAGGTCTACCAAACTACCACCTCCTCCAGCATGTCCTAGAACCTGTACATGATTGAGTCCATCCAAACCTTCTCTCCACCTTACTTCAATAACACGGTTCTCAGGAAACTCATCGTCGTCGTCTTCCTCTACCATATCATCACCAAGACCATTATCTTCATGATCTTCAACATCTGTATCAGCTAATGACATATGGGCACCACCTTCTCCTTCTATATCGTCCTCTTCATCCTCATCTTCATCTTCATCTTCCTCTTCCCCATCATCATCCATGTCTTCATCGTCATCTTCATCGCCCATTTCATCATCTGCCCTGTGCTCCACTCGAAAAGACACTTCGGCGGTTGAGTTGTGTAGATCAGTTGTGACTTCAACAGTTCCACGGATAAATTCTTCTCCATGAGCACCAGCATTGCGTGCTTCCATGGATTCTTCCCTTTCTATTCTCATATCATGTTCCATGTGCTCATTCACATTTCCAACCTGATCCCTTGCTGGTTCTGAGCTTCCTTCTGCAATCTGTTCCTGAGTTTGGCCCAAACCTGGTTCACCCTGTTCTGGACCCTGATTGGATTCATTCTGCCCAGCTTGTGCTTCTTCCCCACTAGAAGACCTATTTGTCTCACCATGATTTCCTTCCTCCTCTGCTGAAGTCTTTTTCTTGTCACTATCTTCAGATTTGTAAACTTGCTCACCTGAACTGGCAGCTCTGGTTAAGGCCTCCAAAGCCTTAAGAATAAGATTTACAAGCTTTAAAGCATCAGGATGATCCAAGTCAATTACCTGGAGAGTAGTAGTCAAAGCTTGAACCATTCCTGCCTCAATCATTGTTTTTGCCATATCAGGAGAGCAACCTGGCACTTGTGTATTACCTGAAGACGCATTGTTTGATAATATGGAATTAACCAAATCCACAAAAGCCAGAACCTTCTTATTAGGCAATTGAACATGCTTGAAAGAACCCTTATTGGAATTTGAAGCCATATAAAGAGCTCTCACAATTTCTGATATTACTCTCTTCCTTCCTTCACTGGATCTACCACACACCACCACCAAAAACCAAGAAGCCTTTTCAGATAACTTTCCCCTCCATTCTTCACTATTGCTTTCAGATATTTTGTCCACACGATAAGGTAGAAGCCTATGCAACACATGATACAACAGACCACCATGTCCCGAGATCTCTGCCCCCTGGCAAGGTCCACGGCCTTGACTGCTATCTGAATCCCGTCGGAGGACAACCCCAATTGCATGTATATACATAAGTAGGATGTCACTCATCAACTTTAGAATAAAAGCAACTTTAGCCAAACCTGCAGAGCAGTCAGAAACACTGTCACTTTCTGATTTCATGGGTTCATCAATCTTTGCTTTCCCTTTTTCCTTTGGAGAAACTTCATCAACCTCCATGGCCATTGTCAAACCTGTGCATTCTTCACCCTCTCCTGGTGGTGGATAGTGCAAGATTACCTCTAGAAGCTGGTCTATAACTTGGGTAAAGCTATGAGGAATCTTTTTGTGACCCTTTGCAGTTTTACTCAATCCATCATGTGGCCTGCCGAGGCCATCATGCACTCGACCAAAATCACCAGTTGGAACACCTCCCTCAGTGTTGGAAGAACCTTTGGCTTTATCTTTTTCTTTTTCCTTCACTTTCTCCTTGTCTTTGCCCTTTTCTTTTTCCTCTTTCTCCTTTGACAAAATGATATTAGCCCTTCCACCCACCGTTTCTAACTGACAAACTACAGATGCAGCCTGCATAAATATTGTTGGTTCTCGAGAAATTACTGGAGCCATTGATGTCAAGAATGTTCGTGGTGAGACATGGCCACCATGTCGACTTAACATATTCATCAAAGTCTGTCGTATCTCTACCTCCATGGCAATCTGAAGAGTCTGTGGATCCTCCAAAAGGTGACGTATAATAGCAGCTGCCACACTGTCAAAACCAGGGAAAAAACAGTTTCGAGGAAGGCTTAAGAGGGATGACAACCCACCTCTCTCAAGGAACTTCATTGCCATCAAATGCGACTTTGTTAGTCTAGCACACAACTGAAGAATAGCCTGTACAGTGGTTGCAGGAAGATGTAGTTGTAAGTAGTCACAAGCAATGTTCATTGCTCTATGCTGTTCATCAGTAGTCATGTACCCTAAAGGCTTTCCTAAAATCCCCATGAACGGAGTTACCTCTTTGTTGTCATCAGAGGGAGACTTCTTATTGTCATTCATAATACCGGTACCAGCTGATGGCTCTTCAGGAGCATTGGCAATTGTCGTCACTCCAGTTCCAGTGGTAGTCTGAGCATCTGGAGTAATCTGCAGCTTGCATTGCAACATATGGTCAAGTATAAGTAGCAATGCAGTCACCCACTTAGGGACATAAACTTTTTCCCCTGCTACATTAATTGGTGCAAATTTTATCAATAAATCTAGCGAAATGCCAACTAGGCCATTTTCAGCTGCTATTTCTCTTGCACTACTGTCTTCACTCAGAACTAATGCCAAAAGATGAGAAATTGTAGATACTGGACTGCTGTCTTTTTCTGATCCATCCACCTTGGAAAGCTTTAGATGTTGAACAAGATATGATACAACTCTAAGCCTATATTGACCTTTGTTTTGACAACACAAAGTCACAATCAAATCAGTCATGGAAAAAGCAATAGCATCCGTACTCTGCAACAAATTCATTGATGTAGCCAATATCTCCTCAACTGGAGGATTTTCTGGAAGTTTTTCTTCATTCAAGATCACTTTTCCCTTTTCACCAGCTTCTTCTTTGGGGGCCTCAGCAGACTTACCCAGTGACAAGGCAAGTGCTTGTGCAAGTTCATCGTCTTCTTGAGCAGGCTCCTCAGGGTGACTGAACAGCCACTCCATGGCCATTTCAACACTATTTGTTTCCACCCGCCTCAATGCTTCCTCTGCCCTAGCCCTTGGGAAGCCCATGTCAACTATCATTGATATAGAGGCCTCATCAGGTGCATGACCTCTATAATGCTGACTGCCACTCCCAGGAATACCATTTCTGCTTCCTTTGGCATCACCTATGCCAGAGTATACATGAGTAATAATTGAAACCACAGAGGCAATCAGAGATGGACTACAACGAGAGAACATTTGATGGTTCCAGACAGGAAGTACAGCACGTAGAACTTGAGACTGTAAGGTGCGGACAAAGACTTCTGGGTCCCTTGGAGGCTGGATCGATGCTCCAACAACAGGTTGAACTAATAACTGTGAAGCAGATGTTGAAGTTATAAGCAACGAAGAAGTGACAAGGTACTCCAAAAGTCTACAATAGCTTCGCAATGTCTCTAACAACCAAGAAGCATGTTCTATCTTGTCAGTTTCATTCTCTTTTTCATTTTCAGTTTCCATTCCTGGTTGTGACATAAGTGGTACAGTCCAAAGTAGTTGACCTGTTGCTTCAAAAGTAGTCAAAATGTTTTGAATTGTACCATGGGAATAGAAGTAATTGACTATTGCCGTATTACACATGCGCCTCCGATTGTCATAGATAATCGATGCAATGTCATCCACAACCTTTCCCAAGTACCGACATTTTGTAGAAAGTGATAACTCAAACTCTGAAATAATAGAGTTCTCATCCACATCAAGACTCTCGTTAAAAACTTTTGCAAGAGAAACAACCACACTCTTTGCTGCTGGACTAAGTGATCCTGTATCATCTCGACGACGATTGGGAACTACCAATACCTTAACCAGATTCACATAGAAAGATCGAATAGCAGAAGCAACCTTTGTCATAGTTTCAAACTCGATAAAGTCAGGTGATTTCCTTTTAGACTCCTGGGATTGTGATGTTTCAGCTGCATTTACAGGGCCTCCCATATCAACATCGGATGCATCCGCATGTCGTCCAAGTCGACCAAGACGCATTCTTGAAAGCCCTTCAACAGCATGGTCCCTCCGAATATGACGATGCAGACCTTCTCCTGTTTGTATGACGGAAAGATATTCAGGTTCCATGCCCCAGTGAGATGAATGCCCGTTCCTCATGGACACTGGATTGACATATCTAACAACTGAAACGGTACTATTATCGCTGGTTACTTCTGAAGTTGATCCATTTCCTGTCGAATTTACACCTGTAGGTCCCTGTTCAGCCTCCTTCTTTGCATCTACTCTCGAATCATTGACAAGAGATATCTGCCAAAGCACCTCTTTATATACCTTTCCCACATCCTTCAAAATATCTGCATCCCCAGAGCCAAGTTCAGGCATCATTGTTGTTGTACTTTTGAGGAGATGTGTCGAGAAGGATAAAACCCCTTCAAGACTAGACAGGCATCTCAGAACCTTCATGCGCTCTGATTCCTCAAGATCGGTTAACTTTGTACCAACCAGAGAATCCATTAATTCAAGTGCAGGCTTCAGATGTTCTCTAAGAGCAGTGCAAACAGCCCTTGTAAGAGGAGATGAGTGCTGTGGTGAAAAGTTTTTGAAGGCAACAGCAATACTCTGGCCGCTTGCAAAGGATAATGGCAAAAGAGGCAAATCAAACAGTTGCAACACAGCTTCAATACCCTTTTTCTCAACAAACACCCCACATGTATCTGTATTGTGAAGAATGTTTTCCAAGAGGCGTGTGGCATTGCTTATACAATCTGGAAGAAATGATTCCACATTTGAATTGGAGGTCTCAGCAGATATATCAACTGCCTGCTCTGGAATTGCCCTTGAAGATTCCTCTATATCTGCTGAACTTATGCAATCTGGAAGAAATGATTCCAAATTTGAATTGGAGGTCTCAACAGATATATCAACTGCCTGCTCTGGAATTGCCCTTGAAGATTCCTCTACATCTGCTGAACTACCCATCCTCTCTTCTAAGTCAGTTTCCATGGGGACAGCAATAGAAGTGCTGGCAGAATCTTGGAACAAGGAAGAAACCTCAATGCCAGACCCAAAATTTGCAATGGTGTTTAGGATTTCAATCAATACATCCACTCCAGGCCCACGCAAAGAAGCGGCATGACGCATTAATTCATCCAAGGCAGTTGATAGGGATCCAGGAGTATCATTTGCCAAAGCCCGTAAGTAGATTTTTGATGTGAAAATTTTCACAAAACATTTCAAAGCACCTCGTTCAGTAATGGCTTGAAGACCAAGGTTATTGAGGCAGAGTGCATCCAGACACTGAGGTATACAAGATACTGCTTCTGCAGAAGGAAGAACACCAACCATGATAGCATCCAAAAAAGCATTAGGCAAACCAGCAGAATCAAGCACAGAATAGCATGTTGGATCTTTGTGAATAAGGTCACTCATCACTGTAGCTGCAAGTGAAAACACTCCTCCACCAAAGTCTTTTGCTCTCCTGAATATAGTACACAAGCAAAATGGCAATGCACTCTCTTCAGATCCATAAAGTCTAGCAGTATTCCCAGGAGCATATGTGCCAAGTGATATAGCCCGAAGCAGGGCTTTCATAAGAAGCCTTCTATGATAAGGAACCAATGTCTCAGGCTGGGCCATCTGGGTTGCGTCAGACCCACCAGCATCAATTTGAGGAGATTTGCCCTTATCATCTAATTGTGATTCTCCACTCTGTTTACATGCAGCCTCCTCTACACGGCAAACTTCAAGCTTTAAGCGTGCAATGGTACTATCCAACCCTCCCAAATCTCTAAATGAGATGGCAGCAGGATTACTGTAATCCATAAAAGCCTCAAGAACATGTACAGCTGCAGTTACCAAGTGTATATGCCGTGGATTCAAATTTTTCAAAAGAGGCAGCAAAGTTGGCATTAGTCCCACATCCCTCAATGCAGTGCAGCCTGAAGAAGAGGAGACTAAAACTGTTACCAGAGAGAGAAGTGCTTCTAGGAAAGAAATTGAACAATCAGATGTCCCACTGGAAATAGAACCTATTGCCTTTTGCATGAGGCTAGGTAAGATGCCCCGATGGCCCCCGGATGTAATGACATTTAGAACTGTTGTTTGACGAGACCTGTCCTGATACAAAGCAGCCAACGCTAGGATTGCCAAGATCCGAATATTTTCAGGAACTATATCGTCAAAGCGTACTAAAGATACAAGTTCATTTACAAACTCAGGCTCATTGGTGAAGAAGGTAGACAAATCATTTGCATCATTACTTGCTTGCACAAGCACTGTAAAGGCAAGAAGACGAATGCAAATATATTGTCGCCTAACATCCAGACATGTAAAAGATCTTGCAAAGCGTAGCCTCGTTAATAAAGAAAATCGAAGACCAGTAGGCACCTTATAGTCGGCTATGAAACGTTTCAAAAGCTGAATATCATTTTCAGGATGCAAATTCATGTCAGGTATATGAATAACTTGCAAACCTGCAGCTCTTGGCTTGTCTTCTCCAGTATCTCCTTTTTTACCAGATTCGTTTACATAAAATTCAAAATGAAGTGCAGCACCAAGCCGCTGTGCAGCAGGATCAGAGCCATTTTCAATAGAGCATGCCAACAGTCCAAGGCCTTCTTCTTTACCACCCCATCCTTGTGACAAGGCAAATAGTTTTGCATTGAGAGCAGCATCACGAATTGAACTTTTTCCCAATGGTTTCTTTACAAATGCAGCCAATGTCTGTAAGCTAGCAATCACCACATCTGCATCTGAGGAAGCAAGCAAAGTTGATAGATGCTGCTGCATACACAATATTAATGAGAAGTTGGCAACAAAGCATTATAAATCTTATAATTATACACCAAAAACTGCCACATGACAAGACAGTAACAAAGAAGCCATGGAAAATATGATAAATCATAAAAGAGTAACTAAGCATTACCAACATACATGAAAATTGAACAACAAAAAATTGCTCAGATACATAAAAAGTGAGTAAAAAGATTGAAATCCCAAAGTAAACCAATTAACTCAACAATGACTAAAGTCAAACAAAATTGAGAATGCATTAACTAAAAAGTAGAGCACAACATATCTGAAAATCAAAAACAGCGAACAATCAAATCAGTCATGGAAAAAGCATTGTCCCACTTTTCATACCATTTCAATCTTATGAATGTATTGACATAAAGGTCATTAAGTTAACGGAGAGGTTGTTTAGATCCCAGGCAAGATAGAGTGCTACTTTGGTGTGTGACCCATTGCATGCAGAAGACTTTTCCACTCTACACATTGATTGTTCAGACACTGAAACCACTCAAGACTTCAACATCATGACTAAGATCAGAAGCAAGCTAAGCTTTGCCAATCTGCCTACATCCCCCCGACATATGCCTTCTCCACTAAAATCCATGACTTTTGGTAAAACATAATGTGCAAGCATTGACAATAGCAAGGACTCAGGACTATTGAAGATGTAAGACCCAAAATGCACATGAGATTATTGTACAATGAATGAGGAGTAACATCTTAACTACAGGAATATCTTCAAAATTATTAGCAAAATAAAAGCTGTAAATTTGAAACAAAGAGAATTTTATCCAAACTTGAAAATGTCTACAACTCAACTAGACTGTAAATGTAACATTGCAACCTATACCATTCGAGAACAGGACATACGAACCAAGAACCTACACATTCAAAAAAATGAAGATTGGAAATGAACTCTTCGAACAATATACAGGATAAAATTACAGAATACTGATATTGCTAAAATATCTATGCCAGCTTTAGCAAGTACATGATATTGAAACCCCATCAACCCATATAGAAATACTCCATGTCAAGAATAATCTCAAACCTGCCCAAAAACTAAAATAAAACATATCCCATAGGATGCAACCCACAAAGACTTTGTACAAACTCATCAGAATAAAAATAAATAAAGAATATCTACACATTGAGGACCAATTGTCATGACAGCCTGTCACAATGTCAAAGGAAGGAATAGACTGATGCAAAGAGATAGTTACATCAGAAGATTATTATCAAAAGCAAACTATTATGCATCCAATACAGATATAAAAAATTGGACTTCACAGCATATGGGTGAAATTAGTAAATAAAAACAGGATTTGGATGTAGATATAAAAAATTGGACATACAGCATATGGATGAAATTAGTAAATAAAAACAAGATTTGGATGTAGACATACTTCATGCGAGCAGTAGAAGTGCTTATTGGTACAGTTCTCCAGGATAGTCCGAGACACCCTAAGGATCTGAAGCACAGCCTCTCTAGGAAAGGGAGCATCAGCCTCCTGGAAATCATCATCTAGCTGCAAATCTTTCCTCAATTTCACATGCTTTTCGAAATATGAATCAAAATGGTTAAAAAGATCGACCCAGTGATTAAAATCACCCTGCACAGACAACATACGCTATTAGTATTGCTTAAAGAAGGCAAATATTTGTGTCATGACATAACCTCCATTGCAGAAAGTACCACTCACCTTCTCATACTCCCACTTGAATGTTTTTAAAGGGAGTTCTATATTTTCAAAAGGAACACTGATAACATTGTTGATAAACGCTCTAACTTTTGGAGGCTGAAAAGACACAGCATGAAGTATGAGCATAATACAAAGTTCATGAATACCTCAGAAGAGAATTCAGTAATAGTACAAACAAAATCTAGAATTGACGAGTCCTGCATGTTAGAAATTAAAGTTCTGCATTAAAAATATTAAAAAACCAAATTGGCAGCCTTATTACAAGAAATAGTAGAAATAGAACAAGTAACTTCACATTCCCTTAACAAGAAAAAACATGCATTTGACCAAAAAAATGTGCATTAGATGATTAGAGCAACTTACATAATAAAATGTTCTGCAGCTATGTTAGATCGATGATGAACTATGTTAAAATGGTGATGAACTTTGTTAGAATGGTTATAGTTAACTCATGACTTACCACTATCAAATTTATTTGATAACAAGAAATAAATTTAAGCCCATCACAAGGATAAAATTAAGGAGTCATGAAAAGGCTTTAAAAGCAATCTGGCTTATAGTGAATAAATATGTCCCAGCTTGTATCAATGGCATTAGTTCAGCCAGTTATATTCCTCGACTTTCAAGGGGGAGATCCATGTTTGAATGACAAAGCAGAAGAGAGGATTTGGAAGGAGGGCAGGTTTCTAGGTAAGAATGACGAACAATTTCCAAGAGCATCCAAAAAATTGCCTAAAATCAAAAAAAGTCCTTCAAAGGAGATGGATCTTTCTTTTCCCGTTAACATGAATATCTATGGGGAAAGATGACAAGATATCTCAATATAAGACTGTTATGATAGATTCTAAGATTGGCTTGGTCCTATGAATAAACTTGGAGGATCAATTATTCGCGGATACTCACTACTTGACAACATGGATAATCGAGCTTAGAACCATAATAACAAGGTTCAAAAACCCACATTTGTCGAAGAGGCCTAAAAATTCCAAAAGTTCAACAGAAAAATCACATATTGTTAAGGAAATAAAGACACTGTACCTTAGCATTAAACTTAATATAAACAAATCAATATTGTATTATATACATAAACGAATATAAATATTCATAATAACATAGAGCTAAACCTTAGAATCATATTGAAAATTTCTTTCCTTAAAAAGGCTCTAGACTAGATAGGACTGACCCTGGTCTGATGCAGCAGGTCTGACAAAATTTTGTTACTATGCTTTTAGAATTAAACACATCCTAGGGGCAAACTCAAAATTTGAAACATTGCATGATCTGACCTAGACCATGACCACATCCAGTAGCCCAAAAAAAGGATGTCTAAAATGTTTTAAGAGATTGACAACCTGTCTTCTGGCATGCTTGCAAGTCCATGACCTCTCTCATCCTACTACATTTAATAAAAGCTTTCAAAAAAATATTCATGATACAATATCATTTTCATGTCAAAAGAGAATAGCAAATCTGTAAAATGTTTCCTTATAGCACTATACTTCAGTACTGGATCATCCATAGCAGCTTTGAATTTAAGGATAAGCTCAGTCATAAGCTCAAAAATGCATGAACATGAAAACCTAAAATTGATGAGATTTGAGCAGGATTTTAATTGAAAGATGTTAAAATGAAAAGCAAACCTTGCATTAGACCTGATCCAATTACTCAAAAATCATCAAGGGTGTTTGACATCCAATACTCTTTTAGCCTGGGTGTGCTAAGACTTGGGAACAGTGTGTTTCACGGAACACTTGTTGGTATTGTTGTTTTGCATAAACATAAAGAAAATCGTTCATAATAATATATTTTAAACTCTTAATATGATATGATGTTAAGTAATCATTGAAATCGATGTATATTACTATATTCTATAAACATATTGTTATTAAGCAGAAGACTTTTTGGAAGGTTTCTCAAATTAAACTTAGCTTGCACTCTCCAATGGTATTCTGATTTCCAACCATCCACAATGTGCTTATTACTATGCCAATGAGAACATTTTAAATAATTAAAATTATTTAATAATTGAGATGAAAAAAAAGAAAGTCCTTTTGTTCAAACTACTGAATATGCATTTTACTATAGAAATGATACATGCAAATGTGTTGATAAATCTAGAAACTTGCTCAGAATTTGGATACATCTTCAAGAAAAAAACATGTGGGAGACATTTTTGTGCTACAAAGAAGATATGCAGTACACATATTTGTGCTCAGAAAAGACATCCATTTAAGGAAAAGGACTTCCCTTCTGTATCCCAACAAAAAGTAAACTAAAAAAATAATTCTTTATCTATGACATAAGCTTGAATGGTGCATAGGACCTAGATTAATAGCAAATTCCCTATAACTGATGCTCACTGTCATGATCTCCTAGATGTGATCTTAAATAAAGTAGCCCCACTTCATGTCTAAGCGCATTTTAAATGTAAAGGTATAAATATTTTGGAGTTTCAAACCCCTTCGTGGCATTGGTACATGGCAGGTTATATTTTAAAAACAATGGAAGTAGCAAAGAAAAATGCTCTACCGTGCATTTGACCCATCAAAATTGGCATTGAATGCCAAAAGATACCCAAAACTTATGGACCCTAATTTCCCCTAGGAAAGCAATAGAAATACAATTGCAATGCCCCATCTTTTGAAATATTAAAGTGCTCATCAGAATTCTATATCGCAAGGGGTAATGATCTTTTAGACACAGTAACTATACTTTAAAAAGAAAAGAATCTATTATCAATTTATATTTCATCCTATAGGATTTGGGGCAAGTGGTGGGAAGCAAGAAATTTCGTAGTGGGAAGCAAGAAATTTCACACCATACACCAAGGTTCCAATCCCATAGGTACCTCAACCTTCAAGGAGGAGACCAAGTTTAAATTTTACCAAGAGATATATGTGTAATTGCCACAAATGATGTTGTAATACCCCTATGTGATCACAATGTAATACAGGTAAGGCCCTTATAACCAGCTTATTAGATATAACCCGAAACATCTTTACCTATTGACCAGTCGTGGTCCTACTACTTTTGGTTTTCTGTTATGTGTGTTAATCCGACTCCTCTATGGTATCTCTTTTGAAACTGTCCTAGAAATTACAAACATAAAAGTATAAACTACCCTCATTGATGATATTTCTTATACTATTTGAAACACAATAGGTAGAACCAAAACCATGAAGATTGATATTTACAGAGGGCTTCTAACTACTTCCAGCAAAACAACTGAAACCGCAAAAATCAAGTGACAGATGCTAAATAGAAAAAATATTCCAACCTGGAAACCTATGGTCTAATAGGATGCAAAGGAGTTGCAATGCTGATGACTTAGGTTCAAGCTTTCAGTTGGGCAATTAAAATCTAGTAGAATAGAACTTCTTTGGACATGGCTTCTAAGCCAAAATGTGTTCTAGACTTGACGAGGAGTTTGGCAATTACTGTTCAGCAAAGAATAAAATAATTCTAGCCAAAATGTGTTCTACACTTGACGACGAGTTTGACAATTACTGGTAAGCAAAGAAGAAAAAAAATTCTAGACGAGATTCATTTTACTGAATAACCCTAGTTCCACGCCCTTTTTACCAGCAAATTATCCTATTAGCGAAAAATAGGACTAAATTGCTTCAATGATGTATCCAAATTAAACAAATTTTACAACCAAAACCCTCAAAAGTCTAATGTGTTTAAAAAGAAAAAGGAACAGAACACAAAGTAAAGGAAATTCGAAATTCGAAACCCTTCCAAATTCATTTCTCTTAACTTAAAAGAGTTCCACTCAAACATCAATTACCATGGTCACAATTACTTACCGCCTCCATGCCCCTTCTCTTCTTCGTCTTCATGGTTAATTATTCGAGCGAAAAGAACCCTTCCGCGAAAAAAAACTTAGCACATATCACGCTAAGCGAAAAAATCCCTTGTTGTCTACGAACGTAGCCACAACCCCAGCCCTGCAAAGCAATTCCCAAATTTCAGCACTCTCTACCCTCATCAAAAACATAAAAATAAATAAAATAATCCCAAATTAATAGAACAAATCGACAAATCAATTATGAACAATCACAATTAAACAAATTTCAAAAAAGTAAACAAATAAATAATAAAGCATGCGCCTACGGATTTTGTCTTTAACTTCAGCTCTAAGTTTTCGCAAAACCCTAGTAAATTAATAGCTTTCTCCGGCCAAAATTGACGGACGAAATATTTTTTCTCCAGGCAGATCGAACCAAATTCTCTCCGATGGCCAAATTCCCGTAATTCTACAAAAGGTGGGAAAGAATTGCAGTCGCCGGGGGATTCTCACTACCAAATCTGTACAAAAGGTCACGAGTTCGAGGCTGACAAAGGAGCGATGGAAGGTCCGGTGCAGGGTTTCGATCTCGCTTCAGTATTCCCTTCCACCCTAAAAATTGCCTTTTTACAACGCGAGTAAATGAATCTATTCCACACCGGTGCTAAGAAAAACGTTAAATGCAAACCAATTGTAAAATTGCGGGAGAAATTTATTTTATATATAGGAAAAAGATGGTAGCTTTGTTAAATTAAAGTAAACCGAACGGAGAAAGTGAAAAGTTAACCTTTGGTTAATTAGTTAAAAGTAATTTTTGGTTCCACCGACTTAGGACGCTTCCAGTGGATTGGATGGTTAAACGAAGGCCCTAACGCCATTACTTTTTTTTTTTTTTTTTTTTTTAATTTCTAATAACATCGGTTAAATTGATTGAAGAGTCTGGCCTAGTTTGGGGATTTTTTTTTTTTTTAAATTTAAAAATATAGTTAAAGAAGAAGATAATAACAATAATAGTGTGTACCTGACTCTTCCTTTTTGTTCTTTTGGAGTCTAGAATTCCTTGTGAGCGGAATATATGTGTCCTTAACCTAACATTGTAGCTATTAAAAACATCTTTATTAATAAGATAAAAATTATCAAATTGTATTGGTTTAACTTACTAAGATTTAGATTTAAATATTATTAAATAATATATACATAATAATAAAGTTGTTAGAATAGTCATGATATAATATAAGGTTTATAAGGTTGTTTTAATCTTATAAAATCAATAAAGTTTTTTTTTAAAGTTGAAGAGTTGGGTCAGTTGGGGCCCACCGTCTCTATAAACTGAACTTGAACTTGGGTCTTTGTTGAAGAGCCCAATGCCTTTTGCCCTTTGACAAGGACAATAAAAAAAAAAGTTATCATATTATGAGTATTAATAATAATTTATAATTAATATTTTAAAAAATTATATATATATATTCTTTTGTGGATTTGGCTAATGTGAAAAACCTCTACAACCGACATTTAGGGTTGGACAGCTCCATCCCACCATGACCTCTCATAAGGAGGAGAGTTTAGTTTATCAAATGACCTCTCATAAGGAGGAGAGTTTAGTTTATCAATAGAGAATTTTAACACACATGTCGTGGTTTGAACTTTGGACCTTCCAAAGAAGAGCCAAAGCCCTAACCATTGCATTGTCTCCCATCCCATGATATATATATTTTGATATTATCAAATGACATTAGATCAATCGGTTAGATTCCTCAACATACATGGAGGAGACCTAAGTTTAAATCTTGTTAAGCAATATGTGATAATATTTAAGCTTTGTTGTAATACCACTATGTGGTGATGATGCAATATAATGGTACCCATTTCAATCTTATATAACCAATTGAAAAAAAAATGATATTATATTGTGGTATACAACTCTTTTCATATTATCTTTTTGAATTTAATTTTATATACGATCACAACCAAAAGGCCTACATAAGAGTAAATATCAATTAGAGAGCAAAAATGCTAATGGCCCAACTAAAGACCACCTCACACCAACTTAGATATGAAATAAGTAGATGAAAACGAATGTAACTTTTGTACAATAGGGCTAGTTGAGACATAGAAACATCTCACTTTAGAATGTAAAACATATAATGATATTCAAGCTAACTAGATTGATACTGTAGCAGTGGATTCATTGCAATTATTTATCATTAAAATCAATGGCAAAAGATCAATATTATATAAAGAAAATTGATTACGTTAAATTTTGGGATTAACAGTCATGGTTTTTTGTAAATTTCTTATCCCATAGGTCACTTTTGACCTCGTCAATGTTAAATCCTATTATATTTTATTATATTCTATCATTATATTGTGATATACAACTCTTAGTATTAAAATGTTTAAGCTTGAAAATTGTAGATGCCTAATTTTAAACATAGTTAACCTTCAAGTTTAGCATTCCTTTAATTAATCAGTCTTTTTATCAATCAAATTGAATCAAGCTTCCTAATGTCCAAATTTAGAGCATTTATTGCTCCAAAAATGATAATGTAGAGGCATGAGCGATAACATCAGCAGCGCTATCGTGAACTAATGGCACCTATGTAAAACTTTTCAAATATAACCTTTTCCTTCCCGTTTTTACCTCCAACTGTCATGAGACAAAAGTGCAAATGCAATAGCGTCAGCAATGCTATCACCTCCCAATGCTTTTGATTGTCATACACCAAAATAGATATTTTTTACTTGTTCTTTTTAAGCCCCTAACCATTAATGAACCAAATTCCCAAAACTTAATTTGCAACCCCTGTAGTAGATCTAAAATCCAAGACTTTCCATTCCCATGATCTTCCATTGATGACCTCTTGATCCTCTTTTCAAATTCAAATTCTTACCTTCTTCTATCATGTCATTTTTTATGCAATTCTTCCCCTCAGGAGCCATGGCTACCTATAAAACCAACACTTGGGGTGATCATTTCATTATTAAGATCTTTAGAATAACAAAACTTTGTCAAAATCTCTCTAGAATCATAGGCATTTTAGCATTTTGCATTGCAAGTTTATGTCCAAATCTTAGCATAACCTTGTGAAAGTCACCTTTACAAGCATTCAAGCTCTTGTTCCTTGCAAGCTATCTCCAAAAATTCTCATAAGCATCTAAGCATCAGGTCTCAAAGCTCTCTCCAAGCAATCATCAAGCATCAAGCCTTCAAGCTTAGGCATTCAAGTGCCATCAATAAGCAAGCTAGCAAACCTTCAACGAGCTTTCAATAAAGGAAAAAACAACCTTGTGCCTTGCGTTGTGCTCTTTTCCCTTATTTTGCTTATTGGCTCTTCCTTGTCCTTGTAGTTTTAGGCTTTTATTTCATTACATTTAGAACTAGTTGTACATCTTGCATTGGCATATAGCTAATCTTGCATTTTAGACATTTAATCTTAATATTTAATTAATTAAATTATTAGCCATTATTAC
This sequence comes from Wollemia nobilis, assembly GCA_028583015.1. Taxonomy (NCBI): domain Eukaryota; kingdom Viridiplantae; phylum Streptophyta; class Pinopsida; order Araucariales; family Araucariaceae; genus Wollemia; species Wollemia nobilis. The sequence continues at coordinate 3,791,365 of JAQPPZ010017058.1, forward strand.
ATTATTTGATGTTATGTAATTATTAGGGGATGAATGATGATTTCACCTCATATGAGATTGGATAGTCACATTTCCATGAGTATGAAAGAAGATGAAAAGATAAAGTAGAAGGTGAAACACCAAGAGGTGAAACACCGAAGAGTCTCTTGAAACAAAGAGACACATTGATGCATAAATATGTAAGGTATATGTAAGATTTATGATAGCAAAAATATTTGGTAGAAATTTGAAATACATTGTTGTGTTTAAAATACTAATTTGTTCTCCCAATTTTTGAAAATATTGTTTGCTCCCCGTTATTTTTCAACATCTGGTATCAGAGCTAGTAGAGAGTTTGTGAGAATTCTAAGGTCAGTAGAGAACTTGTGAGGATTTTGAGAAGGAACAATTGCCAACATTCAATAACATGCCCTATAAATATATTGATTTTAAACCTTGCAAGGAAGAATGTGTTTGATTGAGATAGGAAGTCAAGTGTCGCCCGAGACATTATAGAAGAGCTTGTAGAATAAATGTTTGAAAGATTTTAAGGACCAAAATATAGTCTATAACCTGATTTCTACGAATATAATATGTTGCATGTTGCAACCATTTTTTAAGAAAAGGTAGAATGTGAAATTAGAAATATTTTATATGGGAACTATTAATAGAAACAACTTTTGTAATGCCTACTCAAAAGAATATGGAATCTTAATGCCCAAGTGTCACATGGAAGTGGTGAAAGTTTTCTATTAAGACGGAAAGATAGCATTGTGGTTGACAATCAACATCTAGAAAGGATATTAATTTGAGTTTATGCATGAAGTATGAGATTTGAAGAATATTAAAATTGATCTACTTTTTACTTTTTTATTTAGTGTAATTAAAATCGTAAATATTGAACCTAGGTGTTGTAGGTGAGTTGGAGAGGAGAGGACAATCCTCCAAGGGAGGTCCTAGGTTTGAATTTCCACCCTACCAAAAAGTTCAATGGGTACCCAAAATCCAATTGATAATGTTGGTGCGATCAGGGTCGGGCGTGACTCCCGGGTGACTTTGATGGTGTAGAACCCCTTGATCGTGGTCTCTCAGACCAAGGTGGCCCCGCAAGGGGTTTTTCGCTTAAAAAAAAATCGTAAATATTGATGTGTTTATGTGTTTTTATTTTATGACATCCAAGCTCCAAAATATGGGTAACGACAATATTATATTGCCTAAAGTAGAGATAATGAATAGGTGACACGTGGCCAAGATTAGGTGATCATGTGGAAATACAATAGTGCTAAGCTTTCTTGCTCAATTGTCATTGAAATTTTCAAAGTATTCCTTTTTTTTTCCTCTTATAAAGTTTTGAATTGCATAAGGGAAGAGTTCTTTTATTTTAATTTTTTTCCAAAAATAGGGTTTTCAAAGGGTTGCCCTTTTCCTTTTACATCAACTTAGTCATATTAAGCTATTTAGCGTCATCAAGATTTGAACCTTGGTGTGGTATATGTCAACTATTTGTCCCAACCGTTGAATCAAGGACCCATTGACATTACATAAGGGAAGAGTTAATTTTTTTAAGAAAAGTGGTTGCAGGTACAATTTTCATAGTAGACAATTTTCTTAAAGAAAATTGAAAGTTTATTTGAAAAGTTGAAAGAAAAGAGTGAAAGGTAATTTTTTTTGAAAATTTTGAAAAAACTTGTATTAAAACAAAGATCAATTACAATATGGGAAGAGACTCTTCCCAGCCGAAATCATAGAGAACACAAGCTTACAATAGTAGAAGAAGATTTGCAATGGAGCCAAATCTCCTGAACCATTAACTAGCTAGCAGGGGGGTCGGCATGGACAGTTGATGCAGCTTGTCACGAGATCTCGACACTATTCTTCTCCTTAGGCCGCGAACATGCAACATGTCACGATATCGCAACACCTTTCCCCTTTGGCCGCGAAAAAGCAACATGTCACGATATCGCGACATTTTCCTCCTTTGGCCGCGAAAATTCAACAAGTTGCGATATCGCGACATTTTCCTCCTTTGGGCACGAAAGTGCAACATGTCGCGATATTGCGACACTTTTTCTCTCTCGGCCACGATGAAGCAAAATGTCGTGATATCGCGACACATTTTCTCCTTTGGCCGCAAGAATGCAACATGTCGTGATATCGCGACACCATTTCTCCTTTGGTCGCGAAAATGCAAAATGTCACGATATCGCGACACCTTTTCTCCTTTGGCTGCGAAAATGCAACATGTCGCGATATCGCGACACCTTTTGATATCGCGACACCTTTTCTCCCTTGGCCGCAAAAATGCAACATGTCGCGATATCGCGACACCTTTTCTCCCTTGGCCGCGAAAATGCAACATGTCGCGATATCGCGACACCTTTTCTCCCTTGGCCGCGAAAATGCAACATGTCGCGATATCGCGACACCTTTCCTCCCTTGGCCGCGAAAATGCAACATGTCGCGATATCGCGACACCTTTCCTCCCTTGGCCGCGAAAATGCAACATGTCGCGATATCGCGACACCTTTCCTCCCTTGGCCGCGACGAAGCAACATGTCGCGATATCGCGACAACTTTCCACCCCTGGCCGCGACGAAGCAACATGTCGCGATATCGCGACAACTTTCCACCCCTGGCCGCGACGAAGCAACATGTCGCGATATCGCGACAACTTTCCACCCTTGGCCGCGACAAAGCAACATGTCGCAATATCACGACAACTTTCCTCCCTTGGCCGCGACAAAGCGACATGTCGCGATATCGCGACAACTTTTTGCCCTTGACCGCGACGGCGCAACATGTCACGATATCGCGATAACTTTCCTCCAGTGACCGCGACGGTGCAACATGTCGCGATATCGCGACAACTTTCCTCCAGTGACCGCGATGGCGCAACATGTCGCGATATTGCGACAACTTTCCTCCAGTGACTGCGACGGCGCAACATGTCGCGATATCGCGACAACTTTCCTCCCTTGGCCGCAACGAAGCGACATGTCACGATATCACGAAAACTTTTCGCCCTTGACCGCGACGGTGCAACATGTCGCGATATCGCGACAACTTTCCTCCAGTGACCGCGACGGTGCAACATGTCGCGATATCGCGACAACTTTCCTCCAGTGACCGCGACGGTGCAACATGTCGCGATATCGCGACAACTTTCCTCCAGTGACCACGACGGCGCAACATGTCGCTATATCGCGACAACTTTCCTCCCTTTGCTTTTTCTTTGATCATTGGCTCAAGGACCTGAGTGAAAGGTAATTTAATCGTACAGTTTATTTAAAAAAAAAAGACTATAGTGTATATTTTTATAAGTTGCATTTATGGAGTAAAGAGGTGCATCTTTTTGAGTGGGCTATATTTAGAAAAATAATTTTTGTAAAAAGGTGCATTCTTAGTAGTGATCGACTCCTTAATTTTTCAAACAAATTCTTACATCAAAAACAAAATTTTGTAAACACAAAATTCAAAACATGTGCTTTCCACAATCACATCATTTAATATAAATGACACCTCTGGCTTGTATTTATTGATTAATTTATTGCATAAAGCTATTGTGTCTAAAGCCTAATATAGTTGCCATAACGATGTATTGACCCTATAAATCATCATGGAGGTATAAGGACACATTTTTGTGATATTTTATTTCACTCTATATCCCATTCATTACTATCATTGGATATAAGTCCTAAAATTGAGAATATCCAAGTATATAGGGAAGTTACGCCCATGTATAAGGATTTTTCTTTAAGCAAATGTAATTGATAGGATAGATGCTTTACAGTAATACCTTGGTACCATGTATTGATATCTTTCACTTGCCTTAAAATCTCTTTCATGTGTGATTGTATATATCAAGAGGAGTAGTTTATTCCATGTACCAATTGGATATAGGAAGAGCAAGTATATTGAAAGGTTCGATATATAGGACTAGTTGTATATAGAAAAAGGACCATTTTGGGAGATATAAGGAAGCTTTTCCATGTCTACATCAAAAATCTCTCATCGAATCTTGATTGCTTAAGGGTCCAAATTTTGCACCATGGAAAACAAAAATAAGGACAATACTGGTGGTTGAAAGACTCTAGGACATAGTCACTAGTGATGAAACTTTACCTAAGGAGACAAAAGCTAAGCAAAAGTATCATAAAAAGAGATGCAAAGGCATTTGTGCTCATCACTTTTAGAGTGGCAGATAAAATACAACCACATATAAGTGAAGCAAAAACATCAAAAGATGCATGTAATAGATTTTGCACTATATTTAAAGGAAGGAATGAAACCACAATCCTTCATATTTAGTCACAACTTCATACATTAAGGGTCCAATATGGTGAGAGTATCGAACATTTCCTTCAAATAATTGTTGACTTAAAGGTAAAGTTGAACACCATGGGAGAAAAGGTGGATGACAAGCTCTTAGTCTCAATTGTACTTAGAGCTCTCTCTAAATCATTTAGAACATTGGTGATATCTCTCCAAGCATCAAACAAAAGGGTGTCATTTGAAGAATTGGTAAACATCCTTCAACAATATGAAGTAGAAAATTAGTTAAGAGATTAGTTGTCCAACAATGCCCTTATTTCCACAAATAAATCACAAAAGGGTTCAAAGGATCCTTCCACTTTATTTTCACCACAAAAGCAACCTTAATGGAAGAGGAGGTATTGTCATATTTATGAAAAAGAAGGACAAGAAAATCTTAATAGGGCAACAACAACAAGGGGATATTGTTTAGAAGGAACTAGATCCAGATTATGAAAATGAGTGTGAAATAGCACATAAGGTCCTTATGGACAAGGTAGTGTCAACCAAAAAATAAAATAGATAGTAAACAAGCCAAGAAACAAGGTGAAATTCAAAAATATGAGTCATAAAAAACTAGTGAAGGTGGAGAATTTCAAAACTTAGGTCTTGTTTATAGTCAATAAACAAAAAAGTTGAAGGATACTTTGAAAATGGCGTGACAATATCTATTGATGCAATAAGAAGAATAAGCATGAAACTATTCATTCTTGACATCCTCGAGGTGCAATGTAGAAAATAAATAGAAATAATTGAAAAGTTGAAGGATAAGCCCATGAAGGCAAGTGTTTGTTGTGACATAAGTGACCTTATTTAAAGGATAAATTTTGCTTGTGATACAAGTTATTTGAAGTCTACAGTGAAAAATGTGTTGTGATACAAGTGATCTCGTACAAGGGATAAATATAGTCTGTGATACCAATGATTTAAAGATTGTAGGTAAGAATAAATTTTATGTAGAAGATGATTGTATTAGCCATGACAAAGGCCATATTATCATAATTAAAAGTGATAGTTCAAATTGTGTTGAAGATCACAATGATGATGATGTATGGTATTTGAATGTTGTTGGTAATAGTGATAGAGACCATAGTAGACATAAGGAAATTGGGTGTTTTGAAAATCATACCAAAGGAATTGGTTCAAAAATAAGGAGAGAAATGGGATATAATGGTATAAGCTTGGGAAGATATGAACAAGGTATGAAAATACCCATAATACCAAATATAAGACCATTGAATAACTGCCTTGGATATGAAGGACAATCACGAAGTAGTAACACTTAGTTTGTGAAAATAAAAACATATGCAGAAGTTCATAAGATGAGTTATTGTTGTCATTATGGAAGATACATACATGTGATAACTAGGTGTTGGAACCTACATCCTTATGAGATTTGTGGAGGTAATAATCACTCTTAAAGAAAGTTTTGGCACAAAGATAAAGTGATAAACAAAATATATATGAATTATGGATGGATGAATATGTTAGAATGGGATAAAGCAAAAGAATTTTTGAATGGTTTCTACAAAATAAGATCAATTTTTGTGGTTGAGAAATATCATAACGTAAGTTTTTCCATGGAGTAATATAATACTCAAAAACTTGATCTATGATCCAAGCTATGGTTAGAAGCCTACAGTGATAGAACATGCAGTGAAATGTTATAGATATGTGGTAATTTTCCATAGGTAATGACCTAAAGGTATATCTAGAGGCTAACCTAGAGGTGATGATGACCTAGAGGTAACCTAGAGGTAAAGACCCAAAAGTGACCTAGAGGTAAAAACCTAGAGGCAAACACACCCAATGGAGTTTATCTAGAGCCAATAAAGCCAAAGCCAAAGCCACAATGAGAGTCAAATATAACGTCAGAGCCAAAGTTACAACAAGATCCTGATCCAAATCTAGAGTGCAATTCTAGTTTACTAACCCTAAGAAATTATGGGGTAATATCTTTATACTAAATAATGTAATAAGGGGGTGTTAACCATTATTACATTATTTAATATTATGTATTTATTATGGGATTTATGATTTCACATCAAATGAGGTTGGATAACCACATTTCCTTGAGTATGAAAGAAGATGAAAAGACAAAGTAGAAGGTAAAACACCGAAGAATCTCTTAAAACAAAGAGACACATTGATGCATCAATATGTAAGGTATATGCAAGATTGATGCTAGCAAAAAGATGAAATACATTGTTGTGTTTAAAATATTATTTTGTTCTCCCATATTTGGAAAATATTGTTTGCTCCTTGTTGTTTTTTAACATCTGGTACCAAAACCAATAAAAATTTTGTGAGGATTTTGAGAAGGGACAATTGTCACTGTCTCATGACATACCCTATAAGCATGTTGAGTTTAAACCTTGTAAGGAAGAATGTGCGAGGAATGTGTTTGACTGAAACAATAAGTTGAGTGTTGCCCGAGATATCATAGAAGAGGTTGTAGAAGAAATATTTGAAGGATTTTAAGGACCAAAATACAATATGTCTCTTGGTTTCTATGAATAGAAGACGTTGCATAATGCAATTATTTTTTAAGAAAAGGTAAAATGTGAAAATAGAAATATTCTGGATGGGAACTATTTACAGAAGCAACTTTTGTAATGTTTGCTCAAAAAAATACAATGGAGTCTTAGTGCCCAAGTGCCATAAGGAAATGGTGAAATTTTTCTACTAAGACAAGAAGATAGCAATGTGGTTGACAATCAACGTCTAAAAAGGATATTAATTTGATTTTATGTTTGAAGTATAAGATTTGAAGAAAATTAAAATTGGCCTACATTTTTATTTAGTGTAATTAAAATCATAAATACGAATGTGTTTGTGTGTTTTTATTTTATGACATCCAAGCTCCACAATGTAGTTAACAACAAAATTATATTGCCTTAAGCAAAGGGAATGAATAGGTGACATGTGGCTAATATTAAGTGATTGGTGTGGAAATACAACAATGCTAAGCTTTCTCGCTTGTTTTTCATTGGAATTTGCAAGGTATTCCTTTGATTTTCCTCTTTTAAAGTTTTGAATAACATGAGGAAAGAGTTGGTTTTCAAAAGAAGAGTTAAAGTTTTTAAGAAAAGCGGTTGTAGGTTCAATTTTCATAGTAGACTATTTTCTTAAAAAGTTGATTTTTTTCAATGAGTTTACATAGGTTTTTATGAGGGTTCTTTGTCCCCTCATGCTAAGTGGGGTTTGAACCTTGGACTCTCAAAGAGAGGCCAAAGCCCTTACCACTTCAGTAAGCTTGTAGCTAGAAAGAAAGTTGTTTTTTAAGAAAGAAAGTTGAAAAGAAAAGAGTGAAATATATTTTATTCCTATAGTTTATTAAAATAAATAAATAGACTATAGTGAATAGTTTTATAAGGTGCATTTAGGGAGTAAAGAGGTGCATTTATGGAGTAAAGAGGTGCACCCATCTCAAGTGGATTGGTGTCGAAGCAAGGTTTTATCCGCGGGTGGTTTGCCTTCGGGCACCTCCTCGCTTTACTTCATTTATAGTATTTTAGCTAGTTTCATGTTTATGCATTTATCAAGTTTTTTAGTGCATTTAGATTCATTTCAGCTATAGTTAGATTTATCTTTTATTTTTCATACACAGGTGCTACTGATTCTTTGTTTGTTTCTTTGAACACAGATTTTAGGTCTATTGAAGGAGCAGCGAGGAATCGACCTTTATCAACGCAAGCGACGACAACGTTTTGGTTCGCCCATCTTACATGTGGGCACGCGGAAGAAGGAATTCAGAGACAAGTTGTAGAGAACAATATCTAACGCTCCTATCCCCTAAAAAGGAAGGAGACGTATTGTAACACGAATTGAAAAGAATATCAATAAAAAAAGGGCTACATTTCATATTATTTTTATATCTTGTGTTCATTCATTTGTGTTCCTTTTAATACGATTTCGTTTAGTCTTTCCTTTTTGTTTCTGAAATCTCGTGTTTTCAATGGCGATCACGGTGGGACCTCTGTCCTCTATTTTTTTAGGTTAATTTACTGATCTAAAATTGTTTGTTTTTACAGGTACCTATTTTTTTAACCTCGGACTGTTATTCGTCTCTGCACGTGACGATTACATAATTGGTACTCGTCTCACCCCGAGACGAATAAACTATTCGTTCCACCCCGGGACGATTACGGTCTGTTATTCGCTCCACCCAGGGACGATTATAATTTTATGCAATTTTCAGAGCAAATTAGAGACATCCTGTTAGGCAGAGAAGAGGTAGGGGTTTTTACAGCTTCTGTCAAATTTATGTTTTTCTGTTTTCTTGGTTTTCAGTTTGTATGGCTTAGGGAAAGATTTCTTTTCGTTTGCTTGTTTCAATTTTGCACAATTAAAACGAACCCCACACATCACGAGGCATTTTAAACCAAGGCGTTGGTCGTAAAACCCCAACCCTTGAACAAGACCAAAGTTGGATTCCATTATCACTTTGGCTTGATATATTGCATCCATTACCTCGATCGCGACTGTTGTTAGACGTAAATCCTGACGAAAGTTGACCGAGTGTAGCTTGGGGTGATTCCCAGCACGCGAGGATAAGTCTTCTATGGTAGGTTTCATAAACAGAGCGATTCCCATTTCGTACCGCCTATGTTCCACGTATCATCTGCTCTCACGTACCTATAGTCTCCCTCACGTAAGGGCGGGTATATAGAGAGGTTGGTATATCGGTCCGACAATGGTATATTGAAGGGGCGACCATATTGGGAGTCATAAGAGCCTTCATACTTGCATTTAAACGTTTCACAAAAATCTTCAAAAAAAAAACAAACAACAAAAACACACTAAACCAGATTTAGGGCACACTATTAATCTTTAAAAGAGATAATCATTGCTTGTGAGTGTGTATGCTATTTTCTGTTTAGACCAAAAACATCATAAAAAGAAAATCACAAAAAGAACTTTTGCATTTTTTAGAGAGACATTGTCATGGTGTTCACTCGCAACCAAGCCCAATCACGGGCGGATGCTACGAAGAATTTCCGAGGAGGCACGAGTCACCTCCATTATAGTCCTCAGGATTTGGTCATACCACCTTGGCGACCTAACACACAAGGTAGTCCCCTCCACACCTTAACGAAAAGGGACTATAGGGGCACCTCTTCTAGGGGCACTCCTGTTCAGCATAACACCCAACACGCATCCTCCCATGAGGGGTACATCCGTAGGAGAGCTCCCTTAGATGCTCGCTATGAGTGGTCACCACGCAATGAAGCACTAGGTCAACATAGGGTTCGACGGGAGGAACCACATGATTACACTATCCCTCCTTCACCCCCTCTAGTTGTCGGGACTACAAGGACAAATCCAGAGCACAAGGCTCCTTGGGCGGGGCGAGCCAACTCTTCCCGTTCCTCTTTCACTTACAAAAGAGAGCACGAGGAAAACCCTTACCTTCCTCAAGAAAAATATACATCGCAGGAGCAACACGCCTCCGCAATTGCTAGCTTTCAGGATTACCTATTGAGGCCAAAGCCTCAGGGGAATGCCGCTACCCCCAACAGAGGGAGGCGACCTATAGAGATCTCGGATCACCATGACCGAGATAGATATCTAGGAGAGGCATCTAGGCCTTCTAGACATGAGACGACAGGATCAACTATCTTAGAATCTGCCAAGCATATTGCATGTCGGATGCAACTCACAATACTTGAGCTGGAACAACAACAGTTAGAGCAATAATATCTTTTAAATCAAGAGTGCCTTCAGCGCCAGGAGGATGAGTTGTTACAACACACTATGCAGGCGAAGACTCCAACCCCTCGCATGCATAAGAAAAAACATTATGAGAAACACAACTAGGTGCAAGACAGGTCTCTACGACCTTATCAAACGTTGCCCTCGATGCCTCCTAGACTTGAGCGGGAGGCCAATCCTAAGACCAATGACGGGTGCCTTCTTCAGGCGCCCACCCGGGTTCATGGACCACCCCCAAAAATTCTTCAAGAAGCCTTTGAGGAACCTGATCTAGAAAAAGAGTGGACCAAAACGAAATACCAAAGCATGGGGGGTGCTATTCAGTCATCCCTCTCAAGGCATCAAGTTTCCCACAACTTGCAACGGGAACAAATCAAACAGGAGGAGCTCAAATCCCTCGATACAAGCAATGCACTCGCCCAAGCACTTAGAGTCGGTAGAGACCAAGATTTTGGGGCCACAAAAGCCCAACTCACGTGAAACTCCTCTCAAAGAGGATCAACCCCTGGTTGTAGAGCTACATGATGATGAGGTCTTCCATATCTTAGAATCACCAGATTCTGATAAGCCTGACTCTCTCGCCAAAGACGAGTCAGCATATGCAATAGTGCTATGGGACCCGTTCGAGTCTGACATCACTAATTCACAGGTGGTCCCCATGGATGAGCATCATAAAATTCTCCTAACATTACTCCCTTTGGAGGCTCCCATCGAGCCTGTGCCATTGCCAAAAAATTAGGTCCCCCTGCAAAGCACGGAACAACCCCATCGGGACCATGTCAATCTGCTCGAGCCGGACGAGCCTAACATGTCGCAGACAATTTTGGGGGCCAACGAGGGCCTTTGGATCACCGATAATGATTACAAAGATGAAACTGAGATGGAATATCTCAATCATGCGCGATGGCACAATCACCCTGTAACCCATGACGAACTAATGGCCCAACTAGGCATAAGACTAGGGCATGAGTGGCGCATAGACCCGACCCACTGGTATCACATGTTAATTCCGCTCCTTTGGGAAGATCGCGAGCCACTTCCACCCAGAGATATCATAGCACCATCAGTGTCGAAGGCAGACCTTGCCCTCCTATCCGTGCATAAGGCCGATCCATTCGTGCCAATTCCTACAGAGCCAGATCCGGTGCACACAGATCATCAAGCTGGGGGTACCTCTATTCCCTGAAGAGCCAGTGGGTTACACCAAATGCTCCAAAGGTGTCCATAAACCCTTTGGTCAAACCAAACGCTCCAAAGGTGTCCATAAACCCTTTGGTCAAACCAAACGCTCCAAAGATGTCCATAAACCCTTTGGTCAAACCAAAAGCTCCAAGGATTATCGCAATCTCTTGGTCATCCCAAAAGCTCCAAGGATTATCGCAATCTCTTGGTCATCCCAAAAGCTCCAAGGATTATCGCAATCACTTGGTCACCCCAAAAGCTCCAAGGATTATCGCAATCGCTTGGTCACCCCAAAAGGCTCCAAGGATTATCGCAATCGCTTGGTCATCCCAAAAAGCTCCAAGGATTATCGCAATCGCTTGGTCATCCCAAAAAGCTCCAAGGATTATCGCAATCGCTTGGTCATACCAAAAGCTCCAAGGATTATCGCAATCTCTTGGTCATACCAAAAGCTCCAAGGATTATCGCAATCTCTTGGTCATCCCAAAAGCTCCAAGGATTATCGCAATCACTTGGTCATACCAAAAGCTCCAAGGATTATCGCAATCGCTTGGTCATCACAAAAAGCTCCAAGGATTATCGCAATCTCTTGGTCAACCCCAAAAGCTCCAAGGATTATCGCAATCTCTTGGTCATCCCAAAAAGCTCCAAGGATTATCGCAATCTCTTGGTCAACCCTAACAGCTCCAAGGATTCTCATAATCGCTTGGTCAGCCCTCAATGCCCCAAAGGTATTTATAAACCCTTTGGTCAACACCAAACGCTCCAAGCGTTATCATAATTGCTTGGTCAAAATACATATTCAAAAATCAACAAAAACAACACAAAAATCAAAATCACAAAAACAATTGCATTTCAATTTCATGCATACTCATAAAAAAAAATCAAAATCACAAAAACAATTGCATTTCAATTCCATGCATTCTCAAAAAAAAATCAATCATCACAAAAACAATTGCATTTCAATTTCATGCATTCTCATAAACATCAAAATCACAAAAACAATTGCATTCCAATTCCATGCATTCTCATAAAAATCAAAATACAAAAATATAGGTTGCATTAAGCATTGCATCCATACATTGCATACTTCGATAGGTCATACAAGTCACAAGCACCATAGACAGTCATTATTTGGCAATTCCATCATTTCCACATCAACTCCATTTTCATACACGCATACATCCAGCATATCACCCTTTTATTTTAGCATCGTCAGTTGTCGCCTAATGTATATAGGGTTTTCGTCCTTCAGATGTCTTTAAATTTCTAGCCAAAACTGTACAGAGTTAAACAGATTTTACATGGGAAAGTTTTACTTGGACCACGCCTTGTTACGTAGCATCCCAACACAAATTAACACACATAAAATAATTCCTAAGTTGTGTGAATGAAAGATGAAACCTGCATCGTAATCCCGATCACCATAAGCGAAACGGCTATCTTGCTTATCCCCCTGTGCGAATGACCCTAGGAATGCTGAGAGTTGGCAAAAGGACAAGCATCCTCCCTACCCAATTCCCCATGAATCCCAAGTTCTCAAAAGTTGCAAAACATCAAAAATTTGCAAAACGTCAAAACATTCAAAATTGACATCCTACAGTGCACACATCAAAAGGCACGTACAATAGTGATTCTCGTCACTCCCTATCCCTTGCTCAAAAAAAAAAAAAAAAAAACATCAATAAAACAAAAATAAACAGTGATCTTATCACTATAAAGAGCAAGTATCCCAATACAATTGAAGAAAAGCAGGGAGTCGAACTTGAATCCCTGGAATTCTTAGCATTTCGACGAGTCATGAGGCAAGCTTCGATCTCGGTTTGGTTGATAGCCTATCGATCCATCGATAGTAAACCTCCCGCATGACGATATATCTGTCACATTAACTTGTGTCTAGATCAATGTTTGCATGTGGATGAGCTAGCTTATGGTATCCTAGATAGCATCGCAGATTAATCTAACCAAACACAATCAAGGAGTTAGTGGAGCTAATTAGGTGATCCTCGATACAAGTTCGGTTGAAAGCCCATATGGCACTGGCGGTATCCTGATGAATAACACATAAACGAACTCAATTGCACACACAGGGATGTGAAATAACTTGGTTAAATTCAAGTCGAATTTATACCTTGTTCAAAAGTCTTGCAAGATAAATGTACAGTCTTGGCTAGTTAGTTAAAATATCTGAATCTAAGAAAAGCTTAACTACATTTTAAAAACAACTGTCACATTTTATTCCGTACATCACCATCAAAATATATGCAAAATACAAAAACAAAGTTTTCACATGCAAAGTCATTTCACAAAGTCATCCCATTAGTATAGCAAGTCAGTCAAATCTTGTACAGTTTATGGTGCATCGACACATCATCAACACCTCATTTCATTCATTCCCTATCCATACATCATACAAATTAAAAACATCACATTCATAATCGCCTCTGCATACATCAAACACAAACAAACAAACACAACAAAACAACCAAAATATAAAAATGACAAATGCCAACAAAAACACTAAAAATTGCCGAACAAAAGTGCTCTTGCACTTAACCTCCTGGCATAAGAAAACTGATGTCGGGGTCTACCTTGTCGCTATCCTACTCCCCAAGAAGGCTACCATAGCCGGACCGCTCCACGGGAAGATGGATTTTTGCCAATGTTAACCCCAAATGGCATCCCAAAATGGGTTCACACCCACCAAAAACAGGTCAGAATGTTTGGAAACTGCTTTCGCATTAAACGAAAAACATCTGAAGGCACCCTCACTTAAGTCATCTTGGGTCAAGCGACTCGTCGCTTTTCTCATGTCAGTCATTCCTTCATCGATTCGTCGCTTGAGGGGGTAGTCACACTTAAGTCACCAATCAACAACAATACACCCAATCACGACAATAGCATGCATTCAAAGAATCATTGACAAAGACAATCACGCTCCTGCTTGGGGCAGCAAACAAGCAATTATCACAAACTGATTAAACACTTGGCATTCCCGAAGCATGAACACAAGGTTCCCCCATGGATAAAAGGTTGCACCCTTTGCCTATTCATGACTGATCAATGTCCAAGCTCAAGTCACACCTCACCAAAATAGGTTAATACTTGATTTAAATTCCTTAGCTCGTCAGAAGTAAGGATTCAAGAATGCATGCCCTTTCCATACTTGGGGCATCAAGAGTTGGTTAGGTTACTGAGAAACCCTAATCATTAGTGCTTTGGTTATCTATTTTTGCTCGACGCTGCGCCTTGCACAACGCTTCCCAAAAAGGGGCATCTGTAGACACCAAAACAACACCAATCCGATTATGTGACTACAAACACTGATCACATTAACACACACAGCCCCTAAGGCAGCCCTCAGAGGTTAAACAGTGGTTCTAACCACTCACACAACAATTTTGCAAGTCAAAAACCAATTTGGCACCTTTTAGACACTTTATTGCTCATTCGTCCCACCCAGGGACGAGTGCAAATTTTACTCGTCCTACCCAGGAACGAGTGCTGACTGATACTTGTCTCACCCAGGGACGATTATAAGCGCTCGCTTCGGGGTGGGACGATTGTCGAGTTTGATCGCCAAAAATTCAAATCTCGGCATATAACAACTCAGAACTGCCACTTAGCTCTTCCCTGCATGACATAGGAGTGCGAGTGAGTTCTTTTGACAACTCATATCTCGCCAATTGACTTTCCCTTCATTGCATGGGAATGAGAGTAAGCTTTTTAAGACAACTCAGATTTGCCACTTAGTTATCCCTTCATTGCATGGGAGTGCAAGTGAGCTTTTCTAAAACACACAAAGACATGCACAGAGGCAGTTAAGAAGCCCTTGATCAAGAAGAAGTCTTATCTTCACAAACAAAAGCATTCATGCAAAGAAACACTTTTGCATGTTAATTCAAAGAGACCCCTTGGGTCTATAAAATGGTGAGTTTCCTCACCCAAAGGAGATACCGAGCAGGAGCATTCTGAGCAACGAAGTGCTGTTAATTCACTTACTTGCGATTTGCACCCAAACCCCAATCTTTTGACCACAATATTCTATCAATTTGACGACAACACATCACATCAGGTTTCAGACCCATCTTAAGCGGATTGGTGTCGAAGCAAGGTTTTATCCGCGGGTGGTTTGCCTTCGGGCACCTCCCCGCTTTACTTCATTTATAGTATTTTAGCTAGTTTCATGTTTATGAATTTATCAAGTTTTTTAGTGCATTTAGATTCATTTCAGCTATAGTTAGATTTATCTTTTATTTTTCATACACAAGTGCTACTGATTCTTTGTTTGTTTCTTTGAACACAGATTTCAGGTCTATTGAAGGAGCAGTGAGGAATCGACCTTTATCAACGCAAGCGATGACAACGTTTTGGTTCGCCCATCTTACATGTGGGCACGCGGAAGAAGGAATTCAGAGACAAGTTGTAGAGAACAATATCTAACGCTCCTATCCCCTAAAAAGGAAGGAGACGTATTGTAACACGAATTGAAAAGAATATCAATAAAAAAAGGGCTACATTTCATATTGTTCTTATATCTTGTGTTCATTCATTTGTGTTCCTTCCTTTTAATACGATTTTGTTTAGTCTTTCCTTTTTGTTTTCGGAATCTCGTGTTTTCACCTATAAATTTTCATAGAGGTGTAAGGACACATTTTTGTGATATTTTGTTTCACTCTATTTTTATGCCATTCATTACTATCATTTGACATAAATCCTAAAATTGAGAACATCCAAATATATAGGGAAGTTATGCACATTTATGAGGATTTCTCTTTAAGCATAGATAATTAATAGGATAAATCCTTTTCAGTAATACCTTGGTACCATGTACCGATATCTTTCACTTACCTTAAGGTCTCTCTTACGTATGACTTTATATATCAAGAGAACTAGTTCCACATATCAATTGGTATATAGAAAAAGTAGGCATATCGAAAGGTTTGGTATATACGACTGGTTGTATATAGAAAAAGGGACCATTTTGGGAGATATAAGGAAGCTTCGTCATGTTTACATCAAAAAATATTTCTCACAAAATCTCAATTGCACAAGGGTCTAAATTTTGCACCATGGAAAACAAAAATGAGGACAATACTAGTGGTTGAAAAACTCTAGGACATAGTTACTGGTGATGAAACTTCACTTGAGGAGAAAAGAGCTAAGCAAAAATATCATAAAAGAGATGCAAGGGCACTTATGTTGATCACTTTTAGAGTGATAGATGAAATACAACAACATATAAGTGAAGAAGAAACATCAAAATATGCATGGGTTAGACTACACTATATTTGAAAGAAGGAATGAAGCCATAATCCCTCATCTTTAGTCACAACTTCATACATTAAGGGTCCAGGATGGTGAGAGTATCGAACAAATTCTTTGAAGAATTGTTGACTTAAAGGTAAAGTTGAACACCATGGGAGAAAAGGTGGATGACAAGATTTTAGTCTCAGTTATACTTAGATCTCTCTCTAAATCATTCAGAACATTGGTGACATCTCTCCAAGTATCAAACAAAGAGATGTCATTTGAAGAATTGGTAAAATACTCTAACAATATGAAGTAGAAAACTAGTTAAGAGATGAGTTGTCCAATAATGCCCTTATTTCCACAAAGAAAACACAAAAGGTTTCAAAGGATCCTTCCACTTTATTTTCATCACAAAAACAACCTCAATGAAGGATGAGGTATTGTCGTATTTATGAAAAAGAAGGACAGGGATAATTTCAACAAGGGCAACAACAACAAGGGTATATTATTCAGAAGGAACCAAAACCAAATTATGAAGATGAGTGTAAAATAACACATAAGATCCTCAAGGACAAGGAACTATCAAAACTAAGAAATAAAAGAGAGTAAACAAGCCAATAAACAAGGTGAAATTCAAAAGTACGAGTCATCAAAAACTAGTGAAGATGGAGAATTTTCAAAAATTAGGTCTTGTTTATAGTCAATACTCAAAAAAGTTGATGAAGGATACTTTGAAAATGATATGACAATATTTATAGGTGCAGTAAGAAGAATGTGCATGAAACTATTCATTATTGACATCCTTGAGGTGCAATGTAGAAAACAAATAGAAATAATTAAAAACTTGAAGGACAAGCCCATGAAGGCAAGTGTTTGTTGTGACACAAGTGACCTTCTTCAAAGGATAAATTTTACTTGTGATATAGGTTATTTGAAGTTTACAATAAAAAATGTGTGTTGTGATACAAGTGATCTCATACAAGTGATAGATATTGTCTGTGATACCAATGATTTAAAGATTTTAGGCAAGAATATAGTTTATGTAAAAGATGATTGTATTAGCCATGACAAATGCCATATTATCATAATTAAAAGTGATAGTTTAGATTGTGTTGAAGGTCAATATGATGATGATGTGTGGTATTTGAATGTTGTTGGTGATAGTGACAGAGACAATAGTGGAGATAAGGAAATTGGGTATTTTGAAAAGCATACCAAAGTAATTGGTTAAAAAATAATAAGAAAAATGGGATATAATGGTATAATTTTGGGAAGATATGGACAAGGAATGAAAACTTCCATAATGCCAAATATAAGGCCAATGAATAAAGGCCTTGGATATGAAGGAAAATCAAATAGTGACACTAAGTTTGTGAAAATATAAACATATACAGAAGTTCCTAGGATGGGTTGGAACTTGCATCCTTGTGAGATTTGTCGAGGTAATAATCACTCTTAAAGAAAGTGTTTGCACAAAGAGAAAATGACCAACAAAATATATATGAATCGTGGAATGGATGAATGTGTCAGAATGAGATAAAAAATGATAGTAAACAAGACAATAAACAAGGTGAAATTCAAAAGTAGAAGTCATAAAAAACTAGTGAAGGTGGAGAATTTTTAAAACTTAGGTCTTGTTTACAGTCAATACTCAAAAAAGTTGACAAAGGATACTTTAAAAATGGTGTGACAATATTTATGGGTGCAGTAAGAAGAATGTGCATGAAACTATTCATTCTTGACATCCTCAAGGTGCAATGTAGAAAATAAATAGAAATAATTAAAATTTTGAAGGATAAGCCCATGAAGGCAAGTGTTTGTTGTGACACAAGTGACCTTCTTCAAAGGATAAATTTTGCTTGTGATACAGGTTATTTGAATTCTATAGTGGAAAATGTGTGTTGTGATACAAGTGATCTCATACAAGGGATAAATATAGCCTATGATACCAATGATTTAAAGATTGTAGGTAGGAATAAATTTTATGTAGAATATGATTGTATTAGCTGTAAAAAAGGCCATATTATCATAAATAAAAGTGTTAGTTCAAATTGTGTTGAAGTTCACTATGATGGCGATGTGTAGTATTTGAATGTTGTTGGTGATAGTGATAGAGACCATAGTGGAGATGAGAAAATTGGGTGTTTTCAAAAGCATACCAAAGGATTTGGTTAAAAAATAATGAGAAAAATGGGATATAATGGTATAATTTTGGGAAGATATGGTCAAGGTATGAAAATACCTACAATTTCAAATATAAGGCCAATGAATTAAGGCCTTGGATATGAAGGACAATAAGTAGTGACACTAAGTTTGTGAAAATAAAAACATATACAAAAGTTCCTAGGATGAGTTGTAGTCATTATGGAAGATCCGAACATGTGACAACTAGGTGTTTGAACTTGCATCCTTGTGAGATTTGTCGAGGTAATAATCACTCTTAAAGAAAGTGTTGGCACAAAGAGAAAGTGACCAATAAAGTATATATGAATTGTGTATGTCTGAATGTGTCAGAATGAGATAAAAAGAGATAGTAAACAAGCCAAGAAACAAGGTGAAATTCAAAAGTATGAGTCATAAAAAACTAGTGAAGGTGGAGAATTTTCAAAACTTAGGTCTTGTTTATAGTCAATACTCAAAAAAAGTTGATGAAGGATACTTTGAAAATGGTGTGACAATCTTTATTGGTGTAGTATGAAGAATGTGCATGAAACTATTCATTCTTGACATCCTCAAGGTGTAATGTAGAAAACAAATAGAAATAATTGAAAATTTGAAGGATAAGCCCATGAAGGCAAGTGTTTGTTGTGACACAAGTGACCTTTTTCAAAGGATAAATTTTGCTCGTGATACAGGTTCTTTGGAGTCTATAGTGAAAAATATGTGTTGTGATACAAGTGATATCATACAAGGGATAAATACAGTATATGATACCAATGATTTAAGATTGTAGGTAAGAATAAAGTTTATGTAGAAGATGATTGTATTAGCCATGACAAATGCCATATTATCATAATTAAAAGTGATAGTTCAAATTGTGTTGAAGTTCACTATGATGACAATGTGTGGTATTTGAATGTTGTTCGTGATAGAGACCATAGTGGTGATAAGGAAATTGGGTGTTTTGAAAAGCATACCAAAGGATTTGGTTAAAAAATAATGAGAAAATTGGGATATAATGGTATAAGTTTGGGAAGATATGGACAAGGTATGAAAATTTCCATAATGTCAAATATAAGACCAATGAATAAAGGCCTTGGATATGAAGGACAATTAGGAAGTAGTGACACTAAGTTTGTGAAAATAAAAACATATGCAGAAGTTCCTAGGATGAGTTGTTGTAGTCACTATGGAAGATTTGGACATGTGATAGCTAGGTGTTGGAACTTGCATCCTTGTGAGATTTGTCGAGGTAATAATCACTCTTAAAGAAAGTGTTGGCACAAAGAGAAAGTGACCAATAAAGTATATATGAATTATGGATGGATGAATGTGTCAGAATGAGAAAAAGCAAAAGAAATGTTGAATGGTTTCTTCAAAAGAAGACCAAGTTTTGTGGTTGAGAAATATCATAATGTAATTTTTTCTATGGAGTAATGTAGTATTGGGAAACTTGATCTATGATTCAAGCTATGGTTAGAAGTTTGCAATGATAGAACATGTAGTGATATTATAGATGTGGTATTTTTCCATAGGAGATGATCTAAAGGCAGATCTAGAGGTTGACCCAAAGGCAACCCAGAGGTGATGATGATCTATAGGAAACCTAGAGGTAAGGACCAAAAGGTGATGATGACCCAAAGGTGACCTAAAGGTAAAGACCTAGAGGTGACCCAAAGGCAAGGACCCAAAGGTGACCTAGAGGTAATCACACCCAATGGAGTTTATCTACAACCAATAGGGTTATAACTAACAAAGCTAAAGCCAAATTTAGAGTCAGAGCCAAAACTAGAGTTAGAGCAAGAGCCCAAGCCAAATCTAGAGCACAATTCGAGTTTACTAACCCTAAGAAATTATGGAGGGTAATAATATGTATACCAAATAATATAATAAGGGGGGTGTTAGCCATTGTTTTTTTTTGCTTGATAATAAGAGGTTGTACTCAGGTCCCCCACCCTTGAAAAATTACATCTCTCTTATTTAGAGCTTGAGATTTTACAAATAGATACACTTCTCATCTCAATTGAGATGCTATAGCTAGAAACCTACATCATTTTACATAAAATTTCTAAATTCTTGATTTTCATTTTTTGGATATTTTCAAATTTTTGTATGAATACAATTACTCCAGAATTTAGCATCTTTCTGACATTTTCCTATGCCAAAACTTCACCTCTACTATTTATGCCTTACATCTTAGTAGAGTAATATTTCCAAAACATCACACTATCATAGTATACTTTACCAAATCTAAATTGCTAGTTTCCTTCCTTGTTGAAGTCATAGCCCTTCATTGCTCTTCCCATCATTCGAACCCTAGTTGGCAAATATTTGCAATTTCATTTTTCGCAACTTGAAAAATTGTCACTACCCTTGTTTTGAATGGTTGACTTCACAAGGTTGTATCTCCCTTAATATTGCTTAGATTTTTGCATATGACCACTCATTTTAAAGCTATTCAAATTCTGCACAAGTTGGTCCAAGAATTAGCTGAATTAGATAACTCTTCGTGAAGATATGGCTCCTAAAATATGAGATATTTTTCAAGAAAAAACCCTAATCCTTCACATTTTGCAATTTCATTTTTCGTGACTTGAAAATTTGTCACTGCCCTTGTTCCAAATGGTTGAATTCATGGGGTCATATCTCCCTCAATATTGCTTAGTTTTTTGCATATGACCACTCAATTTAAAGTTATTTAAATTATGCACAAGTTGGTCCAAGGATCATCTGAATCAGATAACTCTTTGCAAAGATATGGGTCCTAATACTTTGCACTTTGTAATTTTATTTTTCTTATTGTAAGCATCCTTCCACACTCCTTCAATCTTCCTAGCCTTCCACTCAGTATCCCAACCTTCTGTTACAGCTCCTTCAGGTGGCCTAGCCTTCCACGCTCCATTAGCCTTATTAGCCTTCCACATTCCTTCAACCATCCCAACCTTCCACCCAACATCCCAACCTTTTGTTGTAGCTCCTTCAACTAGTCCAACCTTCCACGCTCCTTCAACCAACCCAACCTTCCATGCTCATTTAGCCTTGATACTCCAAATATTAACTCATCATTCAACCTTCCACGCTCCTTCAACCTCTAGCATTCCATGCTCCTTCATCCTCCAACCTTCCACACTCCTTCAACATCCAGCCTTCCATGCTCCTTCAACCTTCAACCTCCAACCTTCCACGCCCCTTTAGCCTTCAAATTGATCGTTAAAGCACTAGACCATTTGCCAGGCCCCTTAGGGGGCAACCCCCTTGGTGTTAGCCATTGTTACATTATTTGATGTTATGATTTTTTTGGGAATGAATGATGATTTTACCTCATATGAGGTTGGATAGTCACATTTTTGTGAGTATGAAAGAAGATGAAAATATAGAGCATAAGGTATTATGGATTTGGATATTGAACCCAAAAATCCTTGATTAATTCTCATTGAGCATCAAAACATGTATTTATAGGTATTATGTTCCTATTACAATCTGCCTCTTGGGGTCAAAACCACCAACCAATACCATGGTTGACCAATAAAACTATTAAATACAAATTATAGAAGGCAACTATTTATGCATCGTGTGTTATTTATTTTCATTATATGTATTTTATTCCTACGAAGGTTAATATTTTATATTATTTTTATTATGTACCTTTTATGCCTATTATTCCTCATCATTCCTCCCCACCATAGAAAC
The DNA here is from genome assembly GCA_028583015.1 of Wollemia nobilis. Taxonomy (NCBI): domain Eukaryota; kingdom Viridiplantae; phylum Streptophyta; class Pinopsida; order Araucariales; family Araucariaceae; genus Wollemia; species Wollemia nobilis. Next base: position 3,813,655 of record JAQPPZ010017058.1, read on the forward strand.
ATTGGACTCCAATATTTTTTTTGCGAAATAGGAGGAAGATAGTCTATGTAACAACCCAAAACTACCGACCCAATTTTTTAAAAAGAAACAACCACAAGAAAATGTTCACAAGGGAGAAACCCTTATTTTATTTATCTCAACATATCAGGCTTCACCATATTTGAGTTTTAAGTTGCTACAGACGACACTCAATAGACAAGAGTGGGCAAATCTTATTTTTTGGGGGGGTTCACCTTACTAAACCTACACATTTAGAAGGATGCCAAAAGTGGTCCCCCCACCTTTCCCATACCCTCATTGGCATAGGACCATGTGACCATGATGTAGGGATTATCCTTTAAGGCCCATAACACTTAAAGGGGGATGCTTATTCCCTAACTTGACTCTAAGTCCATCTAGGTGGGTTAATCAAACGTAGAGCCTTGGTTCTTAGTTACCTCACATCCATGGGCTAACTAAGGTTATTGTCACTTTTTTGTCAACTAACATGATCATCCGATCCTACACGTTCAAGGGATCACCACTATTGACTTGTGAATGGTTCCACAACTCCTATTTGGGATACACTCAATCCTACTCGTTCAAGGTGCAACGATTCATAAGAACACTGGCTATTATATTCACACAACTCTTCTAGGTTCATGAATTCTTAGCTATTGCATTCTCACAAATCCTTCTAAGACTCATATCTACCTTGTTATTGCATTCACGCAACTCCTCCCAGGATTGGTCTTTATGGTTTACCAAATGAAATTTAACCACCCCAAGGATAAACAAACTTTGCAACATTTATCCTTAAATTAAGCAATGTAATTTACATATTAAACATGTTGGAATCGATAGCCGCAATGGTTATCCATGTTGTCCACTCCTATAACCACCATGTCACATCATTGTAAACCTTTTACGTCGATGAAAGCACAAGGAATACAAATAAACATTCAGTCTGGTGAGGGCCGAGATTGTATTTTACATAATATCAAGCAAGATATAATCCATATAATTTGAAATGCTATATTACATACACAAGGATTCCTTTTAACCATAAGTCCCAAAATATGTAAAATTTAATTGCTTGACATAAATATTTAAATAAAATGCTTTCTAATAACAATGATGTATATCATGATAATCCAAGTAATTCACATAAGCAATTGATAACATTAAATACTAACTATCCAAAGAGAATATTGCTATAACCACTTTAATGTTCAAGCCCAAGATATCAATAAATCACATACACTATCATTTTGAATAATAGTCAAGTTTATAGCTTATTAAACAATACATATTTTTTACATAGCCTTTTATTTTTCCATAATTGTACAGTCATGTACTATGAAACCATCCGCCAAGGATCATCAAGTCTTCCAAAAATTCGCTAGCTTCGATGATAGGGAAGCCACCCATGACTTATGAGGAATACTTAGGGATCATGACAACTCTAAATGCAATGCATCTTAAATATGTCATTTTCTATTATGCAAAACATCCATGCATAACAACATAATGAAAAACACAAACATGAAGAGAATCCCACACTTCTCTTTATAATGATCCCTTAATCTACAAAATTCTTAGGAATCTTTATACTAGTTTCTCTTTCAAAAGTAACACATATTAATCCATACAAAAAGAATCCTATACTTCTCTTTTATAATTATCCCTTAACCTACAAAAGTCTCATGAATAATTATAATAGTTTCTCTTTCAAAACCAACACATATTAATCCATACAAAGAGAATCACATACTTCTCTTTATAATGATCCCTTAACCTACAAAAGTCTCAAGAATCATTATAATAGTTTCTCTTTCAAAACCAACACATATTAATCCATACAAAGAGAATCCCATACTTCTCTTTTATAATGATCCCTTAACCTAAAAAGGTCTCAGGAAACATTATTAAAATTTCTCTTTCAATACCAACACATATTAATCCATACAAAGAGAATCCCATACTTCTCTTTTATAATGATCCCTTAACCTAAAAAAGTCTCAGGATTCATTATAATAGTTCCTATTTCAAAACCAACACATATTAGTCCATACAAAGATAATCTCATACTTCTCTTTTATAATGATCCCTTAACCTACAAAAGTCTTAGGAATCATTATAATAGTTTTTCTTTCAAAACCAACACATATTAATTCATACAAAGAGAATCCCATACTTCTCTTTTATAATGATTCCTTAACCTAAAAAAAGTTTCAGGAATCATTATAATAGTTTCTCTTTCAAAACCAATACATATTAATTCATACAAAGAGAATTTCATACTTCTCTCTTATAATGATCCCTTAACCTACAAAAGTCTCAGGAATCAGTTTAATAGTTTCTCTTTCAAAACCAACACATATTAATTCATACAAAGAGAATCCCACTTAAAAGATCTTTCCAACATTCTAACTACAACATGATAAAAGAGAGTTATTTTCCTATAATGTCAAGCTATAGTTTTGCAACCAACAACACTTCTCCTTACTAATTTTAATAGAAAAGTAATGGATCTTTCTTCTCACTAATTTCCCAAGACAAGTTATAATAAGAAGTTTAAGCATTGAATATACATTTAAATACTATAGCAAAGTTGAAAAACAATAGAAATAAATCTCCTTTCAAACTAAACCATCACAAACACTACAAAGATTACCATAAACATAACAAGCAACAATAATCAAAGAGCTCCACCATACTAGTGCTACACTCGAACAAGTTAAATCACACATAAATATGATACTAAACCGCACGTGATGGCACACAACCAAAAAATACACACATACCAAAGCAAGAGAGAACGTAACACAAGCAATGACAAATAAAAGAACATAGGCTACACTCTCACTATAGTCAAGGCAATCCACGACCAAAAAGGTAGCAACTGTGTACCAAAGCCTAAACAACCATACAAAATAGTTAAGGGTGACATTCATGTTGACAACTTACTTTAACCAACACAATAAAAAGGTGAGATTTCAAAGCTACAAACAAAAATCCAAAACCCACAACATCAACCACCAAAACAAAAGCTCACAAACATACCTACGACTTCCTTAAACAACAACCAAAACTGAGCATGGAGGAAGGCAAAGTCAGGTAGCAACAAATAGACTTGGACTAGCTCAAGTAGTACAAAGAAAAGATAAGAAAACAAATCACATCTACCTACAAAGATTGCCATTCAAAAGAATGTTTAAGTTAGAGCATGGTGTAAAGCAAATAATACAAAAAGAAAGCACTTAAAAAAAGCTCCCAAATGATCTTTGTCTGATATCGTGTTGCCCTACGTTCATCCTTTCCAAAGCTATCCCTTCCACCAATGCCCCTCTCTTTCTCCTTCATCGAATAAAATAAGGCATCTTTCTTGCACGAAGGGAGTGGCATTTTCTTACAAGAACAAGAAGGCACTACTAGAATCCAACACCTCCTTTTTCCATAAAGGTGTCATCTAAGCATGGCTATAATAAAAGGAGCTTGAACTAAACTTTACAAGCCAAATTAATTTTAATTAATTTTATTCCAAACATTAGAGGAATAATGCCATAATAAAAGTATCTCCAAGAATTATTTTATTAATTCACTTTATCAACTTTTCAAAGGCTAACATTAGCTTCAAATATCAATGTCATCAATCTAATTAATACTTTACTAGTCTAAAGTATTAAGGTCAATATTTTAATTAACTTAGTAATTTAGAAGTATTAATATCATCAACTAATTAATACTTAATAAAATCCAAATCTATGCATTACCATGAATAAACATAGATTCACACCAATAATGTTTCACACCATTGTTTTATCCTTAAGTAGGTGGACTCCTTTAAGATAGTCTAATGCTATCGTCGACCTATTAAGGAGACTCATTGCACAAGCAACTTCCTGGTCCAATGGTGTGAACATGAAAAAAGCAAAATGTAAATGCATCAACGTGAAGGGTATTTTGTTACCTTGAGTTGTCAATGAGCAAGTCATCACCACTATTTTCCAAAATATCTCATCCCACTAGAGAGAGCACCTCGTACTGCACCTACATATACATCAATAGTACCATATTTCAAGCTCAAAAATAATGCAATCATCCATCATCAATACATCATAAAAATAAGCCATGTAATTAAAAATTCACACCATTACATAGTTCATTGTCTTGTTAGTCAAAAAGTGCCTAACTACAGAAAAATAGCTGATGCACCTTTTTGCATATTTCCCAAGAAGACCAAAGTGGCCCATATGCTAAAGATCAAAGAAAAAGCAAAACACCGCAAGGAGGAAAAAGTGTCGCGATATCGCGACATGTTTCATTTTCGCGGCTCAAGAGCAGCAAAAGGGAGCAAGGGGAAAAAGTGTCGCGATATCGCGACATGTTTCATTTTCGTGGCTAAGAGCAGCAAAAGGGAGCAAGAGGCAAAAGTGTCGCGATATCGTGACATGTTGCTTTGTCGCGGCCAAAAGAGAAAAAGTGTCGCGATATCGCGACATGTTGCTTTGTCGCAGCCAAAAGAGAAAAAGTGTCGCGATATCGCGACATGTTGCTTTGTCGTGGCCAAAAGAGAAAAAGTGTCGCGATATCGCGACATGTTGCTTTGTCGTGGCCAAAAGAGAAAAAGTGTCACGATATCGCGACATGTTATAGTCAAGAAAAAGAGCAAAGGGAAAAGTGTCACGATATCGTGACATGTTGCATTTTCATGGCTAAAGAGCAAGAGAAAGAGCCAAGAGGGAAAAGTGTCACGATATCGTGACATGTTGCTTTTTCGCGGTCCAAAGCAAAGAGAAAGAGCCAAAAGGAAAAAGTGTCATGATATCGCGACATGTCTCATTTTCGCGGCTAGAAGCGGCAAAAGAGCAAAGCAAGAAAGAATGTCACGATTTCATGACATGTCTCATTTTTAAAAGCACAAAAGAAGAGAAAGTGTCGATTTCAGACATGTTCAAAGAAAGGAAGAATGTCGATTTGACATGTCTCCATTGAGAGAAGAGCAAGAAGGAAAGAATGTCACGATTTCATGACATGTCTCATTTTCGTAGGAAAAGAAAGAAGAAAAGAACAAGAAAAAGAAGAAAGAATGTCACGATTTTGACATGTCTCATTTTGTGGGGAGAAAGGAGCAAAGGAAGAGACGAATGTCATGATTTCGTGACATGTCTCATTTTCAGCTGGAAGTGGAAGAGCCAAGCAAGGAAAGAATGTCACGATTTCGTGACATGTCTCATTTTCACGACGGGAGGCAGCAAAGGAGCAAAGGAAGAGACGAATGTCACGATTTCATGACATGTCTCATTTTTTAAGGAAAGAAAGAAGGAAAGAATGTCGATTTTGAAAAGCCTATTTAGAAAGCAAGGAAAGAATGTCATGATTTCGTGACATGCCAGCTGTAAAGGAATAAAGTATATTTTTGGCAACTGGAGACGAGCACTGACATCAGGTGCCGATTTCTGAAGAATGGTCTATTGATTATAACCTGGCAGGTCCGTTGGATGATTGCCAATCTATCCAATCTACGGGAAATCCATTGTGTATTGTTAGAAACTGTAGATGATTGCTTGTAAAATAAGTAAGATGTACTTAGGAAAGATACTCTTTTAGGGTATATATAGGGGTGAGCGACTCCAGAAAAAGGGTCGGCTCTTGGACGTTTACAAGACTGTGTGTACGTACTTCGAATACAAGCAATAAAATCACATCTCCCATTGGCTTCTGGTTCATATCGTGCAAGTGTATGTATTAATGTTCTTTATTTTTGCTCACAATATTGAATTGTAAATTGAGTCTGTTCTTGTATCTGAACTTTCGCAATACATAAATCATATTGCTGGAATAAGAATCTAATATATACGCATGCTAAACGAAATATCAAAAATCATATCTGGAATTATATAATTTTTGCTTTGGAATGTGTTTTTAAATGCTTTGGATAGAAGTAAGTAAATCTGTCTTTGATGTTGTCTAACTTGCACCATATAAAAGTTCTAGCTTAGGCTATATTTCCCTTATCTCTTGTTTCCCCTTTTCTCTAAAAAACTTCAAAGGAACCAACCTTCTCTGGAGACTAGACAGATGATCTCAAGCAAGATCTGTCTATTCAATGTTGGCAAAGTCTAAGGCGCATCACTATTAACCGAAGGCAGATTTTGTTCCAACAGTTTTTGGCATGCCCGGTGGGACCAGAAATCCCACAGTATTGTATAAGTTTTGGTGTTTTACCTTCAGAGCCTTTTGTTTGCAAAATCTCAAGAAAAAATCACCTGGCGACTCCGTTGCATTTAGACCATAAAAGAAAGACCTTGTCTAGAAACCTTCTGGTTATATAGCCATATGATAACCAGATCCCGAGCTAGAAACTCTGAAGAACCTATCGAGTTTTTTGAACTACATCTCGGAAGCCTAAAAGCACACCCTGTGCTAGCCGCACGATCAAATCCTCCCGACACCATTAGCACCTCTTTACAACCCATTGTAGGAGCATCTGCAAGCAATCCCATAGCGGTTGTAACTCCTTTAGCAATCATGGCAGCCACCCCTGCCCCAACGCATCTTGTATGGAATCAAACTGGCCCTTTGAACTTGGGAACACACCACCAAATTCCACAAGCTGCGCTAAAAGCCTTACCGACCTTTGACGGAACAGGCAAAATAGTAGATGAGCACTGTTTGGATGTATCAGTGCTAGCATCTATTTACAACATCACTGAGGAAGATGTAATGGTCAGATTGTTGATCATATCTTTGAAAGGAAAGATGCTCTATTGGTACAGAGCGCTTCCCGCTGGATCCATTACTTCTTGGGCAGATTGGCCAGCCGTCTAGTCGATGAATTCAATATACATGCGGATCCTTTCACATTGCTGAATCAATTCACTATCATTGAGAGGCATCCACAAGAAGAAATCCAAGATTTCAACATCAGGTTTACCAGAACTCGTGATAGAGTACCGCAAGGCCTAAAGCCCATGGAAGAACAAGCTATATGCTATTATCTAAGGGCTTTTGATTCAGAACTCAGTATGATAATAAGGCAATCCCGTGTAACCACTTTTCCTGGGATCTATGTAGAGGCAGCAAAGGGCGAAGCTGATCTCATCGCTACAAAAAGATATCCATCAAAGACTCTATTGCCAATTTTACCAGAGTTTTCCCAAGCGTCAATCTCTAAACTTCTTGCACTCCCATCAATGCAGGCCCTCCCAGCTATAGCTGCACCTCCTGCATTCCATGCATTACTAGCCACACCCCTTGCATCAGCTCCCCCCAATGATCAATACACAACCATAATTGATACCATGAAGACGTTGTCAAATGAAATGGCATCCATGAAAAAGAGAGAGGCGAAAAGGAATATTCAAGCAAGAAGATTTCCACAGATACAAAAGGAAGTTGCTTCGACAAGTGGAAGGGTACAAGAAAGAAAAAATGTAGTGTATGCAAATGAGACAGGAGATAATGGAGAACCCGCTAATTCTGATTACTGGTGTACCACTTGCAATGATCCTCATGGAGAAGATTCATGCATGATTCATCAACACCATGTGCAAGCAGTTATTAATGAAAGAGCCAAGGAGACCGGCAAGGGACAAGTGAATATAATCAGAGAAGTCCACCATAATTTGGCAATGCCATCCGTGGAACAAGTCTCAGTCCTGACAAGGTCGGGAAAAAGTTGTTACAAACTGACCCTAAGGAATTCCAACCACAAGGTTTTCCTCTTGCCCCCAGGGCAACTCCACAGAAAAACCAGTCCGATGAGAAAGGACGTTTCGATCCTCCTCAGACTTCTGCGACTACACCAAGAAAAGAATTTCCTCCTAGAAAAGGGAGCGAAGCTCAAGAGCAAGCGAAGGAAAGACTCAGATTTCCTTCATTGACAAAAAGGCAAAGAACAGAAGCTACGCAGGTCTACAGAGACAGATATGACGCATCGACTAGTGGAAGGGAGAAAAGTGCTGAAGTATCCCCAACTGCAACTCTTTCGTTCAACATTGCAGAAGAAATGAAGAGGACCCCCTCCAAAATAAGCATGTATGATGCACTGCAAATTCCTGGTCAGATTGACCTCCTCCAAGAATCTTTAACTTTAAAGAATAATACCTCTTCCTCAAATGTTATACAAGCAAATGTTGTGTCAACCTCTGGAAAAAATAGACCGCCCCCATTCTATTTATCTTTGCAAATGGAGGGGTGGATAGTTCACAATTGCATGATTGATTCAGGGGCCGCAACTACGGTAATGCCGAAGGCTGTATGTGACATAATGGGGATGGAATATACTCGAAGTCATCCTGGTGTGTTGCAATTGGATGGTACTCTAGTAAAAACTATCGGGGTGATCAAAGATATACCTATTCAACTCCATAGAATGCCAGAAGCAGTCGTAATACAAGAAGTAGTCGTTGTAGACTTGGAACCATATTTCGGTATGTGTTTATCCAGAGAGTTCACAGCCAAACTGGGAGGTTATCTGTCACTAGATTATTCGCATTTGGAGGTACCTTTCAAAGGTAAAAGAGTCAAGATCTACAATGAGAAACCATCTACTTTTCATGTGGAAAGACTAGAAGAAACAGCTACTCGTCAACATGATGTCCGAGGAATTTGAGAATATTGATTTAATGGAAGAAACCCTGGAGGAACTCCAATCTGAAGATCAGTTTTCAATGAAAGACTTCAATGCTATGATAGAGACAGAAATGGGAAGCTATTCCATTGAGAAACCAAAAAAGCTCCCTATTGTTGTCCCTAAAACAGATGATTCAACCAACCAGTTATGGAAATTGTACTTTGATGGGTCAAGGTGCAAAAATGGAGCAGGAGCTGGAATCGTCCTGATTTCACCCACTGGAAAAGAAAAAGTCTTTTCATATAGGTTGACATGGAGTTGCACCAATAACGCAGCTGAATACGAAGCCTTGTGTTTGGGACTCAAGAAAGCTAAAAAATTGGGTGCAAAACAGCTGTTGATCTATGGAGATTCAGAACTGATTGTTAAACAGGTTACTGGTAAATACATTTGTAAGCAGCATTACCTAAGGGCTTACAAAAACAAAGTGTTAGATCTATTGGAAAATTTTGAAGCACTAAACATGAAATCCATTTCCAGAGAGAAGAACACACATGCAGACCTGTTAGCATCAGTAGGATCAAATTTTTGCCCAGTCAGCAATGTTATTCAGAAGTCTAAAATAGTTAGACTTATATACAGACCTTCTGTACCCGACAAGGACATTTTTTGGCAGGTATTTGAAAACGACGAGCAGATCCTAGATTTTTTGATTCATGAGATGAATTGCTCTACAGAAAGAGAGTTACAAGAAGAGGACGAAGAGAGCCTTATTCAACTGAGGAATAATCATATCCCCAAGGGACTGATCACCCTGGAGAGCCTTTTCGACAATAGCGACAGAGTTGTAGGTCGAAGGATCAAGGTAGATGAACGCCGGTATAAAGAAGTAGAACTAGAACCGGGCAAAATGATCAAAGTAGGGACCGATTGTACAGTGGTAGAACTAGAGGAAATAAAATAGTTATGTAAAGAGTATCCAGATATAATAGCCTGGACTTATAGTGATCTGAAAGTGTACAGGAAAGAGGTCATTCAACATACCATTGAACTGGAGGAAGGAGCTAAACCTTTCAGGCAGAGGCAGAGGCCTCGTGAATCCCAAGATTGAAGCCTTAATGAAACAAGAGTTGTTAAAACTCTTGCAGGCTAAGATAATATACCCAATCAAGCACTCTACCTGGGTGGCAAATTTAGTTCCAGTCCGCAAGAAAAATGGAGAAATACGACTATGCGTCGATTTCAAAAATTTGAACAGAGCCTCTTTAAAGGATCACTATCCTTTACCCCAGATTGACCCAATCCTTCATACTGTGGCGGGAGCAGAAAGGTTTTCTCTGTTAGACGGCTTTTCTGGTTACAATCAGGTTTGGGTGAGAAATGAAGATCAATACAAGACTGCGTTCACCACTAAGTGGGGAACATTTGCATACCAAAGGATGCCCTTTGGATTATCTAACGCAGGAGCAACTTTCCAGAGAGCCATGGACGTAGCTTTTGGGGAGCTTGCGAACAAAATTATTGTCGTCTATTTAGATGACATGACAGTTTTTTCTCACAACAAAAAGGACCATGCCACTCATCTGCAGCAAGTATTTGAGAAATGTAGGGAATTTGGGATATCACTAAACCCTACAAAATCTATTTTTGTTGTAGAAGAAGGAATACTCCTTGGGCATGTTATTTCTAAAGTTGGGCTGTCAATTGATCCTGATAGAGTAAAGGCGCTTCTTGAGTTGTCTCTCCCAGTTAACAAGAAAGGTTTGCAGTCTTTCTTTGGGCAAGTAAATTTCGTCAAAAAATTCATTGCGGATTTTGCCCAAACAGTTAAACCAATGACTGAGTTATTGAAAAAGGACGCTCCTTTTAAATGGACAGAGCCAAGGAAAGAAGCTTTCCAAAAAATTCTAGAAGCCATCGCTCAAGCTCCTGTGCTAGTCAACCCTGACTATTCCCGGGATTTCATACTATATGCTGTCGGAGAGCAAAATAGTTATGTTGCAGTTCTCACTCAGAAAGGAGCAGATGACGAAGAAAGACCCATAGCCTTTCTGAGTTCCACCATGCACAAACATGAGGAAAGGTACAGCTTCATAGAAAAACAAGTATACGCCATTATGAAGTCCTTGAATAAGCTAAAACACTTCTTATCCCAGAGTCGGACGATGGTGTATGTTATTCATCCCGATGTAAGGAACTTCATAATTCAAGGAGAATTGGGTGAAAAAAGAGCTGGATGGGTGACTCGCATCCAAGAGTATGATGTAGAAATACATCCTACTAAAATAGTCAGAGGGAGAGCTTTGTGCCAGGAATTGGCCAAGCAAGCTGCAAGTGGATATGGGGAGAACCACCCCGTCATGGCAAACACAGAGCAACACCAAGACAGAGTGAGTTCGGGTTGGATCAATGACTTTGTGAGGTATTTTCAGACCGGGTCATGCCCTGAAGATATGAACGCTTCCCAGAGAAGGAGATTCAGGACCCAAGCATTGAAATATACCCTTCGAACAGAGGGGTTGTACAGGATTAACATTGATGGTGTGTTGTTAAAATGCGTTCCCGATAATGAAAAGCAGAAAGTGTTAGATGAATTTCATGGGGGTTTTTCAGGGGGACATTATGCAGGTCGAACTACAGCTTTGAAGATCCTTAGAGCTGGATGTTATTGGCCTTCCATCTTCCTAGATGCGTACAGAGTGACCCAGAAGTGTGAACAGTGTCAGAGGTATGTGGGAAGAAACAGAAATGCACCCATGCCCTTAAAGCCTATTCAAGTCGAGGAACCATTCCAGTAGTGGGGGTTGGATTTCGTAGGGATAATAGAGCCAAACTCATCATCAGGCCACAAATACATTCTCACTGCCATGGACTATTTCACCAAGTGGGCAGAAGCAGTGCCTACGAAGAAAGCTGATTCAGAGGTGGTGATAGAATTCATCGAAAGTATAATAACAAGGTTTGGCATACTAGATTCTTTGATTACAAACAATGGATCCCCTTTCACTAGTGCAAAGATGATCGAATTCGTCGGTAGATATAGAATTTACCTGAAGACTTCCTCTAATTATTACCCACAAGGTAATGGATTAGCTGAGTCTACTAATAAGAATCTTCTGAGAATTTTGAAAAGAACATTAGAGGACAATAAGAAGAACTGGCACTCACTCCTGAATCAAGCCTTGTGGGCCGACAGAATCTCAATAAAAAAATCAATCAATACTTCGCCATATGCTTTGGTTTATGGCAAAGAAGTTGTTCTGCCGATTCATATGGAAATACCCGCGTTGAGAATGCTAAACCAAGTCAACGAAGATGAAGGCCATCCAATGGACGCCCGACTGATGCAACTTCTGCAGCTTGAAGAATCTAGGGAACAGGCCTACGATCATCATCAAAAGCATATGGTAAAAATAGTCGGGTGGTTCGATAAGAAAACCACTTTCAGGAAATTTAAAACAGGTGACCTGGTATTAAAATGGAATGTCAAGAAAGCAAAGCCAGGACATCATGACAAGTTTGATGCATTCTGGGAGGGGCCATTCGAAATTGTTTCAGAAAAGCAATTCAATGCCTTCCAGTTAAAAGATCAAGATGGACAGGTTCTACCCATCACGGTGAACGCTTTTCACCTAAAATTGTATTTCCAGTAAAACTACAGATCACCATTATATGTACAGTATATTATAAGTTTTGAAGTTTTGTAAATATTTCCCTTTTTTACGGCCTAATATTTCTAGAAGACAATAAGAAGGATTGACGCTCACTCCTGGGAGGAAGTTTCCCTGTTGGAATCCTTCCAAGCAAAGGAAATGGTCATTCTTCTGCTCCCGAAGTGTTCCAGCCACCTAAGAAATCCCAGCTCCCAGAATTGAATTTTTGTGTTCTTCAGACAAAGGTTAAATACCTAAGCGGTAAAAGAAAGGTTCTGATAAGGTGAAGATCACTTGTTCTCCAAAGTGCATTATTTTTCTTGTGTTTTTCTGCTCGAAAATTTACTTTTCGCAACTGTGCTGGTGACTCCGTTTCCCAATGGATAAAGGCCTGGTCTCTATTTTTGCAAGCAAAAATTCCCCCGAAAGGTGCCAAGAATGTTAGTCAAAAAGTGCCTAACTACAGAAAAATAGCTGATGCACCTTTTTGCATATTTCCCAAGAAGACCAAAGTGGCCCATATGCTAAAGATCAAAGAAAAAGCAAAACACCGCAAGGAGAAAAAGTGTCGCGATATCGCGACATGTTTCATTTTCGTGGCTAAGAGCAGCAAAAGGGAGCAAGGAGAAAAAGTGTCGCGATATCGCGACATGTTTCATTTTCGTGGCTAAGAGCAACAAAAGGAGCAAGGAGGCAAAAGTGTCGCGATATCGCGACATGTTGCTTTGTCGCGGCCAAAAGAGAAAAAGTGTCGCGATATCGACATTTTGCTAAAGAGAAAAGTGTCGCGATATCGCGACATGTTGCATTTTTCTGGCCAAAAGAGAAAAGTGTCGCGATATCTGACATGTTTTTTTCAGAAAGAGCAAGGAGGAAAAGTGTCGCGATATCGTGACATGTTTCATTTTCACGGCTAAAGAGCAAGAGAAAGAGCAAGAGGGAAAAGTGTCACGATATCGCGACATGTTGCATTTTCGCGGTCCAAAGCAAAGAGAAAGAGCAAAGGAAAAAGTGTCACGATATCGCGACATGTCTCATTTTCGGGTAAGAAAGAGCAAAGAGAAAGAATGTCACGATTATCGTGACATGTCTCATTTTAAGGAAGAAAAAGCATGACATGTTCATTGAAGAGAAGAGAAAGTGTCACGATTTCTGACATGTCTCATTGAGAAAAGAGAAGAGGCAACAGCGAGAAGAGAAGAGAAATGCGATACATGTCGGAAGAGAAGGAAAAGCAGACATGTAAAAGAGCAAGAAGAAAGAATGTCACGATTTCGTGACATGTCTCATTTTCGTAGCGGGAGGCAGCAAAGGAACAAAGGAAGAGAAGAATGTCATGATTTCACGACATGTCTCATTTTCACGGCTGGAAGCGGCAGAAGAGCAAAGCAAGGAAAGAATGTCACGATTTCGTGACATGTCTCATTTTCATGGCGGGAGGCAGCAAAGGAGCAAAGGAAGAGACGAATGTCACGATTTCATGACATGTCTCATTTTCGGAAGAAGACAAGCAAGGAAAGAATGTCACGATTTCGTGACATGTCTCATTTTCACGGTGGAAGCGACAGAAGAGCAAAGCAAGGAAAGAATGTCGCGATTTCGTGACACGCCAGCTGTAAAGGAATAAAGTATATTTTTGGCAACTGGAGACGAGCACTGACATCAGGTGCCGATTTTTGAAGAATGGTCTATTGATTATAACCTGGCAGGTCCGCTGGATGATTGCCAATCTATCCAATCTATGGGAAATCCGTTGTGTATTGTTAGAAACTGTAGATGATTGCTTGTAAAATAAGTAAGATGTACTTAGGAAAAGATACTCTTTTAGGGTATATATAGGGGTGAGCGACTCCAAAAAAAGGGTCGGCTCTTGGACGTTTACAAGACTGTGTGTACGTACTTCGAATACAAGCAATAAAATCACATCTCCCATTGGCTTCTGGTTCATATCGTGCAAGTGTATGTATTAATGTTCTTTATTTCTGCTCACAATATTGAATTGTAAATTGAGTCTGTTCTTGTATCTGAACTTTCGCAATACATAAATCATATTGCTGGAATAAGAATCTAATATATACGCATGCTAAACGAAATATCAGAAATCATATCTGGAATTATATAATTTCTGCATTGGAATGTGTTTTTAAATGCTTTGGATAGAAGTAAGTAAATCTGTCTTTGATGTTGTCTAACCTGCACCATATAAAAGTTCTAGCTTAGGCTATATTTCCCTTATCTCTTGTTTCCCCTTTTCTCTAAAAAACTTCAAAGGAACCAGCCTTCTCTGGAGACTAGACAGATGATCTCAAGCAAGATCTGTCTATTCAATGTTGGCAAAGTCTAAGGCGCAACACTATTAACCGAAGGCAGATTTTGTTCCAACATGTCCATAAAGAGTTTTTTCAAGGAGGGTTGTTACAGTCTAGAAGCGAAGAATACTGAGAATGAGAAATCTAGTGAGCCTGATGTAGAAGTTGTGTAACGAGGTTGATGTGGTGCTGCTTTGAGAAGCATGGCAACATGAGCCAAGGTTAAATCCATTAAGATATATGTTCTACTAGAGGGCAAATACAACTCTGATTGTAGGAGTACCCATGTGATTGCCATGATCACATAAAAAGGGTCGTGGTATTGTAAAGGAAGAGACAACGACAACTCCATCTGTGGTAGTACCCATGTGATGCCTATTGATCACATAAAGAAGGGCCTTGCTCATCTCTAAAGACAACTTTGTATTTGGGAGTACGCGTATACAAGGTCCATAGTCTAGAGGATAGTTTACTTCCAAAAGAGTTTCTAATATTGAAAGTGGATTGAAGGAGTATTGGGTACAACAAAAAATGCACTCCATATTACAATTCCATAGAAAATTCATAAATCCAAATTGAAGGATTGAAAAAGGAAACCCTAATTTTCACTATAGAAAAGATAAACCCTAACCACAAAAAGTGAACCCAAATCTAAGGCGAGAACAAAATTTTAGCAATAGAAACTTTGTTGCACTATGGGTCAGAGTAGACCTTTACAAAATTAAAAAATAATGTTTCTACTAGATCTGACTCGAAAAGAGATTTTCAATGACTATAAATAAGGCTATATTTGTGTCTAAATGGAGCCTGAATTTGCGTGAAAAACAAAAGTTCCTTGGGTAGTAAAAGGAGTATTTTCCCTTGACAAGTTAAAATAGGGAATATTCTCTTGAAATATGTTACATTCCAAATATAATAGCCATCGGCTATGTGCAAATGTATTTTAATTATTATTTATAGGGTAGCTTTCCAACTAGTTTCATTATCTTTTTATCATCAATCTTCATTTGCAAGTTGCAGAAGGACTGTGCCCTCCTAGTGGTGAGGACCAGCCCTCCTTAAGAGGCATTGATTCACTTATAAATTTATATCTGCATTCACTGTTTCCATTTCGATTTATGTGCAATTGGGTTTATCTGTATTCGTTGTAATTGTATAAATCTGAGATTTAATTATATGTGTTCCTGGAAGGCAAAGGGAAGCAAGGGTACTTGTACCCTTCCAAGTGGTATCAAGAGATAAACGGTTTTGGATAAATACAACGAAAATTTTTCTTCCGCCCAGTGCACTCCACAACAGAAGATCACAAGTAAACCGCCGTCTGAAGGAAGCTTCTCAATTTACAGGCCGTGAATGCATGGCCAACGCGTCTCCAAGCATTTTAAATTTATGCTATTCCCAATCGAAGAACAGTATAGGCAAGACTCAACATGTCGTTGTGTGTCACAAGAAGATGCGTGCTAGTTCAAGAGGGAGCCATCATTGCGTAGGGTTGTCAAAAGTCATCGCGGTGGGAGATTAAATGCCAAACAACCCAATCCATTTGGGAGATCTGAATCGGAGGCTCAATTATCGGTTAAAACACAGAGATCTGACGAACGAAGTCGTGCATTGCAACAACCACCTTTTGACCAATCACATCGCATGAATAAAAATTAATTCATGCCATATTCTAAGGTATCGAAATTTATAATTTTTTTTTAATTTTTGTTGTGGGTCTAATATCCCACATTCGAGGTGTTTTGGGCGAGTAAAACTTTATAACATGAAGCTTGCACATAGCAAGGTGTGACTTAGGTCATACGGCCAAAATTTCACGTGCGTTAGCTTCCCTTGCCCAGCTGTCCCTTGCCTCTGTGTCCTCTTGTTGTCGCCTTCGTGTCCACTTCTCATAGGTTTAGGTGGTCTCTAGTTGCGTCATGTGCATGTCCTTTGTAGTCTTGAGTCAAGTCTTCGTCTGAGGGTCTAGTATTAGGTCTCGTGTCCTACGTTCAGGTCTAGTTTTGTGTCGTGTCAAGTGTTGTCCTTTATGCCTAGTGCCAGTGTGTCAGTCATCTTCGTTGTTGTGTCCAGTGTCATGTTTCGCTATCGTGTGTCCTTCGAGTCCAGTTTCGTTGACGTGTTAGTATTGCAATCGTGGTGTTGTCCTTGGTGTCTAGTGCCAACTATGTCAGGTATTATCAACAGTGTCCATGTTGAGTTTCTATCGTGTTAGGGGTTGTCATGTAGTGGTCCGATGTCGGGTAATGACTCAACGTCTTCTATAGGCTCACTCGTCACTACCGCTTAGCTGTTGGAAACTAGCCATTGGATTTCGAATTCAAAGTAGTAGTTGGAGCTACTAGCCATTGAAGATTTCGATTCAAATTCAAAACTAGCCATTGAAAATACAAATTCAAATCCATGTCACAGTTGGAGCGACAGTTGAAGCGGAAAATAAACCAAATTTTTGCCCAAATTCACCAAAATTTTTGTAGAATTCAAAGGTGAAATTGGTTAGAAGGGACTTATTGACAAGTGCATGAGCGGAAGGTGGACCAAAGGACCAAACGGGCGATTAACAAGCTCGGAGAATTCAAACGAAGGGATCTTAAAGTCACAAAGAAGACCTCCAAGAAACAAAGGTACACATTATTCTTCTCCTTTACGCATTAATAGTTTTGATCCCGATCATCCACTGCTTAACACCATGGCATCCAATCCTTCTCCTACTTCTTCCCATGAGAACCTCACACATGAGGAAATAGGAAACCCCAATACCAACACCTCGACTATGCAAACATTAGTAGACAACATGAACAAATTGACCACATTAGTGAACCAACTAGTGGAAAAACAAAGCCAACCAACCCCTCCTAACCCAAATCGCTACCATAGACAATGGAACAATGAGGATCAGGATGGAGAAGAAGTTTATGAACAACAAAGAGGTCATAATGGTAGTACCCAAAATCGCTTCCATAGACATAGGCATAATGAGGACCAAGATAGAGATGAAGTTTACCAACAACCAAGAGGTCCTAATGGTGTCAATTTTCCATGCATTGATATGCCCACCTTTGAGGGTCATGATCCACGTGGTTGGATAGCTAAAATGGAAGGCATTTTAGACTTATACCGAATTCGAGATTCAGAAAAAGTTCCTTTTGCTGCCTCCAAACTCGGTACTGAAGCTTATCAATGGTTTGTATGGCTCAAACGTGAGAATGGAAATACCATCTACTGGGATGATTTCACCACACATTTCCTTAAAATATTTGATGAAGGATCCTCATCTTCATACATGGTGCGGTTGTTATCACTTAAGCAAACAGGATCTGTAATGGAGTATATTTCAGAATTCACTAGTCTGCTTTCCTATGCAAGAAACTTACCATCCGATGTGGTGGTATCTGCTTTTAGAAATGGGTTGAAAGAGAATATTCAAGTTGAAGTTGACCTACAAGATCCATCCTCTTTAGATACCTGTATAAGGATTGCCAAGTTGGTTGAGAAGAAGGTGCAAATGGGGACATCTATACGACGTGATTCCTATGGTCGACCTCAATACCGCAACAACTCTTTTTGCAGAAATGATCAACCATCAAGATATTTTTGCTATAAATGTCGCAATCACCATCCAAAATATCAGGCATGTGTACCATGACAAAACTTTCAAATTGAATATGCTGACAAGGAAGATGAAGAAATAGAGGATACCAGCTCACCTGATTTTCCCATAAACGAAGACCAAATTGAACACGAGGAGGCCATAGTTGAAGAAGATACTATGGCAATTTTAGTACATGCTCTTATGGGTTTATCATCTCACCATACAATCAAGGTATCAGGATTCATTCGACAAAGGAAGGTAATTGTATTAATTGATTTAGGAAGTACTCATAACTTTATTGACACAAAGATTGCCAGGGCATTAAACTTGCACATCAACTCCTCCAATCAAGATAAATTTCAAGTTATAATTGCAAATGGGGGAAGTGCTCAATGTATAGGTAGAACATCTTCAATTTCATTGCAAATGGGAAGTTATACTTGGCATGGTCCTCTTTTTGTTATGAATTTAGGGAATTCAGAAGTTATCTTGGGAGTCGCATGGTTAGAACAAATGGAAACCACGATCGGTTTTAATTACAAGCAGCGCTTTGTTGAATGGAAAGAAAATGGGAAGACCATTCACCTCCAAGGAATTCCAACACCTCCATCAAAGATAGTAAGTTCGCACAACATGGAAAAAATATTAAGAAAAGGTAGTTATGGATTCATTGCTCAAATTAATTGTATGGAAAAGCAAGCACAAGATATTCCAGAAATCCAATCAGAAGATCTACAAAACATTGTGGCCAACTATGATGAGGTCTTCCAAGAACCAAAGGGACTACCTCCCAAAATATCCCATGACCATGCCATACACCTTGTTCCAGGAAGTCTTCCTCCTAATGGCCATCCTTATCGATATCCCCAACCTCAAAAAATAGAAATTGAGAAAATTGTCCAAGAACTATTAGAACATGGAGTCATCCATCACAACACTAGTCCCTATTCTTCACCAGTAGTTTTGGCCCATCGCAAAGACAATTCTTGGCGTATGTGTCCGGATTTTCATCCCCTTAACAAAATCACCATCAAGGATAAATTCCCTATACCTGTCATTGATGATTTACTAGATGAACTACATGGTGCAAATTTTTTTACAAAATTGGATTTACGTTCTAGGTTTCACCAAATTAGAGTTAGGGAAGAGGATATTCCCAAAATAACTTTTCATACTCATGAAGGTCACTATGAATTCTTGGTCATGCCTTTTGGTCTCACTAATGCCCCATCCACATTCCAAAGTCTCATGAACCATGTGTTTCATCCATTCCTTCACAAATTTGTCCTAGTCTTCTTCGATGACATACTCATATATAGTAAATCATGGAATGATCATTTGTTGCATGTGGGAAGGGTTCTTCATATACTACACAAGGAAAAGTTATTTGTCAAATGCTCTAAATGCTCTTTTGGTGTTCAAGAAGTTGAGTACCTGGGTCATATAGTTTCTCAAGAAGGTGTTAAAGTGGATCCCAATAAGATAAAGGTAATTCAAGATTGGCCCTTACCTAAAACTATCAAGAAACTTCATGGTTTTTTGGGTCTCACGGGCTACTATCACAAGTTTGTGCGTAACTATGGAAAAATTGTAGCTCCTCTCACAACTCTTACAAAAAAGGATGCTTTTCATTGGTCGGAAGCAGCCACTCAAGCCTTCGAGGCTCTCAAAGAAGCAATGTGTACTACTCCAGTATTGGCAACTCCGGATTTTCACAAACCATTTGTGATCGAATGTGATGCTTCAGGAATGGGTATTGGGGCAGTATTAATGCAGGAAGGTCATCCCTTGGCATTCGAAAGTAAACAACTTTCAAGAAATTTTTTGGGAAGATCCACATATGAGAAAGAAATGTTGGCTATTCTACATGCAGTGGAGAAATGGAGACACTACTTAATCAGTAGTCGCTTCATTATTAAAACCGATCATAGTAGTCTCAAGCACTTTCTAGAACAACGATTTTCTTATCCAGAACAAAACAAGTGGTTAACAAAATTGTTGGGATATGATTTCGTTATCGAGTATAAGAAAGGGAAAGAAAACGTGGCAATAGATGCATTATCACGAAAATATGAAGATGAAGTTGTTATTAATGCTATTTCAGGTCCTTGTTCCCAATGGGTATCTCAACTACAGGAAGAATGGTTGTCCAATACAGAAACTGCTCAAATAATTCAAGATTTGTTGTTGGGTTCATCCAAGCATCCTCTTTTTTCCTATGAAGACAAGGTGTTAAGAAGGAAGAATCACATTTACATTCCACACACTTCTACAATCAAATCAAGGATTCTAGATGAGTCACATGCTTCTCCATCAACAGGACATTCAAGTTTTTTGAAAACTTATATGCGGATTAAACAATCCTTTTGTTGGAAAGGATTAAAAGTAGAGGTCAAACAATGGGTGGTTGAATGTGAAGTATGCCAATGCAATAAGGGCAAAATAGTCAAATCACCAGGGTTGCTTCAACCATTACCCATTCCAGATCGTCAGTGGGAACATATTTCAATGGATTTTATTGAAGGTCTTCCTAAATCAGAAGGCAAAATAGTAATTTTCGTGGTAGTAGATCGCCTCTCCAAATATGCTCACTTCCAGGCTCTACAACATCCATTTTCAGCAAGCAAAGTGGCTAAGGTATTTATGGACTCAATTTTCAAATTGCATGGAATGCCAAAAAATATTGTAAGTGATCGTGATCCCATATTTACTAGCAATTTTTGGAAAGAATTATTTTGACTTAGTGGTACCAAATTAAATATGTCCTCTGCATACCATCCACAAACAGATGGCCAAACTGAGGTAGTTAACAAATGTTTGGGTACCTACCTAAGATGTTTTGTTCAAGATAAACAATATCAATGGAGTCATTGGCTTTCCTTGGTAGAATGGTGGTACAACACTTCGTACCATTATTCCATTAAGATGTCTCCCTTTGAAGCATTGTATGGAATTAAGCCACCAACAATAGCAGATTATGTACCAGGATCTTCCAAAGTGGCCCAAGTAGATGATTGGTTTCAACACCGACAGTCAATGCTCACCATTCTCAAAGACAATTTGGCCCAAGCACAAAATCGTATGAAGCAGCAACAAGACACACACCGTTCGGAAAGACAATTCAATACTGGTGATATGGTGTTCCTACGTTTGCAACCCTACAAACAATTGTCATTGAAGATCAAGACCAGTCAAAAGTTGGCTCCATGATTTTATGGCCCTTACAAAATAGTGCGTCGCATTGGAGAAGTGGCATATCAACTAGAGCTTCCTCCCTCATCTCGTATACATCCAGTATTTCATGTTTCCTATCTCAAGAAGGTGATCGGCCAGAAAGTACAATCTCAGTCAGAATTACCAGTACTCGATGAAGAAGGACGTATATATCTCCAGCCTGAAGCAATTTTACAAAGCAGAACACGCATGTTGAGATCTCATCACATCCAAGAATTTCTCATCAAATGGCAGGACCTACCTGAAGAAGATGCTACATGGGAACCTGAAAGTATTTTCCAGACATTTCCAGCTTTGAGGACAAAGCTTTTCGAGGAGGGGAGCCATGTTACATTCCAAATATAATAGTCGTCGACTATGTGCAAATGTATTTTAATTATTATTTATAGGGTAGCTTTCCAACTAGTTTCATTATCTTTTTATCATCAATATTCATTTGCAAGTTGCAGAAGGATTGTGCCCTCCTAGTGGCAAGGACCAGCCCTCCTTAAAAGGTATTGATTCACTTATAAATTTATATATGCGTTCACTGTTTCCATTTCGGTTTATGTGCAATTGGGTTTATCTGTATTTGTTGTAATTGTATAAATCTGAGATTTAATTATACGTGTTCCTAGAAGGCAAAGGGAAGCAAGGGTACTTGTACCCTTCCAAAATATTCCATTATTATTATTTTTTATGTTAAAATATAACTATATGTCTCGACTTTATTCATATGCATATGGAAATGAAAAGGCAAGAAAATATAAAGTAAATAAAGGTAATCCCATAGCACATGTGGGATTATAGCCTAGAGTTTTAAAACTTTTCAAGAGTCAATAATTTTATGACCAATGCTCTGGCGACTGGTGATCCATAGAGTGAAGATACTAAAAAGTTTTCACATTGTGTATGTTTAATGTCGATGGATACATACGACTTTAGGTGAGTGAGACCGATGTCGTAGGCTCTGTATGGTATGAATAATGACCTTATGAACAATGGCAAATGTTCATTGAGTTGAAAAATAAATGAAGAACTCCTCATAGAACTCTGCATGCAAGTGGAGGATATTGTGGTCTTCCCAAGTGAGAAGAACAATGACACCACATTAGGAGAAGGGAGAGGTTAGCCATGAAATATCACTAGAGGGTGCATAAGATGAGGGATTCATAGTCAAGGATTGTAATAGTAGAAGGTTGTGCCACCATGTTGGAGCCCACACATGGGCGATGTGGAGAGAAGCGATGAGGTAAGAATGACATAGATGTTTTATGAGCATGTAGCCACTAGAGTCAAAGTGGACGATCACTTTTGATTTGTGAATGCCTAGAGATCTTTGGCAATGATGACTGGTGAAAAAAATCCCATCAATATCCAAGTTGGCATGGCGACAATGAGGCAGATCCCTATTTTCACTTGGGAGGCCCTAGAAACAGTACTCTCAACACTGTTAGAGAGTATCTCTTTGTCGGGGTTCCTCCTCAATGTGCAACTAGTTTTATCCATTTTTTTTAAGTTGCGCGATCATGGTCCTTCTTGTGTATGGCGAGGCATATGCCTCTACGTCCAACTAGAGCACTAGCTAAAATCGATTGAAAGTGGATCTCCACAAAAGCCAATACATAGCATTGTATTGTCTTATCAAAGGATTCACTAGATATGGAGGGTAGTTCATCCCCATGGCCCTCATCCTTTATCCTCATTTGCATACACTTCCACTACAAGTGCATTTTGGGCATGTGGAGATGTTGCTAGAAAGCTTTCTAAAGAAGCTTGTCCTCTATGCTCAACTTAAACAATGAGGGAGGCAACCACTATAATGAGCACACATATTTTTCTTGACAATATGCAAAGAATGCATAGGTTGTAGGAGAAATAAAGTTGGATTACCCATGGATAAGGGAAACACCAAGAACAGGGCATTAAGAGGGAGTTGAGGAGGGGGATTGCCAATAGGGTAATCCCCCTCATAGGCCATATATTTAGGCTTTGATACCAAATTTGTTATGGATTTGGAGATTGAAAACTCAAAACCCTTGATTGATTCCATTGAACCTCAAAACATGTATTAATAAGTATTAGGTGCTTGTTACAATCCACCTCTTGGGATCAAAACCACCAACCAATACCATGGTTGGCCAGCAAACCTATTAAATACAAATTATAGAAGGCAACTATCTATGCATCATGTACTATTTATTTTCATCACATGCCTTTTATTCCTACATCTAGAAGGTTAATATTTTATATTATTTTTATTATGTACCTTTTATGCCTATTATTCCTCATCAACAAGTGAAACATCAAAGAAGTCTCTTGAAATAAAGAGGCACATTGATGCATAAATATGTAAGCTATATGCAAGATTGATGTTGGTGGAAATATTTGGCAGAAATGCAAAATGTATTGTTGTGTTTAGTATATTATTTTATTCTCCTATATTTTGAAAATATTATTTGCTCCCCATTGTTTTTCAACATAAATTTGTGTTTTTTTTAGTTGTTAGACAAGGTCTTTGTAGTCTCAAGTTAGAGCCTTCTATCATAGGCATCTTAAGCTTGTCATTTATTGCATTCAATCTTGTTGTTCCGATCTCAAAAGCAAAAGTGTTTTCAGATTATAGGTTGGTGATCCTTTTTCTATCTAGTTTTACATAGAGCAAAAGCGTTGCAACTGAGAAAAAGCATCAATGATACTATTATGACATAATGACACTTTTGCCACTTGACATTTATTTCTTGCATTCTATCAATTTTTAGTCATTTCTTGTTTATCTAAATAGGGGTCTGATTGATATTCATGTTAGAGTATATCCTAAGTTGTTACTAGGATATTAGGATAGTTTTGTGTGGCTGAGATCAACTCAGTTTGTTATGATCCGATGGATCATATTGTATACCTTTGCTATTTAAGCAAGGTTCCTTTCATAGAATAACATGAAGTTTTCATTCTCTACATGGTATCAGAGCGGGCTTTCCCTACCCTGTAAGTTTGAGTATGAGCTTGAGGGGGATTTCCATGCTCATTTTTTTTCTTCCCCATCATTTTTCCCCTCAAACAAGGGAGTATGCTCTCCATATTTTGATGGATAAGAAACCAGACATTTGATGGAAAAATCCATGGTTGCCATTTTTGTTATTTTTTAATGGTAGTGAAGTTTCTGTGGCAAATATTATTTTAAGGGTTTGATTTCTATCTCACTTGAAAACTCAAAATGTTAAAAAATGGAGGTTGTGCAGATCTCTTTGAAATTTTTGTAGGTTCAGTAGTAGCAAGGCAATGTTTATCATCATGTTGTAGGCGCAGGAAGTGTGCACATATTGTTTTTTCTGTAGACTCCTCAAATTTGCATAGTTGTAGGTGCTACTGCTCTTTGGGCTGAAGTAGTCAGAGTTCGCGCAATCATCGGGGTCCTTTCTCTAGTTTTGCATGCTTGTTTTTGCATCTCCCATTTCAGATGTAAGGCTCTACATTTATTGGATATTGATTTCCAAATGTTAGAGATATTGTTGTAGTACCATTTTTTTGCGTGCTCCGTAGCTCCAGTATTTTCTATCGCACTCAACCAGATCCACACATTCTACAACATAGTGTCACTCCTTCAAATGTGGAACCCAGTGTCATCACCAAAATAGCATAGAGCACTCACGTGCAGTGTTGTTCCACATACGTCATCCAGCCATCATGGTGCTCTCCACCTTGAGAGTGATGGTATTGCCGAAGAGGATTATGATGAAGATTTGCATCTTAAATTTTTAAGGTATACCTTAAAAATAACCCATGGATCGAATGAAGAAAAAAAAGGGTGAGGGGTTCATCTAGTGGCTTGTGTGTTGAGGCAGTGAAGGGGCAGATAAAAATAGCGTAGAGCGCTCATGCGCGGTTTTGTTCCACATAAATCATCCAACCATCATGGCACTCTCCATCGTGAAACCACTACCATTGAAGGGGAGAGCTATAAAATTTTGATTTGTTGTGTTTACACCAGTTATAATGATTGTTTCATGTGGAGGAGAAGATGTCAATGCCACTATAATGTTGTGTGAGTAAAGCGAAGCATTACCGATCATTTTTGTCAAAAATGGTGGTACAAACGGATCTGACACTCAAGTAGTCCCTCGAAGGATGGCGCACACAGACCAACGTCACATTTTTGACAGAGTCATCTCACTTGTATGGGAAAAGAACAAGATCCAACCAATCTGGAGGGTGCACAGGTGATAGTTGTCAAAAATTACCGAAACTCCACAAGGTTTTGTACTGAGACTCCTAGTAGAGCTGGGATTTTTTCCTTTATTTCCCATGTGGTGGCCCTCATTATCCCACAGGACCTTACCACCTGTAACACGTCTCCCTAATCTAGCTATTACACTGCATAGTTGTTGCCTGCTACTTCTCGAGTTAACGGGAGAGCTATCATTTCATTCAAATGAGATATTCTTTCATGTGGTCGAGAGGAAACCAACAGATGGAGTTTCTGATTGTGAGTGCATTTGCTTCACAAGCATGTGCTATGGCCGTAACTTCAATTTTTCTCACAATAGTGGAGTGTAACAAACATTCATGGTGAAGATCATTGGAGCATTCATGCATCCCCTTCTACAACAATCCCTATGTGGCATTTTTCCTTGTTGATGACCATGTGGTGGGACTCATCTAGATCATCTACTATTGTTTTTAAAATGTTGCATCGACTGCACTTTGATTGATTGTGTGCGTGGGTGTTGTATACAATGGTGGTGTATATGCAAATTTTTGGAGGTTTTGTTGCTGCTACAAACTATATTTTAAAAGTCCATTTTCCCCTTGTTTAGCTATTTTTCCACATAGTTTGGACCTTGTTATTAGCCCATTGTGTTCATATAGGTGGATACCACATATTTATGCTTGTGGGGTCTATTTTGGACTAACCTTGCCATTATGGTGCTTCTTTTTCATCCTATATTCACACTCTCCTTATGTAAGATACTTTGGTTTCAAGGGGTTTTCTTTGGCAACTTTTTCATGGTTCGCAACCTTGTTCAATTATTACAAGCACCAAATTTCATGTTGGAGTGGGAAGATATTAAGTTCGGTGATGACGTATCTATATCTTTTGGGTTGAAGAGGACATCTTCCTCTCCATCCTCCTTGCACATCTTTCTTATTCTTCTTCTTTCTCTTATGGCAATGGTTTTTCATCATCTCTCCATCAGAGTTTCTTATGGATATATTATACATGAGTACCTTATCAGGCCTTGTTGTTCGGGACTCATATCTGTGGATATACCACTTGTTTGGTTTTGTTATTTTTCACTACCTCCTAGTACCACTTAAGGGGGGGTGTTAGAGTATATCCTAAGTTATTACTAGGATATTAGGATAGTTTTGTGTGGCTGAGATCAACTTGGTTTGTTATGATCCGATGGATCATATTGTATACCTTTGCTATTTAAGCAAGGCTCCTTTCATAGAATAACATGAAGTTTTCATTCTCTACAATTCAAAGGATTCAACCATCCTTTGTTAGTTTAAATAGGCCCCTCCACCATTGACTATATGTTTTTTTTGTCAATTTTACAAGCTAAGGGATGGCACCACTAGCAGACAATAACATTGAAAATACTTTTGCAAGTAGGTGACACTTTTTCCATAATGGCATAAACAAAATTTTCTACCCCATAACTCTATTATTTAAACATATAGATTTGATATTCTATTTGTTGTCTATGTAGACTAGGTTCTATTATTTGTTTATTGATAAAATAGACAAAAAAGAAAAACAAATAGCTATTCTTAATCATATAGGGGACCATCTTAATCGTTAAGCTTTTACATAAAATCAAAATTACATATAGTTGCATTTTAGGCTTTCTTTGCTACATCTTCTTGTGCCATTGTGTCTTAAAAGAAATCAACATTCCCTTCATCATCAAATTCAAAAGAGCATTTTGTATGTTTATTAGGGCTAGATTAAGGTTAAGCTTAGATAAAGACGTTCCTTAGGAGAAACATAGTTGTTCTTTAATCAACCCAACAAACTAGACTTAAGCTCATAACATCCCTTCGTCTCAAAGTGAGAAGAGAAGAGAGTGGATAACATAGTAAGGAGGCCCTTTGTGATTCCCCTTCCATATTTTCCCCTCTCTCGTATTTTTTTGAACTTGACATGAACACCACCACAATTCCCAAGATTCCTCTTTGTCCAAGATAAGCCTTAATCAAACTAAAATTTATCTAAAATTTAATCAAGACCATCTAATCTTATTTGTTTAGATTAAATTACATTAAATCTAAATAATAAGAACATAAACAATTGCTAGTCCTACTAAGGGTATTTACAATAATTCGAGTAGTTGTCGTACACACTATTGGGCTATATTGGGTATATAGCAAGCTTGGGCTGCTATGCACCCATGTAGGGTCTTACACATGCTTATACCTAGTAAGGAGTATATTGTAGTGGGCTAGTGAGAGTTATAAGGAGGTATACTATCACACCTCATGTACCATCTTGACCATGTATCCAAATGGTCACTCTCATGTATCATTGACAACCTACATATCAGCTTTCACTCACATAATGATAGGTATATATAGAGGAGTTAGGTATATAGGGACCTTGGTATAGAGGGAGGCCCTTGAGGTATGTAAGTTAGATTTGGTATATCAATGGAAGGGGATATAAGGTTACAAAAACATCTTCTATTTATTCTATAATCAACTCTATAAGCTTTTTGTTTAATAGATTGAATCCTTCTCTCCCTTTCAATCCATGGCCAAGAGAACTAACTAACCCATAGTGTCATTCATCAATTGTCCATTAACTCTAACCCCTCAATGGAAGGTCCTAAGGATCAACCCACCTTTGAGAACCCAAAATTTGAAGAAGAAAATGAAGACACCCCTCCTCGGGTTCTCTAACCCCCGTCCATGATGATAAAGGGAGAGTGGTTTTTAAATCCGCTAATCACATGGTTTTATTCTTGCATAAACATAAGGAAGTTTTGGAATCCCTCCTTAGAGAAAGTTATGACATCCTAGGTGTTTCTACAAGGGAGGGTTCACTCTTGGACCATCCCCAACAACCTAGTTCAAACCCTTTGAATCAACTGGATCCATCCTTTGGATTTTTAAATGTAAACCTTAATGCATCAACTTCTAATTTCATTTATTCTAATATCATCACTACTTTTGTGGATGTTGGGGTTCAAAACATCTTGTCTTCCTTGGGACATCACTCATATTTGCCTTCTCTTGAGGAACTACTATGAGGCAATGCGAGTTGTCCCATATCTCAACAAGGAAGCACAAGTTATGTTCCTAACTTGGACATAACATCAAGTGTACCAAATTATAATTCTCATGTTTATAACCTTCATTCTAATCTCACAAGTGCAAGTATGGGTTTCACTCAAAACCATAATCCCACAATCTCTCATCTTTTATCTTCTAATCCTTTCACTTCAAACATCTTGGGAGCAAGTCATATGATGCCAATCTCAACATTGTACACCCAAGTACATCAATATTCTCCCTATACCAATTATCAATTTCCTCCTTTCTATTAGAACATGCCTTTTATGCAATCAAATCTAACTTCTAAACTTCAAACTCTAACCTCTCAACTAGATCTACTAAAAAAAAAAATGGCCACAATCCAAGGGACTTCCTTCAGTCACAAATACTCTTATGATAACTTGTGCAACTAACCTTTAGATCCTTTTATAGATAGTCACCCTTTCCATATCAACTTAAAAACGCCTAAGTTTCAAATGTACAAAGGGGGGGGGAGATCCTATTAACCATCTCAAGTTTTTTAGAACAACTTGTAGCAATATTCATTATGATGAAACATTGCTACTCAAAGTCTTTGCTAAGAGCCTTGGTGGCCTTGCTTTGGAATAGAACTACCAAATTCCAAGGCACTCCCTTAAGAGATTTAGTAATATTGTGTAGATGTTTATCAAACAATTCTTTGTCTACATTGAGGAGAAGATCACAATTAGTGACCTATATTAACTTAAATAACAAAATATGGGTACTTTGGTAGGGAGACTCCAATATATCCCTCCACCAAGAGACATTTTAGACATATTTATAGGTAATCTTAATGAGAAATTAACCTTCTATTTGGATATGACCAATATATCTTCTTTTGAAGATGCCATCAACATGGCCAAGAGAGTAGAGACTACCCTCCTCAAGCAAGGACAATTAAAATTTAAATCCCATAAGGAGGAAGATAAGTCTTCCTCTAACCTAAAGGGGTAGTACAAGAACAAACATGTTGTAGGTAATGGAGTTACAGACTCACACAAAACCAACAACATGAGTGTTCTAATTACCCTTCAAAAGCTTGTCTTAGGGAAGCCACAACAACCAAAACCGAGGAAGTAGTCCCAATCGGATGAATGCCCTTCAACCATCCTAGAGCAACTCCCAAAAGCCAAGATGGTGGACCTTTCAATTACCAACCCTTTAGATTCCAAAATGGAAAAATCTCCTTGGTTTCACCCCAATGAGCAATGTGCCTTCCACCACATTAATGGTCATGCAAACGATAAATGCATGAGTCTTAGGAACCTAATCCAATACCTAATCAATAAAGGTCAAGTTATTCTCAATAGCTCTGAATCTCAACCCTCTTCTAATCAAGACCTTAGAATATTCAAAAATTTGTTGGCTAATTATAATCATAATAAAAATATAGCAAACAACATTCACTATAGGAGCATCCTACCTTCAAACTAAAGGATGGTGGGAATGATTGATTCTTCAAATTATCTTTCTCACATTTGTGTTCTAACTAGACAACTACACCACAAAGATCCTTCATTTGATTGACTTTCAAGACCTTCTTTGATCCTTTGTGCAAAAATAACTCCCCCTAAAGGACCTCCATTAATCATCCAATTAAGAGCTAATGCTAAAGGAACTTTTGACTAGCTTCATCAATATGAAAGTACTTTGGATAAAATTTTCCTTCTTGAGCTTCTCAGGACCTCTCCAACCCTTACGAACATCTTACTCAAAATTATGAATGAACAAATTATTTCTCAAGATCTCAACCCAAATGACCTGAATTTTAGGGTGTGATCGATTGGGGTTAATCATGCACCTATATAATTCTATGAGGAGGATATCCCTCAACCTCCTATTATTTAAGAAATCCCATTAGTGACAAGTTGATCAAATAAATTCCAATTGATAATGGATATGGTATTAACACATGTAGCCTAATATTCATTAGTTATTTTGGGTTAACCAAACAAGATTCGAAGAAATTTGATCTTGTTTTTAGGGTGTTTGATAATCGAGAGCATGAGGCTAGTGGCACTATAGTCTTACCCCTTAAAGTTAGACTTTTCATTCACAACACTTTTTTCTATGTCATGCCTGATGACTTAACCTACAACATTCTTCTTGGGAGGCTATGGATCCATGCGTTGCGAGTCATACCTTCAACACTTCATCAATACCTCAAATATGAATATAAGAGCAAGAATTATTATATTCTAGCTGACCCCAAGCCCTTCACCAATCACCAAGTGATCGAGGTTGAGGATCCTAAGGCTTGCCTTTGCACTTCTATCAAATTGTCTTTTGATCCATCCTCTTTTTCTTCTTTGCTTCCAATAACTAATGCATTAAGGCCTCTCACCTTAAGTAATCAACCTAATAATAAATTTGAAGGTCAAACCTCTAATCTAACCAATATTAACATTAATAATAAAGATAATGATAAACCTTTTTTGGAACTAGCAAAGCTTCCTCCATCTCCTCAAACCTTTGGATTGCCTTCTAGTAATAAGGATAAAAATATGTAAATTGGAAGTACTATTAATGATGTTGAGAAAATCCATGGTAGTAACACTTTCCTAGCTAAATTACAATATGCTTCATGTTTTTTTTGAACTTGTATTAAATTTGAAATATATGCTTTCTAACATGAGGTATCAAGGTAATAAACTAGGCCTTCACAACCAGGGCATCAAAGAGCCCTTACAAAATCAATCTTGGTTGGGATGTTGTGGGATGGGTTACATCCCCAACTGTAGTCAACCTCTTCCTTGTTTCTCTTTGTACAATAGCAAAGATGGAGCTTACATTTTTGATAGGAAGTCTCATGATTACGTTGGTTTCTTAAATGGATTGGACTGGGATGAGGAGGATGACAATGGACCATCACTCCTCATAAATCCTAGCTTCTCTCAATAAATATGCTTTTTTAATGTAAATATTGGAAATTTTGAGTAATTATGTTGACATTGATGTCAAGTACTTGGCGAAAGGTAAAGTTCATAATGGTACAAGGAATTTGGAAAAAATAAATGGTTATAATATTTTATATTATAAGCCAAAGTGTTTGGTTTAAAAGTTGTGCTATGGGCTCAAGAAGTTAAGGATTTAAATTATTTAATATTTAAATTATTTAAATTAAAGATTTAAATAATTTAAATTTAAATATTTAAATATCCTAATTAAAAGTTTAGATTAAACTTTATAAAAATAATAATAAGCTTTTTTCAAAGCTTCAAGCTCCTACCCACCGACGTGTGAAGCATTTTGGAAATGCATATTTAAGAGGACCAAAAATTTCATTTATGCCAAAGTCTAAGTCTAAGTGCAATCGATTCGATTTCGGAAGGAGCAGAGAAGAGTGCTAAGCATTTCATTCGATCGACGAAGGAAGGGAATAAGTCAAAGCAGTGGTGGAAGACTTTCCACATGGGTGGCTAGCCCAGCTGGTCATGAGGCTAGCGCTAGAGCGTTGGTGGAAGGAAGATTTCGTGTTCGAATCCCGTGGATGCTTTTTGTAGAGTAAGATAGTTGAAACACGTTTTCGACAGAGAGAAGGTATAAGATAAAGTGTGGGCAAGATTCTTTCCAAGCGGGTGGCTAGCCTAGCTGGTCGCTAGGCTAGCGCTAAGGCACTGGTAGGAAGAGAGTCATGGGTTCAAACCTTGCGATCATCGTTTTTCTAGGTAGAGAGGATAGGCTATTCGTGTGAGCACGTTTGCAAGCGGAGGAGGAGATAATTAATATTTTCAAGGTATGAGGACTTAATTTTTGTTATTATAAAATATTAAAAGGTTATGTGGTATGGAGAAATAAGGAGTTGTAAATTTTAGTTGGGTTATGATTTTTGAAGTCAAATATTGGAGTTATAAGGTGTAGAAAAGGAATATTATTTTGTAATATGCTTTTTAATATGCTGAATGTTAGGTTGAGGGTATTGGAGTAATAAGGTGTAAAGGGTGATGTTATTGTTTACAACCTTTTGAAGGGAATTTGTTAAGAGAACTTGTGTGAGTTAATGCATGGTCCTTGAGAACAATAAAAGAGTTATTTTCAGAATTCTTTGAGCATCTTATTGAAGAAAATTAATAAGGATAAATTTGTGACATCTAACCATTGAGATTGTCAAAGAGATTGAGTGTGATTGAGACAGGTTTTGAGGTCTACTCTTCATCAAAAAAAAGGTATGGGCACATCTTCCTTGTGAGTGATTGTTGGATGTTGTGAATGCTAAGTTGGAGTGAAAAGGATTGTTTGATAAGCATTGTTGAGTTTGATTGTTAAAGGTTTTTTGGAATAAAAGTTGATGATAGAAACCTTGTTTGATAAGCATTGTTGGAAATATTGAGTGAACCTTCATATGCATGATTAGGGTTTGTGCAAGATCATGAGTATCATTGTTATGTGAGGCTTGTTTGATAAGCATTGTTGACTAAGCTTTCATTGAGTGATTGGTTGAGTGGAGTAAGTTCTAGTGAAGCTTATAATACAGATTTGAGGTAAGTCTTGGTGAAGACTTGTTGAGAGATTGGACAAGTTCTAGAGAGGACTTGTGGATAGATTAGGTGAGCTTTTGGAAGCTTACAAGGTAGATTTGAGACAAGTCTTTGAGAAGACTTGAGAGAAAGTTGATTGATTGATTTGTTCAAACCTTGAGTTAAGGTTTGGGGCAGATCTAGCAGAGTTGATTTGTGATTGAGTCAAGCTTTGTGTTAAGGCTTGAGGATAGATTTAAGGATAGAGTTTGGTGCAGATTTGAGGATAGGTTTGTGCCAGACCAGAGATAGAGATTGAGTAGATTTGTGCTAGACCGAAGGACTGTGTTTAGTGTAGATTTGAGATAGAGTTGAGAGAAAGATTTGGAGGTGATAGAGTATAGAGGATAGTCTCTAGTGGATAGAGGTCCATTAGCTAGGGTAGTGAAGATAGGTCTTCTGAGTGAGGGCAGGAGTCTTCAGTGGATAGAGATCCATAAGCCAATGTAGTGGAGGCAATAATTCTTCTAGAGGATCACCAGCCAGAGCAGAGGAGAAGGAGTTCTCCTATGGATAGAGATCCATAAACTTGATTAGGGGATTGGTGTCTCCTTTGGATAGAGGTCCATAAACATTGTAATAGGGAAAGGATTCCCAAGAGAATTTATTTGAGAAAATTTTATAAGGAATATTTTCTCCGTGGAGTAGCCCACATTGGGTGAACCACGTTAAATCATGTCTCTCATGTGTGTGATGCTTTGTGTGATGTTTACTGCTTTAATATTGTTGATGTTATCATATGGATTGAAAAGCAAAAAGTTTTATCTTATACTGTTCACCCCCTCTCAGTATAAGCACATGTTCTTCAATTGGTATCAGAGCGGGTCTCTCCATGAAAAGACTAACAACTTGGAGGAAGATCCATCAAAAACACACATGACTTCAGAGAGTGAAGAAGAGACCATGTTTGACATAAAAGAGGAATTATTTGCTGCTCTCAGGAACCTTGAAAAGGTTAGAAATAAGAACTCAAGTTTGAAGGATCAAATTCAAGAAGATGAAGAAGCAAGGATAGAACTTCTACAGAGTCTCACAGAACTCAAGATAAAGGTAGAAGAGGGAAAGAAAATTGAACAGGATATGACAGATCTATTAAGAGCAAGAGAAACAAAATGTGAAATATTGGAAGCAAAAATTGTTTATCTAAGGAATGAAGTTGAAAATACCAAGGTACTACAAGATATAAAGTTTGGGAAACAGAAAGAGGAGTCAAGTCTTCAAGAAGTAGAGACTTCAAACAAAGATAAGCAAGTGACGTATACTCCAGAAGGAAAAGACATCAGGAAGGAAGAAAGCAAAGAAGAACCATGGATGAGAGTTAATCACAAAAGGAGAAGCACTCAACCACAATCTCAAAGGCATCCAAATAGGTTACATAATTTCTTCCATGGCTATTGCTTTTCTTGTAACAAATATGGTCATAGAGTTGTACATTGCACTGGTTATGTGAAAAATGATGTCAATAGAAATTTCAACTCTTTTGCACCTCTTATGAATAATGATATCATATGTTACAAATGCAATAATTTTGGGCACAAGGCTAGATGGTGCAAAATGGTACTTCCTGAGTCTAGTAAAAAGAATACAACTTCAACAACTAGGAAAGAGAAAAAGGGGAATGAAAAGGCTAGATCAATGTTAGTTCAAACAACTCTTCATGCTCAGGATAAAGAAGAACAATGGTTTCTTGATAGTGGTTGCTCTAGACACATGACAGGAGACAAAGATAAATTTATTGTACTCAAAGAAACTAATAGAGGATCAGTAAGTTTTGGTGATAATGGATCAGCAAAAATTGGTGGAAAGGGAACTCTGAGTTTAGATAATGGGAAAACAAGAACAAAAAATGTACTATATGTCAAAGGGTTAAGACACAATATGCTAAGTGTAAGCCAACTTTGTGATCAAGGTCATATGGTTACATTTCACCCAGATAGATGTGAGATAAGAAAGTCGAAAACTGGAAAAGTCATTGCAAATGCAAGTAGAACTCCAAACAACCTCTATATGCTTAGTGAGATTAAAGGGGAAAAGTGTTTTCTATCACAAGAAGATGAGAGTTGGTTGTGGCATAGAAGAATGGGTCATTTGAATTTTGACAACATAGTCAACATAAGCAATAAACAAGCTGTCAGAGATTTACCCAAGCTAAAAAGGCCACAAAACACAATTTGTGCACCTTGTCAACATGGAAAGCAAACTAGAACAAGTTTCAAATCAAAGGGATATATGTCATCAGAGCCATTAAAGCTAATACATACTGATCTATGTGGTCCTACCAGAACACAGAGTATTCAAGGTGAAAGTTACTTCATATTGTTCATAGATGATTACTCCATAATGACTTGGGTAGCTTTCCTAAAAGATAAGTCAGAAGCATTTGATAAATTCAAGGCATTTAAAGAACGGGTCGAAAATGAAACCGGCAAAAGGATTAAGTGTTTGAGATCTGACAGAGGAGGAGAGTTTACCTCAAATGAATTTGTAGATTTTTGTGAACAACATGGAATCAAGAGAGAATACTCAGTTGCAAGAACTCCTCAACAAAATGGAGTAGTTGAAAGGAAAAATAGGACTATTGAGAATATGGCTAGAGCTATGTTAAATGAGTCCAAGATTTTAGATGGATTTTGGAGGGAAGCAGTCAACACAATAGTATATATAATCACTAGGGCTCAAATGAGGGTAAACCATCACAAGACTCCATATGAGCTTTGGAAAGGAAGACCGACCACTGTAAAGCACTTCAAGGTTTTTGGAAGCAAGTGTTACATAAGATGGGAAGAGCAAAACTTGGGCAAGTTTGACCCAAGATGTGATGAGGGAATTTTTCTTGGTTATTCTACTAAGAGTAAAGCTTATAGATGCTACAACAAAAGGACACGCACTATTGTAGAAAGTATAAATGTAACAGTTGATGAGAAGATAGATTCAAGAGAACCAGTTCAACAAATTGTGTATCAGGAAGATGGAAGTTGTCAAGAAGAGTTTCATGAGGAATCAGATGAAGAAGAGGAAGAAACACAAAGACTTCTTCCTAAAACTCCATCCAGGTATGTACAAAAACATCATCCAAAAGAGCTAATCATTGGGAATCCAGATGAGAGATAGACAAGGAGAAGGATAATAACATCATCTCAACAAGCAAATTTTTCCTTGTTATCTAAGATTGAGCCAAAAGACTTCAATCAGGCAAGTGAAGATAAGTTTTGGATTAAGGCAATGGATGAGGAATTAGATCAGATAGAGAAAAGCAAGACTTGGGAACTTGTTCCATGACCAAAAGACAAAAATGTGATTGGCACTAAATGGGTATTCAGAAATAAGTTAAATGAAGATGGTCAGGTGGTCAAAAATAAAGCAAGATTAGTGTGCAAAGGTTATGCACAGGTAGAGGGAATTGACTTTGATGAGACATTTGCTCCAGTTGCATGACTTGAAGCTATCAGAATGTTCTTAGCCTTTTCAAGCTTCAAAAACTTCAAAGTATATCAGATGGATGTTAAATCAGCCTTTCTAAATGGTGTTCTAGAAGAAGAGGTTTACATTGAGCAGCCAGAAGGTTTCAATTTGACTGATAAACCAGACTATGTATGCAGATTGAAGAAAGCACTTTATGGACTAAAGCAAGCTCCTAGAGCTTGGTATTCAAGATTGGATAAGTACCTACAGGAACAGGGTTTCAAGAAAGGAATAGTGGACAGTAACTTATACATAAAAAATGAAGGGAATGACTTACTAATTGTGGTTGTTTATGTTGATGATATCATTTTTGGAGGAAACAATGATAAGATGTGTCAAAAATTTGCAAAGAGCATGCAAAATGAATTTGAGATGTCTATGCTTGGTGAGTTGTCCTTCTTTCTTGGACTTCAGATTTCACAATCAAAGAAAGGGGTGTTTCTTTCACAAACCAAGTATATAAAAGAGATGCTAAAGAAATTCAAGTTAGAAGATTGCAAACCAGTAAGTACTCCCATGGTTACAGGATGTAAGTTAAGTAAAGATGATGAATCTCCAGAGGCAAATCAGAAATTATACAGATCTATGATTGGCAGCTTATTGTATGTCACAACTACAAGACCAGATATCATGCAGGTAGTGGGATTAGTGGTAAGGTTTCAGGCAGCACCCAAGGAAACACATGTAGCAGTAGTAAAGAGGATTCTCAGGTATCTAAAAGGGACTATGGACTTTGGGCTCTAGTATCCCAAAAGTGATAGTTTCACTCTCACAACTTATACAGATGCAGATTGGGCTGGCAGCATTGATGATAGAAAAAGTACAAGTGGAGGAGCATTCTTTCTTGGAGACTGTTTGGTCTCTTGGTTAAGTAAGAAATAGGCATCAATATCCTTATCTACAATAGAGGTAGAGTATATTGCAGTAGTTGCCAGTTGTACACAGGTATTATGGATGAAGCGAACTCTAGAGGATTTCAAGATAAAACATGATCATCCTATTCCCATACTATGTGATAATACAAGTGCTATAAATATCTCAAAGAATCCAATGATGCACTCCAGGACAAAGCACATTTCGATTAAGTATCATTTTTTGAGAGAGCAGGTGATGGATAAACAGGTCAGGTTGGAATATGTTACTACAAAGGAGCAGATTGCAGATATTTTCACTAAGCCACTTTCGAAAGAGACTTTTGAGTACCTACGAGAAAAGTTGGGAGTAGTTATACTCCCACCCCAGAATTAACCACCTCAAGAGGAGGTGGGGGAGGGGCTAAGCTAAGAGTCTCATTCTTAGCCCCGAGCCCCAAAGGTGACCCTTTGCCATTGATGACAAAGGGGGAGAGATTTGAGTTAGGGGGAGAGCATTTGAGTTAGGAGGAAAGCATTCAGTCAGGGGGAGCAGAACAAAAAAGATAAAGAAAATGGTAAAAGGAAAATGGGTTGCCATCAATGACAAAGGGGGAGATTGTTGGAAATTTTGAGTAATTATGTTGTCATTGATGTCAAGTACTTGGCGAAAGGTAAAGTTCATAATGGTACAAGGAATTTGGCAAAAATAAATGGTTATAATATTTTATATTATAAGCCAAAGTGTTTGGTTTAAAAGTTGTGCTATGGGCTCAAGAAGTTAAGGATTTAAATTATTTAATATTTAAATTATTTAAATTAAAATTTAAATAAAAATTTAAATATTTAAATATCCTAATTAAAAGTTTAGATTAAACTTTATAAAAATAATAATAAGCTTTTTTCAAAGCTTCAAGCTCCTACCCATCGACGTGTGAAGCATTTTGGAAATGCATATTTAAGAGGACCAAAAATTTCATTTATGCCAATGTCTAAGTCTAAGCGCAATCGATTCGATTTCGGAAGGAGCAGAGAAGAGTGCTAAGCACTTCGTTCGATCGACGAAGGAAGGGAATAAGTCAAAGCAGTGGTGGAAGACTTTCCACGTGGGTGGCTAGCCCAACTGGTCGTGAGGCTAGCACTAGAGCATTGGTGGAAGGAAGATTTCGTGTTTGAATCCCATGGATGCTTTTTGCAGAGTAAGACAGTTGAAACATGTTTTCAGCAGAGAGAAGGTATAAGATAAAGTGTGGGCAAGATTCTTTCCAAGCGGGTGGCTAGCCCAACTGGTCGCTAGGCTAGCGCTAAGGCACTGGTAGGAAGAGAGTCATGGGTTCAAACCTCGTGATCACCATTTTTCTAGGTAGAGAGGATAGGTTGTTCGTGTGAGCACGTTTGCAAGCGGAGAAGGAGATAATTAATATTTTCAAGGTATGAGGACTTAATTTTTGTTATTATAAAATGTTAAAAGGTTATGTGGTATGGAGAAATAAGGAGTTGTAAAGTTTAGTTGGGTTATGATTTTTGAAGTCAAATATTGGAGTTATAAGGTGTAGAAAAGGAATATTATTTTGTAATATGCTTTTTAATATGTTGAATGTTAGGTTGAGGGTATTGGAGTAATAAGGTGTAAAGGGTGATGTTATTGTTTACAACCTTTTGAAGGGAATTTGTTAAGAGAACTTGTGTGAGTTAATGCATGGTCCTTGAGAATAATAAAAGAGTTATTTTCAGAATTCTTTGAGCATCTTATTGAAGAAAATTAATAAGGATAAATTTGTGACATCTAACCATTGAGATTGTCAAAGAGATTGAGTGTGATTGAGATAGGTTTTGAGGTCTACTCTTCATCAAGAAAAAAGGTATGGGCACATTCTTCTTTGGTTGAGGTGTTTGATTGATTGAGATGTTGTGAATGCTAAGTTGGAGTGAAAAGGATTGTTTGATGAGCATTGTTGAGTGGTTTTGGTTCATATTGGTTGATGAGGTTTTTCTAGAATAAAGGTTGATGATAGAAACCTTGTTTGATAAGCATTGTTGGAAATATTGAGTGAACCTTCATGTGCATGATTAGGGTTTGTGCAAGATCATGAGTATCATTGTTATGTGAACTTTGTTTGATAAGCATTGTTGACTAAGTTTTCCTTGAGTGTTTTTTTGAGTTGAGACAAGTTCTAGTGAGGACTTGTTGAGAAGATTTAGACAAGTTCTAGTGAGGACTTGTTGAGCAGATTTGAGGCAAGTCTTGGTGAAGTAGTTGTAGAGAGAACTTGTGGATAGATTAGTGTGAGCTTTTGTGGAAGCTTACAAGGCAGATTTGAGACAAGTCTTTGAGAAGACTTGAGAGCAGAGGTGATTGATTGATTTGTTCAAACCTTGAGTTAAGGTTTGGGGCAGATCTAGCAGAGTTGATTTGTGATTGAGTCAAGCTTTGTGTTAAGGCTTGAGGATAGATTTGAGGATAAAGTTTGGTGCAGATTTGAGGATAGGTTTGTGCCAGACTAGAGATAGAGATTGAGCAAATTTGTGCTAGATCGAAGGACTGTGTTTAGTGCAAATTTGAGATAGAGTTGAGAGCAAGCTTTGGAGGTGACAGAGTATAGAGGACGATAGTCTCAGAGGTCCATTAGCCAGGGTAGTGAAGACAAGTCTTCTGAGTGAGGGTAGGAGTCTTCAGTGGATAGAGATCCATAAGCCAGTGTAGTGGAGGTAGCAGTTCTTCTAGAAGATCACCAGCTAGAGTAGAGGAGAAGGAGTTCTCCTGTGGATAGATATCCACGAACTTGATTAGGGGATTGGTGTCTCCTTTGGACAGAGGTCCATAAAAATTGTAATAGGGAAAGGATTCCCAAGAGAATTTATTTGAGAAAAGTTTATAAGGAATATTTTCTCTATGGAGTAGCCCACATTGGGTGAACCACGTTAAATCATGTCTCTCATGTGTGTGATGCTTTGTGTGATGTTTACTACTTTAATATTGTTGATGTTATCATATGGATTGAAAAGCAAAAAGTTTTATCTTATACTGTTCACCCCCCCTCTCAGTATAAGCACATGTTCTTTAGTAAATCTCCTAAACTTAGCCTATCCCAAGTTGATTACCAATGAAGATTACTATGAAACAAAGGATGTCTATACTGATCCTCCTCAAGATGGTCTCTCGTACTATCTAACCCAAAATAACTTATATTTTGATGGATTTTTCCCCAAATTGTGAATGTTGCTATCTCATAGCCAATCGATATCACTTAGTAATCCATAGATCTTATAGCTATTGAGAGCCTATGAGTGTTGTCCACCCTCCCTTGAATGGAAGATGAGTCTCAAATTTGTATTGGGAAAACCATGGACATTGATATTGAAACTTCTAAAAATACCAAGATCCTTAAGCTAGGCAAAGTATTGACCTTAAATGAGTGTGAAAAATACACTAAGCTTTTGATATATTTTAGCAACATCTTTGCTTGGTCCTATACCAATATGCTAGGTCTTGATACTTATCTACTTGTCCACCACCTAGTAATCACTCCTAATGCAAAACATGTAAAGCAAAAATTATAGAAGATGTATTTGAAAGCCACTTTGCTAGTCAAAGAGGAGCTCTATAAGCTCCTTGATGTCAGATTCATCAAAGTCATCAATTACTCCAATTGTTGTTTTTGTTGCCAAAAAATAGGCAGTGTTAGAGTTTACATAGACTTTTAAGACATCAATAAGACATGTCCCAAGGATGACTTCCCTTTTTCCAATACCAACACGATCAATTATTTCATTGTAGGATTTGGAATATTGTATTGGACATATTCTTAGGCTATAATTAGAGCAAAATCACTCATGAGGACCAAGCCAAAGTATTTTTCATCACCCTGTGGGAACCTTATGCTATCAAGTTATCACTAATGTTAGATTAGACATAAAAAATGCATCCCCAAGCTGATTGCTAAAAAGTGTTAATATGGACTAAGTTGGCTGACAAACAACCTCATGGATTTGTGATAAGAAGTGATGGTGAGGATGTCGAAGAAGGGTGACAATTGGTAATTAATGTCTGACTTGAAGGAGTCTAGAAGTTGGCCTTACATTAGAAGCCAAGAGTCGTTCAAGAGTTGTAGGTTGATCCCTTCGTTGGTCAACAAGGGTGATGTCTTCACCAAGCCTGTTGAACAACTCAAACAGGAAGTCAAG
Source organism: Wollemia nobilis (assembly GCA_028583015.1). NCBI lineage: Eukaryota > Viridiplantae > Streptophyta > Pinopsida > Araucariales > Araucariaceae > Wollemia > Wollemia nobilis. The sequence goes on from JAQPPZ010017058.1 coordinate 3,855,299, forward strand.
CTAGCTATTGTCCATCATACACAACCATCAGCAAAATTATATTTCTAGTTAAAATAAGTGGAGAAAGAGTATTTTCTCCAATATCCACTTCAAAGGACAAATAACTAATATTCCTACTAACACTAAAGCTTCTAAGCAATGCATAAGCAAAGCAAAAGGCTACATATGACCCACAACCCAACCCAAATGATCAAAATAAGAGCTCTAATACCAATAATGTGGAAGAACCAAGTTTATTGTTTATTATTATACCAAAAATATCAAGGCATGTATGATGCCATATTTACAATATGTTATAAATCTTCCCAATTAGGCGTAAGGTGAATTATTGGGAAAATAAGATAATATTACCTAACTTAAGCTAACAAATTACTAACTTAAGCTAACACTATCTTAGATTTATAGAAGATAACTCTAGAGGCCCACGTGAGCATAGTGGCTCATGATTTTATTAATAATAAACATAATCCTTAGAAATAATAATAAATCTAATCCTAAGAAATAACAACCTAGGAAGAGATGCCCTCATCATAAATCTCCACTTAAGGAGCATTGGACTCCAATGCTTTTACAATATAAGTAGGAGGATGAGTCATCAAATGAACACATAATCCATGTAGAGAATGAAATGAAATCTAAGAAGCCACATCATCTCTAGTTAGAACAAGGTCAAATATACCTTGAGTTGTCGATGCTGAAATACAACGTTTGGTCACAACTCTCTCACTAATCTATGAAGGAAAGTGATGGGGAGTAATGACATATTACGAAGTCTGTGAAGTATACTATACAATAGGAACCTGTGAAGGTGACAAGAAAGAAAGCCACTCAAAAACAAGAGGAGCAATAAGAGGAGGTATGGATGAAGAAGGAATCGTCTCCTTGTGAGAAGGTGTTGTGGAAGGAGGTGTGTCTTAAGGCTGATTAAAGATTAATGCAATATTTTGTGGCTGATGTGAGCAAAGAAAAAGTGTGGATAATGGAAGAATATGAATGATAAATATCTTATTCACATGATGCACGATTTGGTTATATGCATCTTATTGAGCCCTTTTATCGTATTGATAGGGTTGGCCAAGAATGAGACCACAATAATCCATCGAATTCACATCATAGGTGACTTTATCCATAAAATGTAGACCCAAAGCAAAGGATACAATGCAAGTTTATATGATTTAGGAGGCATAACCAATATCCTTCCATCCAAGTGAATATGGATGAGGATGCGGTTCTACAAAAAGTTTGAGCTGATCGACTATAGATTTTACAATCAAAATAGTTTGCAATCTATTGTTAATAATACAATTCACAAAAAAGTTGTGAGTGAGATGGGCCTTTGTGACAAAAAAACTATCACAACCACCTTTATGATGCATTAGGGTAACATTATTCAATTCACCCTTTAATTCTTCATATTCTCTATCTTCACCTACAACCTCAAGGGGACCATTTTGTGGTTCCTCCTGTTGAGATTTTACAATGAGGTTCTTCCTCTTCCTAAAACATTCAGATTCCCTATGTCCTATTCTTTTACAATGATTAAAAATTATCTTACCATTATAAGGAGGTGAAGGAGACGGAGAGGAAGTAGTAGTAGTAGCATTAGAAGAATAAGAAGAAGAAGAACAAGAAGAAGAAAGCATATTTGCCTTAGCTGCCTGCTATTGATTTGGAGGTCTAGAAGATCCCTTGGACAAAGTAAAAGCTTCTCCTTTGCCAAATATGCATCATTAAATACTTCATCCAAGGTTTTTTTTGAAGTATATTTCAACTCTTGATACAAAGATTCAAGGAGCCCACTTATGAACTTGATGATAAGGGCTTATGTTGGATCCTTCACACAAAGCAAAATTCTCAATCTGTTAAATTGAAAGACATAATCTTGAACAAATATATTATAGGTTTGTCTTAACCTAGACCATTTGACCATTAAGTCATGTTCATAATATGAAGGGTAAAATGTATCCTTCAAGACTTGAACCAAACCATCCTAAGTGGTAATGGGGTTTTGAACCTCTTATATTTTCATAATTACAAGTTTTGCTAACTCTATCAACTTGAGCTTTGCAAAGAGTACTTTATCTTTATCATCAACCTCTATATATGAGAACCAAGTCTCCATGTCCATGATCCAACTACCTAGGACATTCGGATCTTGAGATCCATCAAAGATTTTGACTTCACATTTTGCCTTTGTCCTTAGGTCATTATGATAGATTTTTACATCAAGAGCACCTTGGACTGTGACGTCTTAAACCTTATTGACTAATAGACCCACTATCCAGGCTAAAGTAGTCATTTGGTCTGCTAGACTAGATGCCATTTGGGAATGGGTATAAGCTAGGAGTGGCTACCAAATCATCCCAAAGAATTACAAAAGAATAGTGCTAATTTCAAGCACTTACAAATATGAGCCAAAGGCTTCACAATTTTACCTTTTCTTAGGCAATTACAATAGCTTTTCTAAGATTTTACAAGACAAATTAATGCCTAAAGGTTTACCGATGAGCTTCTTATGGTCAAGAAAAATAAAGCAACTTTTCAATAATCTAGAAAAGGTGTGAAATGCATACATTTTTGTTTTGACATGCACTTGTGCAATAGAATAATTAATTAAATAACTAAATAAATTTAATAAATTAATTAATTATAAATTTAAATTTTGTTTGATTAAAGTAATCAAAACAAAAAATTAAATTAGGTTTTTTAGATTTTAGAAAAATATAGTAAACACTAGCAAATGCCAGGGCGCCAATTCTCTTGATCAACTTGTGACACAGAATATCATGTGTTCAATTAATGGAGAACAACTCATACCACATAATAATGCCATGTAACACATGAATCACATTGGTTAGAGTTTGCAAGTAGAAGGGACTACACAAGTGCTCAACCGAGAGCCAACCACAAAGTTGGATGTTTTAATTGAGTTAGAGGGCCCCTTTTTAAGTAGAACATAATTATGCTTCACCATAAATATGGGACTATTGAGGAAGATAATTTCACCTCCCTCATTTCTAAAATCTACAAACAACTGATATCACCAAGTGTTTGCCTCTATGTGTCACCAAGAAATAGAAGGTGGTTGACAAGGTCTTTAGGAGATCATTATCAAGAAAAATATGGCTAACTATCGTGCTTGATAGGAATCGGCTAGGGAGAACAATTAAACTTGCTAATGTCACTCGATAACCCTAATGGCTCCATAGTGGTCTTGCTTCACTTGGTCAACTAGGGATCTAACCTCTAATGTCTATCCATAGACCACAAATTATTCAGGACTCTTGGTGACTACCTTTGACAATAGCAACAATTAGAAGCAATGTTCTTAGTGTTGTGTGGTCTCCTTTGGTGTTTATGATGTTCGACTAAAGTACCACTAAGAAAAACATGAGGAATCACTATCGATAATGGTGTCATTCCCCAAGGATGATCAAAACTAGTGGTGATGGACTAGTGTAATCATTCACCAAAATTCTAGAATTTCACTGATGCAACGATCAACAAACACAAGTTGTTCTAACCAACGAGAGTAGTAGGGAAACGTTAAGGGGTGGAATTGTATCCAAAGTTGAAGGATCCAACAAAATATGGGATAATAAAACAAGGATTACTTTATCACATCTCCTCTAAAAATTTAAATTTTTGGGTGCCTAACCTTGTGCTATGGTTAGGCGAGGCCACGTGAACTCTCTAGCATTGTCTAAAGTATAGAAAATCAACCAAAGCTCACAAATTTTTAATCATCATCTACGAGTGTTACAACAAATCTTCAGTCAAATATTTTAAGATGCAACATGTTCTATTGAACGTCCTAACTTTTCTAAAGCACACCTTCAGTTAGAATTATGACAAGGTGTCTTACTATGACACGAGACATGTGTCTCATTTGCAACTAGCTTGTAGGATTTGGGATAATGAGGTTTTTCAATAGTCCCTCCTAAATTGATATCCTTCACTTCGCATAATCACAAAATGGGATAATCAATTTCACCACATTGGCAGTCTCTAGGAACCCCATCATTAGATTTGATGATAAAAAATATTATCAAAGTCATCGACGTATTACCCTCAAAAGTTTGCTAATGAACCTCCTTGATCCAAAATACATGTAAGCTATGGTTTATCGAAAACCAACAATCAACCCAATGGAGGTGACATTGTCGCCTTGTTGCACTACTCACCTTGGATCACCATTAATGTTAGATTAGACATAAAAAATGCATCCCTTGGTAGGGCACCAAAAAGTGTTAATATGGACTAAGTTGATCGACAAACAACCTCATGGATCTATGATGGGGAGTGGTGGTGAGGACGTCGAATAAGGGTGGCTATCAACGATCCATGTCTGAATTTAAGGTGGTTGAAAGTCAACCTTACATTAGAAGACAATAATTGGTTGGGAGTCATAGGTCAATGCCTTCACCGGTCTTCGAGGGTGGTGTCTTCACCAAGCCTGTTATATAGCTTGAATAAGAAGTCGAGCTGGTTGTCGTCCATCACATGCAACAATCACCAAGTCTAGATTGTAGGTTAAAATAAATGGAAAAATAGTATTTTCTCCAACATCCACTTCAAAGGATAGATAACTAATGTTCCAATTGAAACTAAAGCTTCTAAGCAATGCATAAGTAGAGCAAAAAGGTTATATATGACCTAAAACCTAGCCCAAATGATCAGAACAAGAGCTCTGGTACCGATAATATGGAAGAACCAAGCTGATTTTTTATTATCATGCCAAAAATATATAGGCATACATGATGCCATATTTATAATATGCTGAAAATATTTCAAATTGAGCATAAGGTGTACTATTTGAAAAATAAATATCATTATCTAACTTAAGCTAAAAAATTACTAACTTAAGCTAACACTATCTTATATTTCTAGAAGCTATCTCTAGAAACCCACATGAGCATAGTGGCTCATGTGTTTATTAATAATAAATGTAATCCTAAGAAATAACAATAAATATAATCCTAAGAAATAATAACCTAGGAAGAGAGTCCCTCATTAATAAGGGTATTATGGATAGTTGACATGGACCACACATAACCCAAGGTTGATTATATTATTATATTATATTATAATAATAAGTGGGATGAGGGTTTATAAGATGGGTATATAAAGAAGGGATATTGTCATTGTAATCATGAGAGATATCATTTATATAAAGTATTACTTATAATCATCTTTGCACACAAAGTAGCTTATGAGACTTTGCTCTCTTTAAGTCACATTCTCATCTTCAAAGATCTTGTCAAGTTATTCCTTCCCTAAGGAGTATTGGTGTTGCCCTACCCTAAGGGTATTATCTACTCTATCTCCTTTTATGGATTGTTATTGTGGATGATTGATTTGATATTTTTGCATATTGGTGAATGAATTCTGTTAATTAGAATAAAGTTTTATAATAAGCAATGATTCTAGCAAAGTGGAGATTGTTTTTATGGATTACAAAATTTGGGCAATTTTTTTCTAGAAAAAATCTCATTTTTTGAGAGCCATATCTTTGCATAAAATTATCCAATGCAGATGATTTTTGTGCCATTTTGTTTGGACTTTGAAGATATTTAAAATGAGTTTTCAAGGAACCTAAGTAATATTTATGGAGATACAATCTTGTGAAAGTTGTCTGGAACAAGAGCAATACTAGAGCAATTTTTTTAATATATGTATAATTTTTTAGAGCCATATCTTTGTGTAAAATTGTCTGATCCAAAAAATTATTGTGCTACTTTGTTTTAAATTTGAAGATATTTAAATTGACACCCAGGTGTTGTAGGTGAGTTGGAGAGGAGAGGGAAATCCTCCAAGGGAGGTCCTAGGTTCAAATCTCCACCCTACCAAAAAGCTGAATTGGGTATCCAAAATCCAATTGATAATGTTGGTGCGGGCAGGGTCGGGTGTGACTCTCGGGTGACTTTGACGGTGTAGAACCCCTTGTTCATGGTCTCTCAGACCAAGGCAGCCCCACAAGGGGTTTTTCGCTTTAAAAAAAAAAAGATATTTAAATTGAGTGATCGTATGAAGGATTCCAAGAAATATTAAGGGAGATAAACCCTATGAAGTCAGCCATCTAGAATAAGGGCAGTGATGAATTTTCAAATTTTGTTTTTTTAGAAAATAAAATTGAGATATCTTTCAGTTGGGATAAGCAAATCATCTACTATTTTTTTGGGTCTAATTGTTTATGAGGAATTTTAGCTTCAAAATATATGGGAGATATATTTTTGTAAAACCTTATTTTCATTATCATTTTTGTGGATGTGAACTCATGGCATTTCAAAAAAATGTGGAGAGGATGATATTTGTGTGAGAGAGTGGTTAAAAGTATTAAAATCTCAATTTTATGAAAGTGTGAGGTGCTGTCTTTTATGATTTATTATCTAGGGAAGTTTTAAAATGGGTAAAAAGTTTTAGGATAAATTCCTTCTACACTTGGAAAGAAATAGAACAAGCATTCTTGAGTAGATGGGAACCTAATCAATTACAAAGGAAGTTAGATATTTGTATGAAAGATCTTAAGGGAAGGGATAAAAAAATAGATAGATTGATGGCTGTAATCAAAGATCTTGAAAAAAACTACAAGACTCAAAATGAGAGAAATGAAATAAAAGGAGATTGGGAATTTTTCAAGAAATAGAATCAAGACTAATAAATAAATAAAATTACTTGAGGAGAAAGAGAAAAATGTTAAGGAAGATAGTGAAAAGAATGAAGAAGCCAAGTCTTTGGATTTAAAAAACTAATAGAATGATTTAAATTCATCTATAAATTTTATTTTGTAGGTTTATGGATTCATTCAAAATTAAAAGGTTATTATTTCCATTAACCCTAGTAGTAGATATAATTTTATTAATAGTGCTTTGGCTAACAGGTTGTAGGTTCAAGCAACAAAAATTAAGGACATATATATTGACGGTGAAAATGTTCAAATTTTTGAGGATTTGAATATCACCATTGATAAATATATTTTACATTCATATTTTCATGGTTCTAATATGGATGATGTAGATATTGTTCTTGGTTATCCTTGGTTGAATTATTTGGGTATTATTAACATTAATGTGCAAAAGAATTATACGAAGTTATTGTATTGGAAAAAGAAGATAACACTATAGGATATTTCTCAACTTAAGAAGTAAGGATCTAAGGAGAAGCAAAAAGTAGTTAAGGTAGGGGAACAAGTTAAGGAACTAATAGAAGAATCAAAATATGAATCCATAGTAGTAGCAACAAAAAGGTCCATGGAATAAATAGTAGCAAATTATAAGGAAGCTTTGTCAGAAGTGCACAAATACACACTAAAAGAAAGGCAAGAGTGTAATGTCCCCTCTCTAGCCAGTCAGCAGTTGTGTGCAGGATTAGCCTACTCTCGGGTTCTCGTAGGCTAATGGGAGTGTGTGGGAGCCCATTGGGGGTGTGTTCGATGCTTGGAGATGTTTCTTGTTGCCAGTTGTTAGGTCTTGGGGTGATTTTGGGATGTTTTGAACCTTACTATTTTTAGTAAGTCGGTTCACTTTGGAATCTTGCGAAACGGGTGTTGGGTTTGAAGTGTCCTCCAAATGGGTATCCATTTCTATCCTTGGTTGGTGATCTTGTTAGGTGAGGACCAAAATATTAATATTTTTTGTGAGGGTGAGTTATCGTAAAGTTAAATTTAATATTTAACTTTAATTGTTTATTAAATGTGCTTTTTGAGACTAACGGGGACATAAGGTTATTTTTAAAAAGGGCCAATTGATATAACATTTTTTGGGTTCTCATTTTTGAGGGAAAAAGAGTTTGAAAATGAAATTACATTAAATTTAAGTTAATGAGGCCAAAAGTGGCGTGGGTTTTTGGAGGAAGATATAAAAGCTGCTTTTTCTTCATTTCTGCTCATTCTGGTATGCACATTTTGTCTGAAATTTGGAGATTGGCCTATCAAAGGGTTTCAAGATTCTTGAGGATGAAAACCCTCTTGAAGAACATCATCTTCGAGTGTGAAAGATCACTCCTGGGTGGTTACAGAGGTAGCTTCACACAGAGGTTGCCATTGAGCTTCAAGAGAGACAGATTCAAAGCTTCCTGCAAATCTTTTGGTTTGATTTTTGTATTGTGTGCAAAAGGGAAGGGTGTGTTTGCTTGAGATTTATTATTTTCCTTGTTGCAGCAGATTTTTTAGTCTATTCCTTCTTGGTCTATACATTTTGTGGGTTTTTCAAGACCCGGGTTTGTGCCTATAGCTTTCTTTGGAGATGGCAGTGCGATTTGAGCTTTTGGGTGTTTGAGGATTGCAAGGAAAAGGGGTGTTTTGTGTTCAAATCTATTATTTATTTTTGTGCAATAACTTCTACAACTAATTTTTGTTGGGCCATACCATTCTGGGGTTTACCCAAAATCCCAAGTGCTTCTTTTGCTTTCTTTGGAGTCGGTAGGGTAATTCGGGCAATTGGGTGCTGGATATTTCACACCGGGTTTTGTTTGAGCCTAAAGAATTTGATGTTGAGTTATGCGTTGCAGACCTTGCTACTGTACACACCTGATTTATGCAACCCGTACCATTATTGATTGTTCCAACATAGTGACACAGGGTCCCGATTTCACTAGTTTTGCTTCTAGAGATGTTTCTGCTTATGGGCAGTGTATATTGCAGCTTGTTGGGTCTCATGACCATCTCTATGTACTTCTGAAACCCTCCTGGTTTTTTATGAGAATAAATTTCAGAATTTCCTTATTTTGTGTCTTTTCATTTTCTATCCAATATTTTCTTTATTTCTCAATTGCAAGCAAAAATCAAACAAAGGCAGAGAATATCAAAAAGCAAAAAATATCAATCTAAAAAATAAAGCAAATTCATAGGCAGTAAATTTTCAAAGTTACAAAGGGGGTGGGACATTACATGGTATCAGAGCCAGGTTCAACACTGCCAGCCTATGGACACATAGATTATTTTTCACATTCATGGAGCCACCCAATGATGGGACTAGTTTTCGTCGTGAGTATTGGCAAAGTCAGCTTGAGTATTGGGAAGACCAGCGTAATATGACAAAATATTGGCAAGAATATGTAGCTTTTCCAGAGGACCTAAAAGCAGTATGGTCTTTCGATGAGTTCTTGAGACAGATATGGATTGATATTAAGGATGGAGGACACAAATTTGAGCAAAGGAGGCAAGAATGGGTTGCTTCTACTACTGCTCATGGATGGGTCAAACAGTGTGAGGAGCAGTTGCAATCTTTCTTGGTCAATGATGAGCACACAGAAGAAGAAGAACCCAAAATAGAAGTTTGTCATGAAGACAAGATTTCATCACATGAGGTATGTATGGCTGAATCTCAAATTAATTCTATTGGTATGCATGCACCTACAAATGATGAAGTTGTGCATGATGAAGACATTAAAATAACAACATTGGATGTGACTGTGAAACAAGTTATTGAAGACCCTAAGATTGATAGTTGCTTTGATGAGACTAGTGGAATTGATGTTAGTGATGTTAATATGGTTGAGATCACTAACACTCTTGTTGGAAAAGAGCATGATGAGAGTGTTGTTGCCTTCTATCCCGATGAGTTCACCAATGCTTATTCATATGTTAAGCATATTGAGTATGATGCAGATAAGCATTCAGTTCATAATGATGAGAACACAAATGCAATTTCAGATTTAGTGCATGTTGGTGGTAGTGATAATGAAGTTTTCAAAATTGCATATAGTAACATTTCTTTATCAGTATCCAGTGAGGTTAGCACAGGTGGATTCGGGTTTGGTCTTCAAACCGAACCTTTGGAGGTATGTATTCAAGATGGTTTCACTTCATTGCAGGATGATTTATGTACAGTGACAGACTTGCATGATGAGCATAATTTTCATGTTGAGTCAGAATTAAGTGATCAGCACTTAATCCCTTGGGATCCAGGTGTTGCAGCCCCAAATTATGGCAAAGGATCACTTTGGGATGAAATTTCTCTTACCCAAAGTGATGATCTATCTTTGGAGCAAATAATATGCGAAGAGGGAGCTTTAGCAGATGATGATTTTGAAGGGGATAATCAGGTAAATAAATAAAAAACTTTTATGCATAAATCTGATTTTTATCCGAGGGTTAGTGAAGACTCAATTATTGCAGCCTTAACCCATTTTGATAACACCCATAAATTCATTGAAGAACTTTGTTGGAAGGCTCAAGTTGAGAGGAGGAAAAATGGTGTTGAAGGAATTACCCCTATTGCTGATCTGCAGATAGTTAAAGTAGCCTTGGAAACTATGAAATCAGATTTCATGAATATTCTTTCAGACAGGGATCATTTCATCAAGCTTTCTAAAGATACCCTTGATGCATTTAAGGGTAGAGAGGACGAAGTTGATAAGCTCAATCTTGAGCTTAAGTCTACTAGAGGCTCACTATCAGATGCACATGTGACATTGTATGAAACAGAAAGGAAACTTGCTGCTGTCATAAAAATTAGAGAACAAGAAAATGAAGAAAGAGCTAAGGAGATTGGATGAGTGATAGAAGAACTTGACAACATACAGGAGGACTTTGATTTAGTTCAATGTCCCAAGAACTCTGAAAATGCAATTTTGGATCAGCAGGTAGATTGGGTTGAGCAAGAGGATACTGGTATTTTTTAGTTGTTTGACAATCCATTGTTTGAGATGGATACTGAGTCATCCTTGGACAATCCACTCTTTGAGATGCACGATGTTGGTTTGCTTCCTTATGATGATCATGATGATTCAGAGCATTATGGCATGATGGTGGACCTTGTGGACTCACCACAAGGAGAGGAGTTCTATCCTGATGCAGGGGCTATTGAGGTGGAGAGGCCTTGTGTGGGATCTACACACTTTCCTAAATCCACTAATGATGACATCCATATGTTGATTGGTATGGAGCAGTTTCAGTGTGACAGAGCTTCTTGGGAGGAAAGTTCCTACACCCAGAATCACTTGTATGAGTTTCTTGGCATCAAAGATGATAGGAGAGGCAAACCATGGGAGGTTGTTGAACAAATGAACAAGAAGTACGTTGTTGTCCCCTTTGTGAGCAACCACCTCATGAATCCATTTGTGAACATGCAAGTGGATTGGAGAGATATTTTGAACAAGAACTGGAGACTGGCGGAGTTGGTGACTATTTTCGAAGTAATTTCAGTTTTGGATGTGTTTGGATTTTGCACTTTAGGTGATATATTTCAGATTTGCAGTAGTGGTGTTACTTGTGGTACGCTGATTTTCAAAAAATCAGACCATGAGGTGACATTTTCAGATTTGGACAACTATAGTTCTATTCATTCTTGGAGCTCTATGATGCATGGTAAGGTTGGAATTTGTCTTTTAATGATTGTTGCTGCTAACCCAATTCAGTTTTGGATGAGAATTTGGGTTTCCAGAGTGTTTTATTGCAGTCACTTTTTGCTCATGAATGGAATATCATGTAATGATGCCCTTTTGCTTGTTGTTGAATCGAAATGTTTGGACATTGGGAGACTTTGTGTGTTCTCAAATTTTGATGGTAGATGCATTACAGGGATGGTTAATTTCAGATCTAGTTGCTGCCCTCACCTTCTGGTATTGAGCTTAGTGACATCCAGATATGAGCAGATAGATTGGTATTCATTCATGGCTAGTAGGCAGTAGGGTGTGGATGATTCTCCAAGAATCGTGCGGTTATTTTTATATCCCACATGGTGGCATGATGATTATCACAGACTTCTCATGGTGTTAGTAGATTTTCTATTAGAGGGTGTCTTGATGATTGTATATGGTAGTAGTAACTGGAGAGAACCGAGTTATACCAGAGGGGTTGAGAGGATGTCTAGGCTGGTTTCTCAGTTTTATTTTTGGTTGTGTGTTCATGCACTTAATTATGGAGATGTTACTAGCACTCATGGTAAGGACAACAAGATTAATGTTAATGTACAAGACTTGGTGCTAGGGGTTAGAGATTTTGGTGAACAATGTTTTGATAAGAGTTCTAAGTCTTTGCAGATTTTGGATGCTCTACTTGCAGTGCTTTTTCAGGAGTACTTGTTAGTATTTTCCACACGCATATCTCTTGTGTATACAGGAGTATTTCTTTGTGTTAGTTGCTACCCCAACATTTTTATGCTGAGTATTATGACATAAGATGATGGTCAGTTAGCCCTTGATCCATTATAGATTTCTTACTAGCAGTCTATGGGAAACCTTTGGGGTATTGAGAAGATAGTCTATTTCTCTACTTGGGTGATTGATGATTACTGTCGATTTTTTATATTGCTGGAACTTATATTTTTAGATGATGCCTTGATGATTACAGTTGGTGGGTGTGCTTGGGATTGCTTAATAGACACTAGGAGGTTTAGTGCCATTGAGAGGGTATTAGGTCTTGACTATAGAGTCATTTTCAGAATGGGTATTATTGTTGCTTCTAATGATGACCTCTTGACTGAGTCTTTCTTGCATTGCTATGGAGACTTCATGATGAGAGATGTGGAAAATTTCATTCTCCTAACGAGTACATTGCTTTTCCTCTTGCCCATGAGGGTGATTAGTAGTGGTATTTTTGGTGATATTCTTGCTAAGATGACTTGGCAAGAGTTATTTCTTTTTGTAGACCCAAAATTTTCATGCCCCTTTCTCCTAGGCTAATGGATCCATGCCTGAAAGGGGGAGGGAAAATGATGACTCTGCATCTCATACGAGAAGTGCTTCTGTTGCACTCTCTTTGGTGTTTGTCGACGAATGGGGTGGAGTTCACCAGGAAACACTTGCTATGGCAGTTTCTACGCCTAAGTGATGTAGTGTTTTGATTTAATTGTTTTGTCTCACATACAACCTAGGTTTGACCAAGATGCAGTTTCTATCTAGCTATATGCAATTTAACTTCAGATGAAGACAAGGCATACAAGTCTATCTAAAAGCTTTTATAAAATTTAAGTATGATGCAGGGTTTCTAAGTTGACATGCTTTCTTTTTGTATTTTGTGTTTTGTAAAAGGATGTAATAAATCTATGTTTTTGGGTTTTTCTATTTTTTGATCTAATACAAATGCTTACAGAACAAAAAATATAAATTTGACAGTGAAAGAATGAATTTTGAGCACTTACCTGGCCCAAAAGTTTTATTTTAGATGAAATCGATTGTACTGCATGAAACCGGATGCAGACAGAACGAAAACAAACGTACGATTTCGTCTGATGAAATTGGATGAATACATTTTCGTTCAAAATCTGCAATTTCACAACACACTAGATTTTGGATTTAGGGAAGGGGGATCTGCATAGGCCACAATAGATCATGGTCTGTGGTAGTCAAATCCCCTCGGTTATTTTAGCAAATTGTAAATAAAGTAAAAATTTGATTATTCTAATCATAAATAAAGACGAATGCTAGATCTAGTAATGATAGAAATTTAGAATATAAAATTGCAGAAATTTACAGTGCTATGATGCTAGTTTTGTAAAAAAAAAGATCTAGGATGTAGAAATTTACCCCTAGAGGGACACAAGTATGAAATCGTATGCTAAGCACGAAAATGTATGCAAAGCACAAAATCGTACACAACCAGTTAATGCAATGGCTAGATTTATAAAGTAGAGAACAAAAATGGATGTAATAATGATGAAATCGAACGTATTTTATTTCGTACTAGTGAGAAAATGCAATAAAAATTAAGTGAAAGCGAGATTTGAGTATACTGAGAGTGATGCCATGGCTGAATGCTCCTTGGGTGATGATTTGACAATGATATCTCCTACTGCAACCTGCAAAAAAGCTCCAAAATTCTTCTATTTTCCAAGATCTTCTGAAAAATTCATCAACCAGGCTGATTATAGTGGATCTGATGTAAGTCTAAGATTCAATTAACCTTAGATTAACATTAGGCCAAGGTAATAATAATTAACACGAATAAATTAAAGCCGAAAACATTCATTGAATAACCAGTCGATAAATACATTAACATAAACCTTATATAGGTTTAGAACTTGCGTAATAATAGGAAAGGGAAGGTGGAGGAAGATCGGGGAGTTTAGAGAGAACGGAGGAGTAGGAGGTGGAGTGGGAGGTGGCAGCGAGCGTGGGGAGAGGAAGGGAGTGGAGTGATAAGGGAAAATGGACGGCAGGAAAGGAGGAAGGTGAATGGAGGGATAAGGAGAAAATGAAGGAAAGGGAGAAGGAAAAATCATGCCGACCATCCGACAAAATTAGCCGACAAAAGGTAAGTGTGTTCACACTGGGCTTAGAAAAACTAGATTTTTCTAAGCCTGTTTCAAGCTAAGTCCTATTCACACTTGCAACATTCTCCCCCTTAAAGTTGAGAGAACTGACTATACAGTCTCTCAGCTTTACAAATTGAGCTTTAGCCAGCGCCTTGGTGAAGATGTCAGCGACGTTCTCCAAAGTGTGGCAATAGTGAAGCTCAACAATATCGGTTTCCACCATATCTCGGATGAAGTGGTACTTCATATCAAAATGCTTTGATCTACTATGGTGGACAGGATTGTATGCCAACTGAATGGCACTGATGTTGTCACAGAATATTCGAGTTGGACCACTTTGCTGCTCTCCAATCTCTTCTAATACCTTTCGGAGCCATAGAGCTTGAGTACTAGCATGAGTCACCGCTATATACTCAGCTTCTATTGAAGATAGTGCTACTACTGTCTGCTTCTTGGAACTCCAAGTTATTAGGCCTGAACCAAGACTAAAACAGTTACCCGATGTGGATTTTCTATCATCAATATTGCTGCCCCAATCACTATCACTAAAGCCTTCAAGCTTGATAGTATCACTTTTGTAGTACTGGATTCCAAAATCCAATGTACCCTTCACATATCTCAAAATCCTTTTAGCTGCCTACAAATGCAGCTCGGATGGATTAGACATAAATCTAGAAACAAGAGATACAACATACTGAATGTCTGGTCTGGTGTTGGCGAGAAACATCAAACTCCCAACAATGCTTCTGAAAGTGGTCACATCAACTTTCGGTGCTCCATCATCCTTGCTTAATTGGATCCCATGTCCAATTGGAGTTGCAACTGATTTGCATTGCTCCATAGCAAACTTTTGAATCATATCTCGAGCATACTTAAGTTGACAGATGAAGATCCCTGAATCTGTTCCTGATGTACTTCCATTCCAAGAAAGTATTTCATCAAGCCAAGATCCTTCATCTCAAATTCCTGCATCATGGAGTGCTTGAACTCCATGTTAACTTTTTCATTACTACCCATAAAAATGAGATCATCCACATACAAACAAACTATGAGGATGTCATTTCCTTGATTCGGGTAGTAGAGCGTGGGTTCATTTTTGCTTTTGATGAACCCATAATCTTTAAAGTACCCATCAATGCGTGAGTACCAAGCTCTCGGTGCTTGCTTGAGGCCATAAAGAGCCTTCTTCAGTTTGTAAACAAGATGTTCCTTGTCTTTCTCTTCAAATCCCTGTGGTTGCTCAACATACACTTCTTCTATCAAGTAACCATTTAGAAATGCACTCTTTACATCCATGTGTTGGACTGTCCATCCCTTGTGTGCAGCTAAGGCAAGAACTGTTATGATAGTCTCCTGTCTGGCTACAGGAGCAAAAGTCTCTTCATAATCAATTCCATATTTTTGAGTAAATCCCTTTGCAACTAATCTCGCCTTGTGCCTCTCAATGCTACCATCAGCATTAAACTTGGTCTTGTAGACCCACTTACATCCAACACGTTTCTTTCCTTTAGGAAGCTTCACCAGCTCCCAAGTGTCATTGTTTTTTATAGAGGTGATCTCCTCTTTCATGGCATCTTGCCAAATATTTTGAGTACAAGCCTTCTCATAACTAGAAGGTTCAAGCTGTGTATTAGTTAACAAAGCATAGTTAACTAAATCTCCCCTAGGTTCCTGCTGGGAAACATCATCACCATACAAGTGCATATTTTCTAATCTTTGTAGAACATAATTCATTTCACTAGCTTGACTCCTAGTGTATCTTTTTGAAAAATTCTTATCCAACATCTGATATGATGGATGATTCTGTAGAGTTCTCTTACCTCTGGATGGAGAATCGATGTCCATTGGTGAGGAACTTACTGATCTCTATGGAGAAGGACTTGGTGAAGAAGTTGAATCAGAAGATGAACCTGGATCTCTGGGAGGAGACTGCTTACTTTTTTGTGGTGTCTGTTGTTGCACCTGCTGAGAACCTACATCACTAGATTCATCATCACTAAAAATCTGGGGCTTACCCCATTCTCCCCCTTCATCAAAAATCACATCCCTGGAAAGCACAAACTTTCTAGTCCGAGGATTGTAGAGTCTGTAAGCTTTTGTATTCTCACAATATCCTACAAAGATGCATGCCTGACTCTTTGGATCGAGCTTCTTTCTAAGCTCATCAGGAATGTGAGAATATGCCAGCGAGCCAAACACTCTAAAATACTTAACATTTGGCTTTTTACCATACCAAGCTTGGTAAGGTGTCTGTCCTTCCAAACTTGAAGTAGGACTTCTGTTCAAGATATGTACGCTGGTCCTGGCTGCATCTGCCCAATATGAATTAGTCAAATGCTTCGTCTGAAGCATAGACCTTGCCATCTCCACAATGGTGCGATTCTTCCTCTCTACGACACCATTCTGTTGTGGAGTGTAGGCAGTTGTGAACTGCCTCTTAATGCCATGTTGCTTACAGAAATTCAAGAACTCATTAGAGGAGTATTCTCCTCCTCTATCTGATCTAAGACATTTTACAAAATATCTACTCTCACTTTCAACTCTTGTTTTGAAATCGACAAAGCATTCAAATGCTTCATCCTTATATTTCAAAAAATATATCCAACACATTCTAGTAAAATCATCAATGAAGAGTAGGAAGTAAGAGTTGTTACCAAGACTCTTGGTCTGCATCGGACCACAGATGTCTGTATGCACTAGCTGGAGTGGATAGCTGGCCCGCCATGCTTGTCCATGAGGAAATTTTGATCTGGCATGCTTCCCAAGAGCACACCCTTCATAGACTTCCTTACTATCCTGAACCTTAGGAAGTCCGGTTACCATCGCTTGTGAAGTTAGCATTTTCAAACTAGCTGAATTCAAATGACCATATCTCAAGTGCCATAGGACACTTGGATTGGAAATAGCAACATTTGCTAACTTATCTCCCCCTGGCTGGCCAAACTTTAAAGGAAACAATCTATTCTTTGACATTGGCACTTGTGTAATGATTCTATTACTATTATTTTTATCAAAAATAGTGCATTTACCCTCATCAAAAAGCAACTTGTAGTTCTTTTCTAACATTTGACCAACACTTAAAATATTGTGTTGAAGATGGGGTGTGTAATAGATATCACTTACATGTTTGATGCCTTCTTTAGTTGGAACTGCCATTGCTCCAATGCCTTCAACTGCCAATGATTTATCATCTCCCAATTTGATGTTGGATTTGTATGAGGAGTTTAGAGTAGCAAAGAGCCCTTCTTTGCCACTCATATGGTTTGAACACCCAGTGTCCAAGATCCATGTATCATTCATGTTCTGATCTGCCTGACCATAAGAGAGAAAGAGATTTGTGGCCTCTTCCTCTTCTCCAAAATTTCCAAACTGACTGCTCTGGCTGCTACTAGTTCCTTGTGAAGTCTTTGTCCAATAGTCACGAGCATAATGGCCAAGTTTGCCATAATTGTAGCAAGATTGTTTTGACTTATCTCCTCCTTTGCCTCTGCCTGATTGTTTTCCTCTATTTTGTTGTCCTCCTCTATTCTGTTGTTCACCTCTATTTGAGAATCCTCCTCTGTTCTGATTTCCTCCTCTGTTAGGAGTTCCACCTCTCTGATTATTTTTGCCTCTACCTCTATTCTGTCCTCTGCCATGGCCTCTACCTCTACCTTCTTGTGAAGCAAAGGCTTTATCATCTCCTCCGTAACTTGTGGAAGGAGTTTGTTGTAACCTCTCTTCATGTGAGAGAAGTGAGCCAATTAGGGATTCAAAAGACAGAGAAGTTAGGTCTTTGGATTCTTCTATAATTATGGCAACTGAATTCCACTTAGGAAGAAGTGTCCTCAACACTTTCTTCACTATAACTTCAGGCTTTACATCTTCTCCTAAAGTGACCATCTTATCTACTACGGCTTTCACATGCACGCAGTAATCACCAACCTTTTCACTCTCTTGCATTTTAAGAGTCTCAAACTCTCATTTCAAGGTTTGTAGTTTAACTTGTTTGACTTGGTCACTACCCCTATAACTTTCTTTTAAAGCATTCCAAGCAGATTCAGCAGTTATAAAAGAAGCTATTCTAGGGAAAATACTTCTATCAAGGGTGGCTTGGATATGATAAAGGGCGGAAGAATTATTCTTCTGTGCTTCCTTTCTAGCCCTTTTATCAGCCACATTCAAAGCTGCCCATTCAGCAGCAGTAGGTTCAGTATATCCCTCTTCAATCACATCCCAAAGACCTTTGCCTATCAAAAGAGTTTTCATTTTAATTGACCAATACTCGTAATCACCACCATTGAACTCAGGGATTGGTAGACTAGTATTGGAAGCCATATTAGAAAGCAAACTTTATTGCAACTTCAAACAAGTAGTACAAAGAAGTACAAAATAGATCACTGATTTATTGATTTAAATCAAATCTAGCTTTCTTAATATGCTCACCGATTTGGCATTCTTCTTCTCGAGGATCACCCAAAACTGGAAAGGTGAAATTGTCTGCTTCGTCGTCACTAATTATAATGACTTCAGGTGCTGCTGCTGGTTCATAACTTCGTTTGAGAACATTTCATTCTTCAATTGCAGGTTTCACCTCCATTGGTTCTTCTTCCTCTTCTTCTTCTTCTTCTTCTTCTTCTTCTGGTTCTGAATCAGGAGAGCGTGGTGTATAGCTCTCACTTGTTTCTACTTCAGGCACTGCAGGTGTATAACTGTCACTTGACTGTCCTTCAGGTACTATTTCAACCGTCTCGGATTCAACTATCCTTTGCCCGAAGATATTATCTTCAGAATCTGCCTCGTAGCCAGAATCTGGTTTCCTCAGATGAGCAATCACTTGATTCTCTAATTGGCAAAACACTGTATGAAGTCCATACCGCTGGACTTTCCCGTCAAAGGAATCAGGAGTCTCTCTTCTCAAAAGAGAGAGTAATGCATTATAGCATCCGGTTGACCGGATCATCTACCCAGAATCACACCGTATGAACTGGGTTACAACTTAGTATGATGCCAAAAAAAAACTTTTTATATCAAAATATCTTTGCACCCTTTTATTTAAAAAATTTTTTTTCTAAAATTTGTTTTAATAAAGACTTTTTTTAAAAAAATTAACAATTTCCTATATATATTTTTAATTATTATTTTTTAAATGAAATGGATATTTAAAAAACAATAATAAAAAACTATATATAGAAATTATAATTTTTTAAAAAACTTAAAAAAAAACAAATAATAAAAAATTTAATTAAAAAATTTAACCTTTTTTTTAAACCCCCGCTGGGATTCGAACTGGTAACCTCCGCTGTCTACCCGACGATCTTAGCCGCTGCACCACGCAGCTTCGGATGGTAGCAAAGAACAAAACAAATATTAGACCTTTAGAAAATCATGAGGTCACAAAAAAAAAAAAAATTTACCCCGACGGGATTCGACCCCGGGTCTCTGCTCTGCAAGGAAGGGAACTTCGCCGCTAGGCCACGCTAGTCGGACGGTACAAAGGGGAAGGAGGTGATTCTTAAAGACGATGGCGTAATACAGGTTGAAAAAAAATCTTTTTTTAATCCCACATGCAGTGGGCAACTAGCTTTGCAAGGCTTTATCAAAGCCTGCAAACGCAGTTAGGTCGATTGCCTTCGGGCAATCGATCCGCCAACCTTTTGCCCGTCAGACGACCAATCAAACGCCGCCACATGGCACACACCGGAGCTCACGTCCACGTCAGCCAGCCACGTCCACAGTCATCCACGTCAGCCAGCCACGTCAGCATGCCTCCACGTTAGCCAGCCACGTCAGCCTCGATCCACGTGCTGCCAGCTCCACCGCCATGTCGACCTATCGTCGGCTCATCGCCATGTCAACTTTTGTCAGTATCATCGCCACATCAAAATCCAGTCAGATCCTCGAGATCCGTGCGCTCCTCGGGATCCATGCGATAGCCACTCCATCGCTCCTCGGGATTCATGTGATAGCTTCTCCGTCGCTCCTCGGGATCCGTGTGCTTCGGCTTTCGTGCCTTACCTCGGCCCTCGGGATCCGTGCCCCCTCGGCTCTGATACCAGTGTGAGTCTAAGATTCAATTAACCTTAGATTAACATTAGGCCAAAGGTAATAATAATGACACGAATAAATTAAAGCCAAAAATATTCATTAAAATAACCAGTCGATAAATACATTAACATAAACCTTATATAGGTTTAGAACTTGCGTAATAATAGGAAAGGGAAGGTGGAGGAAGATCGGGGAGTTTAGAGAGAACGGAGGAGTAGGAGGTGGAGTGGGAGGTGGCAGCGAGCGTGGGGAGAGGAAGGGAGTGGAGTGATAAGGGAAAATGGACGGCAGGAAAGGAGGAAGGTGAATGGAGGGATAAGGAGAAAATGAAGGAAAGGGAGAAGGAAAAATCATGCCGACCATCCGACAAAATTAGCCGACAAAAGGTAAGTGTGTTCACACTGTGCTTAGAAAAACTAGATTTTTCTAAGCCTGATTCAAGCTAAGTCCTATTCACACTTGCAACATCTGAGGGATTAAAATACCTGTTTCTATTCGAGGGATCAGGTGAGTGGCAAAAAAAATTAGGTTCTTAGGCCAAATTAGGCCTTTGATTTGTTTTGGACGAAAATGGCTGTATCTGGTTTTATTGGATCATCCAATTTTGTCAAGTGATTGGTGACTCCTAGATTAGGTTTAAAATCCAGTTTGGGCACCTAAATTAGGTGCACATGTGATTTGAATGAAATAGGACGCATCCGATTTTGTCGAGATCATCTGGTTTTTTCAGAGAAGGTGTAATTAACCTATTTTTTAATATTTTTATCACAAATATCGAGGCAAGGATTTTTGAGGGTGATGTACATGTTATTAGGAAGATTATGATATTTTAATAGCATTAATAATTTGGAGGTGTGTCCAAATTTGGAAGCTACACTTTTCAACTCTGACAAGTATTTTTGTTATAGCCTAAAGGAAGCTCATTTCATGTCATTGCAGTCGGGATTAGTGCAGTTCAGGCACTATGTTTTCATTGGGGTGATCAGTATGGTACAACATAGGAGTGATGACATTTTCTAGAGGATTTTTTGGGATACTGGGATTTGTTTTTATCTCAGTGATGGATCATTTCTCAGTTTGTTGTTGGAGGTTGACAAAGTGGTATGGTTCAGTTGCATTAGTATGGTGACAAGAGTGGACAATGATACCAGTATCGATGATGATTGTTTATGGCAATGTATCCATCGTGGGATACTTTTAAAATCCATTTGGGATCCAGGCAGACATGTCATGTTGCTTGAGGGCAAGAAATCTTGGGTAGGGTGGACTGTAATATCCCCTCTCTAGCCAATCAATAGTTGTGTGCAAGATTTGCCTACTCTCGGGTTCTTGTAGGCTAATGGGAGTGTGTGGGATCCCATTGGGGGTGTGTTGGATGCTTGGAGATGTTTCTTGTTTCCAGTTGTTAGGTCTTGGGATGATTTTGGGATGTTTTAAACCATACTATTTTTAGTAAGTTGATTCACTTTGGAATCTTACGAAACATGTGCTAGGTTTGAAGCGTCCTCAAAATGGGTATCCATTTCTATCATCAGTTGGTGATCTTGTTAGGTGAGGAAAAAAATATTAATATTTTTGTGAGGGTGAGTTATCATAAAGTTAAATTTAATATTTAACTTTAATTGTTTATTAAATGAGCTTTTTGGGCCTAACGGGGACATAAGGTTGTTTTTAAAAAGGGCCAATTGATATAACATATTTTTGGGTGCCCATTTTTGAGGGAAAAATAGTTTGAAAATGAAATTACATTAAATTTAAGTTAATGAGGCCAAAAGTGGTGTGGGTTTTTGGAGGAAGATATAAAAGCTACTTTTTCTTCATTTTTGCTCATTTTGGTATGCACATTTTGTCTAAAATTTGGAGATTGGCCTGTCAAAGGGTTTCAAGCTTATTGAGGATGAAAAAACCTCTTGAAGAACATCATATTTGAGTGTAAAATATCACTACTAGGTGGCTACAAAGGTAGCTTCATACAGAGGTTGCCATTGAGCTTCAAGAGAGACATATTCGGAGCTTCCCACAAATATTTTGGTTTGATTTTTATATTGTGTACAAAAGGGAAGGGTGTGTTTGCTTTAGATTTATTATTTTCCTTGTATGCAGCAATTTTTTTAGTCTATTCCTTGTTGGGCTGTACATTTTGTGGGTTTTTCAAGATCCGGGTTTGTTCCTGTAGCTTTCTTTGGAGACGACAATACGATTTGAGTTTTTGGGTGTTTGAGGATTGCAAGTAAAAGGGGTGTTTTGTGTTCAAATATGTTATTTATTTTTGTGCAGTAGCTTCTACAACTAATTTTTTCCGAGCCATATCATTCTGGGGTTTACTCAAAACCCCAAGTGCTTCTTTTGATTTCTTTGGAATCGGTAGGGTAATTCGGACAACTGGGTATTATATTGTATAAGGATATTATGGATAGTTGGCATGGGCCACACATAAACTAAGGTTGATTATATTATATTATTATATTATAATAATGAGTGGGTGATAGTTTATAATATGGGTATATAAAGAAAAGGATATTGTCATTGTAATCAAGAGAGATCATTCACATGAATTATTACTTGTAATCATCTTTACCCACAAAGTGGCTTATGCGACTTTGCCCTCTCTAAGTGGAACTATCATCTTGGGAGATCTTGTCAAGTTATTCTTTCCTTAAGGAGTATTGGTGTTGCTCTACCCTAAGATTATTATCTATATTTGTATTATTTTGTGGATTGTAATTATGGATCATTATTTGTGGATGAATGATTTGATATTTCTACATATTCATGAATGATTTCTATTAAGGAGAATAAAATTTATCTCCTTAGAGTTGGATGACAAACAAATCATGATTTTCATTCAACAAATTAGGGATCCTTCAACCTTAGAGTCAAGACATATTTCTCTAGAAGTATTTTCTATAGAAGCATCTCTTAATCCTTGGTTTAAGGATATCTTTGTCTTATTTACATATGACATGTTGCCTAACAATTTGAATCAAAACAAGTGCAAAAGAGTTAAGTAACACACCTGTTGACATGTCACCATTGGTGATATCTTATACCATTGTTCCTTTTATGGCATTTTCCTTATATGCATCACCTTAGCTAGAGCCTAAGTATTTTTTAAAGAGGCCCATAATGTATCATGTAGTGGTCACTTTGGTGGTGTTTCCATCACCAAGAAACTCCTATATATGGGTTATTATTGGGCCTCCATAGAAAATCAATCTTATGATAATGTTAGAAGGTGTGATAAGTGTTAGAAGCATGATAACCTTATCCATTTTCCATACCAAGATCTTCAACCCTTGACCTCTTCTTGGAATTTTTTCATTTGGGGTTTAGACATCATTGGGAAGATTAACCCAATGTTGTCTAATGGACATAAGTTCATCATCATATCTACTAAGTACTTGACTAAGTGGGTTGAAGCCATATATTTAGATTTAATCATTGGATTCCATGTCTTCAAGTTTATCCTTAACCAAATACTTAGTCACTACGGTGTCCCTTCCATGCTAATCTTTGATAATGGAACACCCTTCAAGAACAAGGATGCCTAAAAATTATGCTAAAAATAAAATTTAGCACAAATATTCAATGCCTTACTATCCTAAAGGTAATGGATAAGCTAAAGCTTCCAAAAAGACTCTTATCAAGATCCTTAAGAAGCTCATTAATAAAACCAATTGAGATTAGCATCTTTGTCCTTATCTCACCCTATGGACCTATTGCACTAGTGTTTAAACTCCGACGGGTGTGATGCCCTATGTTTTGGTTTATAGAATTGAAGTTTTTTATTTTGAGCTTGAGGTGTATTTCTTACTTATTTTGTTACAAGACTTCTCTCGAATATAAATATTGTCTTGTCTGTCTTAGCTAGTTAGAACTACTTGACAAAAGCTGATCCATGCCCTAGAGCACCTGTAGGTCTACCAAAAAAGGTTTGAACATTCCTATAGCAAAAAGGTATGATCTTGATCCTTCAAGGTTGGTGATATTATTCTTAAATAGAATAAAAAAACACCAATGCCAAAACCAATCTCAAAGGTAAATTTGAGTCTAATTGGCTAGGTTCATTTATCATAATTACCAAGTTTGATTTAGGAGCTTATCACCTTGCCACACTTGATATAAAATATCTTAAAAAACCAATAAAAATAATGCATCTTAAAAGGTATTACATTTGGCTCTTTATTGACTACTAATTTCTTTTAGCTGCTTGACTTGTATTCTCCCTAATTTCATATCATTTTGCATGCACGTGCTTGTTTATGTCTAGACTACATGATGCATCTCAAGTCAAGGATCTATGTTGACATGTAAATGATAATTCTAACTAGGTTTATTTGTCATTACACTAGGATACCGATGTGAGTGGATCCTCTTAGTCCCATATTTGTGAACCAACTTAGGTTTCATGCAATCATCTATATTTCTCATCACTTTCTATCTAGCTTAATTTGATTTATCTCAAACCTTATCTATCAAGTATTATAAACTATAACTCCCTTGTCATATGGTGAATACTATGAGGATTGCAAGTTTTGATGGCAAAATCAAATCAAATTATTCTATATTATCAATTGCTACATGATGAATATTGTAAGGTTCATAGGTTTTGATAGCAAGCTCAATCTCATAATCTATTTTTTTTCCACATAACAACTCTTATAAGGCCAATTGGCCAATAATGAACTTGTTTTCCCAACTGAGGGTATTGCTCATTGCTACACCGATCAATCATAAGTCCTCTACCATACTTCTCTATAAGGTAAATTAGTCTAAGCAAAAGCACTTTAAGCATTTGTTTAAAGGCAAGGAAGAAATCCTTTAGGCATTTGTTTAAATGTAAATATCATATCAAAAGTCCTTTGGGAAAATCTAACTAAAGTCCCCTGAGTGATAGGGATCCTAATATTAATCAAACATCACAATATATAGGCATGAAATGCCTATTACAATATTATGCCACTATGAGGTGGCAAATAAAATATTAACCCACTAATATCCACTCAAGGTAGTGGACTAATAAACAAATGTGCCACTAGAAAGTATCTACAATTCTAACAAGCACTTTTATCTTATTCCTTGATTAAACTTAGAAAGTTTCATTGATTTTAAATTGCTTTAATCAAACAAAAAACCATTTTTACTCTTTGATTATTGATAAAGCACTCTAGTTGATAAACCAATATATTATCCCTAGCTCAAAATTGAAACATAGCAGCTAATATAACTTTAGTAGATAAACTAGCCGAAGTTACATACTTAGTCACTTCTTTAGCTGACACAATTAAGGACCTCAAAATGAAGGCTCTAGGAATATCGACATCCTCAATAGCTGGATCCTAGATATGGATACTTGGTTCACATATAGTCAAACATCAAACGATAACAAAGTTTCTTTTGCCAAACTCAAACTCATTGGCATGGCTAAGGTTATCATCATGGACTACCAAGGAATTGAAAACCCCATCATACATGGGATGAGTTGGTCACTACCTTGAAGGCCACCTTTTATCCATTCAATTATGATGATAACTTACTTAACCAATGGCTCCATATTATATAGGGACTATACACATTAGTGCAGGATTATGTTCATCAATTCAATTGACTACGCATATTGCTTTGCATGTCAGATCCTGCAACTTCACTCATTGCTAAGTTCAAAAGTGGACTTCTACAATATTTGTATAGAGAGTTGAAATACACCTCTTGCACTACTCTTGATGCAAACTTCAATAAAGCACAAATAATGGAGGAGAAGTTCCAAGCATAGAATAAGGGGACTCGATACTCTTCAGGAGGTTCTACGTCATCACCTCATCTACATCAACAAGCACCAAAGACATATCCTACTCCCTCTTCTGCTCAATCCTTTGCTTCTAAGCATACCTTTCATGCTTCTCCTTCTTCTTCTAATTCTAAGTTTTAAAAATATTATGATCATTGTAAAAGAAAGGGGTATGATAGATATGAATGTAGGCAATTACAAAAATATAAGAACAAATAATTGCTTGTACAGTATTTTGAGGAGGACACTTTTGAGGAGGGAACTCAACAAAATCCCATCAGGACTTGTGGAGAAGATTGTACTTATCCTGAGTTAGAAGGTCGACTCAATAAGGTCACCTTACTTAGCCATCACTCTTTTGTAGGAGATCATGATAATCTGTTTGTTACTCGTGCTCATTTGACACCTAGTTTCTTAGTGGATTGTATCATCGATAATGGCTCACATAAAAAACTTGATTGTGCAATCCATTATTGATAAGTTGCATAAACCTACATGTCCTCATCCTCATCCATACTCACTTGGATGGAAGGATAGTGCTACTACTTCTGTGATCACACACACTTGCACTTTGTCTTTTGCTTTTGGTCCTAAGTATGTAGACACTATCACATGTGATGTCACTCCTATGGATTGTTGTGGTCTATTGCTAGGTAAAACTTATCAATATGAAAAAAGGGCTCAGTATGATGCATATCACAACACCTATGCTTTTCAAGTATGACCAATAAACCTTTCTCATCCATAGTATTAAGCCCACTTCAAATCAAGCTTGTACTAATTTGCATCAGGCACGAAGGATTACCTAAATTTTTAGCACCCCCTAACACGAAGAGACACAAGCAAAAACACTCTTGACAACTCAACCTACTAAACCACATAAGCACCACATTCATTGAGCTCCTATTCTTGTTTCACCTATTCCTGTTGTTACTCTCGTTGCTCCTCCTCCTCCTGCTCCAGCTCCAACTCTAATTCTAGTTCCATATTTGGCTCACATTGTTCAACATCCTACCTCCATCTTGCAGGGATTTTAGCATTCAGTGGTTTATCCTCTCCTTCTTCAACAATCGCCATCCATGCACCCACATATTATTCAACTTGGAGGACACCCTTGCATCTACATGGGCCCTCATTGTTATGGTGACTCACTAGGACCTCCCGAGTTCTTACCAGTTTCCACATTCAGCATGATCTCCTTCCCCTTTTGTACACATTGGGATCCAATGCTTCTTTAGGGGGGAGGAATGATAGGGATCCTCATCATATTAAATAATAGCCTTTTAGATAAGGCATATTTGTGCACATGTAGTCACTTTATAGTGGCACATTTGTTTATTAGTCCACTACCTTGAGTGGATATTAGTGGGTTAATATTTTATTTGCCACCTTATAGTGGCATAATGTTGTAATAGGTATTTCATGCCTATATATTGTGATGTTTGATTAATGCAATCTTAGTTTTTCATTTCCAAATACGACCCTTCTAGGGTGCCCATATCATTGAGGCAAATATCAAAGCTAACTAAAGTCCCCTTGGGAAAATCGTAAAGGTAACAACAAGTTCTCTTGGTAAATCTAACTAAAGTTCTCTTTGTCAAATCTCAAAGCTAACCAAAATCCCTCTAAAAAATCTAACTAAAGTCCCTCTAGGCAAATAAAAAAGCTAACTAAAGTTCCCATAGTCAAGTTTAAAAGCTAACAGAAAGTCCTTTGGGGAAGTCTAAAAGCTAACTAGAAGCCCTTCGGGCAAAGCTAACTAAAGTCCCCCTAAGCAAGTCAAAAGCTAACTAAAGTTCCCTTGAGCAAATATCTCTCTTTATTTTTTGTATATATATTTTGTACATAGTTGTACTATAGCAACACCATCTTGGGCACATCATGCATCTTTCATCATGCCTCTTTCTTCTCTTAAAATAATCTTTAATCTTAGTCAATCACAATTAAAAAAAATTAATCTTAATATATACAACTCCAATCCTAAATCAATCATCATCATCTAATATATAAATCTATTTTAAACATTCGTCAATACATTTTCACATCTAATAATCTAATCATGTAGTCATCAATCTAATCATACAACATTAGTTGTTAATCATTAACATTATCCATCCAACTCAAACATCTTTCCCAATATTTCATCATGGAACTAATATAGATCATAATCAAGTCTAGCTTCCTTGGTCCAACTTGATTTTCCCTTCAAAACTCGAGGGGACACATTAAGGCATGATAAAATTTAATGATATCCCAAATGCAATTTTTTAACATCATGTCTAAGCAAACAATCTCAACATCACTCATCTAGCATCATCGACCATAAGCAATAAAAACAAATTTATCTTAAAATTGGGGCATCTATGTTAGTTTTTGATGCATTTATTATGCAATAAGTACATAAAAAGGGGTAAATGTAGATACCCAATTTTGAATACATGGTTAATCTTCAATTTTACCATTCCTTTAATCAATCAACCTTTTTATCAACCTAATTAAATCAAACTTCCTTGTTCCCAAATTTGGAGTATTTATTGCTCCAAAAGTGACAGTGTTGATGGTGCTATTGTGCCCTAGTGGTGCCTTTGCAAAAAAAATCAAATTTGACCTTTTCCTACCTATTTTTGACCTCCAATGGTTATGAGGTGAGAGCATCATTACAACAACACTGGTGACACTATTACCTCCCAATGCTTTTAGCTGACATACGTTAAAATCATTTTTTTTTTACTTTTTATCTTTTTTAAGCTCCCAATCAATCAACCAAAATACCCAAAAATTGATCTGCAATACTTGTAGAAAATACCAAATCCAAGAATTTTCACTCTCATGATCTTCCATTTATTACCTCTTGATCATATTTTCAAATTCTTACCTTATTTTATCATGTCGCTTCAATGCAATTCTTCCCCCAAGGAGCCATGGCTGCCTATAAAACCAACAATTGAGATGGTCATTTCATCAAGATATTTATTTATAACACATATCTTTCAAAATATCTCTAGAATCATAGGTATTTTAGTATTTTGCATGGCAATATTATACCCAATTCTTGACACAACCTTGTGAAGACCACCTTTGTAAGCATTTAAGTTCTTATTCTTTGCAAGCTCTTTCCAAGAATTCTTGCAAGCATCTAAACATTAAGTCTCAAATCTCTTCAAGCAATCACCAAACATAAAGCATCAACAATAAAACCTTCAAGCTTAGGCATTCAAGTGCCATCAACAAGTAATCTATAAACCCTTTAACAAGCTCCCAATAAAAGGGAAAAATAATCGTGTATCTGGGGTTGTGATCTTTCCCCTTATTTTTCTTATTGGCTCTTCCTTGTCCTTGTAGTTTTAGTCATTTATTATATTTAGAATTAGTTACGCATTGGCATGTATCTAATATTACATTTAGGAATTTAATCTTAATCTTTAAGTAATTAAATCCATGTTTTTCTGTTGCTAGACAAGGGCTTTATAATCCCAAGTCAGAGCCCTTCATCATAAGCATCTTAAGCTTGTCATTTATTGAATTCAATCTTGTTGTTCTACTCTTGAAGCAAAAACATCATCAAATTGTAGGTTGATGGTGCTATTGCTCTCTAGTTTTACATAGAGTGAAAGCATCGTTGTTAATCGAAAGTGTTGATGGTGCTATCATGACCCACTGACACTTTTGCCACTTGACATTTATTTCTTGTATTTTGTCATTTTTTTTTATCATTTTTTGTTTATCTAAATAAGGGTCTATTTACTATTCAATGGAGTTAGCCATATTTTTCTAGCTTAGATAGACCCCTCTACCATTGACTACATCTTTTTCTCTCTATTTTGTAGGTTAAGCAATAGCACCACTAATAGGTGATAACATTGATAATGCTTTTGTGAGCAAGTAACACTTTTTCCATGATGGGAGAAACAAATTTTTCTCCCCCATAACTCTGTCATTTAAACATTTAGAATTTATATTTTGTTTTTTGTCTGTGTAGAATTGGTTATGTTTTATGTTTATTAATAAAATAAACAAAAAGTGAAAAAAGAACTAGTTAGTTTTGATCATATTGAGGATCATATTAATCATTAAGCTTTGGCATAAAATCAAATTTGCATATAAATTCATCTTAGGCTTTGTTTGTTGCATCTTCTTATGCCCTTACCTCTTAAAATAAATAGTCGTTTTCTTCATCATCAAAATCAAAAGAGCATTTTAGTTGTAGGCCTTGTATGTTGCATTTTGTATGTGCATTAGGGTTAGGTTAAGGTTAAGCTTAGACAAATAAGTTTCTTAGGAGAAACATAGGTGTTCTTAAATCAACTAAATCAACTAGAATTTAAGCTCATAATATTCCCTGGTCTCAAAGTGAGAAGAGAAGAAAGCAAAGAACAATGCAAGGAGGCCCTTCGTGACACCCAATCCATATTTTCTCCTCTCTCATAGAAATAGTCACCATAAAAAAGGGTTAAGAAGGTGTTATTATCTTAGGATTTGTTGCATCCCTTTGTTATAAAATAATAAGTTATCATTAGGAAAGCTCATTTGTTATAAAATAGTCAATTTATAGTTAGGGAAGTCCCTTTGTTATAAAATAATCAAATTGCAACTAGGTAAGTCCCTATTTTATAACATATTGAAATTGTAGTTAGGAAAGTTGATAAAATAGTTAGACTTAAAATGTAATTATCTTATCACTAAGACACAAATTGATATACTTTATCATTATAGATTTTTTAAGGGCATAGAGCTAAAGTCCCATTAATTAAAGTGCATTTAAATAATAAACATCATGTTTATTTAATGCAACGTCAAAAAAAAATCCAAAAATAGATAAAAATTTCCAGGGAGCGGCCATGGTGATAGCTGAAGATCCATCTACAATTTTTCTATGCATGTGAACAACAGTTTGAAGAAGTTTGTTTGGCTAGAATCGTGGAGTGCACGCAACAAAGCTAGGGTTTGCAAAGTGAAGCACAAAGAAAATTAAAAAATACAAGTGATAGTAATTTATTTTTTTGGAAAAATATTTCATTTTCTAGAGAAACCAATTTAGGGGAAGATGAAAAACCCTAGCATCGATTGAAATTTTGAGGATAGATCGAGTATCAGTTCAGGTATGATACTTCTTTGGCTTTAGCTTTGAAAATATTTCATTGGCTAGGGCTTTAAAAATAGGGACCTCTTCTTTGGAAAGTGATTTATGGTAGTTTGTTGGTTGCAATGACGACTACAATCTCACTTTTCAAACAAGCAGGTAATGAGGCCTTCTCCATGTTTTCATAATAGTTTCCCTTTGATGAGGAGAAGTTAGATCATATGCGTCAAGTGCTTAAAGCGAGGAAAGCACCCCATCCAAAACCACCTTCTCTCTCTAAAAATGGTATCTTTGTGCCCAAGTTAGATGAGTCTCCAGTGATTGAGGTGCCTCCAACCCTCATCTAGTAGCCTTTACTCATGCTTTCCACCCAATCCCTTGCATACAAATTTGTGGGAATATGGTCTAGTCCAATCACAATTAAGAAATGGATTAACACATATTTGGGGGTAAAGTCTCATATTATGAATTCATGATGGTAGGTAGGGGATACTTTGTCATTACATTTACCTCTATGGAGGACAAGAGCACTATATTTCATGGAGGTCCTTGGTTTCTAGGATCCAACCCACTCTACATGACCCCGTGGAGCATGACATTTAATCCTCAATAGGAGGAACTTGAAGAAGTTTATGTCTGGTTGAGGTTTCCATTTTTGCCACTGCACCTATGGAATTTTTTTTTTATAGAATTAATAGGTAATGCTATTGGAACGTTCATTGACTGGGCTCCTCCAAAGGCCAATAACGCTATATGTGCTTGCATCTATGTGCAAGTCAATTTGAAAAAGGGTTTACCTGAGCATATTGGAATAAAGATATTTGATTGGATACATAAACAAGCCCTAGACTACAAACATATAACATTCAAGTGTATAACCTTCCATGAGCATAGGCATTTCTCCTAAAACTATCAAATTAAAAAAGCACAAGAAAAAAAAAAGGAAGAACTAGGATTACAACAAGTCAAAAGGAGATAGCATAGATCAAGAAGCAAGAATTGACAACCTTAACCACAAGATCAAAAAAGCTTCTAGCACAAAAATAATTTTGCAAGTCTTAATGAAGGAGAAAAAGAAATCACCTCTCTAGATGTGATGACTCCTAAAGATAAAGAGAAGATACCTACAACTGAAGCTGACAACTCACTGAGATCTTAGGAGATGCACCAGAGAACACAACAACTAGAGAAGAAACGAATGGGAACTCAAAGAAAGAGGTAGAAGAAACACAAGTTAAGGAAATAGTGATTCCTGGGGGCTTTTCAACCACATGATCTACAACTAAGGGGAGAAAATTGAACCAACAACTCAGAAATGAGCAAACACAGAAAGACTTGCAATCCAAAATGTAGGTCAAAATTAATAAGAGCTTCATAAAAAATAAGAAGTAATAAAAAAATGAAGATTATGTCATGGCACTATAGGGGACTGGGAAGTCCTTTAAAAAAAATATCTCAAAGTTCTAATATAGGAGCAAATACCAACTAAAGTCTATATTCAAGAAAAAAAACAATAGAGGTAACACTAACTACTGAATGACAGAAGATATGGGCACAATCAAAATTGATAACTGTTGATTCTATGGGATCTTCATGGGGACTAGCTTTGGTTTGGGACCCACAACAATTAGTTTGTATATTACAACATAAGCATAATAACTGGATAGGTAAAACATTTATCTTACCATATGGAATTAGTGTAGCATTAATAAAATTTTATGGTCCAAATCATCCTATCTAGAAAAGAGAAGCATGGCAAAACTTTGAATGGGTGACAAAAGAATATTTCAGTGAACTTGTGGAAAGCACTTGGAACCAACATGTCCAATCCACCAACCTCCCCAAAAAGTGGAAAAAGTAAAGTTCAAAAATTGAAGCATGTGATAAAAATGGTTTGCAAAAAAAACAAGAGTCAAACCAGACAAGAAGTAGTTGATACAACAACTAGAGCAACTAGAAACAAAAATTAGGGATCATCCTCCTCAACCATAGCAAGAAGATGCAAGAAATGACCTACTATAGAAGCTCAATAAATTAAGCACTAAAGAAGAAACACATTGGAGGCTTAGATCCTAAATGGTTTGGCTAAGTAAGGGGGATAGAAACACCAAATATTTTTATCTAAAAACCATGCAATGCTGCCAAAGGAACACAATCAAGGAGATAGAGCATGAAGGAACCACTTATATAGACAAGGGGAAAATTAAGGAACTTGCCAATCAACATTACTCAGCTCTGCTCTCCAGAGAAAATGGTAACCCACATTCCCAGGGAATACTACTGCAACATATATCGATAGTATTAATTTTGGAAGACAAATAGGATCTTAGTCAACCAATCACTATGGAGGAACTTAAGGATATTATAGCAACTCTACCAAAGGACAAAGCTCCCGGACCTGATGGATTCACAAACAATTTTTACCAACAATACTTACACATCATCAAAGAAGATTTGCTATACATGATTGAGGATGTTAGGGTGAAATGTAAGCTTCTTGGAGCCATAAAATCCACCTTTCTAGCATTGATTCCTAAAGAAAAAATGCCACTACTTTCTCTAGATTCAGACCAATTTCTCTATGTAACTCTTTCTATAAAATTATTACCAAACTGTTGGCCAATAAAATAAAGAAGAAACTTGAAAAAATAATATCAGAAGAGCAAGGGGGGTTCATGACTAGAAAAAATATATATGATAATATCATAACAATGCATGAAGTCCTCCATAGTAGTAGAAAATAAAAAATAAACAAATTATTATAAAACTTGATATGGCAAACACCTTTGATCTAGTTAGTATTCAATTTATAGAATAGGTCCTACAAAAGTTTGGATTCCTTCATCAGGTCATCAAGTAGATCAAAGCATGCATAAAAAACCCATGGATAGCCCCCTTAATAAATGGAGAACCAAAAAATTTCTTTCAAGCTACAAGGGAAATTAGACAAGGGTGTCCACTATCACCATACCTTTACATCATTTTAGCTGAGACTCTTGGAAGATTAATTAACCATATTTGAAGAGAAATAAAAATAATAGGGATAGAGGCTGAAACAAGATGCAAAGCTATAACACATGCCCAATATGAAATGATATCATTCTTCTAGGTGAAGCCACCAAGCAAAATGTTAGATAATTCAAGCAATGCTTGGATTGGTTCACACAAGCTACCGGGGCTCATATAAACACTCAAAAGAGTCAGATCTAGACACAAATGTTATAACAATAAGAGTCACACTCTTTTGCACTATCCTAGTATTTCGGTATAGCATAGAAAAATACTTCAGATATCTAGGAGTGCCCATGAGCTTCCATCTCAAAGCCTTATACTGCTGGATCCCAACATTGGACAAGATAGTTAAGAGGATACAAAGTTACAGTAATAGTTGGCTTAATATTGCAGGAAGGGAAATATTGATCAAATCAGTATTAGCTTCTCTTCCAGTCTAACAACTAAATTTATATCATGCTTCCAAGTTTATTTGGAAAAATGTATATATAATCATATGCAACTTGCTATGGCAAGGTGGTAGGCAAATAGAAAGAAAATTTTTTCACTTGGTCAATTGGGAGATGGTCACCAAAAGTATAATTCAAGGAGGACTAGGAATAAAAAAAATGGAGATAGTTTCGAAAGCACTGTGTAGACACCTAAAACACGTCATGTTGAGGAATGTTGAGGAGGCTACCTATATGGACACCTTTTCAAGCCATATGACCCACCTTGGGCCTCCCCAAGGCTTAATAGTGGTTCTTACCACTCAAACAGGGGCAACTTGTCTTTTTGTAGCCTGGACCGTCATACCCAGGAGTGACCTCTAGCAACCACTGGACCCTGTGATGGCTATAAGTCATGGTTGCTCCACCCTGGGATGACCACACTTGTAACAAACTCAAGCTCCCCGAGCCAAGCAAAATTAGTTACATGATAGTTGAGCTTGAATGATTAAGTGCAAGAAGGTTCAAGAGGCGACATTTTATCTTCCTGGAGTCTAACAGATTCTTGGTTCTTGGATTCTCTTGCAAGCCAAGATTGCCATTTGGAAATCTATAAGAAGATCCTAATCCTTCATGAAAAAACTCAAATTCTAATGCAACGAAATGCTGTCAGTTTGTGTAATAGAGAGAACATTCTCTTATAGCAATGAAGTGCTGTCCAAATCCATCCATGGAGCTTGCATTTGCATCAATGGAGTCCTTTGGAGTCTGAAGACTACATCCAACCATCTTTTACCATCAAATGACCTTTATTTGTTCTATTTCTTGCAATTCAATCATGCTTCAAGTGTGTGACCCTTAAACCATCAATTCAACAGACCAACCTAGTCAATTTCTCGCATCGATCATGAAGAAACAGTCCTCTATTTAGTAGCCACTTTGCCTCAAAGTGACCCATAGACATAGCCTCTCTACCCTGTGACGACCAAAAGACTTGACCGTTTTATCCCATGATGAAATCTTAGTGAATTTTTATTTATTTGTGTTTTCTAGTTATAATAGCTTTAGCAGTAGTTCATTTATGTTTTAGCATAGTTTTACTCAGTTTTCATGCATTTGTTTATCATTTTTAGCATATTTCTTTCAGTTTCTTATCATAAAAATGGGCCTCATCATGAGAGGTTCCTTATTTTATTTAACGTTTTGTAAGTTTTCTTGTGTGCAGGTTTAAAATATTATTAGGAGCTCTTCAACATAAAGATCCTTCAATATTTATCTCACCATGCGGAGGTCACAAAGAAACCCTCCTATAATCAGTTTTGAGAGCGCAAAGACTCTGCAGGTTACACCTACTTGTGGTTCTATATTGTAATTTATATCAAATTGGTATAATCCATAAGAGGGATATATTTGTTAAAATATTGCAATATTAATGAGAAGGACACCATTTTATTTATTCTATTGTCTCAATATGGTTACATGATTTGCATTTATCAAATTGATTTCATAATTGTTTAGGTGTACGATTTTTGCTACTCTACACATTGGGAGAAAAACTTCTTTGGAATATTCTTAAACACAATTGAGCATGGCAACACATACTAGTCATAAAGTATGTAAATAATCAAACAGGTACTCAAATGCTCAAACACATAGACAAACTTCCCAGAACCTCGTTGGTTTGGAAACATATAGTGGTTGCAAAGAGCATAATAGAGGATAGAATTTCTTGGCTACCGAGAGATGGTAAGTCAATTAATCTATGGGAGGACCCAATCCTAGGAAATCCACCATTAAGAGAGATAAATCTAATCAAATTGTAGAATCAATTTGAAAGTCAAAGAATACTCGAATTAGGTGACTTGTTTTATTGGACCTCAGAAACTCTGAACTGGATCTCCCCTCCCATTACATCTTTTTTTTTGGTAAGTAGTGTTTGTATTTACAGCGGGTTTTAACAAGGATCCCAAAACCTGATTACATAAGCAGTGGGCCTAGGGCATCAATCCTTTGAAATTGAACACCAAAACAGAAATCCCGCCCAGCGGTAACAGTAAGCATGAAACAATCCCTCTTAGCGGGAAATAGACAAATAAGAAAGAAAGTAGTTTTGGAGTTCCCACCCAGCGGGGAGTAGCCAAAAACCACCATCGAGAAGATCCCGCCCAGCAGGAAGCAAAGAAAAACCATTACAATAAAATCCTGCCTTGCGGGAAGCAGTCAAAACCACAACAAATAGTCCTGCCTAGGGGGGAAGCAA
The DNA here is from genome assembly GCA_028583015.1 of Wollemia nobilis. Taxonomy (NCBI): domain Eukaryota; kingdom Viridiplantae; phylum Streptophyta; class Pinopsida; order Araucariales; family Araucariaceae; genus Wollemia; species Wollemia nobilis. The sequence goes on from JAQPPZ010017058.1 coordinate 3,892,089, forward strand.
CAGGGAAATCCCGCCATCCGGGAAACCAACAGAAAAGAAAGGATCCCGCCTCGCGGGAAAACCGTCGGATTTGGCGGATCCCGCCCTGTGGAGAAACCATCCCGCCCACCGGGAAAACATTTCGTTCAGCGAGAGCCATCCTGCAGGAAGCCGACAGCCAGCACAGAGAGGATCCAACCCATCAGGAAGTGACCAGATAGTTGCACCACAAGGAACCCGCCCCAAGAAAACAGAAGAGGATCCCAGCAGCAGGGACCAAAAATCCCGTCCAAGCACAGAGCCCGCCGAGGATTCAAAAGAAAAAGGGGGAAGCTGTCCAAACCCTAAACCATCACCTCCACCGCACTGAGAAACGCAGGGGACTAGATCCACGCAAATAACCTGCAAAAAACCCCAAGGGGAAGCCTGAGGGAAAAAGGGAAGGGATCCCTGGGAAGCACCAGTCAGAAAAAACAACCAAGGAAACCCTAGCCGGCCGGGAGGGGCACAAATAGTGGAGAAGGATCTCCCCCTAGGAGATCATCTGCAAACAACCACTCCCCGGAAGGAATGACCTAGGTTGAGCCAGGGACTGGGCAAGAACCAGGAGCCATGGGAGGGGGAGCAGGGGAGGGACCAGAGCCCTCCCCTCTCTCATTTTAATTTTTTAACCTCCCATTACATCTTAACTTCAAGGAGATTGGGATTATTTTAAGTCCCACATGGCGAGCATTAGAAATATTCATCCCATGATGCCATACAAACTTATTTAGAGTAGCATCAATAGTAATGGAGAATACTCAGTGTATCTAGGAGTATAACATTAGTAGATTGGGCCTGCCAACAAAAACTATCGATAGTGTGAAAAAATATAGCACCACCTAAACTACAAGTATTCAACTGGACAATATCTCAAAATAAAATATTAAAAAGTGATAATATGCAAAAGAGGAGTATAGAAAGGCCTCATGTTTGTTATAGATGTAGGCAGAACACTGAAACTGTTTTCCATATTTTGTTTGAATGCCCAAAGGCAATTTTAATTTGGTTAGGAATAACCAAAATTCTTGGCACTTCCTACTATGAAAGGTTAACCATAGACACATATTTTACCAAGTGGAACAAAGAATATAAAGGTAAACTAGCAGGTAATCCCCTCCTAAAATATTTGTGGAGCTGTATACGAAGGATAAAAGAAGAATTAGTCCTACATGTCAAATCTAGTTTCTATCAACAACAATATGAAGAAGTTTTTTCACCCACAAAAAGAAGAATGATCTACCAACTTAATCTCCAAGCTTTCTTGACACATGGAGGTTGTACAGAAAACAAATATTTTCTTGACATATGTTTTTCGATACTCTTATTTTATGGTGCCTCCAAGTCCAACCCTAGTCAAGCAACGATAGGGGGACTGATTCTTACAGGACCTCGTGAGATCTTGCTCAAATACATGATCAACTTGGGAATATATAACAACATGGTAGAGGCTATTAGATGTGAAATCAACTTAAAATTCGATGGTAAAGCAAGGAATTACTTAGGTCACAGTTTATAGGGATTCTAAACTGATAATAACAATTCTTGCCAAAAATAAAGATTTTAGATCTTTACAATTGAAGATTATTCAAGACAGGATTAGACAACTAGGCAGGATATTGGTAAAATATTTTATCAAAACACAAGTTCACAACACAACACCAACTATGGAAAATCACCAACGTTGACAATCCATTCACCAAAATCACCAATACACCCCTTATTTGATTATTATACCTCCATATTTCGTAGGTTATATGACACAAACCAACTTGCCTTGCATGAGGTCAAACCAGATGATCCCACGAAATGTAGCAAAAGTTACAGGGAAAAATTGTTTTGCCCTTATCATCAAAAAAATGGGTATGATATCAACATATGCTACACATTTAAATATATAGTGCAAGAATTAATTAACTTTGGGGCCATCAAGGTTGATAGTACCTTAGCTCATAAAAACAAAAATCTTGGCATCTATCAAACACCACTTCCTCATCATGAGGAAGCACAACCAACAACATAAGGTCAAATACCAAGACTCCTAATCAAGTTAACCATGTTCAAAAATATAAATGTTTTATGGGTGCTATTCATGTAGTCACCTGAGGTCAAAAAAACACTACTAATCAACAAAATGCACAACAACAACCTGATCTCCCATAACACCATCGACAAGTGTGTCTCTTGAACCTGCCACTTCATCATCATCCATATAGTTCTCTGCTAATTCTTCCCAACCAATTCACATTTCAAGCCGTTCGTCTCCACCCATTCATCCTCCCAATCGTTCATCAAGGCAAATTATCTCTCTGAGTAGCCAGTTAACCACTAGCCTCAAAATAGCTTCAACAAAACTATCCATTTACAAGATAATTCAACAATCTCCCCCACATCACGAGGCATTAATAGAGATTTTTTAATCCATTGAATTCCAATATCAAGATGCTAATGCCTTGAACAATTTTGTGGGGAGTATCCAAACATGTGTGGAGCCTGCCATTACATTCTACAATTTTGAAATCAAACCAATATCATCAAGATCGGTGGACCCTCCATTGCATATCATAGCTCAAATTGATAGGAAGCCATTCAAACAAGTTTTGATCTATACCGGCTCCTCCATAAATATCATCACCACATTCGCTCTTCAACATCTTAATCTCCTACCATCTCACATCACTAAATCCACCTTCACCTTGAAAGAATTTAATGATGCTCTCTGTTCCATAGTTGGCATTGTAGTTTTACCCATCGAAGTGGGGGTAAAATTTTTGAACACGATGTTCCATATCTTGGAAGGTTCCATGGCGTACAATATACTCCTTGGACATCCTTGGATTAGGGAAATGAGATGTGTCCCCTCTATATTACATCAATGTTTAAAATATATACATGAGGGAAAAATTCATTGAATACCAATGAACGTCAAACCATTTAAGTATTGCAATTTCATTTTGAATCCCTATGAATCCATGCTTCCATCCACCCACCTTTTCTTGACATCAACCACATCATCCACCACACCATCCACCTCTTCATCTAAAGTTCCTATTCCTAAGGAACTCCCCATCACTACCACACATCAAGCTTCCACCTCCCTACCCCCATATTCATCACCATTGAATACATGTACATGTGGTCAAACTCAATCCACATCAACCACATCATCATTAACATATTTCATCAAAATTCCTTCCACATCATTGCCCATTCATCAAATAACTCAACCAAATCCACCACCATCCACATCAGCTGATGTCTCACAAGTCAAATTAACGGATTGTGAGATGCCATTCCAATCCATACCTCTCCCATTGTAAGAGTACCAAGCTAATATTTAGCTTTTCACATCCACTTCCACATCCACATCCACATCATACTAAGTTGCGGTCCACCTCACTAATCATGGTATTAGTAAATATATAGTCCAAAACATCACCCTCACACCGCTTAATATCCAAACTGCTAGGTATTACGGTCACCCACATGACCCACCCTTATCTATAGGAGCATTGTACAACATGGTTTCAATGCCCAATAGCATAAATTTTGTGTATGGGGGGATTGATTCATCGTCCAATCCATATTACCAAGATGAACCCAAGCAACCAACACCTGCCAACATACAACACATATTGGGTTTTCCATCCTAATACTTTTGTGTCAATTGGAAAGAATATGGCCTAGGAGGACATGAACAAGGAATGCACAAAATTATTGATACCTCATTTCAAGGAGTGTATGACCGTTTAGGTTTAGGCTATCATTCTCATTTTTCCACCTCTTCTTTTGAACAAGCTTTTTAAAATCTACATTTGAATTTAGAAGAAGAAAACCATCAAACCAATGACTATGAAAATGAAATATATGAAGAATATGACATCATATCGATAGATTCTGATGAATCTAATGAGGAATCAACACCCATAATCCCATTCAATGAACAAGATGAGTATTGCCTCAGAATGTTCCCTATCCATCAACATATCTTTTGCTTGCTTCTTCCACAAGAGTGATCCAAACCAACCTGTGAACCACCTCCATTTCATTAATCCACCTCACTGGATATTTTTATTGTAATATATGTATATAACATAAAAAAATAAAAAACACATAAAAAACATCATTGCATTGCATGTACATGGCTTTTTTCCGGTTGCATTTATTTGTGTTGCTCGTTGTTGTTCAGGTTCCCAGAGTTCTAGCATTGGTTGTAGCAGACATGATCTATCCATCCTTCACTTTTCCAACCATCATTTCCCCCTTAAGTCAACATGAATCCTATTGACTTATTCACCCCACTCCATAATCCATAGGGTTTGGAAAATCCAATTCCAATTGACATGAGCCTTATTGATATGGATAGGATTTTCTTGCCTCCATCCTTTTCTAAATTTATCCTTATCGAGGAATTGTTAAGGGCTTCAACCAACTACATTCCTCCATTACCTCCACCTTCACCTTCATATTTACCTTTAGATCCAAAGGTTTTATAGGCATACATAGAAGAGTTTGATAATGTCATAGATGACATTCATATGATCCCAACACCCCATCAACTTGAGGAAGGTTCTCATATATTGAAGATACCATCGATGTGAACCTTAGTTCAAACGTAGACAATCCCTAAATTGTCAAAATTGGCAATCCACAAATGAACAAGAGCAATTAATTTCTCTCCTCAAGAAGAAGGGTGTTTTTGCATGGTCTTACAAAGACATGCCTGATCTTGACCCTAACTTGGTTGTCCACAATATCACCTTGCACTCTGATGCTAAGTCGATCAAACAAAAATTGAGAAATATGCATCCTACCATTTCCCTCATGGTCAAAGAAGAGCTTCAAAAGATTTTATATGTGGGTTTCATTGTACCCATTGACTATCCTAAGTGGCTTTCAAACATGGTACTCATTCGTAAGCCTAACAGGGCGATACACATTTGCACTAACTTTTGAGACCTTAAAAAAGTGTATCCTAAGGATGATTTTCCTCTACCAAACATTGATACTCTTGTTGACACCTATGCTGGCCATGAAATTCTTTTCCTTATGGATGGTTTTTTAGGATATAACTAGATTCGAATTAATCATGATTACTAACACAAAACAACATTCACTACATATTGGAGGGCTTTTTGTTACAAGGTGATGCCCTTTGGCCTAAAAAATGTAGGTGCTACTTATAAACATACCATGACATACATCTTCCATGACTATATGTATAATATCATCTATAATTTTGTGGATGATCTCTTGGAAAAATATAAAACTTGACAAGAGCACATTGGTGTCTTGGAAAAATTCTTTGATCGACTTCTAGAGCATAATGTAAGGTTGAACCCCAAAAAATGTGTCTTTGGTGTCACCTCAAGAAAACTACTAGGATTCATTATCTCCAAAAGAGGCATTGAGGTGGACCCAAAAAAAGTCAAGGCCATCATGGAGATGCCTCCCCCAATAAATTTGAAGGAATTACGTAGTTTACAAGGAAAGATCCAATTGATTCATCGTTTTACTATGCAAATTTATGATAAATGCAAATCATTCAATCACCTGCTACAAAAGGGGGTGACATTTTTATGGACAAATGAATGCCAAAAATATTTTGATAACATCATGAAATACCTTGCTTCTCCACCAATCTTAACTCCTCATCCGGGGTCCGCTTCCATATTTATGTTTTAGCAACAAACTTTGCATTAGGGACAATGCTTGCACAAAAGAATGAAAAAAATCGAGAGCAAGTTATCTATTACATTAGTCGAACATTGGTAAGCTATGAAATCAGATATGCTTACGTGGAAAATTTGTGCTTAGCAATGGTTTTTACCACTAAGAAACTCAAAAATTACATGCTTAGTCACACCACATATGTCATAGCTCACAAAAATCCTTTGCGTTATATGATGTCTCTCACTTACAATAACATCCATACCACAAAATGGATAATGCTTCTCACTAAATTTGATATTGAGTTCATTAGCCAAAAATACCTTAAATGTCGGGTCAATGCTGATCATCTTGAGGAAGCTCCACTTCCTAGTGATCAACCCTTGATTATTGAGCTCCCAAATGATTTGGTATTCGCTATCACTGAACAAGAAGAAGATGTCATTCTGGAGGAATATGTCGATATCACACTATTATTTGATATTTCTAAGTGTGAAAAAGGTCAAGGTGCTGGAGTCGTGTTTCATACACCATAGGGGGTACCTATTCCCTTATCATTAAAACTTGACTTCCAATGCACAAACAACAATGCAGAGTATGAAGCCTTAATATTAGGTCTTCAAGAAGCCATAGCTATGGGCATAAAGTGTATAAGGATATTTGATGATTCTCAACTTTTCATTCATCAAATCAATGGAGAATACCAATGCAAAGAACCTACCATAAAGCTTTATCATGAAGTAGCAATGGTATTGCTCACTAAATTTGATTGGTATGAAATTGATAGTTTTCCAGGTTCAACTAATAGATTTATAGAGCGATGGCCTCTCTAGGATAATTGATTCCAAAGAGCTCCATAGGAGAGGTACAACCACTCATTGTTACAATGATCTCTAAATCTGCAATTGTTCGTGTTGAATCTAAGGATGAGAAAGATGTTTGCTTTATCCATTCATAACTATATGAGCCTTGGTCAAACCAAATAATAACCTTCCTCAATTTTGGAACACTCCTATTAGACATATCATGAACTTCTAAATACACTTTAATGCAAAAGGTAGCTCATTTTACTCTCTTGGGGGACGTGTTGTATAAACATAGTTATGATGGAATCATCCTTCATTGTTTCGAGCCTGTAGAGGCATAAAGAGCCATAGCTGAAGCTCATGATGGTACTTGTGGTGGTCAATTTAGTGGAATAGCCATTGCAAAGCATATCCTATGCATAGGTTACTATTTTCTCTTCATGGAACGTGATTGTTGCACTTATGTCAAGCATTGTCAGCAATGTCAACAACATGCTAATTTAACTCATGTGCCATCACAAGCATTATAGCCTATTCCTTTGTCTATTTTCACAATGGGGTCTTGACTTGATTGGTAAAATATTACCTCCTTCCTAAGGACAACATACATTCATCATCATAGCCACTAAATACTTCACAAAGTGGGTTGAGGCAATTCCTCTAACCAGTATGATAGGACCTTGAATCGTGGAGTTTATACTTCACCATATCATTTGTCATTTTGGTATCCTCCCAAAAATTATCTCTGACAATGAAAAGTATTTCAAAAATAAGGATGTTCGAGCACTTTGTGAGAAATATAATATCCAACACACTTTCTCAACTCCTTACTACCCTCAAGCAAATGGATAAGTTGAGGCTACCAACAAGACCTTAATTGCTATTCTCAAGAAACTAGTCAAAGAAAATCATCGAGATTGACATACTCAAATTCCCTTGGCATTATGGGTTTATCAAACAAGCATCCACATGACTACTAGGGCAACATCATTTTCATTGGTCTATGGAGCCGAAGCAATTATACCTCTTGAACTTGAGATACCCTCATTGTGAATTTCATTGCAGGAATTCATAGATGATGATACTGCTAGACAAGCATGTTTGACCAACTCACATTTCTTGATGAAATAAGGGTCAATGCATTAGAGAATTTATGAAGCATTACAAATCATACAAAAAATTAAAGAGAGAAATATGAAATGGAAATGAATAATGCTTACCACTTTAGGAGGGCTAAGTCCTTCACCACTAAGGAGGGCTTAGTCCTTGTGAATACGCAAATTATATTAATGATGATAGATGATAAGAAATAAATCAACCTACTCTATTTATAATATTAAATCAATGAACAAATAATGGTGATAGCAATATAGCCGACTAAGCTATATTAGGGTTGTAACATGGCTCCCCTCCTCGGAAAGCTTTGTCCTCAAAGCTGGAAATGACTGGAAAATACTTTTTGGTTCCCATGTAGCATCTTCTTCTGGTAGGTCCTACCATTTGATGAGAAATTCTTTGATGTGATGGGATCTCAACATACGTGATCTGCTCTGTAAAATTACTTCTGGATGGAGATATATACGTCCTTCTTCATCAAGTACTGGTAATTCTGATTGAGAGTGTACTTTTTATCCGATCACCTTCTTGAGATAGGAAACATGAAATACTAGATGTATATGGGATGAGGGAGGAAGCTCTAGTTGATATGCCACTTCTCCTATGCGGTGCACTATTTTGTAAGGACCATAAAATCTTGGAGCCAACTTCTGACTGGTCTTGATCTTCAATGATAGTTGTTTGTAGGGTTGCAAATGTAGGAACACCATATCACCTATATTAAATTATCTTTTGGAATGGTGTGTGTCTTGTTGCTGCTTCATGTGATTTTGTGCTTGGACCAAATTATCTTTGAGAATGTTGAGCATTGATTATCGATGTTGGAACCAATCATCTACTTGGGCCACTTTGGAAGAACCTGGAACATAATCTGCTATTGCGGGTGGTTTGACTCCATACAATGCTTCAAATGGAGACATCTTGATGGAATAATGGTATGAAGTGTTGTACCACCATTCTACCAAGGAAAGCCAATGACTCCATTGATACTGTTTATCTTGAGAAAAACATCTTAGATAGGTACCCAGACATTTGTTAACTATTTTAGTTTGGCCATCTGTTTGAGGATGGTATGCAGAAGATATATTTAACTTGGTACCACTAAGATGAAATAATTCTTTCCAAAAATTGCTAGTAAATATGGGATCACGATCACTTACAATATTTTTAGGCATTCCATGCAATTTGAAAATTGAGTCCATAAATACCTTAGCCACTTTGCTTGCTGAAAATGGATGTTGTAGAGCATTGAAGTGAGCATATTTGGAGAGGTGATCCACTACCACAAAAATTACTATTTTGCCTTCTGATTTAGGAAGACCTTCAATAAAATCCATTGAAATATGTTCCCATTGGTGATCTGGAATAGGTAGTGGTTGAAGCAATCCTAGAGATTTGATTATTTCACCCTTATTGCGTTGGCATACTTCACATTCAGCCACCCATGTTTTGACCTCGGATTTTAATCCTTTCCAATAAAAGGATTATTTTACCCGCATATATGTCTTCAAAAAACTTGAATGTCCTGTTGATGGAGAAGCATGTGATTCTTCCAGAATCCTGGATTTGATGGTAGAATTGTGTGGAATGTAAATGCGATTCTTTCTTCTTAATACCTTGTCATCATAGGAAAAATGAGGATGCTTGGATGATCCTAACATCAATTCCTGAATTATTTGAGTAGTTTCTGTATTTGACAACCATTCCTCTTGGAGCTGAGAAACCCATTGGGAACAAGGACCTGAAATAGCATTGATAACCACTTCATCTTCATATTTACGTGATAATGCATCTACTGCCACATTTTATTTCCCTTTCTTATACTCGATAACAAAATCATATCCCAACAATTTTTTTAACCACTTATTTTGCTCTAGATAAGAAAATCATTGTTCTAGAAAATGCTTGAGACTACTATGATATATTTTAATAATAAAGCGTCTACTGATTAAGTAGTGTCTCCATTTCTCAACCGCATGTAGAATAGCCAATATTTCTTTCTCATATGTGGACCTTCCCAAATTCTTACCTAAAAGTTGTTTACTTTCAAATGCCAAGGGATGCCCTTCCTGCATTAGTACTGCCCCAATACCTATTCCTGAAGCGTCACATTCAATCACAAATGGTTTGTGAAAATCCGGGGTTGCTAAAACTGGAGTAGTACACATTGCTTCTTTGAGAGCCATGAAGGCTTGAGTGGCTACTTCAGACCAATGAAAAGCATCATTTTTTGTGAGAGTTGTGAGAGGGGCTGCAATTTTACCATAGTTGCGCACAAACTTGCGATAGTAGCCGGTAAGACCCAAAAAACCATGAAGTTTCTTGATGGTTTTAGGTAAAGGCCAATCCTGAATGGCCTTAATCTTATTAGGATCCACTTTAACACCTTCATGAGAAACGATATGACCCAAATACTCAACTTCTTGAACACCAAAAGAGCATTTAGAGTATTTGACAAAAAGTTTTTCCTTGTGTAATATATGAAGAACCTTTCCCACATGCATCAAATGATCCTTCCATGTTTTACTATATATTAGAATGTCATCAAAGAAGACTAAGACAAATTTGTGAAGGAATGGATGAAAGACATGGTTCATAAGACTTTGGAATGTGGATGGGGCATTAGTGAGACCAAAAGGCATGACTAAGAATTCATAATGACCTTCATGAGTACGAAAGGTGGTTTTAGGAATGTCCTCATCCCTTACTCTGATTTGGTGAAAACCGAAGCGTAGATCCAATTTTGTAAAAAAATTTGCACCATGCAATTCATCTAATAAATCATCAATGATAGGAATAGGGAATTTATCCTTGATGGTGATTTTATTGAGAGGATGAAAATCAGGACACATACGCCAAGAATTATCCTTACGATGGGCCAAAACCACTGGTGAAGAATAAGGACTAGTGCTATGATGAATGACTCCATGTTCTAAAAGTTCTTGGACAATTTTCTCAATTTCTATTTTTTGAGGTTGAGGGTAACGATAAGGACGGACATTAGGAGGAAGACTTCCTGGAACAAGGTGTATGGCATGGTCATGAGATCATTTGGGAGGTAGTCCTTTTGGTTCTTGGAAAACATCATCATAGTTAGCCACAATATCTTGAAGATCCTTTGAGTGAATTTCAAGGATATCATGTGCTTGCTTTTCCAAACAATTGATTTGAGCTATGAATCCATAACTTCCTTTCCTTAATATTTTCTCCATGCTGTGAGAACTCACTACCTTTTATGGAGGAGTTGGAATTCCTTGGAGGCGAATGGTCCTTCCATTTTCTTTCCATTCCACAAAGAGCTTTCTAAAATTAAAACTGACCGTGTCCAATTGTTCTAACCATTCAACTCCTAAAATAACCTCTGAATTTCCTAAACTCATAACAAAGAGAGTTCCATGCCAAGTATAACTTCCCATTTGTATTGAAACTGAAGATGTTCTACCAATACATTGAGCATTTCCTCCATTTGCAACTAAAACTTGAAACTTATCTTGATTGGAGGAGTGAATGTGTAAGTTCAATGCCTTAGCAGTTTTAATGTCAATAAAATTATGAGTACTCCCTGAATCGATCAACACATTTATCCTCTTCTATCGAATGAATCCTGGTACCTTGATTGTATGGTGAGTTGTTAATCCCATAAGAGCATGTACTAAAATAGCCATAGTGTCTTCATCACATGTTGCTTCATTATGTTCAATTTGTTCTTCGGGCATAGGTGAGTCATGTGAATTGATATCCTCTACTTCCTCTTCATCTTCCCTGTTATCATATTCTATTTGAAAGTTTTATCTTGGTACACATGCTTGATATTTTGGATGATGATTGTGACATTTATAGCAGTAATATCTTGATGGTTGGTCATTTCTATGGAAGGAATTATTGCGATATTGAGGATGATTATAGGAGTCACGTCTGAAGGATGTCAAATTTTGCACCTTTTTCTCAACCAACTTAGCAATCTTTATAGTGTCATCTAAAGAGTATGGATCATGTAAGTCTACTTCAATTTGAATATTCTCTTTCAAACCATGTCTAAAAGCTGATACCACCACATCGGATGGTAAATCTCCTGTATAAGCAAGAAGACTAGTGAATTCTGAAATATAATCCCTTACTGAACCAGTTTGTTTAAGTGCCAACAAATGAACCATGTATGAGGATGAACTCCCTTCATCAAATCTCTTGAGAAAAAGCTTCTTGAATTCAGGCCATATGAGGGGTCGACTATGCTGATATTTTTGCCAAGCAAACCATTGGTAAGCTTCAGTACCCAGTTTGGAAGAAGCATAAGGAACTTTTTCAGATTCGAGAACCCGATATAGTTCTAAAATGCCTTCCATTTTAGCTATCCAACCACGTGGATCACCACCCTCAAATGTAGGCATATCAGCACGTGGAATATTAACACCTGTAGGCCATCTTGCTTGTTGATAATCTTCCTCAGTATCCTGATCCTCATTAGCATGCCTTCTATGGTAGTTATGTGGGGAATGAGGAGCTTCTTGGTTTTGTTTCCTCAATAATTGTTGCAGCATTGAAGTCATGGTGCTCATACTAGTCATTAGTTGAGTTATACATGATTGGACATCTTGGTTACTTGCATTGGTGTTTTCCATTTCCTCATGTGTGATATTTTCATGGGATGAGTTGGAAGGAGCCATAGGGTTAATAGTAGGATGGTTGGGATCAAAGTTGTTAATGCGTAAAGGAGAGTTGTATTGTGTACCTTTATTTCATGGAGGTCTTCTTGGTGACTTCAAAAGTCCTTCATTTGTATTATCTGTGCTAGATAATCTTCCATTTGGTCCTTTAGTCCACCTGCCACTCATGCACTTGCTTGATTGCCCAAAATATTGTACTAGAAAAAGATCTGAATACTTTTGTTTATGTTTGCATCAAAATTTGGTCATAAAAATTTGTTATTTTTCATTTAGATTCACTTCAACTATGAAACAGATAATGTTTGGCCTCTACTCCAACAACTATTAACCTGGAAAGATCCAACGGTCATATTTAGCGATTAGAGACAAGACTACGGTCAAATTAGTGACTAGATAGGACAACGGTCGGATTAGCGACTATATAGTACAATGGTCAAATTAATGACTATACAAGACCCAACTATCAGATTAGCGCTAGATACAAGACAATGGTCAGATTAGTGACTAAACAGGACAACAATCGGATAAGCGCTAGAGACAGGGCTACCTGATAACATGATTAGCACTAGAGATAGGGCTACCTGACAACACGAACCATGGAACTAAGACAACACTAACCACAAGATACGACCAGAAAAAACTAACCATGAGACACAACAAGACAATTCATGAGACCACATGAGACTAGGACTTACGACCGAACTGAAGACAAGGATATGCGGGGTCAGGATGATAAGTATGCGGGCACAAGAAACTAGATGGAATTGGCTATGCGTGTAGGAGAGAGGCTCGTGTGGCTAAAGCCAAGAGTAAAAATAAGCATGTTGGTGAATAAAAATGGTTTGTTCATGTTCCCTTATTGAATGTGGGATAAAAAAAAATGCCTATGGTACGCTTCGATGTTGAAATTTTTTTATAATATAAATATTTATAAAGTGTACCTATTATTTGATTGGCTGTAGTAGTGGAAAATAATTGTGTTTAGGGTTTGGAAAACTTTACTTCTGAGTGTGTGATTTTAATATGGTTTCCTCTTGACGCAAAATTGTAAACCTTCTACCTAAATCATGGATACTTCAAATTGGAATCTGGATGGTTTGAATAATTACGTTTTGCTTCTTGAGTTGGTTACTAGTGAGACGTCATGATTGACGCTCAATTGGCTAGTTTATTTTTGCTTCTTTGTAACAAGTGCCTTTATCCGTTTGGATCCTCCTTCTGAATCGATGCTTACTAATGCCAAAAATCACTGTTGCATAATATTGTTGATAGTACAATAACAAGACGTCATCTAGTAATACCTCACATAACTTGATTAATCATACTATTTGTTGAGGAATTGGACTATTCACTCATTTTCCAATGCTCAGTATCTTACGTTCCTTAGGTTGCAGATAACGAACGTGTGAACCGTTTTAATAAATTTAAATTATGCAATACCTTAAGATTTTCCTCCTTAAATTTGATTTCTAATTGGTCGACTAGAAATAAAATTTTCTAGGGTTCCTTGCTTGTCGATTCTTAGATTTGTTCACAAAATGGATATTGGACAAACTTTAGATGCTTAAGTTGCCCTGCATGGCTGTCACATACTTAGTAAAGTTTGATTATCTTGGCTATGGCAATTCAATAAGATAATATTTGATGATGAAAATGCAAATCTGCCATCAGTATATTCACCCTAAAATAAAATTTTAAATTTAAACCATGAACAATAGTTTAAATTGACAGTTGCTTTTATGATGTAATTGGCTACATTATTCTTATACACAGTTTTAAAATCAAAACTTCTTCAAATGAGGTGAATTATTATTCCTAATATGAAGGAGATCTTCTATTATTCAACTTGTGTAGCCTCGCGTGACATACTCTGCACGTATTTGAACTGCTACGTTTGAATTTAACACATGACATCATTGTTCCTTATTGTCTTACACATAGAATTTGCTTGGATCTAATACCACTTGAAGCATTACAAATCATATGAACAATCGAATAGAGAAATATGAATTGGAAATGAATAATGCTTGCCACTTTAGGAGGGCTAAGTCCTTTGCCACTAAGGAGGGCTTAGTCCTTGTAATACGTAAATTATATAAATGATGATAGATGATAAGATATAAATCAACCTACTCTATTTAATATTAAATCAATGAACAAATAATGGTGATAGCAATATAGCCGACTAGGCTATATTAGGGTTGTAACAATTTACAAGTTTATCAAGACCGCTTAAAGCATGCTTACAATGCTAAAGTTCATCTACGTGAATTCCAAGTAGGAGATCTTGTTCTTAAAGAAAATAAAAAAAACACTAATGCATTTTCGCATATTCATGATAAATTCATAGCTAATTGATTAGGTCCATACATTATCACTCAAAAAGTGGGTAAAGGTACTTATAGGCTTGCCATTATAGAGGGAGTTGAAGAGCCCGAGCCACTTAACATCATCCACTTGAGAGAATTCTATGCTTAATGTGATCTATATATGTATATATACATGGTTAATACACAAAAATACATTACATTTTACACATTGCATTTCACACATTGCATTGCACACATTTCATTTCACAAATTACATCCAACTTCACACATTTTACTCACCACATTAGGGATAATTTATTTAGTTTAGATGATAATTGGTCCAATAAAGTCATGTTGCCTTAATTAGGGGCATCTTCAAATTATTAACCATTTCATTGCACCATTCCATAAAGTCCAATTTTCATTTGTAAACCACATTTCCATAATCCCTAGGTGTTTTCGGTCACTCAACCACTCCTAGTGTTTTAAGCAACCTCCAATACATGTCGAGTTTTCTTTAGGACCAAGACACATTTTCACTAAGAAAATATTGAGTTATGGGAATTGAATCTAACACTCTTGAACCAAACACAATCACACATCTTAAAAATATCTTGTGTCAAAGAGAGATAACACCATGTTTGGGTTGAACCTCAAAGCAAAAAGGATATTCCTTGCTTGTCCTATTATGCACATAGTCCAAAAATAAAAAATAGTGATTTGCACCGCTATCACAATTACTTCTAAAAAAAAGATAGAGTAGTAAGAATAGGGTAAAATTATCATCTCACTTCATTTGAGAATCTGATTCCCCAAAGCTCTAAATATTTTACACCACACACCAAAAATCCTCAAGTTGTAAGGATAGAACTACATTTCCAGTTAGATAGTTAGGTAGTTTGAATCCCCAAATCTTAGAGATCAAATTCTTGGACTATGGAGCTAATATCCACCAGGGCTATAGATGCTTGACTGGCAATGGAGTATGCTCATTCAGGGCGATACGTCTCTCTTGAAGAGACCTCTAATTGCACATAAAAACATACTAGCTTCTTGGTTTCCTTCATGACAGGTTTCATCTCAATTTACTCAAGATGGGTTAATGAACTCACTTGCACACACATTGGTTCTTGATTACCTTGAGTCATTACCATGCTTATGATTCGGTCAATGAATTCACTGCACACACATTTGGTCCTAGAGAAATTAGGCAGTATTTAATGAGTTTGATATCACTAGTATGTTTGAGTCTCTACAAAACAATTAGTTTTCCATATCAACATCCATATCTTCTTCCATGTCAACATCCATGTTAGTTTTCCATATCAACATCCATATCATTACATGAGTCATCCATCTCACATACCACCATTTTGGTGCCCCTAATTAAACAACAATGCTATACATGGTCAAGTACAATATAAACTACAAATGATCATTAGACCATTAATTCATTTGCATTCATACACATTATCATTGCATCATCATCCATAACACATATACACATGCATTCATGCAAAATCATTCATACAAAAGCATAACACAAAAGTAAAAGCCATGTATATAATATAAATATCACATGTGCAATGAATGGCCGAAGACTATATACAATGGAGCACCAAGGTTATTATACAAAAAAGTGCATATAAGCATTAGCTATCACCTATAAGAGGTCCTCTATGATCCTGAAGGAGCCCTAGACCTAAAACCACTATGTCTAGACTCACTATGCCTAACAGACCCAAATATGGATGAGGAAGGTGGATCTGGTAGCTCAATGTGGTGCTGCATCAATAGACCCTTCAAATACCAGATGTATCTATATCAGGCCTGAAGGCATAGTACATCATGTATCTAATGAGGGTCCCTCTGAAGTAGCTCTACTTGGAGCCTCATGATCCTATCTTTGCCTCCACCTGCAATCATTCGTACCTCTAGCTCTACCCGTAACCGAGCTATCTCTACATCTCAAGCTACTATCTTTGCATCTCACTCAACCACCATCTACTCGAGCCTCACCCAATCCTCCTCACTCCAACCTAGAGGTCTCTCTAGAACCTCCTCCATATCATCATCATAATCACCTCCATCACATCCAAAATTGAGAGGCTACTCTACTACATCCCTCACTATTCTCCCTCAATTGCTAGATCGAAGGTATATCCAACATGTGGGGGCCTCCTTTGCCTCATATGCCTCCTCTACCTTAGCCTCAACCTCATCCTCACTCTCCCTATCCTCATCAATTATCAGAATAAATACCCATGGTGGTTGTGTAGTGAACCATTCATCATACTCAGTAGTAGTCCCTGTATCATCCATATTGGGGAGATCCATCTCCTCATCATCCTCATAAATCACCCACCATGCCCTGACATAAGGTAGACCCGTCTCATCCCGATGATGTCGATATAGCATCAATGCCTTAGGAATCCCCTATCATAGCCCAAACTACTGTGGCACCCGTGAGAACTAGACCAGCTCCACCTCACTCCTATGTCACCCAACCATCCATATCACCTACCAAACTCTCTACAGCTACTCCCCATAACCAGTCCAAGTAGTGCCTCACCTTAGCCTCTAATACACCTAAGAAGGTGTTAGTCCTACCTATAAATCCCTATACTCTTGGCTAGTTCAGATAGGATGAGTCGACTACATCTCCTCGATCACTCACCATCTCATAGCGTATGGATCCTCCCCATACCATGCCTCAATAGGTAAGCCCATAGGCTGAGACACACTGAAGTGCTCTCAATCCTAACATTGTAGTAGTAAACTACACCCAAATTTTTTTTTCCACCTCCTTACCTCATATAGCTCCTGGGACTGCTGCACCAGTAGAGTAGGTGCCCATGCATACACCTGAGGCTTATCAATCATATTGTACACCATCCTAATCATGTTCCAAGGAAACTGACAGCCAATGTTGTTTGATTCTACTATGTTGACCAACAGGAACATGACCAAGGTGGGAAATACCTCCAACTTCTTATCGACATACATCACCAAGTACCTTATCCCTCCACCCTTCATACTCACATCCTACCATTGATCTCCAAAGATCAGGCTCATATCATACCCATTATCATGCCCAACCCTGACATGTAATCCCTCCACTAGTACTTTGAGGATGCGGTATACATCCACAAGTGTCACTATCACCTCTCCAGTAGGGAGCTAAAAGGTTCCCCTATTTGGATCCTATCTCTCTACCAAGGTAGAGAGATACCCCTCATATGCCCTCACCACATCAATCTGGGTTGCCCTAGCTAGCCCCACAGTCTCCAACCATTTCCACTACTCATCCCATAGTGCCTTTCTCAACCCCTAGTATGAGAGGTGAGAACCGGTGTCAAGCATCCAAGATCTCTAGTTGCAACGTAACACATACACAAGGTAAACACATTAATGTCACATACATTGCATCATTTAAAAACAATTGCACAAATTTAAACAAGAATTCCAAGGGCACTTACATCGACAACATGCACCTCCGCCCCTACCGCTGCATCCACACCCTCCATCACCATAGCCTCCACTCCACCTCACTCTCTCACTCAACCTCACTTCTTCACTCCCTCACTTCTTCAAACACAACTTCTAGAATTTGTGAATGCAAAATTGAGTCTAATTTTTACCTCTGTAGACTATTTATAGCTATTTTTGGTGCACTGTAATGCCCATGGACATTCAAAAGTGCATTGAAACACTGACCAACATCTATAGAGTGGTAAATGCTTACCAACGTCTACGCATTGATGTGAATGCTAGCCAGTGTTTGGCATCAAAATTTGTAGAAAGAAAAAATGATCAAAAAAGGTAGCTTACCTCCATAAAATCACCCCAAATTACATCCATATATTCCTTTCATCATAATATCATGTTTTGTGAAAATAAAGATTGATTTGAAAGCTTAATGTTTGCAACCAAAAATCATAAAATTACCTTACAAGCTTCAAAACATACCAAAACGGTCATAATTTTCACAAAATGACCATATTCATCTTTCTAATCATCCACATCATCATTTCATTCATTTTTGTGATAACATGGATTGATTTGGGTGGTTAACTTTTGTTTGTGGCCTAAAGTTCTAAAATTGTCCAAAATTATTCTAAAAATGCTCCAAAATAATGCAAAATTTCACAAAATCATGCAATCCAATCATCAATATATTTTCATCATCACATCTTCATTTCAACATCATCCAATCCACCAACAATTTCATTTGCATCAAATATTTGCCAAGCTCACATACAATTTCAAGTGAATCTCGTATCTAGTGATTTACTCTATCTCCTTGGTGATTGTAGCAATTGGTTGTCCATGCAATTTGGTAAGATGATTAAATCATCATAAGGACACTTAACCATTTTCATCGTCCAATATCTCTTTGTTTGAGAACAAAATCACTTTTTATCCCTCATTTTTTTGAGTGCGACTATGCTAAGATTAATTTGCTTAAAAGTTATCATTGATGGCCTTGTTCATGGGGCTTGAAACATGGATAATTCATACTACATCATTCCCTTTCACATTCAGGAATTATGCATAGTGACTAGGAGGGGCCTCCTAGAAATCATCTGATCCTACGGTGGTTGGTTCCTAATATTATGCATTTTCATCACTTTACAGTTCAATGATGCCAAAAGGCACTTTCTTCATCAACGTGGACTCACCCCAAACTTGGGGCAACTAAATTTTATTTTGATTTTCCATAGTAGGATACATATTACATGATCATGGCATCTACACTTGGCAAAATCCCCCTTTTCTTCATTGGGGTAAAACTGAAATCAATTTACATCATTCATATCATCTGCATTTACATCATACAATTGCACTTGCACCATTCAACTACATTTTTTATTCACAATTTTTTCAATTGGCTTGTGAGACTCATTTTTCACTCATTCACCAATTGAGGGGTAAGCTACACACAAATTATTTATCTTGAAAATTATCTTCGCATTCCAAGGAAAGAAAGTTGCTTCATCATACCAAACTAGGTGTCTTGTATTTTTGCACCGCATTATATTTCACGCAATGCGATACAAAAAGGTGTATCTATAGACACCAAAATCTAGCCACTTGTTATCCATCCATGTCCTCCAATCATAGTCATCCATTATATATATATATGTATTTACTTAATATATATATATATATAAATATTAATATTTTATATATTATATTTATATATTTAATAAATATATATGTATTTATATAAATAAATCCTAGCCATCCACCACATTTTAATCTCAGCCATCCATCCATATCAATCCATGTCACTTGCCTAAGCTTAATCTCCATCATTTCTCATGTTTTAATATTGACCACCCATTTTGTGTCGTCGAAACCCTAACATGTCCAAGGGCAGATTATAAAAGATGAGTCATTTTGAAAAATCAAACCCTTAAGTGCCTTAGAAAGTTTTTAGGTGAACATTTACCCTAGGCATTTCACTATCATTGTTGCCCCTCGCCGTCGCCATCGTATCCCCCATTTCTGTCGCCGCCAAACCCTCATAAACTAGATCTAGTTCTGCTTTGCATCCCTCAACCCCTAAACACACCCTAGAGTTCACTGAATTTTTTTGATCATTCCTGGAATGCTGGTGGACTTTCACAGCCATCATCGAATTTACCTAGGTGTTTACCACAGTAGATTTGCAGTCCCCCAACCCTCCTACACCTTTTGAGCGTTCGTACGATTCTCGATCACAAAAGAAGAAACAAATACTAGAATTGAAAAGGTAAGAAGTTATTGGTATTCATTCATTTTTTTGTACTTTTTGTTTACAGTTACATTTTACAGCATCTAGGATTTTAGTAGTTTTATCTTTCCGAGGGCCTCACACAGTGGAGCCCTCGCAAGTACTTCTAATCCCTTTTTGTTGTTTTCTATTTGTAGGTGCAGGAATCATCTTTCTGGAGGCTATTGCAACTAGGGTGGTCTTGTAGGGATACACAAGCCCACCCACACTCTTGTTTGGATCAAGGACAAGTGAGAAGACACCAACTATTCTTTGAACTAGGGTTTTGAAACCCTGGATTTGTAATATCTGTTTCAATAAAAAAAAATCATGTTGTAACATTGTAGATTAAGGATCCATTTATATCAATAAAATATTGTCTCAATTCATTGTGCAACATATTATGTATTGGCTCTATCTATTTCTTTGGTGTTGTTCATTTTTGGTTTACACAAGTATTTAGTCTTGAGCACACTTATTTTTTTTTGGGCCCAAAACACACTTCTCACTATGCAAATGTTGTTAAAAATTTGATCTACATTCTTGGTGCCTCAAGGAATTTTTGCTCATTGGAATTGAGATCTTAGAAGGCCTACTTCAATTGTGTGCAGAGTCAATGTATTGATGAAATGGAGTGTGAGTGGAATTTATCATAGCAAAAAATGACTTTTTGAAAAAGTGAGATGTGATGAATGAGTGATTTATGTAAAAGCAAAAAAATATGAATGTTTTGTAATGAAATGGTAGATGATATGAGATTGAATGGAAATAAAATATGCTTTACCTTTTCAAACCTTCCAAGTGACTTATTTTCCCTCTGACACCTTTTATTTTGTCTGTTATTCCTATGGTGTTGGAGGTGTTACCTCATTGGTTGTTGATTTTTTTGGTTCCTCGTTTGTGCACCAAGTGTCTCTTGACCATATGGAGGTCTAATAATAATGTCTTCTAAAGGAATTTCCACCTCATGGGTACCTTCTTCCTCTTCATTTTCATCCTCTTGATCCTATACATGACCAAAAATTTCTTTTGCCTTCTCCAAGATTAAGTAGATTCCCATCCATATATTTTGTGGAGGATTATTAAGTTCTTAGACTCTTTCATGTATCTTCTTTAGCCAGTATACTTTTTCATAAGATGGGTACATGTATCTTTTGCCTATATCCTAAAATTTTACTTGAATTAGATCCATTTTATTAAGAAATTCAAGCACCTAGGTGTGTTCAATGGGCTCTTGCGACTGATATTTGATTCATCATTGGAAGCTGATTCTATCTGAGATTGGAAGTCTTCTTTGGTTTAGAGTTATATCTTTTCATCTTAGAATCCTAGAAATCCCTATTATTGAGCTATCT
The DNA here is from genome assembly GCA_028583015.1 of Wollemia nobilis. Classification (NCBI taxonomy): domain Eukaryota; kingdom Viridiplantae; phylum Streptophyta; class Pinopsida; order Araucariales; family Araucariaceae; genus Wollemia; species Wollemia nobilis. Next base: position 3,913,785 of record JAQPPZ010017058.1, read on the forward strand.
CATAGGTTCCATGATCTAGTTAGCCCTGTTATGCAACCTTTCTATCATATCCCATACTTATTGGATTCATTTATGACTTTTTATTATAATCCAGGAGATATTTCTCATTGTGTTCCATTGGTCACTAGGAATGGCTCTTGTTGTAGGCTCAAATATTCTTTTAGATATTCTCATTAGTACCTTATCTTGTCTAAGTATACCTCCTATTTTAGCTTGGGCTTGTTCAAAATTTGTTGTTACTTCTTATATATTTCATCCACTGAAGTCTAGGTAGTCTATGGCAAGGTAGGCTTAAAGGGCTTATTCAAGAATATTTTCTCAAATATCTTTCCTTAGTTGCTTGAGATTCTCCTTAGAGAAGCTAGAAGCTCTATCTTTCTCTTTCTGCTTATAACTGATGTTGCAACCCTTGAAATTGCTTTGATAGTGCTCTATTCAACTCTTGAGTTTCTTGGGCTTGCTTCTTGATGTTTGCAAGCTCCATGAACTTATTTTTATATTTTTTATTATCAATTTGTAGATATTTCTTCATATTTTTCTCTTTTTTGATCATTGTCTCCAATTATTTAACCTTTTCTTTTAATTATCGACATTTGTTTCTCAATCTATTTCCTTGTAGATAGATTGTACTAATATGGACATGTGCATTGAGTAGAGAGTCCTCTAATGGTAGTTGAGAAATATTCACCATTTGGGTCCTCACATGGTAGTCATAAGGTATCATTTCAACCTATAGCTTGTTTACCTTTGACATGGTTGTGACTCTTATCTATTGGTAAGTGGTGGTGTTCACTGCAGTAATTTTCCTGGGAAGAGAAAATTATTTTGCTCACCTAGGTATTTTTTTCTTCCACCACTCTTGAGTGTTATGGATCATCTACTTGAGCTTATTGACAATATCTAAAGTGGATGATTAGGTGGTGGTAATGTGGTGAAAAAGGAGTGTAATATGGGGAAGGGGGATGTAGGGATATTCTGAATAGAAGTAGTGGTAGTGATTTTTGGGGTTTGAATTAATGGAGTGGATGTGGTGATTAGAAATACTTTTGATGTGGAGATACTTTGAATAACCTCTGTGTACAACTTGGTGGTGGTACAAAAAGGGAAGGAATACAATCAAGAATAGGAGAATTAGTAGGGTTTGAAGAAATAATACTTATTTTTATTGTTAGAGGTTGCTCTACTACTAGCTCAGTTGTTCTCTTAGTTATTGGAGTAGGGGAACTTGGGAAAAGTGCACCTAGGGTCAAATGTTGAGGTTGATTCTACACCTATAAAATCTCATGAGGAACAATAGTAGATTTTCCTAAACCTCTTTTGATGTATCCCATATTTCCTATGATCTAAGATCCTTCAACATAAATTTATTGCTATAGTTTTGTTACGACAAAGGTCATGGCTTGTTGCCTTTGCTAAGGAGTCTCTATCATAGATAATGGATTCTCTAGGAGAGTTATTGTGTTGTCAATAACTGGTCCTTATTTTAGTATTTGCACATTTTATTTAGTGGAACCGTCTTTGAGGATTGTGTGCTCCATTTTAGCTCCTTCCCCTATTTGTGGTTGATCATCCTACACTTCCCTTCCTTATTCATCAACTTTCATTTTTCTATATCAAGACTTCCACATTTGTACATAATCATCATATCTCTATGAGAATTCCCTATCTATTACTAGTGGGTATCTGGACTTATGAGCTTTTCGTTCACACTTGAGAATCCACCATTTGATAATCTTGGTTGCACTCTATTTGGTCTTCTATGTCATTACATTTATCTTTTCTTCAGTCATCCTATGCTTAGGATTTCCTTTAGGATTATAATCATCCTCTTGCTCATAATAGTCCCTCCATGGGGGAAAATATGATATTTTGCTAACATTTTAGTTAAACTCATTATTTTCATTATTATTCCATTGCTTTTCTACCTCAAGTCTATTGGTCTTCTTGAAAATATATGACTTACATTTCTTCAGGATATTTAGTCTTTACTTAAACTTATCATTAGGGTCGTACCTCCATCATTGAGGTATCACCCATAGTCCTAGCTTCTCGATCCTATGATATTGTTCTTCATCTTGTCATTTTGTAGTTACTGTAATGGGACCATGAGTAAAGACATACTTGAAAGTACATTTCTTATTTATCCTAGTGCTAAATCATACATTGATGGCATTAGTTTACCTATAAAATTCCATGGCAAAGACTCTATTTGTGACATAGTGTGGAAATTGGAAAGGTTTCCCCATAAATCCATACAATCGTATGATTGTTCCCTCTATAAAAAATACCAATCCCTTTCCTCCATATGATGTATTTGCAAGAGGGATTTTTATTGTATGGTCAATCAAGGTATTTCTCCATAGAGGGCCTTCAATGTAGGTCCCAAGAATTCTTTACTGAAGTGATAGTAAGACTCAGACTTACGTAGCAAGTTAGTACAATCTACAACTACCAAATACTTCCCTTGGTTGTTCACCTTATTCATGCCTATCTAGGGCATAGTATCAATAGTGTGGTAGAAGAACAATCACGCAATATGAGATTAGTAGTGGAATGTTCCATGTGATGATATTTGCAGCTAGGTGAGTTGTTTATGCATTTGCTTGAGTAGATAATAATCCTAGTAAAAAAAGGGATTATCAGATTGGTCTAAATGGTATTGGTCATAATAATGAAGGTTGGAGATGGCGTATACCATGAAAATTTGGTAATCATGTACCTCCTTGTCCATTGGTAGGCCAAAGATGATGGCTAACATGGAAAACATATTCGAGTATTTGAATTTTGCAATTTTAATGGGGATCTTAGGGATCTTATATTCTACTAGGGGATTGTGCAGTTGTGAATGGAGATAAACTTTTAAAAACTTGACCCCTTTAGTATATCTATTCAAATAATAATATTTAATTTGAGACTTAGAATTAAAGGGCTTGGGAAAAAATCTAGGTCTATCCCCTATAGCAAATGCATCTGTAAATATTTATAGGGTAAGGTGGAATATAATTTGCCCCTAGGAATTCTAAATGGTCCTTAATTGGGGATTATATAACTTGGTGACTATGAGCACTAGTTTTGGATAGGGGTGTAGGCTTACATATATAAGAAGATAGAAAATAATGCCATACAAATGAACCTAGGCTACTCGGGGAGATTTCTTAGGCTACTCATTGTTCAACATTCTCTCATAGTTGCATATGCTTGATTTTCATAGTTATCTTTGTGTCCCCAATTTTACACATATGGTCTTGGAGCATCTTTTCTTTCTATACTTTTTAGGCTCTGTTGGATGCTCTTGTATTACCAACCATTGCTTAGTGAGCTAAGGCTTAGACAAGCTTATGTATTGCATTTTTGTAAATTTTTGAGTACTGTTTTTGTAGCTTACAACTAAAAATAATTCATGTGTCCAATTATTTTCTTTTACTCTATAATCCTTCTTTGTGAACTTGATTTTTTCTAAGTGTTGTCTATGCAAAGCGTTGTACTAGTCATTGAGCAATTATTGCGATATTTGAACTCCAAGTCACTTTTATCGAAACTTGCTTTTCTCATATTTTTGGATCATGCAAAGATATTTGCATGTTAGTTGATTTTCTTAGTTGCCATAGCTTTTGGTCAATGATTAAATGATGTGGTAAAATTATAGTCAATTAGCTCCAATTTTGGCCAATTAGCTTAGTGAATTCAAAGTTATCATGGCCTATTTTATTATCATGCTTTTTTATGTACATATGTTATAAGGGATCAATGGTACTTTACACAAAGTGTTTTAGGTGGTGTCCATTTACTAATAATGACAAAATTTGGCCACTATCATCTAATAAATCATACTCATTGTGTTCCCATTTGGTGATGATTTGATATGGTCAAGACTAGAATGAATCAAATTTCATATGATTCCTCGGTTTTGATTTATCTTCCTCCCATTTGAGAATGAGGTCATTGATTTTATAGTCTTGAAGTGTCACCTTTTTGCTGAACCATTGCTTGGTCATATCTGAGTGGCTTTGGAAATTGTAATAAGATTTTTCTCTTTGCTCCTCCAATAGCAATAGTTGTATCATTTGCACCTCCTTCGCTTTCATATCGAGAAGTTCTGCTTGAGCTATTAGCTTTATAACTATCATCTATATATTCAATGGGAGAACAAATTTTTTACCATAAACCAATGAATAAGAAAAATATTTTATTAAATTCTTCATATTAATTCAGTCTACCCATAATGCTTGATATAGCAACAAGTGTAATCTCCTCTTATTTTCTCTAATAGCCATTTTAATAATTTTTAAAATGTTCTTATTAGTTGATTTAGCCAACCCGATTCCCTATGGATAATAATTGGATGAAATTTTCAAATAAATGCCATATTTTTTGGAAATTTTGATAAATATTTTCTCTATGAAGGCAAATCCAGTATCGCTTACCAATGCATCTGGGATACCAAATATTATTATCAAATTTTAAATGAACTCAATCATTATGTACTAATTGGCTGTCTTTGTGGCCACTGCTTTGGTCCATCAAGTGAAATAATCAGTTGTTGTTAATATATATTTATGGCTTGCTATTGAATTCAGGTTTATGAATCTAATGAAGTCTAAACCCTATTGATGAAATGGTTCCTTAGTTATAATTGGATGTGATGGAAGTGAAGCATTCATATTTCTTTCAATGAACCATTGACATTTTTTGCAAGATCAAGCCACTTTGAATGAGTTTACAAAAATTATAAGTCAATAATACCCTACTCTAAGTATTTTGGAGGTTGTGATCTAACCTAAATAATGTCCTCCAGACAATAATGAATGAAATTTGGTCAACACATTTTCGTTTTGTTCCAGTTTTATGCAATGCAAGAGAACTTTGTCAAAGTTCTTCCTATACATATCTTATAGTAGTAAAACATACTTTAGAGCTTGTAGCATGTATCCTCACCTTTGTGAGATATTCAATCCTTTAGGACATATTCCTATTTGGAAATATTTTATTAATTCATCTACCCAATCAAGCTTCTTTAAATGTTGCTCGATCCTAGGATTTCTCTCAGTATCATCTTCTATGCACATATTGTACCCTTGCTCTGTTGTGGTGGCTAACTATTGGCATAATGCTCTACCCCTTACCAACTTGGTAGGGTATATTTTTAAATCATATTCTTGAATTTTTGTGACCCATCCAACTCTCTTGTCACCTAATTCTCCTTGTAGAATGAAGTTTTTGATATCTACGTGTACCACATAAACTATGGTCCTAATATATGATAAATAATGGCTGAAATTATTCAGAGACCACGAAAACAAACACCTATTTTTCTATAAAATTGTAATTCTTTTGATAGTAATGGAATGTATGAATTAAGAATAATATTGGATGTTCATTTTTTTGTCATATTTCTGAGTTAGAACTGGAACATAACTATCTTCAGATACATAGGCATACAAAATAATATCTCTATTGAAATATGGATTGATCAAAACTAGGATATTTTTGATAGCTTGCTTAATTTGTTCAAATACCTTCTTTATTTTTTGGGTCCATTCAAATATTGCATCCTTCCTCAAGATCTCTATCATAGATTTAACAATCTATGCAAAATTTAACATGAATTTTTGGACAAAATTGTTTTACCTAAAAAATGATTGTAGAGCCTTCTTGCTTAAGAGGATGGAGAGAGATAAGATGGTCTAAACCCTTTCTATGTCAATGTCCATTCCTCGCTTTGAGACTGCATGGCATAAAATATTACTTTCATGAACAACAAATATGGATTTCTTTAGGTTAAATGATATCCTAAATTCTTGACACTTCTATTTTTTTTTTCTAGGTGCCCTACGCGTAGCTTCTTATCACGAGAAATGATTGTCATGTCATCTAAGTAGATGAAATTATTTTTATTGACCAGGTCTCCAAAAGTAAAATCCATGGTGAGTCAAAAAGTAGCACCATCATTTGATAGGCTAAAAGGCATCCTTTGATATGTAAAGGTTCCTCACTTGGTAGTAAACACTATCTTATGCTGGTGTTTATACTTCACCCATATTTTGTTATACCTTGAAAATCCATCTAAGAGAGAAAACCTCTTTGCCCCTACCACTGTTTGCAAGATTTGATAAATTTTAGGAAGGGGGTAGTGGACCTTTATGCCTTGTTCACGTTTCAAAAACCAACACAGAGGCAAATTTCTCCATTCTTTTTTCTAACTAGCACCAAATTGACAACTGTTGGAAATTTGAGCATGTTGTGTTGTCATTGATGTCAAAATGTTTAATGTCCTAAGTTGATGGAAATATTTGTGAGAATATTCTTCAAAGGGCACATGAGGCATGAGGCATCAAGAAGAAATAAAAGCCTTCTCCATGATGGTATTGAAAAATAAAAGGGTCAAGTTGATTTATCATGGTGGTATTTGAAAAAGGAAAAATAAAAAGGTCTATCTGATTTACCTTGGTGGTAATTTTGCAAAATAAAGAGGTTAAATTAATTAACTATGATGGCAAAATTTTTAAACTAAGAAAAGGCCCTAAGAGAAATTATAATATTTAAATCCCTTGGATTTAAATTATTATAATTAAAATATAATATTTTATTGGCACAAAAGGGTTGCAAATTCAAGCATTGATGTCAAAGGTAATACAAACCATTGCATATAAATATTGTATGCTAAGGTGGTTAATAATGTGGTTCATGTGTTGAGAAATTAGTGCGCCATTCGATTGTCATTTGATTCATGATAGAGAGGAAGAAGACATAAGTTTTCAAAAATCAAGGTAAAGTAAAGGACAAGGGGTAGGGGCTCCAATTTTCTATTCCATCCAAGCAGGTAGCCCAAATAGCAACATATGTAGTTCTAGGTCATGGCAGTAGATAGGTCTTGTGTTTGAGATGCAACAGAGGCAGGTGATAAAGTTTTGTTTGAAGTTTTGAGTTTTATGTCCATGGTAGAGGACAAGAAGGAGCACATGCTCTTTGGGTTTGTGTGGGCGGCTAGCCCACATGGTGTTTGCCCTTGTGCTAGGGCACGAAGGCCAGCGAGGTCGTAGGTTCAAGCAGCGATGACAATGCTTGAAGGCATAATTAATTTTTTTAATAAAGATATGCATGTTGTGTTTGGTTAAGGAGTTATAAGGGTTAATAAATCTTATCATTGTGATATGATATGGTTAAGGAGCTATAAGGTTAGTAAAATTATTTGATTTTTATTTTAGAAAGGGATGAAAGGTGAAATTTCATATTACTAATGCTTTGTTGATGCATGAGATGAAGTGAAAATTTCTTTTGTCTAATTGAAATTTGAAGTGCATTATTTTTGTTTTCATAAGAAGGAGGTATAAGGTGTATATGTGAAATTCAAGTGTGTAATTTATGGTTTGTTTTGTTGAGCATTATTTTGCATGAAATAATAGGAGTAATAAGGTGTAAAAGTGGTTTGATATTTTTGTATGGTGAAATATATTTTGAGGTGAAAATTCATGTGGATGTTTTGATAAAGTATCTTGCAATCTAATCCTTGAAGCAGCATTAGAAAAATTAGTTATTTGTGAGATAAGTTTTGAAGACATATCTCCATAAGAGCAAATTAAGAGGTATGGGCACATCATTCCTTGTTTAAAGTGTTTTGTTGAAGTGAATGTTTTTGGAACATAAGGTGGAGAGAAAAGGATTGTTTGATAAGCATTGTTGGAAATATTTGAGTTAGGTTTTGAGACCTACATTGTGCATCTTTTTTGAAAGGAAGTGGAAACACCTATGTTAGGGTTTGTGAGAAAATTGTGATTCATTGTTTGAATGAATGTGTGAAGCTTTTGAGCATTGGTTTTGAGTGATATTGAAAGTGAATGTACAAACATTAGAAATAAGATTTGTGAAAGCAAGTGTGTGCATCAAGAAGATAGGTGTCATATGCTAGACTAGATCTACCTTCAAAAAGAGCAATAAATGTGAGACATGTGAAAGCGACAGACATAATGATTGAATAGAACATATCGAGTTTTTTGATAGAGCATATCATTCTCTATATATTTTTAGAGGTTAAATGAATTATGAGTAGAATATATCTGTTTAAAGAAAGCTTTTTTGAAAAATATATAAGCTTGGTTTATGTGCAAGGTTTGGAAATAATTGAGTAGGTTAAGTGAGCAACATTGAGGACAAATTTTGAGCAAGTCTTTAAGAATAATTGAGGATAGAATTGAGCAAGTCTTTGAGAAGACTTGAGGGCAGAATTGAGCAAGTCTTTGAGAAGACTTGAGGATAGAATTGAGAAAGTATTTGAGAAGACTTGAGGGTATATTTGAGCAAGTCTTTGAGAAGACTTGAAGGTAGATTTGAGCAAGTATTTGAGAAGACTTGAAGGTAGAATTGAGCAGAGTTGATAGCAGGTTTGGTTGCTGATTTGATCAAGATTTGTGTTAAGGCTTGAGGATAGTTTTGAGACAGAATTGAGAGCAGGTTTGTTCAAGCTTTGTGTTAAGGCTTGAGGATAGTTTTAAGAAAAAATTGAGAGTAGATTTGTTCAAGCTTTATGTTAAGGCTTGGGGCATATTTGAGATAGAATTAAGAGCAAATTTGTGAGTAGAATTAGAGCATATTTGTGCTAGAATTGGAACAGAGTTTGGTGAAAATTTGAGATAGAGTTGAGAGTAGGCTTTGGAGGTGATAAAGAAAATAGGACAATAGTATCTAGTGGATAGAGGTCCATTAGCCAGTGCAATGGGGACATAGGTATCCTATGGAGAGAGATCCACAAGCCAGAGTAGTGGGGGCATAAGTATTCTAGAAGATCACCATCCAGAGCAGAGGATATAGAGTTATCCTATCGAGTGAGATTTGTGAACCAGATGGGAAGATAAAGTTCTTCTATGGAGAGAGATCCATGAACCATTTGAGGAGATAGAGTTCTCCTGGATCAAGTTCCATGAACTAGAGCAAGGGGATAGAGTTATCTTATGAAGAGAGATCCACAAACTAGAGAAAAAGGGAAAGAGTTCTCCTATGGAGAGATATCCATGAGCCAGAGAAAAGGGGAAAAAGTTCTCCTATGGAGAGAGATCCACAAATTAGAGCATAGGGGATTGGTGTCTTCTTTGGACATAGGTCCATAAATATTTTAATAGGGAATTGATTCCCAAGAGATTTGTTAAGAAAATTTAGTAGAAAGATTTTCTTTGTGGAGTAGCCCACATTGGGTGAACCATGTTAAATTTGTGTCTCTGTGATGATTTGTGCATTGCTTTGATTACTGCTATGGATATTGCCATTAACAATATTGGATAATATTGTTTGAGAAAGAAAAGTAAAAGTTAGCCTTATACTATTCACCCCCCCTCTTAGTATAAGCTTGTGTTCTTCAACAACCCATATGGAATGCTTGATAGGATATATAATTTTAGCATTCAAAAGTTTGAGAAGCTCTAGTTTCATGGTTGCTTATATCTTGGGATTAATTGACCTCTAATTCTACTTGAATGTATTAACTTCAAGGGCTAGCTCAATGGTGTGCTAAATTACTTCTTTGTCATAAACTCAAAGATCATCATAGCTCTAGGCTATTATATCTTGATACTGCATACATAGTGATTTGAATTGATCCACTTCTTCTTTTGTACAATGAAATCTATGATTTAGATGCTTGACTGGCTTAATTTCAATTTCTCTATAGGCCTATTCTTCTATTTTCATCCTTCGACCTGTATTTCTATCATTATTATCAAACAAGCTCTCTAGAGTAATCAACCCTTTAGGGATATGATTATTATTCAACTAAATAATATACTCTTATTGAGATGAGTAGATTTCCCCCCTCATCAATAAATCAATTATTTGATGGTCATCTTCAAATACTTGCCATAATATTTCTTTGTCTGGGATTGCTAGTTTGAAAACTAGTTTTATTTTATTTTCTTCTTCAGATAATATTTTGGGATAGGCATATAATTTACTCCTTGAGCATCAAACACATCAACCAACTCATTCTACTATCATGGAATAGCTTTTATATTTAGATCTTCGAAGCTTTCCATAAAATTCCATACCCTATTTTGGTATGTTTTCAAATTATGGTGTCTACTATTACATTTCTCTATTATCTGATTGATTATGAGATTAGAGTCACCATAGATTGTAAGCAGCTTAATTCCCATCTTATTTGCTTGCATAAAGCCAAGGCACAAGGCCTCATATTCAACAACATTATTGGTGCAAATCCATATTAGTTTATAGGAGAAACTCTTGATTCCTTCTGAAGGAGATACTAGCGTAACCTTGGATCCAAATATATATTTGCATCTAGCCCCATAAAAATAAATCTTCCATAGTTCTAACTTCCACAATTATTGATTTGTAACTACTAGAACTTTTTTATGTTCTAATCCTCTCAACTAAGGCATTGTAATTATTTAAAGAGAATTCATCCTCTATCTGCAATTCTTTAGAATATCTTCCAAAGGATCTTCTTATTCAAATATTGTACTGATATACTCATCTTCTTTAATTTTCTCAATATGATAAGTAGTAGGTTTTTTGGAATGATTTTGATATTTTTACCTTTATGTGGAATTATCATATGAGAATAATCCAAGTACATGTAGCCTCCCAATTTTACTATGAATTCTTGGGAAATACAAATACCAAAGTATGATTCTATGTCAACCACTACTATCTCTTGCATTACAGTGATCTATGACACTCTATGAAGTGTCATATAAACATATTTAATTACCATACTATTTTCACAAGGGTTCCATCTAATTGAAGAACTCTAGGACATGAACAGGTATATTCCATACCCATATTTTCACATACTAATTTGGGCATTATAGTAGTTGTAGCTCCAAAATCAATTATACAATTATGAATGACTCACTCTTCCATTCTCAATGATATGTAAAAAAGTGGTGGCTTATTCTTCAAGGCTCTAGGAGTTATTGAATATTGAGCAAGATTGTACTCTGAGCTTGGTTGATTTCCTAGAGTGATTTTATTCAATGAAGTTTTGAGTAAGTCTATTTGTCTGGGAATAATTAGTGTATCATACATACTTTCTTTAGGAGGAGTATTTTTGGGCTCTTCTACTTTGTTGAAGCTGGGCACTTCTACTCACTTTTTTTTTTCTTTTCTAGTTCATCAAATCCTCTTCTATATTCTTAAGTAGCTTCTATTATTTACCTATTTGTTGCTGTATGGAATCTAAGATTATCTTATGCTTGTTCCTTTATCTCAAGCAATATCTATTTAGATTTTTCTATTTTCTTTGAACTGGACTATTTGTTTTGTGGCTCTAGCAAGGATGGAAATTTCTCCGGCTCTTGTTGAACTGAGACTTTCCTAGTACCATGCAAAGCTTAATATTTATGCTTTTAAGATTGAGCTAAGACTCAAAATAGTTCTAACTTATAAGGATCTACCTAAATTGGCTATTTTTTAGATTTGGTGAACATGGATATGCATTCTTCCTCCAAAGGATCTTGAGTAATCAGATCTGCTTTGGTTCCCACAACATGTTGACTTGAACTTTCTAAGCTCTTTTAGTCTTTTTAGTAACCAGTTACACATGATGCTGATACATAACATAGGTATCTAATTTATGAGGATTACTAAATACTATACACTAGGGGCAAATTTCAGGTTTTGATGTTGTTGATTCTTGATCTTGGTAACTATTGTTGATTTTTTTGCCATATTACTACTAGAAGCTTTCTGATCTCTAGGGATATACGAGATCTTCTAGGATGTAATCTCTCTGTTTCTCTCTTCTTAATTGTTGTCACTTTATTATTTAGTGTCTTTAGGGTAGATAACACTTCTAACATTATCAATGATTCTTTAGGCTCAGGCATTGGTAATGCTAGCAAAGTGGGCATCAGGGGTAATGTTTTCAATTTGGAAATAGGATAGATTGAAGAGATATGGAATTATGATAGGAGCTATTAGTGATTCATTTTACTATGAATGCTAGGATATTTATGGAAAATATGGAAATACAACTCTAGGAGGTAATCTCCCTACAAAAATCAAAGTATTTTTTGTGGTAATAGCAGCTTGATCGACCCGAGGAAAATTAATTACATTGGACTATTGTGTTTATAGTTCTAAGTCAGGATATAACACTTGGATATAATATATATACACCAAGGGACCTAGGGGTTTGATATTCTATGGAATTCTCTTCCATTTTTTACTAAATTTGAGATTAAATTCAATGATAATTTCTTGAGGATGTCATTGTATGACTATAAACTAGGTGAGCAATAAGAAGGGGTCTGCTAGCTCATTGAATTATTCCATAAAGGTTCTATCTAGGTCAACCCATGTATGAATACTTAAATCTTATAGGGTTTGATACCAGTTAAGTATCTTCCCCCTAAATGACATGGTGAGGAGTTTGACTATAACATATTCATATCTTATGTTGTGGATTGTTGCTAATGACAGTAAATCTTGATAGTTTTCATAGGTAATGTTTCCTATACCATCATAAGTGGGAAGGAATTTAAGCACTGATTGTGTAATACCATTTGTGTGCACTAGACCTAGGGGTCTAGTGGTGTTACAATTGGAAAAAATTGAAGGAATGTGTTGTTGATTGTGAGCCATGGTTTTAGGACTAGGTGTCCTTAATGGTTCAAAGAAATTAGTAGACAAAGAATATACATTTTTAGGACAAGACTTAGGGACTGGAATCTTAATGCATCTTGGATTTTGAGTGGGTAATTCTAAGAATGATGATGGATTCTCTAATTTCTTCACCATAGACATTGTAATCATATAAATATGAGATAAAAATGCATAGATTATAAAATTTCAACAAATAGAACCAATGGTCTTATTACAATATAATTCTAGGTTCTATATTTTAAGGGGAATCACCAAATGAACATACATTCTCTGTAAATGAGGTCAAGATTGTTCATTAGATATTGATATCTCTAGGAAAGGTGAGATGAAGAAACCAAATTGGTCCCATTGGGCATGATAGAAACTACTATACTGTTGGACCAAAATCCACCATTCTTATGGATAGGCAATGCACCTTGGATTTTAGCCAAAGTATAGAATTGGATGAAACAATATTTGTTAGGATTCCTTAATCCTAACTATTATCACTAATTAACCATGCATAACTTTATATGGACCATTGTGTCCCTTCACTCATAACTATAGCATAGGTATATAGATTCATTCACTTGGGTGTAAACAATCATCCATCAATTTATAAGAATATATATGATATTTTATCCATTGGCAAGTTTTCCTCTAGTGCAATAGTGATTCGAACCAAAGGTGATTCTATCAATTCCACTTATTTTTTGCATCCAAATCCATTCATTTCAATTGTGTAAACTACCATATGGTATCAAAGCATTTTAATTCCTACCCCTCATCAACATCTCACTTATTATTTTTTGCCATCCTCAAATGTATGAAACTCATCTACAAGAGTTAGATCTATCATCGAACGGAGACATTTAGGGTTAATTTCAAAAAATATTTAACACTATCATGTCTGCTGGTGAATACACAGGAATATGGTTAGAGTAATTGTAGATGTTCAAGAGAATTTTTAGCATGGTCAAAGGAAAATTTTCAAGGTATAAACCACTCAAATCCTTCCAATATCGAATTCTGCATCAACAAACAAAGTTCTGAATCAATTCGAACAACTAAAAACATCCCTAATGAATGAGTAGAAGAAATCGATGAAATAAAATAAAAATTAATTTATAAGCTAAGGTTTAAATATTTGACAATCACCGAAATTCAGTTTCATGACACCAAAAATTCACGGTTAATATTTTTGGATTGACAAGAAAATAGTCCCACATCGACTAGCTGTAAGGGATTTTGAGGTTTAAATTGATCGAAGCTTACATAAAGGAGCGTGACTTTGATCAATATCTCTCTTGGAAATTCCCCCTATGTGTGTCAAATTACAGTCGTCACCCTCCGTTGACTTTGCCCACCACTCCGTTCAAACCACTGCTTATCCCACACTTCTACTCCCCTTTGTGTTTTGTGTCCTTTCTCACTACTTGTCCCCACCTTGTGGCTCTCGCCATTGATCGACACTCCTTGTTCCCATCGTCACCCGATGACCACCACACACCTTGTGCTCCCTGCCTACTATCAAATTTTAAAATTTAAATTTCAAATACTAACCCTTGAGGTCCAAAAAGTTGAAAAAAACTAAATTTTGTCAAAAATTAACAAATTGTTTTACTAAATTATATAATTTTTTTGTAATTTTTTTCTCAAATTTTGAAAGAGGACTTACATTTTGTAAACCATCCCTAAAGTGGTCGATGGCAAGAGATCGTAGGACATTAGCTTCAAGGAATTCGTCTAGGAGATGTGCCAGTGGAAGGAAGAAATTACAAATAGTACTATACAAAGAGAAGAGTTCTACCAATGGAAGGACAAAATTACAAATTGTACTATATGAAAGGAGGAATATGATAACATAATGGTAGCAATGGATTTAAAAATTGATACCCATAACCACTCCGTCGATATGATACAACAAAATATGGCACTAGTCCAAGTTGGCCAATCTACCGGAGGACCAACATACCAAGCACCACTTGGGGGGCCACAAACTTCCATCCTGCCTAGAACTACTAAATTGGATTTTCCAAAATTTGAAGGAGGTGATCCCACCAACTCAATCTATCAGGCCAACCAATACTTCTACCCCTACCATATTCCTAAGGTACAAAAGGTTCACATTGCGTCTTTCCACCTAGAAAAATTTGCCACCCAATGGTACCAATGGTACAAAAAACTAATGGCACCCCTACATGGATAGAATTCACAAAAAAATATATTAGTATGATTTGGCCCTAGTAAATTCAAGAATTTCATGGGAGCCCTTACCAAGCTCCGTCAAACCACTTCAATGTGCGAATACCAAGCTCAATTTGAAAAATTTTCCAATCGTACATCAGGGTTAGATACCTAATTCTTTCAAGATAATTTCATTAGTGGCTTAAAGAAAGAAATTAGATTAGAAGTAAAAATGTTCAGTCCCACTACCATGATGTAGACCATGGAATTAGCCCAAATGGCGAAAGATAAATTCAATAACCAACGTCGACTAAGAAGACTACCTATGGGAGAATCATAAAATACTTACACCACCTGAAAACTTAATCGAATCTTACCAATTAAACGTATCAGCCCCAAGGAAATGAAGGAAATAAGAGAAAAAAGCCTTTTTTTTCATTGCAATGAGAAATTTGTACCCAATCATAAATGTATTACACCCAAATTATATATTTTGGATGCAATTATTCCTTGTATTTCGACCACTGATGCAGATGAGATCAAGGTAGAAGTAGTGACAAATGCACTCGACAATAGTGCTAAAGGTCCATTAGAAATTTCTTTTAATGCACTCATCGGTAATTATTCTCCTCAAATTATGAAAGTCCCAGGATCCTTCAAATGAGAAAGTCTTATTGTGCTTATTGACTCAAGTAGTACCCATAATTTCATCGACCCACGTGTGGAAAAATAAACTTACTTTATACATCCTTGCAATAGTTTTGAGGTCATGATTGGTAATGGAGGAAGGATTGCATGTAAGAGAAAATACCAAAATATTAAGCTCACCATGGGTGATTACAACATGAAACATGACATGTATGCAATTCCTTTAGGAGGATGTGATATTGTCTTAGGAGTGCAATGGTTACGAACACTCGAAACAATCCAATGGGATTTTGAGGAATTATGGATGAAATTCACAATAAAGAATCAAACATATACTCTTAAAGGGTTATAATATGACTCTTCCCAAAACGTAAGTTCTCATCGAATGGAGAAAATTATTCACCAAGGAGGTAAGGGAATGGTTGCCCACCTTTTTCTCTCCAAGCCACCAAGGAGGCACAAAACAAGGTACCAAACTTCCAACAACTTCTACCACAACCTTCTAGCATATTTCATATACCAAAAGGGTTGTCGCCCTAACGTCGTTCTAGTCCTACGATTCTTCATCCTAATCCTCCACCAACATTTCAACCTTCACAATATCCTTGCTTATGAAAAAATGACATTAAAAAAATGCAAGAACTTAAGCAAATGCGACTTGGCCAACAAGGGATAAAGCTCCTAACTTTCAGCTTTGAGGATAAAGCTCCTTTTAAGGAGGGTGGGATGTTAGGATTCCTTAATCCTAACTATTATCACTAATTAACCATGCATAACTTTATATGGACCATTGTGTCCCTTCACTCATAACTATAACATAGGTATATAGATTGATTCACTTGGGTGTAAACAATCATCCATAAATTTATAAGAATATATATGATATTTTACCCACATGCAGGTTTTCCTCCAGTGCAACAATGATTCAAACCAAAGGTGATTCTATCAATTCCACTTGTTTTTTGCATCCAAATCCATTCATTTCAATTGTGTAAACCGCTAGGACCTAGAGTCCTACCAAGATTACTCTTTGTTTCAACCTCTAGAGAAGGCCAACTCCTTGAAATGCTTATATTTTAAAAGGAGAAGGTTTAGAGAAATATATTAAAAAGTGAACGGGGTATAATGTAACAACATTGGATCTTACCTAATAATATGCTACCAAACCAATTACATGATACTTAATAGACCAACCATTATCAAATTCAATTACATATTCATTCAATTTAAATAAATAATTTAATCATTCCAAGGACTTAAATCATTAGTAATCCATTAGGTGATCCAAATAGCAGAATTTGCTTTAACATAATAGACTAATAATTAAGTATAATAGAAATGACTTAAAGTAAGACATACATAAGAAACCTGCAATTACACAATAATGGAGGCCAAACAACTATCACTTCATTGATCAACATCAATATTACAAAGTAATACCAGACAAGGACTACAAAGCCAACCCTTGTGTTGAGGTCTCTCAACCTATATATAGTCTACAAATTTGAATTTTATAGTGGGAAATTTACAATTGTAAGGCCATTAGGAAAAATAATCTGGTAAGGTAAAATTCTAAGGTGGGTACTCTAGGTTTCATCCCATGCATAAATTTAAATTTATGTCAATTTTGGTTCATCAATCTACAACTGCCTTCTACAAGTAGTTGCATGATTGCAACTATCTTTTTCATGCTCCAGTGTCATTAGCTAGAACCAACTAGCAGGCAACATGGTAGTGTTAGTTTTTAATGCTATAAAATTAAAGGAAATGCAACCACAAGTAGTGAAATAAGTATGCAATGTTATATCTATGATAATGGTAATCTAATAAGCAAGTAAATAACATGAGAAAATTTTGAAATAACTCATGAAATAGCCATTAATGAAAGCTCATGAAAATTTGAACTTGTTACAATATGTGGAGATATCAATGCTCCATACTTCATACAAGTTCTACATTGTATCTACTCTAGTCTATCAACTCACTAACTAATCTACTACTCTTGCTTGATAATATATATTTTTTCTCTTCATCTATTAAAGGCCTATATATAATGAGATGACTCTTAGCCTAAAACTGTTGGTTGGTAATTTGCATCTAATGGAAGGATTATGCACCTTGTAGACTAGACCAACATTGAGAAGCCACTAGATAATGAAATCATGTGGCCAATATCTAGAGAAGGCCAGTTCCTTGTGACTTTAATGAAAGTTTTGGTAGAGTTTAGGGATAACAAGAAAGAAAGTAAATAAAATTAAATGATGTTGGATTAAACTGGGTAGATAATATGCATCAAGATATATGCATGCGGAAGCAGGAATACATTCACATATACAACCATCTAATAGACCAGTTGATACATTCCAACTATTATCATTAATGTTTCACTTTATGTTTGTAAATTCTAGAATTGATAAACTAATAGTCAGAATCCAAATAGTAGAATAACAACTAATTCATTCATCAACTTGTTGAGTGAATATTTTACCCTATTGCAAAATGGTCACCACAATCAGAGTATTAAATTGAAAACTCCCTCTTACAAAGAAATTAAGTATAAACATGAATTTCTCCAAGGTTATGTTACACAAGCATTCCACATATATGTATAAAAGCAATGATCCTTAAAGATAATATATGCTAGAATTAACTCAATAACATGCAAGTGATAGTTAACAAGGGGCCTTGATGGTTTAATTCATACATGCTTAGTGATTTCTTTCCTTAATCTTTAAAGTGAATGTGAACTTTGCTCATGTGAAAAGAGATTCCTTTTAATGCTCTTGGCATTAATATATCTTACCCTGAATCCAAGTTAGAAGCCCATTTTATCTTCAAATTAAAGGTGTAAAAATAAAAAGATGCGTGGAATAGTCCACTTCATTTTAATCTCCATGCCTTTAATATGAGATTCATTTTACAGTTAGTAGATTCATTTTATCTTCATTATGAGTGTTCTACTAAATGCTAGGTTAGACTTTGAACATGTTAGTCAGTTAGTAAGTTAGCCTTCATTTGCATTATTTGCCATTAATGTAAAGTAGGCGTTAGTACCCTCCCTCCTAGATTGATTTTATCTTGAATTTAAAATTTGGAAAATTGAACAAACTTGGTGCAATTTGGAGGTGCAAATTTTTTGGATAAGGACTAGAATGCAAATGAATGAAATGACAGTGCAGTAAATTTTGGAAAATGGACCAAAATGTTAATAAACTGAACAAAAAATTTACAAAAATTTTTGGACAAAGACCAGAATGGAATAACTAAAAATAAATTGCAAAAAATTTTGGAAATGACCAAAATAGAAAGAACTGAAAATGAAATGCAACACTTATGGAAAATGACCAGAATGAAAAGAACTAAAATTCTGGAAAATAGACTAGAATGGAAGGCAATAAAAAGAAATGACCTTTTTTTTTTACATGGTGGAATCGGTAGCTGCCATGAATTCGGGCAAGCTGTCTAGCTTTTTATGGCCGCCACAGTATTCTGCGTTGTCCACCCCGAAAGCCACCACACAGATCTTTGTGCAGTCCGCCCCTATAACCACCATGCCACAATCATTTTAAATATTTTACACTGCTGAAAGCACCAGGAAAGGGACAAGTGTTCAGTATGAAGAGGCCCGAGATTTGAACCTTGGACCTCTGCCCCCCTTATGGGGTTTGGATGAACCAATTGGTCTACACCTCGGACCTAAGAAATGACCTTTTTTACGAAACAAAATAAACAAATTACAAAAAATAAATTTAATCTATTTACACCAAAGCTAGAAAAAAATGCATATAAATCTTGGTATCACACTCCCCTACCCTGCAAAACTACAGATTATGAGACAAGTATTAAGGTAACCTAATATAAGCAAACCTACATGAAACACAATCAGATTAGATCAAGTGCAAGACTCAAAGGACTCAATAATGTTTGCATCAATCTTAATCTTCACCTAGTATAACCCCCTAAAGGCATTAAATACGTAGATACAAATTAAAACAAGATGCAACAAAATAATAAACCATAGAAAAAAATTCCCTCAATCAAAAATCTCCTGTAATTTTGCTCACAAAGTGTATTCTTGCCAAAATGTATGCATTAAATTCTTCAAAATGTTTTTCTTTACAAAAATTTCCAACCCTCGAGTCCAAGTCTTGCTGATTTGTCATCGCATCGACCTCGATAGCAGTGCCCATCCGTGCATAACCCGCAAAATGAAAACATCCAAGCTATCCCATTCAAGCTTCGTTTATAAAATAAGCCTCTACCAATTGGGATCTATCTGTATCCACGTCACGTCATTGTCAATTCCCAATAACCAATCCATCCATTTTATCTCATGGAGGTGTCATTAAGCCTACATCCATCGCATGGGGTACATGTTCCACTTCCCGATGCGTGCTTTGAAGAACCTGCATGTATAACATTGTATTAGGCTACATTAATTTAAAATCATTCTAATAAAGATGAAACCATTTTTAAATAATGAAATTCAAACCAAATAAAAACTGAACCTAAACTAGAATGAACAGTACATAAAGAATGACTTAAGCATAAAGGCTAAATCAAACACATATACCTCTATCTATATATATCAAAATTTTGTTTTAATATATATATATACCATTTATTGCTTTTAATTTTTATTTTTAATTTTTATTAATTTTTATTATATATATTATATACATAAATATAAAACATATATATATATACATAATTTATTATTATTATTATTATTTGACACATGCAAATGGAAGAAATAGAAATTTAACAAAAATATTGCTAACAACAACAATGATGATAAAAATCGTCAACAACAAACTGACGAAAAAAATCATCGACAACAATTTGACGATAAAAAATCATCGATGAGAAATTGACGATAAAAATATCGTCGAAAATTTCTAGTAACAAATTAACAAAAAAATACAACCTAAAACCGAGCAACCTACTAAATACTCAAAATGAAACAAAAACACCCAAACACAAAAATGAAAGGTGGGTCCCCAATTTTAGGGCGAGTTGTGCGACAATCACAACAAATGACGACTCTACTGGGAAATGCTCCTGAGCATTTCGGTGAAGAACCTAACTTGAAACGAGAACACACAAGATCAACGAAATACGAACTATTTAGAAATATCCCGAGAAGGTGGGGTAAACAACTTCAAACTAAACAACTAATCCATCTGCCTTTGCTCAGTGTGTGCAAAAGTGATTTATTCTTGCATCTATAAAAATCCTCCATATTCCATCTCCTCTTTTTGCATTAGGCTATGAAGTATCACTCATAACAAAAATTACTATAGATAGAGCCCCACTGCCAGTCAAGCATCTATAGACCTAGTGGGGTTTATCTAACTCACCCTTATGTTTGCTTAACACTTTGCAAAGCCTTTCATTTTACCCGAGCTATGTCTAGACAGATCCCTACTACTGATCAGGCGTCCATAGCCTTGATAGATTTTATCTAGATCTTGTGACTGATTTGATCAAGCTTTTTAATGCTCATTTTTTTAAAAGAAAAACCTTGCAAAGCTTCAATCATCACTAGGGTTAGGCAACCTACAAGTAGAGAATGTTGGATTTTCGCCTAGGTTTGCAAATCAAGATAACTTCATCCTTCATAGTTCCAAAAATACCATTTAATGTATGTGAGTTACATGTGGAGCTCTAGCAAAATATTTCATTGTTCCACTTTCCACCATCTTAGTCCCAAAATCTGAGCATGATCACCAAATAACTCATCCTCCTTTTCTCGGGTTCACCTATTTTCAGATTAGATACTCCAACCTACTAACAAAGAAACACTAAAATGAACCAAATACCAACAATTAGCAACTGTGAAACATTACTCCAAAACAAGGAATAACCCAACACACCAAAGAGACAAAAGGACTAAAATATAACCTAAAATAAACTGGCAATAAAATAATACACTCCAACAAACCAAACAACACAAACAATCAAAACCAAAAACGAAAACCGAAACACCAAGCATATAAACATATAATACATGCCTACACATATTTCAGGGTTTGAAATAATATTTTAGATGCAACCCATTAACAGACAAAGACAAATATTTTCCATCCAAGGTTTTTAGTCTAAAACTATTTTTACCTAGGATTTCAGAAACTTGATATGGACCCAACCACAAACAATCAAAATTTTCATGATCCCATTTCTTTTCATGTCCTTTATTCCACAATAAAACTAGATATGAGATTTTGAATGTTTTGACCATAGACCTCTTATCAAACCATCTCTTTACTACATATCGATATTTACTAAAGTGAAGCATGGCTTCATCTCTTTTCTCATCAAGATGCATTAAATGGGTTAATCTAGTTTCAACTTGATTATCGGTTCCAAGATATTCCTTCATAAAATGAAGGGTTTGCAATATTAAATTAGTAGGAAAGATAGGATCTTGTCCATAGACTAAGTGATAAGGAGATGTTCCAATTGACTCTTTTGTTTTGGTTCTATCATCCCAAAGGGTAAACTTTAGTTTACTATGCCAATCCCTAGGGTTCTTTTCAAGCAAATTTTTGATCACACATAGCAAATTTTTATTAGAGAATTCTACCAAACCGTTACCTTGTGGGTAATAATTTGAAGATAATTTCAAGCTTACCTTGTTATCATATGCCCAATTTGCAAATTGCATGGAAGAAAAGGCAGAACCATTATCACTTACTATTGTGTTGGGCATGCCAAAATGAGTCACAATGTAATCCTCTAAAAATTAATAACATCAGTAGTAGCACGCTTTGTGGGGATTGCTTCAGTCTACCTTGTGTAGTAATCTATGGTAGTAAGTATATATTTACGAGACTTAGATGAGTTGGGATTGATAAATCTAAAAAAATCTAGTCCCCATTGTACAAAAGGTCTTGCCTCTACCACAAACTATAATGGCTTTGCTGGATTTATTTATTTATTGGTCGCCACTTGACATGTATGGCACGATCACACATGAGCATGTGCATTCTTGAAGAGATGGGGCCAATAGCATCTCGTCCTAAAAATCTGGTAAGCCATTCCATTGGTTGACCCATGTCCAGTTCCATACATACCATGGAAATCCTTAAGTACTTGGGTTGCCTCTTCCTAGTTAACACAATGAAGGTAAATCCCTTCATGGTTCCTCCTGTACAAAACACCAGACTTAATTAGAAAATTTGCAGATTTCAAATGCAAAGCTCTACATTAAGTAGAAGTGAGATGTAATGGGCACTTACCATTCAGCAAGAAATATACGATATCAACATACCAATCATCTTTAGTTATGTCTTCCACATTGTAATGTTGGCATGATATTAATGGGTCAATTTTTGTGATTGACTTGACCATTCCTTGTCCACGAACTATTTTCATAGGTTGGATTTCCAAATCAAATTCTTGGAGGGTCAAAATCTATTTTCCCCATCTTTCACCTAGTTCATTTTGCAAAAACATAGACTTGATAGCAGGGTCAGGGACTACAAAAAAAACCCTACTATGTAGTATGTAATGTCTGAATTTATTTATGGTTTTGAACAACGCATACATTTTTTTATCAAGAAAATAATATCTCAATTACGCATCCTTCAATGGAGCACTCAAAAAGGCGATAGGATTTTTAATGTTATCTTCACTCTTTTGAGTTAGGATATTGGCAAAATAATGATTCGAAGCAAACATGTAGATATAAAACTTCTTTGAATAATTTGGACTAACTAAAATAGGGACCCTAGAGATAACATCCTTGATGCTTTTAAAAGCATCCCTATTTTTGTTTGTCCATTTCATATGAGCATCCTTTTTTAGCATGTCATTCAAAGGTTTGGCAATATCTGTGAATACTAAAATGAACTTCCTTACAAAATTGATCTTGCCAAAGAAATATCTTAACTCTTTTCTACTATTAGGTGGAGGGATGTCTTGTATAGTAGCTATCCTTTCTGGATCAATGGAAATTCCTTCCTTTTAAATAATGTGTCCCAATAGCTTACCTTATGTTACCCCAAAGATGCATTTTTTTGAATTAAGGGAGATCCTGTGTTCCCTAAATATTTGGAGAACTTTCCTCAAATATTTGACATGATTTTCCATTTTCTTAGAAAAAATAGGAATGTCATCCATGTAAACAATGATACACTTACCAAATGAGTCCTTTGAATGTAAAATCCATAGGTCGTTGGAAGGTGACACCCGTATTCCATAATCCAAACGATATTCTTCTATATGCGAATGTTCTCCATTTAGTTGTGAAAGCTGTCTTCATTCTTTCATTTGGGTAGATAAGGATTTGATTGTATCCTGAATAACCATCTAGGAATGACATAATTTACAACCCATTAACCATTTGAAAAATCTCATCAATGGAGGGTAATGGGTAATTATCCTTTTGAGAAGCTTTATTCAAATTTATGAAGTCAATACACAATCTTATCTCTCCGTTCTTCTTTCTCACCGAGACTAGATTGGCAACCCATGTGGAATGCCTAACAGGAAATATGATTTTTTCCTCTAGCAATCTCTTTACCTCTTTCTCTATTAGGGGCTCTAACAATGGGTTGACAGGTCTTTGTCTCTGCTTGAAAGGCTTGGATTTCGATTTTAATGGAATTGTGTGCATTATCACATTATGATCATACATTTTCAAATCCTTGTAACTCCATGCTATGCAATCCACATACTCTCTTAGTGCATGAGTGATAGACTCATTTTCTTGACTTGTACATGCCTTAGAAATGAACATCTCTCATGTATTTTTTGCACTCCTTAAGTTGATTAGATCACATGCTTCTTTAGGGGGCGGTACCTTTTTGCCTCTTTTTGTTTGATATCCGATATCAAATATCTTTTCCAGTGAAATAATACCTTTTGGCATTGTATTCATAATTTGGGATGTTTCACTATTCAGGTCAGTTTCTTCCTGCCCTCTCTTATCCTCATCTATCACCTAATTTTTGAAAATACCAGAGTTAGTGATAAAATTAAAAATGTGTCTGTCACTATCAAATACTTACAAATTGGTAACGTTGTCTGGTATTGAAGGACTGGGCACTAGCTTAATTGAATTTTTTTTGCATTTTTTATGGTTGACTGGCTTTAGCATACTTGCTGCAATGGCTAAAGAATCTACCATTCAATTGTTTTTCCTAGAGACAAGGGAGATGTTAAAAGCATCAAACTCATCTATCAGATCTCTAACTCTACTCTTGTAAAGGCTCAATATTTTATCCTGACACACATATTGCCCTTTTATCTGTTTAACCACTAACTCTGAGTCTCCCAAAAATTTAAGACACTTAACCTTCTTATTCAGAGCCAACTGAAGTCCAAAAATGAGTGCTTCATATTCTTCCATATTATTGGTGGCTAGAAACTGTAATCTATAGGCAACCAACATAGGATTGCTACTAGGACATGTAAGTTCGATACCAGCTACAACACCTTGTTTCGATTTGGATCCATAAAATATGAGAATCCAAACAAAACTATCCTCTTCAGAAGTTCCACAAGAAAGGATTTCCTTTTGAGGTTCTTCGATAGCTTCTTCTATGTCAAAGTTGTAGACCCCTAAATCAGTTTCAACAAATTGGATTTCATTGGGTTTATTGTACTCTGTAATCATCTCTTTGACCCTCGGCTCACTATTCACCTGGATTTGGTTTGCTACTTCCCTCCAAGGTAACCACATGTGGGAAGAATCTGTAACAATGTAACCATTCAGGTTCTTACTCCAATCTCGTCCTAACACCATGCCGTATTTGGCAGTGATATTGAGCACAAGTATATCCATATGATTTTGAAGTCTAGGCTCTAAATTGATTTGAATTAGGACATCATTCATGATTCCCACTACTTCTACAACCGTTCTATCCAATTGTATAACTTTACTCTTTGAAGGGATTGGATTGAATCCTAACTTCTGGAAAATCTCGAGGGGCATGATGTTACTCGAGGCACCCAAGTATATCAGACAATTATGCAAGTTTTTACCTACAATTCTAATGGTTATGATAAAAGGAGACACTTCTCGCTTTTCCTTACATAAAAATACTTGAGACTCAACACCTTTGACCTCATGTAGTTGACTTGGTGGATACAAAACTTTCACCAAATCTTCACCTTGAACCGATAGTTTAGCAACTTTGAAAATTGAGATATTAGCCTTAGTACTTTTCAAGTCCTCTACTATATCATAAGTAGATTTTTCAAGATCTTGCATCTTTTGCGTAGGTTTGGACAATTCAAAAACAGATGGAGGAGGTGGATTATTATCACCTTTGGTGTCAGGAGGAAGAAGGGGATTGTTTGGCGGAGTGGAGGAGGTTTTGGGATTCTTGGAACTTCTCATGTAATAACCATGACTTCCTTTTACAAAATGTCTAATAGCTTGGACTTCCTCTTCCATAGTTTCATCCTCCTATTCTCCTACGATTCCAGTGTCCTCTTATCCTTCATTATTTTATTGATAGTGGAAAAATTTTGTTATCAAATCATCCTATTTCCCTTTGCAACAATGGGATGTTCCCTCACCTTGGAGCTCTAACTCACCATAATTTTCAAAAGCATCCACTTGATTGGATACAAGGTTAGGTATGTACCCATTATTGGGGTGAGTATTATATGGTCCCCCTCCCCTATGATTAGGATTTTTATTAGGCCTAGAGGGTTGGGAAAGTTGTTTCTGTATGTGGACTATGTCATTTCCCATTTTGATATACTTCTCAAATTCTTCAACCTTAGAATTAGATCCTTGTGGTTGGGGCACTGCAGTTCCAGATCCAAACACATTTCCTATGTTGGCAACCTCTTGACTAGATGTGATGGTTTGATTCTGAGGATTTTGCTTCTACCAAGAATTCATGCTTTGAAGAGGTGGGACCATAGGATAAGCTATCGAGGTTTGAGTGTTGATCGCATTGAATCCTGGCATGGTTATCTGATTGTATGCCAGCATTGGTGTGGTAGGTGGAATGGATGCATTAGGATAGGTGGGGAAGGATGGATACATGGGCATGAATAGGTATTGTTGATGGTATGGTAGGGCATTCATCATTGGCACTTGTGGTGCCATAATATGGTTCATCATGGCAAACTAACTGTACGGACAAAATTATCCTACCATGGGCAATTGGGGCATCCCCATACCTTACGATGTCATTTTTTGCTCAATGGTCATGATCTCTGCATAAGCTAGGGCAAGGGTTGTAACATGGGGGTTCCTCCTAGAAAACATAGCTAGCATGGGATATAGAGCTCCAAAGTATAATTGAAGAGCCATAATGACATCCACCACGAAATGGAGAGTTACACTCGCGTAAAGCTTTTGGAACCTAGCATCGAATGTCCTAATTGTCTCATTGGATAACCTTTTACATGACACAAATTGATTATATATGATGGTAGGATCTAAAAGTGATTTGAACTGATTAATGAAGGTTGCATCTAGTAGGGCCCAAGAAGTAATGGACCCTATGAGTAAATTCATATACCAATCATGAGCCATTTGATTCAAACTCATGGGGAAAATCCTATAAGCGATGTCTTCATGATTTACTCCTAGTCTAATCAGATGGTGTTTGTAATTTTGGATATGCTCTTTAGTTGTGATAGGACCATCATGCTTGAACTTAGGTATCAACCTCTCAATATTCCTAAGTATTTCATGGATATCCATGAGTATGTTCAAGAGAATATTAAGCACCCCGTACCAAGGAGCTGGTGGTTGGGCCATGTTATTCAATGGTGGTGGCCCTATGGGAATAATAGAAACCGTTGAAGTGATGGGGACATATACACTTGATGTAGCTATCATAATGGAAATAGTGGGTGCAGACCCACTAGATGTACTTGAGTCTAAAGATGACCCTAGATCAAGTATACTGGGTGGGATTTTGATCTCTTGAGTTTTGTTTCTTGGCTTCCTAGAATTGGGAGAAAGACTTTGAAAGATGGTTTCCCTAGTGGTTTTGGACCTAGTAGCGATGTACTCAGGTTGGGCCAGCTTGGGAAAACTAATGTTCTACAAGGCTTCTCACAAATCACTCACAATAAAACCTAAATAAACACTATACCTGCAAGCACAATAAGGTGGAAACAAAATGACCCACATTAACCTTTAGAAAACTAAAGATCTAAATCATAAATCTATGAAAGAAGCCCCTCCCTCTAGCACCAAAATGTTGAGTGAATATTTTACTCTATTACAAAATGGTCACCACAATCAAAGTATTAAATTGAAAACTCCCTCTTGCAAAGAAATTAAGTATAAAAATGAATTTATCCAAGGTTTTGTTACACAAGCATTCCGCATATATGTATAAAAGCGATGATCCTTAACGATAATATATGCTAGAATTAACTCAATAACATGCAAGTGACAGTTAACAAGGGGCCTTTATGGTTTAATTCATACAAGCTTAGTGATTTATTTGCTTAATAATTAAAGTGAGTGTGAACTTTGCTCATATGAAAAGAGATTCCTTTTAATGCTCTTGGCATTAATATGTCTTTTCTAGATTTTAAGTTCTTTCCATTTTTGTCATTTTCTAGAAGTGCTGCATTTCATTTTCAATTCTTTTTATTCTAGTCATTTCCAAAAAAATTTGTAATTTTTTTGTTCAATTTATTTACATTCTGGTCCATTTTCTAGAATTTCCTGCACTGTCATTTCATTTATTTGCATTATGGTCCTTATCCAAAAATTTTGCACCTCCAAATTGCACAAAGTTTGTTCAAATTTTCCAAATTTTAAATTCAAGATAAAATCAATCTAGGAGGGAGGGTACTAACGCCTACTTTACATTAATGGCAAATAATGCAAATTAAGGCTAAATTACTAATTGACTAAGATGTTCAAATTCTAACCTAGCATTTAGTAGAACACTCATAATGAAGATAAAATGAATCTACTAACTGTAAAATGAATATCATATTAAAGGCATGGATTTTAAAATGAAGTGGACTATTCCACGCATATTTTCATTTTTACACCTTTAATTTGAAGATAAAATGGGCTTCTGACTTGGATTTAGGGTAAGACAGATTAATGCCAAGAGCATTAATAGGAATCTCTTTTCACATGAGCAAAGTTCACATTCACTTTAAATATTAAGGAAAGAAATCACTAAGCATGTATGAATTAAACCATGAACGCCCCTTGTTAACTGTCACTTGCATGTTATTGAGTATATTCTAGCATATATTATCGTTAAGGATCATTGCTTTTATACATATACATGGAATGCTTGTGTAACAGATCCTTGGAGAAATTCATGTTTATACTTAATTTCTTTGCAAGAGGGAGTTTTCAATTTAATACTCTGATTGTGGTGACCATTTTGTAATAGGGCAAAATATTCACTCAAAACAACTTTAGCAGAAAAGTACAAACATGAAAATACATACATACGCAAAATTATTCGAAGGCTAGACAATACTTTGTTTATATTAATGGATTTCTAGTCTTGCATACAAATTGTAATAGCTTAGAGTTGACTCTTCAAATGGGTTACATTCAATATTTTATAGTCGAAAGATAGGGATTTCTTCTTATTCTAGGTGGGTTCATTCATGCACGCCGTACCTCCTCGATGGTGAAACATTAATTCTCTAAATGCCTGTTGTATTTGATCAAGCCTTTCAAGGAACTAGGTACATCGTCATATGAAATTTATTAATTATATACCCTTTGCTTGGCTTTGTCTCTGTTGGCATGGCTATACCTCTCTCAATCATGGTCCTATCTACAATGATAGGTTATTAATTATACCTGCAACATGCCTCCCTTTGATTGCATTGTATTGGTGGGGAACTTTGTACTCGGGTTTCGATGTAGGGCTTCAATAGGTACACCACCATATATGGTGACCAACATTAAATGCAAATGATATTACCTCAAATATAGGCTCAATACCTAAGCTATAACCAAATTTGACCAACCCTTACCTTTCTTTGTAGTGATATGGACTTGGGCGAGATATTTTGGGTGCCTTTGTAGGTGACAACTCATTTTCCTTATTTTTTCACTTCATGCAGGTGGCATTTTGGGGTACTTTTGCCCTTAAGGATCCTCAAAATAGTCACCCTGACTAGGGCAAGCACCTTTATATGACTTCGACCAATTTTGGATGGGATAATTAGGATGAACCTACCCCTCATGTTGTCGCAAACCTCCATCCAAGTTGGACAGGGAGCTTTGTGGCTTCCTTTGTTTCACCCGCCTGTCAAAGCTTACCACCTTAGGTTGGATGGGGTTTTGGTTGGGATGGAACATATCTTTGTAGGAAAAAACCTCTTCCCCAACATATCCTACCCAAGTGGTGGGCCTTCTTCTTATTTTGGGTAGGATTTAGTACCATTGCATTATCCTTCCTACATTCTTAGCGACTTTCGGTGTCCCTTTACTTACTAAAGAGGGTGAACCTAGACTTCCAACTTGATAAAAAAGTTTAAATACAAAATCAAACCAAAATTGACCCTGGTCCTAGTCCATTGGGCTAAAAAATCAATAAAAACAAAGAATTTTACAAAAATGAACTCAGCCTGATGGGGCCTTTGACCCTACCTAGAAGCTGCCTATAGCAGCGGAGTCACCTCGCTGCTTCTCACGCCCTCTGGAAGGTTCAGCCTGTGATATCACCTTTGCAGGGTGTTGGATGTTCAAACCTTTATATATGCATTCCTATTCCTCAATCATGGGAAGGGATGTATTCTTGAGAAATTTACCGATGTCTTCCAGAAAATTTAGGCTTCTATAAGGAAGATTTGCATAGTGCCCCACCACCTCTTCTACCTTGGCACTAAGACCCAATAATTGTAGGATAATACCCATCATATTTTTTACCTCCATAGCTTCACTGAGTTCATTGATGTCTCGATGGTCTTGCTTCAAAGTTTCAAATTGATTCATCAGATACTCCACTATGAAGAATTGCTTGCTACTCTCCCTAAACCCTAGTGAGCCAAGTTCTCTTAGTTCTGCATTTATGGTATTCATATTATCCACCTCCTTCTTGAGCATCGTATGAATTTATTTGCTCTCATAGTAAAGGTCCATGATGAAGAGCACTTGATCCATGTAGTGCCTAATGTGATCCTTCTCTTGGATTTTTTCATCTGAACATCATATTTATAGCTAAAGCTTGGGGTCCCATGCCATGGACCAACTGTCCTTTCTTTGTTGCTTCCTACTCTACCTATTTGGAGATTGAAAATACACCTACGAGACTTCTTGTGAAAGTGGAAAGTACTTTGATCATATCATCTTTCACCTTATTTAGATAAAATATTTTTACATCTCTTATCCGAGACTTGGCAATCATTGACCCGTAGGGCATATTCCTTTATTTTTTGAGCTCGACCAGAGTCTTGTCCAAGGCACTTTGTAGTTGCTATGACTTGGTTTAGGAATCGACCTCTTGTTTCTTGGTTGATTCTTGAGTAGCTTGAAAATTTGCTTTCCATGCCTCAATATCCTCATCCTTTTCTTGCAACACTTTCTAGGAGACAACCTTATTTAACCCTTATTGTAGTTGCTTCACCTGCAAATCTAAAGCTATTTATCTTGCCTTTGCATATTTTAATTGCTCCTTAATAATTTTGATCCTTTAATTGGTCTATTTTAGGTCTCTCTCCTCTTTTCTAGTATTCTAGAATAAGGTGTTAGCCTGCACGTGCAGGTTTCCAAGGGTTTGTACCTTAGGTATTTTTGTAACATCCTGGATGTTATTTGAAAATCCCAATCATTTTTCTCCATCTCTATGAGGGATTTATCAACTTTTGGTACACTGATTACCTCATGAAGAATTCCTTCTATAGGATCCAACTCCATGTGTGTTGAAGGGGCTACCAGTGTGCGTTCTTCTGTATTTATTTCCCATTGCTGGTCCTTCCATATCTTCTGATTCTCCTGGGTTTCTTTATCACAGAGTAAGCTTCTGGTAAGTCTTCCTCTGTTACATGCACAATAATTGGGTTAGTCAAAAATTATGGCAAGGGGGTTATGGGACATAGGGCTAAGACACATTCTTGGGATGAGCGCACATACTTGCTCAAATATTTTGGGCTAGGCATGTATGAGGATAGTTTGTTGTCTTTGGCTTGATCTGTTTAACGTTAGGGAATGCCTGAATATGGTTCCCTTCTTGGAAGAGATTGCAATGGCATGAGAATTTAATTAGAGGGATTGATTGACGGGGGCAATGAATAGGTTTGTGATCCTTTGGAGGGTGAGGTTTCATGATGGAAAGGCATTGCTCTATCTATAGTGGGTGTTATCTCAGCAAATGAGGCTTGGGATATGATGGGGGAATCTTCTATCTCCTATGGCGAGGAGGCTTTCTATGGAGATGGTGTTCGTGAGTCCACATCCTCCACTTAAATCTATTCTTGAGCTACTACCAATACTTCCCTTGATTCTACTTTCTACTTCTAAAATTTTATTGAAGCTATCATCCCTTCTATTTTTGGTACCTTTAGGGTTAACACCTATTTTGACTGAATTTGGTCAGGACTTGATGCACTCTTTTGCTTCTTGCTGGATTGGACCTTTTGAGAGGTAAAGATTTGAGGTTTTTGAGGATGCACCCCAATAGATTTGGATGACCTGGTCACCCTGGCCTCTACTGAAGGGCCTGTGTGTGATACCTTTTGTTCACTAATCTTTACCCTTGATGAAATTACCGGTCCTTGGCAATCACTTAGAGTTTCCTGCTCTTCATCATCTTATTTTGAATTCTCTTGGTTGTGTCCTAGATTTTGGGAATCCTCCTTCTTCATGATATTAGGAGTGAGGTCTTCTAGCTCCTTGTCCTTATTCTTTGGGGCTCATAATTAGCATTATATTTAGTGGAAAAATCCCCATCATATTTTCCTGGGTATGCTTCCTTGGAGTCGTCTCGATCACAGTGCATGATCCACCATTGCTCGACTTTATGATCTAACCAGTTCCTCTTATTGATGATGTTGTGAAATAGATACCCCCTTATCAGTTATGAGGGGTATTTATTTGGGTTAAACACCTTCACATATAGATAGTCTACCCTCCATGCCGATCGATAATACATATAAAATCTAGAAAAAGGGGGAACTTGATCCTTCAGTATATTTCTATAGTTCAACACTATTTTTCTTCCTTCATTATTGTGATGTCTAAACTGCCTTGGCCTGTTGTTATTCGTGAGCTTATTTTGTAGGGTATGGTCATAATCATAGTGCCATATGGGTGGCACTTGGAGAAGCTCCAAGGTTGATAGATTTTGGTCCAACTAGTGGAAGAGAGCCTAGTTTTTCTTAGGTAGGAATGTGGGCTCAAAAAATATAGTCTGTGGGAAGATTACCTTTTTCTTCATCCCATTTTTCCATCTTGATTTAATGTAGCAAAATTTCTGACATGCTTCCATGCTAAAAACTCAGTATGTGGCATAAAAGAGGAGCAAATATGGAAAATCAGAGAAACCATATAACCTGATGCAAGTGCCCTCCTGCATGAAGTATTAGTCTCCATTCTATTGGGATTTGGTCTGCAAAAAATCCTTGGCTCTCTAAGAGAGACGTGGACAGGAGTGATTAGTATACAAGAGGGTGGGTCCTAGGAACTATTTGTTGAATTTCATATATGAACTACTTTTCCTAAGTACATGCATCCATTCAACAGGTGGGCGTACTTCTCCTTGTTCATTTCTCTCCTGGATTTTCATAGAGTGTCTGTCATGGGGTATATGACAAAAAATGATCCAGGCCATGTGGGATGCATACTTGAATTATTTACTCATCCCCTCTTGATATTTTACCAGTTTCTTTTGTATATTTTGGGCCAAAAATCTTACCCAATTGAATCTGATGTTCTTATATACCCTGGAGATGGCGTAACCCATTGCCAGTTGGTATGGCTACACTTCCTCATTTGAAGGAAGGCCCAACATAGCAACCAGTAGAGATATGATGGACCGGTATTCTTCTCTGCAATCTGCCAATGACTAGGATTCGACCTCATAGCCTACTGGTAAATCTTCAAGTACTTTAGCTACCCATTTCTTCGGCCTATCATTGAGTAGTTGTGTTCGTTGTTCCTCTAGGTCTACTTCAATCATTATAGGTCAGTTATTTCTCCAAGGGTCTCGGAGCATGGTAGCTTCAGGAAATGATATCTCCTAAATGGCGCCAGCACTAATAATGAATAGTACTCGACCCTGAATATCTCGCACTATGCAAGTGGCCATGTTGTATAACTTTGCTACTACGTGTACCAGATCTGAGCAGGGATGAGTAGAGAAAGGCATGAAAGCACTGAGGTGACTCCTCCAAGCCATTGCAACTGGTCCATGGTTGGACTGATTTACCGCTATGGCTACTGAATATTCCCTTACAATTTTGGATTTGCCTTTGATTGTTATCTCAGTGTCCATGAGGCCTTCATACGAGTCCTCCAATTTCCTCTCCATCTTCATATTTCCCATTTTGAAGCCCTTATTTTAGGTGCGATGGAACTATCAGGGGTAGAGACTATTGATACTTCATAGATTTTGAAATAAATACTATTTTTGCTATTGTTTTTTTATCAAAAATTTAGACAAGGCCGAGGGAAAATAGTCGAATTCCTTCTTTAGTCATTTATAACATGTGATTGGGGTTGTGTGCGGGGTGGTGACAGGACTATTGGGAGAATTTTGTCAGAACGAGGTAAATATTTTGCACCAAATTCCTTTTGATGATTGTTGATCTTTAAATTTTCTAGGAAAGAACCAGTAACCAATGAAATGAAGGCGCTTGTATCCTCATCCTCCCAGCATAGCAAAGCTCAGACCCTTCTAAATTGGCTTACCTTATTTATTATGCTGTTGTGTTTTTACCTTTACCTCATTGGTAGTGGATGATTATGAGCCAAGATATACTAAATATGTTAGCCAACTACCTACTTAGAGGAGTGTACCTTCCTTTGCAATGTTTTAAATGCCCACATTAGGATGTGTACCCGCCGTTAGCCTTCTTTTATTTTAACTATCATTTTGTTGGCATTCTTGGGATTTGGTTTGACACGTGTTTGAGTGGTGATCTAAGCCTTCCACTGTAAGCATCGTGATGATAATTGCTTCCTATGCTTCTGCATTAATGATACCTATTCTTGGTTGAAATGTGTAGAGGGTGCTCCTACTCATTGGTTGGCATGTAGCCATTTCAAATTAATATTTCCTTCATTCTGAAGGGGACAATTGTACTCCACATTACTGGATGTGAGTTTTTATGGCGGGACTTGAGGCCTCTTCGGGGTGATGGGTCATGATTCTAATTATCTTACTGATTTCAAATGAGGGTAAAATTTTGTATCTCTACCTTGATTCTAAGTTTCTCCTTTTCCACTTTAACTTGGTGGGTCATAAGGTTATTTTACCATTTTTTGCCCCGCTCAACTCTTTTAGTATCTATCCCCTTCTTCTAATGTGCTGAACTGGCCATCCACTACAATGGTAGGAATTTGGTTGAGATGATGATATTTCAAGCTACATGTGAACTTAGGACAAAATTTGATAAGCCACCTAAATCCTTCTAAAAGTACACAAAACAAATAAGAGTATTTACATATGTACATTTTGGGCTCAAGAAGGATTAAACTTAGTGTTTGAGATACTGACCATTCACATGAATGGGAAGCAACCTTCTATTCAAATCTTGTAGCTGGTATGCATTTGAATATTTGTAGCTCTGGACAAGGTATGGACTTGACCAGAATGAGTCAAATTTGTCATGGGCCCCTAGTATTGCCTGTTTAACATCCCATATCAGGACTAAGTCCCCTTGATGTAAATCTAGCTACAAGAGGTCAAAATAAAATACCTCCCATTACATAAAAACTACGGTAAATGAAAATCATATGTAAAACTCTCCATTTACATAAAAAATCCCATTACATAAAAACTGCGGTAAATGAAAATCATATGTAAAACTCTCCATTTACATAAAAACTGCAATAAATGGAAATAATCAGTAAAACCCTCCATTGACATAAAAACTAGAGTACATTGAAATAAACCAGTAAATAATTTATTTTCTCATTCCTGGATTCACTTCCCCCATTTTACAATGCAATACCAAGGGAATATATATCCCCAAATAAACCCTAAAAGAAAACCCTAAAACTTGAAGCCCTAAAAGAAAACCCTAAAAATTAAAAAAAATTACTATTTTGGGCAAATTTATTTTTCCACCATAAAATGCCTTTTAAGTAATAACTAT
The DNA here is from genome assembly GCA_028583015.1 of Wollemia nobilis. NCBI lineage: Eukaryota > Viridiplantae > Streptophyta > Pinopsida > Araucariales > Araucariaceae > Wollemia > Wollemia nobilis. Next base: position 3,949,440 of record JAQPPZ010017058.1, read on the forward strand.
TTTTGACAAATTATTTTTTCATAAAAATTTGCCTTTTTTAGTAATTACCATTTTCGGTAAATTATATTTTGCGTCAAATAATTCCATTTTTAGTAATAAAAAATTACTTTAAAACTTATTTAAAAAAAACCCTCTAAAGATAGGCTCCTGCATCACCCCTTCACATAATGCTCTTGGCATAACCTTTTTTAAAACCAACACTTGATAATGCCTTGATGATATCGTAGATTATTGTATGTTGTATTTCATTCTTCCTCCAACTAGAAGAGTTGGGCTAACCTTTTTTTGATGGCAAGAATATCCTCCACTTCCATATCATTGGTGAACCTCATGAAAAGGAGTTCTACATTGATCGAAAGGATTGCCTCCCTCTCATACACTAGCGCATATGGAGACGTCTTCAGTTCATTCTTAGGGGTAAACCGATCCGACCATAGTGGTTGATCAATAAGGAGGTGCCATATTATAGGATTACACTCTATATTGTGCTTGATTATATTCAAAAGATTCTTATTGGTAGATTCAGCCAGACCATTTCCCTGTGGATAATAATTTGAATATGCATTCCAATAGATTTCATATTTTCTACCAAACTCAAAGTTTTGGTTCCTATAAAATGAGTACCATTATCAGATACAATGGTGGAAGAGATACCAAACCTTTCCAGGAAATCTACTACCATTTTCTAGTTAGCATGTTTAGTGGCTTCTGCCTCAGTCCACTTTGTGAAGTAGTCAGTAGTTGTGAGCACATACTTGTGATCCACCGATGAGTTTGGATTACTTTCACCAATAAAGTCCAACCCCCATTGTTGGGATTATTCTTATGCTATTACTAGCTGTAGGGGAAGAGAAGCATGCTTAGATTTTCCAATAAATCTCTAACATTTGTTACATGACTGGACCCATTTGAATGCATGAGAGAACACTGTTGTCCAGTAAAATCTAGCCCTTAATATTTTGGTAGTTGTGTTTTACCCTAAATAATGTCCTCCCAAAAATATGCTATGGAACTCCTTCAAGACTTCCTCAATCTTGTTTGGTGGTAGACATCACGTCATTGAAACTTTACTAGTAGAGGACGTTAGTTATCATTACATAGTTTCTTGACTAAAATTTGTACGTTCTCCTTTGTGAGGTTATCAATCCTTCTGGATATTCCTCAGAGTTGAAGTAATGGATGAGTTCATCAATCCATGTTACGACCGCTTATCAACCATATTCATATTTGGTAGGCGGTCCTCTTCCATAAACACATTTGAATGCTCCGCCATAGAGTGAGCTAGATGCTGACAAAGGGCCCTACCCCTTACTAGTTTTTTTGGTTTAATTTCTATGTAAAACTCCTAAATTTTTTACGTCCAACCGACCCTTCCGTCACCCAATTCTCCTTGTATGATGAAGCTTCTAACATTCGGATGGATTTTGCTTTGAGACAAGAAATACCTAAACTTTTTGAGGGAATTCATGATGGCATATACCTACCTTTCAATAAAATTTTATCTTTCCTCATGTTGCTGTAAGGTTTGACTAAGGAAGGCAATTGGTATTTCATTACTGTCTCCCCCTTTTGAGTGAGTACTACGACATAACTTTCCTCTGCCCCAAATGCATATAGGATGAAATATTTAGAATAATTTGGATTGATTAGAATTGAGGATCTTGAAATTGCTTCTTTTATTCCTCTAAAAGCTTCTCATCGAGCCTTTGTACATTCAAACTCTGTATTATTTTAGCATCTTAGTCATGGGCTTGATTATCTGAGCAAAGTCAAAAATAATTTTTTGCATGAAGTTGATTTACCCAAAAAGGATTAAAGTCCTTTCTTGTTCATTGGCACGAGCAACGTCAATATGGCTCTTACTCTATCAGGATCAATAGCAAGTCCTTGTTTTGACACAATGTGCCCTAATAGCTTACCCTTTTGAACAAAAAACACTGAATTTTTGGGGTTCAGTGATATTCTGAATTCCTTACACTTCTCAAATACTTGAGCCAGATGCTCGATATGTTGCTCCTTTTTGTGCAAGAATACTATCATGTCATCTAGATAAATAACAATCACCTTATTGACCAATTCTCCAAATGCTATATCCATTACTCTTTGGAAGGTAGCCCCTGCGTTTGAAAGTCTAAATGGCATGCACTGATATGCAAAGGTTCCCATTTTATGATGAAGGTCATTTTGTCCTAGTATTCATATCGGACCTAGATCTAATTGAAATCTAAGAAGCCATCTAGTAGAGAGAACCTCTCTGCTCCTGCTACTATGTGTAGTATTTGGTCAATTTGAGGTAGGGGATAGTGATTCTTCAGAGAGACTTTGTTTAGGCTATGAAAATAAACACATATCCTGATATCTCCATTATTTTTCTGATCGAGACTAGATTTGCAACCCAAGTTGAGTGTTTAATGGGTAGATTATTTTGGTGTTTAGCAGCTTCAAAAGCTCTTATTTCATCAAAGCTTCAATATTTGGGTTGATTGGTATTTGTTTTTGTTTGATTGGCTTTGATCCAGGTTCCAGCTCGATGGTATGTTGAATGGTGTCTTAGTCATAAAATTTTAGGTCATCATATGTCTAGGATATAATGTCATCATACCTCTTGCACAACTATTAAATCATATTTAATTCTTATTCAAAGTAGTTTGTACTAACTTTCAAATATTTTCTTGGGGCTATTGGGATCTCCTTAGATTATTTATCATCAATTTTGATCATATGGCCCATCGAAAGATAATTATTATCAAACATGCTTTCCAATATGATTAGCCCTTTTGGGATGTGGTTGTTCTTTAACTGCAGGAAGCCTTATTCTTCTTGATATTAATATTTCACATGTTTAGAAGAACAATTCATCTCCTGGATTAGGACATCCACTATCTGTTCATAATTCTCAAAAACATGTCAAAAAATGTCCTTATCTGGTATCGAAGGCCGATATATCAATCTTACTACCTTAGGTTTGTATATGACATTTGTTAGAGGATAGTAATTAGCACCTATAGCTACTAGGGTGTCAGCATGAGTATTTTGATCTCTAGGGATATATTTTATGTTCATATATTCAAAATATTCCAACAGATCCCATACTCGGTTCCTATATGCCCTAAGATAGTGTTGTTTGCTTATGCATTTTTTAGTGATTTGGTTGACTACTAGTTTGAAATCATAAAATATTTGCAAATTCTTAACCCCTAGCTTCTCAACATTTCTTAATTGTAAGCATAAGGCTTCATATTCAACTGCATTATTGGTGTAGCTCTAGGTCAACCTATAAGAAGAGGTTTTCTGATCTCCTATTGGTGCGACCAACACCACTCCTGCTCCTGCACCATTCTTGCATCTGGCCCCATTGAAGTATAGCTTCCACATTTGTTCTGATGCCTGCATGGGACTCCTCTTTAATTTCTTGTCATCTATTTTTTTTATGGCATAGGTACTAATACCTATCTCTATCATGGCATTGAAATATCTTAGAGAAAACTGATCCTTAGTTTTAAGTTCTTCATTCTTCCATGAGATCCTCCCATTAGTTAATGATGCCCATTGATTTCACCTGCTGGTTTTCTTCCTCAAGCCTTTCTATATGAAATGAAGAGGGCTTATCCAAGAAATTTTTTACTCTTTTGCATTTGAAAGGAATATCCATGTGGGAGTAGTCCAATTATAGGTATCCTCCTAGCTCAACAATGAATTCCTTGGAGAGACACATTTCAAAGTATGGTTTTTGCTCCACCACTAAAATATCCTATATTACAGTAACCTGAGGCAGTATGTGCAACACCATAGGGATATATTTGATCACTCATATAGTTTTGAGTGGGGTTCCATCCAACTACAAGACTCCCAGGAAATTTCTTGTATATTCCATACCCATGACATCACATACTGCCTTAGGCATCACCATTGTAGCAACTCCTGAGTTTATCATGCAATTGTGCACCACCCATCCTTCCATCTCCAGGGACAAATAGAATGGGGAGGGCCTACTCTTGCCCGCCCCCATGACAGGGATATCTTGAGCCAAGTTTTGCTTAGGGTGTGATTTATTTTGGGCCTTTATTAGTTGTAGTTCCACTTGGAGAAAATTGATTTGTCTAGCGACCATTAGGGCATCAAACATATTCATATTTGAAGGGGTCCTCTTCAATTCATAGATTATATTGAAATCAGGAGCGGCGGGCTACTTCTCCTTGTACTTCTGGTAAATTTCATGCCTACTTCTATATTATTGAGTGGCTTCTATCCATTACCTCTTGGTCAGGGAAGGGTATTTCAACCTATCTCTGGCCTCCTCTTGTGTCTGCATTACCTTATGCTAACCTGCATTGGGTATATTCTCCCTCCTTTACATAGGTAGTTTTTGGGTAGGATCTATCTAAGGGGTATTTCTCCTAGCCTCTTCCTTCTCTTTCTTGTCATTGGGTGTTTTCATGGGATGTAGGTCTTTGGGGCCCACTGATATCAGTTTCTTCTTAGACCTAATGAGAACATAGATTTGGTCATATGAAGCTAGCATGCACTTGTGTTTGCATTCTCAAACTATATTGACATGACCCTTCTGTGCCTGCTCCATTATTTCCACATATATATTTTGCACGTAGTGTTGGTGCATCATGCATGTATTTTTTGCATGAGGATCATTACATGTAGATCACCAATAATATTTTGGGTAACAACAAAGGAGGGTTCCCCTTCCTCATTTGTTAGGACATTACTTGTTCTTTCAGGGGGTTTACTAGTAGAGGAAGCTTGATCGTGAGATACATACAAGAATATTCTAGGTTAAAAATTCCTTTTTTCCTCTCTTATCTTCATAAGAGTCATTTCATTGTTGAGATTTTTGATAGAGTTTTGGACATCCATGTTTAGGTTTTTCATAGATTTCTATAGGTCCAACAGAATGGCCATCTAAGGATCTGAAGGAAGGAGTGCAGGTATTGCAAGAGGGGTAGAAAGAGCTGGTAGCATGGGCACTGCTAGGAGAATGGGTGCCATTGGGGGAGTAGGCCACTATGGTACATTTATTGGGGGAGTGCTTGTAGGGTAAGGTAGCACCGAAGGCATTGACTACGACTGATTTTGGGGTAGCTCAGGGAAAAAAGGTATAATGGGCTTAGGGGGAAGCCACCCAACAACAATTAAGAGTTTTTCAGCTTTCGTGGCTTCTTGGAATATTTGAGGGAAGGTTAGGACATTAGCTTGCCTTATCATTAATCTCAAATTAAGGCTAAAGGCTCTCAGATAATAGTATATAGCCTGCTAACTAAGACCATTTGGGATCCTATGCCAGGAGTGAGTGAATCTAATATTAAAATAACTTATTTCTTCCTGGGGATTATTTTGTGTCATGGTAACTAGAGTGAGTGAGAAGAAGGTATCAGCCTGTTCATTTAACTCAACAACCAACCTTCCCGCTAGGTTAGCCCATGAAGTGATGCTTCCATTGGGAAGGGTTTTGTACTAGTATAGTATTTTACCCTTTAATGAAATAACCATCAACTTGATCATAATATCCTCATCAGCAATATTGTGAATGATAGCCAAAGCTGCTACATATTGGCAGTGTTCAAATGTCATATTTCTAGTACCATCATAGGTAGGTAATGTTTTTAGAGCTGTAGGAGGAATAACATTCTGGTTGTTGAGGTTGAGGGGACATTTATTGTTCCAAGTGGGATATCCCAAATTTAGGTTCTTGTTTTGATTTTGGACCATGACTTTGGTTGGGGTATCCAGGTCCTTATCAAGATCAAAAGACTGTTTATCCTTTAGAGGTGTGAGTAATGAAATGAGTTCAGGATATACCAAGAACCATCATCTTAGGAAATTTAGTTCAAAGAAATCGATGGGTTTCTCAGATAGACTAAACTTTTTTATTACGCCTTGTAATCATGAAAAATTTCCACTGCATCGATTTCTAGGTTTATGGTTCAACAAAGTCACCATATGATTATTGAATAGTTGAACGAGATAGATAATCACCTAACTCTATACTTCTAAAATGTGAGACTTCGTTTCCCATGGGGTGTGCCAAAAATTGTTGGTCGGTAATCTGCACCTAATGGAAGGATTATGTGCCTTGCGGACTAGATAAACATTGAGAGGCCATTAGATAACAAAATCCTATGACCAATCTTCAGAGAAGGCTGATTCCTTATGAATTTAATGAAAGTTTCGATAGAGTTTAGGGATAACAAGAAAGAAAACAAATAAAATTAAATGATGTTAGATTAAACTGGGCGGATAAGCCACATCAAGATATATGCAGGCAAAAGTAGAAAAATATTCACGTATAAACCCATATAATAGATGAGTTGATACATTATAACTATTATCATTAATGTTTCAATCTATATTTGTAAATTCCAGAATTGATAAACTGATAGTTAGAATCCAGATAGCAGAATAACAACTAATTCATTCATCAAATTTAGCAAAAATTACAAACATGAAAATACATACATATGTGAAATGATATGAAGGCCAGATAATGCTTTATTTATATTAATGAATTCCCAGTATTACATACAAATTGTAATAGCTTAGATCCAACCCTTCTAATAGGTTACATCCAGTCTTTTATAGTCAAAATATAGGGCTTCCTTCTTATGTTGGGTGGGTTCATTCATGCATGTCGTACCTCCTAGGTAGCAGAAAATTAATTCTCTGACTGCTTATTGTATTTGATCAAGCCTTTCAAGGAACTAGATACGTCATTATATGATCTTTATTAATTATATCCCCTTTGTCTAGCTCTATATTTGTTGGCATGAATGTACCTCTCTCAATCATGGTCCTATATGTAGTGGTGGGTTATTAATTATGCCTGCAACATGCCTCCCTTTGACTACATCATCCTTGGGTTTTTATGTAGGGCTTCAACAGGTACACCACCATGTCTGGCGATCAAAATTGAATGCTAATGATAATACCTCAGATATAGGTTCAAGATCTAGGCTATCACTAGATTTGACTAACCCTTACCTTTATTTGTAGCGATTTAGCCTTGGGCAGGATATTTTGGGTGCCTTTGTAGGTGACAACTCACATTCCTTTTTGTCACTTCACATGGAGGATATTTTGGGGTACTTTCATCCTTAAAAATCCTTAAAATAGCCACCCTGACTAGGGTGGATACCTTTGGATGACTTCACCCAAGTTGGTATGGGATAATTAGGATGAACCCACCTCTCGTGTTGTCACAAACCTCCACTCAAGTTGGGTAGGGAGCTTTGTGGCTTCCTTTGTTTCACCCACCCATCAGAGCTTACCACCTTAGGTTGGGTGAGGTTTTGGTTGGGGCAGAACATAGCTATGCAAGAAAAAACCTTCGCCCCAACAAAGCCCTCCCAAGTGGTGGGCCTTCTTATTATTTTGGGTGGGATTTAGCACCATTGCATTATTTGCCCTACACTCCCATATTCCTATGAATCTTCATATTCCTATCCTATAGACTCATGTACATGTGGACACCATGCACATTTACATCATTGCACATTCTAATAATAATTTTGCATTTAATACATTACATAAAGTAAATACTCAAGCCTTAATCTAAGACACTCTCCTAATATAACGATGTAACCAAGATGGTACCTTAGCATGTAGCAAATAATGTAATCTATTCCAACACTCCCCTGTATTACATTATTTGGGTATTGAAGACTTTAGTCTTCAATATGGTATTCATATTTTAGATGTTCTTCAACTTGATATGGTTCTTATATTTGTAGATGGCTAAGCAATCCATAGTTTTTTTGTCCTCTCATATTTTTCATTTTGAATATTCTATTTCTCTATCGAATTTTATGATATATAGGTCTTCCATTTTCTACAAACTATTCCTTAGAAAATGCATTAGTGTTGTTTTGAAATACAATAATATATTGTGAAATCTCAATTGAATCTAGAGAAAATATATATTTGTGGATTGATCCAGTAGATTCTATCTCATTTTGATTTATGATAAGTCACATATTGACTCTATTTTAGTATCTTACATCAACCATCCTTTTGCTCTTTATCAGCTTGGCTACTAAAATAATATTAGATGTTAATCCAGGAACATACTTTACATCATGTAGCAAGAAGTTTGGAAATCTTATACTAGGTTTTACACACCCATATCCATGTATAAGATAGGTTTTCCCGTATTTTCAACCTAAAATTTTTAGTGACTTCAAGACAATCAAACCATTGTAAATTTCCTATAATGTGATGACTCACACCAGAATCAATATATAAAATATCCTTTTCATTTTGACCTATGAAATTGTTTGTGCTTGAAGTAATTTTGCATATTTGATATGGTATATTGGGTGGATTTTGATCTTGAATCCTCTCATGGTGTATCTTGTGGTGATATGTTCCTCTTGCTAATTTATCCATTATCTTGAGAGATTGTAGTATTCCTTATGTCTCCCAATCTAGATTCTAACCTTTAATTCTTGTAGTATATGATCAATCAATAGTCAAATTTCTAAAATAGAATTCCTTTTAGCTCTTTATAATTGAGAACAATTTTGATAGAATATTTTGCCTTTTAGGAAACTGTTGATGTTGAATTTCTTATGACTCCCTAGTATCTTGTGATCAAACTCAATGAACTTATTTAAATCTCGAATTTTTTGAATACCTTGAGAATATTATGATTCAATGTATGGTTTTGATAAAGAATTTATTTTTTTTAATCTCTAGGTAGAATACCTTTTAACTCTCAAGTATTTTAGTAAAAGATCAAGTTTGATAAGATATTTTCAATTCTCCAAGTTTTGTAAAATACTTTGTATCTACAAAATGATTTTGAGTGCAATATGGTTTTGATAATATGCTTAGCTTTCTTAGTTTTTCCTTGAGTTGAATCCCTTTTATCTCCCTAATGTTCAACTTCAATTCTTCACCTTATTTCTCCCTATTAATGAATAAATAGAAAGTAAAGATAATTTATGATGCACCTTCAAGTTTTTGATAAGGTTCTATACCTTTTGGATTTCTTATGTCTCATAAATTTGAGCAAGGGACAAATTCATAATGCAATTTCCAACTTTCTATCAATGCAATGTTTTACTTCTTTCAAATTTCAATTCAGTAATTTCTAAATTTCAATAATCTATATTGATGTAGAACTCCTTATATCTCCCTAATTGGAAATTTAGAAACTATGGTTATTTGCAAATTTAATGTTTTCAATTTCTAAGTAGAATTCCTTTTTCCTCCAATATAAAGTATTTGCAAATAATCCTAGTGCTTGAATAAAGTAGTGTCAAATACTTTTAATTAAACCTTCCTTGCTTCAAAAATGCATTCAAATATCCAATAATGCATCTAAGGTTGTATTATATCAAAGCAAATCCTTATATCTCCAATTATCTAATTAATATCAAGCATTAAGAATTAATTAGTTTCAACCTTAGTAATAAAGTTCCTTATTCCTCCTTCAACTTTATAAAAATGCACTTTGATTAAATAAATGCAATACCTCTTTAAACTTGGGTGTGCACTATTTGTAGTCTTCCTTCTTTGACTTCCTACAAGTTGCACATGTATAGAGGTGCTATTTTGTTCTCCTCCTTCAATGCTTATGACAACATTATATTCACTTTCTTTTGGTGCCTAAAAATGTTGAATCCCTTCAACTTTCTCTCTAATTGCACTTTTTGGTTACGTTCTCCTCACTGTGCACTAGTTTTTATCCACTTTTCTCTTGGAATTTACTTCACCGTCCTACTCTATGTACTCCTCAAATGCCTTATTATTGCATGGATAAGTGTGAGACTTGTCACTCATGCAAGACAAGTGTTTGCACTTCCATTGGAGTTTTCTTTAGCTATGTGACACTTGGTGGCAGTGACTCTTCAACTTCTTCACCCTCTAAGCATACAACTTCCTTCATGTAATGTTATTTATCCTTCTAATGTGCTCTATCTTCTTTAAAAGTGATATAAACTCTCTTGCATTTGATATGGTGCTATCATATCTCCAAGTGGCACTCTTCCTTGTGTAACATTCTTCAAGATGGTGCTTATGGTTTATAACTCCTTTCTATGCGCTATATTTTACGTTGCACTCTCTTGTCAAACTAACAGTCTCTAAATGCATTGTAACTTCTCCAACGTGGCTTCTTCAATGATAATCCCTCCTTTACAATATCCCTTTGCTTCTTGATCAATAACATATGACATTGTACTTATCCTTGCTTCAATGGTAGGATATGCTTGGTTCTTACACTTCCTTTGCTTTATTGGGACACTATGGTGATTAAACCTTGCTATTGTATGTAGAAATGTAGAGATACTTGCCTCCCTATGCTTCAAATATTCACCTTGCCTTCATAATATGGTGGATTCTCCTCTTGGACATGGTAGTGGTGCCTCTCCTCTTTGCAAGCCATGGTAAATGATGGATTCAACATTGCCTTCTCCTCCTTGGCAACTCTCTACTATATCTCCTTGTTGGCTTAATGGTTAACTTTCTAATGGTGATTCCAAGCTTCTTCACTATGAAAATACTCTGCCTTGCAATATTATCTTCTTTGCTTTCAATATATAGTAAGAAGTATATCTAACTTATCCTTATTTTCTGCATGTTTTAACCTTGTAAATGTAATATTTTGTACTTCCTTAAAGACTTAAAATAGAAACCTTTCCTCTTACAACTTTAAACCCTTAAATTTTGTGCTAAATAAAACTTAATAATAAGATAAATATGAATGTTCAAATAATGAACCTTTCACACCAATGTTGCATACCTTTTTGGTCTCCATTTGATAGCTTGATTTCTTGGTGATTTAGATCACCTAATTGCTGTCTTGATTGCAGATTCAATTTGATATGCTTTACTGCCCTAAACTTATCTATTTTTTAGCTCTTCTTGTTGTTCAAATCAGCTCCTTAACTCTCCCAATTTGCAGCTTCCAATGCTACATATTTTGGTAGGGTACCTAAGAATATATATTTGGGGATATATTATATTGTATAAGGGTTGGAATGGGCCACACATAACCCAAGATTGATTGTATTATAATATAATATAATATTATAATATAAGATTATATTAGTAGTAGGATCCCTAAAGTAGAATAAGAATATGGATATATAAAGAAGAGATATTTGTCATTGTAATCATAATTGAAGAATAATCTTATGTAATCATCGTTGCCCATGAAGTGGCTTATGGGACTTTGTCCTCCTTAAGTGGTATCTCTCATCTTGGGAGATCTTGTGGAGTTATTCCTTCCTTAAGTATTATTATTGGTGTTTCCCTACCTTAAGGGTATTATCTATCTCTCTCATTTATGGATTGTTAATGTGGATAATGTATTGTGGATGAATGATTTGATATTTCTACATATTGGTGAATGATTTATGTTAATGATAATAAAGTTATGCAACATGTGGTAATAGAGCAACGATTTTGGCAAAGTGGGGATTTTTTTGTGAAATTGCAAAATTAGGGTAATTTTTATGGAAAAACATCTCATTTTTTAGGATCCATATCTATCTGCACGTTTATCCGATTCAGACGATTCTTGGATTAGTTGTGCAGACTTTGAAGAGCTTTAAAATTAGTGTTCATATGAAGGAATATGAGCAATATTGAGGGAGATATGACCATTTTAAGTTAGTCATCCGAAATAAGGATAGTGACGGATTTCAGAGATTTTTATGGAAAAACGTCTCATCTTTCAAAAGCCATATCTCTGCGAATGTTTATCCGATTCAGGCGATTCTTGGACCAGTTTGTGCAAAATTTGAAGAGGTTTAAAATGAGTGGTCATATGAAGGAATTCGAGTAGTATTGAGGGAGTTATGACTTTCTGAAGTTAGTAGTATAGAACAAGGGTAGTGACGAATTTTCAATTCACAAATATTTTTTGAAAGATGAAATTTTTTTAGTTCGGGTACGCAAATCAGTTGCAATTTATTTTGTTTGGAAGAAAAATTGCAGATCTAGTTGTCTCTATGGAATTTTAGCTTCAAATCAGTGGGAAGATGTTTATTTCCATAAAACCCTAGTTTGCATTAGGGCATGATATATATTTTCAAAAAACCCTAGTTTGCATTAGGGTATCAACTATGGAGCTACAAACGTTTTAGGGGAAGATGATATTGATGTTAGGGATTGGTGGTAAAATTTTAAATCCTTGAATCATCAAAATCCTATTTGGAAAATTATGCTTTATTTTCATCTTCATGGAGAAGCTCTTTTTTGGTTTTGTAAAATTCCTCGCGTCTATTATGATGAACTAACTTGGGAAAAAATGGAGCATGAATTCTTGAGTAGATGGAACCCATATAAAAAGATAGCTAGTTTGAAGGTCACAATCAAGGGATATGAAGAAGAAATAAAATTACTCAAGAAGAAAGAGGAAAAGGTCAAGGAAGATAAAAAAGATGTCAGTATGCAGACAGAGGAAACCATACCTTTGGTAGAAGATAAATTAAAAAATGGACAAAGGAATTTGTTTGAATCTCAAAAGTCTATTTTACAGGTTCATGGAAGCATTAAAAAAGAATAGGTTATTATTTCCATTGACCCTGGTAGCAGATATAATTTTATTAATATTGCTTTGGCTAAGAAGTTGCAAGTTCAAGAAACAAAAATTAAGGACACACAACTAGAGGGTGAGCATGTTTATATTTTTGAATATTTGAAGATCACCATGGATAAATATGTTTTACATTCATATTTCTATGCTATTGATATGGATGATGAGGATATTTTTCTTGGTTATCCTTGGTTAGATTCTTTGGGTACTATTAACATTAATGTGCAAAAGAAGTTTATGAAGTTATGGTACAGAAAAAGAAGATAACATTGCAGGATATTTCTCAGCTTAAGGAGCAAGGATACAAGGAAAATCAAGAAGTGGTTGTAGAAGAACAAATTGAAGAACCTGAAATAGAATCCAAGAAGGCAGTAGCAGCAAAAGAGTCCATGGAAGAAGTAGCAACAACTAATTCAGGGGAAATAACAGTAATAGAGTCCAAGGAAGCTTTGATAGAAGAGCACAAGGACACACCAAACAAAGAGAACATGAAAGAACAATGTATAGAAGAATTTAAAATAATGGAGCCAAATGTTGGGAAGTCAAATAAGGTAGAACATCAAGTTAAGGTTACACCATATCGCCATCCACACCACCATGAGCGACAACATTCTTGGAGGCATGGCTCAAGGTAGCAATATTATGGTTCCACATGGAATCATAAGGGCACCAACTATGGTAGATTTTGGTAGAGAAAGCATAGTGATACTAGTTTTTAGAGCGGTTCATCAACATCAAGGAACAAGTGGACCCATCATTTAAGTTATCAAAATACATTAGTAGAAGCATGAAGCCAATGAAGTATATTTGGATACTCAAGTAACAAAATGGCATACCAACATCAACCTATTTCACTTGGATGGATGGATGATCGAGATTGGTACCAGTTGCTGACATTGCTTAGCAAATCATATTATCATGTTTCTTCATATGTTTTGAGGATGAAACATTTATAAGGAGGGTGGTATGGTAGGGTACCTAGGAATAGATATTTGGGGATATGTTATATTGTATAAGGGTTGGCATGGGCCACACATAACCCAAGGTTGATTGTATTATAATATTATATTATATTATAATATAATATTATATTAGTAGTAGGCTCTCCAAAGTAGAATAAGAATATGGATATATAAAGAAGAGATATTTGTCATTTTAAACATCATTGAAGATTAATATTATGTAATCGTCATTGCCCATGTAGTGGCTTATGGGACTTTGCCCTCCTTAAGTGGCATCTCTCACCTTGGGAGATCTTATGGAGTTATTCCTTCCTTAAGGATTATTATTGGTGTTTCCCTACCTTAAGGGTATTATCTATCTCTCTCTCATTTGTGGATTGTTATTGTAAATAATGTATTTTGGATGAATGATTTGATATTTTTGCATATTGGTGAATGATTTATGTTAATGATAATAAAGTTATGCAAAATATTTCTCCTTCAACTTGTTGTTTTAGGACCCTAAAATTTGTAGCCATGAGTGCAATCAATTTCTCCTCCATTTTACTATCCTCGAATATCTTAAATCTTCTTGGAAACTCCTCCAAGTTTTAGTTCAATCTTACCTTCTAGAACCATTCAATTTTCTATAGTATAAATCAACAATCTCCTACTTCCAAATCAACCTTCAACTCCTTGGTGGCTGCCCTTAAAACTCTCAAATTTGGTGGCCTCTTCTAGCTCCTTTCTCCTTCAATATCCTTGTTGAATTATGACTTCAATATTGGCCTCTTTGTTGGCCTTCTTCTCAATAATATAAATATATTGAGGTCTTCAATAATATCCTCCAAAATTTGGCAAAACTTTTGCCAAATCCTTCTTCCTTTTGGGCTTGTTGACAAATGGCGATAATTGTACCAAATTTTTCTCTATCAGTAACTTCTCCTTGCTAGCAATCTTATCCCTTAAGTTCTCCTCAAATCTCCTCTAATGGCCTTATTAAAATCTCCTTCAATGACCTTCTTTAAATCTCCTTCAATGAGGCTTTCCTAGCCTTCTCATTCTTTCTCATTCCAAGTTAGCTTAAGGCCTTCTTATCTTGGGCCTTCAAATTCTACAACTTCTCAAGTCTTCTTCTCAAAACTTCAATGCGACCTTTCCTTGATCTATTCAATCTTCAACTATGGAATTTTTGCATTGAGATAACTTTCTTGGATATCTAAATTTTGTTTCTTCTAAAATATGCAATAGGATATTTTTCTAGTCCTGTTATATCATCTATCTTCCAAATCTAAAAGTTCTTCAATGGGACCTCCTTTAGGTCTTCTCTTAAATATTCTATGTGAAGTACTCAATATTCTATGTGAATTATTCAATATTTTATGGATATCTCTTTCTTGAGTCTCCTCAATATTCTATTTGCAAATCTTGAAATTGGACCTTTTCCTTAATGCCTCCAAGATCTTCAAACTTCAACTTGTTGCTTCAAGTACTGGATTGATTCCAAAGAAGATATTATTCCTAGCTCTTGTAGGAAGCTTTTCAAATTTATTTTAATATCCTCTTCTCTACAACAAAGTATTAGAAAATTATAATAGAAATTTCTTTGAATCTAAAGAAAATGAACTTCACTAGTTGATTTGTCAATCTAGTGGAATCAATGTTGAGTCCTAGTCTTCACAAGTTTTCCTGCAACTCTGTGGAAAGACTCTATCCAAATGCAATTTTAGAAATTTAGAAAATGAGATTTCCTATATCTTCTCAATCTCTCATGTCTCTCTCTCTATTTCCTATCAATCAACCTAGTGCTCTGATACCAATATTAGCTTTTGATGCCATAAACTTAGGAAATACAACCAAAAGTAGTGAAATAAGCATACAATGTTATATATATGATAATGGAAATATAATAAGAAAGTAAATAGCATGATTTTTTTTAAAATAACTTGTTAAAATATGTGGAGATCTCAATGCTTCATACTTCATACAATTTCTACATTGTATCTAGTCTAGTCCATCAACTCACTAACTTGTCTACTACTCTTGTTTGATAATATCTTTTTCTCTCTCTCCATATATCAAAGGCCTATATAATGAGATGACTCTTGGCCTTCCATATTCCTATGAATTCATATTCCTATCCTATAGACTCATGTACATGTGGACACCATGCACATTTACATCATTGCACATTCTAATAATACTTGTGCATTTATTACATTACATAAAGTAAATACTCAAGCCTTAATCTAAGACACTCTCCTAATATAATTATGTACCCAAGATGGTACATTATCATGTACCAAATAATGTAATATATTAAAACAGGTAGTTACAAGTCTAAGAGTGACATTTCTTGAGTCATTGAACAAAACTGGACTCTTTATTTTGTCTATAGAGCTCTTTTAGAATGATACCATGAATTTGTCTTGATGACATCATCCTTGGATGCATTTTGACTTTGTTTGATTCCTTTTCTATGTTGGTATATTTGTTTGCACAATATTGGGTTCTAGCTCGAAGGTGGTGATGTCATTGGCTTGAGCGGCCCGACTTTGAGCACTTTTGTTTTGTTTTCTCATATCCCAATTTTGTGCATATTAGTCTTCTTTGTGCTATCCTAGGCTTTATTTTTTAACATGCTTACATCATCATCGAAGGTAGCCTAGTTTTATGCATTGCAGCTTTGTGCACTTAGTCTTTAGAGTTTGAATTACATGAATTTGGGCTCCTTTTCTCTTTAGATAATGTTATCACTTTGAGAAACTTGATTTTGTGCAATGCACTTTGCTCATTTTTTACCCCTTTTGCATGATTTTAGGCTCCAAATTAGGCTTTCTAATGTCATAGCCAAAGTGATCTTGGTTTTGAGCATTGTGGTCTTGAGTAGTTGCCTTTGTTCATTTCCATGTGGAAGGAGCTTCATGCTAACATCACTACTAATGTAATCCCAATTTTGAGCATCTCAATTTTATGCAAATCTTCAGTCTTGAGCACACTTAGTTAAATTTTTTTGGAGGGACCAAAAGACACTTCTTATTGCTATGCAAATATAGTAAAAAATTTAACCTACAATACTATCATGATGAATGCAACAAAGAAAAAAAAATGTGGGGTTATGCCTTGATCTTGTGACCTCTTGTTTATCACATAAGATCATATATTTTACTAATTGGCCTGCTATAATGTGGGATGTTATAGATAACATCCATCAAAGAGTAATCATGACTTCTAATGCAAACAATAAAAAATACAAGTTGATGGGATTCAAACCTACCATCCCTATATTGTAATGCCTTAGCATGTATTCCACTAGCCAGTATAGCATGCCCCTCAAACATATAGGGGTGTGCACTCACTCCTTGGAGTAGATAATCACACCTTCTATTCAAAAGGGGTTATTTTCCCTTCAAAGGAGGCATGAAAAATGATGCCAATTTTTTTTAAAAGGTACCAAATGGAATTTAAAATTTGTAGCAACAAATTCATCCATTTGAACATCAAACACACTAATATCATACTTTTTAAATGCGAGAAAGATGAAATGTGAGATAAAATATACCTTTAATTATTATGCTAGAAATGCTTATGAAGCTTCAAAATAAAATTTGTCCTATAAATCAAAAGAGGAATCAAAGGTTTCAAGTAATTTTCTTGCGTGACCAAGCAATTCTACTCCATACCTACTTTGATACCATGTTGGAATTTATACTTATTTAAAAAAAAATGCAATCCATCCACTCAAATATTTACAAAAAACATAAAAATTATGAAAGAGAGAAATATATAGTGGGCACCTGTAGGCACCATAACTAATCACTATATTATCCATAGATAAGAATCATAACACTTCAATAAAATATATGGAATGGTGGAGGTATTTATACCAATATGAAACTTCCAATTATATAAATGAGTTTAATCTAAGGTAACATAACAAGAGGGCTTTAAGGTTGATTATAAGTCATAATATAGGTTTAACCATAACAAGGCTAACCATGGCCCAAATTAAATAATTGTACAATGATTTCCCTTTGGTCTATACAATATTACATCATATAATATCAACCTTGATATTAAGTTAGATTACACTTTCAATAATTTGGGCTATGAATGACAATGGAACTTGAGACATTGTTCTTACAATGCAAGATCCCAATCACTACACCACTAGTGTAAATATGACTAAAAATAGAGGGTGCTCCCCTTGAGGTAGTGCTAGGGAATACTCATAAAATATAAAATAAACTTTCAATATTTTAAATATGACATATCTATATTCTCAGTGAACAAAATTTCTATTGTGCTATACATGGTGGATGTAACCATACACTAAATAATGTATCTTCTCCATTATGGCTCCTACAAAATCTTGGTTGAGCATGTATGATCACATCTAGACATATCATGGGTATTCATCCTTCAAAGAATCCAGATGATGGTAAAAAATCTAGCCATCCACCAAATGCAAGACTTCCATGGAACTAGACATCAACCATATAATTGGACCACAATTGCATAAAGAATAAAAAATGCCCTCCTTAAATGTAGATAATAGGATAGTAAAGATGAGCCAAAAACAACCTCTAAAAAAAAATGGATAGTACGTTGCTTCAAATGTGTAAAATATGATACATAACATAGTCACTTTACTTATGTGCCATAATGCTTCTATAGAAGATATATGAAGAACCAATCATATAAGGATGCAAGGGTATCCAACATAGACCAAATAAGAACCACCCATATGCAATGAACCTCTTCTTCTCATGCAAATATTTCACCTCAAAATTCTTAGTGTAGAGTTGTACTGAGATAATAAATGTAGTACCAATGATAATTCTAACTATGATTGCATAGAGTATTAATAAAAGTAGCACACGTATAGAATATCCAATCACATAAGTATTCATCAAATGAAACATGGAAACACAAATAACATTAATTACTGGAATTTGGGACAAGAAATATTACTATCGTGGGCCACTTTGATGGGGAAACCTCCTTAAAAAATATGCAATTTTTCTATAACCCATGGGTTACATCCTTCCCATTTTATAATATTTACAAGCATAATTCCTACCATTTTATGATAATATTCTATGACATCCTACTATGACAGTATTCTATGACAATATTTCTAACTACCTATTCTATAACAATTATATTCATAATGCCAAGTGGTTACAAAGTAGTTACATTTATGATTCTATGACAACAAAATGGTTACACACATGATTCTATGACAAGGTGGTTATATACATGATTTTATGACACACTCCTAACTTAACACATGGCCCACTTCTAACTAGCTACATGGTCCACTTTACATACAATATTATATGCCCTAACAAGTTACAAGTGTTGGGTATGTAACATGCCATCCCCTTAAAGAAGATTGTCCTCAAAGGTGATAGATGAGAAACTGTTGCTAAAAGTCCTACAAATCGCCTAGGTGGCATCTTCTAGTTTTAAGCCTTGCCACTACACTAGCACAATAGTGATATCATGAGAGTGGATATGATAATTTATTCAATCCAAAATAGTTGTAGGTTATAAAAGAATGAATCCATTTTAATATAACTAGGAAAGGAATGTTTGTACTTGAGTATGCATGCCCACCACTTTATTTAGATAGGACACATAAAAAATTGGATGAATCTTGGATGTTGGTGGTAATTCTAGCTTGTAAGCAACCTCCTAGATCCACTATAGTACCTTTTAGGGTCCATAAAACTTAGGTTCTAGCTTATGTCTACCATTTTTTTTGAGTGGCATCTAATTATAAGGTTTAATATAGGAGAAGACCATGTCATGCACTGCAAATTCCCACTTAGTTTTATGTTTATTAGCCTACTATTTTATATGGTTCTAATTGATATTTAAATTTTATTTAAGAGCCACTAAGGATTTTGCCTACGATTAAGGGTTGTGTCAACCACTTATACCTTTGAGCTACCCAAGAGGTAAGAAGTGAGTTTTGGGGGTGGATGACCATATATTGCTTCTTACAGTGTCATTTTTATGGTTGTGTGAAAAGTGGTATTGTACCACCATTCAGCTAAGGGAATCCATTTACTCCATTTAGATTGGTTATCTAAAAAAACATCAAAGATATGTCTCAAGGTATTTATTCACCACTTTTATTTAGTCATTAGTCCATGGGTGATAGGATATGCTTCTTTTCCATTGTATCCCTTGAATGCAATGGAGTTCCTCCCAAAATTTTCTAGTGAACACCATATTGTGATCATTGACTATGGAATATAGGGTGTCATGGAGCCGATAGATCTAATCCATAAAAAAAATTTGCCATTGTCTTGGTAGTATGGGGGTGACCTACAAAGCAAAATGAGCATAATTGATCAATTGATCCATGATCACAATTTTAACTAATTTACCTCTAGATGGAGGAAGTTGATGAGGGCATCAAAGATCCTAGGTTAGATGTATTTTTCTTCTTAGGTTTGTTTTACAAATAATGTTCGTGAACCCATTTCTATCATGTAACACTTAGTTGGCAATTATTGTTAGCTGTTAGTGTTATTAGCTATTAGTTAGCTATTGTTGAGGGTTTTTAGCAATTTTTTTGCTATTCGCCTCCCTATTATTGCTCCTACGTGTTTTGGGTGTGTATTGCAAAATTTGGGCATTTGTTATTGTATTTTTGGCACTAAGGGCCTATTTAAATCTTAGTTATGAATTGAATTATGAAGTTGGTTTGAAAAGCTCTTCATTTGGTATCAGAGCATGGTCCTTTTGACCTATGCTCCCATTTGGCGAGTGCCATTTGGGTAATTTTAGCGATTGACATTTTCAATTGGGATTTCATCGTTCCATTTGGCTTATAAGGTAGACTTGCTGGGTAATTTTATGAGCAATTATTGTCTAATTGTGGGTAATTTTTCAAGATTTCTTACAAATTGTGAGGGCAAATTTATCTATTTTTGGTGGTGAAAGACCACCTCCACCTCATTTCAACAGGCAGCTATAGGTGGCTAATTAATCCACCTCCACTTTGGTAGCTCGAATTCCTAGAGGGGTCAAACTAAGGTGGTATATGAACCACCTCCACATATCCTCATAGAAGGTGGCACTACCAAAGGTGGCTAATCCACCTCCACCTCAGAGTGAGGTGGCCAATCGAGATGCAAGACGTCTATACGGTATCTAGACAGGTTTGACAAGTGGCAAAAGGTAGTTAGAGGCTAGGGGGTAGATGACCAAGTGCAAAGTAGGTTTGACCACCAATAGGTGGTCGAGAATAACATTGCACGTGTTTATTTTTAAACCACAAACTACCTGCGGTATCTCGAGTATGGGATATTTGCACCCAAACAAACTTGTTGCTTCACCCTGCGCAGTTTGGCAGCCGTAGTAACATTGTTTTTCACTTGTGTTTGCTCCGATGATGGACTATGTAGGTCGTGTGTCAACCATTAAAGCCCTGATAAGCTAGAGAAAACCTTGATTTTGACCTTTCTTCTCTTCATGCCATACTGGTGGTAATTTTCATCTACATTGTCATGTTTGGTTTCGAGTGTGTCATAGGCTTCAACTGTGGATGTCTTCAGTTTCCTTACCAAGGTAATATTACATGTCACATGTTGCAGATGGATGAGTTTCCATTTGGGATATTTCATCTATCGAAGCATTTTTATAGGTGTTTTAGACCTAAAACATCACACAACCCTGATAGTCGTAGGATAGATTGCAAGCACAATCATTCTGTAGCCTTGGTGGATTGAGATTCACCTATAATCCCTAGTGACATCAAACCTTCTATAGTTGCGATGGAGGAATACTACAGTCAATGCTAAAACCCTGCTCAAGGCCTATTTTTATGAGCCTACGTTGATGATTTCCATAATGGAGGTAGTGATAGAGATCGAAACCAATGGTTTTAGCGAGATGGTTGGCTTGGTCACAGGCATACAAGTGTGAGGTTTCAATGATCGCATTGGATGCGTGGTTTGGAGACAAAGAGCTATGTTGCTCGATTGTGTAGAAGAGGATATTCGATCGACTGATGGACGTGCCATTGGATGTTAAAACTTGCCAACATTGACCTTTGAGGCTACAACCGATCACCCAAACAATATGTTTTTTAGGTATTGTTTTATTTAGTTAAAATAATTTTTTTAAATTAAATTCAAAATTAATTGATTTAATTTATTAAATTAATTGATTATAAATGTTTAATTAAATTAATTAAACATTTGTTAAATTGCTTTCATTCAATTTTGCAATTTCACAAGCATTGTAAAAATCCCTAAAGGCTCAAAATTTTAGCAATTTTGCATAATTTCGTAATTTTCCAAGCATTAGAAAAATATTTTTGGTATATTGTCTAAGAGGAAATAAATTGTAAGCCTTTTTATGGCTTATTGTGCTTGGAACTAATAGCACATTGTATTGCCCTACGAGGTAAAACTTGAAAGTCTTTTGACTTCTTGTAAAGTGCTTGAAAACCATAGCAAAATTGTAATTGCCCTATGAGGCAAATATTGAA
This sequence comes from Wollemia nobilis, assembly GCA_028583015.1. Lineage (NCBI taxonomy): Eukaryota > Viridiplantae > Streptophyta > Pinopsida > Araucariales > Araucariaceae > Wollemia > Wollemia nobilis. The sequence goes on from JAQPPZ010017058.1 coordinate 3,971,446, forward strand.
AGCCTTGTTGGCTTCTAAAGTGCTTGAAAACCATAACACACTAAAATTACTCTACGAGGAAAATATGGAAAGCCTTATTGGATTCTTAAGTTCTTGGAAACCATATCACATTGAAATTGCCCTACGAGGAAAATATTGAAAATCTTGTTGGATTCTTAAGTGCTTGAAAATCATCACACATTGTAAATTTCCCTATGAGGCAACAAATTATACTCATTTTTTAGACAACTTGATAGCCTTTTTGGCTTATGCCAATGAACAAAAATTAGCTACTATTTTGGTCAGACTAGCTGTTGTAGTTAGTCTGATGGTTATGAGGAGGTCATTCCTCCTCCTTCATAAAAATTGAGAAGGGAGTTCTCACGACGTTGTTCCTCTACACTAGCATCCCAGGGTATCCAGGATGTTCTTCCGCATGATTATGAGACACATTTTTTTTTGTGACGTCTGGTGACTCACCTTCCACTTCTATTGTAAAAGCATTGAAGTCCAATGCTTCTTGAGTGGGGAGGTATGATGAGGGCATCAAAGATCCTAGGTTAGATGTATTTTTATTCCTAGGTTTGATTTACAAATAATATTTGTGAGCCCCTTTTTCTCACGTAACACTTAGTTGGAAATTATTGTTAGTTGTTAGCATTATTAGCTATTAGTTAGCTATTGCTAAGGTTTGTTAGCAATTTGTTTTGCTATTCACCTCCCTATTATTGCTCCTACGTGTTTTGGGCATGTATTACACAATTTGGGCGTTTGTTATTGTATTTTTGGCACTAAGGGCCTATTTAAACCTTAGTTATGAATTGAATTATGAAGTTGTTTTGAAAAACTCTTTAGAAGTCCTTCAATGAAGTCCATGGAAATGTTTGTCCATGCTAAAACTAGAATAGAAAAAGGTTGAAATAAAATTGGTGTATTGATTTTTTTTTGGGTGCTAATAAGTGCCACAACTATCCATAAACTATTTAACATTGAACTCTAATCCTAGCTATTAGAAACTATTCTTAGCCCATTCATAGGTTCATAAGAATCCCATGTGTCCCCTATTGGAGAAGAGTAAAAATTAGCGAGAATATATTATTTGAGTTGTGAGGTAGGTGGAATAACAACCTGATGCTTATAGTGCAATCCCCCTACTTCCATGAGTAATTGGGGTGGTATTTTGTTATAGTCTGCAAGTTCTAAATAATATTTGTAAGCGTGGGATCTCCATGCCATTCTAAATTAAATATATCTAGCTAATCAACCTTAATGATGGAGACTACATAGTGAATATATTTTGTTTCAGGTAGTTGAGAAAGAGCTTCAATGACTATATTTTCCTTCCCCTTGTGATAGACTATCTCATAGTCTATCCTAAAAGCTTAGTAGTCCATTTTTATTGCTCACAAGAAGATATCCTCTAATCCAAGAGATACTTAAAGCTCTAATAATATAGCTTGACGATGATTTGTCACCCTAAAAATTATGGTCACCAATGAAGAACAACAAATACAATAGCCATCATCTTTTCATATAATTATTTGACTAGATTTTGCCTTGACAAGGCCTTGCTTATGAACACAAGTGGTTGACCTTATTGCATAAGTACTACCCTCAATACCACTCTAGAGGCATAAATTTTGATGACAATTTTTTTGGAAAAATTAGGTATAAATAAGACTAGCGTATGACACATGGCTTCCTTCAAGGTCAAAAACGACTTCTTAATTGCATTGTTCCATGTGAATGCATCCTTTTGGAGCATAGATATCAAAGAGGCCACTATATTCCTATTGTCCTTAATTTTTATTTAATATCCTATAAGGCCAAGGAATCCTTGAAGTCTCTTCAATGTCTAAGGTTTGGGCCAATCTTTCATAGCCTTAATTTTTGTTGGATCTACACAGATACCATCTCCAACCACAAAGTGCCCCAAGTATTCTACCTCAGTTACCCCAAAGGTGCATTTAGATTTTTTAACACATAATTGGTGTTGTTGTAGGAGTTTCAACACTTTCTAAACTTGTTGTAGATGCTCTTACCATGTTTTACTATAGATTAGTATGTCATAAAAAAATAACAAAGTAAGCTTTCATATATAAGGTTTAAGTACCCTATTCATCAAGCCTAAAAAAAATAATGGTGCATTGGTGAGGCCAAAGGCCATGATAAAGAACTTGTAATTCTCCTCATGGGTCCTAAATTTTTTTTTGGAAATGTCCTTGTTATAAACCTAAATCTAATGATTTCTTGACCTAACATCCAATTTAGTGAAGTGTTGAGAACCATGCATCAATCATAGGAATGGGTAACTTGTCCTTGATGGTTATGTTATTAGGTTCATGAAATTCCACACATATTCTCCATGACCCATCCTTGTTCTAGACCAATAAGACAAGAGCTAAAAAAGGACTTGTGCTTGGTTGGATTAGCCATGCATCCAATAGTTCCTTCACCAATTACTCAATATCATTCTTCTAGTGATAGGGATAACTATATGGCTGAATGTTTGGAGGTTGACTCCTAAGAACTAAATTAATTTTGTGATATTTTAGTTGATTGGGTGATAACTATTTAGGCTCAATCAAGACCTATTGGTTCTTAATTAGGATGGCTGATAAATCTAAGGATATCTATTCATTATAGATAACACACTACATTTAGCAAAATATTCCCACAAGTGCATAATGACCCTTCTTAAGTAGTCTCTACATATTATGGGATGATAATCTTATGATTATTATTTTTCACTCCTTGAATGGTGTGGGTTAAATTATTTATAGTAATTTACATTTATAGTTTTGAGAAATTCTAGGATAGAATTACCAAGGAAAACCCAATACCATGTACACTCCAACCAATGGGACTATATAGAAATCAATCTAATAGTGGTAGTCATCAATGGAAACACAAATATTTTGACATATTCCCATACAAGTCATGATATCCCCATTAGTAATTTTGACCTAGGATTTATTATAGTTATAAATGAAATAATTAGCTCTTTTGAAAACACTAGGATCAATAAAATTATTGGTGCTATCAAATTCCAATAGGATCAAAACTTTGTGTCCTTTGAGAAATCCTTGAGATTTCATGCATTGAGGTGTCAATACTCCTACAATGGACTTCAATGATAGGGTGGGAATATATTTTTATAAATTGTTTATTGGAGTTACTTCCTCCACTAAACCTGATTTTTATTCTCCTTAATCCCCAAGGTCATCCCCTATGTATATAGAAGAACTCAAAGTACCACTCATATCTTGAAGGAAGAGGCATTATTTTCTACATTATGTCCCATAACCCACTTTTCATCATAATTATAGTAGTCCCTTGGATCTACAATTGGATATCTCCTCAGGTGTTAGCATCTTAGCTATTCAAAATTTTGGAGCATTAGTATTGGTGGATACAAAAGTTCTATTTTGAAAGGTTCGGGGTTGAGAAGCATTCCATTTGTTTTTTGTGAGTTTAGATAGCCCTATGGCCATCATGTAGGTGGTTAGATTAAGCATTTGAACCTTAGTCCATATCTCTTGCTTAAGGACACTAACAAAATAACTCTTAAAGAATTCATTAGGAATAAATTTTGTTCTATTGACAATCTTCTCAAAAGTAGTAATATACTCAAGCATAGCACTTTTTTGTCTACGCTTAATGAGTGCTCTAGTAAAATATTCAAACTTAGATAAACTAAACTAGCATGGGATTTCTTTATTGAATTGTGTCCACCCAAGATTTGGGACTTGTTTTTGTAAATACTAGTGTGATGCTTCCAAGTCAAAATGAAAGGTAGCTATAAATATCCATTGGATAAAAGGATTTTCATGAAGCTCATACCATTGCTCAACCTTGATCAACAAACATTGTAGCTCAGTTCCATAAAACCTTGAAAAATCTATTTTAGTGAGTCACATAGTCATGCCTCTATTGTTCCCATTTCATTGAGTATTCTCCTCATTAAAGACCCTAGAAAATTCTAGTTAGTCAATAGTTTTCCCCATCTGAGCATTTGAGTTGTTTTCACCGTACCCCAAAAAATAGATTTTGAATATTAAGCACCTCAATGTCCTTATTGGCAATATTACATTATTTGGTACTATTGAGTACCATTCTAAATATTTATATTATGAGTGTGTTTAATAATTATGCAGTAGTAGGTGTCAAGTTATGAAGAGTATTTATATGTCATGTAATTAAGTGTGAGTTATGAGTAAAAGTTGTAAAGTGTGCAAGTGTGAGTGAAAGGTGTCAAGTGTGCAAGTTAAGAGTTATAAGTGATAGGTGTCAAGTGTGTAAGTTAAGAGTCATGTAAGATGTGTCAGGACTATAAGTTAGAGGTTATAAATCATGAGATACTTTGACATGATGTGAGGCATGTGAAAGGTTGTATCTCATGAGTTTGAGGAAAGCAATAGTCAGGAGTAGTAAAGAGTTTTTATTTAAAGTTATATATTGGACATAATGCTCCATGCTATGTAAAATAATAAATATTTTATCAAGATATTCTGTATTATCAATAAAGTTTTATTTTGTGCAATATTGGTGTTGTGATTGTGTGAGATTATTTGCAAGTGATTTTAAGATTCTATGAAATCGGACCTATGATATCTTTGGGCCCATTTGATAATAGTGGTATCAGAGCCACTTTAGTGAGTCCTATATTAGGTGGAGAGAAAGATATTAAACATGGAGATATTTGAATAATAAGTGCGAGTTTGGATGTGAAGGAGTGAGGAAGAAGAAGAATGAAGGAAGAAGAAGAAATTTGAAGGTGGAGAGAGAAATAGAGTGGGGAAAAGAATATTTGTAACAACCCAAAGAATACCAACCCATTTTTTAAAAAAGTAAGGTTCACAAGGAGTTCCCAATATATTTTATTTCCAGCATACTTAAGACTTTACCATATTTGAGTTCATTGTCATTGTAGATGATGCTCAGTGGACAGGAGTGGCCAACACCCCATAGTTTTCTAGGGTTCTCCTTACTAAACCTTATCATTTAGAATGCCACCAAAGTGATCCCCCCACATTTACTATACCATCCTAATATAGGAAAATATGGCCACAGTGTTGGAATTATTCTTTAATGCTCATAACACTTAAAGGAGATGTATATTCCCTAACCTTACCCTAAATCTGTTTAGGATGATTAATCAAGTGTAATCCTTAGTGCTTAGTTACCTCACCTCTATGGGTTAACTAAGGTCATTATCACTCATCTAGAAATAAACATGGTTCTTAAAACTCCATGTTTAGGGTACCACCACTGTTGTCTTATGAATGACCCTTACAACCTCCCAATTTTAGAAACCTTGATCCTTAATGATCAAAGTACTTCAATTCATAAGGATCTGATTATTGCATTCATGCAACTGTAATGTCCCCATTTTCAGTGACTTGGTGGTAATGATCCTGATGACCTATTTAGAGTCCTTGTAGGTCATGCAGAGTGATGCTAAGGGACTCAACGCCATGGAGAATATATCTTGGTTCAAGCTCCAGCATGGACTTCTAGTTGATTGGCCATTTTTGGGTCATGGGTGATATTTTTGGCCTTAGATGATTTATTTCCCTTTATGCATAATATATATATTTATAAAATAATTTTATAAAGGGAAATTATAATTAAAAATTATAAAGGGGCCATGTGTTTTAAAACAACATTGAGTTCACTAGGAAAGGGGTCAAGGTGGCGTTCCCCCCTTCTTGAAGCTTCTAGAAGATAGTCAATGCAAAGATAAATAAGGGAGTTGTGAACTCATTTGAGGATATTGGATATTTGCTTGTTTTGGTGATCAAATTTCTGAGGGCATTGCAGATTTGTGCAGTGTTGGAGCTTGTGGGGAGTCAACCTCCATGAGAACATTGGTTTCGTATGTGCAAGACCATACCTAGCCAATTAGAGGAGTTACTACAACAAGTAACTCATTGTGCTTCAGATTTTATTTCAGCTTAGGGTTTGTTGATTGGTGAAGATCAACTTTGGGCAAAAAGAAGACATGGGTTTTGTTGCTCTTCTTCAGCCATTCAGGAATCCATATTCATATTGAGGATTGGAGCTCAAATAGAGGTATTTGCATGTGATTATTCATGACTGTAATTTTGCTTCAGACCTCTATATTTATTCATATTTGCAGATTGGAAGGATATATAGTTATGGGTATTGTTGCATATTGAACCTTGGAGCATAACGATCATTTCAAGTACAAATTTGGTACCCTTGGGAGAGGAATTTATTTAATTTTGTAGGCATTAGGGTTGACTGGTTATTTTGCTTTAGACCTATATTTTTGTTCGTAGTTGCAGATTTAAGGCTCATCTCTTTATGGGTATTGATTCATTACATTGCCTTTGGAACAACGATCATTTTGAGTGCTTATTTGTGATCTATGATGAAGGGAATCATTTTCTAAAGAGGGCCAAAACTTCCAGCTAGCCACCCCTTCCTTGAAGTCATAATTTTGGTGTTTGTGGGTAGTGTTAATGTGAATTGTTCATTGTTCAATAGCTGGAGCATCTCATGGTATGGGTGATTTGATCTATTGCATTGTATTGGTCACATTTTGAGGGTGATGGGCAGAAAATCAGTCTGAAGACAATGCTATAACAGACTCATTTTCAGTCAGTTGAAGGGTTATGTTTATGTCATAACATAAGGGAAATATCATACCTTGGTAGCGCCTCCTTGGGAAACCAACATTGTGGCAAGTTTGTTGATTGTTAGAGGACTTCAAGGAGCTGTTCTGAGACCATTTTTTGAGTACACAGAGTTCTGATCAGACTTCAAAAAGCTGATCCTTTATCATCCATTGGGTCTTATTACAATGACATATCATTGGGTGACATCAAAGAATCATTTAGCATTAATTCGGGTAAGTTTGTATACCATTTTGGGGTCATTCATAAGTCTGAAGCATCAAAGGGCTGCCATTAATGTCTGAAGACAAGTTCAATATCAATCCTTCATTCACTCATATTAGTGCCTAATTGACATATCACTTTCATATTTTTGGAGATGCATGTGTTGGAATTATCTTCTACTTGTTAGTGGAGTGTTGGAGCTGTTGTTGCTTATTCTGAAGACAACTTATGTCAATACTGATCAGACCTCCATAATTTGCTATTCAAGGGTGATTCAGACATCAAACTTAGTGGAGAGCTTCCTCACTTCCTAGCACTTTGTTTGGTGATCACATTGGAGCATTTCATGGGTGTTTGGAGAGCCATCCAAAGTCTGAAGACAAATCTAGTTCAGACCTGATTACTATCATTTCATAGCATCCATTGTGGTTTATAATCATCACTTGCATCAGGGAGTCATCAAGCAAGCTTGGGAGATCGTATTGGAGCAAATTTGGCACTGTTTTGTAATCTTATTCAAATCTGAAACTCCATATATCAGGTCTGAGACAAATATATCAGAACTTTGTATTTTTTATTTGGAGTTCAATAAAGTGTTCAAATTGCAATATATTGTCTTTCCTTTCATTTGGCAATTAGATAGATATTATTGTTGCTTGTCATCATTCATTTTGGCATTGAAAAAAACACATCATATCAGCAAACCAAAACAACTCATATCAGACCTACATAAAAACATCTTTTGCATTCCAAAACACATACAAGGGGTGGACATTATAGTGGTATCAGAGCAAACCGATCCTGCCATCCTATGGATTAAATTTTCATGAGTGAAAGGGATATGAGGGCCTACAACAAGAATTTGAGAAGGGAACAATATCAACTTCCACACCCATACCCAGAAGAGAGTACATTTTTAGCAGCATTAAGAAATAGATAGATGGGTGAGAGATCAAACCAAGAGGAAATAGAAAGAAAAATGGCAGAGGACATTAGACAGACTCAACATAACATGCAACATAGCCTAGAACAATTAGTGGGTCTAATGCAGCAACAGGTTCATGGGATAAACATTTTGGTTAATGCACAAGGTCCACGGGTGGAACAAAATAATCCAGAACAGAGACCTAATAATGAGGAGTCAGCAGTTAACAGGGGGAGTACACATTCAGGATCTAGTGGTTCTAGGCCTACTATACCTAGATTTTTACCATGGCCAGAGCCTCCAGCTGTTCCAGCCACACCACCACCTGTAGAGGAGCCAGAGCTCACTATTGTTGAGCAGTATCAGTAGTATCATCAGGAGTGGGAGTCTCTAGGCCCAGACTTTCATGATCTTATGCCATTCAGAGATTATGTGGATACTAGGAACAGACAGGCACCCAGGTCTAGAGGGAGACATCAGGGTCACATACAACAGGGATAGGGTGAGGTACAACATCATACGCCATAGGGCCATAGGGTAATTCAGAAGAGAATAGGCAAGATACACATCCCCTTATTTGATGGTTCAGGGAGGATGACAATGAAGGCTTGGGTCCAAAATATGGACACATATTTATAGCTGAACCAAATGATAGAAGAGGACGCCATTAAGTTTTGTACTCTACATTTGGAGGGCGTCGCTCATGATTGGTGGCACCATGGGATGCAGACTCTTGGACACGAAAGAGTGGATACTTATGCAGAGTTTACAGAAAGGCTCCAACGAAGATTTGATAGGAGGGAGCAGGAATTGGAGTTCAAAGAGTTGACTCATCTGAGGTAGTGGAGTTCAGTGGATGCCTACATAGCTGAGTTTTAGAGATTGTCCATCATGGTTACGGATATGTCAGAGAGGCGCTTAGTGAACCTATTTATGGATGGATTATCTGAGCCATTGAGAGGTTGGGTTAAGGCATTCAACCCAACTACACTACAGGATGCCATTAGACAGGCTAGGGACATGGAGATCACTTCAGCCAAGTCCAAGAGCCAGTTCAAAGGAAAATATGGACAAGAGTTCAAGGGGAAGGATGGTCGAGAGATCAAAAGAGATGAAGATAAAAAGGCACTTAGGAAGGAATCAGAGCAGCCAAAGAGTACAACTACAAGACTTGATTCTGATGTCCTTAATGAACTCTAGAAGAAGGGACTATGCTTTACTTGTAAGAAATCTTGGACTCCAGGTCATAAGTGCGAGTTTAAGGGAAAGTTGCAGCTGATTAGGTACTATTCGGATGATGAGAACAATTCAAAAAATTTAGATCAGCATTCAGATAGTGGGAGCAACAGTGGAGAAGAGACTACAGATGAGCCAAAAAAATCTCCAAACCATGAGGACAAGGAAAGTAATACAGTTGCACATCTTCGCAGCTTACAGGGAGCACAATCCGTCAGGATACAAGGTGTTTTACAGGGGCAGCGTGTGGTTACATTGATTGACATAGGGGCCACACATAATTTCATTGTTGAGGAGCTTGTGGTATGCAAAGGATTGGGATTGGTGAATGTGGATGAAATCAAGGTTATAATTACAGATGGATTCTCCATATCATGCACCAAGAAAGTGCCACAACTGAAGCTTAAACTGGGAAACTATGAGTTGTGCGATGATTTCTTTGTGGTCGGCACAAAGAATTTAGATATAATCCTTGGTATTCAGTGGCTACGTACCTTGGGAGACGTCACCTTCAATTTTCAGAAGTTAGAGGTAAAGTTTAAGGTGAAGGGTCAAAAGGTTGTGTTGAGAGGAATGACTTCGGGAGGACCTTGCTTAGTCACCCTCAATCGAATGGAGGGACTTATTGGGCACAATCAGATTGCGTGGTCAGCTCATTATGATACACTACCCACACCACATGAGGAGGAGCTTAAGGATGATTTAGTTACCAGTGAGGGGGTGTTGCTTTGTAGGTTTCCAACATGTTTCCCCTTTTCAGTTCCTATGGCATCAAGGATGGTGCGATCCCATCATGATGATACTCCTGGGAGAAAGAGTTATCTATTTTTGGAGCAGTGGCGGATTGATAGTGCTTGGTGCATCCCTTTCGACACTCAGAGGCCTATTACACACGTGGCATTTTGGGATTTGGATATTGGGCACATTTCCAGACCATTCCCCTGGATGCAGTTGTTTGGCATGTGCAGTGTCAGTATGAGTGAGCTTCATGTCCAGTTGGTTGTGCATGGGTTACAGGAACAGAATGTACAGTTAGTGCATAATGGATTTTCTATTTGGTTCATAGAGGCTCAGCATCAACATAGTGAGATTTTTCAGAGGATGTTGTGGGATCTTGGTATACCTTGCCATTGCTTGAGGACAAGCAATGTTAAGGGGGGAAGACTGTAATGTCCCCATTTTTAGTGACTTGGTGGTAATGATCCTGATGACCTATTTAGAGTCCTTGTAGGTCATGCAGAGTGATGCTAAGGGACTCAACGCCATGGAGAATATATCTTGGTTCAAGCTCCAGCATGGACTTCTACAGTTGATTGGCCATTTTTGGGTCATGGGTGATATTTTTGGCCTTAGATGATTTATTTCCCTTTATGCATAATATATATATTTATAAAATAATTTTATAAAGGGAAATTATAATTAAAAATTATAAAGGGGCCATGTGTTTTAAAACAACGTTGAGTTCACTAGGAAAGGGGTCAAGGTGGCGTTCCCCCTTCTTGAAGCTTCTAGAAGATAGTCAATGCAAAGATAAATAAGGGAGTTGTGAACTCATTTGGGGATATTGGATATTTGCTTGTTTTGGTGATCAAATTTCTGAGGGCATTGCAGATTTGTGCAGTGTTGGAGCTTGTGGGGAGTCAACCTCCATGAGAACATTGGTTTCGTATGTGCAAGACCATACCTAGCCAATTAGAGGAGTTACTACAACAAGTAACTCATTGTGCTTCAGATTTTATTTCAGCTTAGGGTTTGTTGATTGGTGAAGATCAGCTTTGGGCAAAAAGAAGACATGGGTTTTGTTGCTCTTCTTCAACCATTCAGGAATCCATATTCATATTGAGGATTGGAGCTCAAATAGAGGTATTTGCATGTGATTATTCATGACTGTAATTTTGCTTCAGACCTCTATATTTATTCATATTTGCAGATTGGAAGGATATATAGTTATGGGTATTGTTGCATATTGAACCTTGGAGCATAACGATCATTTCAAGTACAAATTTGGTACCCTTGGGAGAGGAATTTATTTAATTTTGTAGGCATTAGGGTTGACTGGTTATTTTGCTTCAGACCTATATTTTTGTTCATAGTTGCAGATTTAAGGCTCATCTCTTTATGGGTATTGATTCATTACATTGCCTTTGGAACAACGATCGTTTTGAGTGCTTATTTGTGATCTATGATGAAGGGAATCATTTTCTAAAGAGGGCCAAAACTTCCAGCTAGCCGCCCCTTCCTTGAAGTCATAATTTTGGTGTTTGTGGGTAGTGTTAATGCGAATTGTTCATTGTTCAATAGCTGGAGCATCTCATGGTATGGGCGATTTGATCTATTGCATTGTATTGGTCACATTTTGAGGGTGATGGGCAGAAAATCAGTCTGAAGACAATGCTGTAACAGACTCATTTTTAGTCAGTTGAAGGGTTATGTTTATGTCATAACATAAGGGAAATATCATACCTTGGTAGCGCCTCCTTGGGAAACCAACATTGTGGCAAGTTTGTTGATTGTTAGAGGACTTCAAGGAGCTGTTCTGAGACCATTTTTTGAGTACACAGAGTTCTGATCAGACTTCAGAAAGCTGATCCTTTATCATCCATTGGGTCTTATTACAATGACATATCATTGGGTGACATCAAAGAATCATTTAGCATTAATTCGGGTAAGTTTGTATACCATTTTGGGGTCATTCATAAGTCTGAAGCATCAAAGGGCTGCCATTAATGTCTGAAGACAAGTTCAATATCAATCCTTCATTCACTCATATTAGTGCCTAATTGACATATCACTTTCATATTTTTGGAGATGCATGTGTTGGAATTGTCTTCTACTTGTTAGTGGAGTGTTGGAGCTGTTGTTGCTTATTCTGAAGACAACTTATGTCAGTACTGATCAGACCTCCATAATTTGCTATTCAAGGGTGATTCGGACATCAAACTTAGTGGAGAGCTTCCTCACTTCCTAGCGCTTTGTTTGGTGATCACATTGGAGCATTCCGTGGGTGTTTGGAGAGCCATCCAAAGTCTGAAGACAAATCTGGTTTAGACCTGATTACTATCATTTCATAGCATCCATTGTGGTTTATAATCATCACTTGCATCGGGGAGTCATCAAGCAAGCTTGGGAGATCGTATTGGAGCAACTTTGGCACTATTTTGTAATCTTATTCAAATCTAAAACTCCATATATCAGGTCTGAGACAAATATATCAGAACTTTGTATTTTTGATTTGGAGTTCAATAAAGTGTTCAAATTGCAATATATTGTCTTTCCTTTCATTTGGAAATTAGATAGATATTATTGTTGCTTGTTATCATTCATTTTGGCATTGAAAAAACACATCATATCAGCAAACCAAAACAACTCATATCAGACCTACATAAAAACATCTTTTGCATTCCAAAACACATACAAGGGGTGGACATTATAGCAACTCCTAGATTTTTCAAATTTCTAGCTATTGCATTCTTACAACTTCTAGGACTCACTTTTACCTGGTTATTGCATAAATGCAAATCCTCCAAAGATTGGGTTTTTTTTGGACTTGGGTCCTAAAATGGTACCTTTATCCAACTCACAGTGAACCACTCTTTCTAGCATTAAAATAATCAAGCTAACCACAAGCTTCCTGATAAGAACTTAAATTGTGTTTTTGATAACATCATGAAAGAAAGTAAACCAAATGCTAACAAAAATATACATAAGGAAGCATCTCAATATTTAAATGCTATAAGTTAATTAATCCAAATGCAATTCATATAACTATGCACTAAAACTTCCCATTAACTTATTTTCCATAAAATAGACAATCTAGGTGCAATTAGATAGCTAAAATAAGAAGTATATATCATCAACTTTCATTACCATATTTTGACCATGTATAAAAACAACTCAAAAAAATAGTACAAGAGATAACACTCATCCTTAAAATGTGCTTAGAAGCATTTAAAACAATCTTTAGTTTGGTACATAGAACAATATTACACAAACTAGCTAATAGAACATCTCTCTATAGCGTTTACTTACATATTAATTTTACAAACAAAGGTATAATGAAATCATCTACATTCTTCATTGTAAAAAAGGACCACCATGAATTTTGAGGAATAATGAGGGATCAAGACAACTCCAAATGTAATGTATTTTTAATCATGTCATTAATACTATGCAAGCAACCATGCATAAAACATAATAAAATAAACCAACAAGGAGAGAATCCCATACTTCTCTCTCTATAATGGTTCCTTTACCCACACAAGTCTTAGGAACCATTATAATAGTTTCTCTTTCAAAACTAAAGCTTAAATTATATAAATCATTGAATTGTCAGGTCTCTTGGGTCATTTACATAGTATCGCTAACCATTTTTCATACTCCTATTTCATCACTTATAATAAAGTCTTGTTAAAGAAATATTCATTTTCAGACAATTACCTGAATACTTTCCAAGTACCTAAATGCTATTTTATGGATGAAAATACGGGAATTTATAAATTCGATCCATGCAGGAGCATCATTTCCAAGCTCTTCAATTCTAATTGGTGCTCTTCCTTATCTAATGTTTGTAAAAAAACATTTCCAGTAGTTAGCCTTGGACAATTGATTTGTGAACTAAAGAGAATCCTATACTTCTCTTTCTATAATGGTTCCTTTACCCACATAAGTCTCAAGAACCATTATAATAAATTTTCTTTCAAAACTAAAGCTTAAATAAACCAACTTACAAAATATAATCCCATACTTCTCTTTATAATGATCCCTTTACCTACACAAGTCTTAGGGACCATTATAATAATTTCTATTCCTTTATTTTAAAGCAAAGATTCAAAATTCCTTTTTATTTTTCCAAAGACAAGTTTACAATAGAAAGATAAATAATTATTAATAAAAAACATTTCAATCAAAAATCACATCTTCCTTAGCAATTTATTTATCAATAAAAGTTCTCTTTTCCAAATATTTCCAAAACTAAGGAGTTTTTCATTAAAAGAAATCAACATTCACAACTTCCATAAATAAAAGGAGATTTCAACAATCTACAAGATTTTATCTTAGAATAACATCTATAACTTAAAAGAGATTCATTCAATATAGTTATTATGACTAAGCTATAAACATGATCACTCAACAACCACCAAAAATATGCACACCTCTCAATGCTATCCAAAACTTAAACTTTAGGGATAAATTGGCATAAGTGGACTAAAAAAAGGAATAAACGTAGCACCAATATAAATTCTACAAGTGAAGAAGATCACAACCAAAACTCAAGCCAAGATGATTGATTGCTAGGAGCAATATTAAAAATATTCTAAGCTATCTCACTGGTTTTACACAAGAATTTCCCATAGGTTTAGAATATGGAAGTGCATAGGTCAAAAACAACATTGATCAACATGATAGAAAGAAGAAAAAGATATTTCTATGAGTGGATATCCATTACCCACACACAAAGGCAACCACCATAAACATAGCACTAGCAAACATGTAAGCCATATGTTAGAAATAATGACTAAGCTTAACATATGAGGAGACTAACATCAAGAGTAGAACAACACTCAAAGAGTCTACTAGACATTACACAGGTTAAACTCAAATTGAGCTTAAGATAGTACAAAGGGTTATTGCCAACATCAAAGAAATAATACCAACAACTAAGGAGGAAATTTGTGCTACAAAATAACATAATTTAGCTAAACAACAAATAAAGCACCTGATTCAAAGCTTTTCAACGTCTCTTGATTTGACGTTGTGCTGCCCAAAATTCACCTTCTCCTCTAAGCCTTTGATCCTTACTTTTCTCCCAAAACCAAATCCCTCACCCAACATAAGCCAAAGGATTCAAACATGCATGGGCACATCTTCTTGCATGGAAGTGATAGCATAAGAAATTCTCAAGAAGACATTAAAAGACTAACACCACCCTAATGCCTTTTAATTAAAATGCCACCTTAGCATACCAAAAAAATAAGGACGCTCTTCAAAATTAAATTAACCTTATTTATTTTATTAAATTAATGGCCACCTTTATCAATATCAAAGGTGAATATTGATTATTAACCCGAATATTAGTATTCTAGTATTAATAGATACATTAATACCTTTTCCTTTTAAACCATTAATTTCATTGGATTTAAACAAATATTAATCCAACCAATAATACATTACATTGCTTTATTCTTGAGTAAGCAGCTTTTTAAGACAACCATTTTTTATCCCCTGCTTACTAAGAATGAATATTTTGCCTTTAACAAGCACATGACCCAACAATGTATTCAAACAACAAGCAAATTCAAATGCAACTACATGAAGGGTATACCTTACCCTTGAGTTGTCAATGAATAAATCATCAACCATCATTTCCCAAATTTTCTCTCAACTTAGGTGATTGTCCATATCCAATCCACAAGTGAGAGTACCTCATCCTACAACCATGAACTCATTAGTAGTACCATATTCTAAAAATAAAATATAATCATCAATTATAAGTACCATACTATTGTGGCTGCTCCACAACTAGCCCCAAAGTATGGGGACCCACTTTAAAATTTTGGTTTTTGAGTTTTGTTTGGTTGTTTTGAGTAGCAGCTTTCATAGGTTCCATTCATGAGAGTGCAATGCAATTTGCTTGAGAGGAGTGCCTTCTTGTTTTATTTTAAAGCCTCGTATTTGGTTACTTTGAGATTGGTGTTGAAATCGCTCTCATAAGTTTTGTTGCAATGTTTTGATAGGTGCCACCTAGGGGTTGCAATTCATATTTCCAAAGTTCATATTTGGCTTATACCTTCCCCTCATATATTGCAGCATATATTGGAAAGGGCTTGGTTTGAGATGAATTTTAATGTTAAATTTTAATGTCTCAAAATAAAATCATCTTGGTTTGAGATTAATTTTAATGTCTCAAAATAAAATCAATCAAATATTTGATGTCTATTTAAATCTAATTTAAATAGACATTGGAATTTAAAAATAAAATCGCCATAAAAATATAATTATTTATGTATATAATATATTCCAATATATTATATATATAAATAAGATAAAAGAAATAAAAATAAAGAAAATAAAAAAATAAAAAATCAATGTATATATATAAAATAGATATAATAAGAAAAAATCAAATGGTTTTGAGATTAGAAGTTTATTCCACTATAATACTTCTTATTATATTAGTTTTATATATATGAAACAAATAACCATAAGAAAATTAAAAAAAAAAAAAAATATATATATATATATATATATATATATATATATATAAATAAAGAGATTAATATAATCATGGATATATATATATATATATATATATATATATATATATTTTGATTGGTAGAAAGGGTTTTGAAAGGTCCCTGAACCTTGTACAAGAGAGATTACAATAAATCCATGTCGACCGAGGTGGTCCAAGAAGAGAGGAAAAGAATGCTGGCAAACCTCCACACTAGGGAAGGTGTCGCGAAATTGCGACCAAAATGGTGATGTCACGAAATCGCAACAAGATGCGCCGTTGAAGCCAAAGGAAGAAAAGAAGTCACGAAATCGCGACAAGAATCGCCATCGGAGCCGAAGAAGGGAAGAAGTCACGATATCGCGACATGTTGCAAAGTGTCGCGATATCGCGACAAATTGCAGGGTTGGAGCCGGTCGAGAAGAAGAGTCACGAAATCGCGACAAGAAAAAGGAGACACGAAATCGCTACAAGAAGTGAGAACGCTGACAAAGAGAAAAGGTGTCTCGAAATCGTGAGAAGAATGAAGACCACAGCCGAAATAGGAAATGAGGCCCGAACTAGCGACGAAAGTGGAAGCCTGCTGCCAAGAAGAAAAAGTGTCACGAAATCGCGACAAAAAGGAAGACCGCCGTTGAAGAGAAAAAGTGTCGCGATATCACGACAAAAATGGAAGTCCATCATTGGAGAGAAAAAAGGTCATGATATCGCGACATCCTGGAAGACCGCCGTTGGAGAGAGAAAAAGCATCGCGATATCGTGACAAAAAAGAAGACCGCCTTTGGAGAGGAAAAAATGTCGCGATATCGCGACAAGTTTGCGCAAAGGCACCCGAAGAGAAAAAGTGTCGCGATATCGCGACAGAATGGAAGACCACCGTTGGAGAGAAAACTTGTCGCGATATCGCGACCAAATGGAAGACCGCCGTTGGAGAGAGAAAAGGTGTCGCGAAATCGTGACAAAAAGCAAGACCACGCCTGAAGGCCAAAAGTGTCGCGATATCGTGACAAGTTTGCGAAAAAGCGCCTGAAGGCCAAAAGTGTCGCGATATCACGACAAGTTTGCGAAAAAGCACCCTAAGGGAAAAAGTGTCGCGATATCGCGACAAGTTTGCAAAAAAGCACCCGGAGAGAAAAAGTGTCGCGATATCACGACAAGTTGGAAGACCGCACCAGAGGGAGAGAAAGGTGTCGCGATATTGCGACAAGAAGCAACCTCGCGGCCTGAGCAAAAAGGAAATTTCGTGATAATGCGACAAGCTGAGATTTTGCAACCAACTTAGAAAAATGATGCGAAAATGCTCCAAGATGCCAAAATGTAGCCGAAAAACCCGAAGACCAGTAACCCACTCACATTGTGCAAACATTGGAACTTGAAGAAACGTCCCTTAGGCCGATTGGGAAGGAATCTCTCCAAACCTGAATGTCTATTGCGTCAACTCCCTTATTAGCAAGCCAGTCCGCAACTTTGTTTCCTTCCCGGTATTGATGTTGAATGATTAATTTTGGATAAACACCCATTAGTGTCTTGCATTCATCGAAGATGGAAACAAGGTCCCAGGTAGGCACAGAGGTTCCATTGATCCAGTTGATGCAATGCAATGAGTCTCCTTCTATGATGAGTTTATTGATAGTCAAGCCTTCCAAGATAATCAAGCTTTAGAACAAGGCCCGAGCCTCGACCATATTGTTAGACTAAATTCCTAAGTTCTGAGCAAAGGCCAAAATTATTTCTCCTCTATGATTTCTGAGAATTCCACCTTCGCCAGCCGCTCCAGGGTTGCCTTTGGCAGCGCCATCAAAGTTAAGCTTGTGCCACCCAGAAGGAGGTAAGACCCATTTGATAACAGACCTGTCAATAGAAGTGCGGGGTGTTGCAAAAAAATTGAGAAGATTGAAATGATTTGCTAGATCCAATTCAAGTCCAGGAGGGGGGGTTTGGACGATGAGACGAGAGAGGCATTCTCCACAGCAAGGGCCAAGATTTTGGCAACAAAAATCTTCTTATCCTTGACAAGGTTTTGAAAAATTATGGCATTTCTCTCAAGCCAAATCTGCCACAGGAAAATGTGAAGGCAAGCTTGCCACATGAATTTGAGTTGACTGCTTTTGAAAGGCCGAGGCCACTGTTGAAAAAGGAGGGGAATGGAATGAAGGAGGGCTATGGAGATGGTGAAAGTGTTGAAAACCTGGTTGAGAACTGCAAGGGAGAAGGGACATTCCAGAAAAACATGCTCAGTAGACTCATAAGCATTTTTACATAGGATGCACCAATTGGGAATGAGAAGCCCTCTGTTTATCAGATTGTCAGTGGTGAGGATTCTGTTTTGGATGGCCAACCAGCAGAAGAATTTAACCTTGGGAATGATCTTGGGAACCCGGACTCGATTAGAGGAGTCACGGCCATCACTGGGAGCTTCTTGGTTGTATTAGGCAGATTTAACAGGTGAACCGCCCAGAATCTTCAAGGTTCCAAACCATGGAGTCTTCTTTGTGAGAGCTGGGAATTATGCAGCTCCTCAGTACATTTTGAAGCCACCTAAGCGCCTCGATGATATGTCTAGGCCCATTCAAAGCCTCGGTAATATAATCATGGATATTATTGTATATATTATAATTACATTATAATATATATTATAATGTAATATTATAATATGTATGTTATCATATATATCATTATATTGCTAAAGGATCATCGTAAATTTTAGGGCACTTCAATTTTTAAGAGTTTAATTAACTTGTTTTATTTGTTGTCTTTTTCGCAAGGACCACAACAGGAGAAATGGATTCGGACCTTTGATATGGCGGCAAAACATGGGCCAGGGTAACAACCAATGATGTCGGAGCTGTCTTTGGACTCACACCGATAAAAAAATTAATGAGCGGACAACGATTGGGTAAAAGGCCTGCATTGAATACGTGGCAGGTGAGGACAAAAAATGCAGCCAAGTGCACAATGAGCTGCCAGAGGTCGAATAAGCTACGAGCCACGACAGAGTAAGGAGAATAGTGACGTTACGTGTAGAATTGGTAGCCAGAGGAACGTCGAGAAATAATCGATATCACAGATGTCAGATAACGACCACCATGCATGGATAATGTTTAACCTCCAAAAGTTTTGACAGCACCCAACAAAGGCAAGAATTAATTGAAATTATTCGTTCAATTTTTTTTGTTCTGGTGGCAGTGCCAACACGAATTTTTCTGAAGCACAGAGCAAGGATACTATCCTGACGTGCAAAAATATGTTAGGGATGCAACTACATGCCGAAAGGGAAGGAATTCATGATGTCACGGCTCACAAAAACCCTAACCCTAATGTGATGCCATAAAGTTGTGTTGCGAAGAGGAGGCTTCCTTTGGTTGCAAGATTTGTTGCTGAGGAGATTTGAGACGGAGCCCATCAGGAGGAAAGTCGAGGGTGCATCTTTTCTTTTCGTTTAACACTGTAAGTCTGAAGCAGATGTCTTGATTAATGTTTATGGTTACACCAGAGGAGCGCAAAGCTTACAGGAAATGCAAGACCTGGTAAAAGGTTTATATTATATAATATAAATTATTTAAGTTCTTTATTAGATTTTAATAAAGTCTATAAATTTTATATTTTATAATGTAAAGATTGAGTTTCTTTATTACATTTTAATAAAGGACTTTAAACTTTACATTATGTAATATAAAATTTTAAGTTTCTTTATTAGATTTTAATAAAGTTTTCTTTTTTTTATAGTTTATATTTTATAATATAAAATATTAACTTTCTTTATTATATTTTAATAAAGGTTTTTAAAATTTACATTATATAATATAAAACATTAAGTGTCTTATTAGATTTTAATAAGAATCCTTAAAGTGTATATTATATAATGTAAAGTATTAAATTGCTTTATTAGATTTTAATAAAGTTTTTTTTTTTAAAGTTTATATTTTATAATATAAAAGATTTAGTTTCTTTATTATATTTTAATAAAGGTTTTTAAAATTTACATTATATAATATAAAATATTAAGTGTCTTATTAGATTTTAATAAGGATCCTTAAAGTTTATATTATATAATGTAAAGTATTAAATTTCTTTATTAGATTTTAATAAAGGTCCTTTAATCTTTATATTATAGGGCCCTATGGGAGTTATAAGGGGTAAAGGAGCCTTTATAATATTTTACTTGGTGGCATATAGTGGATGTTATGGATCGTATTTATGTAATTAAAATATATGCTACAAGAGAAATATAAGGGTTGAGAAGAGCATTTTTCTTTGATGTTAAAGGAAAATTATAGAAAATGACAAAACAATGTAATTTGTTTTATTGTTTTGTTATTGTTTAGTTTAACATCACCAAGTAGGAGAAGTTGAAACGAATCATTGGAAGAAAATTTTAAAAGCCCAAAGAGGCCATTGTACGAAGGGGGCTGGAATCTGTGTAACAAGAGAATTCTTCGAAATATAATGCTTTCATTTTGGCAAAAGAAATCTTTGTGAGCAAAACTACAAGGAGAATACATCTAAGACTATTGCTTTCACTGTGTATCTTTTCTGCAATTTTTTGACTTGTATCTATTTGTTTATGCCATTAAATGGGTTGCAATAGGTGAATGTCAAATATATTGCAAATACATTTTATCCTTTGAGTCTCGCACTTGGTCTAATCTGATTGTGCTTGTGTTGTAGGTCTATTAGGTCAGGTTGTCTTAGAATCTATCTCATAACTTGGGGTTTTGCAGGGAGGGATTTGCTAACCAAAATTGGATGTCATTTTTATTTTTCTAGCTAACCTTGTAGATAACTTCTTTCTGTGTTTATTTTTAGCATTTTAGATTAATCTACTTTCCATTTCATATTATTTTCATTTTGGTCCTTCCAGAATTTCTGTTTGTCCCATTCGGTCCTTCCAGAATTTTATTTGTCCATTCTAGTCCTTCAATTTTTTTTTTTTCTTTTCAATTTTTGATTTTTCCATTCTGGTCCTTCCAGAATTTCTGTTTGTTTTAGTTTTAGTCTTCATTCTGGTCCATTTTCCAAAATTTCCTATTTTATTTCTAGTTCATTTGCTTCTATTCTGGTCCTTATCCAAAATTTTTGCACCTCCAAATACATCAATTTAATTTTCAGATAAAACATTGGTTTAGGAGGGTTACTAACGCCAAATTTACACTAAGGTAGATAAAGCAAATGAACACTAACATGCTAACTTACTAACTTTTACTAACACCAAATTCTAACATAGGGATAGTGGAACATTTATAATGAAGATAAAATGAATCCACTAACTTTAAAATGAACCACACATTAAAGACACGAATTCTAAAATGAAGTGGACTATTCCACGCACTTTTGCATTTGAAATCCTTTCTAATTTGAAGATAAAAGAGTCTACTAACTGGGATTCAGGGTAGATCACTTTAATATCAAGAGCACTAAAAGGAATCAATATTTTGCATTTTGGAAGGTTTTAATCATGATTACTAAGCAATATTTGAAAGGAACTATTCAAGGCCCCTTGTTAACTATCACTTGCAAGTTTTGAGTTTATTCTGGTATATATTTGTTGTTATCTAATTTTCATTATACTCACAAATGTTTGCTTACCAGAACCTTGGAGAAATGGGTGATTTCATTTAATTTCTTTGCAAGAGAGAGTTTTCAATTTAATACTCTATTTGTGGTGATCATTTTGCAATAGGGCAAAATATTCACTCAACATTTTGGTGCTAGAAGGAGGGCCTTCTTTATTGCTTTGTGATTTAGATCTTTCTAACGGTTAACGTGGTCAGTTTTATTTCCACCTTATTGTGCTTGCAGGTACAATATTTATTCAAGTGTTATTGTGAGTGATTTGTGAGAAGTCTTTTAGAGAGTTAGGGTTCCCAAGCTGGATCAACCTGAGTACATAGCTACTAGGTCTAAAACCACCAGGGAAACTATTTTCCAAAGTCTTTCTCCCAATTCTAGAAGACCAAGAAACAAAACTCAACAGATCGAAATCCCACCCAGTATACTTGAGCTAGGGTCATCATTAGACTCAAGTACATCTAGTGGGCCTACACCCACTATTTCTATTATGATAGCTACATCAAGTGTATCTATCCCTATTACTATGATTGCTATTGTTCCCATAGGGTCATCACCATTGAATAACATGGCCCAACAACAACAACAACAACCTGCTCTTTGGTGTGGTGTGCAAAGCTCTCCCTTGAATATACCTAGGGATGTCCATGAATTACCTAGGCATATTGAAAGATCGCTACCCAAGTTCATACATGATGGTCCCATTACCACTGAAGAGCATGTCCAAATTTACAAAGACTACATGTTTAGACATGGGGTCACTCACGAAGATGTTGCATGTCGAGTATTTCCTAATAGTTTGGACCATGTGGCTAATGAGTGGTACAAAAATCTTCCCGTAGGGTCCATTACTTCATGGGCCCAATTGGAAGCTACCTTCATTAGCCAATTTTGATTGTTATTAGATCCTTCCATCATCTATAATATATTTGTGTCCTATAAATGATTACCCAATGAGCCTATTAGGATGTTCAATGCTAGGTT
The DNA here is from genome assembly GCA_028583015.1 of Wollemia nobilis. Classification (NCBI taxonomy): domain Eukaryota; kingdom Viridiplantae; phylum Streptophyta; class Pinopsida; order Araucariales; family Araucariaceae; genus Wollemia; species Wollemia nobilis. Next base: position 3,994,235 of record JAQPPZ010017058.1, read on the forward strand.
CCAAAAGCTATACATGAATGTAACTCACCACTTTGTGGTAGATGTCGTTGTGGCTCTTCAATTATATTTTGGAGCTTTAGACCCTTTAACATCCTTATTTGCTAGAAGAAATCCTTAGGTCACGACTCTTGCCTTAGCTTACATAGAAACAATGACCCTTGAGCAACAAATGAACTCACCAGGAGGGGGTTATCTCAATGGCCTGGGATGGGACAATATGGTCCATACAGTCAATTCGCCATGATGAATCAGGTAATGGCATCACAAGTCCCAATAATGAACAATTTCCAACAACCATGTCCATTAACGCAAGCGTATTCACCATTTCTTGCTTATCCTAACGCATCCATCCCACCACCAGCCATGTTGCCAAACAATCAGATAACCATGCCGGGGTTCAACATGGTCAATAATCAGTTGACCATGCCTGGATTCAATGCAATCAATACCCAAAGCCCAACGACTTATCCTTCGATCACACCTCTTCAAAGTGTGAATCCTGGATGGAACCAAAATACTCAGAGTCAAGCCATTGTGCCCATTCCAGAGGTGGCTAATGTAGGAAATGCATTTGGACCTAGAACTACAATGCCCCAACCGCAAGGGCTTGAAGCCAGGATGGATAAATTGGAAGAACAAATAGCCAAGTTGACAATCAACATGGGAAACATAAATACAAATTTGGTACAATCCTTCGAACATAACCGATCTCACAACCATAGAGGAAAGGGACCATATAACACTCAACCCAACAATGGATGAGTACCCAACCCCGTAGCTAATCAGGCAGATGCTTTGGAAGATTATGGTGAGTTGGAATCTTGTGATGATGAATTACCACATTGTTGCCAAGGGAAGCAAGATGCTTTGGTAACTGAAGTTGTCCACATCCAAGAAAGTGAGGAAGAGGAGGATATTGAGGTCTTAGGAGAAGAAGATGAAGAGACTTTGGAAGTCCAAGCCACTAGACATTTTGGGAAAGGAAATCATCGATATTACACAAGAAGCTCTAAGGATCCCAAAACTTCCTCCACTCCTCCAAACAACCCCTTACTTCCTCCTGATACAAAAGGTGAGGTTAATCCACCTCCTCCACCGATTGTAGAGATGTCCAAGCTGGTGAAAAAGAGGATGATTTTAGAAAAACTCACTTATGACTTAGAAGAAGACATGAAGAGAAATAAGGCTAATATCTCGTTGTTCGAAGTAGCTAAACTTTTGGGTCAAGAGATAGGTTTGCCAAAAGGGTTGAACCCACCTAGTCAAGTCCATGAAGCTAAGGGTGTCGAGTCTCAATTGGTTCTGAAAAGGGAAAGATGAGAAGTACCTCCCTTTCTCATAACCATTAGAATTGCAGGCAAAAATTTACACAATTGTTTGATAGATTCAGGTGCTTCGACCAACATCATGCCCCTAGAAATTTGCCAAAAGTTAGGACTCACACCAATCCCTTCTAAGAGCAAGGTGGTACAATTGGATAGATCTATGATGGATGCAGTTGGAGGTCTAAATGATGTCCTTATTCAGATTAACTCAGAACCTAGGGTTCAACATCACATAGATATATTGGTGCTTAATATTCCTACCAAATATGGAATGGTATTGGGAAGAGATTGGAGTAAAAATCTGAATGGGTATATTGTAATAGATTCTTCCCATATGTGGTTGCCTTGGAGAGGAGTAGCAAATCAAATTCGGGTGGATAGTGAACCTAGACTCAAGGAGATGATAACTGAATACAATAGACCCAACGAAATCCAATATGTTGAAACTGAATTAGGGGCCTATAGCTTGGACATAGAAGAAGCTATCGAAGAACCTCAAAAGGAGAATTTTTCTTGTAACACTTTGGAAGAGGATAATTTGGTTTGGACTCTAAGATTTGATGGATCTAAGTCAAAACAAGGTGTTGGAGCTGGTATTGAACTTACATGTCCAGGTAGCAAGCCTATGCTTGTTGCCTATAGATTATAGTTTCTAGCCACCAACAATGTGGCAGAATATGAAGCACTTATTTTTGGACTTCAATTTGCCCTAAGGAAGAAAGTTAAATGTCTCAAAGTGTTGGGAGATTCGGAGTTGGTGGTTAAACAAGTTAAAGGGCAATATACTTGTCGGGATAAAATATTAAGCCTTTACAAAACTAGAGTTAAGGATTTGATAGATGAGTTTGATGCATTCAATATATCCCTTATCTCTAGGAAAAATAATCGCATGGCAGATTCTTTAGCTGTAGCCACAAGTATGCTTAAACCTATGGACCATAAAAAATGCAAGAAATTCTCAATCGAATTAGTGCCTTGCCCTTCAATACCAGATAATGTTACTAATTTCCAAGTATTCGATAGTGACAGACATGTGTTCAATTTTATCACTAATTCTAGTATATTTGAAAATCAGGTCATAGATGAAGATGAGAGGGGGCAAGAAGAAATAGATTTGAAAAAGGAAGCAACCGGAGTGTGGAATGAGATGCCAAATGGTATGGCTTCTCTAGAAAAGATATTTGATATTGGATATCAAGAAAAAGAGGTAGAAAGGTACCACCCCCTAAAGAAGCATGTGATTTAATCAACTTAGGGAGTGCAAAAAATCCATGAGAGGTATTCATTGCTAAGGCATGTACAAGACAAGAAAGGGAGTCTATCGCTCATGCATTAAAGGAATATATCGATTGCATAGCATGGAGCTATAAGGATTTGAAAACTTATGATCAAAATGTGATAATGCATACGATTCCATTAAAACCTGACTCCAAGCCTTTCAGACAGAGACAAAGAATGGTCAACCCAATTTTAGAACCCCTAATAGAGAAAGAGGTGAAGAGATTGCTAGAAGCAAAAATCATCTTTCCTATTAGACATTCCACATGGGTGGCCAATCTTGTCCCGGTAAGAAAGAAGAACGGAGAGATAAGGTTGTGTATAGATTTCAGGAATTTGAATAAGGCTTGCCAAAAGGATAATTACCCATTGCCTACTATCGATGAGATTCTTCAAAAGGTGAATGGGTCAGAAATGATGTCATTCTTGGATGGTTATTCAGGATATAATCAAATTCTAATTCATCCAAATGATAGAATGAAGACAACCTTCACAACGAAGTGGGGAACATTCGCATATAGGAGAATGTCATTTGGATTATTGAATGCAGGTGCAACTTTCCAATGAGCCATGGATTTCACATTCAAAGGGCTCATTGGTAAGTGTATCATTGTTTACGTTGATGACATTCCTATTTTCTCTAAGAAAAGGGAAGATCATGTTAGGGACTTGAGAAAAGTACTTCAAAGATGTAGGGAACATGGGATCTCCCTTAATCCAAAAAATGCATCTTTGGAGTAACAGAAGGTAAGCTATTAGGTCATGTCATTTCAAAGGATGGGATTGCTATTGATCCAGAAATAATCTCAGCTATACTAGCCATTCCTCCACCTAATAGCAAGAAAGAGTTAAGATCCTTTTTCGGTAAGATTAACTTTGTGAGAAAATTTATTTCAGGTTTTGTCGAGATTGCCAAGCCTTTGAATGACATGTTAAAGAAGGATGTTCAGATCAAATGGACAAATGAAAATAGGGAAGCTTTCAAAAGCATCAAGGATGCTATCTCTAAAGCCCCTATTTTAATTAGTCCAGATTATTCAAAGCCTTTCTATGTCTATACTTTTGCTTCAGATCATTCTTTTGTGAGTGTCTTAACACAAAAGAGTGAGGGTAGCATTGAAAATCCCATAGCCTTCTTGAGTGCTCCATTGAAGGATGCAAAGTTGAGATATTCTATCTTGGATAAACAAATGTATGCCCTATTCAAGACCATCAAGAAATTTAGGCATTATCTAGTTCACAGTAAAGTCTTTGTTGTAGTTCCTGACCCGACCGTTAAGTCTATGTTTTTGCAAAATGAACTAGGTGAAAGATGGGGAAAATGGATTTTGACCCTTCAAGAATTTGATTTGGAAATCCGACCCATGAAAATAGTTCATGGACAAGGTTTGGTCAAGGCAATTGCAGAAATTGATCCATTGATATCATGCCAACATTATGAGGTAGATGACATAACCAAAGATGAGTGGTATGTTGATATTGTATATTTCTTGTTGCATGGTAAGTGTCCATCACATTTAAATTCCACTCAACGTAGAGCTTTGCATTTGAAATCTACAAATTTTTTGATTAAATCTGGTGTTTTGTACAGGAAGAACCATGAAGGGATTTACCTTCGTTGTGTTAATCAAGAAGAAGTGACCCAAGTACTTAAGGATTTCCATGGTAAGTATGGAACTGGACATGGGTCAGCCAATGCTACAACTCATCAAATCCTTAGGGCTGGATACTATTGGCCCCATTTGTTCAAAGATGCACATGCTCATGTGAGATCATGCCACATATGTCAAGTGGCGGCCAATAGAGAAAGAAATGTTGCAATGCCATTACAATCTGTGGTAGAGGCAAGGCCTTTTGCACAATGGGGATTAGATTTTGTTGGGATCATCAATCCCAACTCATCCGATTCTCATAAATATATCCTTACTACCATAGATTACTGCACAAGGTGGACCGAAGCTATTCCTACTAAGCATGCCACTTCAGAGGTTGTCATTAAGTTTTTAGAGGATAATATTGTGACTCATTTTGGAATGCCCAACGCAATTGTAAGTGATAATGGCTCTGCCTTTTCTTCTTTGGAGTTTGCAAATTGGGCATATGATAATATGGTAAGCTTGAAATTCTCCTCAAATTATTATCCACAAGGTAATGGTTTAGCGGAATCCTCTAACAAGAACTTGTTGTGTGTAATAAAAAAGTTACTTGAAAAGAACCCTAGGGATTGGCATAGCAAGTTAAAGTTTACCCTTTGGGCTGATAGGATCAGAACCAAAGAATCAATAGGAACATCTCCGTATCATTTAGTCTATGGGCAGGATCCCATATTTCCCACAAATTTAAGATTACAAACATTGCACTTCATGAAAGAATATGTTGGAACTAATGATAAACTTGAAGCTAGGTTGACGCAGTTAATGCATCTTGATGAGAAAAGAGATGAGGCTATGCTTCATTTCAGCAAACATCAAGATGTAGTAAAAATATGGTTTGATAAGAGATCTAAAATAAAAACATTTAAAATTTTAGACCTAGTTTTATTGTGGGATAAAAGACATGAAAAGAAAGGAGATCATCAAAAATTTGATTGTTTATGGTTGGGTCCATATCAAATTTCTGAAATCCTAGGTGAAAATAGTTTTAGATTAAAAACCTTGGATGGGAATGATTTGGCTTTGCCTGTTAATGGGCTACATTTGAAGCACTACTTTCAGGCCTAAAAAGGGAAGAGTCTTGTATTATATGTAAATATGTTTGTGTTTGATGATGTTGAGTTTGATTGTATGTTTGTATTCATTCACTTCCAATATTTTGTTGATTTTATTTTGTATATAGCTTGGGTGTGTTGGTTTCTGATTGGTTTGGATTTTGTTGATGTGTTGGTGTTTTGTATTCATTCATTTCTAGTTTTGTGTTTTACAGTATTTTAAAGTGAGATGTCAGCTCATGTCCTCATGAATGTTCAATAAGACCAAGAGAATGTGAAACATCAGAATTGTATTGCAGAAGGCTCCACAATTATCACAAACATATTAAAGTATATCGTTTGAAACTTGTGATGCATGAAGTTGTCAATTTTGTAAATTAGGGTGAAATATTTTACATGCTCCATCTCATTCAGCTTCATTTCATGGTACATTCCACCTTGCATTGCATCTCACTTGCATCTACATTTCAAAGGCAATCATCGAAAACATGTCAAATTCTCTTAGGATCATTGCACAATATACACTAAGAAGATCTTGAGATTGGGAACTGATGTCGAAACTATCTTGAACCAAACACGATTTGCACATATTAAAAGCATCTTGGGTAAAATGGTCAAAACCATCCTTGGGAGAAAGTGTGAGGTGAAAAGAGTCATTCTTGTCGGTCCTATCATGCAACATAGTCCATAAAATAGTGGTTTTCACCACTTCCACAATACTTGAAAACCCAAAATCAGAGTAGTAAGGATAGGGTCAAATTCTCATCATACTTAGGTTGAGAATCTAATTCCCCAAAGCTCTGATTCTACCTCCATCACACCATTGACTATTGGGTCGTAAGGATCGTACTACATATCCCCTCGAAGGATGGGTAGTCATCCCCAAGATTCAAGAAATTTAAATTAAAAATTTCACCATTTTCACTTCCATCACACCACCAATTATTGAGTTGTAAGGATCGTACTACATGTCCCCTCAGAAGGATGGGTAGTCATCCCCAAGATTCAAGAAATCAAAATCTAAATCATGGACTATGGGGCTAACCTCCACCAGGGCTATAGACGCTTGACTGGTAGTGGAGTATGCTCATGCATGGTGACATGTCTCATTTAAAAGTGAGACCTATGACCGCTCACATGGATAGGCTAGCCTTACGATTTCATCCATAACAAGTTTAATCATTTTGGTCAAGATGAGGTAATAAACTCAGATCAGAGTAGTAAGGATAGGGTCAAATTCTCATCATACTTAGGTTGAGAATCTGATTCCCCAAAGCTCTGAGTCCACTTGCACACATTGGTTCGGATGGTAGCGGTTCATAACTGAGCTCTTGATCTGGTAAATGAATTCACTGCACACACATTTGGTCCTAAGAGGGTTAGATAGTTTTAGTGTGTTTGTTTATGGTACTAAGTGAATATTTGCAAATAGGCTGTTCATATTTATACATCCTCTCATATATTCAATCCTGCATAAATCATCCATAACATATCATATGCATCCATGTGAAATTGACGATGGAATGTTGAATGGTTTCAAATGATAAGGAATGAATCACTTTGCACACATTGAGCTGATGCTGAATGATTCTGATGGTTCATATATTTCTGGTCTACTTTCATTCTTTGGATACTTGTTGATGCTTATAATTTTAATTTTTGGGTTTTGTGTGTTTTTAGGTTGGGTTCTCACCCGAAATGCTCAGGAGCATTTCCTAGCAGAGTCGCCATTTGTTGTGGTTGCTCCACAACTAGCCCCAAACTTGGGGACCCACTTTAAAATTTTGGTTTTTGGTTTGTTTGGTTTTTTTCCTTGTTTTATTTTAGAGCCTTGGATTTGGTTGCTTTGAGATTGGTGTTGAAGTTGCTCTCATAAGTTTTGTTGCAATGTTCCGATAGGTGCCACCTAGGGGTTGCAATTCATATTTCCAAAGTTCATCTTTGGCTTATACCTTCCCCTCATATATTGCAACATATATTGGAAAGGGCTTGGTTTGAGATTAATTTTAATGTCTCAAAATAAAATCAATGTTAAATTTTAATGTCTCAAAATAAAATAAATCAAATATTTGATGTCTATTTAAATCTAATTTAAATAGACATTGAATAAAAATATAATTATTTATATATATAATATATTTCAATATATTATATATATAAATAATAAAAATAAAAATAAAAAATAAAAATAAAATATATATATATAAAATAGATATAATAAGAAAATAATTTTTATTAATTATTCCACTATAATACTTTTTTATATTATTTATATATATATAATATAAAAAAAAAAAAAAAAAATATATATATATATATATAATATGATATATGATATTATTGTATATATTATATTATTGTATACATTATAATATATATTATAATATGTATGTTATCATATATATCATTATATTGCTCAAGGATCATAGTAAATTTTAGGGCACTTTAATTTTTAAGAGTTTTATTAACTTGTTTTTTTTGCAGACAAATGGATTCACTTTGATATGGCAAAAACATGAGGTAACAGCCAATGGGACTGTTTTGGACTCACCGATAAAAATAGTGAACAACGATTGGTTAAAAGATGCATTGAATGGAGTGAGACAAAAGATACAATGCTCCAGTCAAACAAGCTACGATCCACGACAGAGTAAGGAGAATAGTGACATTACGCATAGAATTGGTAGCCAGAGGAACACCGAAAAATAACCGATATCACAGATGTCAGATAACGACCACCATGCATGGATAATGTTTAACCTCCAAATATTCTGACAGCACCCAGCAAAGGCAAGAATTAATTGAAATTATTCGTTCAGTTTTTTTTTTGTTCTGGTGGCAGTGCCAACATGAATTTTTCTGAAGCATAAAGCAGGGATACTATCCTGGCCTGCAGAAATATGTTAGGGATGCAGCAACATGCCGAAAGGGAAGGAATTCATGATGTCGTGGCTCACAAAAACCCTAACCCTAATGTGATGCAATAAAGCTATGTTGCGAAGAGGAGGCTTCCTTTGGTTGCAAGATTTGTCGCTGAGGAGATTTGAGATGGAGCCCATCAGGAGGAAAGTCGAGGATGCATCTTTTCTTTTCGTTTAACACTGTAAGTCTGAAGCAGATGTCTTGATTAATGTTTATGGTTACACCAGAGGAACGCAAAGCTTAGGGGAAATGCAAGACCTGGTAAAAGGTTTATATTATATAATATAAATTATTTAAGTTCTTTATTAGATTTTAATAAAGTCTATAAAGTTTATATTTTATAATGTAAAAGATTGAGTTTCTTTATTACATTTTAATAAAGGACTTTAAACTTTACATTATGTAATATAAAATTTTAAGTTTCTTTATTAGATTTTAATAAAGTTTTCTTTCTTTATAGTTTATATTTTATAATATAAAAGATTAAGTTTCTTTATTATATTTTAATAAAGGTTTTTAAAATTTACATTATATAATATAAAACATTAAGTGTCTTATTAGATTTTAATAAGAATCCTTAAAGTTTATATTATATAATGTAAAGTATTAAATTTCTTTATTAGATTTTAATAAAGTTTTTTTTTTTAAAGTTTATATTTTATAATATAAAAGATTTAGTTTCTTTATTATATTTTAATAAAGGTTTTTAAAATTTACATTATATAATATAAAATATTAAGTGTCTTATTAGATTTTAATAAGGATCCTTAAAGTTTATATTATATAATGTAAAGTATTAAATTTCTTTATTAGATTTTAATAAAGGTCCTTTAATCTTTATATTATAGGGCCCTATGGGAGTTATAAGGGGTAAAGGAGCCTTTATAATATTTTACTTGGTGGCATATAGTGGATGTTATGGATCGTATTTATGTAATTAAAATATATGCTACAAGAGAAATATAAGGGTTGAAAAGAGCATTTTTCTTTGATGTTAAAGGAAAATTATAGAAAATGACAAAACGATGTAATTTGTTTTATTGTTTTGTTATTATTTAGTTTAACATCACCAAGTAGGAGAAGTTGAAACGAATCATTGGAAGAAAATTTTAAAAGCCCAAAGAGGCCATTGTACGAAGGGGGGCTGGAAATTTGTGTAAACAAGAGAATTCTTTGAAATATAATGCTTTCATTTTGGCAAAAGAAATCTTTGTGAACAAAACTACAAGGAGAATACATCTAAGACTACTGCTTTCACTGTATATCTTTTCTGCAATTTTTTGACTTGTATTCTATTTGTTTATGCCATTAAATGGGTTACAATAGGTGAATGTCAAATATATTGCAAATACATTTTATCCTTTGAGTCTCGCACTTGGTCTAATATGATTGTGCTTGTTTTGCAGGTCTATTAGGTCAGGTTGTCTTATGATCTATCTCTTAACTTGGGGTTTTGCAGGGAGGGATTTGCTAACCAAAATTGGATGTCATTTTTATTTTTCCAGCTAACCTTGTAGATAACTTCTTTCTGTGTTTATTTTTAGCATTTTAGATTAATCTACTTTCCATTTCAAAGTATTATTTTCATTCTGGTCCTTCCAGAATTTTTGTTTGTCCCATTCTGGTCCTTCCAGAATTTCTGTTTGTCCCATTCTAGTCCTTCCAGAATTTCGCCTTTTGTTGGTTTTCTATTCTGGTTAGTTCCAGAATTTATGTCTAAGTTTTTCCATTCTGGTCCTTCCAAAATTTCTGTTTGTTTTAGTTTTAGTCTTCATTCTGGTCCATTTTCTAGAATTTCCTGTTTTATTTCTAGTTCATTTGCTTCTATTCTGGTCCTTATCCAGAATTTCTGCACCTCCAAATACATCCATTTAATTTTCAGATAAAACACTGGTTTAGGAGGGTTACTAATGCCAAATTCACACTAAGGTAGATAAAGCAAATGAACACTAACATGCTAACTTACTAACTTCTACTAACACCAAATTCTAACATAGGGATAGTGGAACATTTACAATGAAGATAAAATGAATCCACTAACTTTAAAATGAACCACACATTAAAGGCACGGATCTTAAAATGAAGTGGACTATTCCACGCAATTTTACATTTGGAATCTTTTTAATTTGAAGATAAAAGAGTCTACTAACTGGGATTTAGGGTAGACTATTTCACTATCAAGAGCGCTAAAGGAATCAATATTTTGCACTTTGGATGTTTTATTACTAAGCAATGTTTGAGAGGAACCATAAAGGCCCCTTGTTAACTATCACTTGCAAGTTTTGAGTTATTCTGGTATACATGTTTTATTTTATAATGAATATTTGCTTACCAGAACCTTGGAGAAATGAATGAGTCTCATTTAATTTCTTTGCAAGAGAGAGTTTTCAATTCAATACTCTATTTGTGGTGATCATTTTGCAATAGGGCAAAATATTCACTCAACACATACTTATTTCAAAAAGAGACTATGTATTAAATATCCATGCATCCATACATAAGTCATTATCATGAATAGGCCCTACCAAGGAAGGGTGTTACATACTTACCCCCTTAGACTAAACACAATCCTCTACTTACCAAGGAGGGGTGTTATAAGGTTTAAATTAATATCATTCAAATAAAAATGGAAATTGTTGTATCGTTTCTTCAGCATATTTCCAAGTTGCACAATTTTCAAAATATTGGTCCCATTGGACCTTTCATTTATCTAGGGTTCATTTCCTCAAATTCTTGGAACAAAACCATAGAGCCTTTACTGGTCTCACCTTAATGGCTAAGGGATATACCATATACAATTTAGAAACATTCCACATGTGAGTAGGATCAACAAAATATTTCCTAAGTGGAGCTATGTGGAAATTATCATGGATATTTGATAGGTTGGACGGTAGTGTAACAACCTAAAAACTACCAACCTATTTTTTTTAAATAGTACTTATGAAACAAAGGCTCTCAAGGTAGACACCCTTACTATATTTATCTCAACATATAAGGCTTCACCACATTTGAGTTACAAGTCATTGCATATGACACTTAGTGGAAAAGAGTGGCCAACTCCCATAGTATTTGGGGTTCACCTTACTAAACCTACATGTTTAGGACACTAAAAGTGGTCCCCCCACCTTTCCTATACCCTCCTCAACATAGGACCATGTGATCATGGTGTAGGTATTACCCTTTAACGCCCATAACACTTAAAATGGGATGCCTCTTCCCTAACCTAACTCTAAATCCATCTAGGCAAGTTAGTTGGTGTAGAGCCTTGGTGCTTAGTTACCACACCTCCACGATTGAGGGATCACACTTGTTGTCTTGTGATTAGTCTTCTCACACCCAATCCTACATGTTCAAGGTACAACGAATCACAAGTACCTGGCTATTTTATTCAAACTCCTTCCAAGTTCATGAATTCCTAGCTATTACATTCTTGCAAGTCCTTGTAGGCTCATGGGTCCCTAGCTATTACATTCTTGCAACTCCTTATAGGTTTATAAGTTACTAGCTATTACATTCTTGCAACTCCACCTAGGATTGGGCTTTACATCTTGCTAGGTAAATATTTCTATCCACCCCAAGGATAGAAAAATAATTGCATCATTTACTCTAAAAGATAAAAAATAACAATAAGCATGACATAATCCACCAAATATGAAATGCTATATAAAGATAACATAAACCAAGATCTCCTCTTAACCAAAAAGCTAGATTTTTTTAAATTAAAACTTGATGTTAGCTTCAAGCACTCATATAACATAAATGCTATAACATAATTAACCAAGCATTTCATAAAAATATGCATTCCTTTAAAAATAAATTCCATCACATGATACATTAACATAAAGACCATTCCTACAATTGATAGAATTCAAACTAAACTATACAATTGAAGGATTGCACAAAATACTATAATGTATTAAAGTAGCATAATATTACAATTTGAACAATAATCAAGTTCACAAAACTCATTGAACAAAAAATTTATTTTGCATTGATTTTCCACATTGACTACAAGTTCAAAGCCGTATGAAGCCAATCCACCAAAGATATTCAAGCCATATAAGTATCTGCAAGCTCCTCCATGATGGGAAAACCACCCACAACTTAAGAGGTATACTTAGGGATCATAACAACTCAACATGCAATGCATCCAATATGCCTATTCTATTATGCAATCCACATGCACAACAATAGTAGATCATTGAAGCCCACATTCAACAATATCATGATAAAATAAAAACATCATACTTTTCTTTTATAATGATCCCTTAATCCACAAGGATCTTAGGAACCAAAATAATAATATTTTTTCCAAAAATCAACATATCAATATCATGCAAGAGAATCCCATACTTCTATTTTATAATGAATCCTTAATCTACCCAAGATATTAGGACTTCATTATGATAGGTTTCTCTTTCAAAACCAAATAATCCTGTAGGCCCAAAAGGCCACATACTTAGAGAAATTTTTCCAAAATAATTCTAGGTCTAAAAGGGTGCTCCAAACCACAACAACGGCTCAACACAACATGCTCCAGGTCACGGTCAACTCAGTCAAACAAGCCCTTTGTGCATCTTAAATTGTGGCTTAGAGCATAAAAGGAGAAAGTGGTTTGCGACAAAGATTTTACACCATGTGGGCCACAACATGGTTCTATACCGCAGTTAGTGCAATCAAATATGACAAGGCATATACCGCAGTTAGTGCAATCAAATATGACAAGGCATCATTTCAAATCATGGCTCAGAACACGGTTCCATATCATGTGGATCAGTGCATGTATCTATACCATGTGCCTTATCATATGGTTCGATACTATGATCAACATGGTCAAACTATCGAGTTTAATAATTTGAATCACAATCTAGAACATGGTTCTCTATGACACGCTCTAGTACATGGTTCCACATCGCATGCTTCAACCTGTTGTTCTACGCTGTGGTTAGCAAGGTCAAATCTACTACTTAGAAGATCAAAAGAGTGGTTAAGAACATGGTTCCACACTGCATAGTCTAGAGTAAAGTTTCAAAAGCATATCTCTGAGGATAAAATCAACCTTATCCCAAGTCATGGTCAAAGTAGTCAAATAACTCAAATGAGAGTTTCAAGCATAAGATTAGAACACGGTTCTACGTTGCAAAGGATGAAGTTGAAAAATCAAGATAGGCTCTAGGCTATGATAGGCTCCAGGTCATGAGGTGTTTTAGACCATGAATCGTAAGAAGCGTGCCAAGCTTTCAAATGATCTAATCTTAGTTGTTCAACAGTAGATCAATGATCTACATCAAAAGTGGCTCAAATCATGTATAAATGCAAGATTTGACATGGCATAAGATAGATAGACCTTTGTTCAAGCTATTTCTAAGCTGAAGCAAAGAGCAAGAAGATGAAGCGATAGAGAATCAAGATCCATGAGCTGATTTAGTTGTAGATCTATGATAGGGCAGCCATGGCAAGAACAAGAGATGACCTTGATTTTAGATTAACCAGATCTATAGCTGGGAGCCATGAGAGTCGAATAACTTGTAGAAGCCAAGTTGTAGAAGATCGAAGGATCGCACAATTTCCTTCTTTCTTGAATCAAATAGAAGGCTACCACCTCAGCATCTTGCTGATCTGGCACTCCAACTTCTTTGTAATGTTCCTTATTCTTTCAAATCTTTCAAATTAATGCAAAACTATAAATAGAGGTCGAACCCTCACTTTCAAGGGTCGGCTCTAAAGTGTTTGCTTGTCCTACTATGTATACACTTTTTACAAATCAATAGAAGGAGCATTACTTGGATGTTTACCTCAGACTTGTGTCTTCTTTCTTTTGTGGATTATCAATATTTGAAGTCATTTCTACTACTGTTGCTATGGTTAGTCTATTCTACTGATATTGGATTGCTAGCTTAGAGCAAATTGAAATGCTTCATTTCTAAATGTATGCTTGGAAAGAATTCTATTTTTGTTAGTCAGAGTATCAATCTAATTCTGCTATTTGGATTATTGATGCCCTAGATGTTTGAAATAATTCTTGAAGTATGCATATGTGCTTTAATGTTGAAGATTACTGAGTTTTAAATGTTGTTAATCACAAGTGTTATTTGCTAGAAATTGAGTTGTCAGAAGTTCTCTGTAGATGCCTATGTTGTTAGCTTTATCCATCCACTATTGATTCATTACTTTCTAAACCCTTTCCCCTTTCTATCCCTATATTTATACATTTAATTAAGCTTAAATGAGTCAACATCCAATTAGTTGACAAGGTATACCAACCTACTCTAGAGGTTGGATTAAAAGTAATTTTGATCCATCCAATATTGGGGTCAGGGCTGTGATTAGTGGGTGTTCACCTTCCAAAAACCATTGCAGATGATAGTCATAACTCGAGTTCACATTGATGTCAATTCAGATCCCAATAATTTTTGGCATACCCGATGGGACCCTATTTACAGAATGTTCATTCACCCACTAGATATTATTTTTTATTTTCTTGGAGGAATCAAGATTTAGTGAGTTGTCTTGACCTCACCAAGTGGTGGAAGCAAATTCACTTGGTGACTCCCTGAAATCAAGAACCTAGAAAGCCCTTTTAGTAGCTCATTCTTTCATGTTTACCAGGTCATCTACTAGGAATAGTCAAGAACCTATTCCATTCTTTGAGCTACCATCAAGAAGATCTAGGTATACAAGAAGCTTATCCCTAGATTCACCCTTTGAAGAGATTCAAATACCATCAAGAAACTAGTTCTCCTCAAGTCAAACCCCATTAAAAACCCTAGTAAACATGGCTCAATAGCAGAATGTAAACCAGAATCAAGCTCCATAGAAATACCCTAATTGGGATACCATTGGTCCTTTAGGACTCACCCTTATGCATGATATCCCCCAAGCTATATCCAAAGCTATACCTACATATGATGGTATGGGTAAAACTACTTATGAGCATTGTTAAGATATACTAAACCTAGCAACTATCCATAATATTAGAAATGAAGATGTCATCATCAAGCTTCTAGCCCTATCCTTTAGAGGAAAAATTTTGCATTGGTTTAGAACCCTTGAAGACAATAACATCAATTCATGGGCTACATTAGCCGATCCTTTTGTGGAAGAATTTAATGAATCTGTTGATCCTTTCTCCCTCCTAAACCAATTCACAGCTATGCAAAAATATCAACAAGAGTTAGTCTCTGATTTTAATCTAAGGTTTAGTAGAACATGGAAAAGGATACCTCTAAAGCTAGACCAACTACTCCCCTTGCTTTCATGTATTACATCAGAGCCCTTGGGTCAAACCTGGGGCTACAAACTCAACAGTCAAGAGTAACTACCTTTCCTCAAGTATACAATGCAGTCATACAGGCAAAAAATATCCTAATTAATATAGGAAGGCTACCTCCAAAGATAGTCATGCCATATTGCTCTAAGATCCCTCAGTTTCAAGCTAAGGTATCTACATCTTCATATATGGATCCACCTTCCTTGTCATCACCACTTCCCCAAATAGCCCCAATTCCTTCTCCCAAAACAACATCTGCCTCAATTCCTTTTCCACCACTCCCATATCAAAATCCCCAAGAATCCACCCTATTGCTTGATATTCAGAATACCTTAAAGACAATCAATAACAAGGTGAATGCAATGGAAAAGAGAGATATGGAGAGGTCTCAATAAAGAAGATTCCCATACATTAATAGGGATCAGAAGCCTAGTACCAGTAATAATGTAGGGCCCAAGGTTAACACAAATCAAGAAGATCAAGAATTTACCCTTAAGACTAGTCTGGTAAATGTTTGGTGTCTTGTTTGTAATGATCCTCATGATTTAGATACCTATGTCATGTACCAACACCATGTGCAACAAGCCATGGAGAAAGCTGAGAGGAATCAAAAGGAAGAGTCAACATGATATGGCAGCCGGAACAAATTATGGTTGGACAAGATCTCTATGAAGAAGAAATAATTTCTATCATGACCAGATCTAGAAAGAAGATATTGTAGGTTGATCCACAAAATATGGGTCAATTTCAAGTCCCCTCTCAAAAGAAAAAGGAATCACCTCTGCAAAATAATGATAAGTTCCTAGTTCCACAAGCAACTGAAAAGAGGGATGCAGTTCCTAGAAGCCAAGAAAAGGGGATGAGTACTCCAAAGTAGTATGAGAAGGAAAATAATAAAGAACAAATAAGTTCTAAAGATGAAGCACAAGAAAAGCTGAGATTTCCTTCCATCACTAAGAGATAGAGGATTGAAGCTACACAACAATACAAGAGAAAGTATGGTGAACCAGAGAAGAAGTATGAGAAAGATCCCTTGGAAAAGTTAGAGTTTAACATTGTGGAAGAGATGAAGAGGACCCCCTCTAGAGCAAGTCTCTATGACACTCTCTTCATCCCTGGTCAGATTGATCTACTCAAGGCTTCCTTAAGCAAGAATTCTCAAGAAAAATAGACTACCACAATTTTTAGCATGCCTTCTGGCAAGGAAAAGATGACTCCTACAACCTTAAAAAACAAACCCCCTCCCTTTTATATTTCTTTGAGAATGGAAGGTTGGATAGTCCACAATTGTATGATAGATTCAAGGGCTTCAACCATAGTCATGCCCAAAGCAGTCTATGATGAAATGGGAATGGAATATACTCATTCCTATCCAGGAGTTTTGTAGTTGGATGGTACACTAGTTAAGACCATTGGAGTGGTAAAGGATGTGCTGATGAGATTACATAGAGCTCCAGAGGTTACTATTGTACAAGAAATTGTAGTGGTAGACCTAGAGCCTTACTTTGGTCTATGTCTTTCCAGAGAGTTCACTACTAAGCTAGGAGGTTACATGTATTTGGATTACTCTGGCATGATGATTCCATACAAAGGCAAGAGAATAAGGATAACCCCTAAAAATCCTATGTCCTATCACATTGAAAAAATAGAGGAAGACATGTGTAACCTCTCAGTTCTGGATGAACCTGAATTGGTAGAGAGCTTTGAAGAGTTAGAAGTGGAAGATGAGTTGCCATTCAGAGAAGATTACAACCTATTTGGGATAGGTATGGGCACTTATAACATCTCTTCTAAGGTAGAGAAAAATACCCCACCATATCCAATAAGTCACTGAGGGAGTCAAAAATTTGGACAATGCATTTTGATGGGGCAAGATGCAAAAATGGGGTTGGTGTTGGTGTAATTTTGAAATCCCCTTCAGAAGGTATAAAAAGTTTTGCTTATAGATTGACATGGTCTTGTACTAATAATGTTGCAGAATATGAGGCTCTATGTTTAGGATTAATGCAAGCAGAGAGTATGGGAATTAAAATGTTAGATATATATGGTGACTCAGAGCTAGTAGTTAATCAAGTCATAGAGAAATGCAACAACAAGCACCATTACTTGAAATCATATAGGAATAGAGTATGAGATTTGATGGAATATTTTGATGCTTTAAACATCCACTCTATTCCTAGAAAACATAATATGTTGGCTGATGCTTTAGCCATTAAGGGTTCTAATTTTAGCCCTTCTTCAGATCTTGGATCAACAAAAGATAAAAGAGTCAAATTAGTCTTCAAGCCTGTAGTACCAGATAGACAGATTTTTTGGTAGGTTTTTGAGAATGATGATCAGATCATTGACTTTCTAGTGAGAGAAGCTTGCTTATCTAATTTGCAGGAAGATCTCCCTCAAGAAATGGATCAGCAAGATATCATACAATTGAAGAATAATCATATCCCTAAGGGTTTGATCACACTAGAAAGCCTCTTTGATAATGAATATGGGAGGAAATCAAGAGCCATGAAAATTAATGATGAGATCTATAAAGAGATTGAAGTAGAAAAGGATAAAAAACTCAAGATTGGCATTCACTATTCTCCAAAATAAGTGGAGGAAATTAAGGCCATATGCCTCAAATACCGAGATATTATAGCCTGGTCATATGAAGATCTTAAGGTATATGATAAAAATATTATTCAACACACTATTGAGCTGGAAGATGATGCAAAGCCTTTCAGGCAGAAGCAGAGGCCTGTGAATCCCAAGATTGAATCCATAATGAGACAGGAATTGCTCAAACTACTAAAAGCAAATATTATCTACCCTATCAAACATTCTACATGGGTTGCTAACTTGGTACCTATCAGGAAGAAGAATGGAGATATCCACTTATGTGTTGATTTCAAGAACCTGAACAAAGCATCACTGAAAGATCACTATCCTCTTCCTCAGATTGACCAGATTTTGTAGATTATTGCAAGGGCTAAGAGGTTTTCTCTGTTAGATGGTTTCTCAGGATACAACCAAATTTGGGTGAAGGATGAAGATCAGTTCAAAATAGCCTTTACTACTAAGTGGGGTACCTTTGCTTATCAGAGAATGCCTTTTGGTTTATCTAATGCAAGGGCTACTTTTCAGAGAGCCATGGACTATGCTTTTGGGGAGTTGATCAATAAAGTCATTCTCATCTACCTTGATGATATGACTGTATTTTCCCATAAAAAATAAGCTCACTTGGAACACTTGGAGCAAGTTTTTCAAAAATACAGAGTTTGGCATCTCCCTAAATCCAAAGAAGTTATTTTTTGTAGTCCATGAGGGCAAATTATTAGGGCATGTTGTCTCTAAAGAGGGGATGTCAATTGATCTTGATAGAGTAAAATCAATATTGGCTCTTCCTCTCCCTATGAATAAGAAGGCCTTGCAATCCTTCTTTGGATAAATCAATTTTGTGAGGAAGTTCATTTCAGACTTTGCTCAAATTGTTAAACCTATTTTAGAATTGCTAAAAAAGAATATGGAGTTTAAATGGACTGAAGAAAGGAAGTAAGCTTTTGAGGTAATCAAGTAGGCCATTGCTACTGCCCCAGTATTGGTAAACCTTGATTTTAGCAAGGATTTCATCTTATATGCCTATGGAGTTGAGGAGAGTTATGCAACAATACTGACACAAAAGAATGATGTTGGAGAAGAACACCCTATATTTTTTGGAGTCAAACTCTTCATGAGTACCAAACTAAATATAATTTTATTGAGAGATAAGTATTTGCAGTCATGAAATCATTGAAGAAATTTAGACAATACTTGGCTCAAAGTAAAACTCTTATTATGTGGTACATCCAGATGTCAGGAGTTTCATCTTACAAGGAGAGTTGGGTGACAAAAGAGCTGGTTGGATTACCAAAATTCAGGAATATGATGTAGAAATCCATCCTACAAAGTTAGTCAGAGGTAGAGCATTATGTCAAGGAATGACAACAAAAGCAGTCTTAGATCAGATATCAACTTGTCAGCCATCAGGATCTGGATAGGGTGAGGATAGTTCTTTAGAAGGGTCAGATTGGGTTGATCAGTTAACAAGTTATTTCCAAACAAGAGTATGCCCTCAAGATCTTAATGCTTCACAAAGAAGGAGGTATAGACTTCAATCTTTGAAATATGTCCTTTTACCTGAGGGAATATATAGAAAGAACCTTGATGGAGTTCTTCTGAGATGTTTGAAAGATAATAAAAAATAGGTCATTGAAGAATTTCATGAAGGATTGTCAGGGGGACATTTTTTAGGAAGAGTTACTGCTATGAAAATAATAAGGGTAGGTTACTACTGGCCTACTATATTTTTTGACACTTTCAAAGTAACAAGAGCATGTGATAAGTGCCAGAGGTATGTAGGAAGGAATAGGAATGCTTCATTCCCCCTTAAGCCTATCCAAGTAGAAGAGCCTTTCTAGTAGTGGGGACTAGATTTCATTGGAGTCATAAATCCCAACTCTTCAGTAGGTCACAAATACATTCTGACTACTACATACTACTTTACCATATGGGTCGAGGCAATTCCAACCCAGAGATCAGATCAAGATGTAGTGATCAAATTTTTTGAAAGCCTGATCACAAGGTTTGGTCTCCCTGAAGCCCTGGTAAGTGATAATGGTCCATATTTCATAGGTGCAAGGTACATTGAGTTTGCAAGTCAATATGGCATATGCTTAAATAATTATTCTAACTATTACCCTCAAGGGAATGGATTAGCAGAATCCACTAACAAGAATCTACTCAGAATTCTAAAAAGAGCACTGAAAGATAACAAAATAAGCTGACATCTTCTCCTAGAACAAGCCTTGTGGGCAGATAGGATTACTATCAAGAAGTCAATAAAAACAACCCCTTATGCATTAGTGTATGGGAAAGAGGCTATTCTACCCACTCATATTGAGATACCAACTCTAATATTGGCTAGCCAAGATTATGAATCAGATCAGAATCCAGTAGAGGCCATATTGATGCATCTCCTATAGTTAGAGGAACAGAGAACCAAAGCATATGAAATTTTTTAGAAGCACTCCATAGACACTAAATAATGGTTTGATAAGAAGGCCAGATTCAAAAAATTTAAGGTTGGTGATTCAGTCCTAAGATGGAATGTAGAGAAATCCAAACCAGGCAACCACCAAAAATTTGATTCTTTCTAGGATGGTCCATTCAAGGTAGTTGAAGTCAAGAAGAACAATGCTTTCCAACTCCAAGATCAAGAGGGGAATTTACAACCAATCCCAGTTAATGGATATCATCTGAAGTTGTACTTTGAGTAAGGAATCCTTTTTCGTGTAATATATGTACATATTTGTATTATATTGTATTTCTTTTAGCTTTTCAGTATAGAGAAAAATTAAAAAATACGAGCATCGACTCATAACATATTCCCAATAAAAAGTCAAAAGGATCAAATCTAAGGTTGTGCACTATTCTTCTATGTGTTTTGTGCCACACCCAAAAGAATAAACAAAAGTTGGTTGTGAGCCACGATAGGTTCTAGGCCATGACCAATCAACAAATGAGGCATCACTTACAAGCTGCATCATTTTTTTCGCCAATTTGAATTTTAAAGCATGTGTCTAAGTGGTGGCTCATCTACCACATTAATGGTGGGGGGCATGCATGCAAGATATTTAAAGCTAGAATTCAATTGATTTTAATTTCATAAATAATGCTAAGTCCTCAAGAGTGGTAACAACAAGTTGAAACAAATTTGTAGAGCACCAAAAGAGCAATTTCAGAAGTTTTTTTAGAGATGGGACTGAAAGCTACAGAGAAAGCTACTCAACAGGAAGGTAGTGAAGTTTTGCGCTATGTTGATGAAGCAGAGGTAGTAGCTGATACCAAAATGACATGGAAAAGGAGGACTAAGCTCTTAAGGGAGATTGATTATAATTTCTTTGAAGGGCTACCAATTTCACTCCAAGGTACTTGTGTTGTCTACTCTCTTTTATCATTTTATATTTGTGATTCTATCCATCCCTATTTGGAGTTAATCTCTACCATTTTAAATGTTAGGATCTAAATTGATATCAAGGAAATATTAAAACTATGACTATTATCTTCAGTGTTCTAATTAGGCATGCACCCGCTAATCACAACCCAAACCCCAACATTACATGGATTAGAGATTGCTTTAACCCAAAATCCAGAGTAGGATGGTATACCTTATCAACCGACTTGGGTGTTGACTCATTTAAGCTTAGTTAAATGTTTAAATATAGGAATAGAAATGGGTTTAAGGTTAGAAAGGTAATTATTAAATAGTTGCTGGATAAAGCTAACAACATAGGAATCTACACAAAAATCCTCACCAGATAATTTCTAGTGTCCCACACTTGTGATTAACAACACTCAAAACAAGTAATCTTCATTAATTAAAGAAATAGACATACTTCAAGAAATCATTTCAAACATCTAAAATAATAATAATGTAAATAGCAGAATTAGATCAGTAGCTAGACTAACAAAAAATAATTCCTTCTGAGCATATATCCAACCATGAAATATTTCAAGGTGCTCTAAGTTAGCAATTCAATATTAGCAGAATAGACTAACCATAGCAATAGTAGCAGAAATGCATTCATATTTCTGTTAGTCTTACAATGGCACTGAGAGGGGGGGTGAATCAGTGTAGCTCTTTAATCATGAATTAACAGCTCTTAAAATAGCAATAGTTAAAACTTATAAACAGATACAGCAAGTACAACAAGAGAACATCACACAACACAAGATTTAACGAGGTTCACCAATGTGGCTACTCCTCAAAAATGACTGCTTGGACTACCATCCAAATCTAGCCTTTGCAAAGCAACAACTTTTACAAACAGTTTACCAGCACCCACTGGAAGGAGCACCAACCCCTGATTTATCTGTACCAACAGAAAGGAGCACCAACCCCTAATTTGCTAGCACCAACTGGAAGGAGCACCAACCCCTTATGCCAAGCACCAACTTGGACTTCAATTTTGAAACTAGAAGAATAATAGTAAGATACCTTTGCTTTTGCAAGACCCTGACTGGTCTGCTTCACTTTTGCGTCCTCTGTGCACTCTGCTCTCTCTGTGCTATCACTTCGCACAATCTATTGCTTCACTGTTAAGCGATCGTCTTCTCCCCTTTGTGCACTCTACTTCCTTTGCAATCTTCACACTTAGAATGATTCGATGACTTGCAACACACTACACCAACTCCCCACCAAACTTCGCACACTCTCTTCATCATCAAACTTCACGATCGTCTTCTCCCTTTCACTTCGCTTTTCTTTGAATTTCACACTTAGCACGATTCGACATGACTTGCTCTCTGTGCACTACGACCGAACTTCACTCACTTTGCGCACTTCGCCATCATCTCGCCGCTTCTATGCTTTCTACGCTCTTACGGCCGCATTTCACACTTCGACTCGCATTCGATGACTTATGCAACACTTCCTCAATTCTCCAAACAGCCCTGCTTTTATAACAACATTTTCATGATGAAAACCCTAATCTCAGTCGGTTGTAAACCCTAATCTTAGTCGACTGCAAGCCCTAATCTTCGTCGGTTGCAAACCCTAATCTTTGTCGGCTTACATCGGTCTTCGTCGGCTTCAACTGCCCCTATAACTCTTCTGTTGCTGTTGCCATGAAAACACATGTCGCGATATCGTGACACTTTTTCGTCCGTACGCTTTCTCTTAGCTTTGGCCCATGAGAATACAACATGTAGCGATATCGTGACACTTTTTCATTCGTATGCTTTCTCTTGGCTTTGGCCCACGAGAATACAACATGTAGCGATATCGTGACACTTTTTCATTCGTACGCTTTATCTTGCCTTTGGGTCGTGAAACCGTGACATGTCACGATATCGTGACACTTTTTCTCCTTAGCGCTTTCTCTTTGCTTTGGGTCATGAAAACGTGACATGTCGTGATATCATGACACTTTTTCTCCTTAGCGCTTTCTCTTTGCTTCGGCCCCCGAAAATACATGTCACGATATCATGACACTTTTTCTCCATGCTCTTTCTCTTAGCTTTGACCAACGAAAATACATGTCGCGATATCGCGACACTATTTTCTCTCTCCTCTTTCTCTTTGCTTTGGCCCGCGAAAATGCTACATGTCACGATATCATGACACTTTCACCTCCGTACACTTCGTCTCTACTTTTGTCACGAAAATGCGACATGTCGCGAAATCGTGACACTTTTCCTTCTCTGCCTTCCTGCTTTCTTCAAGTCGCAAAAATGTGACATGTCGCGAAATCGTGACACTTTTCCTTCTTTGCCTTCCTGCACTTTTCAAGTCGTGAAAATGCGACATGTCGCGAAATCGTGACACTTTTTCTTTCTCTTCCTTCCTGCGCTTTTCAAGTCGCGAAAATGCGACATGTCACGAAATCGTGACACTTTTTCTTTCTCTTCCTTCCTACACTTTTCAAGTCACGAAAATGTGACATGTCATGAAATCGTGACACTTTTTCTTTCTCTTCCTTCCTGCGCTTTCGAGTCACGAAAATGCGACATGTCACGAAATCGTGACACTTTTCCAACTCACTTTCTCTCTCCTATTTTAGTCACGAAACTACGACATGTCACGAAATCATGACACTTTTCAAACTTGTTCTCTTTCTTCGAACTTGTCACGAAATCGTGACACTTCTTCCTGCTTTCTCTTTTTCTTCCAACATGTCGTGAAATCGTGACAGTTTTTCCACTTGCCTTTTTCTCTGCCAACATGTCGCGAAATCGTGACAGTTTTTCCACTTGCTCTTTTTCTCTTCCAACATGTCGCGAAATCGTGACAATTTTTCTTTCTTCTTCTTTCTCTTCCAACATGTCGCGAAATCGTGATAGTTTTTCTTTCTTCTTCTCTCTCTTCCAACATGTCGCGAAATCGTGACAGTTTTTCTTTCTTCTTCTCTCTCTTCCAACATGTCATGAAATCGTGACAGTTTTTCTTTCTTCTTCTCTCTCTTCCAACATGTCGCGAAATCGTGACAATTTTTCTTTCTTCTTCTCTCTCTTCGACATGTCACGAAATCGTGACAGTTTTTCTTGCCTGCTGTATATGTCGCGATATCGCGACACTTTTCTTACTTGTCTTTTTCTTTGATCTTTTGCAAGTGGTCCACTTCGGTCTTCTTGGAAAATCACTGTACATACTCTGAGTAACCTTTGAACTCTTGTCTTCTGCATCTGACTAGCTTTTGAACTTCCTGTCCACTGCATCAACAAATCTGTCTGACTGTGTTGACAACAATGACAATATTGTTTGCTGCACCTTGCTCAACAATCTCCCCCTTTGGAATTGTTGGCAACACATGTGCAATTTTCCTGTAATTCTTCTCCCCCTTTGACAATAATACCAAAGGGCTGTTGCAGACTCCCCTGAGTCTATGCACAACATTCTCAGGCACAAATTATTACAGTTAGCAAAAATTACAAACATGAGCAAAAAGATAAACAAATACACAAATGCTCCCCCTGAGAATGTGATCCCGATAGCTAGTCAATTCTTGGGAAACGTGACCACTCCACAATCTATTGTTGGAATACAAATCCAACTTAACATCACTTTCTACAACTTTCTCCTACGTACAACATGTTGTCGCTGCAAAATATTCTGCCTCTGCTGTGGATAAGGAAACTGACTCTTGTTTCTTACTGTTCTACGTGACCAATCTGTCTCCAAGATAGAATGCACTTCCACTGGTACTCTTTCTGTCATCTACACATCCTGCCCAATTTGCATCTTTAGGATACCATAACCCATACTCCATAGTACCCTTGTGATATTATAGAAGACTCTGTCTCTCTATACTCTGTCACCTCCAAAGCTCAGTCAATAGGCTCACTAAGAACCTGCTCAATAGGCTCACACAGAACCTGCTTAACAAGCTCACATAGAACTTGTCCAATGCTGAATAATAAACTCATAAAAAAAACCTGTCCAAATCTGCTCCACCAAGCTCACTAAGAACTTGTCCGAATCTTCTCTAGCAGTCTCACCAAGAACTTGCCCAACTCTGCTCTAGAAATCTGTCCCAGCATTGTCCTCAAATATTTCCCAAGGGCCTTCTCAAAGGCTCAATCAATCATGCTCAAGTAGTACTCAAAATGAACTCAATAATGAATGGCGATCTCAAATCAAATCCACTTCATAGAACTTTAAAAATCACTTCACACATAACTTGACTAGGCTTAATCAAATCAACTCAACCAATCATCACAAGGGACAACTCTCTCCCATACAACCCTAGTCCAAGTATGTATCAACCAACTCAAATAATTCCAACAATGCTCAACCACAAATATCACATAACAATGATACTCATGTTCTTTTCTAACTCAAGTTCTTTCATAACCAATGGGCTTCAACCACTATGCTTATAACACAAGGTTTAAACACAACTCTCAATTCAGAAAACCTTGATGCATTCAACCAACCACTTTCAAAAAAGGAAACCACAAACAGTCATTTTCCCTTCAATGATGTTTCAGAAATCAACCACCATAATGTTGTCACATGAGTCTCCTTGGGATTAGCTTGAAATCGTGCTACCATGCATACTTCCTGCACAATATCTGGTCTGGTGGACTTGTACCAACTTTTGTCCAACATTGTACCGACACTGCAATTTTACTGCCAACTCTGTGCAAGCATCAAACACTGTATCACAACACCAACCAAATCCCTTTTTACATTTTCAACTTGGTCTATGTTTTCTACAGTCACCGCTGGTCACACCTTACTTTCAACTGTTCGAATCAGGAGACAATATTTTGTTAAACACTTCACAGCCAACTATGGTGCACCTTACTCAAACTCATACTTCTGGACCTCGGATAGGTAAGATTCACAAAGCAAAGTTGCTCATCTTGATGAGCTAAACATGAATCAATGATCAGACTTCAATATTTTTCATCGCAGCGTCATAATAGATCTAACAAACTTCACATCAATGTGTAGTTCAAATACATACTGCTTTTATCGAAACACATAGATGCGGCTAGAGCAACATTCTTTCACTAACCAAATTATCTGAACTGCTATAATCCTTAACTTTGGACAGTGGCAGTGAGAACCATCACCAGTACAACAATGACATATAGCAATACTACCAATAAAGACAACTCTCAATTTAATCACCACCCTTCACGGCACTTCCACAAACTATATGAACTGAAAACACACTTTGACAACTATACAACAACATCCCTGACTACTTGCCTTTCATCCTCGGGTAAACAAAAAAATACATAGGAGCATTAAAATGAAACTTCAAGATTGCTCCCCCTGAGAATGTGCTACCCGAAGTTGCTTAGTGCAATAGCGGAGTAGTCTCCTTCGGTCCAAGGAGACACGATTTCCTTTCTTCTATCTTTCTCCAAACTTTCTTGAACTCGGGCTTGGATTTTTCAACTACATCCCTGTTTTGCACCTTTTCATGAACTCGAACATTTCTCTTGTGTGGTAGTCTCTTGTGCATCCTTGATGAATGATTATTTTCCTTTTTATGTACCTGATTTATTCCCTGTCTGTGTTGCGTTCTTTGCGTCTGATGAAATCTACTATTTTGCCTTAGATTTGATACAAAACTGCTTGGACAAAACCTTGCTATGTGCCCATGACCATTACATTGAAAACATTGTACATTTTGTTCACTCAAAAACGTAGAAGTATTTCTACCAGCATAACTCTTTGATTTATTATTCAATCCACAATAAATTGCCTTGTGACCATACTGGTTGCATCTGAAACAATAGCCATTAAAAGTATTATTATGAAAAAAGTGAGAGTGATAGAACCTCTTTTGTTGTGGTTGCTTTGCTGTAGATCTCCTTTGATATTTTCTTCCTTTTGAAGATTCAGCTTCAAACTTTTCTTGCTTCGATCCTTCAACAATGAACTTCTTCTTCTCTGTAGAGATGGAAGATGAAGGTTGTTCAGCTTCATATCCAAGACCATGCTTATCCGTGGAGCTTCTTTGTTGGCTTATCATTTTATCTAGCAACTCTGTGCTCTTCTCGAATTTGAGATTTGTGTTGGCCTCTTCTAGTTGTTTCTTCAATAAAACAATCTCTTCCTCTTGTTTGCAAGCAACCAATCTCTTTCTCATTGATCTCGTGACCCGAGAGTTTCTTCAATTCTTTTGAATTCTTCTCGCCTGTACTTTCAAACTGGTTATTATTTCATTTGCATCCTCAAGATTTCTTGAGATTTCCTTATTCCTTTTTCTTTCTATCTTCAATTCATCCAGAGCTGCAATTAGTTCCTCTTTCAAATTTATTTCTGCATCAATTTCTTCTTTATCACATTCTTGTTCTTCTTCTGTTTCTTCTTCGAGTGTTATGAGAAGACCTCCACCTATTTCCTTTTTAGAATCATCCTCTATGTTCTCATCGTCATTTAAATTTAAAGCTTCGAACTGAGCTTGATGAGTTTGTAACTTGGCCTCCTTGATCTCATCGTCTCCTTCATGAATACTCCTCAGTTTGTCCCACATTTCTTTTGTCGTTTTACAACTCATGATCTTTACCAGTTCATTGTCTACTAATCCGCTCCTGATAGCTTTCTTTGCTTTTGAGTCATTCTCAAACAGATTCTTATTAGCAATATCGGTTGGAGGAGTGATGGGTATTGTGTATTCACTATTTACTGAATCCCAGATGTAGTATCCCAAAGCACAAAGATATACTTTCATCCTGATTCTCCAGATCGCGTAATTTGTTCCATCAAACAAAGGAGCTTGGTTTGATGAGAAGTCTTCAACCTTTTCTGGTTCAATTTTCTCTTCCACAGGAACTAAAACTGACTGAGATGCCCTTTTGGAGGAGGATCTATTCTTCTTACCCATTGCGTACTAATCCAAGATCAACCCTGACTGATTTAGCCTAAGAAGGGAACTTGGCTCTGATACCAATTGTTAGTCTTACAATGGCATTGAGAGGGGGAGTGAATCAGTGTAGCTCTTTAATCATGAATTAACAGCTCTTAAAACTAAAATAGCAGTTAAACCTTATAAATAGATACAGCAAGTACAACAAGAGAACATCACACAACACAAGATTTAACGAGGTTCACCAATGTGGCTACTCCTCAAAAATGACTGCTTGGACTACCATCCAAATCCAGCATTTGCAAAGCAACAACTTTTACAAACAATTTACCAACACCCACTGGAAGGAGCACCAACCCCTGATTTATCTGTACCAACAGAAAGGAGCACCAACCCCTGATTTGCCAACACCAACTAGAAGGAGCACCAACCCCTTATGCCAAGCACCAACTTGGACTTCAATTTTAAAACTAGAAGAATGATAGTAAGATACCTTTGCTTTTACAAGACCCTGACTGGTCTGCTTCACTTTTGCATCCTCTGTGCACTCTGCTCTCTTTGTGCTATCACTTCGCACAATCTTCCTTCACTATCAAGCGATCATCTTCTCCCCTTTCGCACTCTGCTTCCTTTGTGATCTTCACACTTAGAATGATTCGAAAACTTGCACACTGCACACTACAACCAAAATTTGCACTCTATGCACTATCTTCAAACTTTGCACATCTCTACTTCGTCATAGTCAAACTTCATGATTGTTTTCTCCCTCTCTGCGAACTATGATCAAACTTCGTACTCTCTGCTTCCTTTGCAAATTTCACACTTAGCACGATTCGACTCGACTTGCTCTCTGTGCACTATGACCGAACTTCACTCACTTTGCGCACTTCACCATCATCTCGTCGCTTCTACGCTTTCTACGCTCTTACGACCGCATTTCACACTTTGACTCGCATTCGATGACATATGCAACACTTACTCAATTCTCCAAACAACCCTACTTTTATAACAACATTTTCATGATGAAAACCCTAATCTCAGTCGATTGTAAACCCTAATATTAGTCAATTGCAAGCCCTAATATTCATCGACTACAAACCCTAATCTTCATCGGCTTACATCGGTCTTCGTCGACTTCAACTGCCCCTATAACTCTTCCGTTGTTGTTGTCACAAAAACACATGTCATGATATCGTGACACTTTTTCATCCGTACGCTTTCTCTTAGCTTTGGCCCACGAGAATACATGTAGCGATATCGTGACACTTTTTCATTCGTATGCTTTCTCTTGGCTTTGGCCCATGAGAATACAACATGTAGCGATATCGCGACACTTTTTCGTCCGTACGCTTTATCTTGCCTTTGGGTCGCGAAACCGCGACATGTCGCGATATCGCGACACTTTTTCTCCTTAGCGCTTTCTCTTTGCTTCGGGTCATGAAAACGCGACATGTCGCGATATCGCGACACTTTTTCTCCTTAGCGCTTTCTCTTTGCTTTGGCCCCAAAAAATACATGTCGCGATATCACGACACTTTTTCTCCATGCTCTTTCTCTTAGCTTTGACCAATGAAAATACAACATGTCGCGATATCGCGACACTATTTTCTCTCTCCTCTTTCTCTTTGCTTTGGCCCGCAAAAATGCTACATGTCGCGATATCGTGACACTTTCACCTCCGTACACTTCGTCTCTACTTTTGTCGCGAAAATGCGACATGTCGCGAAATCGTGACACTTTTCCTTCTCTGCCTTCCTGCTTTCTTCAAGTCGCGAAAATGCGACATGTCACGAAATCGTGACACTTTTCCTTCTTTGCCTTCCTGCACTTTTCAAGTCGCGATAATGCGACATGTCGTGAAATCATGACACTTTTTCTTTCTCTTCCTTCCTTTCACATGTAATCGCGACACTTTTTCTTTCTCTTCCTTCCTACGCTTTTCGAGTCGCGAAAATGCGACATGTCGCGAAATCGTGACACTTTTTCTTTCTCTTCCTTCCTACCCTTTCGAGTCATGAAAATGCGACATGTCACGAAATCGTGACACTTTTCCAACTCACTTTCTCTCTCCTATTTTAGTCGCGAAACTGTGACATGTCACGAAATCGTGACACTTTTCAAACTTGTTCTCTTTCTTCGAACTTGTCGCGAAATCGTGACACTTCTTCCTGCTTTCTCTTTTTCTTCCAACATGTCATGAAATCGCGATAGTTTTTCCACTTGCCTTTTTCTCTGCCAACATGTCGCGAAATCGCGACAGTTTTTCCACTTGCCTTTTTCTCTTCCAACATGTCGCGAAATCGTGACAGTTTTTCTTTCTTCTTCTTTCTCTTCCAACATGTCGCGAAATCGTGACAGTTTTTCTTTCTTCTTCTCTCTCTTCCAACATGTCGCGAAATCGTGATAGTTTTTCTTTCTTCTTCTCTCTCTTCCAACATGTCACGAAATCGTGATAGTTTTTCTTTCTTCTTCTCTCTCTTCCAACATGTCACGAAATCGTGACAATTTTTCTTTCTTCTTCTCTCTCTTTCGACATGTCGCGAAATCGTGACAGTTTTTCTTGCCTGTTGTATATGTCGCGATATCGCGACACTTTTCTTACTTGTCTTTTTCTTTGATCTTTTGCAAGTGGTCCACTTCGGTCTTCTTGGAAAATCACTGTACATACTCTGAGTAACCTTTGAACTCTTGTCTTCTGCATCTGACTAGCTTTTGAACTTCCTATCCACTGCATCAACAGATCTGTCTGATTGTGTTGACAACAATGACAATACTGTTTGCTGCACCTTGCTCAACAATTTCAAATCTCCAAAAAGTATAGAAGACACCAGCCCGAGGCAAACATCCAAGTAATGTTCCTTCTATTGATTTATAGAAAGTATTTACATAGTAGGGCAAGCAAACACTCTAGAGCCGATCCTAAAAAACAAGGGTTCGACCTCTATTTATAGGTTTACATGTTTGAAAGATTAAATAAAAATGGAACATTACAAAGAATTGAATCTCTAGATCAACCAGGTGCTGAGGTTGTAGCCTCTTATTTATTTTCAAAGGAAGAAGGAATCGCATGATCTTGTGCTCCTCTGCAACTCAACCTCTACAAGTTACTTGATTTCCATGATGTTCGACTCTAGACTGTTCCAAACTATTATCTAGACTATTTGTTGTTCTTGTCAATAATATCTCACCATAGATATGCAATTGTCTTCTTTTTTGGTTCTTGATCCATTCACTACTTCATATTACAGTTCACCATTGGCCTTCGATCAACCAGATCGTGTTAACTAGACTTATTGCTTTTGTATGTTTTGAAAGCATAAAAAATAAATGGACCATTAATATCCTGATGAATGGTTGAGATTAGTCCATGCTTGATATGTTCACTTTACTAACACCCTATGGCGTAGAACCATATTGTAGCCCACACTTCTTAGCTTCCTCAATGGTGCCATATCGTAGCCTGCTATTCAAAAATGCTATTTGAACAAGTTGACCTTTTTGACCATGGGCTGGAGCAAAAGATTCTTCATTGTAAAATGTGGAAATGTTTTAAGCTGCACGAGGTAGAACCATATGCTGGCCTAATCCTCTTAGTCTTTAGATCAACTTCTTATTTTGAGCCATAATATAGAACCACATCCTAGCCATGTCGTAGATCATGACTTGAAATTTTTATGTGCAAGTTTGACTGATGCTGACCATGGGGTAGAGCACTACGCTGAGCAACGTAGTTGTATCGCTCCAAATTTTTCGCATCCCTACCTTCAGGCTATTGGATCCGTGCCCGGAAGGAGGATGGGAAAATGATGATGCGGTACCTTGGACGAGAGGACTTTACGAAGGTCCCGCCTCTCAAGGGAGGTGTATTTTGGTGATTTTTTGACGGATGGTGGGTTCACCAGGAAACATTTAGCGACAGTTTCCACACCTAGGTTTTGGAATGTGTTTGATGAGTTCATTTTGATCTTAAACATTCATCCTAGGTTTGGCCGAATGAATCTAAATTAAACTACATGAAAATGTAATTTTCATGAATACAGCAAACAAATTTGAAAGCAGAAAACAAAGAATTTATAGGAGGAAAATGGGGAATACCTGATCCGGATGTCTGAAGAAGATTCTGACGTTTGAGGCAGTCTGGATTGTCTGGAATTCTACAGAATCGCCTGCAATCTGACAGAATCGTTCGAAAACTGATCAATTCGTCTGGAATCTAACAGAATCGTCTGAGACTGACAGAATCGTCCGAGATCTGACGAATTTGTCATACGAATTCGTCAGAAACCTGCAAAACAGAAAATAGATGCAAAATACAAGAAATCCTACTGTGCAAACAGAGGCAAATTACACCAAATAGCAATATGAATACTGAACAATATTTAAGAACATAAATTAAAGCAAATTACTGTACTTAAATGACAAAACATGATCTTAATATGCAATCTAGGCTAAATGGGTGAACTCCAGATGCAAAATAATGTAAAAACTGAATAAATTGTCTAATTTGCAGCATAAGATGATAGAGAAAAAGGTGAGAAAAACAAACTCCAGGCACTGATTGCCTCGATGTGGATTGCAGTCGAGATCGTCTCGCATCAGTATGAAATCGTCTCGTATTTGACAGGATCGCCTCCGATCTAGACAGGTTCGTTGGCGACGATGGGTGCTGGCTTCGATTGAAAAATAATGCTGTACCTACAACAAAATAATATGAAACTAATGCAAATGCAAAGTAGGGATGTTTCAACATAGGGGGAATCAATTTACCAAGAATTTCAGCCAGGGGTTGGGGAGGGAAAATCCTAGAGGTTAAATAGGCTTAGAGGGAGTTGGTAGGAGGTTGGAGATCATCCCAATTTGGGAGATCTCCAACGGGGGAGGGTCCCAACGGCGCAGACACGCTTCTGCCTAGATTGGAGACCCGTTGGAACAGATTCCAACTATGCAAATTCAGTTTTATGACAAGATCGTCTGGACGTCCTAGTCTAGACGAAATCGTCAAATCTGGGGCGATATCGTCTGATCGGCGATGATATCATCAAACGATCAAAAAAACCTCTAAAATTGGCGCGAAAAAGGGGGAAATGAAATACCCGGTGGTTAACGGGCGGTTTGGGAGGTTAAATTTGATTTTAAAATTATTTACTAAGGTGAATGTAAATTTTATAATTTTACTATGCCAATTTTAGGGTGCTACAAGTAGTGTAAAACCTTATGGTAGTCCATGTGATGTAGAACCTTACAATGGCCCATGCCTTGGAATGACCACATGCAAGTTTTGACCAAAATTGATCACATGGTGTAAAACCTTGTGATAGCCTACGCGGGGTAGAACCTTGCACTGGCTCATGCTTTGGAATGCTCACATGCAAGTTTTGACCAATACTGACTATGGGCAAGAGCATTGCACTAATCTGTGTAGTATAGGATGTGTCGCAACTCATGCGAGGCAGAGTAGTGTTGTGAACTACAAGTCGAATAGTGGATCCCTTAAGTTTGACTGTGTTGACAATAGGTTGGAACATTATTCTATGCCACATGGGGTAGAAACTGATGTGAACCACTGCATCTTGATTGTGTCCTGGCCCGTAATTTTTAAAAATGCTAAGTATAAAGTTGACTGCTTTGACCTTGGGGTAGAGCATTGTGCGTTGCACCATTATCATAGGGTGGAACAACCTTCTTCATGACATCAAAAAATTTGCAAAAATTTTCTACGTATGTGGCCATTTTGGGCCTACATTTTGGTGCCTCTTGGGGGATTTTGCTCATAAAGCTTAAGAACTCAAAATCTTATCCATTGGGTATCATGAATAAAAAATAAATAAATAGAAATAACAACAGAGTAAGATAGATGAATGGAGGGAAATTCTTAAATGAAGATATGTATAAAGTGAGAAAAAGAGTATATGCGGTGGGAGGTGAGAAGAGATGAGAGAAAAGGGATAGACTCCACTCTTTGGCAATCCATGTTCCATAGAATGACTTCAATATGGCCATCACTCTCTAAGACGTTTATGAAGATAATCAGAGAGTAATGGTTCATTTGGAAATTATGCAGGAAGCAATAAAACTCTACAACTCCTTTCATGATCCCAATATTTCTCTTGTTATAGAACACTATGTTACTTTTATAACCTTAACTCAATCAAAATTTTCTTTGCAAAATATCTTCATAGCTTTTGTTGGATATTTTGAGTCCTCAAGTCAAAGTTGTCATTGATGTCAAGAAATGAAGTCAAGAGATGTGTCAAGAAATAAGTTATCAAAGTTGTCATTGATATTCAGGAAGAAGCTTCTAATAAAGTCAAAGGTCAAGAGGAACAATGCAAAGGTTAAAAGCAAGGGCTCCATAATATTTTTAAATATTATGTGGAAGCATAAGTAAAGGTTCAAAAAACAAGAAAGTTTATTGCAAAGCTAAAGGAAGGTTTAATATTTATTTGATAAATTATTTAAATTCAAAATGAATTTAAATTTTATAAATAAATATTATTTATACCAAGGTGCAAAGTGAAATATGGTTTAAATAAACCAAAGGGTTTTAAAAAGAATTAATTTATAAAATTTAAATTCAAAGGAATTTAAATATTTTATAAATTAATAAAGCTCCAAAGGAAATTCGAGCGCCGACGTCCAAAGATCATTGAAGGTAATTCGAGCACCGACGTCATGCATGGAGGAAGGAAATTTGGTATATAAGCTAATGCCTTAGAGGTATTTTAATTCATCCTTTTGCTCGATGATCGAAAGCGTGCAATCATGTTTGAATTCGTGAGGAAGAAAGTGCAGTGACCAATCTGTTTAAGCACCAACGAATAACGTCAAGGGGATTTGCACCAAAAGTCTAAGCGCCAACGAGGCAAGTGGCCTAGTGGCAAAGAGGACAGTGTTGGGGTGTTGAGCGCAAGGAGGTCTGTGTTCAAAACATAGTGGCAATGTTTTTGTGGCAGTTGCATTGGTGTTGGAGAGCGCCAAGGTAAGGCGCACGTTTTGTGCAAGGCGAGCGGGGAAGCTTTTTGGAGCACGTGGTGCTCATTAGTCCCCAAGCAAGCACCTAGCTTGCACGGCATTGGGAGCCATGGCTAGGGCATCGGTTGAGGTTGCGTTGTGTGTTCGAATCCCCTCCAAGGCAAGGTAATTAATTTTGAGTTTGATTTTTGTGTGTTGCCTAAAGTTTGGAGTTAAAAGGGTGCATGAAAGGTTTATTAGTTGGAAATGATTTTTGATAAGTTGGAGGAATAAGGTGTTAAGTTTTTATTTTAATAAAGTGTTTTGGCATATTGATTTATTGAAATATTAAAAGGATAGAGGGAGCTTCTTGTCTTAGGTAATTTTGAAAAGAAGAGTGCATTGAATATTATTGGGAGATTATAAGGTGTAAGTGGTAATTTACTTTTTGTAAATGTTGATGAATGTTTTCTTAAATATGGAGTGATAAGGTGTATGTGTGTTTTGATGTTTACATTGTATTTTGAGGAAGTTAATCACCTTATAATTTCTTTGAGCTTGGCAAGAAGTGTTTGAGATTTTTGGCAGATTTAGAAGATTCCTTCATCATCAAGAAAAAGGTATGAGCACATTTTCCAAAGTTTAATTTGATTGGTTGGTTTTCTGGAAAATAAGTTTGGAGTGAAAAGGACTTGATTAGGGTTTCCTTTTGAGAGTGTTTGAGTTAATGCATCAAGGTTTTCTGGAATAAAGAGTTGTGATTAAAACCTTGTTTAATAAGCATTGTTGTTGAAGCCATTGGTTGTGTGAAGAACTTGAGTTAGGATTTGAAAAGAACATGAGTATCATTGTTATGTGAGAGTTGTTTTATAAGCATTGTTGTTGAAGTGGGTTGTTATGCAAAGAACTTGAACTAGGGTTTGAAAAGAACATGAGTATCATTGTTATGTGAGATTTGTTGTTGAGCATTGTTGGAAATATTTTGAGTTGATGTTTACATGCTTGGACTAGGGTTTGTGAGAAAGGGGTGTTTCATTGAGTGATTGGTTGAGTAGAGTTGGTTGAGCCTAGTCAAGTGGATATGTGAAGTGATTGTTCAAGTTCCATAAAATAAACTATTCTATATTCTGATTTGAGTTGAGAAAGTGATTGAGCATTGAGTGTAGAACATATTGAGTCTCTAACAATTCTCTTTATGTTTCTATGAGATTGGACAAGTTCTGAGTGGACTTGTTGAGCATATTTGAGCAAGTTCTGAGTGGACTTGTTGAGCAGATTTGAGCAAGTTCTGAGTGGACTTGTTGAGCAGATTTGAGCAAGTTCTGAGTGGACTTTGAGAAGATTTGTGCAAGTTCTGAGTGGACTTGTTGAGCATATTTGAGCAAGTTCTGAGTGGACTTGTTGAGCAGATTTGAGCAAGTTCTGTGTGGACTTGTTGAGCAGATTTGAGCAAGTTCTGAGTGGACTTGTTGAGCAGATTTGAGCAAGTTTTGTGTGGACTTGTTGAGAAGATTTGAGCAAGTTCTGAGTGGACTTGTTGAGCATATTTGAGCAAGTTCTGTGTGAACTTGTGGAGCAAATTTTGGTGTAGATTTGAGGATAAGTTTATGCCAGACTAGAGATAGAGATTGAGAAGATTTATGCTAGACCGAAGGACTAAGTTTAGTGTAGATTTGAGATAGATCTTTGGAGGTGACAGAGAAGAGAGGACAATAGTCTCCAATGGATAGAGATCCATCAGCCAGGGTAGTGAGGATAGGTCTTCTGAGTGGGGATAAGAGTCTTCAGTGGAGAGAGATCCACAAGCCAGTGTAGTGGAGGTAGTAGTCTTCTAGAGGATCACCAACTAGAGTAGAGGAGAAGGAGTTCTCCTATGGATAGAGATCCATGAACTTGATTTAGGAGATTAGTATCTCCATTGGACAGAGGTCCATAAACATTGTAATAGGGAAAGGATTCCCAAGATATTGATTGAGAAAATTTTAGTGAAATATTTTCTCCGTGGAGTAGCCCACATTGGGTGAACCATGTAAATTGTGGTGTCTCTATTGTGTGTGGTGATTTGTGCATTTATTTGATTACTATTGTTGATATTGCTATCTATACATTGCATAATATTGATTTGAAAGAAAAGTAAAAAGTGGTCTTATACTATTCACCCCCCTCTTAGTATAAGCTTGTGTTCTTCAATTGGTATCAGAGCGGGTTCCTTCATAAGAGTTTAAAAACTTGAAGGAAAATCTAACAAGAACACAATGGATCCTAAGGAGGTGTCCTCAAATAATTCAGCACCAGTATTTTATGGAGGGGGCTATATTTTGTGGGGGGGGGGGGGGAAAAAGAGGGCGCTGGGGGGGGGGGGGGGGGGGGGGGGGGGTTGGGGGGAGACCCCCCAGATATACCCCCACATAAGGGGGGGGGGGGGAAATAAAAACAAAAAATAAAAAAAAAGAGAGGGGGGGGGGGGGGGGGGGGGGGGGAGAGGATATGTGAGTAGTATAGTGTTATAAAAAAAAAAAAAAAGGGGAGGAGGGAAAAAAAAAAAAAAGAGGGGGGGGGGGGGGGAGAGAAAAAAAAAAAAAAAAAAAAAAAAAAGAAAAAAGAGGAGGAGAAAGAAGGGGGGGGGGGGAGGGGGAGAGTTTTATTCTATTTTGTGGGGAGGGGGGGGGGGGGGGGGGGGGGGGGGGGGGGGGGGGGAGGGGTGTTTGTGTTGGTGGAGTAGAAAAAAAAAAAAAAAAAAAAATAAAGAAGGGGGATGGGGATTTGAAAGATATGGTGGATGGGTGATGACAAGAGATATTTTTTATTCAATATTTGAGATAAGAACAAAATATCCTATTCCTCAGAAGGAAGCAACATTCAAAGCAATCAAGAAGACAAAGGGTAAGAAGTCAGAATCAAGCAATGAGTCATCCAGTGATGAAGAAGCTAATTATGGTAGAAGAGATAAAGACTATAGAAGATCCAGAGATCTAAGATCTATTAAGTGTTTCAATTGTGGAAAGTTTGGACATTTTGCAATAGATTGTCAAGAACCAAAGAACAACAATGGTGAAGAAAAATAGGATCACAGGAATAGGGAATCGTAAAGATATAGGCACCAGAAGAAAAGCAAGGATGGACAAAGCAGACAAGGAAAGAAGTTCTTTCAAAGACAAAAGAGGAGCTACTATGTGGATAAGGCAAGTAAGTACTCAAGTGATAGTGATGCTAGATTTTCAGACAATGATAGAGATGAAGTCCTATTTATGATTGAAGAAAAAGAGCAAGTTAAGAAAAAGACTCCAATAATTCTCAAGTGTTTTAGATGTGGTAACTTTGGACATCTTGAAGATAATTGTACAAGGGATGGTTATAGTTTCAGTGATGATGAATATGAGAATGCACTTGAAGGACCAGATGAAAATCTTCTAATGGCATTAGAAGAAGAAGTAAGTGATCCTATAGAAGACAAGCCCATAGAAAATAAATATGTGGACAAAGGTAAACAAATAGAGGAATATTCAGAAAAGGATGGTTATGATCTCAAGGGAGAACTTATTTATGCCCTTGAAATGGTAAAGAAGGTAAGAAAGCAACACTCTAAACTTGAAATTCAGTTTCAAGAATGTGATGAAGAGAGAAGATTGCTTATAGAGGATTTAGAAAAATCAAAGGCTAAGGCAAAAAGGTTCAAGGATAAGTTAGAAGCAAAGATCTTAGAATGTGAGAAGTTAGCACAAGAAGTGGCACTACTAAGAGAATATTTAGAAGACTCCAAGATCAAGATGAAAGGGTTTAAAAATAGCTCAAAGAACTTGGATAAGTTCATCAAGACACAAAAGACTACATCAAGCAAGACAGGTCTTGGATTTGAACATAATCAAAAGAAATGGGAAGGAGAGTCAACCTCAAGTTTTGGAGATGAAGAAACTTTAGATGAAGATACTTCAGAAGAAGATAGTGTAAAAGAAAGTGAGACATCTGAGGATGAGTTGGACAATAGAGAGTTCAAAAAATATAGGAACAATGCACAAAGAAGATACATATGGAACAACAATCAGAATAGGTCAAGAGAGACTAAGAGACCAATGAGGTCAAGACAAGGAAACTTCAATGGAAGATGTTTTTCATGTCACAAGTTTGGGCACATGGCTTCACAATGCAGGACATAGGAAAGATAAGAATATGGGAACAAATAACTTTTCCATGGGTATTGCTACTCATGTAATCAGTTTGGTCACAAGGCAATGAATTGCAGGGTTCATGATAGAAGAGGATATGGCTTCACTAGGAGAAATCCTATGGCATTTGCACCTCCAAGGAATAATAACATTAAGTGTTATAAGTGCAACAATGATGGTCACACAACAAAGTGGTGTAGAGCAGACATTCCAAAAATAAGTATGAACAAGAATAAGAACAAGAATATGAATATGAATAGGAACAAGAATATGGATATGAATAGGAACAAGAATAGGAACAAGAACATGAACATGGATATGAATAGGAATAGGAATAGGAACAAGGATGTGAACAGGAACATGGACAAGAACATGGACATGGAAAGAAATAGTCAAAGGAATCAGAAGGATCAGATAAGAAGGAAAGAGGATAAAGGTAAAGAACAATGCTTTCTGGGAGTAGAAATACTCCCACCCCAGAATTAACCACCTCAAGAGGAGGTGGGGGAGGGGCTAAGCTAAGAGGCTCATTCTTAGCCCCGAGCCCCAAAGGTGACCCTTTGCCATTGATGTCAAAGGGGAGAGATTTAAGTAAGGGGGAGAGATTTGGTATTTGAAGAGAGCATTGAGCCAGGGGGAGCAATGTCCCAGGGGGAGCAGAACAGAAGAAAAAGTCAAGTTTTTGGTAAAAATAATTTGGGTTACCATCAATGACAAAGGGGGAGATTGTTGGACATTTTGAGTCCTCAAGTCAAAGTTGTCATTGATGTCAAGAAATGAAGTCAAGATATTTGTCAAGAAACAAGTTATCAAAGTTGTCATTGATATTCAGGAAGAAGCTTCTAATAAAGTCAAAGGTCAAGAGGAACAATGCAAAGGTTAAAAGCAAGGGCTCCATAATATTTTTAAATATTATGTGGAAGCATAAGATAATTTATTGCAAAGCTAAAGGAAGGTTTAATATTTATTTGATAAATTATTTAAATTCAAAATGAATTTAAATTTTATAAATAAATATTATTTATACCAAGGTGCAAAGTGAAAGATGGTTTAAATAAACCAAAGGGTTTTAAAAAGAATTAATTTATAAAATTTAAATTCAAAAGAATTTAAATATTTTATAAATTAATAAAGCTCCAAAGGAAATTCGAGCATCGACATCCAAATATCGTTGAAGGCAATTCGAGCATCGACGTCATGCATGGAGGAAGGAAATTTGGTATATAAGCTAATGCCTTAGAGGTATTTTAATTCATCCTTTTGCTCGATGATCGAAAGTGTGCAATCGTGTTTGAATTCATGAGGAAGAAAGTGCAGCGACCAATCTGTTTAAGCACCAACGAATAATGTCAAGGGGATTTGTGTCGAAAGTCTAAGCGCCAATGAGGCAAGTGGCCTAGTGGCAAAGAGGACAGCGTTGGGGTGTTGAGCGCAAGGAGGTCTATGTTCGAAACATAGTGGCAACATTTTTTTGGTAGTTGCATTGGTGTTGGAGAGTGCCAAGGTAAGGCGCACATTTTGTGCAAGGTGAGTGGGGAAGCTTTTTGGAGCACGTGGTGCTCGTTAGTCCCCAAGCAAGCACCTAGCTTGCATGGCATTGGGAGCCATGGCTAGGGCATCGGTTGAGGCTGCGTGGTGTGTTCGAATCCCCTCCAAGGCAAGGTAATTAATTTTGAGTTTGATTTTTGTGTGTTGCCTAAATTTTGGAGTTAAAAGGGTGCATGAAAGGTTTATTAGTTGGAAATGATTTTTGATAAGTTGGAGGAATAAGGTGTTAAGTTTTATTTTAATAAAGTGTTTTGGCATATTGATTTATTGAAATATTAAAAGGATAGAGGGAGCTTCTTGTCTTAGGTAATTTTGAAAAGAAGAGTGCATTGAATATTATTGGGAGATTATAAGGTGTAAGTGGTAATTTACTTTTTGTAAATGTTGATGAATGTTTTCTTAAATATGGAGTGATAAGGTGTATGTGTGTTTTGATGTTTACATTGTATTTTGAGGAAGTTAATCACCTTATAATTTCTTTGAGCTTGGCAAGAAGTGTTTGAGATTTTTGGCAGATTTAGAAGATTCCTTCATCATCAAGAAAAAGGTATGAGCACATTTTCCAAAGTTTAATTTGATTGGTTGGTTTTCTGGAAAATAAGTTTGGAGTGAAAAGGACTTGATTAGGGTTTCCTTTTGAGAGTGTTTGAGTTAATGCATCAAGGTTTTCTGGAATAAAGAGTTGTGATTAAAACCTTGTTTAATAAGCATTGTTGTTGAAGCCATTGGTTGTGTGAAGAACTTGAGTTAGGGTTTTGAAAAGAACATGAGTATCATTGTTATGTGAGAGATTGTTTTATAAGCATTGTTGTTGAAGTGGGTTGTTATGCAAAGAACTTGAACTAGGGTTTGAAAAGAACATGAGTATCATTGTTATGTGAGATTTGTTGTTGAGCATTGTTGGAAATATTTTGAGTTGATGTTTACATGCTTGGACTAGGGTTTGTGAGAAAGGGGTGTTTCATTGAGTGATTGGTTGAGTAGAGTTGGTTGAGCCTAGTCAAGTGGATATGTGAAGTGATTGTTCAAGTTCCATAAAATAAACTATTCTATATTCTGATTTGAGTTGAGAAAGTGATTGAGCATTGAGTGTAGAACATATTGAGTCTCTAACAATTCTCTTTATGTTTCTATGAGATTGGACAAGTTATGAGTGGACTTGTTGAGCAGATTTGAGCAAGTTTTGAGTGGACTTGTTGAGCAGATTTGAGCAAGTTCTAAGTGGACTTGTTGAGCATATTTGAGCAAGTTCTGAGTGGACTTGTTGAGCAGATTTGAGCAAGTTCTAGTGGACTTGTTGAGAATATTTGAGCAAGTTTTGAGTGGACTTGTTGAGCATATTTGAGC
Source organism: Wollemia nobilis (assembly GCA_028583015.1). Taxonomy (NCBI): domain Eukaryota; kingdom Viridiplantae; phylum Streptophyta; class Pinopsida; order Araucariales; family Araucariaceae; genus Wollemia; species Wollemia nobilis. Next base: position 4,036,594 of record JAQPPZ010017058.1, read on the forward strand.
AAGTTCTATGTGAGATTGTTGAGCATATTTGAGCAAGTTATGTGTGAGCTTGTTGAGAATATTTGAGCAAGTTCTGTGTGAACTTGTGGAGCAGATTTTGGTGCATATTTGAGGATAAGTTTATGCCAGACTAGAGATAGATATTGAGAAGATTTGTGCTAGACCGAAGGACTAAGTTTAGTGTAGATTTGAGATAGATATTTGGAGGTGATAGAGCAGAGAGGATAGTAGTCTCTAGTGGATAGAGATCCATCAACAAGGGTAGTGAGGATAGGTCTTCTGAGTGGGGACAAGAGTCTTCAGTGGAGAGAGATCCACAAGCCAATGTAGTGGAGGCAGTAGTCTTCTAGAGGATCACCAACAGAGCAGAGGAGAAGGAGTTCTCCTATGGATAGAGATCCATAAACTTTATTTATTATCAATCTATTAAATCAAAAAATTAAAAATCAATAAAAAAAATTAAAAAATTTTTGGGGCAAAAATTTTTTTTGGTGATTTGTGCATTGATTTGATTACTATTATTGATATTGCTATCTATACATTGCATAATATTGATTTGAAAGAAAAGTAAAAAGTGGTCTTATACTGTTCACCCCCCCTCTCAGTATAAGCTTGTGTTCTTCAATTGGTATCAGAGTAGGTTCCTTCATAAGAGTTTAACAACTTGAAGGAAAATATAACAAGAACACAATGGATCCTAAGGAGGTGTCCTCAAATAATTTAGCACCAGTATTTGATGGAAGTGACTATATATATTGGAGTATGATGATGAAGATCTACCTGATGGCACTTGGCAATGAAGTTTGGGAAGTAGTGGAATTTGGATATGATCCCTTAGTCAATCCTCCTACAGATAAGGAAGGTAAGCTTCTACAACACTATAATTCAAAAGCAATGAATGCACTTGTGAGAGGTTTGCGTAGAACAGAGTCTATGAAAGTTATGCATTGTCAAACTACAAAAGAAATGTGGGATAAATTGCAAAATATATATGAAGGAGATAAGAGTGTCAAGAAAGCAAAAATTTTAAAATCTCAAAGGACAATTTGAAGCATTAAGAATGAATGATGAGGAAAATATTAGTGCTTATCTACTTCGAATTGATGAGGTTGTTAATGATATGCAAGGACTTGGAATGAAGATTGATGAATCTGATGTTTGTGATAAAGTATTAAGATCTCTTCCAAAAAGATTCAGTGAAAAGGTTTCTGCTATAGAAGTATCATTGGATGGTGATACTTTGACAAGAGATATGTTGCTAGGTATGCTCAAAATATTTGAGATAAGAACAAAAGATCATATTCCTCAGAAGGAAGCAACATTCAAAGCAATCAAGAAGACAAAGGGTAAGAAGTCAGAATCAAGCAATGAGTCATCCAGTGATGAAGAAGCTAATTATGGTAGAAGAGATAAAGACTCTAGAAGATCCAGAGATCTAAGATCTATTAAGTGTTTCAATTGTGGAAAGTTTGGACATTTTGCAATAGATTGTCAAGAACCAAAGAACAACAATGGTGAAGAAAAACAGGATCACAGGAACAGGGAATCAGAAAGATATAGGCACCAGAAGAAAAGCAAGGATGGACAAAGTAGACAAGGAAATAAGTTCTTTCAAAGACAAAAGAGGAGCTACTATGCGGATAAGGCAAGTAAGTACTCAAGTGATAGTGATGCTAGATTTTTAGACAATGATAGAGATGAAGTCCTATTTATGATTGAAGAAAAAGAGCAAGTTAAGAAAAAGACTCCAGTAATTCTCAAGTGTTTTAGATGTGGTAACTTTGGACATCTTGAAGATAATTGTACAAGGGATGGTTATAGTTTCAGTGATGATGAATATGAGAATGCACTTGAAGGACCAGATGAAAATCTTCTAATGGTATTAGAAGAAGAAGTAAGTGATCCTATAGAAGACAAGCCCATAGAAAATAAATATGTGGACAAAGGTAAACAAATAGAGGAATATTCAGAAAAGGATGGTTATGATCTCAAGGGAGAACTTATTTATGCCCTTGAAATGGTAAAGAAGGTAAGAAAGCAACACTCTAAACTTGAAATTCAGTTTCAAGAATGTGATGAAGAGAGAAGATTGCTTATAGAGGATTTAGAAAAATCAAAGGCTAAGGCAAAAAGGTTCAAGGATAAGTTAGAAGCAAAGATCTTAGAATGTGAGAAGTTAGCACAAGAAGTGGCACTACTAAGAGAATATTTAGAAGACTCCAAGATCAAGATGAAAGGGTTTAAAAATAGCTCAAAGAACTTGGATAAGTTCATCAAGACACAAAAGACTACATCAAGCAAGACAGGTCTTGGATTTGAACAGAATCAAAAGAAATGGGAAGGAGAGTCAACCTCAAGTTTTGGAGAAGAAGAAACTTTAGATGAAGATACTTCAGAAGAAGACAGTGTAAAAGAAAGTGAGACATCTGAGGATGAGTTGGACAATAGAGAGTTCAAAAAATATAGGAACAATGCACAAAGAAGATACATATGGAACAACAATCAGAATAGGTCAAGAGAGACTAAGAGACCAATGAGGTCAAGACAAGGAAACTTCAATGGAAGATGTTTTTCATGTCACAGGTTTGGGCACATGGCTTCACAGTGCAGGACACAGGAAAGATAGGAATATGGGAACAAACAACTTTTCCATGGGTATTGCTACTCATGTAATCAGTTTGGTCACAAGGCAATGAATTGCAGGGTTCATGACAGAAGAGGATATGGCTTCACTAGGAGAAATCCTATGGCATTTGCACCTCCAAGGAATAATAACATTAAGTGTTATAAGTGCAACAATGATGGTCACACAACAAAGTGGTGTAGAGCAGACATTCCAGAAACAAGTATGAATAGAAACAGGAACAAGAATATGAATATGAACAGGAATAGGAACAAGAACAAGAATATGAATATGAAAAGGAACAGGAATAGGAACAAGAACATGGATATGAATAGGAATAGGAACAGGAAAAAGGATGTGAACAGGAACATGGACATGGAAAGAAATAATCAAAGGAATCAGAAGGATCAGATAAGAAGGAAAGAGGATAAAGGTAAAGAATAGTGCTTTCTGGGAGTAGAAATACTCCCACCCCAGAATTAACCACCTCAAGAGGAGGTGGGGGAGGGGCTAAGCTAAGAGGCTCATTCTTAGCCCCGAGCCCCAAAGGTGACCCTTTGCCATTGATGTCAAAGGGGGAGAGATTTAAGTAAGGGGGAGAGATTTGGTATTTGAAGAGAGCATTGAGCCAGGGGGAGCAATGTCCCAGGGGGAGTAGAACAGAAGAAAAAGTCAAGTTTTCGGTAAAAATAATTTGGGTTGCCATCAATGACAAAGGGGGAGATTGTTGGACATTTTGAGTCCTCAAGTCAAAGTTGTCATTGATGTCAAGAAATGAAGTCAAGAAATTTGTCAAGAAACAAGTTATCAAAGTTGTCATTGATATTCAGGAAGAAGCTTCTAATAAAGTCAAAGGTCAAGAGGAACAATGCAAAGGTTAAAAGCAAGGGCTCCATAATATTTTTAAATATTATGTGGAAGCATAAGTTAAGTTTTCATAAAAACCCAAGAAAGTTTATTGCAAAGCTAAAGGAAGGTTTAATATTTATTTGATAAATTATTTAAATTCAAAATGAATTTAAATTTTATAAATAAATATTATTTATACCAAGGTGCAAAGTGAAAGATGGTTTAAATAAACCAAAGGGTTTTAAAAAGAATTAATTTATAAAATTTAAATTCAAAGGAATTTAAATATTTTATAAATTAATAAAGCTCCAAAGGAAATTTGAGTGCCGACGTCCAAAGATCATTGAAGGCAATTTGAGCATCGACGTCATGCATGGAGGAAGGAAATTTGGTATATAAGCTAATGCCTTAGAGGTATTTTAATTCATCCTTTTTCTCGATGATCAAAAGCGTGCAATCATGTTTGAATTCATGAGGAAGAAAGTGCAGTGACCAATCTATTTAAGCACCAACAAATAACGTCAAGGGGATTTGCACCAAAATTCTAAGCACCAATGAGGCAAGTGGCCTAAGGAAGTGGAGGATTGGGAGAGATGAGGAGCGATGGAGGAAGCAGTGGAGGAAGCGGAGGATTGGGAGAGATGAGGAGCGGTGGAGGAAGCAGAGGAGGAGCAAAAATGGTAGGCAAGAATTTTGAACCAACGGAAGGAGAAGATCCAGAGGTAGGGCAGAATGTTGTAGCTAGAAAGGAAAAGGATTCCCTGTCAGCTCAGTTCAAAAAGGCTAAAGGTACAGATCCTCCAGATAAACCCTCAAAAAAAGGGTCCCACTGGGGTTCGAGAGCTGGCAACAAGGGCCCAACATTTTTGGAAATGCTGAAAGGGAAAAATAAGGAGCTAGTCAGTGAACTACCGCCCCTAATACCAAACAATAATAGGTTAACTGCACCAGTGGAGATTATGGAAATATTCTTGGATATGGAGGCATCATCCTTAGTTGGCAAGTTTTTGGGAGGAAGGCCGAACATTGAGACTATTCGCTCATGGGCCGCGACAAAGTGGAAAACTTCAAGAAGCTTAGAAATCGTAGCCATGTCAAGAGGTTTTTTTATGATAAGACTCAACAACAAAGATGATGTAGAGCACATCTTGATAGGAGGACCCTGGTTTCTAGGAAGGTGTAGCCTCTTTCTGAGGAAGTGGGGGGAGGATGTCAGCCCTGAGAAGCAGAAAATTAATACAACACCCATTTGGGTCTGCTTACCATACCTCCCAGCCCAGTTTGTTAATGAGTACTGGCTTAGTGGCATAGCAAAAATGATAGGAGAGCTCATGGCAATAGACCATTCAACCTAGACAAGGACTAGACTGACGCATGCCAAGATCTGTGTAAATGTAAACTTGGATTCTGATCTACCTTCTCAGGTGGAACTAACATATGGAGAGTTTCTAAGGATTCAGCCTATGGAGTATGAGAACAAGCCGACATTTTGTAGCATGTGCAAAACCCAAGGCCACCTTCAAGCCCAATGTCTGACAATAACTGCAAACAAGGAAACCACGAGCGAAGGTTTTCTGGGGAAAGCTAATGGGAGAGGGATCCCAAAGTTTCAAGGACCACATCTTAACTTGGAAGGATACAGACAAGTTAAGAATAACCAAGCTGACCAAGCCAACACAAAACTGGAAAAAATCAAGGAGAAAGGAAAGCAACATAATGAGAGACGCAAAAATCATAAGGTATGTAATAAAGATCCCAGCTTTAACATGTTTGATATCCTAGCAAATATAGAAGTTGAAAAAGAAAATAGTAAGGATGATACCATCAGTGTCAAGTTTCCTAAAACCCTAGACTCCCCATCCAAATCGAGACCATCCACAACTATGATAAAAAGCCCCAAAAACTATGCTCAAAATGAAGAAAAAGTGCTAGGTCATTTCAGTTTAAACATGGAAAAAATAGAGTGAAGAGTCAAAGTTGTGGAAACAAGAGCCAGGAATGTAGCTCCTAATTCGGTAGTGGAGCAAATTATCCCTTATCAGACAAGCCCAATGGTAAAATGTTCCTTGAAGGAAAGCCCCCTGTTTAGGAACCATATAGGAGAGGTGAACCAAAACAAGGCTGAGGATGAAGAGGGAATTGAAAACCCCCAAAATGAGGAAGAAGGTTCAAGCCCTAGACTATCACAGTATATGCCCCCTCATTCTAGTCCAAAATAGACTAGAAGCACTACCAAGCCTTCGATAGATTATGGAAGTGAAAGAAAGAAAGGGAGAATATCTATAGTAGAGCACTATAGAATGAGAATCAATGAAGAAATTGCAAACGAAAAGCAAAGAACATTGTTACAGCAAGCTATTCTTGGCCAGGATAATAGAAAAATTGATAAACCCCCTTTAGATTAGGGAAGGGGGTGGTGAAAAAATATCAAACAGTCTAAATGAAGGTTCTCTCATGGAATGTGAGAGGCCTAAATGACCCACCAAAACAAAGGATGGTGAAGTCTATAAGGAAGGATTGGAATCCTACTATTATTTTTCTTCAAGAAACCAAAACAGATGCGACACAATCAACACTTATAGCTAGAAGGATTTGGAAGCAAGGGGAAGTGGCATTTCAACAGGCGAGAGGAGCATCTGGGGGCCTCATGATCTTATGGGATCCTATTAAAATAGAAGGAAGTATTATTCAGGAAAATGAAAGAGTCTTAAGCGTATTATTTCATGATTTTGATACTAATAAGAATTGGATTATGTCAAATTTTTATACCCCCACCTCTGTCCAAGGGCGGTCCGAACTGTGGGAGTTTTTGGGGCATTTGAGCCAAGCTTTTAAAGACATTCCTTGGGTGATTGGGGGAGATTTCAATACCCCCCTTTACCCATATGATAAGAAGGGAGGATCTGGGTTACCCTCAAGGAGCATGGAGGACTTCAATGAATTCATTAACACAAATGAATTGATGGATGTAAGACTAAAAGGAGCCAAATTTACATGGAGTAACAAGAGGATAGGAAGTTAGCTGATTCAAGAAAGGTTGGACAAGTTTTTTTTTTTATCCAAGGAAGCTACAACAATGTTTGGTGAGTCAGCGTTACAAGCCCTTCCTAAATGCGCTTCAGACCATAATCTTATTCTATGGGAGGTATTTCAGGCTAACTCCTTTAAAAAACCATTCAGATATCTGTCAATGTGGGTTAAACATCCTGACTTCAAGAAACGAATAGAGGAATGGTGGCAGAAACCTATCCAGGGAAGTGCTTCCTTCAAACTATCTCAAAAAATTAAGATGGTGAAAAACAACCTTAGAATATGGAATAAAGAAGTCTTTGGAAATATTTTTGAGAATAAGAGAGCAGTGGGGGAAAAATTGAGAATAATAGAAAGCAAAATCCAAAATGGAACCTATGATGAGGTGACAAGGACTAAAGAGAAGGAAACCCTTTGTGAGTTTTATAATATTTTAGCTTGTGAAAAGATGTATTGGAGGCAGAAATCAAGGGCATTATGGCTAAAGGAAGGGGAATCTAATTCAAAATTTTTCCATGTTACCACATTGAGCAATAGAAGCAACAATAATATTAGAAATTTAACTAAGGTGGATGGATCCTCAACTCAAAACATTCAGGAGATCAGGGACGAGGCTGTTAATTTTTTCAGTTCATTATGGGGTGAAGAACGGGCCTGTAATGCCCAAGAAAAGGACTCTCTCCTTCAATTCATTCCACAACTCATTGATGAAACAATTAATGAGTCTCTTATAATAGATTTTTTAGACGAAGAGATCAAGGAGGCTTTGTTTAACATGGATCCTGACAAAGCTCCTGGGCCGGATGGGTTTTCACCGTGGTTTTTCCAAGTTTGTTGGGATATTGTTGGAGCAGAAGTTATTGTTGCAATCAAGGAGTTCCAAAGTTCAAATCATATTCCAAGGGGTTTCAATTCAAATTTCATTGCTTTGATCCCTAAAGGCTCCAACCCCAAGACTATGGCTGACTTTAGGCCGGTTAGCCTATGTAATATATCCTATAAAATTCTGTCCAAAGTTTTAGCCAACCGTTTGAAGAAAGTTCTACCGGTTATCATTGATCCAAGTCAAGGAAGTTCTGTACAAGGAATATCAATCTTAGATGGAGTTATTACTGTTCATGAGGCTCTTCATATAGCTGCTCAGACCAAAAAAGTAGTCATGGATTTAAAGTTAGACATGAACAAAGCTTATGACAGGATAAATTGGGAATTACTAGAGGCAGTTTTATTAAAATTTGTCTTCAACATGAAATGGGTCAAGTTAATAAGAGAGTGTATTTCTAAGCCTTGTTTTTTAGTTTTGGTTAATGGGTCTCATCGTAGGTTTTTTTCAAAGCAAATGTGGTCTAAGAAAATGAGATCCCATAAGTCCTATGTTGTTCATCATTGTAGCTGAGGCCTTGGGAAGAACCATTAAGGCAGCAGTGGTAGTTGGACTCATATCAGGTATCAAGGCCACGTCGCTAACTACCCTGGTGACACATCAGCAATTTGTTGATGATACATTGCTATTGACTTTGGCTTTTGTGGTTGAGGCAAGAAGGATTAAAAATATTCTCATAATGTATGAAGAAGTGGCTGGACAGAAAGTGAATTTTGATAAGAGCAAACTTTATTTAAGTAATACCCCCATTCCTAGGCAAAATAGCATAGCAAGGATCATGGAATGTTAGATTGCATCCCTTCCCACATCCTATTTAGGTCTTCCCCTATTTACGGGGAAACCTGAAGGATCAATGTGGAACATAGTTCTAGAGAGGATCCAAAAAAAGCTAGCAGGTTGGAAAGGACATTTGTTATCTCAAGCAGGAAAAGCAGTTTTAACTATGGCTTCACTTCAAAGTATACCCGTTTAATTCCTATCAGTCTTCAGAGCTCCCAGCAAGGTGTATCAAAAAATTGAGCGACTTCAAAAAAAAATTCTCGCGGTCGGGGACTCGAGGATAAGAAAAGGATCCATTTAGTAGGTTGGAACAAGGTTTGCAAACCTAAAGCTGATGGGGGGTTAGGATTGAGGAGAGTTGCTCATCTTAATATAGCTCTGTTAGCCAAACAAGCATGGAGGTTACTGACTAAGGTTGATAATGAATGGACTGCCATAGTTAGGAGGAAATACCTCCAAGGTGTGAACTTCCTTAATGACAACTTAGCAAGTAAGGGGTCTGCTTTTTGGAAGGCAATCCTCACGAGCAGGGATATTGTCAAGAAAGGTCTTAGATGGATTCTAGGAAATGGGTAAACAATAGACTTTTGGAAGGATCGGTGGGTGAGAGCTGAGGAGTTATCCCAGAATCCTCGTTTGGGTAGGATTCAAGAGCATATGGAGTAGCATATTGGGAAGAAGGTTGCAAATTATATGTGGCAGGATATAAATATCAACAGGTGGAAACACATCAGAGTACAGGGTTTTGAAGCGGAGTCTGAAGAGCTTTATAACATTTTAACTTAGCAAATTATTCCCTCTGGAGAGGATGAAGATCAAATTGTTTGGGATGAGATTAAAAGTGGTGACTTCACAGTTAAGTCTGCCTATAATTTGCTTCTCAATGTGGAAGGTCAACAATTTCAACCGATTTTGGTTTGGATCAAAGGCTTAATTCCTAAAATATTCTTTTTTTCATGGCTGGTGATTCAAAGAAAAATCCCCACTATGGACAATATGTTATCCAAAGGTATGGTTATTGCTAACCGTTGCTACATGTGCAGGGCAGGATGGGAGACAACCCATCACTTGTTTCTAGAGTGTCCGATAGCGGAGTCCATCCTGGATGAACTTTTCCAAGCCTTTAGGATCTCGTGGGTTAAGCATGCTCTTATATCCGAAGTGTTCCATCAATGGCCTCAACCCTTTGTTAGCCTAAAACTTAAGTACCTATGGAAAATCTGTTGGCATAATTTTCTCTGGCAGATTTGGCTAGAAAGGAACCATAGATCCTTTAAGGATACCATTCACAACCCAAAAACCATCCTCAACAGGATTATTGTCTTTGCGAAAGAAAACCTTAGCACCTTAGTGGATGAGAACCACTCAATTATTACCCAAGAAAAACAATTAGCTCGGGCCTTAGGTATTGAGGACAAACCTTCCATTCCCTTGCCCAATCCCAGAAATGGGATTTATTGGGAGCCATCCCCCCAGGGTTGGTCTAAACTAAATTTTTATGGTGCAGCCAAGGAGAACCCGGGAAGAGTTGGAGCTAGAGGAATAATCAGGGATCATCAAGGAAATCTGGTCAAGGCCTTCGCTGAACCATTGGGAATCGGAACTAATAACGAAGTAGAAGCTAGAGCCCTTTGGAGAGGGTTGCAAGTAGCCCAAGCAACTCAAGGTAACTTGATGATTGAAGGTGATTCTATGAACATCATCAACCTGTTAACCAATGGCAAAAAACCTCCATGGAGAATCGAGGGAGTCATCCATGAAGTGAGGATCCTTTTTGTAGCAAGACAGAACAGGAGGGCTCATCACGTGTACCGTGAGACCAATAGGTCAACTAAAAAATTAGCCAACATAGGTGTTGATGTTGGTAGTTTGGTGACATGGACACAAGGTATGCCATGTGAAGTGGAAAAAATTATTAGTCATGAAAAGAAACTTACCCATTAAGGAGAAAGATGAATGGGTGTTCTTTACCCATGGAACTGGTAATAACTATGGGGTTTCCCTCTAAATCATACCAAATTGGAAATGAAGGTAACAGGGTGTAAGCCTTGGAAGATTCTGACAGAGAATAGGAAATGGGAAAGCAACAGGTTTCACAAGTGCAAAGTTCCAAACTTCAATTCCTGTCAATGTAAGTAATGTTTACAGTTATGTTTAGGTATGGGTGTGCTTTGTTAGTAAGGTGTTGTAGGGGATTCAACACAATTTTTGGTAAGAAAGTTTCAAGGATGACTAGGATCTACAATCTCAGCAGAAGGCTGGATATTGTAATAGGTTTTGGTTTAACCTGCAAAACCCGGTAATTAATGAAGACTTTTATTTACAAAAAAAAACAAGGCAAGTGGCCTAGTGGCAAAGAGGACAACATTGGGGTGTTGAGCGCAAGGAGGTCTATGTTCGAAACACAACGACAATGTTTTTGTGGTAGTTTTATTGGTGTTGGAGAGTGGCAAGGTAAGACACATATTTTGTGCAAGGCGAGTGGAGAAGTTGTTTGGAGCACGTGGTGCTCGTTAGTCCCCTAGAAAGCGCCTACCTTGCGTGGCATTGGGAGCTACGACTAGGGCGCTAGTTGAGGCTATGTGGTGTGTTCGAATCCCCCCCAAGGCAAGGTAATTAATTTTGAGTTTGATTTTTGTGTGTTGCCTAAAGTTTGGAGTTAAAAGGGTGCATGAAAGGTTTATTAGTTGGAAATAATTTTTGATAAGTTGGAGGAATAAGGTGTTAAGTTTTTATTTTAATAAAGTGTTTTGACATATTGATTTATTGAAATATTAAAAGGATAGAGGAAGCTTATTGTGTTAGGTAATTTAGAAAAGAAGAGTGCATTGAATATTATTGGGAGATTATAAGGTGTAAGTGGTAATTTACTTTTTGTAAATATTGATGAATGTTTTCTTAAATATGAAGTGATAAGGTGTATGTGTGTTTTTATGTTTACATTGTATTTTGAGGAAGTTAATCACCTTATAATTTCTTTGAGCTTGGCAAGAAGTGTTTAAGATTTTTGGCAGATTTAGAAGATTCCTTCATCATCAAGAAAAAGGTATGAGCACATTTTCCAAAGTTTAATTTGATTGGTTGGTTTTATGGAAAAATAATTTTTGAGTGAAAATGACTTGATTAGGGTTTCCTTTTGAGAGTGTTTGAGTTAATACGTCAAGGTTTTATGAAATAAAAAGTTGTTAAAACCTTGTTTTATTAGCATTTTTGTTGAATCCATTGGTTGTGTGAAGAACTTGAGTTAGGGTTTTGCAAAGAACATGAGTATCATTGTTATGTGAAGATTGTTTTATAAGCATTGTTGTTGAAGTAAGTTGTTGAGCAAAGAACTTGAACTAGGATTTGAAAAGAACATGAGTATCATTTTTATGTGAGAGTTGTTTTATAAGCATTGTTGTTGAAGTGGGTTGTTATGCAAAGAACTTGAAATAGGGTTTGAAAAGAACATGAGTATCATTGTTATGTGAGATTTTTTATTGAGCATTGTTGGAAAGATTTTGAGTTGATGTTTACATACTTGGACTAGTTTTTGTGAGAAAGGGATGTTTCATTGAGTGATTGGTTGAGTAGAGTTGGTTGAGACTAGTCAAGTGGATATGTAAAGTGATTGTTCAAGTTCCATAAAACAAACTATTCTATATTATGATTTGAGTTGAGAAAGTGATTGAGCATTGAGTGTAGAACATATTAAGTCTCTAGAAATTCTCTTTATATTTCTATGATACTGGACAAGTTTTGAGTGGACTTGTTGAGCATATTTAAGCAAGTTCTGAGTGGACTTGTTGAGCATATTTGAGCAAGTTTTGAGTGGACTTGTTGAGCAAATTTGAGCAAGTTCTGAGTGGACTTGTTGAGTATATTTGAGCAAGTTCTGAGTGGACTTGTTGAGAATATTTGAGCAAGTTCTGAATGGACTTGTTGACCATATTTGAGCAAGTTCTGTGTGGACTTGTTGAGCATATTTGAGCAAGTTCTGAGTTGACTTGTTGAGAATATTTGAGCAAGTTATGTGTGAGCTTGTTGAGTAGATTTGATCAAGTTCTATGTGAGCTTGTTGAGAATACTTGAGCAAGTTCTATGTGAACTTATATATGAAGGAGATAAGAGTGTCAATAAAGAAAAAATTTGAAATATCAAAGGATAATTTGAAGCATTAAGAATGAACGAGAAGAAAATATTAGTGCTCATCTACTTCAAATTGATGAGGTTTTTAATGACATGCAAGGACTTGGAATGAAGATTTGTGAATTTTATGTTTGTGATAAAGTATTAAGATCTCTTCCAAAAATATTCAGTGAAAAGGTTTTTGCTATAGAAGTATCATTGGATGGTGATACTTTGACAAGAGATATATTTCTAGGTATGCTCACAATATTTGTAATAAGAATAAAATATCCTATTCCTCAAAAGGAAGCAACATTAAAAGCAATCAAGAAGACAAAGGGTAAGAATTCAGAATCAAGCAATGAGTCATACAGTGATGAAGAAGTTAATTATGGTAGAAGAGATAAAGACTCCAAAATATCTATAGATCTAAGATTTGTTAAGTGTTTTAATTATGGAAAGTTTGGACATTTTGCAACATATTATCAAGAACCAAAGAACAACAATGGTGAAGAAAAACAGGATCACAGGAACAAAGAATCAGAAAGATATAGGCACTAGAAGAAAAGCAAGTATGGACAAAATAGACAAGGAAAGAAGTTCTTTCAAAGACAAAATAGGAGCTACTATGCGGATAAGGCAAGTAAGTACTCAAGTAATAGTGATGCTAGCTTTTCAGACAATGATAGATATGAAGTCCTATTTATGATTAAAGAAAAAGAGCAAGTTAAGAAAAAGACTCTAGCAATTCTAAAGTGTTTTAGATGTGGTAACTTTGGACATCTTGAAGATAATTATACAAGGGATGGTTATAGTTTCAGTGATGATGAATATGAGAATGCACTTGAAGTACCAGATAAAAATATTCTAATGGTATTAGAAGAAGAAGTAAGTGATCCTATAGAAGACAAGCCCATAGAAAATAAATATGTGGACAAAGGTAAAAAAATAGAGGAATATTCAGAAAAGGATGGTTATGATCTCAAGGGATAACTTATTTATGCCCTTGACACGATAAAGAAGGTGAGAAAGCAAAACTCTAAACTTGAAATTCAGTTTCAAGAATGTGATGAAGAGAGAAGATTGCTTATAGAGGATTTAGAAAAATCAAAGGCTAAGGCAAAAAGGTTCAAGGATAAGTTAGAAGCAAAGATCTTAGAAAGTGAGAAGTTATCACAAGAAGTGGCACTACTAAGAGAATATTTAGAATACTCCAAGGTCAAGATTAAAGGGTTTAAAAATAGTTCAAAGAACTTGGATAAGTTCATCAAGACACAAAAGAATACATCAAGCAAGTTAGGTCTTGGATTTGAATAGAATCAAAAGAAATGGGAAGGAGAGTCAACCTTAAGTTTTGGAGATGAAGAAAATTCAGATAAAGATACTTCAGAAGAAAACAATGTAAAATAAAGTGAGACATTTGAGGATGAGTTGGACAATAGAGAGTTCAACAAAAATAGAAACAATACACAAAGAAGATATAGATGGAACATCAATCAGAATAGGTCAAAAGAGACCAGGAGACCAATGAGGTCAAGACAAGGAAAATTCAATGGAATATGATTTTTATGTCAAAAGTTTGAGCACATGGCTTCACAATGTAGGACACATGAAAGATAGGAATATGGGAACATACAAATTTTCCATGGGTATTGCTACTCATGTAATCAGTTTGGTCACAAGGAAATGAATTGCAAGGTTCGTGACAGATTAGGGTATGGCTTCACTAGGAGAAATCCTATGACATTTGTACCTCCAATAAATAATAACATTAAGTGTTATAAGTACAACAATGATAGTCACACAACAAAGTGGTGTAGAGAAGACATTAGAGAAACATATATGAACAAAAATAGGAACAATAATATGGATATGAACATGAATAGCAACAGGAACATGAATATGAATATGAAAAGGAACAGGAACAAGAACATGGATATGAATAGGAACATGAACAAGAACAAGGATGTGAACAAGAATATGGAAAAGAACATGGACATGGAAAGAAACAATCAAAGGAATTAGAAGGATCAGATAAGAAGGAAAGAGGATAAAGGTAAAGAATAATTCTTTCTGGGCATAGAAATACTCCCACCCCAGAATTAACCACCTCAAGAGGATGTGGGGGAGGGGCTAAGATAAGAGGCTCATTCTTAGCCCTGAGCCCTAAAGGTGACCCTTTGCCATTGATGTCAAAGGGGGAGATATTTAATTAAAGGAGAGATATTTGGTATTTGAAGAGAGCATTGAGCCAGGGGGAGCAATGTCCCAGGGAGAGTAGAACAGAAGAAAAAGTCAAGTTTTTGGTAAAAAAATTTGGGTTGCCATCAATGTCAAAGGGGGATATTGTTGGACATTTTGAGTCCTCAAGTCAAAGTTGTCATTGATGTCAAGAAATGAAGTCAAGAGATGTGTCAAGAAATAAATTATCAAAGTATTCAGGAAGAAGCTTCTAATAAAGTCAAATGTCAAGAGGAAAAATGCAAAGGTTAAAAGCAAGGGCTCCATAATATTTTTAAATATTATGTGGAAGCATAAGATAGTTTATTGCAAAGCTAAAGGAAGGTTTAATATTTATTTGATAAATTATTTAAACTCAAAATGAATTTAAATTTTATAAATAAATATTATTTATAACAAGGTGCAAAGTGAAAGATGGATTAAATAAACCAAAGGGTTTTAAAAAGAATTAATTTATAAAATTTAAATTCAAAGGAATTTAAATATTTTATAAATTAATAAATCTCCAAAGGAAATTCGAGCGCCGACATCCAAAGATCGTTGAAGGCAATTTGAGCATCGACATCATGCATGGAGGAAGGAAATTTGGTATATAAGCTAATGCCTTAGAGGCATTTTAATTCATCTTTTTGCTCGATGATCAAAAGCGTGCAATCATGTTTGAATTCATGAGGTAGAAAGTGCAGTGACCAATATGTTTAAGCACCAACAAATAACGTTAAGGGGATTTGCGCCAAAATTCTAAGCGCCAACAAGGCAAGTGGCCTAGTGGCAAAGAGGATAGTGTTGGGGTGTTGAGCACGAGGAGGTCTATGTTCGAAATACAATGACAATGTTTTTGTGGCAGTTGCATTGGTGTTGGATAGTGGCAAGGTAAGATGCACATTTTGTGCAAGGCAAGCAGGGAAGCTTTTTGGAGCACGTGGTGCTCGTTAGTCCCCAAGAAAGAGCCTAGATTTTGTGGCATTAGGAGCTACAACTAGGGTGCTGGTTGAGGCTGTGCGGTGTGTTCGAATCACCTCCAAGGCAAGGTAATTAATTTTGAGTTTGATTTTTGTATGTTGCCTAAATTTTGGAGTTAAAAGGGTGCATGAAAGGTTTATTAGTTGGAAATGATTTTTGATAATTTGGAGGAATAAGGTGTTAAGTTTTTATTTTAATAAAGTGTTTTGAGATATTGATTTATTGAAATATTAAAAGGATAGATGAAGCTTCTTGTCTTAGGTAATTTTGAAAAGAAGAGTGCATTGAATATTATTGGGAGATTATAAGGTGTAAGTGGTAATTTACTTTTTGTCAATGTTGATGAATGTTTTCTTAAAGATGGAGTGATAAGGTGTATGTGTGTTTTGATGTTTACATTGTATTTTGAGGAAGTTAATGACCTTATAATTTCTTTGAGCTTGGCAATAAGTGTTTAAGATTTTTTGCAGATTTAGAAGATTCCTTCATCATCTAGAAAAAGGTATGAGTACATTTTCCAAAGTTTAATTTGATTTGTTGGTTTTATGGAAAATAAGTTTGGAGTGAAAAGGAATTGATTAGGGTTTACTTTTGAGAGTGTTTGAGTTAATATGTCAAAGTTTTCTGAAATAAAGAGTTGTTAATACCTTGTTTGATTAGCATTGTTGTTGAAGCCATTGGTTGTGTGAAGAACTTGAGTTAGGGTTTTGCAAAGAACATGAGTATCATTGTTATGTGAAGATTGTTTTATAAGCATTGTTGTTGAAGTAAGTTGTTGAGCAAAGAACTTGAACTAGGGTTTGAAAAGAACATGAGTATCAATGTTATGTGAGAGTTGTTTTATAAGCATTGTTGTTGAAGTGTGTTGTTATGCAAAGAACTTGAAATAGGGTTTGAAAATAACATGAGTATCATTGTTATGTGAGATTTGTTGTTGAGCATTGTTGGAAACATTTTGAGTTGATGTTTACATGCTTGGAATAGGGTTTGTGAGAAAGGGGTGTTTCATTGAGTGATTGGTTGAGTAGAGTTGGTTGAGCCTAGTCAAGTGGATATGTAAAGTGATTGTTCAAGTTCCATAAAACAAACTATTCTATATTCTGATTTGAGTTGAGAAAGTGATTGAGCATTGAGTGTAGAACATATTGAGTCTCTAAAAATTCTCTTTATGTTTCTATGAGATTGGACAAGTTCTGAGTGGACTTGTTGAGCATATTTGAGCAAGTTTTGAGTGGAATTGTTGAGTAGATTTGAGCAAGTTTTGAGTGGACTTGTTGAGTAGATTTGAGAAAGTTTTGAGTGGAATTGTTGAGCAGATTTGAGCAAGTTCTGAGTGGACTTGTTGAGCAGATTTGAGCAAGTAATGAGTGGACTTGTTTAGCAGATTTGAGCAATTTCTGTGTGTACTTGTTGAGCATATTTGAGCAAGTTCTGAGAGGACTTGTTGAGAAGATTTGAGCAAGTTATGTGTGAGCTTGTTGAGAAGGTTTGAGCATGTTCTGTGTGAGCTTGTTGAGAATATTTGATCAAGTTATGTGTGAAATTATATATGAAGGAGATAAGAGTGTCAATAAAGAAAAAAATTGAAATCTCAAAGGACAATTTGAAGCATTAAGAATGAACGATGAGGAAAATATTAGTGCTTATCTACTTCGATTTGATGATGTTGTTAATGACATGCAAGGAATCATAATGAAGATTTATGAATCTGATGTTTGCGATAAAGTATTAAGATCTCTTCCAAAAATATTCAGTGAAAAGGTTTTTTCTATTGAAGTATCATTAGATAGTGATAATTTGACAATATATATGTTTCTAGGTATGCTCACAATATTTGAAATAAGAACAAAAGATCCTATTCCTCAAAAGGAAGCAACATTAAAAGCAATCAAGAAGACAAAGGGTAAGAAGTTAGAATCAATAAATGAGTCATCTAGTGATGAAGAAGCTAATTATGGTAGAAGAGATAAATACTCCAGAAGATCCAGAGATCTAAGATCTGTTAAGTGTTTCAATTGTGGAAAGTTTAGATATTTTGCAATAGATTTTCAAGAACCAAAGAACAAAAATGGTGAAGAAAAACAGGATCACAGGAACAGAGAATCAGAAAGATATAAGCACCAAAATAAAAGCAAGTATGGACAAAATAGACAAGGAAAGAAGTTCTTTCAAAGAAAAAAGAGGAGCTACTATGCAGATAAGGAAAGTAAGTACTCAAGTGATAGTGATGCTAGCTTTTCAGACAATGATAGATATGAAGTCCTATTTATGATTGAAGAAAAAGAGCAAGTTAAGAAAAAGACTCCAGTAATTCTCAAGTGTTTTAGATGTGGTAACTTTGGACATCTTGAAGATAATTGTACAAGGGATGGTTATAGTTTCAGTGATGATGAATATGAGAATGCACTTGAAGGACTAGATGAAAATATTCTAATGGCATTAGAATAAGAAGTAAGTGATCCTATCAAATACAAGCCTATAGAAAATAAAGATGTGGACAAAGGTAAACAAATAGAGGAATATTCAGAAAAGGATGGTTATGATCTCAAGGGAGAACTTATTTTTGCCCTTGACACAGTAAATAAGGTTAGAAAGAAAAACTCTAAACTTGAAATTCAGTTTCAAGAATGTGATGAAGAGAGAAGATTGCTTATAGAGGATTTATAAAAATCAAAGGCTAAGATAAAAAGGTTCAAGGATAAGTTAGAAGCAAAGATCTTAGAATGTGAGAAGTTAGCACAAGAAGTTGCACTACTAAGAGAAGATTTAGAAGACTCCAAGGTCAATATTAAAGGGTTTAAAAATAACTCAAAGAACTTGTATAAGTTCATCAAGACACAAAAGACTACATCAAGCAAGTCAGGTCTTGGATTTGAATAGAATCAAAAGAAATGGGAAGGAGAGTCAACGTTAAGTTTTGGAGATAAAGAAAATTTATATAAAGATACTTCAGAATAAGACAGTGTAAAATAAAGTGATACATTTAAGGATGAGTTGGACAATAGAGAGTTCAAAAAAAATAGGAACAATGCACAAAGAATATACAGATGGAACATCAATCAGAATAGGTCAAAAGAGACAGGGGGACCAATGAGGTCAAGACAAGGAAAATTCAATGGAAGATGTTTTTCATGTCATGATTTTGGGCATATGGCTTCACAATGCAGGACACATGAAAGACATGAATATGGGAACATACAAATTTTCCATGGGTATTGCTACTCATGTAATCAGTTTGGTCACAAGGCAATGAATTACAGGGTTCGTGACAAATTAGGGGGTGGCTTCACTAGGAGAAACCTTATGACATTTTTACCTCCAAGAAATAATAACATTAAGTGTTATAAGTACAACAATGATAGTCAAACAACAAAGTGGTGTAGAGCAAATATTAGTGAAACATGTATGAACAGAAACATGAATAATAATATGGCTATAAACAGGAATAAGAATAGGAACAGGAATATGAATATGAAAAGGAACAGGAACAAGAACAAGAACATGAATATGAACATGAATAAGAACAAGAACAAGGATGTGAACAGGAACATGGAAAAGAAAATGGACATGGAAAGAAACAATCAGAAGAATCAGAAGGATCAAATAAGAGGGAAAGAGAATAAAGGTAAAGAACAATTATTTCTGGGCATAGAAATACTCCCACCCCAGAATTAACCACCTCAAAAGGAGGTGGGGGAGGAGCTAAGCTAAGAGGCTCATTATTAGACCTGAGCTCCAAAGGTGATCCTTTGCCATTGATTTCAAAGGGGGAGATATTTAAGTAAGGGGGAGAGATTTGGTATTTGAAGAGAGCATTGAGCCAGGGAGAGAAATGTCCCAGGGGAGTAGAACAGAAGAAAAAGTCAAGTTTTTGGTAAAAAGAATTTGGGTTTCCATAAATGACAAAGGGGGAGATTGCTGGACATTTTGAGTCCTCAAGTCAAAGTTTTCATTGATGTCAAGAAATGAAGTCAAGAGATGTGTCAAGAAACAAGTTATCAAAGTTATTGATATTCAGGAAGAAGCTTCTAATAAATTAAAATGTCAAGAAGAACAATGCAAAGGTTAAAAGCAAGGGCTCCATAATATTTTTAAATATTATGTGGAAGCATAAGACAATTTATTGCAAAGCTAAAGGAAGGTTTAATATTTATTTGATAAATTATTTAAATTCAAAATGAATTTAAATTTTATAAATAAATATTATTTATACCAAGGTGCAAAGTGAAAGATGGATTAAATAAACCAAAGGGTTTTAAAAAGAATTAATTTATAAATTTTAAATTCAAAGGAATTTAAATATTTTATAAATTAATAAAGCTCCAAAGGAAATTTGAGTGCCGACATCCAAAGATCATTGAAGGCAATTCGAGCGCCGAAATCATGCATGGATGAAGGAAATTTGGTATATAAGCTAATGCCTTAGAGGTATTTTAATTCATCCTTTTGCTCGATGATCGAAAGCATGCAATCGTGTTTGAATTCATGAGGTAGAAAGTGCAGTGACCAATCTGTTTAAGCACCAAAAAATAATGTCAAGGGGATTTGCACCAAAAGTCTAAGCGCTAACAAGGCAAGTGGTCTAGTGGCAAAGAGGATAGCGTTGGGGTTTTAAGCGCAAGTAGGTCTATGTTTGAAATACAATGACAACATTTTTGTGGCAGTTGCATTGGTTTTGGAGAGTGGCAAGGTAAGATGCACATTTTGTGCAAGGCGAGCAGGGAAGATTTTTGGAGCACGTGGTGCTTGTTAGTCCCCAAGCAAGTGCCTACCTTGCATGGCATTGGGAGCTATGACTAGGGTGTTGGTTGAGGCTGCATGGTGTGTTCGAATTCCCTCCAAGGCAAGGTAATTAATTTTGAGTTTGATTTTTGTATGTTGCTTAAAGTTTGGAGTTAAAAGGGTGCATGAAACGTTTATTAGTTGGAAATTATTTTTGATAAGTTGGAGGAATAAGGTGTTAGGTTTTTATTTTAATAAAGTGTTTTGAGATATTGATTTATTTAAATATTAAAAGGATAGAGGAAGCTTCTTGTCTTAGGTAATTTTGAAAAGAAGAGTGCATTGAATATTATTGGGAGATTATAAGGTGTCAGTGGTAATTTAATTTTTGTAAATGTTGATTAATGTTTTCTTAAAGATGGAGTGATAAGGTGTATGTGTGTTTTGAGGAAGTTAATGACCTTATAATTTCTTTGAGCTTGGCAAGAAGTGTTTAATATTTTTGGCAGATTTAGAAGATTCCTTCATCATCAAGATAAAGGTATGAGCACATTTTCCAAAGTTTAATTTTATTGGTTGGTTTTATGGAAAATAATTTTGGAGTGAAAATGACTTTATTAGGGTTTACTTTTGAGAGTGTTTGAGTTAATGCGTAAAGATTTTCTGAAATAAAGAGTTGTTAAAAACTTGTTTGATTATCATTGTTGTTGAAGCCATTGGTTTTGTGAAGAACTTGAGTTAGGGTTTTGCAAAGAACATGAGTATCATTGTTATGTGAATATTGTTATATAAGCATTGTTGTTGAAGTAAGTTTTTGAGCAAAGAACTTGAAATAGGGTTTGAAAAGAACATGAGTATCATTGTTATGTGAGAGTTGTTTTATAAGCATTGTTGTTGAAGTGGGTTGTTATGCAAAGAACTTGAAATAGGGTTTGAAAAGAACATGAGTATCATTGTTATGTGAGATTTTTTGTTGAGCATTGTTGGAAACATTTTGAGTTGATGTTTACATGCTTGGACTAGGGTTTGTGAGAAAGGGATGTTTCATTGAGTGATTGGTTGAGTAGAGTTGATTGAGCCTAGTCAAGTGGATATGTAAAGTGATTGTTCAAGTTCCATAAAAAAAACTATTCTATATTCTGATTTGATTTGAGAAAGTGATTGAGCATTGAGTGTAGAACATATTGAGTCTCTAACAATTCTCTTTATGTTTCTATGAGATTGGACAAGTTCTGAGTGGACTTGTTGAGCATATTTAAGCAAGTTCTGAGTGGACTTGTTGAGCAGATTTGAGCAAGTTTTGAGTGGACTTGTTGAGCATATTTGAGCAAGTTTTGAGTGGACTTGTTGAGCAGATTTGAGCAAGTTATGAGTGGACTTGTTGAGAATATTTGAGCAAGTTATGAGTGGACTTGTTGATAATATTTGAGCAAGTTCTGTGTGGACTTATTGAGCATATTTGAGCAAGTTCTGAGTTGACTTGTTGAGAAGATTTGAGCAAGTTATGTGTGAGCTTGTTGAGTATATTTGAGAAAGTTTTGTGTGAGCTTGTTGAGAATATTTGAGCAGGTTCTATGTGAACTTATGGAGCAGAGTTTTATGTAGATTTGAGGATAAGTTTATGCCATACCAGAGATAGATATTGAGTAGATTTGTGCTAGACCTAAGGAGTAAGTTTAGTGCAAATTTGAGATAGAGCTTTAGAGGTGATAGAGCATAGAGGATAGTAGTCTCTAGTGTATAGAGATCCATCATCCAGGGTAGTGAGGATAGGTCTTCTGAGTGGGGATAAGAGTCTTCAGTGGAGATATATCCACAAGCCAGTGCAGTGGAGGCAGTAGTATTCTAGAGGATCACCAACCAGAGCAGAGGAGAAGGAGTTATCCTATGGATAGAGATCCACAAACTTGATTTAGTGGATTGGTATCTCCTTTGGACAGAGATCCATAAAAATTGTAATAGGGAAAGTATTTCCAAGAGATTGATTGAGAAAATTTTAGTGAAATATTTTCTTTGTGGAGTAGCTCACATTGGGTGAACCATGTAAATTGTGGTGTCTCTATTGTGTGTGGTGATTTGTCATTGTTTTTATTATTGTTTTTGATATTGCTATCTATACATTGCATAATATTGATTTGAAAGAAAAGTAAAAAGTGGTCTTATACTGTTCACCCCCCTCTCAGTATAAGCTTGTGTTCTTCAGCTTTTTCATATATCTTGTAGCAGGTTCACACCTTATGACTATTCTCTGACAATGTCAGGGTTAATTACAAAAATATAAACATATAGCCTCATTTGTTGGCTTATGATACAAAAATGCTTTAGCTCACTTCATCGTAAAACTGCTTACTTTTATACATTCCCTTGATGATCTTGCACTTCAAGTTGTTCATCTTGCACCTCTTCAGTATCTTCCATAACCTTCTCTAATTGATCATCCTCTTTTTGGTGAATTTCCTCTTCATTTATTTCTTGTTCTTCTCCTCCATTGTCATCTTCTTGATCCTCTTCAACCTCTTCTTCTTCTTCTTCTTTTTCAACTTCTTCTTTATCCTCAACTTCTAAATCTGCTCCAAACAACTAGATCATCTATTTTAGGGTCTGTAATTCTTGGCTTCAAGCTGAATCAGTAGGATTGGTCATCTCTTTGAGTTGCTTATGAACATAATCCAATTTAAAGGTCTCTTCATAAGACATAGAATTACCTCTGTTCACCAAGTCCTCCATTAAATATTTGAGCCTAGTTAAGTCCTTGATCATTTGAGAGACCTATTATTTATTAATTGGCTCTTCCCAAGCATCTATTTTAGACTCATCTTGGATTATTGAGGCTACATTATTTTGGATGTATTCTTCTATTAATAAGGTCTTATTTTCAACCTAAAGTCCTCCAAAACCATACTGCATCATCTCTTGGTGGATATCTACAATCTCTTACAGTTTGCTCTCAATTCCATCTGATAGTAACCAACCCTTTTGGAGCAGCTTATTCTTGTCAACCACAATTTTAGTAGCTAATATGGAAGCGTTCCATGCCTTATTTGGAATAGGTTTGGCAGCTTCATTGAATCTATTCTTGGAAAATTTATATATCTGCTCTGCTGGTATCACCATAGGCTGTAGCTCCTTAGTGAAGTTATCCAGATATTCCTTGGTCGCTTGCAATAGATGGTTGGCATCATCCATGTAATCAATTACAGGCTAGATTTTTGAATATTTCTCAAGGATTTTGGACCATATCTACTTCCTAACCTATTTTATCCCTTATTTAGAGAAACCTATAGCTCTAGCTTTTTCAATCTAGAGTTGATGCTTCAAATATTGTATTTCCTTGGCCTGAGCTTCATTCTTTTTCTTCAACTATTCAACCTGATATTTGAATTTTATGGCCTCTTGATATTTATTCTGCCAGATCTTGACCTCATTTCTTACAGTCTTCTCAACCTTATTCTAATTTCTAATAATTTTCTCTAACTTCTCAATATTTTCCTCTAGTTTCCATATTACTTCTTGTAGATGTCGGTCTTGACATAAAAAGTTTCAAGGTAAGCCTTGGCTATAACTAATTCATATTCCATTGGCAATTGATATATAATCTCCTCAAATTCATATTCCATTGGCTATACCCTTCTTGTATGCTCCTCCAATTGTTAATCTTCTATATTCACGTCCTCTTCTGGTTTGTTGATGAGAGGAGTGATGGACCTAGCTATCCTTTGCCTAGTCATCGGATAAACGATCATGATTTTTCTTCATATAACAATCTATTTTGAAGGCTTGGAAAATTTATCATCCCAAAAATATTGGATTTTCTATGAAATATCCTTTCCATTTTGCAAAGAGGTTACTATGGGATAATTTGCAAGAGTGGAGGCAATCATAAGTGAAGAAAAAAATGAATCGAACAATGATGAAAGGGGAGTGGTTGTGAGGATAGTGGAGTCTATGCTTATTACATAAGTTATAGCTAGAAAGGATATTGTAGTGGATGTTACAACCATGGAATGATATGAGGGAGATGAAAGAGGTTGTCCCTCTAATATTACCATCAGTGATGAATTTGAGGGTGGAGGTTAGTGAATGGGTGATGATGTCACTGGAACTTCTGATGAATGTGGAGGGGATGGATTGGTTTGAGACTCTATAATGATTGGTGAAGCAGGTGGTGAACTGTGAGGGGGAGGGGATGCATTTTGTTCCATTTTATTCAGAATGGTAGGGGGATCCTTTTGGGGAAGGATAAGGAGAAGAAGGGATAGAAATAATACCTTCACCTACCAAAGTAGTATGTTGGAAAATATTATCCGCACTTTGATGCTATGTTTACTGAACCTATTGCTCTGCAACTAATATAGGGGTTTGTTCAACAATTTGCTTTTGATCCATTTTTTGCTTCTTACTGACATCCTTCTTAGCCTCCCCTATCGAATCCTTTGCATTTCTCTTGAAAATGATAGGATTTGTAGGCTTATATTTCTTAGTATTTCCTTCATGTTGTGCTTCTTGTGATGCAACTTCAAAAATAGGGGATGACTCTATTGTAGCTGTAGTGGTGAATTTTATAGGAGTGAACACAAAACTATCTTCCTTTTTATTTCCCTCTATCTCTTGTAAAGGAGGTTCTCCACCCAAGGCTAGAAACTCTGGTCTTTTAATTTCCTAAATATTTTCTATATTTCCCATTTCATTCTTACCTAAAATTCCATCGTAATAATATATTTTCTTCATAATCTGAGCACCCACAAAATATTATTGTAATTACTCTTTTGAAGGCTCAAACATAGTTTAGGTTCCCTCGGTTGTTGACAAGGAATTTGTCATAGCTTTTTGTACTTCTTGTGAAGGCAGAGAAGGGAAATATGATGATAGCTAATTTTTCCTTTCCCTCTACTCTTGATTTCTTGTAACTTAGCACCAAATTATTGCCATTTTTGGCCTTCCATGTTTTTATATACTTTTCATATAGCTCAAACAAATCAGTGTTCAATTGATGGTCGAATCTAGCCTTTTCTATACCTATTTCAACTCTCATCTACCACCATTCCATAATTTTACCATTATCCCAACCATGCTTACCCTCCAATTATTTAATCTTGGATTCTTTCAATTGGTGGGTTTTGTTTTTTTTAGGATCATAATCAACTATTTGCTCATAAAAATATCTCCATGGGGGAAGTTGTTCCATTTTGTTGACATTCCATTCCAATGGAGCATTTTCCTTGTTGTTTATGCCCTTTTCAAAATGAGACCTCAAATTTTTCTCAATTTTGAGGGCCCTTTATCCATTTAGGGTAGTATTTATTTCCAAGAACTTATCATCAGGGTCATATCTCCATATTTATGGAATGTATAAAAGATCGAGTCTCTCCAAATATTGAGTAATTTGTTAATGTCACTCCTTTTTGGTTATGGTTATATCATCCACATTATGAGAATAAACCACAATTCCCTTTCTTCCCTTACCAATTTCGAAGTTGACATTGACAAAGTTGGATTGTCTCAAATATTCCAAATCCAAAAGCCTATTGGTAACAAAATGAGGCAGCAAGAAATGTTTTACCAGTGAAGCCATAGAGTCTGATGATAGTTCCTTCAATAAGGATATACCAAAATCCCTCTTCTACATTCTCTATATGCAATGATTCCTTAGAAAGAGGTGGAATCCTAGGGCATTGACCACGTATAACCTTCAGAGCTGACCCTAAAAATTCCATGTTGAATCTGTAATATGACTATGTATTCCTTAAATGGTTGGTCCATTGATAAATTGGTATAGGGTCTCCATTATCATTATTATCCACCATAAGGATCCAGGGCATAATTTGCCTTATGGTACTGGAGAACATCCATATTAAATTTGAATAATGCTAGAAAGAGGGGTTTTTTCAATCTCTTTTCATGTTGACTAGTTGTTCATGCATCCTATTAGAGAGATAGGCTGACCAATCAAAATAAATTGACTTGATACCCTCTTCTTCTGTTGAAGATTTATACATTTTCTTGTTGGATATGCAATAAACAGTGGCTATTTTCCAATCCCTTACATACCGATTATAATATAAACCCTCCAAGCAGACCAACATGGTGAAGATCTCTAGGTAAGTAAATTGTTAAATAGCAATTGGAGTTTTTGGCAAAGTACTCCTAGACTTGATTGTTTTAAATTGATTGTAAACCCACTTTATAAAAGGTTCACCATCATAAGCACGTCCCTGTGATGAGTAATATTTGGCTTGTGTTGTTGGTTTGAAGGGTTTAGGACTCACAGGAGGGTCTACGCTTATGGAAAACATATCTCAGTAGGCTTTAGTGGTTATATTGAATAGGATTTTTCCCTTGGTTGTCTTTACTATTTTTACCCTAGGATTGTAGAACTTTACAATGGTTACTATCAACTCAGGGTAGGGATGCATAGAATAACCAATATAAATGATAATAAGGAGCGGATGACACAATTACCTTGAACTATCATCAGTTTGCTGCTTTGAAATTTATCATCAATTTCTTGTCTAAGCCTATTTCTCATTCTCCACATCATTTTAGTGTTTTCCACTGCCTCCACTTTATCCACATAGCGTTCTAGTTCAACACTCACCTGTCGGGTAGTTTTTTGAGCTACTTTTAGTACCATTTCTAAGGAAATTTATTGGGAATTTGCTCTTCTTCATTGCTTGGTAGCTTCATCTCACCACTTCTTTAGCTCTTCCAGGTAATTCGACATTGCTTGTGAAATGAATAGCAATTGAATTTTGAGTGTAAATATCTCGCATGCACACCTTCTACCATTAATATGGCTTATGGTCAATTACCCATTGCCCACTTTACAATCTAAAAGATGAGCAACTTGGCAATGAAAAACATCATGTAATTTGTTGATTGCTCACAACATAGCAAATGTTATAGCCCATGACCATATTTGTCTTATTCTCTTTGAGCACAATATGGAACATAGTGCGAGAGAGAGCACATTCTTAACTTTGACCATATTGACTCTTGATTAATGACATATTATGAGCTACTATACTGACATTTTCTCTTTTTAGTACAAAAAAATTAAAAAAAAAAAGGTATAGTACAAATATATACATATGTTACATGAAATGAACTCTTACTCAAAATAGAGCTTTAGATGGAATCCATTAACTGAAATCGGTTGAATGTTTCCTTCTAGATCTTGGAGCTTAAAAGAATTGTTCTCTTTAACCTCAACCACTTTTAAAGGACCATCTTAGAAAGAGTTAAAATTTTGGTGATTGTCTGGTTTGGCTCTTTCTACATTCCATCTTAGAATAGAGTCACCCAATTTGAACTTTCTGAATTTGGATTTCTTGTCAAACCATCCTTTAGTGTTAACTAAGTGATTCTAGAAATATTCATATGCTTGGGTCCTTTTTTCTTCCAATTTTAGGAGATACATCAACCTAGTTTCAGTTGGATTTTGATCAGAATCTTCCTCTTGGTTTTCCAACCTTAAAGCTAGTATCTCCAGATGAATAGGTAGGACTACTTCTTTACCATACACCAATGCATACAGGATAGTATTGATAGATTTTTTTATAGTAATCCTATCTGCCCATAGAGCTTTCTATAAAAGGAGATGCCAACTTATTTTGTTATCCTCCAGTGATCTCTCCATAATTGTAAGCATATTTTTGTTAGTTGATTCAACTAATCCATTCCCTTGAGGGTAGTAGTTAGAGGATTTTTTTAAAATTATACCATATTTGCTTGTAAACTCAATATATTTAGCTCCTATAAAATCTAGACCATTGTCACTTACTATAGCTTAAGGGATACCAAACCTTGTGATCAAGCTTTCCATGAATTCAATTACTACTTTCTGATCTAATTTCTTGGTGGGAATAACTTCAACCCATCTGGTAATATAATATATAAAAGTTAGGATATACTTATATTCTGATGAGAAATTGGGATTTATCACTCCAATGAAGTCCAGTCTCCACTGTTGAAAAGACATTCTACTTGAATAGGTTTGAGGGGGAATGATGCATTTCTATTCCTCCCCACATACCTCTGGTATTCATCACATGTCCTTGTTATCTTGAAGGTGTCAACAAAAATTGTAGGCCAATAATATCCTGCTTTGATAATTTTCATAGCTATGACCCTCTTTGAAAAATGTCCTCCAGATAATCCTTCGTGGAATTCCTTAATGACCTTTTTATTTTGATCATCTTTCAAGCATTTTAGGAGGACTCCATCAAGATTTTTTTTATATAATACCTCTGGTAATAGGATATACTTCAAGGCTTGAAGCCTATATCTCCTCCTCTATGATGGGTTAAGACCTTGAGGACAGGTTCCCATTTGAAAATAGCTTGTCATCTGATCAACCCAGTATAAACCTTTTCATGAAAAATATTCACCTTGATATGCTACTGGTAGGTGACAAGCTGACTTCTGTTCTACAACTATCTTTTATATTAGCCCTTGGCATAGTGCTCTACCTCTGACTAGTTCGGTAGTATGGATCTCTACATTATACTCCTAGATTTTAGTAATCCAACCTAATATTTTGTCTCCTAGTTCTCCTTGTAAAATAAAGCTCCTTACATCTGGGTGGACCATGTAAAAAGGGTTTTATTTTGAGCCAAGTATTGTCTAAAATTCTTCAATAACTTCATTACTGCAAACAATTGTCTCTCAATAAAATTGTATTTGGTCTAATACTCATGAAGTGTTTAGCTCCAAAAAAATATTGGATGTTCTTATCCATCATCATTTTTTTGAGTAAGCATAGTTGCATAGCTCTCTTCAGCTCCATAAGCGTACAAAATGAAATTCTTACTAAAATCAGGGTTCACCAATATTGGGCTAGTGGCAATAACTTGTTTAATGACTTCAAAATTTTTTTTCCTTAATTTTGTCCACTTGAAATCTGTATTCTTCTTTAGCAAATTTGAGATAGACTTTACTATTTGGGTAAAGTCTGAGATGAACTTCCTTACAAAATTGATCTTCCCAAAGAATGATTGCAAGGCCCTTCCTTACAAAGTTGATCTTCCCAAAGAATGATTGCAAGGCCCTCTTGTTCATAGGCAAGGGGAGATCTAGAATCAACTTTACCCTATCTGGATCTATAGACATTCCTTCCTTAGAAACCACATGTTCTAATAGTTTCCCTTCATGGACTACAAAAATAACTTCTTTGGGTTTATAGAGATACCAAATTCTTTGCATTTCTCAAATACTTGCTCTAGGTATTCCAGATGAGTTTTTTTTTTATGAGAGAACATAGTCATATCATCTAAGTAGATAAAAATTACCTTATTGATTAGCTCTCCAAAATCATAATCCATAGCTCTCTGGAATGTGGCCCCTCCATTAGATAGGCCAAAAGGTATCCTTTGGTAAGCGAAATTTCCTCATTTTGTGGCAAATTCTATCTTGAATTGATCTTCATCCTTTACCCAAATCTGGTTATATCTAGAGAAATCATCTAATAATGAGAACCTCTCTACCCCTACAACAATATATAGAATTTAATCAATCTGAGGGAGGGGGTAGTGATCCTTCAATGATGCCTAGTTTAGGTCACTAAAATCTACACACATATGGATGTCTTCATTCTTCTTTCTGACAGGGACAAAATTAGCCACCCATGTGGAGTTCTTAATTGGATATATAATCTTAGCCTTCAAAAATTTGAGCAACCCTCTCTCATTATGGATTCAATCCTAGGATTTACAGGTCTTTGCTTCTATCTGAAAGATTTTGCATTAGGCTCTAGCTCAATAGTATATTGGATTACCTTTTTATCATACATCTTTAGATCTTCATATGACTAGGTCACGATGTCTTGGTACTTAATGCATAGGGCTTTGAATCCTCTAACTCTTATGGAGAACAATGGATATCAACTTTGAGCTTCTTTTCCTTTTTGATCTCAATTTATTTATAGATTTTTCATTAATCTTCATGGCTCTAGATTTTCTCCCATATTCATTATAAAAGAGGTTTTCTAGGGTGACAAAATCCTTAGGGATATGATTGTTCTTTAATTGGATGATATCTTGCTGATCTATCTCATGAGGAATATCCTCCTATATACTGGACAAGCAAGCCTCCCTTACCAAAAAATCAATAATCTGATCATCACTTTCAAAAACTTGCAAGAAAATCTATCTGTTTGGTGTTGTAGGCCTAAAAACCAGTTTGACTCTTTTGTCTCTAGATGATACCATATCCTAAGAAGGACTAAAATTGGAACCTTTAACAACTAAGGAGTTGGCCAACATGTTCTATTTTTTAGGGATGAAATGAATATTTAGGGCATCAAAAGATTCCATCAAATCCCATACCCTATTTCTGTATGATCTTAGGTAATGGTGCTTACTGTTGCATCTCTCTCTTACCTGATTGACTATCAACTCAGAGTCACCATATATGTTAAAAATTTTAATCCCTATGCTCTTTACTTGAATTAATCCTAAGTATAAAGCTTCATATTTTGTAGCATTGTTAGTATAAGACCATGTCCTTCTGTATGCAAAAAATTTTACACGATTTGAGAGAGACTACAAAACTACACTGGCACTAGCTCCATTTCTGCATCTTGCACCATCAAAATGCATAGTCTATATTTTTATCTCTCTTAGGGATTGGTTGGATATAGCATGGATATTTTTCTCTTATTCTGAAGAAATGTTGTATGTGCCCATTCCTATCCCAAATTGGTTGTAATATTCTTTGAATGACAATTCATCCTCCACATATAACTCTTCAAATATTTCTACTAGATCTCATCTAGGGGTGTGAGGTTGCACATATCTTCTTCAATATTCTCAATGTGATAGGACATAGGATTTTTAGGTGTTATCCTTATCCTCTTTCCTTTGAAAGGTATTATCATGCCAAAGTAATCCAAGTACATTTAATATCCTAACTTGATAGCAAACTCTCTAGAAAGGCATAGGCTAAAATAAGGCTTTAGGTCTACCACAACAATTTCTTGCACAATGGTCACTTCTAGGGCTCTATGTAGTCTCATTAGCACATATTTTATTATCCCAACTATCTTAACTAGTGTTCCATCCAACTACAAAAATCTGGGACAAGATCGGGTATATTCCATACCCATCTCTTCATAGATTGCTTTGGGCATGATTGTGATAGAGGCCCTTGAATCAATCATACAATTACGGACTATCCAACCCTCCATTCTCAAGGATATATAAAAAGGAGGGGATTTTTTCTTTAGAGTAGCAGGAGATATTTTCTTCTTACCAGAAGGCATGCTAGGGATGGTAGTAGTATGCTTTTCTTGAGAATTTCTACTAAAAGAAGCCTTAAGAAGATCTATCTAACCAAGGATGAAGAGAGTATCATAGAGACTTGTTGATGCAGAAGAATCCGAGGGCAGCAGAGAAATCTAGCATCAACCAAATTTTTCTAAGTATTTTGCAAAGAAAAAAAATATGTGTCGCGATATCACGACACAAAAAGTGTCGCGATATCGCGACCAAAATAGGAGATAGAGAAGCGGCGGACAGAATGTCGCGAAATCGTGACATGTCACGATTTCATGACATGTCGTGAAATCGTGACCAAAGCGAGGAAGCAAAGGCGTGGAGGACACAAGGTCACAAAATCGTGACATGTTACGATTTCATGACATGTGTGAAATCGTGATCAAAGCAGGGAAGCAAAGGTGCGAAAGACATAGGGTCACAAAATCATGACATGTCGTGATTTCGTGACATGTCACGAAATCGCGACATGTCGTGATTTTGTGACATGTCACAAAATCATGACCAAAGTAGGGAAGCAAAGGCACGGAGGACCGAAGGTTGCAAAATCATGACCAACGCAGGGAGCAAAGGCATGGAGGACAAAAGGTCACGAAATCGCGACATGTCATAATTTTGTGACATGTCGCAAAATCGCAACCAGAGTAGGGAGCAAAGGCGCGGAGGATGGAAGGTCGTGAAATCGTGACATGTCACAATTTCATGACCGAAATTGAAGAATAAAGGCACGATAGAAAAAATGACGCGATATCACGACAGGTCATGATATCATGGCCAAAGCGGAAGTGAGAAGGCATGAAGGAAGGAATATCGCGATATCGTGACATGTCGCGATATCACGACCGAAATAGGAGAGAGAAAGCATAGAAAGGAATTGTCACGATATCATGACATGTCATGATATCATGACCAAAAGAAAAACACGCACTCCAAGTTTTCATAAATGCATCCCTTCGTGCATGGCAAGCTAGCGGTAGTGAAGCAGCAGTCTAAGAGGAAGATTCCAACAAGCATGTCGACCACTCACGCAGGATATCTAGAGATGCATTTATAGCAACTAGCAACGAAGCAACAGTTCGAGAAGAAGATATCGTTGGGTATGGTAGCCAGTCGTGCACCTCACCTAGAGTCTCATCAATGAAACTTTCCAATATTGTTCCAGGTGGCAATTGTAGATCGTGGGAAGTTTTAAAAACACAAAGGATCGGGACCTCAATAAAAACCCAAGGATTGTAATGAGAAGGGGTGGGCAAAATGGCAGATTGTTGTATATTCTTTGTAAATTCTTTCGAAGCTATTGGAGAATAAATTTGGCTCTTATTATTCTTGTTTCCTATCTTGTGCTTAGATCTGTTCTCCACCAAGTGGTATCAGAGCCAAAAGTTCCTGAGTGTGTAACAGATTGCCGGACGTGAGGCAGTTACACCAGGATCTGTGGAAGGGCTTGTGAGAGAGTGAACATAATGCCTCCAAGAAGAAACCCTATTGGTGGGAGAGGCATGGCGGTAGCGGAAGATGTCCGAGCTTTGCAGAGGCAAATGCAAGCCATGCAAGAAGAGATGCGTAGAATATTGGGGCCAAGAAGAGATGAAGGTAGTGAAGAGGAAGATGACGAAGAAGAAGGTCAACCTGAAGAAGAAGAAGAAGCAGTAGATCCTGCTCAAGCCAGACTATACAAAACCATATCCTAGATTGGGAAGAGGTTGAAGATGGAGGTTTCCACGTATTCTAGGAACCTTGATCCAAAGGAATTGATCTACTGGATCAACGATCTGGAAGAGTACTTTGAGTATGAGGAGGTTGAGGATCCTGATAGGGTCAGATTCGCTAAGACCAAACTGAAAGGTCATGCTAGCATTTTGTGGAAGGGAGTGCAACTGGAGCAAAATAAAAGAGGAAAAGAGAGAATAAAAAAATGGGAACGGATGGCAGAAAAGCTGAAGAGGTAGTTCATCCCTGGTGATTATGAGTTAGACCTGCTAAAGAAAATGCAAGGGTTGAGGCAATCAAGTAAGTCTATAAAAGAATACAGAGAAGAGTTTCATAAAATTATGATCAGAACAGGCCACTCAGAGGCCAACAAGGAGAAGGTAGCCCGTTACATTAATGGGTTACGAGCAAGTATTCAGGAAGAATTAAGTCTAGTTCGGATGACCACCATAGAGGACGCTTACCAATTTGCCCTAAAGGTTGAA
Source organism: Wollemia nobilis (assembly GCA_028583015.1). Lineage (NCBI taxonomy): Eukaryota > Viridiplantae > Streptophyta > Pinopsida > Araucariales > Araucariaceae > Wollemia > Wollemia nobilis. The sequence continues at coordinate 4,070,257 of JAQPPZ010017058.1, forward strand.
GAAAATATCAATAGGAGGTTTGAGAACAAGCAAAGAGGAAGAGGTCATGGCGGAAGAACCGACGGAAGGACCAGTGGAAGAAGGAATGAAGATTCTTAGAAGAATGGAGAAGGTAGTAGTAATCAGGAACAAAGGAGAGAAAATACCTACCGCCCTCGTAATCAGAATAATGATTATCGAGGGGGAAGGGGCAGAGCTGGACATGGCCAGGGAATAGGAAGATTTCATGGAACTTTCTTCCAGTGTGGAGAAGAGGGACATCACCAATACGAGTGCCCACAGCAATGAGAAAGGAATAATAGGAGGCCGAAAGGAAATTCCAGAGCCGTGGTCACTGATGAAGATGCTGGATCTGAGCATTCTGAAGAAGCAGAGAGAGGAGAAGTAATTATTGCGAGGAGAGTCCTGCTAAATGAAGAGGGGGCCACAGATCAGAGGAAAAGCTTATTCTGCACAAGGTGTAAATGTGCGGTAAGATTTGCAATAGGATAACCTAGTTTCAGAGGGAATGGTTACAAAGCTACAACTGGAGAGGAAGAGACATCCGCATCCATATCGGATCACATGGTTGTAGAAAGACCATAAGGTGTTGGTAAGTGAACAATACCTGGTAAAATTTAGTATTGGGAATTATCATGATGAGGTCCTGTGCGATATCCTGCCCATGGATGCGTGCCATTTGCTGTTGGGAAGGCCATGGAAGTTTGACAGGTGCATGGTTCATGATGGTCATGCCAACACCTACTCCATAACAAAGAATGGAATGCGTCATAAGCTAAAACCCCTGAAGGAGGTGGAAGAAAAGGTATGTGGCAGTGCCAAAATTTGCTTAGTTGATGAAAGAAAAATTTTAGATGATTTGAAGCATGAACATATGTGTTACGCATTAATTCCTAGAGTTGGGGAGAAAGAATGCAAAGATACCCCAACAGAAGTCCTAGATCTGTTGGAGGAATTTCCAGATATTATATCTGATAATGTGCCTGAGGGTTTATCCCCAGTAAGGAAGATCAGTCACCATATCGATTTGGTGCCAGGATCAAGCTTGCCCAATAAAGTTGCACATAGAATGACGCCTGTAGAAACTAAAGAGCTAAACAGGCAGGTCCAAGAGTTGCTAGAGAAGGGACTAATTTGGGAAAGCTTAATTCCATGCACAGTACCTATAGTGCTAGTGCCAAAGAAATATGGAGAGTGGAGAATGTGTACAGACTCTCGAGCCATCAACAAGATCACAATAAAATATAGATTTCCATTGCCACGAATGGATGACATAATGTACTGTTTGAGTGGAGCCAAATACTTCACCAAGATTGACCTCAAGAGTGGTTACCATTAGATCCATGTCAGAGAAGGAGATGAGTGGAAGACAACCTTCAAGACCAGAGAGGGTTTGTATGAATGGTTGGTCATGCCATTTGGGCTATCCAATGCACCAAGTACCTTCATGCGACTGATGAATGAGGTACTAAAAGAGTTCTTAGGCAAATTTATCATTGTCTATTTAGATGATATATTAATATTTAGCATAACCCTGGAGGAGCACCTGGCGCACATCAAAAGGGTTTTTGAGAAGCTGTGGGAGGAGCAGTTATTAATTAATCTGAAAAAGTGTAATTTTGTAAAGAAGGAGTTAGTGTACCTGGGATTTGTCATCTCAGTAGAAGGTCTAAAAATGGACCCAAAAAAGGTGAGAGCTATCATCGAATGGCCTAACCCAATAAGCACAACAGAGGTAAGATCATTTCATGGTCTAGCCAGCTTTTATAGAAAATTCATTAGAAATTTCAGCAGCATTTGTGCACCCCTCACAGAAACAATGAGAGGGGATAAGAAAGAATTTAAGTGGACCTTAGGGGCTGATAGGAGCTTTGATGTATTGAAGAAAAAGGTCACAGAACAACCTGTTTTGGCACTTCTAGACTTTAACAAAGTATTTTAGGTAGACTGTGATGCCAGTGGTAGTGCAATAGGAGTTGTACTGAGTCAGGAAGGCAGACCTGTTGCTTACTTTAGTGAGAAGCTCAATGATGCTCGGAAAAAATATTCAGTTTATGATCAAGAATTTTATGCTATAGTTCAGGCTCTAAAGAAGTGGAGGCATTATTTGTTGCCAAAAGAGTTTGTTCTATTCATTGATCATCAGGCCTTACAGTACATTAATGACCAAACAAAACTAAATCAGAGGCACTTGAAGTGGGTTGAGTTTCTCCAAAGCTATACCTTTGTGTTGAAACACAAAAGCAAAAAATCAAATAGAGTTGCAGATGCCTTAAGTAGAAGGCAGAATTTGCTGATTGAAATGACAGTGGAAGTAGTAGGATTCAAAGAACTAAAGGGTCTGTACCCTGAAGATCTTGATTTTGTAGAAGCCTAGACGGCTTGCTTGGCACCTATTAATTTGGACAGGAAAAAATGGTTATATTTTCTAATCCAAGATGGAATGTTGTTCAGAGGAAGTAAGTTATGCATTCCAAGGAGTTCCATGCGGGAAAACTTAGTCAAGGAGAAACACAGCGAAGGACTAGCTAGACATTTTTGCCGGGATAAGACCATTGCCTTGGTGAGTGAGAACTACTACTGGCCGCAACTGCAACAAGATGTGAAAAGGTTTGTGCAAAGTTGCAAAATATGCCATATGGCAAAAGGCGTGAGGCAGAACACAAGATTATATCAGCCGTTACCTATACCTGAGAGGCCATGGGAGGACATCAACATGGATTTCATTCTTGGGTTGTCGAGAACACAGAGGGGAAATGACTTCGTATTTGTGGTGGTTGACAGATTCTCCAAGATGGCACATTTTATTCCCTACTAGAAAACAAGTGACGTGGTTCACATTGTAGGGTTATTTTTAAAGGAAGTGGTACGACTTCATGGTCTACCAAAAAGCATTGTTTCTGACAGAGATACAAAGTTTGTTGGGTATTTCTGGAGAACATTATGGAAGAAGTTGAAGACAGATCTGAAGTTCAGTTCTGCATACCACCCATGGATCGATGGACGGACATAGGTGGTAAATAGAAGTCCGGGTAATTTATTAAGATGCTTGATAGTAGATAAACCCAAGGGATGGGATTTGGTTTTGCCGCAGGCAGAATTTGCATACAACAATTCTGTCAACAAGAGTACAAACAAATCTCCATGAAATAGATGAAAAGCCTGCATGAAGAAGTGAAGAAATAAATTACAAAAATGAATACTCAGTATAAGACAAGAGCAGACCAAAAGCGACGGTTCAAAGAGTTCGAAGTGGGAGATGAAGTCATGATCCATCTTAGAAAAGAAATATTTCCTGCCAAAACTTATAACAAGTTGAATATGAAGAAGTTTGGTCCATGCAAAATACTAGAAAAACAGGACTCAGGCAATGCATATGAAGTGGAATTGCCAAGTGGGCTTGACATTTTGCCTATTTTTAACATATCAGATTTAGTGGAATACCATGAAGGAAACAATACAGAGGCACCAAGTACAGAATTGTGGAGCATTCCAGCGTCTAACCCAACCACAGACGAGATCGAGGAAATATTAGATACTCATGAAGGCAGAAGCACAAGGAACAAACAATATTATGAAATCATGAAATCATGACCAAAGCAGGGAAGCAAAGGCACGGAGGACACAAGGTCACGAAATCATGACCAAAGCAGGGAAGCAAAGGCACAGAAGACACAGGGTCATGAAATCATGACATGTCACAATTTCATGACATGTCATGAAATCGTGACCAAAGCAGGGAAGCAAAGGTGTGGAGGACCGAAGGTCAGGAAATCATGACCAATGCAAGGAGCAAAGGCGTAGAGGACAAAAGGTTGTGAAATCATGGCCAGAGTAGGGAGCAAAGGCGTGGAGGACGAAAGGTCGTAAAATCACGACATGTCACGATCGAAACTAAAGAATGGAGGCACGATAGAAAAAATGGCACGATATTGCGACAGGTCGTGATATCGCAGCCAAAGCGAAAGCGAGAAGGCATGAAGGAAGGAATGTCACGATATCATGACATGTCATGATATTGCGACTAGAATAGGAGAGAGAAAGCATAGAAAGGAATTGTCGTGATATCACGACATGTCGCGATATCGTGACCAAAAGAAAAACATGCACTCCAGGTTTTCATAAATGCATCCCTTCGTGCACGGCAAGCTAGTGGTAGTGAAGCAGCAGTCTAAGAGGAAGATTCCAACAAGCATGTCAGCCGCTCATGCAGGATATCTAGAGACACATTTATAGCAACTAGCAATGAAGCAACAGTTCGAGAAGAAGATCCCGGTGGGTATGGTAGCCAGTCGCGCACCTCACCTAGAGTCTCATCAATGCAACTTTCCAGTATTGTTCCAGGTGGCAATTGCAGATCGTGGGAAGTTTGAAAACATAGAGGATCGAGACCTCGATAAAAACCTAAGGATTGTAATGAGAAGGGGTGGGCAAAACAACAGATTGCTGTATATTCTTTGTAAATTCTTCCGAAGCTATTGGATAAGAAATTTGGCTCTTGTTATTCTTGTTTCCTGTCTTGTGCTTAGATCTGTTCTCCACCACTTGCCTTGGAGGAGATTCTTTTCATCTCTTCCATAATATTATACTCTGATTTTTTTGAAGGGGGTCTCTCATACTTCTTTTTTGGTTCACCATATTTCCTCTTATACTGTTGTGTAGCTTCAATTCTTTATATTTTGGTGATGGAAGGGAATCTCAACTTTTCTTGTGCTTCATTTTTGGATCTCATTCTTTATTTGTCATTATCTTTCTCATACCTCTTAGTAAAATTGATTTTTTTCTCTTGGCTCTTAGGAACTAAGTCCCTATTTTTAGTTGCTTAGGGAATAGGAAATTGATCATTACTTTGCAGGGGGGTCTTTCTTATTTTGATAAGGGACCTGAAACTGACCCATATTCTGTAGATCAAGCTGTAGTATATTTTTACCTAATCTTGTCATGACAAAGATAGGTTATTCTTCATCAAGATATTGCCCAACCATGATTTTTTTTGGTTGCCATAGCATGTTAACTCTACATTTTAGATTTATCTCCACCTTTTCCATGGCTTTTTGCACATGACATTGGTACATAACACATGATTCTGAATCATGAGGATCATTACACACAAGGTACCATACATTCACAAGATTGGTCTCAAGGGCATATTCTTGATCTTATTGATTCACATTATCTCTGATACCTACACTATTGTTGGTACCATGCTTTTTATATATATTAACATAGGGATATCTTCTTTGTTAATACCTCTCTATCTCTCTTTTATCCATAACGTTCATCTTGTTATTGAGTGTTTTAAAAGTACTCTAAATATCAAACAACACAGTGGATTCCTGAGATGTTTGAGATGGAAGTGTTGGAAAGGAAACTGAAGTAGATGGTATTTTAGGGGATGGAATTGGATCTATCTAAGGAAGTGTGGATGACAAAGGAGGGGGTCCATGTAAGAAGATGTAGTTGTCTAACTTTGGGTATGAGGAATATTAGAATAGTAGGGCATCATAGTTTTTGGAGGTAACCTTCCTACATTAATGAGGATATTATTAGCCTGCACAACTACATTGTAAACCCAGGGGAAGGTGTATAATCTTGAATTTTGAGTTTGTAACACAAGTTATGACCCAAGAGCTTTGATATAGTACATAAAAGCAAGGGGTCAACTAGCCTAGCTTTACGTGGAATCATTTTCTAGGTTCTACTAAATCTTAGATTAAAATCTAAAACTGACTCTTGCTAATGCTTTTGCATGGATGTGAACTAGTTTAGGAGAGAAAAGGGATCAATAGACTCATTGAATTATTCTACAAAAGGCTCAACTAATGCAACCCATGAAGTAATGTTGTTGTCCTCTAAGGTCCTGAATCAATGTAGGATTTTACCTCTGTAAGATAGGGCTAATATTTTGATGATCACGTCTTCATTTATGATGTTATGGATGGTTGCTAGATTTATGATATCTTGGTAATGCACGTAAGCAGTTTTGCTTGATCCATCATAAGTAGGTATAGCTTTGAATACAATTTGAGGAATATCATGCATTTGGGCAAGTCTCAAGGGACCAGTTGTATCCCAATTAGGGTATTTCTACAGATTTTGATTTGGATTTACAATCTACTATCCAACCATATTTAATAGCACTATTCTTAATGAATATGGTCTTGGAGGTATTTCAGGGGCTAACTCAGTTGAAACCTCTCTTAACTAAAAATATGAGAATAAATTTCTTATGATATTGGATCCTCTTAAAGGGAGATCATAAAATATAATAGGATCTTTATTGTTCTTGAAAAATGACCTAGTATTCATGAAAATTTATTTTCATCACTCAATAAGGTCAAGAAAATCCACTAAATATTGATTTCTTTGGGAAAGGTAAAAATGAAATTATGTGGGTTAGCTAGTGTTCTTATAAATAGGATCTCACTAGGCATGCCAAACCTGTTGGGATCTAAATTGACATCAAGGAAATATTGAAACTGTGACTATTATCTTTAGCATTCTGATTAGGCATGCACCTACTAATCATAGTCCAAATCCCAACATTAGATGGATTAAATATTACTTTAACCCAACCTCCAAAGTAGGATGGTATACCTTATCAACTGACTTGGGTGTTGACTCATTTGAGCTCAATTAAATGTTTGAAATATAGGGATAGAAATGGGTTTAGGGTTACAAAGGTAATGATTGAACAATGGTTGGATAAAGCTAACAACATAGGCATCTATAGGAAAACCCTTGCCAATCAATTTCCAGTGTCCCACACTTGTGATTAACAACACTCAAAACAAGTAATCTTCATCAATTAAAGAAATAAATACATGCTTCAAGAAATCATTTTAAACATATAAAATACTAATAATCCTAATAGCAGAATTAGATTAGTATCTAGAATAATAGAAAATAATTCCTTCCAAGTATATATCCAACCATGAAATATTTTAAGGTGGTCTAGGTTAGCAATTCAATATCAGTAAAATAGACTAACCATGGTAGCAATAGCAAAAATGCATTCACAGTTCAAATCTTTGAAAAGTATAGAAGACACTAGCCTGAGGTAAAAATCCAAGTAATGTTACTTGTATTGATTTGTAAAAAGTATTTACACAGTAGGGCAAGCAAACACTCTAGAGCCGACTCTATAAAATGAGGGTTCGATCTCTATTTATAGTTTTACATGTTTATAAGATAAAAAAAATAGAATATTACAAGGAATTGAAATACCAAATCAGCTAGGTGTTGAGGTGGTAGCCTCTTATTTTTTTTGAAGGAAGAAGAAATCACATGATCTTTTGCTCCCCTACAACTTAGCCTCTGTAATTTTCTTGACTTTCATGATGTTCGACTCCAAAATCTGCCAAACTATCATCCAAACCATTCAATATTCTTGTTGATAATATCCTACCATAGAACTATAATTATATTCTTTCTTGGTTCTTTATCCTTTCACCTCTTCATATTCCAGTTCACCATCGGCCTTCAATCAACTAGATCATGTTAACCAAACTTCTTGTTTTTGTATGTTTTAAAAGCATCAGAACAAATAGATTGTTGATCTCTCGATGAATGAATGAGACTAGTCCAAGCTTGATATGTTCAATTTACTAACACCTCATGGTGTAGAAACATATTGTATCCCGTGCTTATTAGCTTCCTCAGCAACACCATATTGTAGCCCACTCTTCAAAAATATTATTCAAACAAGTTGACCTTTTTGACTATAGGCTAGAGCAAAAGATGCTTCATTGTAAAATGTGGAAATATTCTGAGCTACACGGGGTAGAACCATATGCTGGCCCACTCCTCTTAGTCTTTAGATCAACTTCTTATTTTGAGCCATGGCATAGAACCACATCCTAGCCGTGTCATAGCCTGTAACTTGAAATTTAAATGTAAAAGTTTGATTGATGTTGATTGTGGGGTAGAGCAATATGAAGAACACAAGCTTATACTGAGAGGGGGGGTGAACAGTATAAGACCGCTTTCTACTTTTTCTTTCGATTCAACTTGCAGTTCAGAATTATGCAGTGAATATATAACAGTATCAAAACAGAAATCAAAACAATGCACAGAATATCATCCACAATAGAGACACAACAATTTACGTGGTTCACCCAACGCGGGCTACTCCACGGATAAAATTTTTACTAAATTTTATCACCTCAAATTCTGGGAAACATGTCCCGATTACAAAGTTTATGGGCACCAACCCAAAGGAGATACCTTCCCCTAGCTCTGCTTAATCTGGTGATCCTCTAGAGAACCTCTGCCTCTGTAGCCCTTAGCAAGTGGAACTCTATCCACAGAAGACACCTGTCTTCCCTGCTCTGGCTGGAGACCTCTGTCCTCAACTCTATCACCGCACAGTCGGTCCTCTTCTCTGCACCAAAACACAGTCCTTTGGTCTGGCACTATTGTCCTCGAACTTGCACCTCTACGCAATTACAACACTCGATCAAATATCTACTTATGCACCTCTGTGCAAACACAACAGCAATGTCTTCGCACACTCTGCTCTTCGACGATCGAACTTCTCCCTGCACTCTACCTCTGCGAAAGTCGCACTTCGAACGCACACTTGATCGATACCAAACACTTCAAGCAGCCCTCCTTTTATACTCACAATCTCAAGATTAGAACCTTGATCTTAGTCGGTTGCACATCCCTAAAACAACGTCGGCGCAAAACCCTACGCTGTGTCGGCCCGTATTTAACTCTGTTGGCTCCACTGCCTCCCTGTAGCTTCGGCGTGAAACTTCAACATGTCGCGATATCGTGACATTTTTACAGCCGTACACCTTCTATAGCCTGTTGTCGCGAAATCGTGACACCTTGGCCTTTGTCGACTTCCTTTGTGCTTCTGTCATGAAATCGTGACACCTTTGTCTCTTGCTGACGTCATCTCACTTCTGTCGTGAAATCGTGACACTTTAGTCTTCATGGCCTTCCTCTCAGCTTTTGTCATGAAATCGTGACACTTATGATTTTTGCTGACGTCATCTTCACTCTGTCGTGAAATCGTGACGCTTTAGTCTTCATGGCCTTCCTCTCAACTTTTGTCATGAAATCATGACACATCTGCTTCTGCTGACGTCATCTACAACTCCATCATGAAATCATGATGCTTTCGCCTTCGAGCTCTTCCTTCTTCAATTCATCATGAAATCGTGACGCTTCTTCTGCTTAAGACTTGCTAACTGATTCTGTCATGAAATCGTGACACTTTCTCCAACTACAAGCTGCCAACTCAACCTGTCATGAAATCATGACACTTTCTTGCATCCGTACAACTTCTTTGTAGCCTATCACGAAATCATGACATTTTTAGCTTTCAAAAGCTTTCCCTACAACCTGTCACGAAATCATGACACTTCTGGCTTTCATACGCTTTCTCCACTACTTGTGAAATCATGATGCTTCTCCTTTCAGACTCTTTCCTTTGCTGCATGTCACGAAATCATGACAGTCCTCAACTCGACCTCTGTAGCATGTCATGAAAATGTGATAGCCCTTACTTGGAACTTTGCATCATGTCACGAAATCATGACAGTTCCTGAATCACTTTCTCTCTCTTCAATCTTGTCACGAAATCATGACAGTTCACACTACGGACTTTCTCTTCTGCAAAATGTCATGAAATCATGACACTTTCTTGTCCGTACAGCCTCCTTTGTAGAATGTCATGAAATCATGACATTTTTCCTTCTCTGCCTTCCTGCACTTTTCGAGTCACGAAAATGCGACATGTCACGAAATCGTGACAGTTTTGCCTGCTTCGTCTCTGCCTTCCCGCATGTCATGAAATCATGACAGTTTTGCCAAAATTTCTCTCTCCTCAAACATGTCACGAAATCATGACAGTTTTTCCAGCACTTTCTCTCTCCTCAAACATGTCGTGAAATCGTGACAGTTTTTCCAGCCACCTGCATACTTTTTCTAACTTATCTTTTACTTGATCTTTTGCAACTGGGCTACTCTGATCTTCTTGGAAACTCACTATCCATGCTGAAACCTTCATCAAGACACATTCTTTGACATCAAACCAAATTGCTTCAAGAACTCTTTGACATCAATGACAACATCTACACTTAGAGCAAAAGCAATGTACCCAAGGTACCCAAAATTGCCAACAATCTCCCCCTTTGTCATTGATGGCAAACCTTAACTGAAAACACAAGTCAAGAGCCAAAACTGAAGACAACTGATCCAACAACTGAGAATCTGCCTTTGAAGTTTTTGCTCCCCCTGACTTGAAGCTCTCTTCTTCACTATGAAGCTCTCCCCCTTACTCATATCTCTCCCCCTTTGTCATCAATGGCAAAGGGTCACCTTTGGGGCTCGGGACTAAGAATGAGCCTCTTAGCTTAGTCCCTCCCCCACCTCCTGATGAGGTGATTAATTTCGGGGTGGGAGTACAACTCCCAATTTCTCCCTTAGATACTCAAACGTATCTCTTGGAAGAGGTTTTGTGAAGATATCTGCAATCTGCTCTTTAGTAGACACATATTCTACCTTGACTTGCTTATCTTGCACTTTCTCCCTTAGAAAGTGATACTTGATGGAAATATGCTTTGTCCTTGAGTGCATCACCGGATTTTTGGAAATACTTATGGCACTAGTATTATCACAAAATATGGAGATGGGTTGTTCATGCTTGATTTTGAAATCCTCCAAGGTGGTTTTCATCCAAAGAACTTGAGTACACCCAGCCACTGCTGCTATGTATTCAGCTTCTGCCGTAGATAAGGAAACTGAAGGTTGTTTCTTACTTAGCCAAGAAACTAAACTCTTTCCCAGAAAGAATGCTCCACCACCGGTGCTTTTCCTGTCATCATTACTAGCCTGCCCAATCTGCATCTGTATAGGCTGTGAGAGTGAAATCATCACCTTTGGGATACCAAAGCCCAAAGTCCATAGTGCCCTTCAGATATCTGAATATTCTTTTAACTGCTATAACATGAGAATCTTTCGGAGCTGCCTGAAATCTGGCTACTAATCCAACAACCTGCATGATATCTGGTCTGGTAGCTGTAACATATAATAAACTGCCAATCATTGATCTGTACAACCTTTGATCTGCCACTGGAGATTCATCATCTTTACTCATCTTGCACCCCGTAGTCATTGGAGTACATACAAGTTTCTTGTCCATCATCCCAAATTTTTTTAACATTTCTTTGATATATTTTCCTTGAGAGAGAAATATACCGTCTTTTGATTGAGCAATCTGAAGACCCAAAAAGAATGACAGCTCTCCAATCATAGACATCTCAAATTCCTTCTGCATGGTGTTAGCAAAATCTTTGCACATCTGGGTATTATTTCCCCCAAAAATGATATCATCAACATAGACAACTACAATCAGCATATCATTACCTTTATCCTTAATGTACAAATTGCTATCTGCCATACCTTTCTTGAAACCTTGCTCATGAAGGTACCTGTCAAGTCTTGAGTACCAAGCCCTAGGTGCTTGCTTTAACCCATACAAGGCCTTTTTCAGTTTACACACATAGTCCGATTGATCTGAGAGAGACACGCCTTCCGGTTGTTCTACGTAGACTTCTTCATCCAAAACTCCATTTAAAAAGGCTGATTTCACATCCATTTGATACACCTTGAATGCTTTGAAACTTGAAAGAGCCAAAAACATTCTGATGGCTTCGAGACGAGCAACAGGAGCGAACGTCTCTTCGAAATCAACACCTTCTACTTGAGCATAACCTTTGCAAACCAACCTGGCTTTGTTTCTGACAATCTTTCCATCCTCATTGAGTTTATTTCTGAATATCCATTTTGTGCCAATGACATTCTTGTCCTTAGGTCTTGGAACTAAATCCCAAGTTTCACTTTTCTCTATTTGATTTAGCTCTTCATCCATAGCTTTTACCCAAAATTTATCTGCACATGCTTCATTGAAATCTTTTGGCTCAATCTGAGATAATAATGAAATATTTGTAGAATCGTGTGACGAAATAACTCTTCTTCTAGTTTGTCTGCTGTTTGGATCACCAATGATCAAATCTTTGGGATGATGTTTCTGAACATATCGTGACGGAGTTTTGGGAAGCAGCTGCTATTTTTCCTCTTCTTCATCTGAAACTTCTCTGAATTCTTCTTGATAGATTTCATCACTGATTTCCTTGACAGGTTCTCTTATCCCTGTCTTTTCATCAACTGTTACATTTATGCTCTCTACGACTGTATGCATTCTTTTGTTGAAGCATCTGTAAGCCTTGCTTCTGCTGGAATAACCAAGAAAAATTCCCTCATCACACCTAGGATCAAACTTACCCAAATTCTGATCTTCCCTTCTGATGAAGCACTTACTCCCAAACACTTTGAAATGTTTTACTGTAGCTGGTCTTCCTTTCCACAACTCATAAGGAGTTTTATGATGATTTACTCTAAGTTGGGCCCTGGTGATAATGTAGACTGTTTGTCTTGACTGCCTCTTTCCAGAAACCATCTGAAAGTTTTGACTCATTTAACATAGCTCTAGCCATATTTTCAATAGTTCTATTTTTTCTTTCAACTACTCCATTTTGTTGAGGAGTTCTTGTTGCTGAATATTCTCTTTTAATTCCCTGTTGCTCACAGTATTCCACAAATTCATTTGAGGTGAACTCTCCTCCTCTGTCCGATCTCAAGCATTTGATTCTCTTTTCAGTCTCATTTTCAATCATTTCTTTGAAAGCTTTGAATTTTTCAAAAGCTTCAGATTTTTCTTTGAGAAAGGTCACCCAAGTCATTCTAGAATAATCATCTATAAACAACATGAAGTAGCTTTCTCCCTGAATGCTCTGAGTTCTGGTGGGGCCACATAAATCAGTATGAATGAGATCTAATGGTTTTGAAGAAGTATACCCTTTTGATTTAAAACTGGTTCTGGTCTGTTTTCCATGTTGACAAGGACCGCAAATGGTGTTATGGGGCCTTTTTATTTTGGGCAAGTCTCTAACTGCTTCCTTGTTACTAATGTTGACAAGATTATCAAAGCTCAAATGCCCCAATATTTTATGCCATAGCCAACTCTCATCTTCTTGAGTTAGAAAACACTTTTCCTTTTTTATCTCACTAAGCATGTAGAGATTGTTTGGAGTCCTTGTAGCACTAGCAATGAGTTTTCCATTTTTTTCTTTACGAATCTCACATCTATCTGAAAAGAAAGATACTATGTGTCCTTGATCACAAAGTTGACTCACACTTAGAATATTATGTCTTAGACCTTCTACATAAAGCACATTTTTAGTTTTGGATTTCCCATCCAAGCTAAGAGTCCCTTTACCACAGATTTTTGCAGACATGTTATCTCCAAAACTAACTGTTCCTCTATTTGTGTTTTTTAAGACCAAAAACTTTTCCTTTTCACCAGTCATATGTTTTGAACAACCACTATCAAGATACCATTTCTCTACTTTGTCTTGAGCATGAAAAGCAGTTTGAACTATCATTGACTTAGACTTGATCTCAATTCTCTTTTTAGTGAACTTAAGGCTAGGTCTATCCAAACTGCACATCCTTGCTATATGCCCAACATTCTTGCAATTGTAACATATGACATTTTTATCCAAAAGAGGTGCAAAAGAGTTAACATTTTCCTTACTATGGCTATTCACGGATTTAATGCAATGTATAGCTTTGTGACCAAATTTCTTGCAAGAAAAACAGTAGCCATGGAAAGTATTATGTAACCTGTTTTGATGCCTTGGATGATTGTTCTTCTTGTGACCAACTGGAATCCATCGTTCTTCAGGCTGAAAATTGATCTTGTTGTCTCTTCTTCCTGTCATGATTCTTGAGAACAGAACTCTCTTCCCTGAAATTCTTAAAGCCCAGAAGAATTCACTTTAGAGATCGAACTTAACCTCTTCATCCTTTTCTGAAACTGCATGTTCTTCTGAAAGATCCTTCTCCAAGCTGTTATGCTTTTTCTGGAGAGACCCGCTCTGATACCAATTGAAGAACACAAGCTTATACTGAGAGGGGGGGTGAACAGTATAAGACCGCTTTCTACTTTTTCTTTCGATTCAACTTGCAGTTCAAAATTATGCAGTGAATATATAACAGTATCAAAACAGAAATCAAAACAATGCACAGAATATCATCCACAATAGAGACACAACAATTTACGTGGTTCACCCAACGCGGGCTACTCCACGGATAAAATTTTTACTAAATTTTATCACCTCAAATTCTGGGAAACATGTCCCGATTACAAAGTTTATGGGCACCAACCCAAAGGAGATACCTTCCCCTAGCTCTGCTTAATCTAGTGATCCTCTAGAGAACCTCTACCTCTACAGCCCTTAGCAAGTGGAACTCTATCCACAGAAGACACCTGTCTTCCCTGCTCTGGCTGGAGACCTCTGTCCTCAACTCTATCACCGCACAGTCGATCCTCTTCTCTGCACCAAAACACAGTCCTTTGGTCTGGCACTATTGTCCTCGAACTTGCACCTCTATGCAATTACAACACTCGATCAAATATCTACTTATGCACCTCTGTGCAAACACAGCAGCAATGTCTTCGCACACTCTGCTCTTCGACGATCGAACTTCTCCCTGCACTCTGCCTCTACGAAAGTCGCACTTCGAACGCACACTTGATCGATACCAAACACTTCAAGCAGCCCTCCTTTTATACTCACAATCTCAAGATTAGAACCTTGATCTTAGTCGGCTGCACATCCCTAAAACAACGTCGGCGCAAAACCCTACGCTGCGTCGGCCCAGATTTAACTCTGTCGGCTCCACTGCCTCCCTGTAGCTTCTGGCACGAAACTTCAACATGTCACGATATCATGACATTTTTATAGCCGTACACCTTCTATAGCCTGCTATCACGAAATCGTGACACCTTGGCCTTTGTCGACTTCCTTTGTGCTTCTGTCACGAAATCATGACACCTTTGCCTCTTGCTGACGTCATCTCACTTCTGTCACAAAATCATGACACTTTAGTCTTCATGGCCTTCCTCTCAGCTTTTGTCATGAAATCGTGACACTTATGATTTTTGCTGACGTCATCTTCACTCTATCATGAAATCGTGACGCTTTAGTCTTCATGGCATTCCTCTTAGCTTTTGTCATGAAATCATGACACATGCTTTTTCTGACGTCATCTACAACTCCGTCATGAAATCATGACGCTTTCACCTTTGAGCTCTTCCTTCTTCAATTCATCATGAAATCATGACGCTTCTTCTGCTTAAGACTTGCTAACTGATTCTATCATGAAATCATGACACTTTCTCCAACTACAAGCTGCCAACTCAACCTGTCACGAAATCGTGACACTTTCTGCATCCGTACAACTTCTTTGTAGCCTGTCATGAAATCATGATGCTTTCAGCTTCTCAAGCTTTCCCCCAACCTTGTCACGAAATCGTGACGCTTCTGGCTTTCGTACGCTTTCTCCACTGCTTGTCACGAAATCGTGACGCTTCTCCTTTTAGACTCTTTCCTTTGTTGCATGTCACAAAATCATGACAGTCCTCAACTCGACCTCTGTAGCATGTCACAAAAATGCGACAGCCCTTACTTGGAACTTTGCATCATGTCACGAAATCGTGACAGTTCCTGAATCACTTTCTCTCTCTTCAATCTTGTCGCGAAATCACGATAGTTCACACTGCGGACTTTCTCTTCTGCAACATGTCACGAAATCGTGACACTTTCTTGTCCGTACAACCTCCTTTGCAGAATGTCACGAAATCGTGACATTTTTCCTTCTCTGCCTTCCTGCACTTTCCGAGTCGCGAAAATGCGACATGTCGCGAAATCGTGATAGTTTTGCCTGCTTCGTCTCTGCCTTCCCGCATGTCACGAAATCGTGACAGTTTTGCCTAAACTTTCTCTCTCCTCAAACATGTCACGAAATCGTGACAGTTTTGCCAGCACTTTCTCTCTCCTCAAACATGTCACGAAATCGCGACAGTTTTTCTAGCCGCCTGCATACTTTTTCTAACTTATCTTTTTCTTGATCTTTTGCAACTGGGCTACTCTGATCTTCTTGGAAACTCACTGTCCATGCTGAAACCTTCATCAAGACACATTCTTTGACATCAAACCAAATTGCTTCAAGAACTCTTTGACATCAATGACAACATCTACACTTAGAGCAAAAGCAATGTACCCAAAATTGCCAACACAATACACTGAGTTATTTGGTGTAAAACCTTACACTAACTCACATGAGGTAGAACCTTATGCTGGCATACACCTTGGAATGCTCACATGCATGTTTTAACCAATGTTTACCATGCGGTGTAAAACCTTGCGCTAGCCTGCACGAGGTAGAACCTTGCACTGGCCTATGCCTTGGAATGCTCACATGCAATTTTTGACCAATGTTTACCATGAGCTGGAGTATTGTGCTAAGCCACGTAGTATAGGATGTGTTTCAACTCACACGAGATAGAGCAGTTTTATGAACCATGATTCAGAGAGCAGATCCCTCAAGTTTGACTATGTTGACCACATGCTAGAACATTGTTCTGTGTTGTGTAAGGTAGAACCTGCTATGAATAACTACATATTTTTTGTGTTTTGGCCTATGATATTTAAAAATACTAAGTATAAATTTGACCATTTTGACCATGGGGTGGAGTATTGTGTGCTGCACTACTACTGCAGGGTGGAAAAACCTTCTTCATGACTTAGATAATTTTGTAAAAAAATTCTAAGTATGTGGCCATTTTAGGCCTACAGTAAAGTTCTATGACCCTAGGACCAAAGTAGTATAAACAACCAAGGGCAAAATCCTTTTCAATATAATAGCACAAGCTTATCATGACCTTTTTGCCATGGGTAGAGACCCACCTGTAAGTCCCAAGCCCTTCAACCCACACAACCAAGCTAAGTATTATTCACTGAAGGGGCATCCAATTAATGGTAAACATTTTAGAAAATGATTTTATAGCCATTTCAAGACTATAAGGTCTAAGGGACACTTTGCTCAACATCCTAACTACCGCTAAACATTTTGCCTACCCATAACTCTTTTCCATGTTAGCATACTTGGTTGGTTTGGATTATGACCAGTATGTGAGATATTGGTAGATAGTTGTAGTTTAATCCAAGAGAATACATGAGCAACTGGTAACAATGAAGAAATATTTTGGGACTCCCTCTTTTAGGCATTGCTCTAATCTAGTTTGGATGTTTCTCAGTGCTATAAATCAAGATATACCTTGGATCCTAGTAATAGACAAGGATGATAATGGAAATACCATACCAATATATACATGGACTAAGCTCTTGAGAAATACTAAATCCTACTATAGCTTCAATTTGGAATTTTTGGGGCTAGCCCTAAAAATTATGTATGGCCAATATCCTAGAATCCCTCCTCTAACTAAAGAATTGTTACGAACAAAGCAAGTTGAGGAAGGAGACTGGTATATTTTGATTGAGGGTATAGTAATTAAACTTTATGGCTTCACTGATAAAACTTCCTTACTCCCACACTTTATCACTAGAAAAATGTTGGCATTAGAATATTTTTGACAAGATGACTACATCAATATCACCTTTGGCACTAGGAAAGGAAGAAAAGGAACAATGGTTTACCATCACAATGTGGAAGATATTATAGTAACAAGGAAATGATAGCATAAGTATATTACTTTGTATCTTGAGAGACTCAATATTATTTATATTCCATAAATATGGAGATATGACCCAGATAATAAATATTTGGAAAAACTAACTACCCTCAACGAAGAGAGAGCCCCTAAGTTTGAAAGGACTTTGAGGCCTCAAGTTGAAAAGCAATGAAATAATAAAGAGAGTTCTCCATTATATTGGAATGTCAAATAGATAGAACAACTTCCCCCTTGGAGAGACTTTTATGAACAATTAGTCGATTATGAACCTGAAAATAAGAAGCCCCACTAGTTGAAGGAACCCAAAATCAAAGAAATGGAGGAAAAGCATGGCTGGGATGAGGGTAAGGTTTTGGAATGGTGGAGAATGAGATTAGATAAAGATACTATAAAGGATAGGTTTGGCCACCAAGTAGATACTAATTTCTCAGATTTATATGATAAGCATATTCAGATTTGGAAGGCCAAGAATGGTAGAAGCTTAGCATTGAGCTACAAAAAGGTAGAGACATAGAAAACAAAGAAGGGTAAGGCCAAAGGGAAAGTTCAGGAGGAAATAGACAGAAAGACCAAACACCTCTAGCTTCTCTCTCTCCAAATTCCTAGCAAGATGTTGAGGATACTAAAATAGCTTCACCACCAATGACCAAAGAAGCTCAATCTACTTTTGAACCTTCACAAGAACAATTGTAACAATACTCAGTGGGTGTTGTAATGATGAAAAGGATGCAATATTCTGGTGGTGGTCTAGGTAAATATGAAATAAGAAATATAGAGAATATTAAAGCAGAACAAAGGCCAAAACATCTTGCCTTGGAAGGAGACTTTTATTCATAGGACCCACTAAGAGATGAAGCAGAGGATAGCTTTGTATTTTCTCTTGTAAAATTTATTGTTGTAGTCCTTTCAAAGACATTAAATCCCCTAGTTTTAGAGGTTGCATTGTAAACTCCACAACATCAGGATGATTATCTGAAGGGTAAGCCTACAATACCTATTGTATTCAAAAGGAAGGAAAAGGATTCAGTAGGGAAGGCCAAGAAAGAGGTTAGTAAAAAGAAGAAACTAGACCGAACACAAGCCATTAAATAGACTCAACTTGCAACTATAGAACAACCAGTTCAACAAATACAATAGTAAAGTATAGATAACATCTTTCAATAGTCTACTTTAGTAGGTGGAGGTATGATTCCTATCCCTTCTTCTCCTCCTTCTCCTTCCCCAAAGAATTCTCCCTCCTATTATCAAGAGAAAAAGGAACAAAAATAGCATATCCACCTCATAATTCCCCACCATATTCAACAGTTGTTCCATCATCTCTCTTCACTCCATCTCCACCCCACTCATCAAAAATTCTAGTATCATCATCTCCCACTCATACCCCTTTACCTCCAAAATCATCACCATAGATATTAGTTGGGGAACAAGCACTCCCATATTCTCCACCATATTCCACAATTGTAACATTCATTTCCATTTCAACACTTGTTACAACCCATGCAATAAGCACATATTCCACCATTATTACTACCATACCCCTTCCATATGTGCCAGACCCATTTTTACCTTCACTAACCACTACTTCTACTCCTACAAATCACCCTACAATAGCTTCTTTGTATATCTCATAGAAGATCCATAATTTTTGGAGTAAGTAACTAGCCCAAACTTTAAAGAAAACTGCTAGACGAAGGAAAACTATGATTGCTGATCCTATTTCTAGGTAAAGAACAACAATCTCCATCACTCCTCTTGTTAGTAAACCAGAGGAAGACATGACTGCAAAATATTATTAGTTGGAAGAGCATATTAAATATATTACTCAATTACCCATGGAGGATGAATTGGTTATAGCTAGGGCTCATATTGAGACCATTTATTTCTAGAGTGATATTTACAATGAGAAATATGAGAAACTTGAGGAAAAAATTGAAAGGTTGGAGAAAAAAATCAACAATAAAAAAAGGTGGAGAAGGCTATAAGAAATGAAGATAAGAACTGGTAAAATAAATACCAAGAGGTCATCAAATTCAAAGAGAAAGATGAAAATTTGGAGCAAAAGAGTGAGGCCCAGGTTAAAAAAATACAAGCCTTAAAACAACAGCTTTAGGTTGAGAAGGCTAGAGCTACAGGTTTCTCTAAAGATAAAGTTAAGTAGATCAAAAAATAAATATGGTCTGAAATCTTAGAGAAATGTTCATAAATCCATCCTGTGATTGATTACATGGATGCGGCTAGCCATTTGTTATAGGAAACAAAGGAATATTTAGAGAAGGCTAGTGAAGAGATACAATCAATGGTGCTAAATGTATAAGTTTTCTAAGAATATATTCAATGTTGCTACTAAGCCCATCCCAAATAAGTATTGGAATACTGCAAGGTTGGTATCCAAAAATATTCTTAGGAAAAATAAGTTGATCCAAAAGGGATGGCTACTAGCAGATAGAATCAAAGGTAAGCTGCAAGAGATTGTTGATGCTAATAAAGAAATTATGCAGTATGGTTTCAAAGGATTCTGGAATGAAAATAACATCCTTTTATTAGAAGACCTTCAAACAATATTAAAATCAATTATGTAGGATGAATCTGAAATAGATGCCTAGGAAGACTCGATTAATCAAGATCAAGTCTCTCAGCTGATAAAATACTTAACTAGGCTTAAAAGTTTGGTGGAATATCTGGTAGATAGGGGACACTCCATGTCCTATAAGGAACTACCAAGTTGTAGTTTATCCACTAGTAGCTCATGGAAATAGCTAATCCCACTAAATCAACATGGGATAAATCCTTACAAATATTGAATAAGATGATTCAACTATTTGGGATAGATGAAGAGCAAGAAGTAGATAAAGAAGAAGAGAGTGAAAAGGAGGAATATAACACAAAACATAATATGAAAGATACTAAGGAAGTACTAGAAAACAAAGTAGAGGGAAAAAATCAGTAGGAAGAAGTGCAAGAAGAATGAGGATATCCTATCGAGAAGTCTAAAATAATTTTGAGTGTTCTAGTTGTTAGAAAATCCCTAGGAACATGCTTTGTGATTTTTTTTATCCTCACAAGTGTTAGAGGCAGCAAGGAAAGCATGAGCAAGAAACTTTCATGTGAAAGTCATGCCATTGAGTCTTTAAAGGAGGAGCAACCCTGTTGATGGGACATATACTTATTTTGACCTCTTACATTGCTTCTATGTTAACTGTTACTCTTTGAATATCCTCATAAATATTCAAGAGAGTGATGGTCACAGGGAAGTTATAACTTGAGATATAACTTTATATCTAGTTGGATTCCATTCCATTTTTCCATTCCCCCCATCCATTCATTCATTCACTCATCCCATTTATTTTCACCATCTCCATCCATTTCATAACATCTATCCATTTAGATTTTGACTCTAGTTGCCCAAACGATAAGACTATGAGTTCTCAACTTTGCTAGCAAAGTTACTTAAGAGGTTCCAGAATGTAGGCCCAAAAGGCCACATACTTAGAATTTTTTTTCTAAAATTTTTCTAAGTCTAAAAGGGTGCTCTAAACCACAGTAACACTCAGCACAATAGGCTCCATACCATGATCAACTCAATTGAAAAAATCCTTTGCACATCTCAAATTATGGCTTAGAGCACAAAAGGGAAAAGTGGCTTGTGACAAAGATTTTACACCACATGGTCCACGACATGGTTCTATACCATAGTCAATGAGTCAAAGATGGCAAGTCATCATTTCAAATTGTGGCTCAAAACATGATTCTATATCACATGGATCAACACATGTATCTATACCACACACCTTAGTGCATGGTTCAATTCCACGATCAATACGGTCAAACTATTAAATTTAATAATTTGAATCATGGCCCAGAGCACAGTTCTCTACCTTACGCTCCAACACATGGTTCCATACCACACACTTCAACATGTTCTACATCGTAGTCAACAAGGTCAAAGCTGCTACTTAGAAGATCAAAAGAGCAGCTCAGAAGATGGTTCCATGCCATGTGGTCCAAAGAAAATTTTCAAAAGCACATCTTCAAGGATAAAATCACCCTTGTCCCAAGTTGTAGTCAAAGCAATCAAATGAATCAAATGAGAGTTTCAAGTATTGGATTATAACATGGTTCTATGTCATGGAGGATGAAGTTGAAAAACAAAGATAGGATCTAGGTTGCGATAGGCTCCAAGATATGAGGTATTTCGGACTACCAATCGTAAGAAGCGCACCAAGCTTTCAATGATCTAATATTAGTTGTTCGACAATAGATCAATGGTCTATATCAAAAGTGGTTTGAATCACGTATAAACACAATATTTGACATGACATAAGATGGTAGACATCTTTTCAAGCTGTTTCTAAGCTAAAGCAAAGAGTAAGAAGATGAATCAACAAAGAATCAATATTCCATTTTAAATCCAAGAGCATCCCATACTACTCTTATGATGATTCCTTAATCCACCTAGATCTTAGGAAATCATATTAGCTTATCAATTCCAATAATTTCAAAGCATACATAAACCAAAATTCATACCTACTATGAATTTATCTTCTTCAAACATTAATAAGCTTGATATCTATTAATCAATATTTTAAAATCAAAACGACAAAGGAATTATTATCCTTTGAACTAATATGCTTAAAAAACAAAACCAATAGGGCAAGGATCGATTATCCTTTATCTTAATAAACATAATATTTATTTAGCAACTAACAAATATAATAAAGAATAGATCTATTAAAATTTTCCTTAATAAACACAACATTTATTAAGCAACTAAACAAATAAAATAAAGCACAAATCTATTAAACTTTAAGGTTTGAACGAAACCAGAAGAAGAAACTCAAACATCCCAATGATGTCACTAGAGAAAACTACATAGATTGACATAGAGAAGAAGGTGAAAACATGGATCAAAAGCAAAAGAGTTTGCACACAACTCAAGACATCATCCCTAAAAAATCTATGAACTGAGGTGACCCAACCACATAGCCAAATGTAACAAGACCATGACACATATTATGGACTGCAAGACACAAAATACATAGTGCACAAGCTACTTTAGGTGGTAGAAAGGAAGAAACCAAGGTCCAAGTCAACAATAAACAAAATTAAAACATGCCATCCAAACAGTAGAGGATTCCAAACC
Source organism: Wollemia nobilis (assembly GCA_028583015.1). Taxonomy (NCBI): domain Eukaryota; kingdom Viridiplantae; phylum Streptophyta; class Pinopsida; order Araucariales; family Araucariaceae; genus Wollemia; species Wollemia nobilis. Next base: position 4,093,008 of record JAQPPZ010017058.1, read on the forward strand.
AAAGAATAAAACCATTACACCAAATTCAAAGGAAGATCAAGTAGATTAAATTTCACATGATCCTCAGGTTGGGTAAAACACCACAACATGCATACCTTGCAAAAATCTAGAAAAAACCAAAGGACTAAGTAAAGTAAAAACAATAAGAGACAACCTGAAATTGATCTTCCTCCTATGTGTTTTTTACTCAAATATTGTGCTAACTCCATAGTACCAATCTTTCCTCCTAAGTCTATCTCTTCCAATTTGTAATCCACCTCTCACTCCATCTCACAATATTTAAGCAAGACGTAGCCTTGCATGAGTGAATGTGGGAAAAACTCTCAAAAGAGTGTTACTTTGCCACCTTAACATGGGTTCTCCAAGAAGGTAAAGTTTTACCCTATTCTTTATTCAAACCGAAACTTACCATAATCCACCAAAGAGGTGGCATTTAATAATACTTTGATTTAATTAATCTCTTTAAGACTTTAGAAACCAAAGATCTATTTTAATACTTTAACTAAAGAACTTGAACTATCCCTTAAGAAAATACAAAGATATTACAAATCCATACTTATCAATCATATCAAACTATGCACAACATAGACAAACATGGATTTGCATCAATAATGTTCTACACCATTATTTTATCCCTAAATTGGTGGTCTCTTTTAAGATAGTCCAATACTATCACCAACCTAGTAGGGAGACTCATTGTGCAAGCAACATCCTGATCCAATGGTGTGAATATGGAAACAAACAAAATAAATGCATCTACATGAAAGGTAATTTTCCTTGTTACCTTGAGCTACTAATGAACAAGTCATCATCATCATTTTCCAAAATATATCTCATTGTAAGTGGCTTTCCCCCAAAGTTTCCACCAGAGAGATAGTACCTACTCCTACACCCATAATTACATTAAAAGTACCATATTTCATGTTTCAAAAAAAGGAAAACATTCCATCATATAAACATTATGAAAGAAACTATGTAATTAAACCTTCACATCAATATATAATTCAATGCACATAAAGAGTTCTATCAAGTAGGGGTGTTATAGGCAAGGCAAGCCTATAGGTTATTGGACTAATATTACAATGATATCAAAGGGACCAACATAGCAAGGATCCAAATTAGTTGACTTTATGGCAATTTTCATGGGTCTAACTCTCAAGAAGATCTCGTCTCATATTGAGAATTCTCTTGGTGATATTTTTATATTAGCATAGCTCTTTTGGAGATCGGTTGATTCCTTGAGCCTAAGCTAAATTGCTCTAAGATGCTCCATATCTTTGACAGTATATAATATGATCACCATTCAATACTCTGGATTATCCCATGATAGAGGTGTCTTGCATCTTCTACCATATAAGGCTTCAAATTGGGACATACCCAATGATGCATGGTAACCATTATTATATGCAAATTACACAAGATGCAAAAAGTCCTCCCATTTTGATTTTTGGTCTATGCAATACATGTGTAGCATATCCTATAAAACTTGGTTCACCCTCTTGGTTTGACCATTTATTTTTGGGTGATATGTAGTATTGATATTCATATTAGTGCCCACCACATGGTGTAAAGCCTACCAAAATTTTGATGTGAACCTAGAATCCCTATAAGATATGATCACCTCAGGAAACCCATGTAGCCTAAAGATTTCTTTGGAAAATTTATTTACCACCACCAGTGCATCATCCTTGATGTTTCCCAGTATGAAGTGTGCAACCTTGTTTACTTATAAACCACTACCAAGAATACATAATGTTGGTACCTAGTCTTAGATAAACTAAAATCCATAGAAATTACCTTCCATTCTTGCATACGTACATCATGTGGGTAAAATTTCCCTATTGGGTGTCGATTTTTTGCCTTAACTTTATGGTATTCTAAACATCTCGTAATGATACTAGTGATATACTACTTCATTCCAACCCAATAGAAGGTCTTTTTCATGTTTTACCTAATTTTTGATCGTCCTATATGAGCATAATAGGGAGAATTATGTACCTCTCGCATAATCAATCTCCTTAGATCACAAGTTTTGGGTATAACTATCCTATCCTTGAAGCATAAAAGTCCATTTTTTATGTTAAATCCTTATTTTATTTAGGATTTCTCTTAGTTTTATCTTAGATTTCCATGCAATATGGGTCCTAAAGCTTCATTTACTTGATTATATCCATCAAGTCTATATGAATCTTAGTTAGTGCGACTATGTGCCTTCTCCTACCCAAGGCATCTACAACTTTATTTTCTTTCCCTTTGGTATATTCAATACCAAGGGTATATACTACTAAGAACTCTATCCACCTTGTCTATCTTGCATTTAACATAGGTTGGGTAAAAATCTACCTGATACTTTGATGGTTTGTTATTAGCTTAAACGATTAGCCCAAAAAATAATGTCTCTAGACCTTTAGTTGCATGCACAACTACTACCAATTATAGATCATGTGTAACATAGTTTACCTCATGCTTCTTAAGTTTTCTAGACTCATACGCTACTATAGCCTCTTCCTGAGACAATACCCCACCCAAAACTTCTAAGGAAGCATTTATACACACAATAAAATTCCCAAGAGGATCTAGTATATTGAAAATTAGTGTCATTGTTAACTTATTTTTAGAGCTTCAAATGTGACCTCACACTTATCCATCCATATGAATTCTTTCCTATTTTTTGAAGGTTGGTGATCAAATAGGTGACCTTAGAATGATCTTTCACATAGAACCTATAATAACCAACAAATCCCATAAAACTCCTAAACTTTTGGAACACTTGTTGGTGCAGGCCAACTTAGTATAGACTTAATTTTCTCTAGGTCCATGATAATTCCTTCGATCGAGATGTACTTGTGAGGTATAAAACTCACACTTGGATAATTTTACGTATAGTTGGTTCTTCCTTAACACCTCCAATAATAACCTTAGGTGATGGTCATGTTCCTCTTTGGTGTGAGAATATATTAAGATATCATATAAGAATACTAAGACAAACTGATCTAGATACTTTCTAAACATACTGTTCATCAGATTCATAAAAGTTGTCAATGCATTTTTCAACCTAAATGGAAATACTATGAACTCATACTGCCCATATCTGGTCTTAAAATTTGTCTTACGGGTATCCTCCTCTCAAATTATTAATTGATGATACACTTATCTTAGATATAATTTTGAAAATATAGTAGCATTATTTAGCTGATCAAATTGGTCATCAATCATTGTTAAATGATACTTATTTTTAATAGTTATCTTATTTAGCATCCTATAATCTATGCATAACCTCAAGGAGCCATCTTGTTTTTTCAAAAATAATACTGGAGCACCCCAAGAAACACACTTGGTTTGATCAAACCCTTTTCTAAAATTCCTAAAGTTATACCTTTAGTTCTTGCAACTCAATTGGAGTCATTATGTATGGTGTCCTTGTAATAGGTTCAACCCCTAGCATTAACTCAATAGTAAAGTCAAATTCCCATCGAGGTGGAAGACCCAAAATATCTTTAGGGATAACATCCCAAAATCATGCAAAATTAGATGTTTCTTAAATACTTATTCATCCCCCTTTTCTCTAGTATTTTCATTTATCTTCACTACATACAACATACCACCTATTTTAATGGATTTCTTTAACTACATAGCTGAAAATACGTGAGGTTGAAAATGACCTTTCCTAATTTGAACTCTTACACTCCTCTTATCCTTGTCATTGTAAACCATCCACCTATCTTGGAATTTGATTAAGGCTTCATGATCCTTCAACCAATCCATACCTAAGATAATATCAAAAGTATGAAGTGGTGCCACATATAAGTACCATATAGTGGACCCATTAAGTAAGGTTATCTCAGTTATAGGGAAACATTCAGGGTTATGCATAAGAGGTAGGACCCAAAAGACACTTATAAAAAAATGGTGAAACTATTTCGAAATGACGGTGAAACCTGTCGAACTGCATGTATGATGGCATGGCGAATGACTTTAATTTTTCTCAAAAAATTGGCAAAAAAGGGTGAATTTCAAAGTTTTGCCGGACCAAGCCAAAAATATGTCAGCTACATTTAAAATCATGGCAAAAGCTTGGACGCAAATTTTAGCCCGGTCATGGAATGGATGCATAATATGGTCCGACATCGAACCAGATGCATTATATGGTCCTATCTTGAACCAGATGCATAATATAGTCCGACCTCGAATGGGTTGCATAATATGAAACGGTCTCGAGCCGAGTGCATAATAAGTATCGATCTCAGAGCGGATGCATTTTTATGATTGAAAACGTTCAAAATTTGGGTATTCGAGTAAGAGATATGATATGGCATCTAGTAAATATAAATATTGTAGCAAGACACATGTTATCGCTATTGGCGTTGTTAGGGGAAAACCCATGCAATATTGGTAAAGTTGATCCCACATAACTATCTATCCCACATAAATATTTATCCCACATGATTAAGTGCACACTTCTTTTAAAGCTTAAATAAGAAACTTCCTTCTTTAGTAAAGTAGGTGAAGATTTAAGATAAGAAGGGTGGCCTCTTTCTGACGGTTGTAGTAGGCAAGAAAACAACTACACTCCTTAGGAAGAAGACCAATGTGTCTTATCTTGGATCTTCGATTTTTACGATCATGGGTCGAATGCATACTATGTTTCGAGGTAATGATCGAATGTATTTTATGATCTGGAGGGCACCCAGATGCATAACATGCTCCGTGATGGCCGACTATGTATTTTGTGTCGGATATCGCCTGGATGCATAATATGATTCGATGTTAACCCGAAAACATGATATGTTTCGAGTGACGACCGGATGCATATTATGATCCGGGTAATGATCGGGTGCATAATATACTCTGCCAGAAACCTGAAGCATAATATGCATCCGGGCGGTGCCCGACATATATTATGCATCTGGGCTAACACCGGATCATATTATGCATCTGGTCGTTGCCTCAAATGCATATTATGATTCGGGCAATGATCGGATGCATAATATGCTCCGGTAGAAACCCGAATCATAAAATGCATCCGGTTGTTTCCTAGAACATCTTATGTATCCGAGATAATGTCGGATCATATTATGTATCCGATCATTTCCTGGATGCATACTTTGTTTTGGATGATGTCATTCATAGTAGGCCATTTTCTGGATCCATACTTTATTTTGGATACCGTTCGAAAGCATAATAATGATTTCGGTTGGTTGCATGACAGGTCCTAGTTTTAAAACTGATTCATATTATGTTTTGATCTCGGACAAGGTGCATATTATATTTTGATCTTGAATCGGGTGCATATTATAGGCTGGTCTCGAACCGGTTACATAATATGTTTCATCCTTGAACTGGATGCATAATATGTACTTACCTTAGACCGGATGCATAGTTTGGTCCAAATACCACCCATACTGCCACGTGTCTAATATTGCATGTCCCATTCTCCATTTCCAATATGATGTTGCCATGTATCAAATAGATTTCAATTCTATAAAAGGGCATCAACAATCATTTTCCCATTTTGTTTCTATGACTGCTACAACCAGAGCTAACCTTTTCGATCGACATTTTAGTTTCAATTTCCAATCCTTTTTCTTCCAACTACTTCCAATGGATACCCCTTCCACAATCGCACCAAAATTCAAGAATTTTACATGCACTTTGATATCAGATATCATAACAACTCCAAGGATGAACTTGTAGTGGCTCCATAATGTAGGTTTATCAACCCTCATTTCCATGCCATATTTTAGAACAGAAAAAGGGCTCCTACAACATATTATCTTTGGTTATAACCACAATAGGGGTATTGTAAGCATTAAACTACAAACTAGAAATGTTGTTTTCAGAATCACCACTACAAATATTCATAGATTGATAGGTATTCCATTAATTGGTTTTAATAAAGTGTTGTCAAGGTCATAGCTTTCTCCAGATGATAAAGCACACCTTGATAACAAGTATGGTATTTCATCGGAAGATTTGGTAGGTATAAATCTCGTTAATTTTATTTTATTAATTTTCAATGTTTTAAATTTGTAAATTGACATCGAATTTTTTATGCAGCTTCTAACACCAAAACAAAAAGAGTTTTAATGATTAGCGATGTTAACCATCAAAATATGAAGGCCATTATTGAGTTTTTCCAGGCCAGGCTTATTCTGTTGGGAAGACCAGAAATTTTATTTTGGACACTGTATTATATTGTTCAGTCTGAACAAAATCACAAGTTCGATTGGTGTACCTATATTTTAGATCGAGTCAGGACTGAGTTGCATGTGGTCCAACTTGCAACCGCCAAGACTCAGCCCATTGTGGGCATTGTAAATTATATTTTAGCTTTATATTTTGAGTCTTTTCATAATTTGTCAACTACTCTTGTACAAACTATTATGCATTCAAAACTACACTCTATTGCCATGACACCAGAGGAATTGAGGGTAATAACTACATAATTGTCTTTGACATACTATTTTATATTTTACCACATTCCTTTTTTTAATTTGTTTCATCTATATGCAGGCGAAGGTAAAAATTTCAAGGACTAAATAGATTTATACCAATAGGGGTCACAGGCCGGAGTAAACAGGTGATTCTGAAGATATGGGCTTTGAAGCAACACATGTTACTATGCAAAGGTCACACAAACGTGCAAGGCAAGTAGCTACTCCTAGTTTCTCATACACCTAGGTATGCACAAAATGTGCAAGTTGAATCTAGTGTGGCCAACCCCTACCCCAATGCAGGATAATTGCAACACATTTCATCAGGTAAATCTATGATTCTATGTGTAGTTAATCAAAATTTAGATTTATTTATTTATTTTAAGCTAAATTGTAACAAAATATTTTTGACTGTTTTTAGTTGATTCTCATGTTCAAGTAGTAACATCATAAGTTAGCGGGCATATGCCGCCACCACCTCCATAAGCATCACACTCACCGGTTACATGCAATCAAAAATAGGGATAGTCACAGCCTTAGCCTATGCAAGGGTAAGTCGGTGTTGGAAAATGCTTGTTTTCATAGAGATCACAAGCCACTTCACAAAGTTCTAGGTGTGGTATTTCACACACATAGAGATCACAAATGCCATCAACAAGTTATGGGTATGGATGGTCTCAATTTACATTTTATTCAAATACACAGGCACCTAAATGTTCTGGACAAGGATTGAATAATATTCCACTTGATCAGGATTACATGTTTCAGGGCAACATTGAAGGATTTAGGGCAACATATGTGCTTAAATATCTAGCACGAGAATAAGAAGTCCCTGTAGCTCAGTAGACAATAGAACCACCTGCCCAAGGAGACAACCCTCATCCTTAGGGTCCTCAAACTGAGGATGATGTTGTCAATTTTAATGAAAATGTTTCATTGGCAACAAATACCGAGTCAACAATTCAGGAGTTTGTTTTGAAATATTTATAGGAGTTGAAAGAATGGGAATATCGGGAAAATGTCCTTATTAAAAAAATTAATGCCTGATATAAAAATTATAAAAAAAAGGATTCTATTTATTCTTTAGACAAATATGAACCTGAAAAGCTTGATGGCTTGCTAAAACAGGCTACTTTAGGAATTGTTAAATCTGATTTTATTTATGATGATGATGTCTTAAATGTTGTTGTTGGTAGATTGGAGAATGTTAATGCTGAAGCCCAATCACTTTACAACTTATGGGATTTTGATAAGGACAGGGTTGCAGTTGCTGAGGCTGCAAAAGAATTGGTTGAGGTAAAAAAGTTATATATATTCCAATTTTCTTTTGCATTTAAAATTTGTAATAATTTCAATATATCCCTTTTGAATTAAGTTTTCAATTTGTTTTGCAGTCAAATTTTGAAATCTTGAAAACACAGGTTAAGAGCATGGATGTCAATATTCTTACAACAAAATCATGTTTGATGAAATCAATGGAAATGAAAAAGAAAAAGCAGACAAAGGTTTTAGAAAACAATCGTTTAAAAAAATACATCAGAGAGAAGCTGCATGAAGATCCAAAAAAGGTGCTTGAGAAAATGAAAGAAATGCTTCCAACAATACTTGAGGATCCAAACAAAGAAGAAGTTGCATGTGTGTTAAGTATTGTGAAAGTACGTGACAAACTTGTTAAAGTTGAAGCACTGCCAGAAGAGAGTGTCATAGAAGCTGATAAAGGAAAGAGTGTCACAGAAGCTGATAAAGGAAAAGAAACGGAAACTACAAACACTAGTGAAGAATCCAAGCGCCAATCAAAATATTGAAATTTGAAAATGTTGACAATGTTTTAAAAAGACTAAAATATATAATTTCTATTTGAAATTGGTATGTAATATTTGAGACTTGAGTTTGAAAATGTTTTCAAAAGACTGGAATATTTATTTTCGGTTTGAAAATGTTATGTAGTATTTGAGTTAGAAAATGGCATATAATATTTGGGTTTAAAGTGTTTGAAAGATGTAATATGTCTTTTTGAAATAGTTAATTTGTAGTTATGATGCACATAATTTGAGTTTGAAAATGTTATGTAATATTTGAGTTTGAAAATGTTATTTAATATTTGGGAATATCTATTTGAAATTAGTATGTAATTTTTGAGATTTGAGTTGGAAAATGTTTTAAAAAGTATTGCAATATATTAATTTCTGTTGTAAAATGTTATATTATATTTGTGTTTACAAATGTTTGAATGATGTAATATGTTTCTTTTTTAACTAGTTAATATGAAATATTCTCTTTGAAAATGTCATGTAATTTTTGTTTGATAATGTTTTAATAAGATTGTAATATCTAATTTTGGTTTGAAAGTGTAATGTAATATTTGAGTTTGAAAATGTTATGTAATATTTGGGTTTCAAAATGTTTGAACGATGTAATATAAATCTTTTTGAACTAGTTAATATGAATTTTTTTGTTTGAAAATGTTTTAAAAAGACTGCAATATCTTATTTTGGTTTGAAAAAGTTATGATGCACATAATTTGGGTTTGAAAAATGCTGCAATATCTAATATCTAATTTGTATAAATTATACACATAATTTGGGTTTGAAAATGTTATGTAATATTTGAGTTTGAAAATGTTACGTATTATTCGTGTTTATCATTTTCAATGAAATGAGAGTTGAGACACTAAGACCCAAACATACAATTTTACAATCTACAAAAATGAAATAAGCCATGTAATTTTAATACAATAATATGATTTAAAACAATAATTCATTGATGTTATATTACTATTGCTCGAAAACATGATTGTTCTCTCTGGTTTCATGTCCTCTGAAATTCAAAATTCTGAAGGCAGGAAAGACCAAATTCAAAATTCTGGAAGGAAGGAAGCTAATGCTGCTGGTGCCTCTCCTATTTTTATCCTCAATCCTTCTTCCTCTGAGCCTTTGGTCAAATTTTCTCAAGCTTCGGAGAAACCTGCTCAAGTTTCTTTCTCGGGCCCTTTTTTGGGAACCTCTATTCCCAGAGGCAGTTCTGGTGTCTCCTCGAGGAGAAAGGATTCTGTAAATCCATTACCTTCCTCCACTGGCGGGCCTCTTTCTACCTCTGAGTGCATTCCCTCCCGTTGGGCTGATGATGTTCCCCCTAGCTGGGTTGAAGGGGTCTCTAAACCTTCTTTTGCCAATATCTTGGGTCGCCCTTCTCCCTCCTTGGATGCTTCCAATCCTCCTTTTGAGGTTTTGGGTAACAAGGTCATAATTCCTGCCAGTGTTGTTGAACAATTCATTGTTGAGGAATCTGTTTCTCTCATTGGAAAAGTTGTGGGTGGCAACCCTAGCCTCGACGTCATTAGGCACTGGGCTGCCCCAAGATGGAAGGCTAAAGGTTCCCTCCATATTGTTGGCCTTTCCAAGGGGTTTTTTGGTATCAGGATTAATACCAAAGAAGACGTTGACTTTATCCTTTCTGGAGGGCCTTGGTTCATTGGAACTAAAAGTATTTTCTTGAGAAAATGGTCGCCTGATTTTGACCCTGAAACCCAAAGTATAAACCTTGCTCCTATTTGGGTCAGGCTTCCTAATCTCCCTTGGCACCTTTGGTGGGAATCTATCTTCAAATCTATTGCTTCCATGATTGGTGACCTCCTTCTCATTGACAAGGTCACTCTTTCAAGATCAAGAATGCATGTTGCCCGCTTGTGTATCAATGCTAACCTTGCTTCTGCCTTACCTACCTTTGTGGAGCTGGAGTGTGGGTCTAGCCTCTTTAAGCAGGCCATTGAATATGAAAATAAGCCTCCTTTTTGTATTCACTATCAAACTCAAGGCCACTTGCATGCTCAGTGCTCTTTGTTCCTTAAACAGGCATCCCCTGCTGATGGTATACCTGCTTCCAATCGAGATAAAGGAAAGGAAGTCTTGACTCCGCTCAAGAAAAGTTAATAGATGATTCCTTCCTTCCAAAGGAGCTATCTACAGACCAGTCAAAGATCAATGAAAAAAAGATATTGTGGGCAACATCTCCTTCGTCAATATTCCAAGCGATAAAGGGGACCAAACTTCTCTTCCAACTGCAAATGCCAATGAGGTTAGTCTTTTTGCTCTGCCTAATCAATTCCAAATTCTTGGTGATTTAAATCCTGAGGATGACCACGTGATAGATACTATTGAGAATCTTAATCCTCAATCCAAATCTACTCCTAATAGTCCATCCCTTTCTTTGGAAGGCCAGTTTGACCATGAACCTTCTCATGCTAAGAGCTCCTCCCAGGATGCTTTCAATCTAGACCAGCCCCTGGTTGATGATATTTCTATTCCTACCTCCTTCTTGGAACCTTCTAGCCCTGTTGTGCAAAATTTCAGTCCTAAAATCACCAGGAGTCATAAGAAATCTCCTATTGACTGTGGCATGGAAAAAAAAGAGGAAGACCCTCTAATTATGACCATTGGAAACAAGGAACCAATGAAGATATTGCTAATGGTGTCCAAAAGACTCTTTTTTCTATAGGCATCATTTCTAAGGAAGACCCAAAGTGTACCAAACCTCCCCAACCATCTGGAAAGGGAGGCAAGAAAGTTACAAAATCTTCTAAATGAAGATCCTCTCATGGAATGTGAGAGGCCTTAATGGTCTAGCCAAACAAAGAATAGCTAAATCATTAAGGAAAGAAATAAGACCCACCATTTTTGTTATCCAAGAAACCAAAATCAGTGATTCTCTTGATAAACAGATAAGTAATCACATTTGGAAACACTGTGAATATCTTGCTTGCAAAGCTAATGGGGCTTCTGGTGGCCTCCTATGTCTTTGGAATCCTAATCTAGTAGAAGGAAACATTATCCATTCCTATGATGAGATGATGAGCATTATTTTTTTTGACAAAGACAACAATTCTCCTTGGGTCCTTACCAACATTTATGCTCCAAACTCCATCACTGGTAGGACCCGTTTATGGAACAACCTTACTAATGTCCGGAGAGCCTTTGCAAATCTTCCTTGGATTCTCATTGGTGACTTCAATACTCCCTTATTTCCTTCTGATAAGAAAGGGGGAGTTGGTTCTTATTCCAAAAGTATGGAGGACTTCCAGGAATTCATAAGCGAACAAAATCTCATGGATGTCAATCTCAAAGGAAATCAGTTTACCTGGTCAAACAGAAGATGTGGTGCCCAATTAATTCAGGTTAAACTTGATAGAGTTATTTTTTCTCAAGAAGCTACCAACATGTGGGGGGATGCAAATCTTCAATCCCTACTCAAAATTGGTTCTGATCACAGTCCTATTCTCCTTGATACAAATAATCCGAAGCTATTCAAAACCCCCTTCAGGTTTGAATCTATGTGGATGCTTCATCCTGATTTTAGAGAAAGGATCAAACAGTGGTGGCAATCTAACTTCCAAGGTTCTCCTTCCTTTGTGTTGGCACAAAAACTTAAAAACATCAAGGAGAATTTAAAAATCTGGAATAGAGATGTCTTCGACAACCTCTTCCAGAACAAACAGGACATCATTAACAGGCTTGAGATAATAGAAAAAGAAAGGCAAGAAAAAGGTGACTGTTCTAGAGAAATCAGAGAAAATGAAAGGAACTTATTAGCTCAATATCATAATATCCTTCAGTGCGAAGAGATATTTTGGAGATAGAAATCTCATGATATTTGGTTAAAAAAAGGAGACTCCAATACAAATTTCTTTCATGTCTCAACATTGAGACATCGCAGTCACAACAGGATTAAAGAAATTCGTAGGCAAGATGGCAGAATGGAGAATGATATTAAAGAAATCAGGTCAGAAGGCCATATCCACTTTTCAAAACTTCTACAAGAGGAACAATGACCCAATTCCAGAGCTGCTAAATATTTCTTTCTTCAATTCATTCCCAAACTAATTACTGATGACATCAACAACAAATTAAATGCAGTACTCTCTGACGAGGAAATAAAGGATGCCCTTTTTTCAATGAAACCTGACAAAGCTCCTGGACCTGATGGGTTTCCTCCCAGATTCTTTCAGGCCTTTTGGGATATTGTCAGTAATGATGTGTGTAAAACCATTAGAGAAATCCAATGCTCTAAGACTATTCCTAGAGGCTTCAATTCCACGTTCATTGCTCTCATACCAAAAATCCCCAATGCTACTAGCTTTAATGACTTCCGACCTATAAGCCTTTGTAATGTCATTTACAAAATTTTAACCAAGGCGATTGCCATTCGTATGAGAGAAGTCATGCCTATTATTATAAATCAATACCAAGGTAGCTCTGTTAGAGGTAGATCCATCTTAGATGGCATTATTTCTGTTCATGAAGCCATTCATTCCAGTTCCCTCAATAAAAAGGTAGCCTTTCTCCTTAAGCTTGATATGAACAAAGCCTATGATAGACTGAGTTGGGATTTTCTTATTGCCATCCTTCACAAGTTTGGGTTTCACTCTGATTGGATTTCCCTAGTCAAAGGATGCATCTCCTCCACTTGGTTCTCTATTCTTATCAATGGTTCTCCCATTGGCTACTTTCAAAGTAGTAGAGGTCTAAGACAAGGAGATCCTTTATCCCCCCTCCTTTTCATCATTGCGGTTGAGGCTCTTGGCAGGTCTATTTTGGTAGCTAAAGAGGCAGGACTAATTTTTGGCATTCAAGTTACTTCACAATGTAGTCCTATCACCCATCAACAATTTGTTGATGATACTCTCTTGTCCACCTTTGCCTCTATCAATGAAGCTACTATCATCAAACATATTCTTATCCTTTATGAAGAAGTTGTTGGCCAAAGAATCAATTTCCAGAAGAGCAAATTGTTTTTCCTTAATACTCCCTTGAGAAGGCAGCAGTTGATTGCCAACATTCTTCATTGCTCTATCAGCAGTCTACCTTCTTCATACCTTGGAATACCTCTTTTCATTGGAAATATTAAGGAAAACTTGTGGGACAATGTCATTGAAAGACTTCAAAAAAAGCTGACCACCTGGAGAGGAAACCTCCTTTCCCAAGCTGGAAAAATTACTTTGACCATGGCTTGTCTTCAAAGTATTCCTATTTATTTCTTATCCTTATTCAAAGCTCCAGCTTCTATCTACAGTAAAATGGAAAGAATTCAAAAAAACTTCCTCTAGTCAGGTACTGAGAACAAACACATATTTCATTTGGTGGCCTGGGATAAAATATGCAAACCTAAAGACCAAGGCGGTCTAGGTCTCAGACGGATATCCCACATAAATCTTGCCCTCCTTGCTAAGCAGGTCTGGAGACTTATTTCAAATGAGAGGGTTGATTGGGTCAAAATTATAAAAAGGAAGTATCTTCAGAATGTTGAGTTCTTGCATGGCCAGGTACCTTCCTACGGTTCTGCCTTCTGGAAGTCCATTTGTGAAGCTCGTCCATTGGTGCAAAAAGGAACTCGTTGGCAACTTGGAGATGGCAGGTCCATATTTTTCTGGGAAGATAAGTGGGTTGGTGATCATCCTCTCAGCCAGAATCCTATACTTCAAAGGATCATCAACACTACCAAGCAGCTTTTTGGTCCTCTAGTGGCTAACTTTATAGTTTCAATTAATGGAGCTATGAAATGGAAAGAGGTTAATGTCCCAAATTGCGAAGAGGAATATTCGTACCTAAATAACCATCTCTCCTCTATCAGAGTCCCCGACGTTCTCTCTAAAGATCAACCCATTTGGGAGCCCACAGACTCTAGGGATTTTTTTGTTAAGACTGCTTACCTGCTTTCCCTTGATTATATTGAGCATCCTCTACCTTTCAAGCTTGTCTGGACTAAGTATTTGATTCCTAAAATTGCTTCCTTTTCTTGGCTCTGTATTCAAGATCACATTCTTACTATCGAGAACCTTATGAAAAGGGGACTCACTCTTCCTAATAGATGTTATATTTGTCTTTCCAATTGGGAGTCCACGTCCCACCTCTTCTTATTTTGTCCCTTTTCAAGGATGGTTATCAATAAACTTCTTCAAATATTCCAGTTGGTTTGGGCCAATCCTCCTTCCATTGTTGACCTTTTTTATCAGTGGCCTAATCCTTTTAAAAATTATGTGCTCAAAGGATTGTGTAAATTTAGTCTTCAACATTATTTGTGGTAAATTTGGCTTGAACGCAATCACAGAGTTTTCGACAAGAAAGTTGTCCAACCTGAGTACATTGCCAATAAAATTATTCTCTGTGCCACAGAAAATGTTCTTGTCGCTCCTCTAAATCCGCATCCTTGTCCTCATTTTGAGAAAGACATCCTAAAGTCCTGCAATATAAGTCTTGATGATCTCAATTGTACTGATTCTTCTAATCCTAGAAATAGTGTCAAATGGATTCCCCCTCCTATTGGTTGGGTCAAACTTAATTTTTATGGAGTGGCCAAAGGAAATCCTGGAATAGGGGGGATTGGTGGAATCCTCCATGATCATCTAGGAAATTCTATTTTTGCCTACTCGGAGCCTCTAGGTGTGACTACCAATCACTCCGTTGAGGCAAAGGCTATCTGGAGAGGCCTCCAATTTGTCAAAGATATTCTAGGAAACATCATTGTGGAAGGTGATTCTCTAAATATCATTAACTACTTAAAGTCTTCTAAGCCTTCCAACTGGAGGATTAGACCAACCATTGAGGACTGCAAGCACATCCTTCAGAGGCAACATAATTGCATTATCCAACATACTTATAGGGAGGCTAATACAATTGCTGATAAGCTGGCTAATATTGGGGTCAATGCCCAAGGACCTCTAACATGGATAGATAGTCTACCCCCTGAGGTGGATGATCTTCTCAAATGGGACAAAATTCAAGGGAGGGACCAAACTCACGTTATCCATGATGAACACTAATTTGCCTATCAATCCTAGTCATCAACATTTTTTGTCCTTTGTAATCCCCAAGAGTTACTTGCCAGACCTTTGGTTTCATCTTCATTCAATCACCTTGCATTTCTTGGGAGATTGGATTCACATTCCCCTAGGCTCTATTTTCCATTTCCACATTGCCTCTTTCAAGAAATTTAATCATTTTTGGGTGACCACTTATTCTTATTATCCCAAGGTAAATTTTCACATGAGTCTGAATCATTTGAATCCCGTGTGCTTTGATACATGTAATCCTATTTTTTTGGGAACCATCTTCAGCCTTCTCGATCGAAGGCTCATCCCGACAATCAATTTGGTGATCATCCCAAGCCTTTCGGGGTCTCGTGCTTGGATATCTTGTTGGCTAAGCCTTTCATGCACCCCGAATTGCCAAGCTACCATTTTAGAGTGTCACCAAGTGATTGGCTGGGCTTTTAACCTAATATTGATTTGCAGATCAAACCTTTGCCCTAGCCAATCCCTGCTTGTTGAAGACTTCATTCCATTTGTGCTAATGCCTTTATGGTCCCAAAGCAGATGTTCACAAGGCAATGCCATTCTTTTATTTGATCCTGTGCATGCCCTATTCATTATCCTGGTGTTTGATCCCATTCTTTCTATTCCTTTTCTTGATCGACCTCTATATTTTTCCCTATTCACCACCATGAAAGAGTGCAAACCCATTTACATTGAGCCTAATGTGTTCCAGCTCCATCCTTTGGTTCATGATTTGTGGATAGACAAAACCAACAGTGCTTTGATAGAATTTTTTAAGCTTTTCACTAGGGTTGATGACAACATAACAAAGGCCTTTGCTGATTCTTGGGATAAGGGTTACGTCACAATTCATGGTGTCCAATTTCACATCTCCATTGAGTTGTTGGCGGGCCTGACAGGCCAATCCTTGGAGGGTAAAGTTATTCGGTGCAACAAACACAACTGGGAGGCTGAGTTGTCTTTCTTCGAGAAGAACTCCGAGGTTTATAAAAATTATAGCAAAGGTTTATTTCGTGAACACCTTTCCCCTCCTTTGCAGCAAATTCTTGTTCCTGTAATGCAATATCTTTCCTGTGATAATCCAGATTCTCAATTATGTTGTATTCACCTTGCCTATGTGAACCATTTCCATGAAGCCAAAGCCATGAACATCCCTGCTACTATTTTTTGGTCCATCGACTACACCATTACGTCTACCCACAAAAAGGAGGATGTCCTTCCCAGTCACCAAGGGCTTTTCAAAGTCCTTTACCATTATCTCCTCCTTCATTTCCCTAGTGGCAACATTCCTAAGTCTGAGTCTGGAGAAGATAACTCTTCCTCTACTCCTAGCCCCAAGCCTTCTAATCCAAAAAAAAGGAAAATAAAAAATGATAAGCCTCACCCTATTGCTAGGAAGAAAATCAAAGTTGAAACAACCCCTGTTAGAAGCTCTCAATGACTGAAGCTTAAGGAAGTAGCTGAAACCCCACCGTCCATCACTGGAAAACCTCCTAAAGCTCAGTCTACTTCACCTGATCTTGTTGATAAGTTCCTTCATAAATTAGTTATCCATGCTACTACTGCATCAATCATCCATCTGGAGATGACTTACATCGCCATTGGTAAGGCCATTGCTAGCCTTAAGGAACAGAGGCATAATCTCAACCTTTTCTTCTTCTACAAAAGTTTCAATGGTTCCTCCATGGTCTCTACTATTGAACCCCCTTTCGATGTCAAAGGGGGTGCTAATGAAGATGATGTAGTTGAAATTTCTCAAGATGCCTGCCTAGAAAATTTGAAGGAAACTTCAAAGGACAAAGAAACCCTGAAGGAGGAAGCGAAGGACAATGTTCTAGAAATTGATGTTCACAACCTTCTGCAACCCGACGCCCTTCCTTGACGGTGTCCATGGCTTGCTGCTAGTTTTTCTCTCGGTTGCATTGCTCTTCCTCTGGTCTGTTGGTGTGCAAGATGTTTTGTTCCAGCTCACCTTTGTGTTTCTCTTTTTGGTGGTGTTCCTTTATGTTCCTTTTTGCCAAAGGATTGTAATGGCTTTTAGCCTTTCTGGCCTTTCTGTTCTTAGTCTTTCAGTTTTATTGGGTTTGTTCTATTTAAGGAGACTCGTTTATCTCTATTGTGTTCCTCTTGGTTCCTTGATGTAAAAGGTGATAGGGCGCCTTTCAAATGCCCTTTTTGAAATAATACAAATTAATTTACCAAAAAAAACAATAATTCATTGAAATCATATAAATATGGAACAATATTGAGAAATCTGCTATCAAATCAGTTTGTGTTTATTATTGTCAATGAAATCATGGAAAATTATCACTATGGAAGCTGAAACATATCATCTTGTCTAGAATCATTATGAAGCATAGCAAAAATTTGTGTCTCCACCATATGATCACTGAAAGCATCATCATCATCGTTATCAATCGTATTCAACGTTCCTCTTATGTCTACAAAGGAACTCCAATATTCCAACGCTCTGTCATATGAAAATGTATCCAACTGATATGAGGACACATAAATTCTTAAACAATTTTCTAAATTCTTATCGAGTCTATTGTGGATTTTAGATTTAACAAAAGCAAGTGCACTGAAAACTCTTTCATCTTCGACTGACCCCAAAATCATTGTTTCACATAATTCATATAAATGAAAGTATTCATTTATAATATCTTTTAAGACTATTCTTGGATATAATTTTTACCACAAACGTGCAGTGGAACCAATCTCATGGACACTTGTCATATGTGATGCTTGCAAAACTATTATTCTTCCAAAATGTGATGATTGTTATTTCAAAAGTTCACTGTTGAGTATACCATTAATTTCAAAACCATTGACTTCCACACTCTTACTAAAATGGTCAATGATATTACCCATATATTTAATAAACAACTCATTTGCAGAACTGTATTCAGTACAAGATCCCTAAAACATGGGATTAACCACACCCATGGAATCAAGCAACTCATCTCTCTGAAACCGTTCTCTTATCTCACCTATCAAAGCTTTTGCTATATTTGACAAATTACTCTTTGTTTTCTGTATTACAACATGAAATATATTATGTGTTACAGGAACTTCTTAAAAATCTTCCACGATAATACTTGATTGCCTTTCAAAACAATAAACAGGTATCATCTTTTCATGAACATTAATACAAAGATGATCATTGATGTCACTTCAAGAAGATTTTTGGATTGTTCACATTTATCAATGTATTCCAACTATCAAATATAGGTTCTATAAAATCTGCATTAGACACATATAATGTATCAAGAAGCACGCATATTTGTTTTCTCATCCTCATAAAGTCAACGATATAGATGGATCTCTCTTGTGCAAGATTAATTTATCTGTTCATTTATTTTAACATTGGAAGAATACCACATAAAGTCAAAAGTGTTTCCAAGTCAGTCAAATGAAACAACATATATTTTGCCTTATCAACTATTATGTGATTTAAATGCATAAACCTTGTCAGTGATTGATATTCTACCAAAACTCTCTGAGCAGGTTGATACAGTGAAATCCATTTTGTATCCACATATTTTAACATTTTTTTCCCTTATATAACTCCTAGTGTAAATTGTTGAAACTATGCAAATATTTTCGGACTTAATAAGAAATAAGAATGAATATCACGAACAAGGTTTTCAACTTTAGCAACATTTGAAAATGTGCTCACAATTTTATATGCAAGATTTACTCTATGAGCCATACATTGAATGGGGATCATAGATGGGGCAACTATGGTTTGGAGTCAAACACATAGACCAAACTTGTGACCTTGCATAATAGTAGCTCCATCATATCCAACACAAATTAACTTTGTTGCAATGTATATATCATTCATTCCTACAATATTCTTTAAACTTTTAACAACAACATTATAAATATTTTTTGCATTTGAACTTTTCAACATCTTATGTATTCCCAACAAAATAGACCTTCTAACATGATTTTGAAATTATTACACATGCATGCAAATCCAAGAAGTGTTATCCACAACTTTTACCTCATCAATAGAAAGTGAAATAAATTTGACGAGTTTTACTTTCTCCCTTAGGTCTTCTTTCTCAACCAAAGATAAACATTTTGCCATTTCCCAACAACTTCGGTCTGACCAATGAGAACCTAGGAAGGTTTTGCACATTAAAAAGGTATAATAGCTACTTATAATCAATAAAATCAGACATTGGTCTATCTTTATTGAGAATATTGTAAACAATGACAAAATGCTTACTTTTTGAAGCAAAAATAGTCTTCTGTAATTTGTGAAATTGGGCTCCAATTGTTCCACCTTTCTCAACAAGATATTGTTGTTGATTTAAGTGATTGTAATATCCTATAGCATATCTTAAATGCATACATTCTGATGCATCATTCCACTTAACTTCTTTACTAAATTCACCATTACTTTCTATAACTTTTACATAACATTTGCCAACATGTTTTTCAATTGTATCAATCTTGTTTTGAAGCCTATGATCCTTACCAAGTCTCCAACTGCAAATTTTGCATCAACATTATTTTTTATCAATTTGGTTATCCTCAGTCATGACAGGCTCAAGCCAGGGAAATATTTCTGCCCATTCTTTCCTAAATCCCCTTCCAAGTATCCAGAGAGATGCTTTTATTTTTTTGGAATTTTTGGTTGAAGATTCAATTGACGCTTGTAATGATTTTGATTTATCACTTTCATTTTCAATTGTGATTTCATTTTGCATGTTGTCATTAGGTATTTGTTGGATGCCATTTCTAAGGGGATTTTCAATAAAAGTCATCTCTTCTTGGGGAATATCTTCAAGTGGAGGCATATCAGGATCGACAGGGTATTCTGCATAGTAGCATACCATAATATATTTTATCACTATTGGATAAAAAAAATTACAAAAAAATATACAAATCATCAATCAAGCACATACTGGGAAGTAAAAAATCATTTGTACCTTGAATTTCCACAGATGTCGTTGGCTCATCGCATTTCGAATTTTGGCTAAAATATTTGAGGATACTCTTTTCAACAGAAGACTTGGTGCCCTTCTTTCCATCACTGGGTGATATTTTACTAGTGACAAAAAAAAAGTTAAAGAGGGTGTATTTTCTGGAGGCCTTGAGATATTATTGTAGATAGAATAAACAATGTTTGGGTGGTAAATTATACATACTTTTTTCCAGCCATTCTTTATTGTGATTTTATCAGTTTATGCCAGTAGTTATTATTCTGGTCAAAGCACTATAATAGAGAAAAAGAGCATCAATATGTCAATAGAGAACCAAAGAATTTACTTATGTATAATCTTAGCAAGAAAAAATGATCTTAATTAAAACTAAGAATCAAAGAGTTTTAAAACATTCATAATATGGCAAAACAGAGAAAAACAAGGGAACAGACTCAACAAAGCAATGACATTCAAAACCTAGAAAAATAACAAGCAAAACATGATAATATAAAGAAAATTAGAGAAGTGAAAGAGAACCTGGTGCTAAAATATATTTTGTTTGTATGCAAAGATACTGGTTTCGATCGCACACAAGAAAATATCCTGGTAAATACAGTTCCACCTAGTTGCATGGAAGTCTCTAGATTCATAAATGGTTTCGTCCAGTTGCACGGCAGTATCCAAATTTAAGAATGGATCTGTCTGGTTGCACGGAAGTCTTCGAATTTAGAAATTGTCCATCTGGTTGCATAGAAGTCTCCAGATTTAGAAATGGCCCGACTGGTTGTATGGTAGTATTCAGAAGCATAAAATATTTGTATGGTTGCAAGGTTGTATCTGAAAGCATAAAATGATCTGTTTGGGTGCACGCTAGTTTTTGAAAGAAGAAAAGGATCCGTTTGGTTGCACAGCAGTATCCAAAATCTAGGAAGGTGTCATCCGATTGCATGCTAGGTTACAAAAACAAAAATTATCTGGCCAGTTGCACAATAGGTCTCACATGCAAAAATGGCTCCATCCAAATGCATGACAAATTTTTGATGCAGAGATGTTTCGACTAATTGCACGAGATTCTAGTTCTATCCAGTCAATTGTAGAATTAGTTCCATCTAGTTGCAGAACAAGACATTATTCCGTTTGGTTGCTGAATTTGATGCGACCGGTAGCAAAAACATTTCAATGTTGTGAAGAATTATGTAGGTATTTTCCCTAGGGTGTTAATTATATATAGAGGTATACTTGGCGAGTTTGGCGGGATAATTTAGAAATTATAAAATTTTAGGGTGAAAAGGGTACTTTATTTAGGTGGGATTACTTGCAATTTTTTTAAAATATTCATGATAATCTCATCAAAGGATGACTAACCGACATTGAAATTTTATTTTTTCCTAAAAATTCTGGCTACATGGTCAACGTTTGGGTCTCAAAAATTTCACGAATTTGAATTTTCAAAAATTGGTTTTTTTGCCCCAATGGCGAATTTTTGCCACTATGCATAACCCTGGAAACATTGATCCACTGAGTAGGTTTTTCTAGAACCATACTCGACCTTCCACACTTGTACCAAAATTTTGGTTCTTTCTAATATATCCTTAATAATACTAGTGGAAATAAAACTATTCATAGCTCCACTATCTATTAAAATCTTAACATCCTTTCTAAACAAATTACCATTTAGTAACACTAGTGTTGCTTGTCCATCCAAGTTCTGAATCTCAATAGCAACATATATTCGATGTGACTGATCCTCTACTATATAAATTGACTCTAATATTTGGGGATACTTCTTGGCATAATACCATTTAAGAAGAACATCAATCAGGACATAGTGGTGAAGGTTGCATGATCTCCGATCCAAAATATGTTCAAGATCAAGAATGATAGAGTCTTAATTGCCCAATTTTTGGTAGTGTGGATTGTACCTGGACCTTATTGTCAACCACCTTCTTGAGATAGGAGACATGAAAGATAGGGTGAATTCTAGAAGTGGCCAAAAGGACTAGTTTTTAGGTTGTTGACTTAATCCATTGTAACACCTGGTAAGGACCATAGTATTTGGTAAATTATTTTTGGGATCCATGAAGCTATAGATATGACTATTTATAAGGCTACAAAAAAAGAAAAACCATGTCTTTGACTTCAAAGCTATGCTCAAAATGGTGATGATCAACTTTTTGATGCATTCTATTTTTTTTATAAGTTAAATTTTATTCATCATGGGTTTTGATAGGGACGCCAAAACCTGATTACATTTCCATCAAAAAGATGTACAAGAGAAGAAAAAAAAATTAGAACACAAAGGGACACAACCCCAGACAAAAACATTGACTAAAATGGGAAAATCACAAAAACAAGCCCACACAGGGAACATCCAAAAACTAAAAATAAAATGGTCCTACTTAAGGATGCCCTAAAACCAACACTTCATACCTCCTCTCCAGTTGTAGCACATTCTTCCTTAGCTTCAGCCTTGGCATCATCCTTAGCTTCATCCTCAGTGAAGATCTTTGCATCCTTCGAGTCCTCCTGAAAGGTCTCAGAAAATTTTTTATGGTAAAACAAAATGTGTAAGGAGTTCTAAAGCTCTGAGAGAGAATCCTCCATGTCAGTCAGCTGGGAAATAATATTCTTAAATTGGAAAATCCCAATAGAAGTGTTTTTATAATAAAATTCTATAGAAGGGAAGTTGGAGCATCACTGTCATCCTCGTCAAAGTCAATGTTGAGGATTTTTTTCTTTTCCTGGAGAGCCTTGTTTTGAAAATAGGTAGAATACTTGATCACTCCTTCGGGCTCATCATACTTAATTTTTTTCCTTGCAATTAAACCTCTCACGACCTCCACAACTACTCTTTTCTTATATGAAATGGTAGGGTAAAAGGAAGAGGCTATGGGTGGGATAGACTTGACCTAAGAATGGTTAGATTTTCCTCTAGGATCGACCTTTTGGATGGTAGGAGGAATTAACCCATTAGGATAGTGGACTATCTAGTGGTTTATAAAAAACCTTGAATAAACCTTGGTGGGAAGGGAGGTCATCTCCTTTTTTCTTCCTACAGGCTTCAATAGAGTAGTTAATGGAATTAAACATGAATTGGAGAATGTTGATGGGATTGACATCCCTAAAATGATTCACAAACATGAAATGAAAACTATAGAGGATTTTTTTGGGATTGTCAACAGTAATATATTCCATAACAGGTTTCATTACCTTGTTCCATGGGGTGGGGAGGTTGACCTGAAGCATACCCGCCTTTTCCTGCTTGTAGAATTTATCTTGATCCTTGAACTCCTTCAATTCAGCTTTTTAGTTATACTTTTCCCACTGAATGGATCATCCTTTAGCCTATTGTCTAGTAATCTCAACCATAAACTTGATGTCGATGAGAAAATCCTTCCCATGGATGTTAACCCTTCCTCCATTCCAGCTTTCCAAAATATCCATGGTGATGTCAAGCATGTCCCCAAAATTTTTTCAAATAAGAGAATGAAGCCTCTCTCGAATAGGATGGCTTCAGCTATGGGATCCAACTCCATGGAAATTGGCTCAACAAAGCTCATATTGGGATGACAAGGGGGACGATTATTGGAGGAAATTATGGGGGATTGGGGGGTTTTATCATTTGGGGGTTTTATCAGGGGGAACGGGAATGCCATCTCCCCGCAAGTCCTTAAAATAGTAAAACCACATGTACAAGGGAATGCATGCTTCATGAGGAAGGAACAAAAAATTCTAGAAGGTAATTTAGAAATTACAGATATCATCGTGGGGCTTCCCAACATTCTTAAAACTAGCTTCGAAAAAAATAGTCATTTTGAAATTCAAAGCTTGTTGAGCCACCCTGAGGTACCATGTGAACTAGTAATTGGGATGATGGAGGGCAGAGGAAAATGGAAAGACCATTCTAGAGGAAGAGGCTTTGACGTGGAATGAGGGATAGTTGACACAAATGAGGGAAGTAAAAAATGGAGGGTGGGAGCATGAGGGAATGGATAGAAAGGATGAATCTCCATTTAAAGATATAGCCATAAGAGAGCTGGGGTTGGAAATGAAATTTAGCACATCAAACAAGGTACATGGCATATATTTCATAATAAGAAGCTTAGAAACATCCTTCCAATCAATATTAATGGAAAACATGCTAAAACCAAAACCTGACAAAATAGGGGGTTGACGTGGAACAAAGGAAGGATCAACAAAACCATTTGATTAATCATCGAATCTATTGATAATCAGGGTTATTTCTTGGTCCATAGTATTGCTAACCCCTTGTGAGAGGCCATGTGTCTCTTGTTGATTCTAAACAACTTCTTGATCTACCATCCAAGTGAGCAGACTATTAGTCATGACCCCTTGGTTTGCTAGACTATCTGCAACCTTATTGGATTCCTTGAAAGTGTGCTAAAAGATGGTCTCCTATTGACTATGGATAAGGATCCTTGCCTCCTCAATGTAGTCCTTGATCCTCCATGAAGGCCTATTATTTTTTCTTATGTAATTGATGATATTTAATGAATCTTTCTCAACAATCATCCTGCTAGGATAGTCTTTTGCAAGGACTAGATCCCTAAGTGCTCAACAAAGGCAAAAATGACTTTCCTATTGTGGTCCCTAAGGATGCCTCCTATGCCAACTTTTCCAGGATTACCTTTGGTAGCTCCATCAAAATTTAATTTATACCATCCTATTTTGAGCTAAGTCAAGATTGAACTTAAGTTGTTAGAGAAGGGAAGCATGTTATTTGAGGGTAGAATCCATAGCTTGAACCCTAGAGCTTCCTCGAATGTAAGAGGAGGATGCTAGTGGAGGATGACCATATATTACTTCAAATGGGCTAACCTTAGTAGCAATATGATATCACATGTTATACCACCATTACATCAAAGAAATCCATTTATCCCATTATGTAGGATATTATGAGGTGAAGCAATGGACGTATGTTTCTAAGCACTTATTGACAATTTTAGTTTGACCATAAGTTTGAGAATGATAAGCCAAACTCATTTTGATTTGAGTTCCCTGTAACTTAAATAATTCTTACAAAAAATGACTAGTAAAGGTATGGTCCCTATCGAAGATAATTATTTAGGTATTCCACAGAGATAAAATATGGAGTCTAAGAATACTTAGGAAATGATAGAGGCAATGTAGGGGTAGGACAAGGAACATAAATGAGCATACTTCGTGAGAAAATCCACTACCACTAGAATAATATATTTTCCTCTTGATTTAGGTAACCCTTCAATAAAATTTATAGAGATATCTATCCATACCTATTCGATAATTGGTAAGGGTTGAATGGTTCTAGAGGAACTCATATTCATGCATTGGCATCAATCATATTTTTCCACAAAATTTTGAATGTCCCTTTTCATCCCCCTCCAAAAAAAATGTGCTTGGTCCTTTCATAAGTTTTGAAACCTTGAAAGCCCAAATGTTGGTGATGCATACATTTCCTATAGGATGAGATCCCTCATTTATGAATTTTGGTGAATGACAAGTCAATCACAATATCATAAATCTTGACCATCCTAAGTATAGCCAAGGCATGAGTTAGGTGTTGCTTGGACTTTGTTGATCAACATTTGAAAATGAGTCCTTGGTCAGTTCTTCCTTGAGATGAAAGATCCATTATGAAGTGTAGATATAGCATGTAGCATTTCCTACTCTTTATATTGTCAAGATAAGTCATCAACCACTACGTTATCCTTGTATTTATTATAGGTGATTTCATAGTCATAGCCTAAAAATTTAGAAATAGTTTTGAGTATGATTTTGAGCCTTTTGGGATGGAATAAGTCCCTATAAAATTCATCATAGAGAGGTAAATTTTAAAATGGTAATTTTTATGAGTGTGGTATTTTTTATCTATGTAATTCCATAAATTCAAATTTACCAATAATTATAGGTAGTGGAGATTTTCCTTGTAACGGAGGCCAACCAAGTTTTGGGTCGAAATATAAAGTTTTTTGGGTTAATTTGGCATGGAATTAGGAGAGGGATCAATACCTAAGACTTGTAACCTATGATTTTTACAAAATATTAGGATATGATCTCAAAATTTTCTAAAACTTTATAAAAGGAAATGAATATGATGATATAATAGAGTTTTGAACCACTGTTATAGATTAAAATAATAGTAGGGGTTTCAATGCTTTCTTATATAAGATAAGGAACAAATAGAGCATGCAAATGGAAAGGAAACAAATCTAGTTTGTAATGCTAATGCAAAATGGAAATAGCATAAAGTGATGTATGAAATAAAAAGCTTATTTAGAGTGCATGAAAGATAAGAACATGTAAGTATGAAATGAAATGGAAAAGGTAAGCAAATAAACTTATAAATGAGATGGAAATGAACATGAAAATAAGCTAAATAGAGATTAAGCCTAAAAATAAATATTATTTAGATGAGATGAAGATAAATTCCTACAAATGAGAGAATTTAGTGATTAAAAATGCATGGATCCAAAGAGAAAATGATGTTAGTGTGCTATAATGAAAGAGAAATTTCTTATGAAATGAAAGAAACTTGTTGCAAATGAAGAAAATGAATGCAAAAAACATGAGGATGCTACAAAAAGAGTGTTAGAAATGCTAAATAGATAAGAGAAAAAGGATTAGTAATGCCAAATAAGAAACCAAGTTAGCAAGGCCAAAATAAGAAGGAAAATGCACAAAATGAAGGCAAGAAGAATGGAGAAAGAGAGGTGCTAAGAAAATATACAGTCCTAGCACATGCTTATCCTCACTTCAAGATGATCCTCTTGCTCCAATGCCCCATTTTCCTTGCTTGAATTACCCAAAAATGCTTGATGAATATTCTTCACATGAGAGAATGCTAATGAGAGAGAGTATAAATTTTTTGCAGAATGTAACTATTGGCTAGAAATCTGGTACCGCACATAGGGCGTGGGGTGGGCCAAAACCAAGCATAAAATGGCCTTCAATTTGGGATGGGATGGATGATATCTGTAGGAGACCAGTTCCTCAGGGTGGTTCTAGCTATCTACGTCGTACAACAAGAAAAGAGAAAAAAGGAGAGAACAAGGAAAAGGGGGAAAAGAGATGGGAAAATAGTCATAGCCAAAAATCACAAGGATGTGTATAGCCACATCAAGACCTATGCAGGTGATGCACCACGAGTGGAAACATAGACTCCAAACCTAATAGATCAGCTAATAACACCCTTGTTAAAGCTCTTCAAAGTGGTGGGTAGAGGGTGAATTCCAGAATTAGAGGCTAGGTGCATGAAATCCAAGATGCAGAACTAGAGCACTCCTATTCTACCAACTTTAACATAAATTAACCCCCAAACCATATTTACAAATGCATACTCCTAAGTTAATTAAGTAAATCCCACAAAATCTAAATTGAAGAATATCATGAGACACCTTAAATAACCAGACATAAATAAGCATTCATACATTTTAGAAAAGAATGCTAAAGCAAAGCCGAAGACCAAACTGTGTTGAATCTATATTTACATAGTGGTGAAAAATTACATATAAATTATAATGGCTAAAGAGCCACCCTTATAAATAACCAACATTCCACTATTTATAGGTATATTTACATCAAAATCAAATTCGAACATTAATGGAGGTAGGCGAGAAGACAACCCTTGAAGCTAACAAACATTGCACTGGTACACTGTTCCTGAGGATAGCACTGATATTCAAGGAGGTAGATGTATCTGGTTTAATATTGGCCTTTGGATCCTATGACATCTCTACCCAGTTCATTAATATTTAGCTACCTCATCTCTCTTCCTCGATTGGCATTCCTATGGTTAGGTGGTGGGTGGTAGACATCAATTACTTTGGGAGCACCATACCATAAATCTATCACTTTTGCCTACGAGTGCCTAGTACTAGATGGCTGCGATAGTGTGTACATATTTAGATTTGAATTTTGGGTTATGGTGGGAGGTTTGTGCACCAGGCGAGCATTTTATTCATCAATATTTCCACCCGTGGAGGTACTGGGTAAGAGGGTGGACATTTCTCTAAACTTCTACCCATTTTATGTTTCTTATTTCCCACCCAAGATGGATGAGAGTCTTTGTCTTATCTAAGGGTGGGGTTATACAATTTTTTTGCCCTTTCTAGCCAATTGAAAGGTTTGCCCAACAAGTGGGTGGGCATTTTGGGAAGTTCCACCCAAGGCGAAGGGTAGATTGTCCATTCGCTCTATCACCTACCCTGCTCCCATTTGTGATTCACCTGCTACTTTGGTCCACCTGTGACTACTACTACCGCTACTTGGTTTCTTCCACCCACCCATGAATGTTATTTGAAACTTGGTAGACTCCTTCTAAATAAAAATAATCACTTTTTGAAGGGAATAGTGGTTGAAGGGTGCAAAATTTCACCCACACTTCTGGAAACTCACAGGATTTTTCCATCTTGTGGAAAAAAAGGGACCCAGAAGGACTAGGAAATGCAACAACTAAAATAGAGGGATGAAGGAGAGGAGGTAGGGGCAAAGAGGAAAGGTGGACGTGAATATGAAAGCAACACAAGGAGAAAATTGAGAGATGTCAAAAGAAAAAAAAAATCAACATGGTGAAAAGCAGATCAGGGGAAAAGGAACAGGGACACAATCAACGAGAGTAGAAGGGGGAAACAAGGAAAATAAAGCTAGAGAGATAGGGCCAAGGTTACCAACATAGAGATAACTACTATGAAAAATAGTAGTAGAAATACAAGCAATGGAAAAAACAAATAAATACTCAAAAGGATTACTGAAAGACAAACATGGGAAGAAGGGACAATAGGAAATAGTTGAGACAAGGAAGCCCTTGCCATCAACTGGAATATTTACAGGCAACAAAGGGGAGAAGAAGGTGAAGGGGAGGAAAGGGCAGGGAAATGGGGAGACATGAAGGGAAAAACAATTTGAAGCCTATCAAGTGAAATCGATAGGGCATAGACCCTTCTCCATGAGGCATTCTTACAGATTGATTTCCTCTAAACATAACCCATTAGGGATCTGAGACATTCCAAGAGCATAAAAATTGCCAATGCTTCTTATCTCTTTTTTTCGAGACCTTCTTCTTCACATGATACAACAATGATCCTCTTTTACTAACAGTTATCAACCAAGAGGTAATTTTGATCCAACCACAAATTATGATTTACGCTTATGGTCTGATCTGCATATTACCACAATGGCTATTTATAGCATATTCACCTTACCTTGTGCTTGTGTCTGTGAGTTCCAAGGCTTGTTGCATCTCCTAGGGATGAGTTAAGAGATCTAAAAATTTGTTGAATGTATCCATTAGGCTACGGGGGGTATGGCAACAACAAAAAAAGAACAAAAAACTAGGGAGACAACACAAATACAAGGGGAATGTTACATTTCCTAGACAATTCTTGGGGAATCCCTTCCTGGTGCTTCTCGATGCCTGACCAAGTGGCAACCTTTCATAGGGTTATGTTGCTCCATTGGTCACTAAAAAAATTGGTGATTCCCAATCATAATGGCCTTACATAATGTAAATATTTATTTACCAGCCATAAAATTACAGTGTGACAAGCACACTTGAGGTAGTATATCTCATGAAAATCATCTTGTGAATCTATAGTGGTTAAACCAGATTATATTGTATTTAAGGTGCCACTTGTAATCCATCTGGTGTTGTCTACACTGGCTCAAAATTATGATAAAATTGTAATTCTTGTTGTATTGCTTGAGATTTTGAATGCTTAGGCCTTTGAAACCTAGCATGGCAAAGACGTTTGCCACCATATTTTGCCCTTCAGACGATGAGCTATCAGGGACCAAATTTTCATGTTGTTATTTTTCGAGATTGTCCAACTATTCCAATCTTATGGCTGAATCTCCCTCCATCGTTGGATTCTTCTCCCACTCATGGGTGTGCATGTCCCCGTCCAATCCTACTAAGTTTGGGACTGATTTATAATATTGCCTTTATGGATGTGGTCATTGTGGCACACCTACTCTTGGTATGTTCCTGTTGTATGATATGGTACTAGATCCTAAAAGGAATTGATTGGATGGAGCCTCCATATCATAATTTACTTGGATTTGATAGCTTCCTCATAAAGTTATGGGAAACTAGATTCTCCAAATTGATGTAGAAAGAAGCTTATATAACGACCAAGAGCCTGGATGTAGAATAGATACACCTGGGTGGAGGTTGGGAGGATTTGTTATGGAATCCTCTTCTATCTCTTCTCAAAATGGATTTTGAAGTCTACCACATTTTCAAGAGGGTCCCTCTTGATAAATATGAATTGATTCAGAGACTGGAATGGATCCTCCAATTTCACCAAATATATCCATGAGAGGCTTTGCTAAATCTACCCATGTAGAGATGCTCCTAGGCTGTAGGGTTTTGAACTAGAGCCATGCTCTACCTTCAAGGGAAGTGACCAATAGCCTAATCATCACATCCTCATGCATGATATTGTGAAGGGTGGCCAGAGAAGCCACATTTTCAAGGTGTTCCTTCACAGCTCCCTTGATGCCACTATATTTTGTTAGGACATCAAAGGTAGCTTTTGGAATATCATGTCGATCAAGAAGATTGAGAGGATCAAAATCATTCCAATCCAAGAAATTCATGGTAGCACTAGTTTTCAAATATCCCATCATAGTCAAAGTCACTAGATGAACATGTTGTCTCTGCTAGTGAGGTCAAGGCTATTCATTGTACCTTGAGTCCTTCAAGATGTTTAGATCTTCAACATGAATAGGTTACTAATATCATTATCTAGAAGTACCATGCAATTAGAGCCGCTAGGTGAATTTGAGCAGATATGGGTAAATCAAAGAGTCACCAAACTCTAATTTCCTAAAACATACAAACTCAGTTAGTTCCCCAATAGAGTTACCAAAAACTATTGGTCGCCAATCCGACATTGTACGTAGGATGGGGGGTGATTCAATTCCAAGCATAGAATGGTCATCGCATTGGGATAGGGTGGATGATATTCGAAGGAGCCTAGTTCCTCAGGATGGTTGTAGCTATCTATGCCACACAATGGGAAAAAGGAAAAAAGAAGAGAAAAAGGAAAAATGGAGGAAAGATATGGGAAAATGACCATAGCAAAAAATCACAAAGATGGATATAGCTACATCAAGACCTATGTAGGAGGTGCACCATAGGCATAAATATTGACTCCACACCTAACATATTAGTTGATAACATCCTTTTTCAAGCTCTTCAAAGCGATGGATAGAGGGTAAATTCCAGAACCAGAGGCTAGGTGCATGAAATCTAGGATGCATAATTAGAGTGCTCCTATCCTACCAACTTTAACAAAAATACACCCCAACCCGTATTTACATATGCACACTCCCAAGTTAATTAAGAAAATCCCATAGAATCCAGATTGTAGAATATCATGAGACACCTTAAACAACCAGATATAAATAAGCATTCATATATTATATAAAAGAATAGTAAGACAAAATTAGAGACCAAATAGTGGTATATCTATATTTACATAGTGGTGAAACCTTACATATAAATTGTAATGGCTAAAGATCTGACCTTAGGAATGACTAGCATTCCACTAATTATAGGTATATTTACATCAAAATCAAATATGGACATTAATGGTGATAGGTGGGAAGAAAACACTTCAAGATGACAGGTGCCACACTGCTATGTTGTTCCTTGGGATAACACTGATATTCTAGGAGGTAGATGTATCTAGTTCAATCTGGGCCTTTGTATCCTCTGACATATTTGCCCAGTTCATTAATCTTTAGCTACCTTGTCCTCTTCCTTTACTGGTATTACTCTAGTTAGGCAGTGGGTGGTAGGCATCAATCACCTTGGGAGAACCGCACCTTAAATCCATCTCTTCTGCATATGAGCACCTAGTACTGGATGACTATGATAGTGTGTACGTATTTAGATTTGAATTTTTGATGATGGTGGGAGCTTTGTGCATTAGGTGAGCATTTTATTCATCAATATTTTTTCCCACGGAGGTACTGGGGAAGAGGGCAGACATTTCTCTGGACTTTCACCCATTTTGTGTTCACATTTCTCACCCGATATGGGTGGGAGTCTTCGTATTCTTGAAGGGTGGGGTTGTATGATTTTTCTGCCCTTGATAGCCACTTGAAAGGTCCACCCAACAAGTAGGTGGTCCTATTGGGAAGTTCTTCCCAAGGGCAAGGGCATATCGTCTACCCATTCTATCACTCGCCCTGCTCCCATTTGTGATCCACCCGCTACTTTGGTCCACCTACAATTACTGCTACCGCTACTTGATTTCTTCCACCCACCCATGAATGTTATTCAAAATTTTGTGGACTCCTTCTGAATAAAGGGAATCACTTCCTAAAGGGAAGAGTGGGTGCAGGGTGCAAAATTTCACTCACAGTAACTAACTCCAATTGATTATGGAATGATTGCCCCAAGGGGTACATTTATATATTTTTAGAGGGATTGAGAGGGAAAGTTAGGTGTGAGATGTTATTCAAATTTAAATTTATAGGCCTAGTTCATTGCTAAAGTATACGAGGTCATAGGAGGTAGTGGGACGAGGGAATTTGCATGCCTCTCACTCATGTCAAAGGATTTTGGCCATTTTGGAAAAATATCATGCCTCTGAATCATGTCAAAATTCTCACTAGTGTTTTTGTCATGGATTGGTAATTTTGACCAATGTTAAGTTTGGCTAGTCGGGGGCCTAAAAAATAGCCTTTTGCAAAAATACCAATGAGATGTAAATTTACCACTGACATTTTTAACAAGGAGTATAAAATTTGATAGAGGTTGAAAATGATGCCTACATTGCTTGGGCTGAGCTGGTTGACTATATATTAATGTTTGGTATGATGTTTGATATATTTTGCTTGGATATTGTGTCAAAATTAGGTGTCTACACTACTAATGTCTGATTCATAACAACAAGATATAGGATCCCTTTGATGTATATCATATGAAAAATAAACTATTACACAAGGTTGCATGTTGTTATCCAAGTAGAAAAATTTAAATACAAGTCCAATTCTCCATTTATCAAGAAGTCAACTTTATGAACTACTTTCTAAAACTATTTGAAATCTATTGGGAAAGATTGCCATGTGTAGAAAATAGCCTCCTTTAAATTTTCATATCCCTCAACTATAAATTCCAATGATTTTTTTTTGAATGGTGAAAGCCACTAGATGCATGGAAATAAGTTTGAATGTAATCATTAAGTTGTTTTATGAACTTGAATTCTCCTTTGAAATTTTAAAATAAAATATGTTTTAATATTTTAAGTGGTTTTAGACATTATAACAAAACAATTACATATTCTAGCGATGAACTATATGTGGTTGAAGCATATGAAGATATGAAGATATAAATATATTGCATTCTATATTTCATATTCTATAGAGGTTGATAAACTTGTTGTTATTACTTGATTATCAATTTTTATGGTGAGAAGCTATAAGGAGGTGCAGTGACCTCATTTTTTTATAAGGTAAAAAGGAAAGGTTTAGAAAGGGCCCTGACCCTTTTACAAGGAAGTTGCCTAAATTGAGCATGAAAAAATTAAGAAAAACCATAGGCCCAACATTTAAAATCCAAGATCTAGATAGTAAAACTGGGTTGAAAAACACAAGATAACACTAATAACACTGCACAACCCAGACTTAAAATCCAAAAAAGAAAACCAAATCAAAGGGAATACAATAATTTCATAAGCATCCTAGCCACTTCCACCTCCTCAAGATACCCATTAGTGATCCTTACTATGACCAAGAAATACCTTAGTCGATCCCAAAATAGCCCAACCAACAACATAGTTAACAGATTCACCACACAAACAAAGATAGTGCCAAGATAACACCCTTTGCTCAAAGTCCTACATTGAATCCAAACAAAGCTGAAAGACCAACATCTTTTGAGACTTACACACTTGAGGAACCATATCCACACTTTGGAAGCCTCAATTTTACCTTCAAGAAAGGAACTTGACCACCCAATTATTAACACAATTAACAAATACACAACACAAGAAAATATACTACCAATATAATTCCCTTTTCTCAATATCCTACATTGGATCCAAACAAAGCTAAAGACCATAATATTTTGAAACAAACATAGTTGGAGAACCAAATCCACACTTTGGAAGCCTCAAATTTACCTTTAGAGGGGAATCTTGGCCACCAAATTTTTAACACAACTAGCAAATTTACAACACAATAAAATATAACACTAAGATAACACCCTTTGCACATTATTCTACAAGACTCATGGAGATCCCCTCTCAATTCCAAGTGAGATAACATCTTATAAACCTTGACAAGAGAGAGAAAGACCAACTAGAAAGGCCTTCCAAAACATGACCCCTTGACCCAATTAGTCTACTTTCTTCTCATGATCAATAATATTCAATAGGTCCTTAGGGAACTCCCTATCCCAACTCACAGGGAAAACACTCTCCATCCTTATATTAGCTCACTAGTCTACCTTGATATTTCCTTCCTTGTAAACATGTTATACCACATAGCCCTGAAGGAGGGATTTGACATCCTCTATAATATTGGATAGGCTCCAACTAGGGCTATTAACCTCCTTCAACGTGTTAACAACATTCAAATAATCTCCTCAACAATTAACTTCCTACAATTGTTCCATAGAACCATCCAAAAACTAGAAAGCATGGCCTTGGTTATTGCCTTATGGTTAGAGTCAATCCCAAAAGGTTCTACAATTGTTTTGACTATGTTACCAATAGCATCTATGAGAATTCTTCCTCCTCCAGCCTTACCTGGTTACCTTTTAATGCTTTGTCAAAGTTTAACTTAAACTAGCTTGAGGGGGGGTGGTTGTCATCTAGTGTTCCTTCTTTTAACTTGAACATGATTTTCCTTGTGTTTTAGGAGAGGGAGGTTCCAAGTCTTGGCAATTTGCAACTCAACTTGGTTTTCCCATCCTTTGTCCTCATCCTAGGCTAAAATATTTTCACTAGCAACAACCTTAAGTCTATGAAATATCGTTGTTGTTCCTCTTTCCTTCCCTTCAAAAATTCTCCTATTTCTTTCTAACCATATACTCTATATGAAGTGAGAAATTAAAAAACACCAAATGGAATTGAGTCTTTTGCTAGAGAAAGGGGACTACCATTGATCAAAAAATTCTAAAAAGGAACTTGGTAGAAATTTAGTTGTATTGCATTCAACCAACAACAAAGTTAGCACTTTATAAGAAAAGGGGTAGTGAATAAATAAATGATCAATCGACTCTTCATATTTGCAATAAAGGGCACATCTATTGGGGAGGATCCATCCCCTTATTTTTAAGTTATCCAAGGTGAGGATCTTATTCTAAATCACCAACCATTGAAAAAGGGCAATTTTGGGGGTAAAAACTTTTGGCCACATCTTTCCCATAGGGACTTGTGGAGAGATAGTCTCCCTTTGAGCCAAATAACTAGATTTAATAGAGTACTCACTAGAGGGATCCCAATGCCATATTAGATAATCCTTCTATTGGGATTTCACAAGGTGATACCACTATAGTTTAGAATTTAATTCTTGAAGATAGTGATGAATGTTTGAATCAACCGAATCAATAGAAATGTCTTTGTATATGACATAGTTATTTATCTTCAGCATGTAGTTAGAGACATTCTTGCCAAACATTTCTATCAAAGGGATCTCAAAAAAATTTAGTCTAGGATCAAAATAGATGGGATGGTCAAGCAACCAACTATCACCCCAAAAATCCACATCCTCTCCATTTTTAACCACCCAGCATAGCCCTCTCCACAATACCTCTCTAGTTTTCACAAGATTATTCCATAGGGTTGAGCCCATCGGAGGATTTTTGCATTGAAAGAAGGGGACCAAGTTCTCTACATACTTGATCTTCAATATTTTTACCCATAGAGCAGATTCCTCATGGATCAACCACAAACTAACTTTATGTTAGCTTTTGATGTAATGAGCAATGGGAGATAACAATCACAAGATGCAAAATAATATAAAAGAAAGTAAATCTGCAAGATGACTGAAGTATGTTGAATAGAAATAACATAAATGAATACAACGTAGCTATGGAGGAAATGAACACTCCATTAATGAAGCTATTGAACTACATTGTACCCATCACCAATATATGGTGATATACACAACACTGCACTACTACCTACGACTATGTTGTAAGCAACTCTATCTATCTATGTCCCCCTTCTCATATCTATCTAACAATGAGGCCTTTCTTATATAGGAACATAGGTTCCTTGGCCAACACTCTACCTAGTTGTGCAAGGGACAACTTGCACATATACAACTTGCACATTGACACTTGTGCATTTATTACATTGCATGAAGTAACTAGATAACTTCCCCCTAAAGTAATCTAATGTCCTAAGTATGTACCTTGGAAGATACATTTACATAACCCAAATGATGGAATAGACTCTATTTCTAACACCCCCCTGTATTACATTATTTGGGTATTGAAGACTTTAGTCTTCAATATGGATCTTCCTCCAATGGATAATGGAATTTGTATTCTTCTTCGTTGCTCACTGTATTCAGGTTTTGCAGGTAATTTGTGTCTTCTATCCAGCCACCATTGTAGTTCTCCTTGCAAGTATCTTCATTTGGTTTTGATTGTTGATGAATGAGTAAAGCATGGTGTAATTGTCCTCTCATCTTCTTGATTCTTCTATGCTTACCTTTTTGGTGTATTGGTTCTTCATTTTCTTCTACCTGTTCCTCTGTAAATGTGTTAGCATCATTTTGAAACAACACAATATCTTGAGAGATTTCCATTGCGTCTAGGATGTATGTATTTTCATGGATTGTTCTTGTTGCTTTTATTCCATATTGATTCATAATGAGGCATGTATTGATCCCATCCATATATCCAAAGTTGATCATATAGTTGTTTTCTACTAGCTTGCTCACTGAAATGAGATTGAAAGTTAATCCAGGAACATACAATACTTTTTGTAGTAGAATATCTGGAAATGATTTGCTAGGTGTCACACATCCATATCCATGTATAGGATAGGTTTGGTTATCTGCAATTCTTAGTCTGTATCCTCTAGCAACTTCAAGATAGTCAAACCATTGTATATTTCCTGTCATATGATGACTGGCCCTTGAGTCAATGTACCACATGTTTTCATGTTTTGTAGATTGGTTCTTGTTGGAGCAAGTTTTACATTCATTGTATGATATTCCTTTTCCCATTTGAAGAAGTAGAAATGAAGAAAAAATATAGAATTGTAGTCTACCTTATGGCTCCCAATATTAGAATATATGATCCCTTATTGAAGTATATAAGCTTGATTTGATAAAACCTTAGGTTTGTAGACTTCCTTATGTCTCCCTAGTTATGAGAGTATGAATAGCTTATATCTTCCCAACTTGATAATCTTTGAAGGATATTATTATCATCAAGTTTTGTAGAATGCCTTATGACTCCCTAGAGATATAATATAGTGCTTTTGTAAAGATATAGTTCAATCTTGGTTGATTTTGTACAAATTTTGTAAAGATCAAAAATCAACTTCTTAACACCTTATTACTCCTATTGAACTAAGCACTTTTCAAATTTAAAGAGGTTTTAATGTTGGATTTCTTTTGTCCCCTTAGAGAAGTTTTGAGACAAGAATATTATAATTTTCCAACCTTAATAAAAAGCTTTAATAACCCCTTTTTATATCCCTTGGTTTATTTCTAATTTCCAATAACCTAGTTTGGAGTTGTAGCCCTTATGACTCCCAAATTTGGAAAATTAGAAATACATTAATATTTGTAAATTTTAAATGAAATAATTCCAAGTAGTATTCCTTATTTCTCCTAGGTTATGCTTTGCAAATATTAGACAATTTTAATATTTAATTTCCCTAAGTTTTG
Organism: Wollemia nobilis; assembly: GCA_028583015.1. Classification (NCBI taxonomy): domain Eukaryota; kingdom Viridiplantae; phylum Streptophyta; class Pinopsida; order Araucariales; family Araucariaceae; genus Wollemia; species Wollemia nobilis. The sequence goes on from JAQPPZ010017058.1 coordinate 4,131,065, forward strand.
CTTTCAAATGAAGATTGATTCCTTTCAATAATTCAACCTTATAACTCCCTTTATATGGAAAGCAAATTAGATGGAAATTGTACCTTTATAAAACTAGTGGTAGACTATCCTTGGGTGTTGTGAGTAATGGAAGATTCTTCCACTTGCTACTTGCTTCAACACTCACTTTAATGTTGTTTGACCAGAATTAATATGCTTCACCATTTGCTCTTGGATTGTTCTCCAAGTTGTTGTCGATCCGCTGTCGTGTAGCTACCGAGCTACTACCATGATACGACCTGGATGCTACCAAGTCACTTTAGACTCACTTGCTACCATTGTTGCCTTGCATTGACTATCCTTTCACCTCCTTGACCACCCTTTTTATGGAAGATGAGTCTTGATTTTTGTGACAAGTGTCACAACTGTTACGTATGAGCGCTCGCTCCTTTGTAATGCACCAACTTCCTTGTCTAACACTTCTTTGGCACTATGTAATGGATGAGTGCTCGTGTGGGCACTTGTGTGAGGCTTGTGGAGGATAACAAGTGGCACCACCTCCTTAATATTCCCTGTAACTCCTGTGTGAGGTTTCTTGAGCGTTGAGAGATAGAAAGATTATGCCAAGTGGCATTCAAACGCTTTGCATGAAGACCTGTGCTATAACGCTTCCAAGGAGAGTATAACTCCTTTCGTATGCCTTCTCTTAGCTTGCTTTATTTCTTGGACAACAAGAAACCTTCTCTTTTGTAGGTGATTTGATGAAGCGCTGTGGAGCTTCGAATGGTGATTCTGAACGTGATATTGGTGCTTCCTTTGGTGGACGATCTTCACCAAGTTTGAGACCTGAATGTAGCACCTTTTCTCCTTGTCTACTATGCCTTCAACATGTTATTTTTCTGTGCTTTTTTTTGTAGTGTAGATATCTGCTTGCTATGTTGTCCATCCCACATTGGTAGAAGTAGATTTGATGCCTTCCCTTCGTAGATGAGCTCCCTTTATATCTACGTAAATGCAGCTTGATAACACCCTTGTATGGGCTTTGATATTGTAGGTTCATCCATCCAAGATATGTTGAGAGTGAGCCCTTTGAGTGGCTCCTTTTGCTGTGGAAGAGGAGTGCAAACGTACGTCCTTCCTTGGTTGGCTTACCCTATAGAAGTTGTGCCTTTTGAGGCACCTTTAAATCTGCTCTCTTCCTACGTATAACGTATTGTAGAAGTGCAATACCATGTAACCTTACATGTATATAAAACTTTCTTTATTGCACCTTTTTCTTGCACTCTTTTGCAGGTCTGAAATTCTACCTTTGTAGCAGATTTTTGAATGCAGATATGAGGGTTTTGAGGATGTCTCTTTAGCTAGACTCCTTACCCTTTTTTCTTGGAAACTTTGATGATAAATCCAAGCCTTTAATGAAGTAGATAGAAGCTTTTTGTGATAGTAATTTTCTGCCCTTTGTAACAAGCAATTAACCCTGTAATGCTTTGGATTTGAGACTCACCAAGTCTCAATATTTGAAGCTTCTATTTCTATTTTTGGTTAGTTGTATTCTTCTCCAAGTTTTGGAGGATTCTAACCTTATTTCGGTGGCTTCTCTTGGCCACAATATGTTGCAGATTTTTGTGCTTTAATAGTGTCTTTAGACACTTGATACAAATCAGATTTTGTGCCCTTCAAAAACACAAAACTAATTTCTTTTTGAGAGTAGTATAATAGTGCAAGTCTTTCACTTTTAATGCACTAATATTACACCTTATCACTCCAATCAACTCTCAAATTAATGCACTAACAATTTACTGCAACTAATCAAGAATAACCTAAAATGAATCTTTAAGAGTTATTCTGTAATTTCACTACAATCAATATTGTAGGACTTAGTCTTCTTTTTCTTTTTCCAAAGTAGATGATAGGTAGTTGATAGAAGTAATTCAAAAATCTAATCAACTCCTAATCAATGTGCAAATGAACCTTAAAAAGAATCTTTCTTTTTGCACTTTTGAAGACTGTAATCTAATTGTAACTTTAATCCAAATTCAGGTGCTTTAACAAATCTGATAAGTAATCCAATTAATGAATCTACTTGCACCAAGAAGTTGCTTACCTTTTTTTGAAAGTCTCTGTAGCTCTTTTGCCACTTCTGTAGAGGATGTAGATCTTGGTGTCTAGGATCACCAAGTTGCTGCTTCGAGTAGGATCTTGCAGCTCTTTGTAGACTATTTTGAACAACTCCTTCTTCACCAAATGATGGTCTCAAACTTTCTTTCACGAGCCTAGGATTTGGTGGCTTGTTCTCCTCCTTATGTTATATATTTGGAGAAGTCTTTGTCTCTGAAGTGGTGCCTTCTTGCTGTGAGAGGTAATCTTCAAATCTCCAAGATTTGGTGAGCTTCTTCTATCTTCAAGTCTTCTTGTCGAATTTTGACTTCAAGTAGGATCTTCTTATGGGATTTGGCACTCCTTGCCAAATTCTTCTTCTCGGATTTGGCACTCCTTGCCAAATTCTTCTTCTCTTGGGCTTGTTGTCGGATGGCGATAATTGTCCCAAGTCCTTCACTATCAGGGTCTTCTCCTTGGTAGTGGATTTCTTCAATGAGTTCTCCTTTGAGAATTTCTTCAGTCAGGCTCTCCTAGCCTTTTTCTGGATGCTCGATGAGACCTTCCCAAGGTCTTTGATCTTGCAACTTTTGTTGGTCTTTCCTTGAGACCTCTTCAACCTTCTGCTCCTAGAAGTGTTGGTGGTGAGATCTGCTTCTGGATCTCTGATTCTGCTACTTCTGGATTCGAGCAGGACTCTCCTAGTCCTTCTTCTTCTTTCTTCCAAGACTAGAAGTTCTTCACAGAGATCTTCTCCTGATCTCTTCGATTTTGCTTTAGGTGCTGAATTGATTCTGAAGAAGATACCCTTCCTAAATTTCTTGTAGGAAGTTTCCCAACTCACTGAATCTTCTTTCCCTACAACAAAGTATTAGTACTAAAATCTTTAGTCTACTTCTGAATCAGATATTCTCTTTGAATTCTTCTTCAGGATCAAGGCTTCTGTGGCCTTTTTCAATATCAAGGCTTCTATGGCCTTTTCCATATCAAGGCTTCTATGGCCTTTTTAAGTACCAAGGCTTCTATGGCCTTTTCAGTATCAAGGCTTATGTGGCCTTTCTAGTATCAAGACTTCTGTGGCTTCTCCTTCAAGGCTCCTATGGCCTTTCTTTCAAGGCTCCTATGAAATTTTTGTGTCAAGGCTTCTATGGCCTGTTCTTCAACTTGTGAAGTTCTTCGATTCAACAATGGAGATCTTCAGTCTCCTGACTTCACCACAACTCTTCACTAGAAGTCTTCTTCCGTAGTATTCTTCTCTTGCACAAGGAACTAATCTCTGCACTATGAAGGCATGTAGACCTTCGGGCAACGAAGTTGGAGTCTCCTAGATTTCTATTGTAGGAGTACCAATCCTTAGAGAATTAATTTTCTGCAACAAAAGAAACTTTAGGTAATAGTTAGCAAATTCCAGATATCTTGGATGATCTTCACTAGATGATTTGTCAATCCAGTGGATTGAATGTTGAGTCCTGGTCTTCACGAGTTTTTCCTGTAACTCTGTGGAAAGACTCTAGTCAAGTGCAATCTCAGTATTTTTTGGAACTGAGATTTCTTTCAGTCCTCACTCGTGACTCTCCCTAATTCTACCACCTAGATTCTTCTGAGAACTTTTGATAGTGGTTGGTCCAATGGCACATTAGTTTGACAAAACACTCAGGCTCAAAGATAATGGTGGTTTCCCTATTGACCTACATAGACTAGATCTACCATAGCTTTGATACCACTATTAGCTTTTGATGTAATGAGCAATGGGAGATAACAATCACAAGATGCAGAATAATATAAAAGAAAGTAAATCTGCAAGATGACTGAAGTATGCTTGAATAGAAATAACATAAATGAATACAACGTAGCTATGGAGGAAATGAACACTCCATTAATGAAGCTACTGAACTACATTGTACCCATCACCAATATATGGTGATATACACAACACTGCACTACTACCTATGACTATGTTGTAAGCAACTCTATCTATCTATGTCCCCCTTCTCATATCTATCTAACAATGAGGCCTTTCTTATATAGGAACACAGGTTCCTTGGCCAACACTCTACCTAGTTGTGCAAGGGACAACTTGCACATATACAACTTGCACATTGACACTTGTGCATTTATTACATTGCATGAAGTAACTAGATAACTTCCCCCTAAAGTAATCTAATGTCCTAAGTATGTACCTTGGAAGATACATTTACATAACCCAAATGATGGAATAGACTCTATTTCTAACACTTTAGACATAAGGGCTTTGTTCATCTATCTAATTTTTCTTACTCCCAACCCTCCCTCTTTCTTGGGAGTGCAAACCTTATCCCAAGCCACCAAAGAGATACGTTGCCTCTCTTCCACACCTATACAAATAAATTTTCTTTAAATTTGTTCTATCCTATCAACAACTTTTGTAGGAATCTTAAATGGAGACATAAAGAAGATACAAATACTTTAAAGAGTAAACCTCAAGAGTTGGATCTTACCTACCTGACTTAGAAGAGCCCACTTCCAACCAACCAACTTCCTCTAAAACCTATATAAGACTAAGTTCTAGTGCTTCTCCTTGAATTGGAAGCCTATTAATACAAGGATAACACCCACATAATACCCCTTGCCTCCTTGATTGAATCTTGACCAAGAATAATAGTATCATCCATGAATTGATGGTGAGTTATAGGCTCCATAGCCATGGTTGGTCTAATTCCTTTGATCAAATTCTAATTTTTAGATGAGTTCAACATCCTCCATAATGCCTCCTCCATTAGAATAAATATACCAATAGAAATGGGATCCCCTTGCCTAATTCCCATTTCACTATGAAAGAGACTTGTAGGAGAGCCATTAAACAAAGACCTCGTTTCTTAGTAACAAAATGAAAAAACAATTTCTCATATTCTAGTGGAACATCACCACATTCTAATATATGTCTATAAAAAAATAGCAATAATTACTATATTCAAATATAATAATTAATATTAGTTATCAAAACAATAAGAAATTTTAATAGTGACAAAAATCATTTCTAGAATTTAAAATACAAAGGATTGAATGTTACCATCAATGATATGTGTAAGTATTAATAATCCTTGTATTGTATAAAAATCCTCATGCATATATAGTCACATATTTAGGGATATAATGCCACTTAGTTTTGATATCATATTTGGACTACAATACCCAAACAAAGAAAACCATTCAACCAAAAGCTATATCAACAAGTTGATCCTTTGTTTTCACTAGATATGAAATGGACAATGATTCATCTTTAGGAAATCCTTGAAATTTTTATAGTTTATGCACACATACATGTTGGTCTTAATGGTAAAATAATATGGCATAAATAAATTTATCAAGCCTATCCATATGAATATTTTTTTTCCAAAGTACTTAACAAAACAATTTCTCTAAGTAGCTATAATCAATTGAAGAAAAATTTGATTCTAGATTTGTTAATGAAGGATGATACAAATAAATTTTACCTTCCCAACTTGCATAAAACATATGCACATGAATAAAATTTTCCATATTCTTTAACAATGAATTATCACTTGTTGGAAATTTTGAGTAGATGAGTTGGCATTGATGTAAAAAGTGAGTGGTCATTAATGTTAAGCTTCAGCACCAGTCAGTGGTAGTTTTAGTGGGCAACATCAGTTTTAGGTTCTCCAATAAATGCAAAAGGATAGGCCATCTTCATTTGAGTTTCCAGGAAGTCAGATGTGGTCCAAAGGGAAAAGAAGAGGCCCAAGAAAATAATATTATAATATTTTATTATAATATTAAAAAGGAAAATTAAATTAATTATAAATTAATTAATATAATTTTATTATAAATTAATTTAATTAACTTTCATGTTACTTAAGTTAATTTTAAATTTAATTTAAATTTAATTATAAATTAATTTTTATTAATTTAATAAACCCTAAAAAGGGTTATAAAGCAAAGTTTATAAATCGAATTTAAAATTCAATTTGATGCATCGACGTGTTATAACATCAAGGCATCATATATATAAAGGTAAAACCTTTGCCTTAAGTCTCCCCTCATGAATTATTCAAATGCCTATGTTTTGATTAATGTGCAAAGAGAAAGCAACGATTTTTGTGTTTGAAAAGTCTTTGGCAGAAGAAAAGGAACAAAAAGGAGCAAGGCTCCTCTCACTTTGCACATGCACCATGTAGCGTAGCTGGTGACGGTGGAATATGTTAAGATAATTTATGGTAGGAAGGGCACAGGTTTGAATCCCGTGGGGTTCATGTTTTGCAAGGAATAAGGTTTGTATTTTGTGAACAACGCCTAGCACAGGGAACAAAGGGAGGCTAGCACCTTCCCCTTCCCGTGGGAGTGCCTAGCCCATGTGGTGGGCTAGCACCTTGGTAAGGCGCTCAACGGAGAGGTTTCGGGGTCAAAACCCACCGAGGCCTTTTAGTGGTTGAGAGAAAGGTATGCACTAATGTTTGTTGAGTTTGTCACTTAATTTGGATGTGCTAAGGTTGAAGAAAAATAAATATTTTTATGTGCCTAAGGTTGAAAAATAATTGTTTTGATTGGTTATAAGATTTAATTTTTGCCTAAATTAAAATTGGTTATTAAGTGTCTTGAGGGAGATAAAAGGGTAGGCAATTATTATTTCTGAAGGGTTATTTTTGAAAGTTTGATTTATTAATTTGGAGATTATAAGGAGCTTTTTGAGTGATTATTTTTATGTGCAAATTGATGATTGCTAATTTCAAGGAGTAATAAGGTGTATTTGGGATTGATTATTTTTGTATATAAAAAATATTTTGAAATAAAGTTAGTGTGATATTTTATGATCTAATCATTGAAATTGGCAAAGAAGAAAATTATGATTGAGATAGGTTTTCTAAAGGGCACTTCTACATCAAACAAAAGTTATGGGTACATATTCCTAGTGAGTAATTGTTGAAAGTTGTGAATGCAAATTTGGAGTGAAAAGTATTGTTTGGTTAGCATTGTTGAGTGTGTTTTGAATTAATGCTTCAAGGTTTTCTGGAATAAAGAGTTGTTGATAAAACCTTATTTTATAAGCATTGTTGTTGAAGTAATTAATTGAGTGAAGAACTTGAACTAGGGTTTGCAAAGAACATGAGTATCATTGTTATGTGAGATTGATTGATAAGTATTGTTGGAAACATTTGAGTGAGTGTTCATATGCTTGGACTAGGTTTTGTAAGCAAGGGTTATTTTATTGAGTGATTGGTTGAGTAGAGTTGGTTGAGCCTAGTCAAGTGGATGTGTTGATGTGATAGTTTAAGTTCTATGAAACTAATTGTTCTATATTCCGAATTGATTTGAGAAAGAGGTTGAGTGTGGATGAATTTGAAACATATTGAGTCTCTAACAATTCTCTATATGTTTCTAAAAGATTGATTAAAAGTAATTGAGCATTGTGGTGAATGTGAAGCATATTGAGTCTCTAACAATTATATATATGTTTCTAAAAGAGTGATTAAAAATAATTGAGCATTGTGATAAGTGTGAAGCATATTGAGTCTCTAACAATTCTCTTTATGTTTCTATGAGTTTAAATAAGTTCTAGTGAGGACTTATTGAGCAGATTTGGACAAGTTCTAGTGAGGACTTGTTGAGTAGATTTGAGGTAAGTCTTAGTGAAGACTTGAGAGCAAATTAGGCAAGTTCTAGAGAGGACTTGTGGACAAATTAGTGTGAGATTTTATGGAAAATTAAAAGGTATATTTGAGACAAGTATTTGAGAATACTTGAGAGCTAAGTTGATTGATTTATTTGTTCAAACCTTGAGTTAAGGTTTGGGGCAGATATAGCAGAGTTGATTTAAGATTAAGTCAAGCTGTGTGTTAAATCTTGAGGAAAGATATTGAGGACAAATTTGTGCTATACCGAAGGATTGTGTTTAGTGTAAATCAGAGGAAAAATATTGAGGATATATTTGTGCTAGATCGAAGGACTATGTTTAGTACATATTTGAGGATAGAGTTTGGTGCATATTTGAGGATAGTTTTATGCCAGACTAGAGACAGAGATTGAGCAGATTTGTGCTAGATCAAAGGAATGTATTTAGTACAAATTTGAGATAGAAATTTTAATATGACAGAGTATAAAGGATGACAATCTCCAGTGGATAGAGATCCATTAGCTAGGGCAGTGAGGACAGGTGTATTCAATTGATAGAGATCCATTAGCCAGAGCAGTGGGGGTAGCAGTTCTTCTATAAGATCACTAGTCAGAGCTAAGGAGAAAGATTTCTCCTGTGGATAGAGACCCATGGACTTGATTAGGGTATTGGTGTCTCCTTTGGACTAAGGTCCATAAATAGTGTAATACGGAAAGGATTCCCAATAGATTGATTGAGAAAATTTTAGTGAAATATTTTCTCTACAGAGTAGACCACATTGGGTGAACCACGTAAAATTGGTGTCTCTATTGTATGTGTGGATTTATGCATTGCTTCGATTACTATTATTGATATTACTATCTATACATTGTATAATAGTGATTTGGAAAGAAAAGTAAAAAGTGGTCTTATATTTTTCACCCCCCTCTTAGTATAAGCTTGTGTTCTTCATCACTTCCAACCATGATCAATGTAGGACCATTTTTGCAAGGTTCCAAGCATACAATTCTAAGTTACCTATATAAAACTCTTTAAGAAATCTACAAATACAAATATCCTTCAAAGGAATTTTTCTCATTCTTGAGAATAACAACCATATCAAAGTAAGATGTTATTTTCACCAAATGGGTATGATTTTCCTCAAACTAGAGATCATTAGGAAATTTATTCTCTTCATTTATTTTCTATTCCTTTAAATGATCCACAAACATACATGTAGATGTTATAGTTTTTTCTCATGACCTTTATTCGAGGAGCATGTCTTATGTGCCCTAGGAGCTTTAGCAAGAATATAATAATCCAAGCATATTGCTTTAATATGAGGTTCTATTACAACCTTGGGCTACTTTGATGCTAGCTAAAAGTTTGTTTCCCTAGTTGAGTAGGCTATTGCTAGTCAATCTATTTAGATGCAAATATTCTTCCATTATTTTTTGGGTTTGTCATTCTATATGAATGTGCTCTCCTAGAATAAAATATTGAAAACATGCAAAGGTTAATGAATTTTTAGAAAAATAAAAAATATTTAAAGGTAACTAATGTATTTATGTCAAAAAATTAGGGTTTTTCAAAAATCATGTTTTATGAAGTAAAAAAAAATATGGTTGAAAGCTTTTCTTAGGAGTTACTTTTAGCTTGTGTCTTGAACTTGTTTTAGCTTCAACTCTCAATAGGAGATATTTGACAACTAAATATTGAAATTATAAAACTAAAACAAATAAAAATATAATTTAAACCACTAAAATAAATCAAAACTATAGTGGAATTCATTTGATATACCTTCAATATATTGACAATAAGATATGCTTTCACTACAATAAAATCTAGGTTCAGAAATAGGTTTGTATCACCAAACAATAGCCATTAATATGGATTTAATGACTACAAAAGTACTTGGGTAAAAAAGAGAAAATGACTTTGTATGAAAATAAATAGAAACTTTAGTGAGATTATTTTGATATACCTTAAATTTATCGATGGTAGAAAGGATTTCATTATAGTAAACTTTGTTGGACTTCACACCTATTTCCAAAAATGAATAAAAGCAATCCATCCACTCAAATATTATATAGAAAGTGTAAAAATATAAAAAGGAAAGAAAGAGATATAGATACCTTGAAGTACCTTAAATAATATCTATATTACCAATAGATAAGGATCACAAAACTAATATTTAGTGGATGGAGTGTGGAGAATTTATACCAATACAAAAACCTAAATTAAATAAACCAGTTAACCTAAGCCAAAATAATAAGAGGGCTTTACAAGTTAAAAGGTGGTTTTAACCATAACAAGGTAACCCGTGATCCTAAGGTCTTACATAAGTAAATTATATAATAAATCAAATACATTTGTATAATGATTGCCCATAGGCCTATACAATATTACATCATACAATGTTAGCCTTGGCTATAAGTCAAATTGCACTCTTAACACCCACTATAATTTGAATTGTGGAAAAAAAAGAGAATACATTAATGGAAATAAAATATTCCTCCATATAATTAATTATCTAGTGGGCCTCCATGGTTGAGGAAGTCTCAATTGATCCCTCATAATTTGGAATTTTGATTATGTGAAGATGCCTCATCATAAGAATCTCCTTAGGTTGGACCATAATCAACACCACTAATATCCAATTACCCTACACATATATAATGAACATTCCCTCTATACTCCATATGAGGAAGACAATACAATAATACCCCCTACTAAAATATGCTTCAATATTCTATAGTCACAAAAGGCAAGACTTTAAAACATAACCTTCCCTTTTACAATACAATTAATCTTATTCAAAAACTTTGAATTGCCCTTGGACCACCAAATTTCCATCACCAAAAGAGGTTTGCATAAACCTGATTATGAGAAGATCCATTACAAAACTCCAAGAGAATATAGAAAAATAATAGTATAAATAAGGGATCATGAAGGATTATATCTTTATTTGTAAAATCAAGAAATAACCCAAACATATGATAGGAAGATAGAGGACTAGCTAAATCGTATTTTGAATAATTTTTTCTATGCCTACAAAATACCCAATAACCACTTCAAATTTCATAAATTCAATTGTTTCTCCATGAATATGAACTAAATTTTTTTACTGCAGAACATACTATAACTTTACCCATTTAAATTATAACAATAGATTTTAAGGACTATCATGCATAATTTGGTCCCAACACTATATCAAGTCCTTGGGCTAATGTATTTAATTTATCCTAATAGATTTCAAAAATTAAAAATTGACCAACCAAACCCTAGAGCTATTGTTTCCAACATGCATTTGCCACATGACATCCACTAATTTGCCAATGATTGCCACTGATATTTTTCCACTTATTTTCCATTAAATGTTAATAGCCAATGAGGTTTCAACACATGTCTAAATTTGATTGGTTATAAAGGGATATAAATACAATTTTTTTATCTTATGCTTTTTTGATTAGCCACATAAACTACCACCTTAGTCAAAACATAAGTGATAAAGAAGATAAGTTCATGGAAGAGTAAGTGGTAGGGTTTGAACCACAAACCCCTGGGTGGTGAATGACCTGAGTTGGCTACATTAGCCATTCATCTATTCATATGCATTAATATAGAAATTATGCCCTCACCCTTGAGGTGAGCTTAGATCCTTTTATTGATGCACACTACTCCAATTCAAGGGAGTTTAGGGGATACCTAAGTTGGGAGAGATGTGGATGTAGTGAACTTATTTTGTTTTATTGAGATTATTGTAGATGATCCCAAGGTGTTAGATCTAATTATAGATGATCCTGAGATGAAAAATGGATACATGTGATGGCACGATAAATTTTGTTGATCCCTATTGACACCAATAGAGCCTCCAATGGAGTGAGATTAGGCAATGGAGGAGAAGGCTAAGATTCTTAGGGGTATACAATAGTGGTTAGAGAAGTATTGGAATGATAGGAGGGATGTGATATAGGAATCTAGGGGAGAGGGTTAGGACGAGAATAATGCCAGGGATGCCCCATTGGATATCCCTCCATTGACCATGGTTACTATGGTGCTAGGGGTGTTTTGGATTTGGTACTAGTATATTAGCTACAAAGGATACTTAGGTTGAGTTGGAGGCTTTGAATAGGAGATTCCATTAAGTTAGGGAATTGTTGGAAGCAATGGAGGTTGCACAGGAGGAGGAGGTAGCTAGAGCTCAAGAGAAGATATGGTGTAAACTCGACTACAAGAGACCAACAAAATGGACTCCAATCACATAACACAAATGCAATAATGGAAGAAAACTGCAAATTGATATTCTTATCATTCCTGAATTCACACCCCTTCTACAAAATATTACAATCCATCATATAGCAACCAAAAACCAAAGAAACCCTAAAGAAACCCTAAAAACATTTTCTTTCTAAAACTGCTAAAAATAGATCTTCTTTCTAAAAACTTCTAAAAATAGAAATGAGTCGAATTGCACCCAAATTAAGTGCACACATACCTCTTACAATAAAAAATCTTAATTTAAAATATTAGGTCTCAAATTAAGGTATAACAAAATATAATAAACTTCTAACAGCCCAAAAAACCCAAAAAACCCGGGAACCTATTCTAAAAGCTAATTTTGGGACACTAGATGGAGGATTTAGGTCCCGAAAACACTTTTTTTGGAGAGTCAGGCCAATCAAATATTTTTCTAATGCATAACACACACAAAACCACCTGTTAAATTTCAAGTCCAACGGGCGTACGGTTCACAAGTTATGGCTCCGACAAGGTGCATCAAGATATCTTGGCTAACACATGAGCGAGTGGTTTGAAACGAGACCTTAGCTAAGATGTAGATTACTTTAGATCGTGTTACAATAATTACAAGATTACATAATTAAATAATTTATAATGAATTAAATACATTTATACAATGATTGTGCATAGGTCTATATGAGATTACATCATACAATGCCTTCCTTGGCTATAAGCTAGATTACAATTTCAACAAACTCCAGGTTTTAAAAAAGGTTAAGTCATTACTATGGTTTTGATCACTACAAAAATCCTTTAGTTAAAAGAGAGAAAATGAATGCATATTAAAATTATTTTCCTCTAGTGAAAAGAGAGAAAATGACCCCATAAAAAAATATTTTTATATTTTCTTAGAAAAATGGAAGGAAAATCCAAAGAATGATTTTTAAACTAATTTATTGGAATATCTGACATTATTTCCTTGGGGTTTGCACCCACTAGAAAACTTAGTTGAAAAACTTATGGTCAAAAAATAAATAATAAAATATACTAACCATGCTTAAGCTTGAGTTGAAGAATGGATAGGTTCTAGTTTATGTTTGAATACTATGAATCATTGATGGTATAATAATTTCAAAAGAGGCCATGCATTATCTTCATTCAATAAAAAAATAGGTATGCTTATAAACTAGATATGAATAAAGTATTTGATACAATTGACAAGAGTTTCCTACATCATATTCTCAAAACAATTGGTTTTATTCAAGGTTGGTGTGAATGTATTATATGTTGCTATGTTACTCTAAAATATTTTATTTTTATTAACATATCCCCATTGGATAATTTTAATTGTCTCATCAACTTCACCAAGGGTGACTTACTATCTACTTACTACTTCATTATTCATATTAAAAAATTAAGAATAGTTATTTCAAAGATAAAAATAGAAGACAAAACCAAACATATTCATATTGAAAAAAGGTCCCTTTGAATATCATTTGGTTTGTTGATGATAATTTTCTTTTGTGTCATTTCTTACATAGCAAATCCATGGAATTTAAATCAATAATATCATGCTATGATAAGGTTGTTGGCTAGCTGATTAATTCTAAAATATCTAGGATATTCTTAATTAACATTACCCTAGATTTACAATTAATTATTATGGAGATATTTGGGTTTAACAATGCTCTAGATTTACAACTAATTATTATGGAGATATTTGGGTTTAAAGTTGGAAAATTATCATCCATGTATTTAGGTATTTCTTTTTCTAATAAAGGAAGAAGAAGATTTGGGATTCAACTTTGTATAGATTGAAATCTTGTTTGGGAAGTTATAAAGGTAAAATATTGGACATGGATGGAAGGCTATAACTCATAAATACTAAATTGTAATCTATATCTATATAAATATGATGTTCTTATTGAGATTGATAGCAAGTATAGTCTATGAATTAGATAAAATTCAAGGCTATTCTCTGTGAGAAGATTGTAAGGAATAACTTAGGTTTTCTCTTTGTTGAAATATTTGTAATATGATCTTATTAGGCTAAGGACAACAATGATGAAGTACCTATAGGTGATTTTTATGTAATCCTACCAATAAGTGCTATGTAAGAATTCATGCATCTTGATGTAAGCCTACAGAAATCTCTATGTAAGCCTATGGGCATGTTTCTATATAAGCCTATGGGCATTCTTCTGTGTAAGCCTATAAGCATCTATGTGTAAGCCTATGGTATATTCATGTAAGGCTAAGGGTACCCTCATGTTTTTACTATTAGTAATATTTGTTATTCTACCTCTATGTATAACCTTGATTAAAGGGTGTAATTTGTTACTATTTTATTGTAATATTAACCTCAAGGTTAAGCTTAATAACAGCCTAAGGTTAACTTCTCATTGGGGATTTGGTATCACTATAAATACCCCTCAATGAGGATCTATTTGTATTATAAATGTGAAAACAATTTGATATATTGAGGTACCCATGGGCACCCACTTTCTACTTCTCATTGACATATCCTTTCATTTCTCTATTTCATTTACTATTGTCATATTTTTGCTTCTTCTTTTCTACTTACGATTATGGTGAATGCTTGATCTGAAATATTTCTAAATTTTTTAATACAAACACTTTTTGTAAGGGGAATAAGATTTAAAAAGAAAATAATATTGGATGGTCAAGATCAAGCAATTATAGACTTATGATTTTTGACAATAGAGAAAAAATTTGGTTGGAGATAATTCAAAGATAAAGGAAAGAGTTGATCCAAAATATTACTTCAAAAATATATAAGTTTTGTGGATGCAATAAAATTATTATGGAAATAAACCAAACCTAGGGGTTTAACAATATAGAACATCATATCCCATATGATCAATAAATGAAGAGAATTATATACATTTTTGGTCTAATTCTTGTAACAACCTAGGTCTAACTCACTTGATAGTATAACCTAGTCTAGCTCACTAGTTCAACAAGGTAAAAAATTTTGCTCACTAGTTCAAAAAGGTAAAAAACTTTGTTGGATTAACTATCTAGATATGATCTAAGGTGAAACTTTTGAGTCAATGTAGTTTTTATGATCACCCAATGTTTAATTAGTATGAAGCATAGCCAACCACTTTTGGGTTTTTAGTAATTACAGATGACTCTCAAGTGGATGAGACTGACCAAAACCCGTAGAAGGTACCATTTTATTGATATATCTTCCCAACCTCTTGTTTTGGTATGATAGCACAAATCCATGGTTGGGGTTATCCTTTAGGGACCATAACACCTAGATGGGGATGCATACTATTCCCATCCCTTAGCATATGGAAACTAGGTATAGTTAGGTCCCATATTATCATACAAGGGTGTAGCATATATGCCTAGTGCCTAGTTGATTTTCCACTTCTCTGGAGTCAACTAGGGCCATGCCATGACCCTAGTTCTTGACCTGGTATCACTTTCCAAGTTATGATTCATGATGAGTTGTCCAATTTCAAACATCATGGATTAGTCTAGCTCCTTGGTCATGTTATATTTCTACTAATCATAAGTTGTACAAGGATCCATCACCATACTACGTGCACAACAACCTAGAAGAGACATTCCATTCTGCCCCTTGTCACCTTCCTATCCTAACCTATCTCACCAAAAATAGTCATTATCGAGTTGTAGTGGTTACCAACTCATAACCACCAGTATTGGGTGTTTAAGGACATTCATCCTTCCCGATGAAATTTTATCAAAATATAAGTTTAGGATTTGGAAAGCCTTTTGCTAAGCTAGGCTCGATAAAAAGTTTCAGTTTATATTTTCAAATATTAAAACATCCTTAACTTTGAAAAAATAAATCTCTTAAGATCTACCATATAACATGAAGGAGTTACATATATTTCTATTTAAAAGAAGATAAAATATTAAACAAATGTGTTATTATCAAATTTCATCTTTAAGAGAGAAAGATATCGATTAATTTTACTTAAGCTAGGCTTTCTTTCATTTGTGTTTGAAAAGGGATTAAAAGCGTGCACACACACACACACATATATATATAATTAAATAAAATAATCCAAAAGATATTAAAAGAACATATAAAAATAATCTAAAGTTTAATCATACTAAGGTTCTTTATCTCATACCCATAAAGGAATTATAAAAAGAGCATACATATAAAACTAAATGAGTTTTTAATTAAAATAAAACAATTTCTCATTACTTTAATAAATTAAACAAATCTTAATGGTATATTTAACCTAAATTAATTCCTCCATATTCAAATAAAACTAATATAAATAATCTAACTTAATTCAAAGATGAAAACTATTTTAATTTAAAGATGTAGTTTCAAACGTCACCATCAAACTTTCAAACTATATTAAAAGCATTCTCCTTAAATAGAATAGCAACACATCTAATTAAAATACTTAATACTAGCCACTTCTAAAAGAAATTTTTTAAATTAACTTATGCGTAAATGGAGACATAAATTAAGAATGTGCGAAAATCTATCAAGCTATAATAAAAAAATATAATTTCAAAAAGTATGTTTAAAAGGAGTTCATAAATAAATAAATAAATAAATATATATATATATATATATATATATATATATATATATATATATATATATATCATCAACTATACAATTAAAGAGCCATTTTTATTTATTTCTTATTCTCTCCTAGGAGTTTTAATCGATACTACGATATATCTATCTTCTCTTTATTAATGCAGCCATGAATTGAATTTACCTAGATTATGATCCGTCAACAAATCATAACATAAAAAAGGTTTTTTATTAAATTCTATTTGTACTATTTAAGAAAATATGACACCAATATTTTTTTACAACTAACTTCTCCTTGACTAGAAGGAGCAGGTTGGCTCTGGTGGGATGGCCCCACTAGATTAGCCCTATCCCATTTGCCCACTTCCGTGCTCATGGCCTACATCTTTCTAGGCCTGTAGGATCCACTGGTTCTTCCAAGCTTGTTTCTCATGCTTGATTGAAAACTCACTACTGGTGGATCATCCCGGAGACCCTGTCCTAGGTGCCTTGGTTTGGTTGATTTTTTTCCAGCCTAGTTGGAGGGCTATGAATACCAAAAGAGGTTTTAGCAATTTCTATTCTTGCTGCTTGGGATCACTATCTACATTTTTTGTGGCTTTAGGGGGGCCCATGCTTAGTGTTTACATATGGTCATCCCTTATTGCTCCAGATCATATTTACTAGTGTTTATCTACCTTTGGGTTTTCTGGTGGAGCTCTTGCTATAGTTTATCCTTTTAGTCTTGGCATGGGACCCTATGCTTTTTTGTGTAGCTGTGGCTCTAATTTCTATGGTTTCTTCCCTTTGCAGACTGGTGGGACTATGTGCTTTTTTGATGCAGGTGGTCATATTTGATGGTTTGGTTCTATAGTTTTAAAGGTCTTGGGGTGGGATCTCATGATTCATCATTTACTACAGTTGGTGGGCCATGATTGACAATCCCTGTGTTCAGTTTCACTCCAATAACAGGTCATATTTATGGTTGGGATCTTTGGACCCTTCATATTTAGCCTGCATTCTCAGCATCCTTCGTAGAGAGATCTTGTGACCTATCAAGATCTCTGTTATCCATTGATCCACTTTATAGGCCCTATTTTTTTTCAACCATTCATGGTATGGGTCTTTAGGTTTCCCATGCCTTTTTGAATATGATTCTTTTCTAGACCAATCTGGTTTTCCTATGCTTTCATACGAGATTCTCTTGTTGCGTCAGCCTGTGATGGTCTTGTCCCTTCCTAGATGAGATCCTTCTTTGTTGTAGTTGTTACCCTATGGTTAATCCCTGGTGGGATTTATTTTTTCTTGTTGCTCTTCCTTGGTTGCTTAGACAGGTTGTTCATTTTGGGTTTTCCTACTGCTCCTTTAGCTGGTTTATGGTTTCTTGGACCCTTCTGGGTTGGATGATCTCATCGGGTTGGCTTGGTGAGATGGCCACGATAGGTTTGTAAGTTTAAATTTTAATTTTGAATTTTTTGCTTTGGCGATCGCTAGGTTTTATGCTCTCGTGGTGTTGCCAAATCAGTTTTCAGGCAAGAATTTGAGTTTATTTTAAAATTTCAATTTTTGGGTTTATCCCTTCGGGATCCTTTTCAATATTTGCGGGATGGCCCCATCAGGTTGGCTTGGAAGTATGGCCACAACATGATTGTAATTTTAAATTTTAATTTTGAATTTTATGCTTTGGCGGTCGCTGGTTTTTTTTCTCTCATGGTTTTACCAACTTAGTTTTTAGGTAGGAATCTAAGTTTATTTAAAATTTTATTTTTTAGGATTGTCCCTTTGGGACCTTCTTCCTGTTATTTAGCCTTTGCTTATTCAGGTTCGGGGTGGGTCTGATGACCTGTTGGTTTTATCCTTGATGTATTATGGTTTTGGGGCTCCTTTCAAAACCCACTTTTAATCAAATTTTTTACCGATAAAAAAAAAGAAGAAAAGTTGGCACCATTCTAATTTGTAGAATGAAATAATCATATTGCAATCTAATTTTTGGACACTATATTTAATAAAATAATGAACCAATAATGTTTACTTACATAATACTCTTTTTTAACTCAAGAAAATAATAATGAAATTTAACATAGGTCACATCTTACTACAAGGCTTTGCTGGTGTATATATCTTTTGGTGAAGAGCTCACGTTGTTAATTAAAACATAGCTCACAAATTCTATTATCCACTATCTTCCATAATTCGCCAGCCCCAAGCATTTATTGAGGTGGGATCAAATGGATCAAAGGACTAT
Organism: Wollemia nobilis; assembly: GCA_028583015.1. Lineage (NCBI taxonomy): Eukaryota > Viridiplantae > Streptophyta > Pinopsida > Araucariales > Araucariaceae > Wollemia > Wollemia nobilis. The sequence continues at coordinate 4,149,755 of JAQPPZ010017058.1, forward strand.
GAAATGCATGCTTAAATAATTTCTAAAATGTATATTACAACATGAGCAACCATTTAACCACCACACAATGAACAAATAATTTCTAAAATGCAGATTACAATATGAGCAACCAAGATAGGGACATTTCTTAATGGTAGGAGGTGAACCAAATGGATCTTAAATTGGCCAACAAAGACTTACCTACAGATGAGGATAGGTCCAAAGTCCACTAAGTCTTGTGGATCAATGGAGGATGAGTAGTTATTTGTTGGGTTTTTTGCTACCTCTTGCAACACTCTTTGGCCCTTTTTGGGATAGCATAGGTTGTGTTCGCAAGACTATCAGGCTTGTTAGGTTTCTTAGGTTCAGTGTAAAACATAAATGGGAACATGTTAAAAGTTTCTTCTCTGTTAGATGGTACTCGATTTTTTATTATTTTTTGAGATGTTAATTTGAGTTTTATTCAGATTTTAAGGCTAGCCAAAAGTGGTAGACCTATGACTGTAATTTTATTCTTGTTCTATCAATATAATTTTTTACCTTTTCAAAAATAATATGAGCAACCATTTAACCACCACACAATGAGCAAATAATTTTTAAAATGTAGTATGACATGAACAACCATTTAACCACCACATAATGATTATCCAATGGGATAAAATAAAAATAAAATAGTTTCTACCAAGCAATATTCTATTCCAATAGCATAAGGAAACAAGCGGTCATGTGATACATTTATGATAGAATAAAAACAATGAACTTAAGTACTGTGTACAACAAGGTCATTTAAGAGAAATCACTCTCGATAGCCATCTACATCATAGCTTATTCCAAGGTCCATGTCAAGCGAGAGATAAACTTCACAGTTCTATGCTAGGTGTCCAGAGGATAGACAAACACACTAAGTTAGGTTTCATATTAGATTTTTGGAACGTATATAAAAAAATAATATAAGCTAAGTCTTCCTATTCCAAATTGGAGTAACAAGAGAAAATTAGGATGCAAAGGATTACAAGCCACACATTGGAGTAATATGAGATATCTGGACATATGGTAATTTCACTGGTTACAAGGTGCTGGTAAGGTATTTCAATCACAAAAGGAGACATTGAGAAATTACCAAAATTGTAATATGGATAATTATTTTTTATAGTTCTCACCAAATATTGTGAACTCAAATCATAGTGGAAAGAAAGCATGGTTCTTTTTAACTACTATGATTTCAATTATACAGTAATTATAGTACATTTCTCAACACAATCAATTCAAATATCGCAAGAAGATAAGCAAAAATAAAAATATCTAAAATAAATCATGCAAACATCTGCATGCATTTATCTTATGCCTTGGTAAAGATAGAGTTCAACAAAGCCAACCTGCAATTCTATTCAAAGCTTATTTACTTCTATGTCTCGGTTCATTGTTAGTTAGTTGCCTTCACCACATGAATGATAACACCTGGTATATCATCTTTTCTTCTACCAATCTCATTTTATAGAATATAAGGGGTTTTAATCTTCATCCAGATGGTTTACATGCTATTTTCTATCTTGACCTAAACTCTAAGCCCGCTAGGTGGTTTCTTCCTCATCCTTAAATGTATTTAAATTATTTCATTAACAATTAAAAGAAAGAATACCAAAGTCATATGCAATTTTCAAACTAATTTGAGATTTATTTTCTTTTATTATATTACTATGTATATAATTTATTTTTAACACAATAATTTTAAAACAATGTGCATTCTTAAAAAAAAATATATTATTATTAATTTTATTTAATAATAATTATTAATTAATTGAAATCAATACCGCATAACCTTTTAAGTTACCATATTGAATTATACCTCCAATTCTTCTTCCCATACTAGAAATCTAATGTTACCATATACTAAAAGAGAATAGCTCTCATGCTTTAGCACTTTCCTTTCCATCAAATATTTAAATATTTATTTATTCAATTCATGAAATATCAATATCTATCAAGCGTAAAGCATACATTCCAAAAACAAAGCATACACATAATACAAATCATACATTCATAATGCACCTATATGAATGCAGTTATATGAGCTTCCATGTACTCATGAGTCATTGGTGAGTGTATTGTTGGTAGGGCTTTTTTTCATCCTGCCAATGTGAATACCCCACTGTAGTGATATTTCACACTACCATCATTTCCCATTTTACTCTTTAGGAACCTATACCTGCAAAACAAAGACCATCAACAGTACCTCATCCCAAAAGCATATAATAATAATTAAATTTAAAAAAACTACCATTTCAATCACAAGTTTTATTTTGGGCTGGTTATCACACTTTTTCCCAATAGAAATAAACATAGTCCCTATGTTTTAATGCAAATTAAAACAAGAATCCAAATATATTCATATTTATTCAAAAATAAAAGGAAATTGTTTCTTCATATCATCCATATTTTTCCATGTGGCATTCTTGTCAAATTATTGGTCCCATTGGACCTTACTCTATATTTATTTTTCTTAAAATGTTGGTTCTTAAACCTAGTAGCTGAATAGGATGAACCTCAATGTGGAGGGGATTTGAAATCTACAAGTTAGAGATATTCCAAAGGTGATATGGATCAGCAATGTACTTCCTAAGGAGGGACACATGAAATATGTCATGGATCTCTAACAAAATGGGTGACAAAGCAAGGTTATAGGTGATAGGACTAATCTTGCCTATAATATTGAAAGGTCCCACAAATTTAAGGTCAAGCTTAGAAGACTTAATGGAGCTTTTGGTAGGTTTCACCCTTAATAAGACTCTGTTAAGTCCTTATCCTCTTATTTCTAATCCAAAACATTGACCACTTGCTTAGGCATGTTTAGCTCATAGATGTTTAAAGGTAAAAAATTATATTGATGTGAGCAATAATTATAGATCATGGATTTCTACTAGTAACTAGTTGAGGAAGAGGATATCAAACAAATAGCAGATGCAATTCAAATATCCTTCAAGAAATTTATTTTCCATTTTTTTATGTAAAAGGATGAGTTAGATTGGAATCTATCAATATATGGTGTATACTCAATCAAGTTAGGATATAAATTTCTAGAGCAATCAAACCTTCCTAATCTGATTTTTTTTTCTTGGAAGAATGTTTGGTCTCTTAAGGCACTTTCAAAGGCCTCAACATTTCTTTGGCTAGTAGTCCAAACCAAAATTCTTACAAGTGATAGTATGCAAAGAAGAGAATAACATTAACCTTGTAGATATACCTTATATAATAAGTATCTACAAGCGATAGATCATTTATTTCTTCATTTTCTCTTTTCTTACACCATTTGAAGATGTTTAAAAAAACCAAAAAAAATATTGGGAAGATATATTTTTTTATTAATAAAAGGGGTTTGAAAGGATACCTTAACCTTTTACCAGCCAAAAAGGGTTTTGAAAGGATACCTAAACCATTTACAATCCAAAAAGAGAGGATCCCAAGAGGACAATCCTAGGAGGAACCTCACCCAAACTAAGATAAGCCAATATGAAGGATCCCAACAGAAACCTCAAGCCATTGAAACAAAACAATAGGGGTAATTTAGAACTAGGTGACAACAAAACCATCCGAGGAGATAAATACCTAGAGCCAATAAAATGAGGAAAAAAAATGAAACAGATCCAGAACATCCCAACTAGTCAAATAGAGGGGGATGGTCTTGGATATCACCATCCGCCTTCAAGATCTCATCACCCATAGTGACTATATTCTGATTCTTGATTTGATTGATGAATTTTCCATCCCTAGGGAGCATTGAGGTTGCTAGGGACACAATGTTGTCTAGGTCAACCATAGGGTTAGCTTACTCAAAGGATTGAGTAGAGAACGCACTAGGGAAGGGAGCCAAAGTGGTCTTTTGCATATTGCAAGCCGAAGATGAAAACTAAAGAGAAGTGAATTTCACAATATTAGATAGTACAATGCCTTTCCCTTTCTCTGTAGAGGACTTCACACATGACAAACACTAGTTGGAAGTCAGAACATATGTGAATGATCCCTAAAAATTCTTCTTACCACCTTTACTAGGAGAAAATGTCTCCACATCAATAATCTCGTCACTAGGCACATCCTCTTGACTATTCAAGGGTGAACCCAATATGGAAACCAAAATTTGAACCTCCACAATACCCCTAGTAGGAGGAGAAACTCTTTGAATTTGGTTCTGGCTGATGTAATAAAAAAATTAAATGTAAACCCTGATGCTTAGAGTGAGTTGACTTTCCTTTACTCACACTATCCACTGAGATATCCATCGAGTGAAACAAATATTTTGGGATGTTAATCACTTTGACATCTCTAAAAAAGTTGAGAAACACCATGTGAAAGCTATGAAGATGTGAGAATGACTCATCAATTATAAAATATTGTATTAAAAAAATAAGGACTCTGTTCCATGGGGATGGGAGATCCTCTCTAACAAACCCATTGTCCTTATTAGAAATAAATTTATCTTTATCTCTAAAATGCATCAATTCACCCACCAAGGAGTGCTTATTACACCAAATGGTTTTGCCATCATTTATAGTATCAATTATTTCAGTAAGAATGTCAATTATGACAGTGAACGTGAGGCCACAAAGGGTGACAGTGCCATTGTCCTAGGAATGAATAAATTCCATAGACAATTTTGGATCACACCCTTGGAATTTCATCAAAAATAGAAGAAGACCATGGGACCCAAGAATGTCATCCACCACAAGATCAAGCTAGAGAGAATTAGGCTTCACAAGCACCATCCTTAACCACTTCCAACCAATAGACATAGAGCTTGAACCACTCCTGAAACCACTCCCAAAAAATTTCAACATAACCACAAGCAAGAGCAATCAAATTTGTGAATGTATACTGTTTAAATTTGATTTATCAAAATAGCCGAAGAGGGGCATGCCATCACAAATGAGAAGGGCAACCGATCTTGGCCATTGATGAAAATTTTTGATCTAAAAAAACCTCGCCACATATGCCTTACCATAATCAACAAGGAATTCACCAATAAAAGGAAAGAGTGATGAGAAAAAAAGCACACTGAACCTCCAAAAAAAATCATTGGAACTCAATAGCTGGCATGGATTGAAAATAGAGAACTACCGCTCATGAATTAGAAAGGTGAGCCAAAATAAATCGGTCTTGGGATGAGGAACACTCCATTGAAAACATACATTCCATACAAACATTGATTATGGGTGCACCAAACCAAGATGGTCACTATGCAAATATGAGTAGGTTTTGTTGTCATTAATGTCAAGAGTCAATTTCAGTGAGCAGGACAAAAGGAAGGATGTCAAGAGTCAGTTTTAGTAAGCAGTGCAAGAGAAAGATTGATTCTAGGCCTAAGGGATATAATATTATAATATATCTTATTATAATATTCAAGGTGGTCAGATGAGGTCTAAAGAGCAATAGGAAGGCCCAAGAAATTTTTTTTTGTAATATTTTATTATAATATTAAATGACTAAGGTTAAGACCTAAATATTAAATTAATTATAATAATTTCATTATAAATTAATTTATAATTTAATTTTATTAACTCTAAGATTTATTAAATTAATTATAAGTTAATTATAATAATTTAATTATAAATTAGTTTACGATTTAATTTAATAACCCTAAAGGTTAGGGTTATAAGGGCACAAAGTTTTAATTTGAATTAAAATCAAATTTAAAAAGGTCACCGATGTTTTGAGCACATGATATATTGCATATAATAAGGGGCAAGTTTCATTTCAAATAATCATCCATGCGATCCATCAATTGAGATAGAAAATTGTGCGCAAAGTAAAGAGAAAGAATTGCATGTGTTTTGAAAGGTTTAAAGAAGCAGAATAAGGGACAAGTAAGTGGGGAGCCCACTTCACATATCAAGGTACTAGGTAGCGCGGTTGGTATCTAGGGGTTGCGTTAAGATGTTTGCAGGCGCAAGGTTTTTTTTTTTTTTATTTGTGGAAAACATCCCAAAAGGGATGCCACTTTCGGGTAAGACCCAAGGAGGCAGGGGTATCCATTCCGCAAAAAATGCCCAGGACTCGGACCTGGCCTACCACCTTTGACATACTCAAGGAGCAAACAAACACACAAAACCAAATTAAAAAAAGTAAATAACAACAAAAATAATAAAATAAAATAAAAAACATGCTCCTTGAGTGTGTCAAAACCAAAAGCACAACCAAACACGCACAATAAGATAAAAGAAACCACAACACAAACCACATAGAAAAACACAAGAACCACATAACAAAACACAAACAAGACAAAAACAACAGAACACTACAAAGACATAACCCAAAAAAACATGAAAAATAAACACAACCAAAACCTAAAAAATAAAAAATAAAATAAAAATAAAAACAACCAACAACAGACAATAAACAAAAACAAAAAACATAGAAAACACTCACACATAAAAAAATGAAATAACACAAACAAAGAGAAACCCAAGAACAAGAACGAAAAAAACACAAGAACAATAACAAAAAACATAAAAAAAAACAAAACAACAAAAACACAAGAACAACAAAAAACAACACAAAGAACACAAAAACAAAACAAAACAAAAGAACCCACCCACCTTAAAAAACTAAACAAAAAAACAAAGAAGACAAAAGAAAAAAAATGAACAAAACAATGACCTATCTAGACCAGAAGACTATTAATGCAAGAATCAACAGAGGAAACAAAATAAAGAATAGAATGAGCTAGGGAACTAAAAAAACTGAATGAACCAAAGAGAAACAAAAAAAAAAAAACAAGAAGAAACTAGGTACCTTCAAAATTGGAGCCATCCAAAGAAATGATAGAAAGAAGAGCTTCCCTAATTTGAGAAGCCCACCATATAGGAGGGTGGCCATAACAAGTAAGATCACCTTTGTCCAAAGCCCAATTAGCTAAAGCATCAGCACTCTTGTTTTGATCTCTGACCACATGATTGTAATCAACTTTCAAAAATCCCATCCTGGATTAACCGAATCTTCTCAATAATTCTTTTTATTCTCCAATCCACCTTATGATTCTTAGAAGGAGTCTTCAAGAGATTAATCATAAGTTTAGAGTGATCAACTAACACCTTTTCCCATCCAACCTTAGTAGCCTCCTGAAGGCCTCTAAGGATACCATACCCCTCAACAAGGTTATTGGAAAGAATACCCAAATTCTCAGCAAAAGTAAAAACCAGGGAGCCATCTGAAAGTCTACCAATTCCTCCCACACTGGCTTTTCCAGGGTTCCCTCTAGAGGCTCCATCAGCATTGACTTTTCCAAAATCCTTAGGAGGAGGTTGCCAATTTCTAGTCCTATCCATCTTACTAATACTCACATTCCCTTTAAGTTGGTTGCCCTTAGAAGGTTTAATCTTCAATATTTGCATCACTTGATCCCATCTTTGGTGGGAGTTTTGGGGGTGATTAAGGAGTTGATGGACTGATTCAACTAAGTTGGCTATGGTCTTTTGCCAAATATAGTGAATATCCTTCCTATCTTGATTAAAAATTTGGTTGTTCCTTTCATTCCAAATATTCCAAAGAAGAATGGTAGAACCCATCCAAACTAATCGCCTAATAAAATGATCAACACCCTCTTGATTAGGCCAATCCCTCCAAAGTCTGTTCAAAAGTGAAAAAATTGGACCACTGTAAGCCAAGTAAAGTTGCCATTCTCCTCCATAGCTCAGAGGCTAAAGTACACTCAATAAAAATATGGTTGATATTTTCTACATTCTCTTCACACATTTCACATCTAAAAGGGCCATGAAAACCATGCTTCATAAGTTGCTCACCAGTAAGCACCCTACGATGCAATAAAAGCCAATTAAAGAACCTCACCTTAGGCTAGAGCTTTTGAGCCCACAATTGAGAAAATATGTCAGAAGAATGGTTGGGATTATTATGGCATAAGGTCAAATAACCTTGAGCAACTGAATACTCACCCTTAGTAGTGTTGTTCCATCCAAAACAATCTTTTTCATGGGACCAAGAGAGGGATCTCATATGAAGGATGCCTTGGATATCTTGTCTTTGCCTTTCTGGGATTTGAATAGGCCAATCCTCAATAGGGATCCAATATCTACCAACCTTTGAATTACCAATATGGTACCGATGAGTAATTAGCCACCTTTATCCAATTAGCTCGGTGAAGCTCCTCCATCCAAGGCCTCCAATCGGGAAACCGAGTTATCAAAGGCTTGTGACCATCCCAAGAATCTGTCCAAAAATTTGCATGTTGACCATTATGAATGATCCAAAATAATTTTTTCTTTATCAAATCCTCACCAGTCTTAAGAACTCGCTAAAATGGGAGAACCTTTGGTAGGAAGTTGATAGCGAACAAGGTCTTCAGGACTTTTGTTCTCAAGGATATTTAGCACGAAGATTATTGGCCCAAAGAGCATTGGGGTTATGCAACATCCTCCAATATAATTTAGCAGCTAAAGCTTTGTTGTTATTAATTGAAGACCGGAATCCTAACCCCCTTCACTCTTAGGAAGACATAAAGTATCCCATTTCACCAAGGCCCATTTTCTTTTCTCCTTAGTACCACTCCAAAGGAAACGATGACTGATTTGATCCAATTCTCGAAGAACAACCTTTGGGATATTCAAAACGGAAGAAACATAAATAGGAATAGCTTGAAGGACTGATTTTACCAAGGTGATTCTACCCCTGAAGAAAGCCACTTGTTGGTCCACTTTCCAATTTTCTTCTTGACTTTGTCCAACAACCAATTCCAATCTTTATTTTTCTGCCTTTGAATATTTATGGGAATACCTAAATAAGTGATTGGAAGAGAGGTCTTCTTATATCTTAATTTATCCAAGACCATGGATTCCTCGTCTAGCAGAGCAGTGAAAGAAAATAACTTTAGATTTGTCTTCATTGATCAACTCGCCCAAGTAGCCTTAGAAAAATAGCTAATGATTTGCTTAATATTAGAAGCTTCCTTAATCGTAGCTTTACCTAAAAGGGTAGAGTCATCCACAAATTGAAGATGAGAGATAGGTCTAGCTCCATGAGCAATGGTAACTCCCTCAAGGGTTTTGTTTTCCCTCTTTTTGGTTATAGTCCTACCCAAGCATTCAACAAGAATGATGAATAAATAAGGGGATAGCGGGTCACCTTGCCTAATACCTCTGGAAGCCGGGAAAGACCGAGAAGGCCTGCCATTGATAAGAACTAAGTAGGAAACCGAAGAGATACATCCCATAATCCAATCCATCCAATCCTTAGAGAAACCAAATTGCCTCAAAACTTTGATAAGGAAGTGCCAATCCACTCTGTCATAAGCTTTGGATAAGTCTAACCGGATGAACATAGAAGGAGAATTTTGCATATCCATGGAATGGATGGCTTCCTGAGCAAGAACTATCTCATCTACTATTTGACGTCCTTCCACATATCCCCCTTGCTCTGGGGAAATAATCTTATGCAAAAGAGGCTTCAACCTTTCTCCCATGATTTTAGTAATAATTTTGAGAAGAACATTACATAAAGCAATAGGTCTAAAAGCTGAGATATGATCAACCTCTTGAGCTTTTGGAACAAGAGTAATATAAGTTTTATTGATAACCTTCAAAATTTCTTTGGATTTCCTGGCTTCTTCCACCACCTCTAATAAATCAACATGAAGGATATCCCATAACTCTTGGTAGAACTCAATAGGAAAACCATCAGGACCTGGGGTTTTCCATTTTTGCATTTTAAAAACTACTTGTTGAAGCTCATTGATAGTAACAGGAGCAGTCAAAATAGAGTTCTCCTTAGAAGTGATAAGAGAAGGGATTGCTTGAAGAACATTTTGTGTTGTGAAGCTGAGTCAAGAGGAGTAGCAACAAAAAGATTGGAAAAGTAATCAACAACAATAGAGTTCATGCCATCCCAAGTATAAACAACATCTCCATAATCTGATTTTAAGGAAGAAATAAAGTTGTGAGATCTTCGAGCTAGAAGAGATTTGTGGAAGAAATTTGTGTTTCGATCTCCTTCTTTGAGCCATTGAATTCTAGATTTTTGCTTCCATAAGATTTCTTCTCTTTTTTCCCATTCCTCTAACTGAGTTGTGAGTTTAATTTCATCTGCACTTCTCTTCTCTGTGAGGCCATCTAAACGGATTTTCTTATTCAAATTTTCAAGATGAGCAATAACTTCATGTTTTTTTTTATGAACATCCCCAAACTCTTTCTAGTTCCAAGTCTTGATTTTGGATTTAATGTATTGCAGTATTTTGGCAAAACAGAACATCTTAGTCCCATGCCTAGGTTTACCTTCCTTCCACCATTGTTGCACATGAGGTCCGAAGGAAATGTCTCTAAGCCACATTAATTGAAAATGAAAAGGAGAGAAACTCACATTGGTTTTCCACATTTCCACCATGACTCGGCCAATGATCCGAACCAGCATTATTAAGAGTCTTCACTTTAGGAATGTGACCATGGATTAAGAAATTTTCAGAGAGCAAAAACCTATCCAATCTCTCCATTATACAAGCTAAGCCTTGCCTTCTGTTAGACCAAGTCATAAGGCCATTATCTCGGTTGGATATCCACAAGATGGAGGTTTGCAATATATTCGCTCATGAGGTCGGTACTTTTGTCCAAATTTCTATTTCCCCCTTTTCTCATCCAGAGAGAGGATGGTATTGAAATCTCCTCCGATCAAGATCCAAGCTTTAGGAAAATGAGAGATAATATGAGTAATATCCTTCCACTGTCTTCTTTTTTCCTCCAAAGAAGTCGGGGCATAAACAAGAATGCAGAGCATAATCTGGTTGGAATGTCTACTTTGAATAGCTATAGCCAACAAACCCCAACCGCCAACCATATGGTGAATAACTACCTCTTTTGGGTCCCAAAGACAAGCAATGCCACCCGAAGTCCCTTGGGAACTGAGGGAAACCACTTTTCCAGCTGGCCAAATTTTACCGGCAATTAAGTCCATATCCTCCATTGACATCTTTGTTTCTTGAAGGAAAACAAGATGTGGATGATTTATCTGAATCATTCTTCTAATTTCATTTTGTTTTGAAAGACTCCCTTTGAGTCCTCTAATATTCCAAGTGATGATCTTCATTAATACTAGGGCTAAAAATGTTGGGAAGGGCATTAATCTTACCTTCCTCTACAAGATTTTCACCTTCTTTTACCATATGATATTGATTGGTCTTGCGACCTACTTTTTGATTAGAATCCATCTTCAATTTTTTTTCCCTGTTTCTTGACTTATTCCAATTGAATCTGAGATGGCTTCTAACCTTGAAGAATGCTCATACACAACCAAAATTTTACTAGATGGTTCAATGGAGTCTATATTGGGACCTGCATTATTTGAAGTTTTGACATTTGAAATATTGTTTTTCTTGTGTAAATTTTCTCCTTTTTTTTCTCGTTGAAAACCTTTGATTTGTTGGTTTGTCTCTGAGTTCTTTCCTTCATATTTAAATTGTGTTTCTAAGATTTTAGTTTCCATTATTTCCTCTTCCTCACTTGGGACATCATTTGTGGAAAGGATTTCAAACATATTAGCAAATGACTTTGATTGATCCTTCATTACTGGTTTTTTTTTAGTGTTCTTCTTCTTAGGTATTTGGAAACCTCGCTGAGTTTATATCTTCTTTCTTTTGATCAAGAATTTTATTTGGGCAAGCACCGGCCAAATGACCATATTCATGGCAAATTCTACAACGAAAAGGAATGTTCTCATAGTCCACTACTTGCTCCCAAGTGTCTTCCCCAAATTGTAATGTGATATTTTTAGGTAGGGGTTTGTCAAAATCCATTAAAACACAAATCCGAGCATAAATAATATGTTCAAAATTTTGAGTACAATCAGCAATCATCATAAAAGTTCCTAAAGAGTTTCCAATTGAAGAAAAAATAGTAGGATTCCAAAATTCAATAGGGAGGCCAAAGAGTCTAACCCACACGGGAGCTATAGAAGGCATCTCTTCTTCGGCTTTAAATTTAGTATGCCAGGGCTTCATGAAAAGCCCCGCCCTTCCAAAAAACCAAGGACCCCCTTGAAAAGTTTTCTCTCTATCTTCATTATTAGCAAATAAAACAAGAAAATAACCATTTGGATAAATAGAGATTTGTAACTCACCTTTAGTTTTCCAGCTTTTTGTAGCCCAAACTTTGAAAGCAGATAGACTCGAACGAAAACCCACGAACCGACAAATTAGTCCTCTTTTTTCCAAATCTTCAATGCCAGTCTGAATGTTACCCATATCAAGCTTAACAATAGGAGTTCCATCAGCGCTTTAAGACATCCCGACTCCGTTTTCCGGGATCAATCTTAGGCATTCTTAGAGGTTTATGAGAAGCCCTAATATTGATATTAGCATTGGGCCGAGGCTGTCCACCACGAAGGGCATCCCTAAAATTCATTTTTGGGACTGAGTCTTCAAAATTCTTACCCTTGACAGGGGTTTTCACAGTAGAATTATTTTGTGGGTGCACCTTAGCACCAGATTCACTTGAGATATGAGCCATTTTTTGATCAACTGCTTGAAACTTATTTTGTGGTCTCTTTAATCCTTGCCCTAGACGCCGTGGAAAGGTATGGTTTTCACTTTTCTTTTGTGCAGCAAATTGGAAGTCGTTGTCACTCAAGTTCATAGTATGATCTGTTGAAAGACAAATTTCTAACCCATCTTGTATCCCCTGTAACATTTCCTGCTAAAATATTGAGCATAAACCACAAAAATATTGGCCGCTAGGGCCCGAAGGCCCTAAAAACCAACCTCTGGAGCTGCTTGCACTCAACCCAGATGAAACCCTCGCATAGCCGCTTGCCAAATATATCGTTCACACATAGGGATGCGCTAGGATCTGTGTTGCTCCAAATGATATGAAAATTTGTGGAGACATTCTAGGGTTTTTCAGGCATCTACCCTCAAAATTTTAGCTCAATCCGAGTTCGGATGAGTGAGATATGGCCAAAATGAGTTCGGCAGTTTGGGCAGTCCTGCGAAAAACGTCTAATCCTCCAAGATCATCCCATAGAATACAAATTTCATTGACATAAAAGAGCTTTAAAAGGACCAACCATCAATTTTTATACTTTAAACTTCGCAGGCGCAAGGTTATGGGTTCGATTATCATGGTCTTTGTTTTTGCAAGCGGATAAAGTTTTGGTCTGCACCATCAGAGAGGAACAAAGGGAAGGCACGTGCCTTTATCTTTGTGTGGAGGCATGTAGCCCACTTGGTGGGTGTGTGCTATGCAAAGGCTCTTGGAAGGAAGGGTTTGCGTGTTCGAAATCCATCGAGGCATTTTTTGTGGTTGGACTAAGGTATGCGCTTACATTGCTAAGGTTTGATTGTTGCATCCAAAAATCTCAAAGGTGGAAATTAATTTTTTATTTCTTAAAGTTTTGTTAATTGGAAATTGCATATTTAAAAATTATTAAAGATTTATACAAGGGAGATAAAAAGGGTATGCAAAGTTTTATTTTTGTGTTTGATTTTTGAGTGGTTAAAGTTAATAAAAGGAGAAATAAGGTGTGCCAATGGTGTTAGATATTTTTGTTGAATAAAGTTATATTATAAAAATTGTTTTGAAAGGAGAGATAAGGCATAGTTGATTTTTGATATTTTGAATTGGTGAAATATTTTTGAAAGGAAATATTAAGGACAAATTTTTGTTATCTAACCCTTGAGATTGGAAAAGAAAGTGATTGTGATTGAGATAGGTATTGAGGTCAAAACTTCATCAAACAAAAGGTATGGGCATATCTTCCTTGTGAGTGAAATATTGTTGGATGTTATGAGTGCTAAGTTGGAGTGAAAAGGATTTTTTGATAAACATTGTTGAGTTTGATTTTCTGGAATGAAAGTTGATACTAGAAACCTTGTTTGATAAGCATTGTTGGAAATATTGAAGTAAGCTTTCATATGCTTGAACTAGGGTTTGTGAAAGATCATGAGTATCATTGTTATGTGAATTTGAGAACTATCTTGAACTAGGGTTTATGAAAGATCATGAGTATCATTGTTATGTGAGGTTTTTTTATAAGCATTGTTGACTAGGCTTTCATTGAGTGATTGGTTGAGTGGAGTTGATGGGCTTAGCTGATTAGAAGTGTTGGAGTGATAGTTCAAGTTCTATGAAACAAATTATTCCTTACTAATTTGAGAAAGATTGAAAGTGACTGAGTGTGAAACATAATGATTCTCTAACCATTATCTATATGTTTCTATGGTTGAACAAGAGAGTTTGAAAGTGATTGATATTTTTATGAGTGAAGCATATTGAGTCTCTAACCATTCTCTATATATTTTTATGAGATTAAAACAAGATTCTATGTGAAACTTGTTTGTGTGATTGAAGAGGTTTTCTGTGATAGATTGAGTTGAGTTGAGAAAGCTTTTGTGAAAGCTTAAGGACATATTTGTGTGAGATTTTGTGGAAGATTACAATGTATATTTGAGGTAAGTCTTGGTGAAGACTTGTTGAGCATATTGGACAAGTTCTAGTGAGGACTTGTTGAGCAAAGTTAAGGCAAGTCTTTGTGAAGACTTGCTGAGCATATTGGACAAGTTCTAGTGAGGACTTTTTGAGAAGATTGGACAAGTTATAGTGAGGACTTGTGGAGCAGAGTTAAGGCAAGTCTTGGTGAAGACTTTTTGAGCAGATTGGATAAGTTCTAGTGAGGATTTTTTGAGTATATTTGACGTAAGTCTTGGTGAAGACTTGTTGAGTAGATTGGACAAATTCTAGTGAGGACTTATTGAGCAGATTTGAGGTAAGTCTTGGTGAATACTTGTTGAGAAGTTTGAGCAAGTTATAGAGAGGACTTATGGACAGATTTGAGGTAAGTATTTGAGAAGACTTGTGAGCAAAGTTGATTTATTTATATGTTCAAACCTTGAGTTAAGGTTTGGGGCAGATCTAGCAGTGTTGATTTATGATTGGATCAAGCTTTGTGTTAAGGATTGAGGATAGATTTGAGGATAGAGTTTGGTGTAGATTTGAGGAAAGGCTTGTGCCAGACCAGAGACAAAAATTGAGCAAATTTGTGCTAGATCAAAGGACTGTGTTTAGTGTAGATTTGAGGATAGAGATTGAGAATATTTGTTCTAGACTAAAGGACTATGTTTAGTGTAGATTTGAGATAGAGCTGAGAGTAAGCTTTGGAGGTGACAGAGTAGAGGATAGTAGTCTCCAATGGATAGAGATCCATTAGCTAGGGTAGTGAGTACAAAGATCTTCTGATTTAGGATAGGGTCTTCAGTGGAGAGATATCCACAAGCCAGAGTAGTGGAGGCAACAATCTTCTATAGGATCACTGGCTAGAGCAGGGGAGGAGTTCTCTTGTGGATAGAGATCCACAACCCAGCTAAGGGTATTGGTGTCTCCTATAGATAGATATCCATGAATTTGATTAGGGGATTGGTGTCTCCTTTGGATATATGTCCATAAACATTGTAATAGGGAAAGGATTTCCAAGAGATTTGTTGAGAAAATTTTAGTGAAATATTTTCTTCGTGGAGTAGCCCACATTAGGTGAACCACATTAAATTGGTGTCTCTATTGTGTGTGGTGATTTATGTATTGCTTTGATTACTACTGTTGATATTGCCATTGATATATTACATAATATTGTTTAGGAAGGAAAAGTAAAAAGTGGTCTTATACTGTTCACCCCCCTCTCAATATAAGCTTGTGATCTTCAAGCATCATCCAAATTCAAATGAAAACTAGTGCCAAGGAAGATAACAAGGCTAGACATCTAGGGGTGGCACAAAAAATTTGAAAAAGTCCATGGGGAATAATAGTGGAAGACCAGATTGAGAAAATCAACACAAGACAAAAGGAAATGGTACGGGTTGCAAAAAATCGAGCAAGAATAGGACTAAAAAATGCTATATGGATGAGGGAAGGTTATTGGGAATACATGTGTCCAACATGCACTGGGGGAACTCCCCTATCCAAATTCTTAAGGATTTATCACTTAACCCATGGTTGGCCATAGAGTCATCAAATTTATTGCCTTCTCAAAAAATATGTTGAATAAGAACTTTATCAAAATTATTAAGGCAAAGCTTGTACTCTTGGATCAAATTAAGGATGCTCTAAGGAGGGTTTTAGGATCCTTTTAGGTTGTTAATGGTATTGAGAGAGTCTCCCTCAATGACGAGGTTATGAATTCTAAGCTCCTTAGTAGAAATGAGACCTTGGAAGAGTGCCTTGTATTCAAAAACATTGTTCAATTGGACACCTAAATTCTTTGCAAAAACGAGGATAATCCTAGCTTGGTCATGCCTAATGATGCCTCCAAAGCTAACCCTACCATAATTATCTTTAGAAACCCCATAAAAATTTAATTTAAACCATCTTGGAGGGGGAGCATTCTAGATGATCAAATATCTATCATATTTTGATAAGGCTTAGCTATTAGAGTCAATACTTAGGTTAAGAGTGGAAGCTAGCTTGGACTCAAACTCAATGCAAGGACGTTCAAATGAGGAAACCAGATTTGCATTAAAATAAATGATTAAATATTGGATTAATTGTTTCAAAGCTAAACTATTATGTATTCTATGGAGTATAGGTCCTACATTATTTACTGAAATCTATGCTTTAAAATAATAAAATAACTTCTAAAATAAATCCCAAAATCTTACCTAAATATAAAAATGTATTATTGTCTCTTGTGTAGAATATTTATAAGTGTGGTGATCATCATGGGAAGTCTCAAGTATGGAAAACATATGCCGACATCTTGGTTCTATAATTTGAATATACATACGAGTATCATCTATGACAATGGAATTAACACACATAATATGTATTGACTAATGGTAAAGAAAAAATATCCAAAAGTTGACTTCGTCAAATTGAATTTTAACAGTGCTTCCAAAGGAAGCCTATAAAAATATAGTAGAGGTAGTATTTTTTTAGAATAATGAAGGAAAAATTATCCTGATTTAGAATATATGTAACTTCAACAAACAACTACGCATAGGTTAGGTTACTTCTTACAAGTATCTAGATTGCATTGAAAAAGCATAGAGATATATTATAACTAAGGGGGATACACAAATTACTATTAACATTATCAAGAAAAATGGACATAGGGATTGAATAAAATCATCATTATTTTTTATGTCAATCAATTATAGTTGGGGATATTATCTTAAAAATATAACATATCGATAGAGAAAGAAATAAAATAAAAAATAATTTAGCCAATGGTAGTGTTGATATTTGTCTTGGAGAAATTAAAATTTTAGAAGGTAATTGGATGAGGGAGATTCTATTTCTTAATGAAAATAATATTGAGTTGATTATTGAAACATAATGGTTTGATAAAGTTGATGAATATTCTTGATAGAAAAGCAACATCTATAATGTCTAACTAACCTAACAACAAATATAATTTTTTTTGTTTTAAAGGGAGTGGCCCAATAGAATCCACATATAGCTTATTTAAAAACTATAAAATACACTAAGTGTTGATAATAAGCAAGGATAAACCCATAATTAAGAATGAAAAAGATGATGAATATGGTATCTTGGAAGATTCAAGGAAGGAATATGGGATCCAAAAAAGAGTTAACAAGAAATTAACAGGTTGTTATAGCTCTAAAATATTTAGTATAAGAAAAAAAATAGGTAATAAGGAATGTAAAAAACCATTTAAAACTATTTGGACAATGTGGGATTTTCTAGCAATTTTAACATGGGATCTTTGATGGGTATTACAATGATGTGGGATAATTACAAATGGAATGGACAATTTCAAAAAACAAGATATAATTAGTTTATAATTATTTTTTGTAGAAAAGAAGATGATATAAAAATTGTAGTCATCAATATATGCTCCAAATACACCATATTTTAAAGATAAATATTGAAAGGACCTCAATTTTCAAGTTAAATTTAATGATGAATTGCAATATTTGAATTCTTAGAGGAGACTTCAACATAATTATATGTCCTTGAGAAAATAAGGACAGTACTTATGGATGGTCTATATTAGCAGAAGATTTTGTTTCCTTTATCAATTTGAATGGCATTTGGGATGTTGTTCTTTCAATCTTTATATATACATGGGATAATAAGGATATTGAAAAAAATCAATTGGTAGAAAGATTGGATAGTTTTTTATATCCAATAGCTGGCTATAAACAATGTATATAATCTCTTCAAGCATTTTTTTGCAAGTAAGAGCATGTCATAAACCAAATATTTTGAGATGTGATCTACTAAATAATAGTCATATAAATCCATTTTGTTTTCATTATATATGGATACAAGACACTACTATCTTCAAAAAAATTATGTTATGGTGGGATGAATCAAATTTTTAAGGATCATGCATTTATAGGCTTGTTTAAAAGATGCAATATCTAAAAGAATAAATGATATTTCATTAACTCTTACGCAATGTTCCAGTTTCACTACTAGCCCATGACTACCAAATGTTTTGATTTTTTTAGTGTTCCCAAGTCATTCTTATTTTTGGTTTTAAATACTTTATGTGCATCATTGATTGGGCTATTGAACCTATGGTTTGATCAGTTTGTTATCCTCTCTAGATCTAAGGGTCTAGTTATCAAGCTTTTGCACTCATGTTTTCCCAATCTCCTCTTTGGGAATTCAATTTTCTCTTTTTTAATCCTTATCATTTTGATTTCCATATAGCACTCAATCCATGCTCTTTCACATCTAGTCCTACCTTATTCCCCCTTTAGATCCTAGATAGCTTGCTTCCCACCAGAGCCACCTCTTCCAAATTTGGCCAAGGCATTACTCCCCAAAGTGTAGTGAGAATTCATTATAGTTTTAGTGACTCATAGGGGATATTTAACTTGATGAATATGAGGAACCTAGAGAAATTGATACCTTATCCATTGGGTATGGAGTAAAATTAGGGTAGTTTTAGGAAGGGTACTAGAGCGGTGCCCTAAAATTTTGTAGATTCACAAAATTAGGATTACTTCTCAACATTGATACTTACCTGTAACAAAATCAAAAATATAATTATTTATATATATAATAGTTTTGGCTGGCCTCTATCCATTGGGTATAGAGTCCAAAATTCCCCCTCAGTCATTGATTGATTCATTTATTTCTTTCTCTTCTTCTGGGCAAAAACAATTTACCCTTAAATAACTGGGGCCCTTGAGAATCCCCCTTGCTTCAAGTAGACTGGTACTAGGGATAAGTGATTTTCTTAGCATAGGTAGGTTCATACCAATGATTAATCCCTCTTTGTTGCTAGCCTTGTTAGAGTACTTATTCCACCCTTTTCATCTTCTATGTTCTTGGAGGTGGAGGGACTCACTTTTTAGATCTGATGAGTGTCCATAGCCCAAGAAAAATACCTTTGCTACCCACTAGCCTTTCTTATCATTGGTCTAGTATTGCAACCCATTGGGTAGTAGACCACCTACCTCTAACTCCATGTATTTATATTTATTTCAAGTTGTGGTAATCTAGTCAGATGCAATGGGTTACTATGTAGGAGAAGGTTGAGGAGTGGTAGGCCAGATGACTAGAGTTAGTTGTTATCTTTCCTTAAAATTATTCATGAATAGGGAAGCAAACTAACCCCATTCAAAAATAGAATATGAGAAAATATATTTGTACCCTCATGAGCCTTGTCTTTGAATGATGCCACTAGAAACCTCAGGGTTACATTCTACTTAGTGATATTATGCAATTGATACTAGCAGACCATATCCTAGAGGTGTTGTAGTGGGGTCATCATATATTTTTTGATGTAATATGACATAAATTTGAGTGCTGATATTGAAATATCATCCCATACTTTTAGTGACATTGGAGATAAAAAGGGGCTTTTATTGCTCTGTGTCATCGAACTCTAGGGTCATGGATTTGGTATTATGTTTCTTCATTCATGATATCTTAGGTCATTTGTCTTGATAAAATTCACTAGGTGAATACTATATTTGTTGTTCAAGCTAATAGATTGAGATCTTCATCAGATTCCTAATCTAGTATTCTTAAAAAATAATTCTTCTAGAAATTCATTCTTGAGTGAAGTCACCAAGTGAATATTCACAATGCTTTAATAAGTGGTAAATTGAGACCTTTACTAGAATATTGGATTAATATCCTTTTGATGTGATTGGTCTCACTAGGCATACCAGTTTAACTATTGGGAACTAGATTTTCTCTAGTCCACATTCTAACATGGTGACCACTTATTGTGGTTGCTAGGTGCATCTAGTCCCTACACCTTGTACGAAATGTATATTTTTGGAAGTCTGGGGAGCATGGGATGTGGATTTGAGGACAACCTCTAGGGTTTTCTAGCAGGAAATATCCTTGTCTAAATATCTTCTTCGTGCACTTCTTCCTAATCTATCCTAGCCTATCAATTCTTATCTAGGAAAAGGGTTAGAAGGAAAAATAGTAACACCTATATAGCCTAATTTAAGAGGTGGATATGCACCAAGAATACAAACTTCCTCCATGAAAAAATGGTATTAGTGAACACATGAGCCACCCATGCCAAGAAATTGAACACATCTCATAATAGTTTATATATTTCATATTATGAAATTTGCATAAGAGACAAATACTAGTCATGAGGTTCCTATACAAATTTGCATACACATAAGAATAGAGTAAAAAAAATAGCCACAACTCTCATATATATGTTAAAACTAAAAAATACATAAGCTAAAATGAAAGGTCTCAAAGGTAAATATACATAGAATGACTCAAGGCTCTAGTCTAGATCACTACATAAGATAAAATGAGAAAATAAAACTAATTGGACCAGATACTAGGCACAAGAAACTAGCATTATATTTTTTGTATTACAATGAAGAAAACATTAGTATTTATAGAAAAATTTGGGGAATTCTTCCCTCCAAAAATTCAAAACACCTCTTTCAAAAATCCTACTCAGGTTCTTCCTCATTGATGGTGCACAATTCCAAGGTATTTGGTTTTGGAGTTGTTGGGATAAGACTTCATTGTCCAGCTGGAAATATATAGTGATTAGACACAAAGATATCCTACCATTAATGGTGTTAGGTCTATGGCTACCATTTTATATTCTCTAGGTTTACATATTTAATATTGTGATTTCTTTCAAGATGAGAACCATATCCCCAAGAAGACTGAACACCTTAGCACAATTTGTCCTTCCAAAACATCATACTCTAGGTGTTGTAGCTATCTTGTCTAGGTCCTAATGATTGTCCCTTTTGCATGCATCTTTCCATAGATTCTTAGTTGGAGTTTTGATCTCCATTTTTTTATGCCCTTCTTAGTGTGATTGGCACTACTTTTGGATGATCTTTCATTCAATCTTACCTAGTGTTCTAGTTATCACCTTCATTCTATGACTACCAAAAATTTTAATTTTTTAGGCAATGCCCAATTCATTCTTTTTTTTTGTTCTAACTACTTTATGCACATCATTGGCTTGGGATACTTAAAATCTAGTTTGATCATTTTGTTGTCTTCTAACCTTGAGGATTTGATTACAAGAATTTTTCTTTCCTTTTCCTAAACTCCTCCTTGGTAATTTGGTTTCCTTTGTTTGCATCCTCATCATTCTGGTTTCCATTTAACACTCAATCCATGCTCTTTCACAGTCGGTCCTACCTCATCCCACATTATAATTCCAAATATCTTGCTTCCCATCAAAGCCACCTCTTATGAAATTGGCCAAGGCATTACCCCCCAATGTAGTGAGAATTCACCACACTATTACTAATTATAAAAATAATAACCATTGGCTTATAAAGATTCAAAAGTGAAAAATCTATATTAATTTGAACATAATTATAGATATTGGATTTATATTAGCAATTTGATTGAGTGAAATGAACTCAAACAAGTAGAAGATGAACTCAAAAATATGAATCAAGAGATCTATGTTGGCAATTTTGGGTTTGAGATCCTAGCTTCTTGTCTATGAGTTGTCATTGATGTCAAAATGAAATAGCATTAATGTTAAGAGGATGTGTTGGCTTCAAAGGTGGAAGATTCCAAGAGAATATTTTTAAGAGAATCCGGAGAGATTCCATTGGCAAGGGTTTTTCATTAAAACCAAACCGATTTTTATTAAAACCAAGTTGGATAGGGTTTTTATTAAAACCAAGTTAAAATTATTTAAGGGTTTTTAAACCCTTTTTGAAAATACTTTTGATTAATTTTGAAATGGTCTTTATTTCTGCCGACGTCAAGGTGTCTTCGAAGAGACTATTTATTCTCCAACTCCTAAGGTTGGAAATCTAATGAATTTGAAATTCCCCAAATGCAATTTGCGGTGTTTGTGCTCTGTATTCGCTGCGATCGAAGGAAGAATTAGAAGCACATGTGGTTGAAAAGTCTTCGGGAGTTTTTTTCGAGGGTGAAGTGGAGGGAAGTTCACTTGTGAACTTTGTAACCCGCATGGGCTAGTGGCAACGAAGGCTGCTATTGGGCGCTGCATTGGCGGAGGTCGCCGTTTTGAGTCTCATGGGGGAGCTTTGCTAGAGTAACACACGTTTTTATTAAAATGTCTTTATGCCACGAAATTTGGAGTTTCTTGGACAACGATTTATAAGCTTGAAGGTTCAATTATCTTCTACTCCAATAAGGTATGGGCACTTTCTTCTTATGAGTATGATTGGTGCATGTTTTCTAAAATAAGGTTGGAGTGAAAAGGTATTCTACTAGGTATCCTTTGGCTAGGTGTAAATCCTATTTTCTGGTTTGTTGAAGACTACTTATGCATTGTTATCCTTAAGGAGAGTTTTTGGTGAATGCATAATTTTTGGTTTGAGATAGTGGAAGCTTTGTGCACTAGGGTTTATATTTGTGAGTCTAGCTACTTGCATTTAGTTCGTGGAACCCTTGGTTGGCTGTTTTGAGTTTGATGGTTGAGTTGCTTCCATAGAGGTTGTTTGATCAAGTTATTGCTTTACTTGATTCATGATATTGGTATTACTCCATTGAGTTGATTTGAGCAAGTTATTCTTTGCATTTGGTGATATTGTGTTGGTGGTTGTTTTGTTCAAATATCTTTGGAGGGAAAAGGATTTCTACTTGTTTCCTTTTCTTGTGATGATTGGTTGAATGCTTCAAGGTTGATGTTGAGTTGAATGGTGTTGGTTGACTAAACCTTGTTTGATGAGCATTGTTTTTGAAACCCTAATTGATGGTGAAAAGAACATGAGTATCATTGTTATGTGATTCTTTGCATAGTTGGCAATTATTGGGGTTTCATGTTCTTGAAAGAAAACATTCTATCCTATCCATTTTAGATATTGAGTTGAGTTTTCAGATTTGAGATTGAGATTGAGCTGAGTTTATTTGAGTTGAGTTTTGATATTGGGATTTGAGTATAGAACATATTGAGTCTCTAACAATTATCTTTATGCTTCTGTGAGTTTGACAAATCACATTGGGTATCTAATAATTCACTTTGTGATTTCCTACTAAGAAAGTTTTTCTTGGTGAGCTTGCTGAGTTTTTGGATAGGTTCCAGTGGGGACTTGTGAGCAGTTCTTGGACAGGTTCCGGTGGGTACTTGTGAGCAGTT
The DNA here is from genome assembly GCA_028583015.1 of Wollemia nobilis. Lineage (NCBI taxonomy): Eukaryota > Viridiplantae > Streptophyta > Pinopsida > Araucariales > Araucariaceae > Wollemia > Wollemia nobilis. Next base: position 4,173,254 of record JAQPPZ010017058.1, read on the forward strand.
TTGGACAGGTTTCGGTGGGGACTTGTGAGCAGTTTTGGACAGGTTTCGATGGGGACTTGTGAGAAGTTTTGGACAGGTTCCTATGGGGACTTGTGAGTAGTTTTGGACAGGCTCCAGTGGGGACTTGTGAGCAGATTTGGACAGGTCCTAGCAGAGGACTTGTGAGCTGAGTTTAATAGTTCTATCAGAGAACTTGAGGACAGAGGTGCATTGGTTCTATGAGAAGAACCTGAGGACAGTTGGCAAGTCTTTGAGAAAGCTTGTATGTAGAGGATTGATTTGTTCAAGAGTTGGATAGATCTGACAGATAGAGGAAGACTTGTACTAGATCGATTGACTGTGTTTGGTACAGGTTGCTGAGCTATTGTGGACATGATCATAAAATGTAGAGGTCTCTTAGGCTAAGAATTAAGGACAAGAGGTCTTCGTTGGAAAGTAGTTCCAAGTGCTGGCAAGAGGTAGAGGCAGTTGATCTTCTGAGGGATCATTTCCAGAGCAGAGGGGAAGGTATCTCCTTTGAGAAGAGGCTCATAAATTTTGATTGGGGTAAGGTATCTCCTTTGAGCAGAGGCTCATAAATTCTGATTGGGGGAAGGTATCTCCTTTGGGTCGAGGCTCATAAACATTGTAATTGGGAAGGATTCCCAAAGAAATTTGAGATAACTTTTAGAGAAAAGTTTTGTGGACGTAGCCCGACCATTCTGGGTGAACCACGTTAAAATTGGTGTCACTTTGTGGATGATATTGTGCATTGCTTTGATATTGCTTTGGGTATATTGCTTTACTATTTTGAAGTATAAAGAAAAAAGTAAAAAGAGGTCTTATACTGTTCACCCCCCCTCTCAGTATAAGCTTGTGTTCTTCAATTGGTATTAGAGCAGGTGCCTTCAAAAAGTTTAACAGATTGAAGGAAAAGCTAGTAAAGAACACAATGGATCATTCAAGTGGCAATGCAACACCTATTCTTGATGGGTCAAATTTTGGTATTTGGAGTGCAAGGATGAAGGTTCATCCAATGGCACTTGGGAATGAAGTTTGGGAAGTGATTGAAGATGAGTACACTATTCCTGAACATGGTCCTAATACTAAAGAAGAAATGCTCCTACATCATAGCAATTCAAAAGCAATGAATGCAATCCTAAAAGGCTTACAAAAAGTAGATCTCACCAAAGTGATTCACTGCAAGATAGCTAGTGAAATGTGGAAACAGTTGAAGGTGGTTCATACAGGTGATACAAATGTCAAAAAGGCCAAGTTGAGACACTTCAAAGGTATGTTTGAACAACTCAAGATGAATTATGATGAAAATATTAGTGACTACATGCTTCATATGGATGAGGTTGTTAACTCCATGAAAGACTTAGGTCTTGAGCTTGCTGAAAATGATGTTTGTGATAAGATTTTAAGATCTCTTCCTAATAGATTTAGTGAAAAGATTTCTGCTATTGAGGAACCTAAAGATTTGGATAATTTGAAAAAGGATGAGCTCCATAGTATACTTGCAGCATTTGAGTTGAGAACTCAAGTAAAGTTTGATGTCAAGAAAGAGGCAGCTTTCAAGGCTACCAAGAAATCCAAGGGTAAACAACTTCAATATAGTGATGAGTATTCTAGTGATGAAGAGGCATATTACAACAAGAAATGCAAGTTCTCTAGAAAACACAAAAGTATGAAAAATATAAGATGTTTCAATTGTGGAAAGTTTGGTCATTATGCTACTGACTATACTATTCCCAAGAATGAAAGTGATGAAGATAAACAGGATTCTAAGAGCAAGGATTCTGAAAAGCATAAGCATCATAGGAAAAACAAATATGAGCACAACAATCAAGGAAAGAGGTATTCTTACAAGCACAAGAAGAGTTTCTACCTAGACAAAGCAAGTAAGTGTTCTAGTAGTGATAGTGAAAGTTCTTCAAGTGATAATGAAAATGAGATGTTGTTCATATTAGAAAAAGAGGAAGAACCAAAACATAGATTCATTATCATGAAATGTCTTAGATGTGGAAATTTTGGTCACCTTGAGGATGATTGCATAAATAATGATTTGGTTTCTAGTATGTATGAGGATGCTTCAGAAAAATATAAGGAAGATGCATGTATGGTTTTTGAAAAGGGTAGCACCTCTAGTGATAAGAAATCTGAAAAAGGCCTTGATGATTCAAAAAGCAAACAAATAGAGGAAGATATAGAGGAAGGTGAAGTAGATCTTGAAGGTGAACTTATTAGTGCTCTTAGTGCTTTGAAAAAGGAAATAAAGAAGAATGCTAGACTCAAGGATAAGTTAGATGAATGTTGTATTGAGAGAGATGATCTTATAGAAAGTCTTGACTTCTCTATAGCTAAGACACAAGAACTCAAGGATGAGTTAGAGTCTAAGGTTCTTGAGTATAGTGAGTTAGAACAGAAAATGGATTCTTTGAAAGAGGAAACTAAAGAGTACAAGGATAAGCTTTACAGGTTCCAAGATAGCTCCAAAAAGGTTAAGTCACTCATCAAAGGTCAAAGAAAGACAACAGTTAAAACATGCCTTGGTTTTGTTAAGCCACACAAGAAAAAAGTTGGAGAGTCTAGTAAGAGACTCCAAAAGGAAGAAAGTTTTGATGAGGAAAGTATTTCAGAAAAGGAGTCCTTGTGTGATAGATGCACAGAAATAGAAAACAGAATTCAGAATGAGAAGAAGAAGTTTTCAAAACCTAAGAGGTCAATTAAAGGAAAGTTTCAAGGTAGATGTTTTGCTTGTCACAGGTTTGGTCACATGGCTTCACATTGCATGGCTCAAGTGAAGGAGGTAAATGACAGTTTCGAAAGTGCTAGTTACTTTCAAGGGTATTGCTACTCTTGTCAATAATTTGGGCACAAGGCGGTTTATTGCAAGGCAAATAACGAGGAACGAGTTTGGTCGGAAACAGGTTTGGTCAGAACAGGTTTGGCCAGAATAGGTTTGGTCAGAACAGGTTTGGTTAGAACTGGTGGATTCAAAGATCAAGTTTACCTCAGAGAAACAACATTGTCAAGTGTTTCAAGTGCAACAATGAAGGTCACAAAATTAGACAGTGTAGAGCTAAAATTCTAGAATACAGGAACATGAACAGTGGCATGATCAGGTCCAAGGATCAAGGCATGGACAAGAACAGGGATGAGAATAAGAACAAGAATAGTGAAAGGAACAGGAATATGGACAAAGAGTTCAAGAGAAGGCCCAGCAAGGAAGTCATAGATGCTAATTATGATCAATGCCTAATGGGAGTTTTACTCCCACCCCAGAATTAATCACCTCATCAGGAGGTGGGGGAGGGACTAAGCTAAGAGGCTCATTCTTAGTCCCGAGCCCCAAAGGTGACCCTTTGCCATTGATGACAAAGGGGGAGAGATTTGAGTAACGGGGAGAGCCTCAAGACAGGGAGAGTTGTTTATGTTGAGTTTCTGTGTTGTTGAGAAGCATGGTTTGCCATCAATGACAAAGGGGGAGATTGTTGGCAATTTTGGGTTTGAGATCCTAGCTTCTTGTCTATGAGTTGTCATTGATGTCAAAAGGAAATGTCATTAATGTTAAGAGGATGTGTTGGCTTCAAATGTGGAAGATTGCAAGAGAATGTTTTAAGAGAATCCGGAGAGATTCCATTGGCAAGGGTTTTCCATTAAAACCAAACCGATTTTTATTAAAACCAAGTTGGATAGGGTTTTTATTAAAACCAAGTTAAAATTATTTAAGGGTTTTTAAACCCTTTTTGAAAAGAATTTTGATTAATTTTGAAATGGTCTTTATTTTTGCCAACGTCAAGGTGTCTTCGAAGAGACTATTTATTCTCCAACTCCTAAGGTTGGAAGTCTAATGAATTTGAAATTCCCCAAATGCAATTTGCGGTGTTTGTGCTCTGTATTCACTATGATTGAAGGAAGACTTAGAAGCACGTGCGGTTGAAAAGTCTTCGAGAGTTTTTTTTGAGGGTGAAGTGGAGGGAAGTTCAATTGTGAACTTCGTAGCCTGCATGGGGTAGTGGCAGTGAAGGCTACTGTTGGGCACTGCATTTGCGGAGGTCGCCATTTCGAGTCTCGCGGGGGAGCTTTGCTAGAGTAACACACATTTTTATTAAAACATATTTATGCCGTGATTTATAAGCTTGAAGGTTCAATTATATGCTACTCCAATAAGGTATGGGCACTTTCTTCTTATGAGTATGATTGGTGCATGTTTTCTGAAATAAGGTTGGAGTGAAAAGGTATTCTACTAGGTATCCTTTGGCTAGGTGTAAATCCTATTTTCTGGTTTGTTGAAGACTACTTATGCATTATTATCCTTAAGGAGAGTTTTTGGTGAATGCATAATTTTTGGTTTGAGATAGTGGAAGCTTTGTGCACTAGGGTTTATATTTGTGAGTCTAGCTACTTGCATTGAGTTGGTGGAACCCTTGGTTGGTTGTTTTGAGTTTGATGGTTGAGTTGCTTCCATAGAGGTTGTTTGATCAAGTTATTGCTTTACTTGATTCATGATATTGGGATTACTCCATTGAGTTTATTTGAGCAAGTTATTCTTTGCATTTGGTGATATTGTGTTGGTGGCTATTTTGTTCAAATATCTTTGGAGGGAAAAGGATTTCTACTTGTTTCCTTTTCTTGTGATGATTGGTTGAATGCTTCAAGGTTGATGTTGAGTTGAATGGTGTTTGTTGACTAAACCTTGTTTGATGAGCATTGTTGTTGAAACCCTAATTGATGGTGAAAAGAACATGAGTATCATTGTTATGTGATTCTTTGCATAGTTGGCAATTGTTGGGGTTTCATGTTCTTGAAAGAAAACATTCTATCCTATCCATTTCGGATATTAAGTTGAGTTTTCGGATTTGAGATTGAGATTGAGCTGAGTTGATTTGAGTTGAGTTTTGAGATTGGGATTTGAGTATAGAACATATTGAGTCTCTAAAAATTCTCTTTATGCTTCTATGAGTTTGACAAATCACATTGGGTCTCTAACAATTCACTTTGTGATTTCCTACTAAGAAAGTTTTTCTTGGTGAGCTTGCTGAGTTTTCAGACAGGTTCCAGTGGGGACTTGTGAGTAGTTCTTGGATAGGTTCCGGTGGGGACTTGTGAGCAATTTTTGGACAGGTTCCGGTGGGGACTTGTGAGCAGTTTTGGACAGGTTTCGATGGGGACTTGTGAGCAATTTTGGACAGGTTTCGGTGGGGACTTGTGAGTAGTTTTGGACAGGTTTCGGTGGGGACTTGTGAGCATATTTGGATAGGTCCTAGCAGAGGACTTGTGAGCTGAGTTTGATAGTTCTATCAGATAACTTGAGGATAGAGGTGCATTGGTTCTATGATAAGAACCTGAGGATAGTTGGCAAGTCTTTGAGAAGGCTTATATGCAGAGGATTGATTTGTTCAAGAGTTGGATAGATCTGACAGACAGAGGAAGACTTGTACTAGACCGACTGATTGTATTTGGTACAGGTTGTTGAGCTACTTTGGACGTGATCATAGAAGGCAGAGGTCTCTTAGGCTAAGCATTGAGGACAAGAGGTCTTCGGTGGAAAGGAGTTCCACATTCTGGCAAGAGGTAGAGGCGATTGATCTTCGAGGGATCATTTCCGAGAGCGAGAGGGGAAGGTATCTCCTTTGAGAAGAGGCTCATAAATTTTGATTGGGGGAAGGTATTTCCTTTGAGCGAGAGGCTCATAAATTCTGATTGGGGGAAGGTATCTCCTTTGGGCCGAGGCTCATAAACATTGTAATTGGGAAGGATTCCCAAAGAACTTTGAGATAACTTTTAGAGAAAAGTTTTGTGGACGTAGCTCGACCATTCTGGGTGAACCACGTTAAAATTGGTGTCACTTTGTGGATGATATTGTGCATTGCTTTGATATTTCTTTGGGTATATTGCTTTACTATTTTGAAGTATAAAGGAAAAAGTAAAAAGAGGTCTTATACTGTTCACTCCCCCTCTCAGTATAAGCTTGTGTTCTTCAATCTATTCATCCATTTTTCCATGAAATGATGATTTAGTTTAAAATCTTCAAAAAATGATAGATACTCTATCATATTAGGATATAATTCTTCAAAGAAACTCGAGTTTTTTAATCCCATGTATTTTCCTTAGAAGATTATATGGGCACTTGGTGCCCTCATTAAGGCCTCAATATATCCTTATTTAGTAGTCCATAAGAAAAATCTTATAGGTGATTTGCAAAGAAGAGACTATCATGAACATTTTAGGTGTGCCTTATGTTAAATTATATACTTCTTCATGGTTACTTTTATTCCACTATTTTGGTATAATTTTAGAAAGTTATGAGAATGTATACACCCTATATTCCTCTATCTCCCTAAAAATTTGGCCTTCCATCTAGCAATAATGGTAAAATAGTATGAATGCGAAGTTATTCTTTTATTTGCATTGGTACTACCAACCCTTAATTAATTAAGTGATAGTATACTCATGCTTTCATTCAAAATCATATCCCATCCCAAAATATATGCTTCCCAACATGGGATATCAAGATAAAGAGCTATGCATATTTGAGTAAGGTATCAAAGAGCCTCTACATGCCAAATTCTAGCCTAGTTGTTGTGGGATAGGTTATATCCCCAACCATAGCAAGCCTTTTCTTTTTCTTCTTTAGATAGTGAAGGAGAAGTTGATAGTATAGATTAGTATGATAGGGCATCCCATGATGATACCATTTTTTTAAACAAAATATATTGGGATGAGGATGATGACAATGGGTCATCACTCTTCATAGATCCTAGATTTTCTAGATTTACCTAATATATCGATGTAAATTTTCTAATACTACCCTATATTGATCTTGCCACTAATGAAGATAATTATGAGCAAGAGGATGCTACCTTGGACTATCTAGAATTATTTAAATTTTATTTTATAGATATTTTTCCTAAATCATAAATGTGGTTATCTTATAATAAATTGATAACAATCAACCAGACTTGGATACTGTAGATCTAGAGAGATTGGGAGTTCTTGTAGATCCCCCTTAATTGGAAGATGAAACTCGTATCCTAATTGAGGAAACTATAGACATCAATATTGGGATTTTGGATGAGCCCAAAATATTTAAACTAGGTAAGATATTACCTCAACTAAGTGTGAGGAATATATCAAGCTATTGATAGAGTTCAAAAATATCTTTGCTTGGTCCTACACTAATATGCTTGGTATTAATCATTCCCTAGTTTTCCACCACTTAGCTGTAACTCTAGGTGCAAACCCATAAAAACAATTATGAAAAATATACCTATTAGGGTTTGAATGTAACCCCTTGAGTTCCTTGGGTACGATGACCCCCTATGGTTACAATCTAACCCACGGTCTTGCAAAGTGAGTGCATCCAATGGCCTACACTTTGCATAACTCCTTACTCTTGGATGTGATATTTGATGCCCGTCTTGCCTTTGTTGCACTAGCCTATTCTAATTAACTTCTTCAAAGAAAAAGGAGAATGAAACAAAAATATAAAATAGCATAGAAAGTAAAATAGTAGAAATTAAAAATAGCCTAACCTATCGAAGGGTGCCAATGCACCAAAGAGAAAACAATTTCTATTTAATAGCTCTATCAGATGAATAAACACATGAAGCAAGGAAGATAGTGAATTGGACATAGATTTGACCATACAATAATGTTATAATTGTATAACCAAAAGAGTCTCAATGACCTATACATACAACTGGCCCAAGGCTTAAGTCTAGACTGAGCAATAAAGTGGAAAATAGAGGGAGAAAATTTCATAGTCAAATGCTTGGAAACAAATATAAAATACCTATCTACCTATAGGAACTACTATTTATAACATTTATAGGCAAAGTTAAAACTTCCAAATCCTCCCCAAAATGGGTATGGGTGGGAATATCAATGTCAAATCTGGTTACAAGACCAAGAATATTGTGTTGCATTAAATTATAGGGAGTCTAGAGCTATTTAGGATCAAATAACCATAAATTCCTCCAAGGTAGAATGTTCCTCTCTTTAGAGGGGTCATTAATGCACCCACCATCCTTCATGGAGATTTAAGCTTAGGTTTTGGCTTGGGTATACGAGGTTTGTTTTGGTGGTTGTGGCCTAGTGTTTCCTTGGATTATAACTCATATTTGGTATTTTTCTCTTTTCCTAAATCATCTATTTGGATTTCAGTAGGGGTTTTGGCATATATAACCCTTCCAATGATCTAGTTGCTTTGATGACCCTTTTCCTAGTGTTTCTAGTTAGCCCCAAATATAGTAGCTACTACTGGTGTTGCCTTACTATTATTGGATGATATTATGAATATGCTTCCACACAAGATTCCATTAGACCTTATTTTATGAACATGCTTTAGGTTGTTGGTGGCTTGTCCATGCTCTTCTCACCCCTCCTAACTATGATCCTCTAGGGAATCTTAAAGAGGAACAACAAGGTTTTTGGGCCTTACTGAGTCCTTACTTAATTCTTCCAATCTCCTTTATTATTTCCCTCCAAGGCCTTTGGATTTTCCCTAATGGGTATGTTTATCATGCCATTAAATAATTATTATTGGGTATATGAAGTGCTACAACCCAATTTCCATAGGAAGGTAACTCAATTTTGGGGCTCTCTCTCCTAGTTAGGCAAGGGGGTCCCAATGAACTAATTGGAGGTCTTATCGTTAAAACCTTTTAGTCATCACTGGGAGGGTTAAAGGGTTCCTCTTGATTTTGGAATGAGTCCTAGTAATCATTAGAAATATTGAAATCCCTTGCTATATTGATCTAAATGAGTGACTTTACCTCGAGGTAAGGGGAGTTTTGATCATACCATTGGTCTTTGGCACATACCATTCTTCATTAGTGTTTTTTTTAAATTAGTTGCTTGATACATGGATGGAGATTTAGGGTCCATCATCTAGTTATCTTGAGTGAAAATATTTGGTTCTATTTCCTTTAAAGCAAGAACCTATCCCACTATATTACAAAATTTACTATAGTTTTGGTGACTCACTAGGGACTTCTACTTGTAGGAGTAAAATAACCTAGTAAACAACAACCTTATTCTTGGGCACAAAGTCCTTGGGGTAGGTTCTAAAATCTTGAGAACTTAGGAGGTGAAGTTTGGGTCCTTGAAGATATGTCGAGGGGGAACCCTTCTTTTATAGACTTTGGACACATGACTTATTAAAAAAATTCATAGTTTAGGTAGTAAGGATCTTGGTAGTAGCATGGCCATCCATAAGGATATCCTATGTAGTTTTTCTAGGCTACGACTATATCTCTTACCAGATTAGTGGTAGATAGTTGTATGGGGATTGGGATAGGTACCATTTTCCTTTTGAGGTTCTAGAAAGGATCAAATTCCCTATCGAGAGAAGTGTATCTCTGATATCCATTTGGTGGAGGTTGGTATCCATGATTGTTCTAATAAAAGGGGCTAGGAGTAATTTTGGTAGCCAAAAATTTAGAAATTCTATTGGTGCTTGAGGGATATTATTTCATTGTTCATGTCCCTCATAGTATTTTGTATTCTTTTCATTTCTTAGGATTACGAGATGGGGGAGATAGTGGTGGAGAGAGATAGTGATATTGATGGACGTTGACCAAATATGAAGGTTGATTGGAATGCGGTTGGTTGGATAATCATAGGGGGTTGGTATGATGAATGAAAATCTAGGAAAATAGGTGTAGGTGGCCTAGGGGGTAACCTCATAATCTATATGAGATAGCTTTCAGCTTGAGTGGCTATCCTATAGGCCATTAGTAGTGAGTTGCCCTGTATGGTTCTAATCATTATGGCAATCTCTAGATGAAAATCCCTAAGATAAAATATGAATATCATACCTAGGTATGGTTTGATATCCTCTAGGATCTTTTGCTAATTCTTGTGGAATCAAGCATTAAATTTTTCGATCACCTTATTGAAATTTTGCTTGATGTTAATCAAGTAGTCCAGTAGCAATGCTCCTTCCTCCTCTTTAAATTAGTCCAACAACTAGGTATCCATATATTCCTAATTATTTATTGACTATGTAGATACGGAGATATACCACTCTCATGCTTTCCCTTTCAAAGATTCCACTAGTAGCCTAAAGGCTATATATTGAATTTGTAGACATTAAAAATTAACCCAACCAAATGAGTCAATTTTTCCTTAGATGCCTAAGAAGCCTCCCAAAATTTCTAAATACAAATTTTGAGCCTGTTAACCCTTAGTTTGATCCCTTTTATTTAGTTTTTCCAAATTTTTGGTCCTCTTGGATGAACCAAAAAATTGCACAGCCAACCTAGTGACCCCCAATGATCATTTTGCATGATTTCACAATTGGTCCCTATGGATTGTAAAATCATGCTTTTAAGGTTTTTCTTTAGCCCTAGCCCTGTAGCTAACTTGTCCTTATAAATTTTTGGATTTAACCTAACCCTAATGATTTTACATCTCTTTTCATGTCCCAAAGCCTTTTAAATAGAGGCATTAGGCTTCCAGTTTCAAGAACCAAGCTATAATGAATTTTTTAAATCACTCTTAATTGTTGTCATCTGCTTTTATCATGTTCAATTGCTTGAATTATTTTGGAGGGATCATTGGAGGGATTGACAAGATCATATTAGAGGACCAGTCCTCTGTTGTTTGTTTCCTCTCTTCTCCTTCTCTTGTCTTCCTACCTTGGTTTTTTTGCTTTGTCATTTTTGTTATCATAAGATTTGTTCTTCCTTAAATATTCAATCTTGTTTTCTATTCTAACTTTGTTGTTTAGGCCCTTGAAGAACCCTAGTTATCTTTCCTCCTAACTCAATCCTGTTATTGACATAAATTTATAGTTCGCTCTTATAGGGCACAAATACAACTAATTTAATTTTGTGTGCGGTCCACAAGTACCATAAAATTAGCTCTGGACTTGGGGAAAAGTCAACCCTTCTCCTTTATGCTTCTCCTCTATTTTTATCTACTTCCTATTGAACATGTTATTTTCTATTCTTTGTTTCTATCCCTTTGGCATCTTTTCCAATTTTGTGCTCCATTCTTTTTGGGCACAAATTTAGCTTGCTACTAAAGGTCATTAATTTTATGCTTATTTTTTATCATCTAAAGGACCTAGGGGGCTTAACTACCTCACCTATGATCCTATTATCCATAGTTTCCTAAGAAAACCCCCAAACACTAACACCAAACTTTGAGTTTCCCATTTGGTAGGTGTTTGCTCAAATTCACAATCGTTATTTCTAGGGCACAAAATTGGATTCATGATTCAAATCTATAGGGCATGAAATTGGAACAACCATCAGAATCAAGCAAGTGTTCTAGTTAGCCTTTAGATCTACTTTCAAATTATCTTTGTCTATTATCATCTACTTGTAGGCATGGGAAATATTCAACCTAACCACGTTAAGCATGTGCAAGGGGAATTCGCTAGAATACCTACTTCCCCACTTGAGGGTATCTTTCTAAAGGATACCATGAGGATATGAATATAATCTACATGATTAGACCCCTAGTCAATGTAGTTTTTCAAGGTGTAAAATTATATGTGAATGCTTCTATATCTGTGTTATATGAGTTTATTCAAAAAAATAATTAAAGTTTTGAATCACTAAATCTTGACTCTTTTTCAAGCCTTAAATGGTTATTTTAAACTTAAGAGTAAGATCACACTTAAAATTCATGCTAATATTATATCAATAAAATGTAAGAAAACAAAATCTAACCTAAATGCTTTTTGTTTTTATGACAATCTAACTAAGGAGAGATTTGATTTCCAAGGTAAAGAAGAGATGATGCAAAAGACAAGCTAGCTTATAATGAAACTATATGATTTCGATTTCTTGCCTAGATACTTGTAAAATTAAGAAAGAAGTCGATAATTGACCTAAGATTATTTGATTTTGACCAATGTAAATGTGTTTTGTAAAAGAAGTTAAGACTAGATTAGGGTTCCTTGATTCTCCAAATTGAAATGTGATTTTAGACACAAAACAATGACAGACAAAGAGTAAAACACATGAAAATGGTAAAAATTAGAGTTTAGAGTGATTCCAAGTGGTTGGATTACCTTTATCGATGTCTAATTAGAAATGCCATTGCTATAAAAAATGTCACTACCAATTTTTGTCCTAACTAGCAAATTTTGTACCTACAAAAGAAGACCAAAAAATAGGTTTTCTATTTTGGGGGGTCTATTTGAGTGCTGGGAAGGGTGTTTTACTATCTTGTCAGTTGATCAAACCCCCTGTTTATGAAAAAGTGAGTATGATTATCTTCTCTGAATGGAATTATGCTGACTAAAATGCTAGTGGTATTTTTGGTATGAGTGGCATTTTTGGTTCTGTGTTCCAAAGAGCCAAAATCACCAGTTACAGTGGTATTTTTGGTCTACAACGAGACAATATGGTTTTGGGGTCAATTTAAGATTGATTTTTGGTTTATTTTGCTATGAAAAGGGAGTATGATGTTTCTTGAGGGATGTACTAGGTTTATGGATTACAAATTCAAGGATTTGAGTTACAAAACCCTACAAATTTAAGCCCAAAATGAATATGTATGCAAAGGGAGTGGATAGTCTTAAAATGACTAAAATTTTGACAAAATGTAAGTGTAAGGGAGTGAAAAATGGATGCAATGGTGTTAGGAATGATGTAGAATGACTAATTTAACTTCTAACCAAAGCAAATTAGCACTAAGTAACAAGAAACCAATGTAAATGCTAAGATATGAAGAAATGTTACCCAAAACTTCAAAATCTATAGCAAATAAAGAAAGGGAAGGAGAATGCAATGGGAGAATGATTGAGTGCTATAAATGATGAGATAACAAGGAAATAATAGCCTTGTATCTTCAACGTAATAGCTTGAAAAGAGAGAGAGCAATGATATATGACTACAAATGAAAATAGCATGTAATGTATGAAGAAAGAAATTGCTAAAAGATATTGAACATCAAACTTATGCCTACAAATAAAATAAGCATGATATTAAATGAACATGGAAGGAAAGAGAAATGTTAGTATGCTATAAATATGAATTATATGACTATAAATAAATGGAATCAAGTATTTTAAGATAAAATATGGAGGACAAATGCAATAAAACCTTGCAAAAGAGAAGGTTATGGCCAAAATATGGGCAAAAAATGAAAGTAAACCCAAATGGACCTACAAAGATATGTTAGGAAATAAAATGAAGATGATATGCTTGAGCTAAATGCTACAAAGAAAATTTTAGATGGCTTCCAATATATATAAAAACCTACAAAAAGGAATTAGAAGTATGAAATATGGAAATGTCAAGAGAAAGTCTAAACTATCAAGGCTATAACCTAGAGGACAAAATGCAAAATGAAGCAAATATGAATGGAGAGGATGGAGATGCTAGAAGATCTATCACCTAATATCAATCATTGCTTACCTCCAAGATGACCTCCTTACCCCAAAGTCCTCCTTCCTTGCTTGTCTTGCCTCCAAAATGCTTGTAAATGCTTGAAGACAAAGAATGCTAAAGAAGAAGATCTAGAAGAAGAATGATAGAAGAATGTTGGTAGAATATAATTAGACTTAGAATGATCTCTATGTCTTGCCCCAAGGGATGGTTAAATAGATTTTAAAGGATGGATTAACAGGGGTTAAGAGGAAAAATTAGTTAGGAATAATTTAAAATTTGCAGGTCTATTTCATTTCTGGAGCATGTGTTGTGGCTGCTCCACAATGTACCCCAAAATTGGGGACCCACCTTGAAATTTTGATTTATTTGGTATTTTTCTATTGTTTGAGTGATGATTGTCACAAATATTTATCCATGAGCTTGCATTCCAAGGTTCGCTCCCTTTTGGTTATGTCTTTTTGTCTCCGATAGTTTCGATAAATCATCATAGATATGGGTCTCTCTCCTTGAATGTTGCATTGTAGGTTACTTGTGGGGTTTGCCCCCTTGTCTCCTTTTAGAGTATTCAGTTTGTTTGAAACGTTTGTTGTTTTTCATTTAATTTTGATGTTCTTCTTTTTATTTTGATTTTCAATTTCTTAAGATTTTAAGAGTGGCAAAATAAAAATATAAAAAAATAAAAATTAAAAAGAAAAAGAAAATATTTATATATATATATATATATATATTATGCAATGCATACATATATAAATAATACAAAACATAAAAATTTGATAAAAATAAATAATAAAAAATAAAAATAAAAACTTCTTTATATATATATATATATATATATATATATATATATATAATATAATTATTATATGTATTTAATAAAAGTAAAAAAAAAAAAAAAAATAGTAATAAGATACCTTTTATATATATATATATATATATATAATAAGGTATATGCTTCCTCGTATTTAATTTCAATAAATTTTGTTTAGTTTGTAAGGTCGATATTCAAAGTGGCTTTATAAACTTTAAGTGGTGGATTATTTAAATTTGAAAATTACGTGTTCATGCAAGGTTGGGTTTAACATTGTATGTCTCACGCGCAGAGATCACCGCAGAAGGATTGAGTGGGTGAAGCAATATAATGGTGCATAGTGACTGCTCTCGAATGATTCAGATAGCATAGCAAAAATCGAGAGTAGGCATCTACATGGATAAACAGTGCTGCGATAGCATGGCATGTGAGAGGACCAAGAAGGCGTGCATGACATTTCCGACAGGTAGTGAGAGAACGACTCCAGTGAGTGACAAAAGGGGTAAGCATCAGGGTCATGGATTTCACAATGGTGATAATCTTCCTGAGAACCCGTGCCATCGAAGGATTGGAAAGGACGAAAGGCAACGGGCCCCACGATCAATGGTGATGAAGACATCGATGATGTAAACAATCAACCCATGGGTGAAGCATACATCCAAGTATCAAGGAAGGCAGATGAAGTAGCACAAAAATCACCAATTACATCATAACAAAAGGAACATGTGGAAAATCTGAGTAGACATAGATATTACACGCTGAAGGTCTAAAACAAAGCGAGATACCGGGCTAAAGGATATAGTGGAAGATTACGACTACAAGCGCAGTTGATTTAGCCGGATGGAGACTATTTAAGGATAAAACCACATTTTTTGAATCCTTCCTTCGATGATCTTAATAAAACAAGTCATACACAGGTTAGCTGGTGGTGGAAGACACCCGACGTCGACGTCAAGGAGAACTGGACATCTATGCCAGGAGGACAATGTCGAATATGAAGCTTCAAACGTAGACAATGAGGGAAGAGTAAATGTTACATAGCGGTATGAGATTGGATTGAATGGTGGATCATCAAAAATATGATAGCTAGGTAGAAAACCACACTCGACGTAGCTATGCGGCCATGGGAAGATTCTACGTAGGGAGATAAAGCATGTCGGAGAACTATTCATGAAAGAGGTGCCAATCGACGAGGATGGGTGTCCATATTATATGCTCATTTGCATTATTATTGGTGGTTTTCCTGCAAAGGAGATGTTTTGTTGGAGTAAAATGAAAATGCGACACATACAAAGGGACTCGATGCAGTTGAGTGGGAATCCATGACAGCAAATAGTGCAATGATGATGGTTTTCGATGAGCACGAGAGTCACGAAAGTTATACATAATTCACAACAGTGGTCAATAGGTTACATTGGTGGAGTCAAGTGACCAGGTACAACATTAAAGGCCTCCACCATGGTCAAACCACATAGGCGAGCACCCAGTTTGAATGACTTGGAATACCAGTGAGCGAAGGCCAGGGAACCGATATAAACGATTTTGACAGTGAAGCAATAACGGCGTAGGCAGACCATAGTGGTGTTTGGGCATCTTTGAGGAACATCACCAAATTTAGATAGCGAAGTTGGGAAGTCCACGATGGCGGCAAGGTGTTGACAACATGATAGGTTTCATGCAGCGGTGGACTGTCCAGTCCAATAAAGAAATTTTACACACAGGGGGTGTTTTTTCTAGACCTAGGATACTACTAGCGATGATGGACGTAGCGGTAAGTTTTTGATGACTCTGCTCTGGTAGCATGAGGTGAATACTGAATATTGGATATCATCAACAGTAGGTCGATAGTGAATAACTTAGAATTGCAGTGGAGGAACGTGACAATACAACATCAGCATCGCGATATGGTGGAAACTTGCATAGTATCAAAGGAATGAAACACAATGGATTGTTTAACGAACGAATGAAACAGTGACCATTTCCAAGGGTGAAATATAACAAAAGGGTAAAGGACAATTTGTGTCGATGACAAGAGTTATCATGGATGGTGTTAAAGCAGATGAAACATTGGACAATGCGGTATTTTGATAGCAAGGCGATCGACGAAGTAGAGTAATGTGTGTTTCGGTGGCAGTTGGAATGAATTATTCACAACGTTGTTTCGAACCTGGTGATGCATTTACTATTTACGTTGGTTTCCATAATAAGGGTGGAAATATCGAGGATAGATAGGATGATATATGGATCCAACATTATAGCCTATGTATCATAGACAAAGCAGTGAAATTCGAAGGATATTTTCATAGGAGCAGCGGTAAATGGTAAGAATGTTGACGTGTTTCAGGTAGATTATCGTGGTTTCTAGTCAGACGAAGTAGACTGCCGAGACTACCTTGTTACGAGATGTTGGAATTAATGTGGTAACGATCCCCTATCCCCATTTAGTAAGATATAGACCATTTATGCAGACATTATAGTCATTTTTTCCCCATATGGTAAAAGGGAATAATATCCATGTGGAAAGAAGATTTCATATATTTAGACCAAGACATTTATAAAAAGAATGATATTGCGGATAAAGCCAAAAAAAATAATAATGGGCACATGCGGTAAACTATTATATGAGACAATGGTGAATATGTTACAAGTAAGGGCCATTACCATAACAGGCCAAAATAAAGCGAAGAAAGAAAATGAGAAAACTATTGGAAATCCACTTGAAGAAGACGCAAAATGAAACTAAGGGAAAAAAATGAAGAGCTTTGTCCATCGAAAGGAGGAAGAGGAGAGAAGCATAGAGGCAAAATAAAAAATTTAAATACAATAGAAAATGGCTCAACATGGACTGGTTTTTTTTGCTAAGAACCAAAATGTTGTCGGACTGAGATTGTAAAAATGAAAACATTACATTAATGCAGATGCCTTTTTAGAGATTTGGATTCAGTTTGTGAGAAAGGAGGAGAAAATTTCTGCATGCATGAATTTGATTGTTTTTATCTTTCCCCTTTTCAGATTTTTGAATTTATAGATAATGTTAGATGCCTTTCAATGGGTCACATTATTGAATATTTGGAGTCTGGAATTATTTTTCTGTACCCCTAGGAGCTAGCACTTAATTTATTTTAATTGTGCAAATGCAGGTTAAAATCTATTAGGTTGCGTGTAAGAGTTTCTCACATCTTCGGTTTTGTAGGACAAGGTACCATCAAACTGGAAAAGCTTTGCATGTTTCTATTTTCAGCATTAAATTTTAGTTCATATTTTATTTTTTTCATTTTTCTAACTTTTATTTTGCAAATTTTTTTTAATTTTCAGACATTAAAAAAATAATAATAAAATAATAAAATCCAAAAATAATTACATGGGTGCGAAGTATGTTGTACAATATGTCATACACAACATATTCAAACTCATTCCGAGGTCATTTCGATTTTATAATTATTTTTGAAAACTGATGTTTTTAAGGGTTTTTATAATTTCAGAAATTTTATTTTTTTCAAATTTTGGAGGTAAATCAGATTTTTAAATTCTACATTTTCATTCATGAGCATAAGATGACTTCGCATTCATGAAAAAAAATAATTTAATTGAAGCGGGGTTAATTTTTATGGCATTTCATGAGCCATCATTTTCAGAGCAATAAATGCACATTTTTTCATGAAAATTCTGATTTCATTGAAGATGGGTAATTAATCATTACATCAAAGGTCTTGGTTTTAAAGCATGAAATTATTTCTTCTTAATGAAAATTAATTTCATTAAAGAAGGATAATTCATCATGACATTATGAGGCTATTATTTTCAAGCAATAAATTGGTGTCTCTTTATGAAAATTAATTTCATAAAAGAAGATAAAATCTACCTAAAAGCATTCAAGATAAAAGGAATTAAGGCTACATCATGGTCATATGAGGGCCAATTCACATTTACTTTCATTTAAGGTTTATGAACAATCATTAACATAGCATGGTAAAATGAACCAACACATGCCCCTTGTTAACATTTACTTGCAATCACTAAGGTGTTCATAGCATTAACTGATATATTTTTATTGATATTTCTAATACACATGTGTAAATGCTAATATAGCGAAGACCTTGGAGAAGTTATTTTGTCTTAACTTCTTTGCAAGAGAGGGTTTTGGGATCAAAATCCTAAGGGAGAGTGTAATTTCACAAATGGGTAAAATTACCACTCAATATTTTGGCGCTAGAAGGAGGGCATGATGTGGTTTATTTTATTGTGATTTTAAATGCTATAGGGATTTAAATTATGGAATATTTCATGTCCTATTGACTATTATTTTTAGGCCTCTTTTAACACTCAACATTGTGGTGCTAAAAAGAGGACATGAATTGGTATTCATTGATCTAACACTTTTGGATTGTTCATACCGAAATAATGTGATTTGGTATAATCATAAGGTTGTGAATTGCTAAATATTTCAAGTTTCATTTGATTAGCATATTTGGTTTCCTTTAGCACTCAACCCTTTGGGAGCTAGGAGGATTTTAATTGATTTATTTTAGTGCTATTTAGATGCTAAATTGTTCATGTTACTTGAAATATTTATTCAAAAACATTGGTCTTGACTAACGAGACTTCGTTTCCATATGATTACTTTCATTGATTCTAACATTCTCTATGTTTGATGATGCATTAATGCTAACATGTTACAAATTTGAGAATGTTCTCCAATTTCATGGTTTAATGGATGCATATCATTTGGATGATCTTTTTGGTTTACTCATTTAAAGTTTGTTAGTCATTTCATGCTTAGTTGCAAGATATTTTTATTTGACTAACAAAATTGGTGCTAAAGTTATATCTCGTTGATTATTGCAAGATTTACTTCAATTATGGCAAGTAGTCCTTTAAACATACCTGGGCCCTCACATGAGGTGAATATGGGCCATGTGCCTTTTCTACCTTATTTTAGGCATGAGGGAGCTAGGTAAGCTGAAGCACACATTAATGCATTCAAATTCTCTGGGGATTTATGGAAAATAAATCATGGAGATGTTGGATGTGATATGTTTTCATACACATTGGATAAAATTGCTCATGACTGGTTTATCAATCTTCCTATAGCTTCCATCACTTCATGGGCACAAGTAGAAGCAATGTTTCTTAACCATGTGGAAAATTGAGTTGACCCAATTGTTGTAAGAAATCAGTTTGACTCTATTTGCAAAGAACCTAATGAATCCATGAGTCAATTCAATGAGAGGTTTCGTGAGTTGCACGCTCAAGTTGTGGAATATTTTGGCATAACAGAAGAGGAAGCCATTGAAATATATAGGGGAGCCTTAGACCCCTTAATTGATGCATTTTTGGGGGAGAATATTGAAGATCTATCCTTGCCTAGAGCCTACAATTTCGTAATAATGATAGAACGATGGCAAGAAGAGGCACACCATAATCTCGTAAGTGATTGCTCTTTTGGAGTTATTGATGCCAACCTACACCAACCATATAATATAGCACCCTCCACTCCAATGATACCTAAGGTGAAGGATCAAGGGGATGAATTTTAAAGTCCAAATGTTATAACTACCTTATATATAGTACAAGAGGACGTGCAAGTTGCCAAACCAACATCCACTAATGAGGATTGTGTAGAGATGAATTCATTTCTAGAAGTACATGAGTATTCAAATAATGGTGTCCTAAATCTGATTAGTGTTGGGATATGTGATAGGATGGAACCCACCATAGAATTGAATGAAGTGGTTGAAAGTGAAATTGGAAGAGAACCAATAAATGAATTTGAAGACAATAGAATTTCACCACTGGTTCTTGGAAGACACTTTGGACAAAAGGCTTGAAATTGATGATCAAGAAATTCCTCACCCTCAAAATTGTGATGAAATCTAATCATGGGTTATAAGTGTGGATTGTGATAGTCTTGCAAACTTGAATACAAAGAGTAACCCACTTTTGGAAGTTATTGAACCATATAAAGAAGACAAAGGTGAATTTGATGAGAAACATGTTGATGAATTGAAAGATGTTGAAGAAGTGGTAGAGCATCACAACTCAATTTTGGAAGATGATCACTATAATTCTTGGATGAAACTCGATGAATATGCTCACTTTAAATATTCTAATGGACCCTTTGTGTCAATTGATATGTAGGATAACACAATCGCTTTCTTGCAGGAAGATATTAAACGTCCTGTACTGTAGATTAAAGATACAACGCCAAACAAAAGATAAAGAAATCACGATGAAAAGTAATGCAGAACACAGTTGTACAAAATAAACGATTTTTATTAATCAATGGAGTTTAGAAACTCCTTTTGAGTACAACAAGGCCTGTAACCCTTTCCGTGATACAAGATTACAATTTGTTCTAGGGTTCTCCGAAACCCTAGCTGGCACAATATGGTGGCATCTCCGAAGAATGTATCCTTAACCTCAACAGAAAGAGTGGGATTCGTTGTATCCTTTGGCTCGGACCACTCCAGCTTAAGCAGCTGCTATCATCCAATCAAATCTGCCATTAAAATCCTGCACACATTAAAACTACAAAAAGGTTAGAAACTAGTAAGAGGGCTCCACTGTGTGAGCCCTCAAAAATAGTCTAAAACCCTAGAAATGAAATAAATAGAATGCAGAATCTAACGATGGATTAATACATAAAAATATTACTTGCTTTAGAATCTATACCTCTTTTTCTGTTAACGCGGCGAGACCATACGACACCTGGAAGTGATGTAACTGTCAAATTGGCTGCGGAAGGCGCCCTGGTGCGATCGTTGAATGCCCGCGTGCTTCTGGATCGGGGTTGCAGACGTCGGTCTGCGTCTATGGCTGCGGGTAAATGCCCGCAGGCACTTGCGACAAGAATGGGGGATTCTGCAAAATGCTACAGAAGGGATGGCGGTGAAGTTGGCGACGGATGCGGCAATGGATGCGACAAAAAGGGACGATGATGGATGGGTAGGTTTAGCTGAAGAAGAGATAGATAGCGATAGATAACAAAAGAGAGATAGTCAAAGAGATAGGGTTTGAGCCATCAAGGTGACTCAATTTATAATCTACTCTTAGGGCACACTTTAGGGTTTTAACGACACTTTGAACGTGTGGCTAAGATTAAAGTGGATCCAAGGGTAGAGAATAAATCTAGGTTGTGAAACGAAATTAAAGATGGATGGACGGATGAGATTAAATGAAGGATGGATGGCTCAGATTAAATCACTTAAAGTATCTTTATATATATATTAAAATATATTAAAATATTAAAATATATATATAAATATTAATTTAAATAAATTTGGGAATGAAAAATGGCGGGAAAGGTGAAATTGGGCCAAATAATGGCGGGAAAAGGTGAAATTGGGCCAAATAATGGCGGGAAGGTGTGGATTTGGGCCAAATAATGGTGGGAATGTGGATGACTGACACGTGGCTAACAGGAAGGTATAGATGACTTACAAGTGGCTGGATTTTGGTGTCTACAGATGCCCCTTTTTGAGTTGCTTTGTGTGAAGACACAATGCAGCACAAAATCTTAAGACACCTAAAAAGCTGGATCAGACGCAACTCTCTCTCAAGACTAAAGCACAACTTTGAAGACCAAAGAATAAAAGAATATTTAAAATTTTTCAGCTTACCCCCTCAATTGGCGAGCGAGAATGGTTCTCACAAGCCAATTGGAAGAAATTCGAAAGATAATGAACCGTTTTTTGCCCCAACGGTGAAAAAAAAGGGTTGGTGCATGCACCATCTGTTTATGTCCCAACAGAAAAGGGGTTGGTGTACAAACCAGAAAAGAATATGATTGAAGATGATATGAGTGATGTGAAAGATGGACCGTTTTCTACCCCAACGGTTATAAAGGGATTTTTTTTGCCAAACTGTAAATTCCATGATCATGTAAGATGAATTCCACTATAGGAAAATTAGAAATTGATAACGGATGCCCCAACTCCTGTGTGAATCCATACTATTGATGAAATTGCCTTGTTGGCGCCATTGATATGCAGAGATGAAAGATGCATGAAAGAGTCCAGAACTCAGAGATGCTCCTAGTGACTGTATGGATAATTCCTCGGGTCGGAACCAATCAACCTAGGTAGCCACAATCTCTAGCAAGACTTAAAATAATGATGATATGAAAGATTGTCCATGTTTAAGGCCCCATGAACTAGGCCATCAATGACAACTGTTGAGCAAATTAATCTTGGTATGAGGTCACTTGAAAAGTAGAATACAACGCCAAGCAAAAGATAAAGAAATCACGATGAAAAGTAATGCAGAACACAGTTGTACAAAACAAACGATTTTTATTAATCAATGGAGTTTAGAAACTCCTTTTGAGTACAACAGGGCCTGTAACCCTTTCCGTGATACAAGATTACAATTTGTGCTAGGGTTCTCCGAAACCCTAGGCGGCACAATATGGTGGCGTCTCCGAAGAATGTATCCTTAACCTCAACGAGAATGAGTGGGCTTCGTTGTATCCTTTGGCTCGGACCACTCCCGACTTAAGCAGTTGCTATCATCCAATCAAATCTGCCATTAAAATCCTGCACACATTAAAACTACAAAAAGGTTAGAAACTAGTAAGAGGGCTCCACTTGTGTGAGCCCTCAAAACAGATCTAAAACCCTAGAAATGAAATAAATAGAATGCAGAATCTAACGATGGATTAATACATAAAAATATTACTTGCTTTAGAATCTATACCTCTTTTTCTGTTAACGCGGCGAGACCAGGCGACACCTGGAAGTGATGTAACTGTCAAATCGGCTACGGAAGGCGCCCTGGTGTGATCGTTGAATGCCCGCGTGCTTCTGGATCAGGTTTGCAGATGCCGGTCTGCGTTTGTGGCTACGGGTAAATGCCTGCGGGCACTTGCGACAAGAATGGGGGATTCTGCAGAATGTTGCAGAAGGGATGGCGACGAAGTTGGCGACGGATGCAACGATGGATGCGACAAAAAGGGACGGCGATGGATGGGTAGGTTTAGCTGAAGAAGAGATAGATAGCGATAGATAACAAAAGAGAGATAGTCAAAGAGATAGGGTTTGAGCCATCAAGGTGACTCAATTTATAATCTACTCTTAGGGCACACTTTAGAGTTTTAACGACACTTTGAACATGTGGCTAAGATTAAAGTGGATCCAAGGGTAGAGAATAAATCTAGGTTGTGAAACGGATTAATATGGATGGACGGATGAGATTAAATGAAGGATGGACGGCTCAGATTAAATCACTTAAAGTATCTTTATATATATATTAAAATATATTAAAATATTAAAATATATATATAAATATTAATTTAAATAAATTTGGGAATGAAAAATGGCGGGAAAGGTGAAATTGGGCCAAATAATGGCGGGAAAAGGTGAAATTGGGCCAAATAATGGCGGGAAGGTGTGGATTTGGGCCAAATAATTGCGGGAAGGTGGATGAATGACACGTGGCTAACAGGAAGGTATAGATGAATTACAAGTGGCTGGATTTTGGTGTCTACATGTACAATCTAAGGTTGTTTTGAAAGAGGGGTTTGAATATCATCAAATTTTGGAAAATGATAACGATCCTACTACCAAGGACCAAGAAGAAAAAGAATTGATGAATGAATCAAAATATCATATCATAAATACCATAGAGTTTCATCCCACGAAGTTGGACGATAATTTTTACAATGGTTGGGGAAGATATGAATATGTGTTATTTTCTCACACCCCTATTGATGAAAATTCTATTCAGGATGTTGAAACTTCTACTTCACATGAAGATCTTACATTTACAAGAATAGAGAAAATTTCCAAATTAGATCATGTTGAGTATGAATTTATTGAAGATATTGTTGAAATAAAAAAGGAAGAAATGTTAAATGTTTCTTATGACTCATCTATTTTAGATGAGGAAGAGGTAAAATATTCTATTTCATTCTTGACTATTGAAAATTCGGATACAAATTCGCATGATTGTTTTGAGGATTCAAATGAAGAGATACCATGGACAGTGAACAAGGAGTTGGAACCAAATGACAAATAAGCTGATCTATGTGAAGCAAATCAAATGATTGATCATGGTGATATGTTATTTAACACATCCCTAGATGAACAAGACCTACGAATTGAAATGGATGGTCATACTTTTGATTGGGTGCCTAACTTTGGTATGTTTGAATAGTTGTTTGATAATGATGAAGATCATGAAGAGGAAGAAAATGTCACAAACGCTCATCAAGGTTTGGTAAATTCTAACCATGATGTGTTGAATATGGATGACAAGGTGAAATATTTCCCTCTGTTAGTGACTACAAAAATTTTAAGTAATGGATTACATGATGTTACTTTGGATACTGATGCTATTAATGATGAAATGCCATTAGAGGTGAATGAAGAACAAGGATTGATTTCTACTCACACCTTTAATAAGAATGCTTTGTTGAATGAAAAAGAAGTTGATGCACTTGAAGTGTTAAATCAAATTCATAATCAATTAATTATTGAATATAGGATAAAAACTTATAATGATTCCCATTTAGTAAATATCCTAGATGCTTGCAAATTTTTGCATAAATTTGATTGGCCTAAAAACATAAATAATAAATTGGATTTGAAATTCTTAGAAATAGGCTCTTGTTTGCAAAATATCATGTTTGAAAAAGAAAGCCTAATTCTAAATCAATAATTGAGTTGTGAATTTGACATATTAAGGAATAGACAAGATAAAATTGAAGATCATTCATTGTCTAATCAATTCAATGATTTAAAGCTCGCCTATGGAATTGTTAATAGAACTAAATCAAATTGGTGGGGTGAGCGAGGCAAGATGAAAATTGTTGTATTGTTTGGCCTAATATGGATTTCACTAGATTTCTGTAAATATTGGCTTGCATATCATGTTATATGTCTTTTGAAATGTGCTAATTATGTTTGGGATCCGAGGAAGTTATAGTTCAAGCTTTACACCATCTTGTACCATATTGTACATTTGTATATAGTTTTGGTTTGTGTTTTGAGTTTTGTGTTTTGGGTTGTTCCCTTGTTTTGAGGTGATGTTTTGTGATCGCTAACTTATGGTCTCTAGCTCACTTTTGAAGCTCCTTTATTTAGTAGGTTGGAGTACCTGACCTGAAAATTGATGAACCCGAGAAAAGGGGGATGAGTTATTTGGTGATCATGCTCAGATTTTGGGACCAAAATGGTGGAAAGTGGAACAATGAAATATTTCGCCAGAGCTCCACATGTAACTCACACACATTAAATGGTGTTTCTGGAATTATGAAGGATGAAGTTATCTTGATCTGCAACCCTAGGCAAAATTTAAAATTCTTCACTTGTAGGTTGTCTTACCCTAGTAATGCTCGAAGCTTTGCAAGGTTGTTCTTTTGAAAATAAAAAAATTATATATGAAAAAAAAAAAGAGAACGAGCATTGAAAAGCTTGATCATATTAGTCACAAGATCTAGATAAAATCTACCGGGGCTATGGACACCTGACCGGTAGTAGGGCTCTGTCTAGATATAGCTCGGGTAAAAGGAAAGGATTTGCAAAGCATTGAACAAAACAAGGTTGAGCTAGATAAATCTCACTGGGGCTATAGACACTTGACTGGCAGTGGGGCTCTATATTTAGCTGTTTCATTATTAGTAACACTTCATAGCCTAATGCATAAAGGGATGATGGAATAATGAGGATTTTTAGAAATACAGGAATGAATCACGTTTGCACACACTGAGCAAAGGCAGATGGATTAGTTGTTTTTATTCTGGAGTTGTTTACCCCCATATTCTCGAAACATTGCTAAATAATTTATGTTGCTAAATTTTTATTTATTTGGTATTTTGCTATTGTTTGAGTGATGATTGTCACAAATATTTATCCATGAGCTTGCATTCCAAGGTTCGCTCCCTTTTGGTTATGTCTTTTTGTCTCCGATAGTTTCAATAAATCATCATAGATATTGGTCTCTCTCCATGAAAGTTGCATTGTAGGTTACTTGTGGGGTTTGCCCCCTTGTCTCCTTCTAGAGTATTCGGTTTGTTTGAAACATTTGTTGGTTTTTATTTAATTTTGATGTTCTTATTTTTATTTTTATTTTCAATTTCTTAGGATTTTAAGAGTGGGAAAATAAAAAACAAATAAAAAAAAATTTAAAAAAAAAAAAAAAAATATATATATATATATATCTATATATATATATATAATACAAAACATGAAAATTTGATAAAAAATAATAATAAAAAATAAATAAAAAAATATTTTTATATATATAATATATAATGTTTATATGTATTATACTTATATATGTATTTAATAAAAGCAAAAAAAAAATACTAAAAAATTAAATAATAAAAAAAATAGTAATAAGATACCTTTTAGATAGATATATATATATATATATATATAAGGTATATGCTTCCTCGTATTTAATTTCAATAAAGTTTGTTTAGTTTGTAAGGTCAATATTCAAAGTAGCTTTATAAAATTTAAGTGGTGGATTATTTAAATTTGAAAATTACGTGTTCATGCAAGGTTGGGTTTAACATTGTATGTCTCACGCACAAAGATCACCGCAGAAGGATGGAGCAGGTGAAGCAATCTGACGGTGCACAGTGACTACTCCCAGATGATTCGGGCAACATAGCAGACATTGAGAATAGGCATCTACATGGATAAATAGCACCACGGTAGCATGACACGTGAGAGAACCAAGCAGGCGTGCATGATGTTTGCGACAGGCAATGAGAGAACGACTCTTGCGAGCGATGAAAGGGGTAAGCATCAAGGTCATGGATTTCACAATGATGACAATCTTCCTGAGAACCTGCACCATTGAAGGATTGAAAAGGATGAAAGGTAGCGGGTCCCATGATCAATGGTGATGAAGACATCAACGACGTAAACAATCAACCCGTGGGTGAAGCATGCAGGCGAGTATCAAGGAAGGTAGATGAAGCAACACAAAAATTGCCAATTACATCAGAATAGAAGGAACATGTGGCTAAAGCCGAGTAGAAGTGGATATTACACACTGAGGGACTGAAACACAATGAGATACCGAGTGAAAGGATACAGTGGAAGATTACGACTGCAGGCGTAGTTGATTTCGTTGAATGGAGATATTTTAAGGATAAAACCATGTTGTTTGAATCCTTCCCCTGATGATCTTAATAAAAAAAATCATACACAGGTTATCTGGTGGTGGAAGAAACCCGACGTCGGCATCAAGGCGAACTGGACAACGATGCCAGAAGGACAATGTCGAACACGAAGCTTCAAACGTAGACAATGAGAAGGAAGAGTAAATGTTATGCAACGGTATTAGATTGAAGTGAATGACGGGTCATAAAAAATGTGACAGCTAGGTAGAAAACCACACTCGACATAGCTATGCATCCGTGGGAATATTCTATGTGGGGAGATCAAGCATGTCAGAGAACTATTCATGAAAGAGGTGCCAATCGACGAGGATGGTTGTCCACATTATACGCTCATTTGCATTCTTATTGGTGGTTGTCTTGCAAAGAAGATGTTTTACCAGAGTAAAATGAAAATGTGACACATCTAAAGGGACTCGATGCGATTGAGTGAGAATCCATGATAGCAAATAGTGTAGTGATGATGATAATTGATGAGTGTGGGAGTCACACAAGTTATACACAATTCATGGCGGTGGTCGATAGGTTACGCCAGTGGAGTCAGGTGACCAGGTACAACATCAAAGGCCTCCACCATGGTCAAACCACACAGGCAAGTGCCCAGTGTGAAGGACTTGGAATGCCAATGAGAGAAGGCTAAGGAAACGATATAAATGAAGTTGGTAGCGAAGCAATAACAGTGTAGGTAGGCCGTAGTGGTGTCTAGGCATCTTTAAGGAACATCACCAGATTTAGACACCAAAGTTGGGAAGTCCACAATGATAGCAAGGCATTGACAACACAGTAGGTTGCATGTAGCAGTGAACTGTCCAGTCCAATAAAGGAATTGTACATGCAGGAGGTGTTTTTCCCAGACCTAGGAGACTGCCAGCGGTGATGGATGTAGTAGTAAGTTTTTGATGACTTTGCTCTAGTGGTATGAGGTGAATATAGAATGTTGGATATCATCGACAATAGGTCGACAGTGAATAACTTAGAATCATAGCAAAGGAACGTGAAAATGTGACATCAACATCATGACATGATGGAAACTTACACAGTGTCAAAGGAATGAAACACAATGGATTGTTTAACGAACAAATGAAACAGTGACCGTTTCCAAGGGTGAAATATGACAAAAGGGTAAAGGACAATTTACGTCGATGACAAGAGTTATCGTGGATGGTGTTAAAGTAGACAAAATATTGGACAATGCGGTATTTTGATAGCAGGCCGATCGATAGAGTAGAGTAATGTGTGTTTCAGTGGTAGTTGGAATGAACGATCCACATTGATGTTTTGAACCTGGTGATGCATTACTATTTACATTGGTGTCCATAATAAGATCAAAAATATCGAGGATAGCTCGAACGATATATGGAGCCAATATTATAGCCTACATATCATAGATAAAGTAACAGAAGTTGAAGGATAGTTTCACAAGAGCAACGTTAAACGGTAAGAATGTTGATGTATTTTAGACAGATTACCATGGTTTCTAGTTAGACGAAGTAGACTACCGAGACTACCTTGTTGCGAGACATTGGAATTAATGTGGTAACGGTCCCCTATCCCCATGTAGTAAGATAAAGACTGTTTATGCAGACAGTATAGTCATTTGTGCCCCATATGGTAAAAGGGAATAATATCCATGTGGAAAGAAGATTTCATATATTTAGATCAAGGCATTTATAAAAAGAATGATATTGCGGATAAAGCCAAAAAAAAATATAATGAGTGCATGCGGTAAAGTATTGTATGAGACAATGGCAGATACATTACAAGTAAGGACCATTATGACCATTACCATAACAGGCCAAAATAAGGCGAAGAAATAAAATGAGGAAACTGTTGGGAAGCCACTTGAAGAAGACACAAAATGAAACTAGGAAAAAAATGAAGAAAATGTAAACTTTAAATACAGTAGAAAATGGCTCAATATGGGCTAGTTTTTTTTGCTAAGAACCAGAATGTTGCCGAACTAGGATTGTAAAAATGAAAACATTACATTGATGCAGATGCCTTTTCAAAGATTTGGATTCAGTTTGTGAGAAAGGAGGAGAAAATTTCTGCATGCATTAATTTGATTGTTTGAGGTCATTTCGATTTTATAATTATTTTTTAAAACCGTTGTTTTTAAGGGTTTTTATAATTTCGAAAATTTTATTTTTTTCAAGTTTTGGAGGCAAATCAAAATTTTAAATTCTGCATTTTCATTCATGAGCATAAGATGACTTCGCCTTCATGAAAATTTTAATTTAATTGAATGGGGGTTAATTTTTATGGCATTTCAAGAGCATCATTTTCGGAGCAATAAATGCACCTTTTTTCATGAAAATTCTAATTTCATTGAAGATGGGTAATTTATAATTACATCAAAGGTATTGGTTTTAAAGCATGAAATTATTTCTTCTTAATGAAAATTAATTTCATTAAAGAAGGATAATTCATCATGACATTATGAGGCTATTATTTTCAAGCAATAAATTGGTGTCTCTTTATGAAAATTAATTTCATCAAAGAGGGACAATTTATTAATGATATCAAATGCTATCTTTATCTTTATGATAAAAGCTACATTGAATGGATCTTTTCATCATTTTATATTCACATTCATAGATAGATTTAATCCTCTATTTCATGCTTAAAGTAGGATTTAATGCAAGATAAAACTTGTTTAAAATCTACTTAATCAAAGAAGATAAAATCTACCTAAAAACATTCAAGATAAAAGGAATTAAGGCTACATCATGGTCATATGAGGGTCAATTCACATTTAATTTTATTTAAGGTTTATGAACAATCATTAACATAGCATGGTAAAATGAACCAACACATGCCCCTTGTTAACAATTACTTGCAATCACTAAGGTGTTCCTAGCATTAATTGATATATCTTTATTGAGATTTCTAATACACATGTGCAAATGCTAATATAGGGGAGACCTTGGAGAAGTTGTTTTGTCTTAACTTCTTTGCAAGAGAGAGTATTTGGGATCAAAATCCTAAGCGATAGTGTAACTTCACAATTGGGTAAAATTACCACTCAATATTTTGGCGCTAGAAGGAGGGCATGATGTGGTTTATTTTATTGTGATTTTAAATGCTATAGGGATTTAAATTATGGAATATTTCATGCCCTATTGACTATTATATTTAGGCCTATTTTAACAATCAACATTGTGGTGCTAAAAAGAGGACATGAATTTGTATTCATTGATCTAACGCTTTTGGATTGTTCATACCAGAATAATATTATTTGGTATAATCATAAGGTTGGAATTGCTAAATATTTCAAGTTTCATTTGATTAGCATCTTTGGCTTCCTTTAGCACTCAAATATTTGGGAGCTAGGAGGATTTGAATTGATTTATTTTAGTGCTATTTAGATGCTAAATTGTTCATGTTACTTGAAATATTTATTCAAAAACATTGGTCTTGACTAACAAAATTTCGTTTCCATATGATTAATTTCATTGATTCTAACATTCTCTATGTTTGATGATGCATTAATGCTAACATGTTACAAATTTGAGAATGTTCTCCAATTTCATGGTTTAATGGATGTATATTGTTTGGATGATCTTTGTGGTTTACTCATTTAAAGTTTTTCAATCATTTCATGCTTAGTTAAAAGATATTTTTATTTGACTAACAAAATTGGTGTTAAAGTTATATCTCGTTGATTATTGCAAGATTTACTTCAATGATGGCAAGTAGTCCTTTAAATATACCTGGGCCCTCACATGATGTGAATATGGGCCATGTGCCTTTTCTACCTCATTTTAAGCATGAGAGAGCTAGGTCAGTTGAAGCACACATTAATGCATTCAAATTATATGGGGCTTTGTGGCAAATAAATCATGAAGATGTTGGATGTGAACTATTTTCATACACATTGGATAAAATTGCTCATGACTGGTTTATCAATCTTCCTATAGCTTCCATCACTTCATGGGTGCAATTAGAAGCAATGTTTCTTAACAATGTGGAAAATTGAATTGACCCAATTATTGTAAGAAATCAGTTTGACTCTATTTGCATAGAACCTAATGAATCCATGGGTCAATTCAATGAGAGGTTATGTGAGTTGCACGCTCAAGTTGTGGAATATTTTGGCATAATAGAAGAGGAAGATATTGAAATATATAGGGGAGCCTTAGAACCATTAATTGATGTATTTTTGGGGGATAATCTTGAAAATGTATCCTTGCCTAGAGCCTACAATTTCACAATAATGATAGAATGATGTCAAGAAGAGGTACAACATGTTCCCATAAGTGATTGTTCTTCTGGATTTATTGATGCCAACCTACACCAACCATATAATATAGCACCCTCCACTCCAATAATACCTAAGGTGAATGATCAAGAGGATGAATTTTAATGTCAAAATGTTATAACCACCTTAGATATAGTACAATAGGAGGTGCAAGTTGCTAGGCCAAAATCCACTAATGAGAATTGTGTAGAGATGAATTCATTTCTAGAATTGCATGAGTATTAAATAATGATATCCTAAATCTGATTAGTGTTGGGATATGTGATAGGATAGAATCCACCATAGAATTGAATGAAGCGATTGAAAGTGAAATTGGAAGAAAACCAATAAATGAATTTGGAGACAATAGAATTTCACCACTGGTTCTTGGAAGACACTTTGGACAAAAGGCTTGAAATTGATGATCAATAAATTCCTCACCCTCCAAATTGTGATGAAATCAAATCATGGGTTACAAGTGTGGATTGTGATAGTCTTGTAAACTTGAATACAAAGAGTAACCCACTTTTGGAAGTTATTGAACCATATAAGGAAGGTGAAGGTGAATTTTATGAGAAACATGTTGATGAATTGAAATATGTTGAAGAAGTAGTCGAGCATCACAACTCAATTTTGGAAGATGATCACTATGATTCTTGGAAGAAACTAGATGAATATGCTCACTTTAAACCTTATAATGGACCCTTTGTGTCAATTGATATGTAGTATAACATGATCGCTTTCTTACAGGAAGATATTATACGTCCTGTACAATCTGAGGTTGTTTTGAAAGAGGGGTTGGAATATCATCAAATTTTAGAAGATGATAACGATCCTACTACCAAGGACCAAGAAGAAAAATAATTGATGAATGAATCAAAATATCATGTCATAAATACCATAGAGTTTCATCCCACGAAGTTGGACGATAATTTTTACAATGGTTGGGGAAGATATGAATATGTGTTATTTTCTCACACCCCTATTGATGAAAATTCTATTCAGGATGTTGAAACTTCTACTTCACATGAAGATCTCACATTTACAAGAATAGAGAAAATTTCCAAATTAGATCATGTTGAGTATGAATTTATTGAAGATATTGTTGAAATAGAAAATGAAGAAATGTTAAATGTTTCTTATGACTCATCTATTTTAGATGAGGAAGAGGTAAAATCTTCTATTTCATTCTTGACTATTGAAAATTTGGATACAAATTCGCATGATTGTTTTGAGGATTCAAATGAAGAGATACCATGGACAGTGAACAAGGAGTTGGAACCAAATGACAAAGAAGCTGATCTATGTCAAGCAAATCAAATGTTTTATCATGGTGATATGTTATTTAACACATCCCTAGATGAACAAGACCTACGAATTGAAATGGATGGTCACACTTTTGATTGGGTGCCGAACTTTGGTATGTTTGAATAGTTGTTTGATAATGATGAAGATCATGAAGAGGAAGAAAAATTCACAAATGCTTATCAATGTTTGGTAAATTCTAACCATGATGTGTTGAATATGGATGACAAGGTGAAATATTTCCCTCTGTTAGTGACTACAAAAATTTTAAGTAATGGATTACATGATGTTACTTTGGATACTAATGCTATTAATGATGAAATTCCATTAGAGGTGAATGAAGAACAAGGATTGATTTCTACTCACACCTTTAATAAGAATGCTTTGTTGAATGAAAAAGAATTTGATGCACTTGAAGTGTTAAATTAAATTCATAATCAATTAATTATTGAATATAGGATAAAAACTTATAATGATTCCCATTTAGTAAATATCCTAGATGCTTGTAAATTTTTGCATAAATTTGATTGGCCTAAAAACATGAATAATAAATTGGCTTTGAAATTCTTAGAAATAGGCTCTTGTTTGCAAAATATCATATTTGAAAAAGAAAGCCTAATTCTAAATCAAGAATTGAGTTGTGAATTTGACATATTAAGGAATAGACAAGATAAAATTGAAGATCATTTGTTGTCTAATCAATTCAATGATTTGAAGCTCACCTATGGAATTGTTAATAGAACTAAATCAAATTGGTGGGGTGAGCGAGGCAAGATGAAAATTGTTGTATTGTTTGGCCTAATATGGATTTCACTAGATTTTTGTAAATATTGGCTTGCATATCATGTTATATGTCTTTTGAAATGTTCTAATTATGTTTGGGATCCGAGGAAGTTATAGTTCAAGCTTTACACCATCTTATACCATATTGTACATTTGTATATAGTTTTGGTTTGTGTTTTACATTTTGTGTTTTGGGTTGTTCCCTTGTTTTGAGGTGATGTTTTGTGATCGCTAACTTATGGTCTCTGGCTCACTTTTGAAGAACCTTTATTTAGTAGGTTGGAGTACCTGACCTGAAAATTGATGAACCCAAGAAAAGGGGGATGAGTTATTTGGTGATCATGCTCAGATTTTGGGACCAAAATGGTGGAAAGTGGAACAATGAAAGATTTTGGTAGAGCTCCACATGTAACTCACACACATTAAATGGTGTTTCTGGAATTATGAAGGATGAAGTTATCTTGATCTGCAACCCTAGGAAAAAAATTAAAATTCTTCACTTGTAGGTTGTCTTACCCTAGTAATGCTCGAAGCTTTGCAAGGTTGTTCTTTTGAAAAGAATAAATATATATATGAAAAAAAAGAGAGAATGAGAATTGAAAATCTTGATCATATTAGTCACAAGATCTAGATAAAATCTATCGGAGCTATGGACGTTTGTGTTTTGGGTTGTTCCCTTGTTTTGAGGTGATGTTTTGTGATCGCTAACTTATGGTCTTTGGATTACTTTTGAAGAACCTTTATTTGGTAGGTTGGAGTACCTGACCTAAAAATTGATGAACCCGAGAAAAAGGGGATGAGTTATTTGGTGATCATGCTCAAATTTTGGGACTAAAACGGTGGAAAGTGGAACAATGAAATATTTCACCAGAGCTCCACATGTAACTCACACACATTAAATGGTGTTTCTGGAATTATGAAGGATGAAGTTATATTGATCTACAACCCTAGGCAAAAATCTAAAATGCTTCACTTGTAGGCTTCCTTACCCCAGTAATGCTCGAAGCTTTGCAAGGTTGTTATTTTGAAAAGAAAAAAAATTATATATGAAAAAAAAAATAGAACGAGCATTGAAAATCTTGATCATATCAGTCACAAGATCTAGATAAACTCTATCGGAGCTATGGACGCACGACTGGCAGTAGGGCTCTGTATAGATATATCTCGGGTAAAAGGAAATACTTTGCAAAGCGTTGAGCAAAACAAGGGTGAGCTAGATAAACCTTATCGGGGCTATAGACTATTGACTAGCAGTGGGGCTCTGTCTTCAGTCATTTTGTTATTAGTGACACTTCATAGCCTAATGCAGAAAGGGATGATGGAATTTGGAGGATTTTCAGAAATGAAATAATGAATTACATCTGCACACACTGAGCAAAGGTAGATGGATTAGTTGTTTTCATTCTAAAATTGTTTACCTCCATCTTCTCGAGACATTGCTAAATAATTTATGTTTCTCTGATCAAGTGTGTTCTCATTTCAGGTTGGGTTCTTCATCCGAAATGCTCAGGAGCATTTCCTAGTAGAGTCACCATTTGTTGTGGATGCTCCACATTGTACCCCAAAATTGGGGACCCACCTTTAAATTTTGATTTATTTGGTATTTTGCTATTGTTTGAGTGATTATTGTCACAAATATTTATCCATGATATTGCATTCCAAGGTTTGCTTCCTTTTGGTTATGTCTTTTTGTCTCCGATAGTTTCGATAAATCATCATAGATATGGGTCTCTCTCCATAAAGGTTGCATTGTAGGTTACTTGTGGGGTTTGCCCCATTGTCTCCTTCTAGAGTATCCGATTTGTTTGAAACGTTTGTTGGTTTTTCTTTAATTTTGATGTTCTTATTTTTATTTTGATTTTCAATTTCTTAAGATTTTAAGAGTGGCAAAATAAAATAAAAAAAAAAAAAATTAAAAAGAAAAAGAAAATATTTATATATATATATATTATGTAATGCATACATACATATATATACATATAATATAAAACACGAAATTTTGATAAAAACAAATAATAAAAAAAAAAATTAAAAACTTCTTTTTATATATAATATATAATGCTTATATGTATTATACTTATATATGTATTTAATAAAAGTAAAAAGTAACAATAAAAAATTAAATAAAAAATTTAAAAAAATAGTAATAAGATACATTTATATATATAATAAGGTATATGCTTCCTCGTATTTAATTTCAATAAAGTTTGTTTAGTTTGTAAGGTCGATATTCAAAGTGGTTTTATAAACTTTAAGTGGTGGATTATTTAAATTTGAAAATTACGTGTTCATGCAAGGTTGGGTTTAACATTGTATGTCTCACGTGCAAATATCACTGTAGAAGGATGGAGCGGGTGAAGCAATCTGACGGTGCACAACGACTGCTCTCGGATGATTCAGACAACATAGTAAACATCAAGAGTAGGCGTCTATGTGGATAAACAACTTTGCAATAGCATGGCACGTGAGAGGACCAAGCGGGAGTGCACGATGTTTGCAACGGGCGGTGAGAGAATGACTCCTACGAGCAAAAAAAGGGGTAAGCATCAGGGTCATGGATTTCACAACGATGACAATATTCCCAAGAACCTGTGCCATCAAAGGATTGGAAAGGACGAAATGCAATAGGCCCCACGATCAACGGTGATGAAGACATCGACAACGTAAACAATCAACCCGTGGGTGAAGCATGCAACCGAGTATCAAGGAAGGCAGATGAAGCAGCATAGAAATCACCAATTACATCAGAATAGAAGGAACATGTGGAAAAGCCAAGTAGATGCGGATATTACACGTCGAGGGTCTAAAACACAATGAGATATCGGGCAAAAGGATACAATGGAATATTACGACTGTGGGTGTAGTTGATTTAGCCGGATGGAGACTATTTAAGGATAAAACCACATTGTTCGAATCCTTCCTTCGATGATATTAATAAAACAAGTCATACACAGGTTAGCTGGTGGTGGAAGACACCCGACATCAGCATCAAGGCAAACTAGACAACGATGCAAGGAGGATAGCACCGAACATGAAGCTTCAAACACAAACAATGAGAGGGAAGAGTAAATGTTATGTAGCAACATGAGATTAGATTGAATGATGGGTCATCGAAAATGTGACAACTAGGTATAAAACCACACTCAACGTAGCTATGCAGCCATGGGAAGATTCTATGTGGGGATATCAATCACGTCAGAGAACTATTCATGAAAGAGGTGCCAATCGACAAGGATGGGTGTCCATATTATACGCTCTTTTGCATTCTTATTGGTGGCTATCCTACAAAGAAGATGTTTTTTTGGAGTAAAATGAAAATGTGGCACATCTAAAGGGACTCGATGCGGTTGAGTGAGAATCCATGACAAAAAATAGTGTAGCGATGATGGTAATCGATAAGCGTGGGAGTCACAAAATTTATACATAATTCATGGCGGTGGTCGATAGGTTACGTCGGTGGAGTCAGGTGACCAGGTATGACATCAAAGACCTCCACCATGGTCAAACCACATAGGTGAGCACCCAGTATGAAGGACTTGGAATGCTGGTGAGCGAAGGCCAGGGAACCGATATAAAGGAAGTTGGCAGCAAAGCAATAATAGCACAAGTAGGCTGCAGTGGTTTTTGGGCATCTTTGAGGAACATCATCGGATTTAGACACTGAAGTTGGGAAGTCCACGATGGTAGTAAGGCATTGAAAATATGGTAGGTTGCATGCAGTGGCAAACTATCCAATCCAATAAAGGAATTGTATGCGCATGGGATGTTTTTCCCAGACCTAGGAGACTACCGACGGTGATGGAGGTAGCGATAAGTTTTCGATGACTCTACTCTGGCGGTATGAGGTGAATACCAAATGTTGGATATCATTGATAGTAGGTCGATAGTGAATAAATTAGAATCATAATGGAGGAACGTGACAATGTGGTATTAGCATCACAACATGGTGGAAACTTGCACAGTGTCAAAGGAATGAAACACAATGGATTGTTTAACGAACAAATGAAACAATGACCATTTCCAAGGGAAAAATATGACAGAAGGGTAAAGGACAATTTGTGTTGATGATAAGAGTTATCATGAATGGT
The DNA here is from genome assembly GCA_028583015.1 of Wollemia nobilis. Classification (NCBI taxonomy): domain Eukaryota; kingdom Viridiplantae; phylum Streptophyta; class Pinopsida; order Araucariales; family Araucariaceae; genus Wollemia; species Wollemia nobilis. The sequence continues at coordinate 4,210,944 of JAQPPZ010017058.1, forward strand.
GTTAAAGCAGACGAATCATTGGACAATGTGATATTTTGACAGTAGGGTGATCGACGGAGTAGAGTAATGTATGTTTCGATAGCAGTTGGAATGAATGATTCACAGTGTTGTTTCGAGCCTGGTGATGCATTTACTATTTACATTGGTGTCCATAATAAGGCTAGCAATATTGAGGATAGCTCGGACGATATATGGAGTCAACATTATAGCCTACGTATCATAGAGAAAGTAGCGAAAGTCGAAGGATAGTTTCACAGGAGCAACGATAAATGATAAGAATGTTGACGTGTTTCAAGAAGATTGCCTTGGTTTCTAGTTAGGTGAAGTAGACTACCGAGACTACCTTGTTGCGAGACGTTGGAATTAATGTGGTAACGGTCCCCTATCCCCATGTAGTAAGATATAGACCATTTATGTAGAAAGTATAGTCATTTGTACCCCATATTGTAAAAGGGAATAATATCCACATGGAAAGAAGATTTCATATATTTAGACCAAGGCATTTATAAAAAGAATGATATTATGGATAAAGCCAAAAAAAAATAATGGGTGCATGCAGTAAAGTATTGTATGAGACAATGGAGGATACGTTACAAGTAAGGGCCATTATGGCCATTACCATAACAAACCAAAATAAGGCGAAGAAAGAAAATGAGAAAAATGTTGGGAAGCCACTTGAAGAAGATGCAAAATGAAACTAAGGGATAAAAATGAAGAGCTTTGTCCATCGAAAGGAGGAAGATGAAGGGTTGGAATGAGAGAAGCACAAAGGCAAAATGTAAACTTTAAATACAGTAGAAAATGGCTCAATATGGGCTGTTTTTTTTTGCTAAGAACCAGAATGCTGCTCGACTGAGATTGTAAAAATGAAAACATTACATTAATGCAAATGCCTTTTCAGATATTTGGATTCAGTTTGTGATAAAGGAGGAGAAAATTTCTTCATGCATGAATTTAATTGTTTTATCTTTCCCATTTTCAGATTCTTGAATTTATAGATAATGTTAGATGTCTTTCAATGGGTCACATTATTGAATATTTGGAGTTTGGAATTATTTTTCTGTACCCCTAGGAGCTAGCACTTAATTTATTTTAATTGTGCAAATGCAGGTTAAAATCTATTAGGTTGCGTGTAAGAGTTTCTCGCATATTCGGTTTTACAGGACATGGTACCATCAAACTGAAAAAGCTTTGCATGTTTCTGTTTCCAGCATTAAATTTGAGTTTAGATTTTAATTTTTTTATTTTTCTAACTTTTATTTTGCAGATTTGTTTTTAATTTTCAGACATTAAAATAAAAATTAAAAAAAAAATCCAAAAATAATTACATGGATGTGAAGTATGATGTACAATATTTCATACGCAACAGATTCGGACTCATTCCGAGGTCATTTCGATTTTATAATTATTTTTGAAAACTGTTGTTTTTAAGGATTTTTATAATTTTGAAAATTTTATTTTTTTTCAAGTTTTGGAGGCAAATCAGATTTTTAAATTCTGCATTTTCATTCATGAGCATAATATGGCTTCGCCTTCATGAAAATTTCAATTTCATTGAAGGAGGGTTAATTTTTATGGCATTTCATGAGCCATCATTTTCAGAGCAATAAATGCACATTTTTTCATGAAAATTCTGATTTCATTGAAGAGGGATAATTTATCATTATCAAAGGTCTTGGTTTTAAAGCATGAAATTATTTCTTCTTAATGAAAATTAATTTTATTAAAGAATGATAATTCATCATGACATTATGAGGCTATTATTTTCAAGCAATAAATTGGTGTCTCTTTATGAAAATTAATTTCATCAAAGAGGGACAATTTATTAATGATATCAAAGGCTATCTTTATCTTCATGATAAAATATACATTTAATGAATATTTTCATCATTTTAGATTCACATTCATAGATATATTTAATCTTCTATTTCATGCTTAAAGTAGGATTTAATGCAAGATAAAACTTGTTTAAAATCTACTTAATCAAAGAAGATAAAATCTACCTAAAAGCATTCAAGATAAAAGGAATTAAGGCTACATTGTGGTCATATGAGGGCCAATTCACATTTACTTTCATTTAAGGTTTATGAACAATCATTAATATAGCATGGTAAAATAAACCAACACATGCCCCTTATTAACAGTTACTTGCAATCACTAAGGTGTTCCTAGCATTAATTGATATATCTTTATTGAGATTTCTAATACACATGTGCAAATGCTAATATAGCGGAGACCTTGGAGAAGTTGTTTTGTCTTAACTTCTTTGCAAGAGAGGGTTTTGGGATAAAAATCCTAAGGGAGAGTGATTTCACAATTGGGTAAAATTACCACTCAACAACATGCAAGGTCTAAGAAGGGAGTGGGAGGATGGAATCTGCATGCCCCTAGCTCATGCTAAGATATTTTGACCATTTGCCAAATTTGTGACTTGTGACCAAATTTTCTTATGGTGATTTTGGTTTTGATAGGCATTTTTGGTCAAAGATCAAATCTAATTGTCAGGGTTTGACTTTTGAAGGTTTACCAAATTTGTCAATGGCATTTTGCGTTAGAGTGACAGATTTGATAGAGGAAGGAAAAGGTGCCCAAATTATTGGGTTTGGGCTGAATTGATGTTTTATGATGTAGGTGACTTGTTTAGTGTCTTTTTCTTTGCTAGTGTGTCAAAATTGGGTGTCTACATTCTGCCCCAGTTTTGATGTGATGTCTATGAGATTGCATAAATTTTTTAGTAAAACTCAGTTTTGATAGCGTAATGCTTTGTTGTATTGTAATATTGATTTGAAAAAATGATTATTATTGTGTTTTATTTGGTTGTTTTGCATCATTATTGTATGTATACCTCATTTTTGATGATGTATGTCTTGTTGATGTTGAAAAAGGTTACCCCATGATGCATCTTCAAGAATGATGTTTCAAATTTATGATTTGGGATGAATTATTGAAATGGGAAGCACAACTAAAAAGGTTGGGAAATGCAGGGGGCTAAAAAGGGGGAAGGGCATGAAATTACTTTTATTTTTACCTTACCCTGTTAAGAAAGTTAGAGAGAGAAATAAGTGCACTTTTGGAGATGGAGGATAACCAGAGGTGGCCACATTATGCAAATGTTGTTTGAGGAACAATACGTGTACTAGAGTAAGACCTATAGGTGTGTCCTTAATCTTGACTAAAACAAGTTGATTTTAGGTTAGTTGTGATGTTCTATGACTGTAGAGGAGGAAAAATGCCCTACGATATATGATTATCAACTGGATTCACTAAGAGCTGAGGTGAACCACGGGGGTATGTTATAACTTTACACTTGGTGGGAAACTAGGGAAAGGGTTCTGTTGAGAAGCAACACACCCCCATTGAAAAATGAATTCCCACCCTTTGAAAATTTTGAGCTTTCATTTTGCAGTAGGGACCCTCTTGATGATTTTCAGGTTTTAATTCCAAATTTTTACTTGCCTCTTTCTTCTTCAAGTTTTTCCTGTGTCAAAGTATCCAAGTATTCTTGCATTCTAGCTTTGTTAACAGACTTCACTTTTACATGCTAGAATCATTCATGGATAAAGAAAATCTTACACCGGTATGAAAAAAATGCAGAAAACAGACAGATAAATTCATTGAAAATCAAAACTTTCCATTTTTGGCAAAGTCGCGAAATCGCGACACTTCCATTTATGGAAATGTCGCGAAATCGCGACAGGTTTCAAGAAAATCGGCTAAGTCAGAAAAACGTAGCGAAATCGTGACACTTCCATTTTTGGAAATGTCGCGATATCGCGACACTTCCATTTTTGGAAATGTCGCGATATCGCGACACTTCCATTTTTGGAAATGTCGCGATATCGCGACACTTCCATTTTTGGAAATGTCGCGATATCGCGACACTTCCATTTTTGGAAATGTCGCGATATCGCGACATTTCCAAAATGGAAGTGTCGCGATATCGTGACATTTCCAAAATGGAAGTGTCGCGATATCGCGACATTTCCAAAAATGGAAGTGTCGCGAGAGAGAAAGCCCGATCGTACGAAACATCGCGAAATCGTGACATGTCGCGATTTCACGACAAATCTGGAGAGAAAATGCAAGATCGTACGGAACATCGTGAAATCGTGACATGTCGCGAAATCGTGACATGTTGCATTTTCATGGCTGCGAGGAAGAAAAAATGGCTAAGGCATGAAAGGGGCGCGATTTCGCGACATGTCGCATTTTCGCGACTGCAGGAGTGAAAAGGATGCTAAGTGTGAAAGAGGTCGTGATTTCGCGACATGTCGTGAAATCGTGACATGTCACATTTCGCTACAAGGAGAGAAAAGAGCAGAAAGGAGAAAGTGTCGCGAAATCGCGACGTTTTCGGCAAGGGGGCCCAGGGCGTACGGACTGTCGTAATTTCGTGACATGTCGCGAAATCGCGACAAGTCCAAGTCGAAGCAAAGGAAGCAAAGCCAGCAAAGAGAAATCAAAGTTCAAAATCGGTTAAGGCATAAAGTTGTCGTGAAATCGTGACAAAATTCGAGGAGCAAGCTACAAGTTTAGAGGTGTCGCGAAATCGCGACATCGCAATTTCGAGACATGGTGGAGAGTTGGCAAGGAAAGAGCCACCATGTCGCGATTTCGCGACATGGTGGAGAGTTGGCAAGGTAAGGCTTCAACAGAGGAAAGGAAACGCTGCCAAGACAAAGCAGCCAGAAGAAACGCTTAAGGACAGAAGTGGTCGCGATTTCGCGACATGTCGCAAAATCGCGACATGTCGCGTTTTCGCGGCCATGAGGAAGAAAAGCTGCAAGACGCTGAGGAACGTCGCGATTTCGCGACATGTCGCAAAATCGCAACATGTCGCGTTTTCACGGTGGGGGAAAGAAAAGAAGCAGTTGCCAGAAAGAGGTCGCGATTTCGCGACATGTCGCATTTTCGTGACTTAAACAGAAAAGCAGCACAGAATGAAAAGATAGCTGAAATGGACACGTGTCACGATTTTGCGACACGTGTCAAGACGAAGCAAGCCACGTATCAGATAAATAGAGCCGACATGCAAGTGAACATTAGGGTTTTAAATCTGATTTAATAATTAAAGTTCTGATTTAATATTTTTAAAAATACTAATCCATCTTTTGTTCTTTCATGCAGGAAGCCATCTGTCACTTGCATGATAACGGAGAAATGGCCATAAAGACAAAGTCGAGTGCAAATTAATCAAAGACAGCCATATTGAAAGGAAAGATGCCGAGAATTGTTGTTTCATCCAATTTTTATAGATCTGGCCGCAAAGAGACTTTACGGTGACTAAGCAACTGCCCATTTGATGGAATATGTCGGGAATTGGCCGAAAAATGAAAATATCTGCACACAGTTACCGGAATTTTCCGGTGAATGCATTTAATGAAAATTTATGGCAGAATTGATGGCTTGCAGGCATTTTCAACTCAGGGATGGCTCTACGGAGATGAAATGTCAGAGAAGTGGTGATTCATCCAAATTACCCGAGGGCATTAATGAAGACATTTATTCACAGTTGCGGGTGAATGCAAGTGGCATTCGAATTCTATCTTCTCCATTTATGGCAAGTGACTGCACTGATTTGCAGAATGGTTAAGTTTTATCCGAGCTTTGTTTTAAATGGCTTTATATTGTAAAACCCGGGTCCTAGGGTTTAAGATGATAAGATTTACGGTTTGAGAAGAAGATATTTCTGAAAAGATCAGGGTCTGTCCTGAGTCTATAAATACTTCTTCTCAATGTAATCGCGAGAGGCGGAAACTTAGAAATAAAAGGCTATTGAAGCAATTTCTTGCAAATTTTGTTAAATACTTTATTTTTGGACTTGGAGTTGATGTGCTTTTGTTTTTCGTGATAGCATGGCCAGGAGCCTAATCTTTTGCAGATTGTGATAAGTTCATCTTCTTTTGTTATCCGTTTCATTAAAGTTTATTAAATATATCGTTGTGAATCTGTGTTATCAAGATTAAATATCTCTGTTAGGCTTCATTTGTTCTATTGTATGCTAGGGAAAATTATAGATTTAAGGTTCAGGTCTGTTCTAATTGCTCTGTCCTCACTGTGCGAGCTAGGCTGCCGGTGAAAGATATCAATTTTAACCGACTTCCCTTCGGTTTATAATTTTCTGTTAGATCTGTTCCATCTCTGCCTTATGCTCTTAGTAGAAAGTGATCTTAGAAAGCTGGACACTTTCTTCTTTGATTTGTTCTGTTGTGAAGTCGATAGTATAAATAAAATTGGTAGTTTTGTTTTACGATTAAGTTTGATAAACTTCTCTTTACTGCCTTACCCTACCCTCTTTGTTTTACCGTGAAATGATCCATTTTTATTTTCTTTTAAATTTGTCTTTTATTTAAATCTGCTGACCCATAAGAGCTAGATCAAAGAATTAATTTTAAATCTGATTGTCAACAAGTGACAACTTCTGAACAAGTTCATTGAGCCCGTTGTAAGGTAACGAACAGTCCATATTGAAAACTATTCCAGAAGCGGAAAAGAGTGAATTGACATTCGACCCGACTCCGTAACTCACACCTTGGATAACCAGCTAGATCCTAAAGTGAGTGGGATTTATCCCGTATAAGTGTTATCAGAGTTTTATGCTCATTCTTCACAGGGTGTGTATAAAAGTCGGACCAACATTTAAAAATGGCGCTAGAAGGAGGGCCCAGTGAACTCCGATCAGTATTGTAAGTTGTCAGTACAATATTTTAAAATTGCTCGAGAAGAAGACCTCAAGTTCAGTACTCTGTTAAGGATTGTAAGTTTGTAAGTGCTTGTGAAAAGCTGGATTCTACATACAGGGTAACAAGGTCCCACCCCAGAGTCGGAGAGCTCCTTGTCCCTGAATTAGAAACTCCGAGAAGAAGTAGCCTCAGAAGGGCCAAGTCTCTGTCAGAAATAGTTTTATCACCACTGATAGTTACCCCAACCACAACTCAGAATATCACAGTCAGCCAAGTAGTAATGGCAAATTGGTTGGGCTCCACTGCTTTGAATATTTCGGGTATAGCCCATGACCTGCCTAGAAATCCGAAAAGATATCTCCCCAGATATAAACATGATGGGACAAGAACTGCAGAAGAACATTTGGTTGCATTCAAGAATGCTTTGAAATTATTAAATGTACAACATGAGGATGTTGCCTGCAGATTGTTCCCGTTCACTCTCCAGGAGGGAGCTTATGATTGGTTTCTAAACCTCACTAATGATTCTGTCACCAGCTGGAATGACTTAGAAAAAGTTTTTGTGTCACAGTTCGGTGAAGTGATAGATCCTAGTATATTGTACCAGCAGTTTTTTGGCATCAAAAGAGAATTAAGTGAATCTATCAGATCTTATAATGTTAGATTCCAGAAAGCTTATGGTAGACTTACTGGGTATTATGTACCGAATGCAGACTTGGCATTAGAGATCTTTAGAAACTCTCTGGATCCAATGACCTCTGTCTTCTTGAAGAGAGATCCCACTGTTACTAATTTGACAGAGGCTTATAAAGAAGCTTTGATTCTGGAAAGACAGTTGGGACCCCAACCTTTAAATGCTCAGCAAGTTCCTCTGGTTGCACAAGCTGCCCCTGTGTTCAATCCCATTCCACATCAGATGATGTTGCCAGTTTGTCAGACTCTACCATCAGCAAATCCATTGGCTGTAGCACCTGTTGAGAATGTACAGAACCCAGGCAAAGAGGCTGACAATGCAAGAGTTGAAGAAGTCTCAAAGATAGTTCAGAAGCTGGCCAATGATTTCTTGAGTTTTAAAAGGCAAGTTTCTACTGGGGACAACTCCAACAGGTATTCATATCAACCGAACAGATTCAACCGGCCCCCGTATGAACCTAATAAAGATTACAAGGGTAAAAGCCATGATGTGAATATTTGCGATTTAGCTCTGCCTAACTGGTGCAGAATACATGCCACTTCTCAGCATGGGGAGTTGGATTGTCTGGAATTTTGTAATGCATTTGAAGCTTTGTCTGGGGATTTGATCTCTCCTAAAAATCAAAGAACTGCGGATGGCCCAAGTTCATCCGACCACAGTGCAGCTATGGTCTTGGATTCTTTCACTTTCCCGGATGAATCCGAGAATGTAGTTGAAATGCCTATGGATGAGGTGCAGGCTTTCCAGCAGTACAGAAGAGATAACTACAACCTGAGAAACAAGAATCCAGAGCCTAATACTACATCAACCCCTCCGGACAACTCTCACAATGTTCCTCCCGACCCCTCTCCAAGCAATAATCCATCTCCACCAAAGGGAGGGAATTTGAGAGGACCAGATGCTTTTGTCCCTCCACTTAACAAAGGATATAACATAGTGGAGGATATGAAAAATATTAAGGCCAACATTACTCTACATGAGTTGGCACAGATTTCAGAGCAGAGAGACAATCTGATAAAAACATACTCTGGCCCCACTACTAAACCTGTGGACAAAGGGAAGAAAATAGCAAATGCCAATCTAGCCATGTACAAAGAAAAAACTGAAGTTCCCCCCTTTTTACTGACTGTCCGTATTTTTGGGAAGAACTTACACAATTGTTTGGTAGATTCAGGTGCATCTGCTAATGTTATGCCTTTGGCCATTTGTCAGCAATTGGGTCTGACCCCAATGAAGTCTGAAAGGAGAGTTGTCCAATTAGACAAATCAGAGGTTAAAGTTGTTGGAGAACTTCAAAATATTCATATCCAATTAGCATCTGAGCCAAGGGCTCAACATAAAATTGAAATTCAGGTTGTGGATATCCCTGTGGGGTACGGGATGCTTTTGAGTAGGGATTGGTCGAGATCTCTGAACGGATACTTGGCAACAGATTTTTCACACATGTGGTTGCCGTGGAAAGGAGTGGCAAATCAATTACGGGTTGAAAGAGAACCCAGGTACAAGCATACAATTATGGAATACAATGCAGAGAATGAGACTGTAAATATTGCGAAGGTAGATATTGGAGTTTACAATTTAACAACTAGAAAAAATAACAAGTTTAATAAAGCCCATCCTGTTCATACTAATGAAGTCCGGACACTTCATGTGGATGGGGCTAGATCTAAACAGGGTTCTGGAACGAGGGCAGTCCTTAAAGGGCACTGAAAGTCGGACATATTTTATGTCTTACCGCCTACGATTCCCTTGTACAAATAATTTAGCAGAGTATGAAGCTCTGGTTTTAGGTTTGAAATTTGCTTTGGACAAAGGAGCAAGAAATATTCAAGTTTTTACTGATTCAGAATTGGTGGCAAATCAAGTCAAGGGTAAATTCCAGTGTAAAGCATCTTATTTAAAAGGATACAAACATCGGGCTTGGGATCTTGTAGAAGACTTTGATGCTTTTAATCTGACACACATACCCAGAGAGCAGAATTCACATGCAGATGTCTTGGCTTCTTCAGCTGCAAGTTTAAAACCATTGGAAGAATTTAAATGGAACAAGTTTTCAATTGAGTTAGTCCCTTGTCCTTCAGTCCCAAACAATATAGATAATTTTCAGGTTTTCTCTGATGATCAACAGATTGTAAACTTTTTGCAGAGTACTAACACATTTGAAAATGCTATAATCGATGAGGGCCAAAGGGATACTCTGCTGGAGCAGTTAGATGATGACAGGGGAATAATGAGGTTGAAGGACAACAGAATTCCAAAAGGGATGGTGGAGCTGGAGCGGCTCTTTGATGTTGACAAAATCAAGCAAAAGGTGAATTCTGAGGATTATGTGGGTGCCACAGACAGTGAGACTGAAAACCTGAACATAGGGACTGGAGAAGATCCCAGGCACATCAAGTTGGCTAAGAACTGTGATCCAGAGATAAAAAGAAGTATGATTGATTTTCTTCACAGGTCCAAGGATGTTATGGCCTGGTCATACAAAGACTTAAAGGTATTTGATCCTAAAGTTTACACTCACATTATACCTTTAAAAGAATTCTGCAAACCTTTCCGACAAAAATAGAGGCATGTCAATGCTCTGTTAGAGCCCCTCATCCAGAAAGAAGTAGAAAAACTCTTGAGTGCCGCCATTATTTTTCCCATCAGGCATTCTACTTGGGTGGCCAATCTGGTGCCAATCAGAAAGAAAAATGGAGAGATCCGCCTGTGTGTGGATTTTAGAAATTTAAACAAGGCATCTGAGAAAGATAATTATCCTCTGCCTTCTATGGATGAGGTGTTACAGATTGTCAATGGTTCGGAGATGATGTCTTTCCTGGATGGTTTCTCAGGATATAATCAGATATTGGTTGAGAAGGAAGACAGAATGAAAACTGCTTTCACAACTAAGTGGGGAACTTTTGCTTACAAGAGGATGCCATTTGGATTAATAAATGCCGGAGCTACATTTCAACGAGCAATGGATCATGCTTTCAAGGGCCTTATGGGTAAATGCATTGTTGTTTACATGGATGATTTAACGAGTCTTCTCTAAATCTCGGTTTGACCATGTAAAACACTTGGAGTCTGTGTTTAACAAATGCAGGGAGTTTGGCATTTCTTTGAATCCGAAGAAGTGCATTTTTGGTGTAACAGAAGGAAAGCTCCTTGGGCACTTGGTCACAAAAGATGGCATTTCCATGGATCCGGGCGAGTTGAAGCCATATCCGGCATACCATTTCCCAACTCCAAGAAAGAGTTGAGGTCCTTCTTTGGAAAAATTAACTTTGTCAGGAAGTTCATCTCCGGTTTTGTAGAGATAGTCAAGCCAATGAATGACATGCTAAAGCAAAGCTGCTCAGATTTTCTGGACCACAGAAGCTAAAACTACCTTCCAAGAAATCAAGACAACCATCAAACAAGCACCAGTTCTGGTAAGCCCAGATTTCAGTGCAGATTTTTATCTGTACACCTTTTCTTCTGAACATACACTTGCTACAGTTTTGACCCAACGGAGGGAAACCGGAGAACATCCAATTGCTTTCAAGAGTACCAATTTGAAGGGGGCTGAGCTGAAATATTCTCATTTAGACAAACAAGCTTATGCCTTGGTGAGAGCGATTAAGCAGTTCAGGCACTACATACTAAGAAGCAGAATTCATGCTATAGTTCCAGACCCAGCTGTTAAATACCTTCTAAGTCAGAATGAGTTGGGTGAACTAAGGGGTAATTGGGTTACAAGGCTGCAAGAGTATGACTTAGAGATTCGGCCTGCTAAATTGATCAGAGGACTTGGTTTGTCCCGACACATTGCCGAAGTACCTGTACGGGAAGAAGTTAATCAGTTAAATTCTGAATCTGATGACTGGTATGGAGATATTATTCATCTGCTGCAATTTGGAGTTTGCCCGTCTCACTTGAACAGAACCCAAAGGAGAGCATTAAAACTGAAAGCTGCTCATTATCTCCTCAAAGCGGGTAATTTGTATAGAGAGAATTATGCTTGGCATTTTCTTGAGATGCATTTCTCGGAGTGAAGTCAATGAAGTCATGTCCAGTTTTCATGAAAAGTTAGGGGCAGGGCATTCATCAGGATCTGCTACTATGCATAAAATATTGAGAGCAGGCTATTACTGGCCTACACTATTTAAAGATGCACATCAGCATGTAAGAACCTGCCATCAGTGCCAAACTTTTGCAGCCAAAGAGGCCAACCGGGCTCTACCATTGCAACCTGTTGTAATAAATAAACCTTTCATGCAATGGGGACTTGATTTTGTGGGAGTGATTAATCCAAATTCTTCAACGGGGCATAAGTATGTTCTAACAGCTACTGATTACTGCACAAGATGGGTTGAAGCAGCAGCCACCACAAGAAGTACAGCTCATGAAGTGATTGAATTTCTAGAGTCAAATGTCATAACTAGGTTTGGGGTTCCTCTGAATTTGGTGTGTGATAATGGACCAGCCTTCCAATCATTGGAGTTTGCAGAATGGGCATACCAGATGGGGATAGTTATCAGATTCTCATCCAATTATTATCCCCAAGGCAATGGATTGGTCGAGTCCACAAACAAGAATTTAATGAATGCCATTAAGAAATCTACATGAGACAAACCCAGGCAGTGGCATACATTATTGAAATATGCACTTTGGGCTGACCGGATAAAATATAAAGTGGCTCTTAAAACTTCCCCTTTTGCTTTGCTGTATGGTACCCAGCCAATTGTTCCCATCTCTCTGAAATTACCTACTTACCAATTTGTCTTAGACTATTTTGAGGATCAAGCGGATGCAGAAGCCCGTGTTTTAGATCTAACTAACTTGCAGGATGAAAGACTCCAAGCCCTGGAACACCTTCGGCGGGCCGCCAGAAACCCGTCGTCAGCGTGGTTTGACAAGGGGGAGGGCCAGAAGTGAGAAGCTTTATCGAGACTTGGTGCTTCTATGGGACAAGGCCCATGAGAAGAAGGGTAAGCATACAAAGTTACAGCCACTATGGATAGGCCCGTACCAGATTGCTGAGATTCTAGGTAACAATGCATTTCGTTTACAAGACCTTGATGGTAATTTTCTAGACCTCCCTGTTAATGGTCAATACTTAAAACATTATTTCTCAGTTGTTCCATCCAATGTATCATTTGAATGAGTCACAAAGAAGTTGTAACATGTGTATACATTGTAAATAGCTCTACAGTTTTTAGTTTATTTATTTTAGTTGTTTTAGTTTTATTTTGCTTTAGTTTAATTCTAAATGTCTGTACAGTGTTCTTTTGCTTTAGTTTAATTCTAAATGTCTGTACAGTTTTTTTTGCTTTAGTTTAATTCTAAATGTCTATGCAGTGTTCTTTTGTTTTGTTTTATTTCTTTTGCTGCCTGTACAGCTGTATTTTATTTCCTTTGTAAATAGCTCTGCAGTCTTATTTTATTTTATTTCCTTTGCTGCCTGTACAGTTTTATTTTAAAGTCTGTGCAGTTTTATTTTATTTTGTTTTTAGAGGCCTGTGTCTGTCCTTGGAAGTCTGTACAAAGTTCTTTGGCTTTTAAAAATTTTGTTCTTTAACCTTTGCCTGAGCATCAATAAAAAAAGTCAGCCTTCCAAAAATTGTTTTTATTCTGAGCTGATCAATCCAGTGTTCATTATCACAATTGTGAGATAGTCTGTTTGAACTGAACAGTGGAACTATTTTTTTAGTCAGAACAACAGTGGAAGGATGATTGGATTTTGTGTCTTGCTTGCCACAGTTGTTTTAATTATAAAGAAACTGCTATGCTGTTTGGTTGGAGAAACTCCTGGGGAATCCAAGAAAAGTTGGTTATAAGAGGGGACTATGATTCATGTAATTATTTGAGTATCCATAGAGGCTATCAGTGCCTAGGCTGAAGCAGTTCCAGATTGATGAAATATTAAAAGAAAATTGTTATTCTTTCTAAGGCTTTTCAGATCTTGATGTATTTCAAAAGAAAGAGATGAGAGTTGAACAAGACAACATGAAATTGGCACTCTGTTATTTCCAATATATATATATAAAAAAAAAAAAAGAGAGATAAAAAGAAAAAAAGAAAAAGAGTTATATAATGAAAGAGGCAACCAAGACTTCAAAAGATGTTTTTCTTCTACCAAGTTGTAGATTCTACCTTACAGTTGTAAATTTGGGTCGTGTAAATCTAAAGGGTAACTCTGTCGGGGCTGTAAAAGGCTAAACTAGTAAACAGAGCTCTACTCGGTTTCCCCTTTTTACAATCTAGAAAAGCTGATCAATCCAGAGTTCAACATTCGATCCAGTCATTCTTGAAGAAAGTTTTATACGCTTGTAATTGCACATCAGAAATCTTCCTTAAGTAATTCAGACTAGTATGTCCTTGGGAAATTTTAACAACTATCGGTTAGTAGTCAATTTATTTTGAAGAATATCTGTGGCAAGGCAAGATACATGGTCTATGTTGTTTTGAAACTAGAGTCCTGGGTTCTAAAATAATGCTACTATTTTACCCGCAGATATCGCCATTTGTTGAGAAGCAACACACCCCCACTGAAAAATGAATTTCCACCCTTTGAAAACTTTGAGCTTTCATTTTGCAAGTAGGGACCCTCTTGATGATTTTCAGGTTTTAATTCCAAATTTTTACTTGCCTCTTTCTTCTTCAAGTTTTGCTTGTGTCAAAGTATCCAAGTATTCTTGCATTCTAGCTTTGTTATCTCAGACTTCACTTTTTACATGCTAGAATCATTCATGGATAAAGAAAATCTTACACCGGTATGAAAAAAATGCAGAAAACAGATAGATAAATTCATTGAAAATCAAAACTTTCCATTTTTGGCAAAGTCACGAAATCGCGACACTTCCATTTATGGAAATGTCACGAAATCGCGACGAGTTTCAAGAAAATCAGCTAAGTCGAAAAACGTAGCGAAATCGTGACACTTTCCATTTTTGGAAATGTCACGATATCCCTGTTCATTTTTGAAATGTCACGAAATCGCTATTGAGAGAGAAAGGATAACGCAAGAGAGAAAGGAGGAACGAGACATGTCGCGAAATCTGACATGTTAGAGAGGAGGAAAAATTGGCTAAGGCATGAAAGCACGATTTTTCCGTGACATGTCACGAAATCGTGACATTCGCATGAGAGCAAGGCCACAAATCGAAAGCGACGGAAGAGAAGCAAGAAGAGAAATCAAATTCAAAATCTAAGGCATAATGTCTGAAATCGCGACAATTCAGAGAAGGCAGTTAGAGGTGTCACGAAATCGCGACGTCACGAAATCGTGACACTGAGGAGAAGGTCATGTCGATTTCGCAACATTGGAATGGCAAGGAAAGGAGCCACCATGTCCGATTTCGCGACATGGTGAGAGAGAAGACCATGTCGCGATTTCTGACATGGTGGAGATTGGCAAGGGGAAGGTAAGAGAGGAAGGGGTCACGATTTCGTGACATGTGCGTCAAATCATGACATGTCACGTTTTGAGGAGATGAAGTCACGATTTCTGACATGTCACGAAATCGTGACATGTCGCATTTTCGTGACTTGAAGAAGAGAAATGAAAAAATGGAAATGGACACGTGTCACGATTTTGTGACACGTGTCAAGAACAAGCAAGCCACGTATCAGATAAATAGAGCCGACATGCAAGTAAACATTAGGGTTTTAATCTGATTTAATAATTAAAGTTCTGATTTAATATTTTTAAAATACTAATCCATCTTTTGTTCTTTCATGCAGGAAGCCATCTGGCACTTACATGATAACGGAGAAATGGCCATAAAGACAAAGTCGAGTGCAAATTAATCAAAGACAGCCATATTGAAAGGAAAGATGCCGAAAATTGTTGTTTCATCCAATTTTTACAGATCTGGCCGCAAAGAGACTTTACGATGACTAAGCAGCTGCCCATTTAATGGAGTATGTCGAGAATTGGCCAGAAAATGAAAATATCTACACACAGTTACCGAAATTTGCCGATGGATGCATTTAATGAAAATTTATGGCAGAATTAATAGCTTGCAGGCATTTTCAACTCAGGGATGGCTCTACGGAGATGAAATGTCAGAGAAGTGGTGATTCATCCAAATTACCCGAGGGAATTAATGAGGGCATTTATTCACAGTTGTGGGTGAATGCAAGTGGCATTCGAATTCTATCTTCTCCATTTATGGCAAGTGACTGCACTGAGTTGCAGAATGGTTAAGTTTTATCGAGACTTTGTTTTAAATGGCTTTATATTGTAAAACCCGGGTCCTAGGGTTTAAGATGATAAGATTTACGGTTTGAGAAGAAGATATTTCTGAAAAGATCAGGGTCTGTCCTGAGTCTATAAATACTTCTTCTCAATGTAATCGCAGGAGGCGAAAACTTAGAAATAAAAGGCTATTGAAGCAATTTCTTGCAAATTTTGTTAAATACTTTGTTTCTGGACTTGAAGTTGATGTGCTTTTGTTTTCTCGTGATAGCATGGCCAGGAGCCTAATCTTTTGTAGATTGTGATAAGTTCATCTTCTTTTGTTATCCGTTTCTTTAAAGTTTATTAAATATATGTCGTGAATCTGTGTTATCAAGATTAAATATGTTGTTAGGGCTTCAGTTATTCTATTGTATGCTAGGGAAAATTACAGATTTAAGGTTCAGGTCTGTTCTAATTGCTCTATCTTCACTATGCGAGCTAGCTTGCCGATGAAAGATATCAATTTTAACTGACTTCCCTTCGGTTTATAATTTTCTGTTAGATCTGTTCCATCTCTGCCTTATGCTCTTAGTAGAAAGTGATCTTAGAAAGCTGGACACTTTCTTCTTTGATTTGTTCTGTTGTGAAGTCGATAGTATAAATAAAATTGGTAGTTTTGTTTTACAGCTAAGTTTGATAAACTTCTCTTTCTCGCCTTACCCTACCCTCTTTGTTTTACCGTGAAATGATCCATTTTTATTTTCTTTTAAATTTATCTTTTATTTAAATCTGCTGACCCATGAGAGCTAGATCAAAGAATCAATTTTAAATCTGATTGTCAACAAGTGACAACTACTGAACATTACTGAACAAGTTCATTGAGCCCGTTGTAAGGTAACAGACAGTCCATATTGAAAACTATTCCGAAAGCGGAAAAGAGTGAATTGACATTCGACCCGACTCGGTAACTCACACCTTGGATAACCAGACTAGATCCTAAAGTGAGTGGGATTTATCCCGTATAAGTGTTATCGGAGTTTTATGCTCATTCTTCACAGGGTGTGTATGAAAGTCGGACCAACATTTAAAAATGGCGCTAGAAGGAGGGCCTATGAACTCCGATCAGTATTGTAAGTTGTCAGTACAATATTTTAAAATTGTCCGAGAAGAAGACCTCAAGTTCAGTACTCGTTAAGGATTGTAAGTTTGTAAGTGCTTGTGAAAAGCTGGATTCTACATACAGGGTAACAAGGTCCCACCCCAGAGCCGGAGAGCTCCTTGTCCCTGAATTAGAAACTCCGAGAAGAAGTAGCCTCAGAAGGGCCAAGTCTCTGTCTGAAATAGTTTTATCACCACTAATAGTTACCCCAACCACAACTCGTAATATCACTGTCAACCAAGTAGTAATGGCAAATTGGTTGGGCTCCACTGCTTTGAATATTTCGGGTATAGCCCATGACCTGCCCATAAATCCGAAAAGATATCTCCCCAGATATAAACATGATGGGACAAGAACTGCAGAAGAACATTTGGTTGCATTCAAGAATGCTTTGAAATTATTAAATGTACAGCATGAGGATGTTGCCTGCAGACTGTTCCCGTTCACTCTCCAGGAGGGAGCTTATGACTGGTTTCTAAACCTCACTAATGATTCTGTCACCAGCTGGAATGACTTAGAAAAAGTTTTTGTGTCACAGTTCGGTGAAGTGATAGATCCTAGTATATTGTACCAGCAGTTTTCTGGCATCAAAAGAGAATTAAGTGAATCTATCAGATCCTATAATGTTAGATTCCAGAAAGCTTATGGTAGACTTACTGGGTATTATGTACCGAATGCCGACTTGGCATTAGAGATCTTTAGAAACTCTCTGGATCCAATGACCTCTGTCTTCTTGAAGAGAGATCCCACTGTTACTAATTTGACAGAGGCTTATAAAGAAGCTTTGATTCTGGAAAGACAGTTGGGACCCCAACCTTTAAATGCTCAAGAAGTTCCTCTGGTTGCACAAGCTGCCCCTGTGTTCAATCCCATTCCACATCAATGATGTTGCCAGCTTTGTCGACTCTACCATCAACGAAATCCATTGGTCGTAGCACCTGTTGAGAGTGTACAGAACCCAGGCAAAGAGGCTGACAATGCAAGAGTTGAAGAAGTCTCAAAGATAGTTCAGAAGTTGGCCAATGATTTCTTGAGTTTTAAAAGGCAAGTTTCTACTGGGGACAACTCCAACAGATATTCATATCAACCGAACAGATTCAACCGGCCCCCGTATGAACCTAATAAATATTACAAGGGTAAAGCTCATGATGTGAATATTTGTGATTTAGCTCTGCCTAACTGGTGCAGAATACATGCCACTTCTCAGCATGGGGAGTTGGATTGTCTGGAATTTTGTAATGCATTTGAAGCCTTGTCTGGAGATTTGATCTCTCCAGAAAATCAAAGAACTGCTGATGGCCCAAGTTCATCCGGCCACAGTGCAGCTATGGTCCTGGATTCTTTCACTTTCCTGGATGAATCTGAGAATGTAGTTGAAATGCCTATGGATGAGGTGCAGGCTTTCCAGCAGTACAGAAGAGATAACTACAACCTGAGAAACAGGAATCCGGAGCCTAATACTACATCAACCCCTCCGGACAACTCTCACAATGTTCCTCCCGACCCCTCTCCAAGCAATAATCCATCTCCACCAAAGGGAGGGAATTTGAGAGGACCAGATGCTTTTGTCCCTCCACTTAACAAAGGATATAACATAGTGGAGGATATGAAAAATATTAAGGCCAACATTACTCTACATGAGTTGGCACAGATTTCAGAGCAGAGAGACAACCTGATAAAAACATACTCTGGCCCCACTACTAAACCTCGTGGACAAAGGGAAGAAAATAGCAAATGCCAATCTAGCCATGTACAAAGAAAAAACCGAAGTTCCCCCATTTTTACTGACTGTCCGTATTTTTGGGAAGAACTTACACAATTATTTGGTAGATTCAGTGCATCTCGCTAATATTATGCCTTTGGCCATTTGTCAACAGCTGGGTCTGACCCCAATGAAGTCTGAAAGGAGAGTTGTCCAATTAGACAAATCAGAGGTTAAAGTTGTTGGAGAGCTTCAAAATATTCATATCCAATTAGCATCTGAGCCAAGGGCTCAACATAAAATTGAAATCCAGGTTGTGGATATCCCCGTGGGGTACGGGATGCTTTTGAGTAGGGATTGGTCGAGATCTCTGAACGGATACTTGGCAACAGATTTTTCACACATGTGGTTGCCGTGGAAAGGAGTGGCAAATCAATTACGGGTTGAAAGAGAACCCAGGTACAAGCATACAATTACGGAATACAATGCAGAGAATGAAACTGTAAATATTGCGGAGGTAGATATTGGAGTCTACAATTTAACAACTGGGCAAAATAACAAGTTTAATAAAGCCCATCCTGTTCATAGTAATGAAGTCTGGACACTTCATGTGGATGGGGCTAGATCTAAACAGGGTTCTGGAATAGGGGCAGTCCTTAAAGGGCCTGAAAGTCAGACATATTTTATGTCTTACCGCCTACAGTTCCCTTGTACAAATAATTTAGCAGAGTATGAAGCTCTGGTATTAGGTTTGAAATTTGCTTTGGACAAAGGAGCAAGAAATATTCAAGTTTTTACTGATTCGGAATTGGTGGCAAATCAAGTCAAGGGTAAATTCCAGTGTAAAGCATCTTATTTAAAAGGATACAAACATCGGGCTTGGGATCTTGTAGAAGACTTTGATGCTTTTAATCTGACACACATACCCAGAGAGCAGAATTCACATGCAGATGTCTTGGCTTCTTCAGCCGCAAGTTTAAAACCATTGGAAGAATTTAAATGGAACAAGTTTTCAATTGAGTTAGTCCCTTGTCCTTCAGTCCCAAACAATATAGATAATTTTCAAGTTTTCTCTGATGATCAACAGATTGTAAACTTTTTGCAGAGTACTAACACATTTGAAAATGCTATAATCGATGAGGGCCAAAGGGATACCCTACTGGAGCAGTTAGATGATGACAGGGGAATAATGAGGTTGAAGGACAACAGAATTCCAAAAGGAATGGTGGAGCTGGAGCGGCTCTTTGATGTTGACAAAATCAAGCAAAAGGTGAATTCTAAGGATTATGTGGGTGCCACAGACAGTGAGACTGAAAACCTGAACATAGGGACTGAAGAAGATCCCAGGCACATCAAGTTGGCTAAGAACTGTGATCCAGAAATAAAAAGAAGTATGATTGATTTTCTTCACAGGTCCAAGGATGTTATGGCCTGGTCATACAAAGACTTAAAGGTATTTGATCCTAAAGTTTACACTCACATTATACCTTTAAAAGAATTCTGCAAACCTTTTCGGCAAAAACAGAGGCATGTCAATGCTCTGTTAGAGCCCCTCATCCAGAAAGAGGTAGAAAAACTATTGAGTGCCGCCATTATTTTTCCCATCGTGCATTCTACTTGGGTGGCCAATCTGGTGCCAGTCAGAAAGAAAAATGGAGAGATCCGCCTGTGTGTGGATTTTAGAAATTTAAACAAGGCATCTGAGAAAGATAATTATCCACTGCCTTCTATGGATGAGGTGTTACAGATTGTCAATGGTTCGGAGATGATGTCTTTCCTGGATGGTTTCTCAGGGTACAATCAGATATTGGTTGAGAAGGAAGACAGAATGAAAACTGCTTTCACAACTAAGTGGGGAACTTTTGCTTACAAGAGGATGCCATTTGGATTAATAAATGCCGGAGCTACATTTCAACGAGCAATGGATCATGCCTTCAAGGGCCTTATGGGTAAATGCATTGTTGTTTACATGGATGATTTAACAGTCTTCTCTAAATCTCGGTTTGACCATGTAAAACACTTGGAGTCTGTGTTTAACAAATGCAGGGAGTTTGGCATTTCTTTGAATCCAAAGAAGTGCATTTTTGGTGTAACAGAAGGAAAGCTCCTTGGGCACTTGGTCACAAAAGATGGCATTTCCATGGATCCGGACAGAGTTGAAGCCATATCCGGCATACCATTTCCCAACTCCAAGAAAGAGTTGAGGTCCTTCTTTGGAAAAATTAACTTTGTCAGGAAGTTCATCTCCGGTTTTGCAGAGATAGTCAAGCCAATGAATGACATGCTAAAGCAAACTGCTCAGATTGTCTGGACCACAGAAGCTAAAACAGCCTTCCAAGAAATCAAGACAACCATCAAACAAGCACCAGTTTTGGTAAGCCCAGATTTCAGTGCAGATTTTTATCTGTACACCTTTTCTTCTGAACATACACTTGCTGCAGTTCTGACCCAACGGAGGGAAACCGGAGAACATCCAATTGCTTTCAAGAGTACCAATTTAAAAGGGGCTGAGCTGAAATATTCTCGTTTAGACAAACAAGCTTATGCCTTGGTGAGAGCAGTTAAGCAGTTCAGGCACTACATACTAAGAAGCAGAATTCATGCTATAGTTCCAGACCCAGCTGTTAAATACCTTCTAAGTCAGAATGAGTTGGGTGAACTGAGGGGTAATTGGGTTACAAGGTTGCAAGAGTATGACTTAGAGATTCGGCCTACTAAATTGATCAGAGGACTTGGTTTGTCCCGACACATTGTCGAAGTACCTGTACGGGAAGAAGTTAATCAGTTAAATTCTGAATCTGATGACTGGTATGGAGATATCATTCATCTACTACAATTTGGAGTTTGCCCATCTCACTTGAATAGAACCCAAAGGAGAGCATTAAAACTGAAAGCTGCTCATTATCTCCTCAAAGCAGGTAATTTGTACAGAGAGAATTATGCTGGCATTTTCTTGAGATGCATTTCTCGGAGTGAAGTCAATGAAGTCATGTCCAATTTTCATGAAAAGTTAGGGGCGGGGCATTCATCGAGATTTGCTACTGCGCATAAAATATTGAGAGCAGGCTATCATCGGCCTACACTATTTAAAGATGCACATCAAGATGTAAGAACCCGCCATCTAGTGCCAAACTTTTGCAGCCAAAGAGGCCAACCGGGCTCTACCATTGCAACCTGTTGTAATAAATAAACCTTTCATGCAATGGGGACTTGATTTTGTGGGAGTGATTAATCCAAATTCTTCAGCAGGGCATAAGTATGTTCTAACAACTACTGATTACTGCACAAGATGGGTCGAAGCAGCAGCCACCACAAGAAGTACAACTCATGAAGTGATTGAATTTCTAGAGTCAAATGTCATAACTAGGTTTGGGGTTCCTCTGAATTTGGTGTGTGATAATGGACCAGCCTTCCAATCATTGGAGTTTGCAGAATGGGCATACCAGATGGGGATAGTTATCAGATTCTCATCCAACTATTATCCCCAAGGCAATGGACTGGCTGAGTCCACAAACAAGAATTTAATGAATGCCATTAAGAAATCTGCAGCAGACAAACCCAGGTAGTGGCATACATTATTGAAATATGCACTTTGGGCTGACCGGATAAAATATAAAGTGGCTCTTAAAACTTCTCCTTTTGCTTTGTTGTATGGTACCCAGCCAATTGTTCCCATCTCTCTGAAATTACCTACTTACCAATTTGTCTTAGACTATTTTGAGGATCAAGCAGATGCAGAAGCCCGTGTTTTAGATCTAACTAACTTGCAGGATGAAAGACTCCAAGCCCTGGAACACTTCGATCGGCACCAAGAAACCGTCAAGCGCTGGTTTGACAAGAGGGCCAAAGTGAAAGCTTTCAGACTGGCAGACTTGGTGCTTCTATGGGACAAGGCCCATGAGAAGAAGGGTAAGCATACAAAGTTGCAGCCACTGTGGATAGGCCCGTACCAGATTGCTGAGATTCTGGGTAACAATGCATTTCGTTTACAAGACCTTGATGGTAATTTTCTGGACCTCCTTGTTAATGGTCAATACTTAAAACATTATTTCTCGGTTGTTCCATCCAATGTATCATTTGAATGAGTCACAAAGAAGTTGTAACATGTGTATACATTGTAAATAGCTTTGCAGTTTTTAGTTTATTTATTTTAGTTGTTTTAGTTTTATTTTGCTTTAGTTTAATTCTAAATGTCTGTGCAGTGTTCTTTTGTTTTGTTTTATTTCTTTTGCTGCCTGTACAACTGTATTTTATTTCCTTTGTAAATAGCTCTGCAGTCTTATTTTATTTTATTTCCTTTGCTGTCTGTACAGTTTTATTTTAAAGTCTGTGCAGTTTTAGTTTATTTTTTTTTTAAAGGCCTGTGTCTGTCCTTGGAAGTCTGTACAAAGTTCTTTGGCTTTTAAAATTTTGTTCTTTAACCTTTGCCTGAGCATCAATAAAAAGTCACCTTCTAAAAATTGTTTTTATTCTGAGCTGATCAATCCAGTGTTCATTATCACAATTGTGAGATAGTCTGTTTGAACTGAACAGTGGAACTATTTTTTTAGTCAGAACAATAGTGGAAGGATGATTGGATTTTGTGTCTTGCTTGCCATAGTTGTTTTAATTATAAAGAAACTGCTATGCTGTTTGGTTGGAGAAACTCCTAGGGAATCCAAGAAAAGTTGGTTATAAGAGGGGACTATGATTCATGTAATTATTTGAGTATCCACTAGAGGCTATCAATGCTCAGTGGAAGCAGTTCCAGATTGATGAAATATTAAAAGAAAATTGTTATTCTTTCTAAGGCTTTTCAGATGTTGATGTATTTCAAAAGAAAGAGATGAAAGTTGAATTGGCACTGTTATTTCCAATATATATATAAAAAAAAAAAAAAAGAAAAGAAAAAAAAAAAAGAGTTATATAATGAAAGAGGCAGCCAAGACTTCAAAAGATGTTTTTCTTCTACCAAGTTGTAGATTCTACCTTACAGTTGTAAATTTGGGTCGTGTAAATCTAAAGGGTAACTCTGTCTGGTCATAAAAGGCTAAACTAGTAAACAGAGCTCTACTCGGTTTCCCCTTTTACAATCTAAAAAAGCTGATCAATCTAGAGTTCAACATTCGATCCAATCATTCTTGAAGAAAGTTTTATACGCTTGTAATTGCACATCAGAAATCTTCCTTAAGTAATTCAGCCTAGTATGTCCTTGGGAAATTTTAACAACTATCAGTTAGTAGTCAATTTATTTTGAAGAATATCTCTGGCAAGGCAAGATACATGGTCTATGTTGTTTTGAAACTAGAGTCCTGGGTTCTAAAATAATGCTACTATTTTACCCGCAGATATCGCCATTTGTTGAGAAGCAACACACCCCCACTGAAAAATGAATTTCCATCCTTTGAAAACTTTGAGCTTTCATTTTGCAGTAGGGACCCTCTTGATGATTTTCAGGTTTTAATTCCAAATTTTTACTTGCCTCTTTCTTCTTCAAGTTTTGCTTGTGTCAAAGTATCCAAGTATTCTTGCATTCTGGCTTTGTTATCTCTAGTACTTCACTTTTTACATGCTAGAATCATTCATGGATAAAGAAAATCTTACACCGGTATGAAAAAAATGCAGAAAACAGATAGATAAATTCATTGAAAATCAAAACTTTCCATTTTTGGCAAAGTCACGAAATCGCGACACTTCCATTTATGGAAATGTCGCGAAATCGCGACAGTTTCAAGAAAATCGGCTAAGTCAAAACGTAGCGAAATCGCGACACTTTCCATTTTTGAAAATGTCACGAAATCGCTACTTGTAGATAAGTCTTGGACATGTCCTGGAGATAGCGTTACATGTCTGAAATCGTGACATGTCGCATTTTCGAGGAGGAAAAATTGGCTAAGGCATGAAATGCACAGATTTTTCTGACATGTCACGAAATCGTGACATGTCGCATTTTCGGAGGAAAAGAGCAGAAAGGCACGACGACATGTCGCGAAATCGCTGAGAAATTTTTAAGGGACGATTCTGATTTCGTGACATGTCACGAAATCGTGACAGTCCAAGCAAAGAAAAGAGAAATCAAAGTAAAAGTTAAGGCATAAATTGTCACGAAATCGACGCTAGTGTCACAAATCGCGACAAAATGTCGCGATATCACGACATGTGGGAAGAGACCCATGTCACGATATCCGACATGTGAAAAGGAATGTCGATCCACCATGTCGAAATTTCGACCGACGAGGAGAAAATCTGTAAGAAAGGAGGAGGAAGTCGCGATTTCGTGACATGTCACGAAATCACGACATGTCGCTTTTCACGAGGAAGAAAAGCAAGTGCGAGAAGATGTCACGATTTCGTGACATGTCATGAAATCGCGACATGTCGCATTTTCGCGACTTAGACAGAAAAGGCCAAAATGAAAAGACAGCTGAAATGGACACGTGTCACGATTTTGCGACACGTGTCAAAACACTGCAAGCCACGTATCAGATAAATAGAGCCGACATGCAAGTAAACATTAGGGTTTTAATCTGATTTAATAATTAAAGTTTTGATTTAATATTTTTAAAATACTAATCCATCTTTTGTTCTTTCATGCAGAAAGCCATCTGGCACTTACATGATAACGGAGAAATGGCCATAAAGACAAAGTCGAGTGCAAATTAATCAAAGACAGCCATATTGAAAGGAAAGATGCCGAAAATTGCTGCTTCATCCAATTTTTACAGATCTGGCCGCAAAGAGACTTTACGGTGACTAAGCAGTTGCCCATTTAATGGAGTATGTCGAGAATTGGCCGAAAAATGAAAATATCTGCACAGTTACCGGAATTTGCCGATGAATGCATTTAATGAAAATTTATGGCAGAATTAATGGCTTGCAGATATTTTCAACTCAGGGATGGCTCTGCGGAGATGAAATGTCAGAGAAGTGGTGACTCATCCAGATTACCCGAGGGAATTAATGAGGGCATTTATTCACAGTTGCGGGTGAATGCAAGTGGCATTCGAATTCTATCTTCTCCATTTATGGCAAGTGACTGCACTGATTTGCAGAATGGTTAAGTTTTATCCGAACTTTGTTTTAAATGGCTTTATATTGTAAAACCCGGGTCCTAGGGTTTAAGATGATAAGATTTACGGTTTGAGAAGAAGATATTTCTGAAAAGATCAGGGTCTGTCCCGAGTCTATAAATACTTCTTCTCAATGTAATCGCAGAGGCGAAAACTTAGAAATAAAAGGCTATTGAAGCAATTTCTTGCAAATTTTGTTAAATACTTTGTTTCTGGACTTGGAGTTGATGTGCTTTTGTTTTCTGTGATAGCATGGCCAGGAGCCTAATATTTTGCAGATTGTGATAAGTTCATCTTCTTTTGTTATCCGTTTCTTTAAAGTTTATTAAATATATGCTGTGAATCTGTGTTATCAAGATTAAATATGTTGTTAGGCTTCATTTGTTCTATTGTATGCTAGGGAAAATTACAGATTTAAGGTTCAGGTCTGTTCTAATTGCTCTGTCCTCACTGTGTGAGCTAGGCTACCGGTGAAAGATACCAATTTTAACCGACTTCCCTTCGGTTTATAATTTTCTGTTAGATCTGTTCCATCTCTGCCTTATGCTCTTAGTAGAAAGTGATCTTAGAAAGCTGGACACTTTCTTCTTTGATTTGTTCTGTTGTGAAGCCGATAGTATAAATAAAATTGGTAGTTTTGTTTTACAGCTTAAGTTTGATAAACTTCTCTTTTTGCCTTACCCTACCCTCTTTGTTTTACCGTGAAATGATCCATTTTTATTTTCTTTTAAATTTGTCTTTTATTTTAATCTGCTGACCCATGAGAGCTAGATCAAAGAATTAATTTTAAATCTGATTGTCAACAAGTGACAACTACTGAACATTACTGAACAAGTTCATTGAGCCCGTTGTAAGGTAACAGACAGTCCATATTGAAAACTATTCCAGAAGTGGAAAAGAGTGAATTGACATTCGACCCGACTCTGTAACTCACACCTTGGATAACCAACTAGATCCTAAAGTGAGTGGGATTTATCCCGTATAAGTGTTATCAGAGTTTTATGCTCATTCTTCACAGGGTGTGTATGAAAGTCGGACCAACAAGTTCACCAGGAATGGTTTTAGGAATCGCTCCAAGTTTAGGGTGGAGTGTGTTTGAATATGTTAATTAAGCATGCACGTATGTTTGGCCTTTCTCGAAATATGATATAAAAGGGAAAATAACAATGCAAGACACAAGATGCAAGAAGATAAGAGCTAATTCTAGAATTATTATTTGCGTGAATGATTGATAACCCTAGTATTGTAAAACAAAACCTTTGAGAAAGTGTCCAAGAGAAATGCACAAACAAGGTTAAAACCCTAAATGCACACTATATGCTTTTATTATTTCAAATGCCTAAAAATTTAATCAAATTATTTTCTTTACTTGTGATCTATATTTTGAACAGAAATGAATAAAAAGCAATCAACAAACAACCTAAATATATACTAGGGCATTTATATAATTTGATGGTTGTTCCCAGATTTAACTTATATCCAACAATATCCCATAGCTTCTATCCTCCAAAATAACTTCACAAAATCCTTGAAAAATGTGATCAACGTTAGGATGCCTGCTTAGGATATTGTATGATTGTACTTGGAGATGCAGCAGTCAATCCCCTTAGGTCCTTTTAGCTGACCTTTAGAATACAAAAGTGAAAGTTGATCTTTTTAGAAAATGAACAAGCAAAACATAATGCAACAAAATAGAATGATAAATAGAATGTAGTTTACGTAATTATGTCCTAAATATAACATGAAATATAGACCTAGAGTTTGGGAGTAAACTTTTACCCCCAAGCTTAGCTCCAATGAGATCATGCCCTATATGGGATGATTGCAATTTTTCCTTTGATAAAATCATGCCCTATAATTATAGGGTGTGATTTTGCAACAAAAGGAAAACACAACAAAATGATGCAAATAAATTAACAATAAATGTGAATTTTGTAATATGTGAAATGCAAAAGAATGAAAACAACTTGGTGATAGTGAAAAAGCAGATAAAAGGATGAAGACCTCCAAGATAGTAGACTCCTCCTGAGGGTTCCAACACTTATCTGCCAAGGGCAACAACACAGAATCAAATATAGTAGAAGATATCTTCACAAAATTCAAAAATTATTGAATAAAGTCTTATTAGCACTTGTATGAACTCTTGTTAGCATCTTGTAAGATTGCTTCACTTGGAATTTGTGATTAGAAGAGGTATAGGAATCAAGAGAGCTAGTTCGAAGGTTAGGGGAAAAAGAAAGCTTCAAACCTTATATTTATAAGATATTTGAAATAAGAATGGGTGGAAAAACTAAGAAAAATCTGACATCAAAGAATGTTAGGTAAAATATTAGGGATTTCTATGAGAAAAACCTAACTAGGCAAAATCATTCCCCATAAGAGCTGACCACGATTTTATTGAAGCAAGAAGAAAATATGGAAAAGATAGGGGAGAGAGGCCTAAACTTGTTTTGGATAAGTTGAAGGGTCTCTTTGAGAGACTAGAGAAAATGACTCACTCAAGTGGGTCAATTTTCCATGTCTACATTTTGCCCCCTCTTTGATGCATTTATGGCCTAGTAAATGTGTCAAAGAAATATGTAGACATCTAAGGGTGAAGGATGAGAAATATCAACAAAAAAGGAATGGTGCAAAAATTGTGTCATTCCAAACACTTTCATGTTTTACGTGCAAATCAAGGCATTATGGACATTAATACCTCTTAGGCCAGGGTACCCCCTCAAGTTTTAGAAGGAATACCACATTCATGATGAAAATCAAAATGGTAGACGTAGAAGAAAGAAGAGAAAAATAGGAAGAAAAGAGGAGAGAGAAAAAATAAAAAAAGAGGCATAAAGGGGGTAAAAGGTGAAAATCCTAATTCATTTTCACCACGTAAAATAGAAGAAAGGACTCTAGAGAAAACAAAAATGGTGCTTTCGACATATAGTTCAACCATTGCGAGGGGTGAGGTTGACACAACAAAAAAGTAGGTATAGGTAAAAACTAAAACCCACATAGATTAGGTTAGGGTAGATTTTAATTCTTGTTTTTAGTGTTTTTGTATTTTTTTAATTTTCTCCAAAAATCACTGTGTATGACCCAGGCACGATTTTGTGGACTGATCATGATTTCACCCTGGTTTGTGGTAATGAGAAAAATAGTACCCTAGAATTATGGGATACAATTTCATGAAATTGTACCTCAGAGACAAGGGACATGATGTCGTAGAAGGGGAAGGAGAATGAAATTGTGCCTGAATCTAGGCAGGAACGATTTTGTTGAAGAGAGAATAAAAAAGAATGAATGAAAGAGAAAGAGAAGAAAAAGGTAAAGTAACCCAACAAGCTGATTAATTTTTTTAATTTAAATTTATTCTTATGCATAAGAAACTGATGAAACTTTTTGTTATATTTGTGAATGCAACATGACATGTTGGAGAGCCATGAGTGGTAATCGATCTCCTTGGAGGTGGAGCTAGATGGCATTGCACAGGCTAAGAGAGACACCCTAAAGGTAGTGGGGCGAGACCACTTGGTAGATATGCCTTGGGTAGAGGTAGACATAGCACTACTAACAACACTAGTAGAGATATGGTACCCATAATCATCTACCTTCTGGTTACCCACAAGGGAAATAGCAGTCACACTAGAGGATATGTCATGCATCTTTTGCATCCCCATTAGGGAGAGGGTAGTTTACTGGATACAAGGGTAGTGTACCACTCTAGAGAGATTATCATGTGGTTGGGACCACCAGGTCTAAGATATCATGATCTCATTTGATGAGATGGTAGGATGTTATGGGATTGATGCTTTAATGACCGTGCTCTATGAGGTGGTGGTTATGTTGTTGATGTGCCATAGTAGTAGGTGACATCTACCATGGGTGATGGTGGGTATAGTGGTAGACATGAAAAACTAGTAGCGTACAGATGGTCTATGTCCTTTGAGTATGTATAGATGATATATGTTGGGAATCTACCACTAGCGAGGTGGTTAATATATGAGCTATGAAGGCTAAAGATCATATGGTAACCGTGGCATATGCACCTTGGGTAGGCTAAGGATGCAGAGGAGTTTTCTAGGGTCAAGAGGATTAGGTGGTTATCTATAGATAAGGGAGAGCTAGAGCTCTTCTAATTTGATAGATTCTAGCAGTAGCTTGAGATCTTTCAAGAGATCCAGACCTTGGGTGACTACTGGTACAGGTTGGTGTACCAAGATCCATCAAGAGTCAAAGGGAACCTAGATGTAGTGAGGTGGGTAGAGGAGGATCTGGATGATCTACTTTACATGGATCTAGGGGTGGTTGACATTAAGCTGGTCCTCAACTACTGGATATGGTATAGGGATGTTATACCCCTAAGGATATCCCCATCAATGCTGGTGTAGAGATGCCAAATTATGAGTTGGTGTATGCAATTGGCACTAAGGGGGGCCACTAGATGCACCATAGAGTAGTAGAGGTAGGTCCAAGAGAGTCCAAGGTGGAGACAAACATAGGTCTAGATGGAGCTAGTGGTGGCTACCACTGTTATAGTGGGGACCAAGGAGGTAAGAGTGACCAGAGTTTCCCCCATGATGGCTAGAGCTATAATGATTAGAGGGACTAGAGACCTCCACATCAGTAGTAGTTAGCCCAAGCATGACCACAAATTAGGAAGACTTGAGGATAGAGTTAGAGACACTACAAGAATAGGTAGTGAATCTATAGAGGGAGATGGACCTACTTCAAGAGGATAGGGCCAAGAGGATGGAGGGACTAAGGAATGTAGTTGGCACCATGAAGGTAAAGAGGGATGCATCATGAGAAGAGGTTGATCATATTTAGGGAGAGGAGCTGGTTGGATGAGGAGCATCAATGATTTTAGATAGAGAGGATTATTTTGGTTAGAAACATCTAGTAGGGTGACAAAATTTTCCTACTAAAGGCAGAGCTATAGAGGGTGGAAGAGAGGTTGGAGGTAGCCATGTAAAGGGTGACCAATGGTATACTACCAAGAAAGTTTTATGGAGTAGCGAGTGCCACCACATTCATCCCTACAAACATCAAGCCAAACTTGGTCTAGATCATAGATAGTTTCACAATCTGTGAATATGTCTCCATTAGGACCAACTCCAATAGATAAAGCTGAGGAGACTGGCTCCCAATGATAGGAAGAGGATCAAGGTGACATATCATTTTTAGTGTGGCATGCATCCCTAGGAGTGGTCAAGCATACCGAGTTTGGACTATGGTAAACTAACCAGATAGACCTATGTATCCTTCTCTTTCTTAAGTAATATCATACCATATTTTGTGCTATGTGTGCCTCTTTTATGGTGTTTTTAATTTTTACTTTAATGTTTAATTTTCTTTATGCATGATATGAAATTGGACTAAAATGCAACGTGTATGGATGTAATGGAGTGAATGCAATGCAGGAAAAATCATGGAAGAAGGGGAATAGTAGAAGAGGGGAGGGAAGGAATAATAAGGAAGGAAAAAATGCTACTCTAGGTAAAATTGCACCCCATAAAAATGGAGCGCGATAATGCCATAGCAAAATCATGACCCATAAATATGGGGCACGATTTTGAAAAAGAGGAAAAAAAAAGAAAATGAGGAAGAAGAATAAGAAGATGTTAGGATCCCATCCTAACATTATTTTGTAATTCTCATTGGCTTATGTAATTACCCACTTCCAACATGGAGGATTCTATTATAATGTTATTTTGTAATACTTTGTAATGTATGTGGCAAGTAAGGCACCTAGCCAAGTGGTGTCATCTCATGTAACCATTATCAAGATTGTAACTAATATTTCGTAGAAGATTCTAGCTCAAGTGACATTTTGCATGTAAGAAAAATATTGAGCCTTTAGATAGAGTTGCATATAGCTTTCTCTTTAAAAGACATGAAGCCATGTACAAATGTATCTTTTTGCAAGTTAATGAAATATTGAAAGAGGTTGTCTCGTCGAAGAGGCCTACGATTCTGAGTTATTTGTGAGATTGTTTCAATTTTGCCATTACTTTCTACATAGTGTTATTCTATTATTTTATGTATTTTAGTTATTTTTAGTATTTTGTATGAGTGAGCTTTATTTTAATAGTAGGTTCCCAATAAGTGGTATCATAGCACTTTTTAGGGCTGAGTTCTACTATGACTGCGATAATTATTGCTCAACCATTTTTTCTTGTTAGGTATAAATTTACCATATTTTTTATTTATTCTACTCTCCTTATTTAAAAAAACAAAAAAAAAATAGCAAAAACTAGTAAAAGCCAAAAAAAATATATAGTATTTTTTTTTTCAATAGTTGAGTAGGCTAGAAACCCTATGTTAGAGGTTTTAAATTATCGTGAAGGAGCTATCATTATTGGCTAAGATAGAAAGCCTATAAAGCATCTAGTGAAGTGAGGATGATCAGGCTCCAATACTCAAGTCTTAGATAACACTCGTGCATGGAATTGAGCTCACACGCATCTTTGAGTGTATCGGGAGACAATTTTAGGCTTAAACAAAATTTTATCCAATAGGAAGCTTTTTGGTCTTGTATCATCCATAGTCCATAGGACACAACATCCCAAATAATTATCCTCTCGTACTATTAGAGAGGTATAAAGTGTGCTTAAGGGTATGTGTGGAATCCTCCTTGGGTAGTGGCCTGAAATATTGGTTCGAGCACTATTTTTTGTCACTACAGTATAATAGAGGGCCTATGGGTGTTACATAATCCTCTACCTAGCATACCCTGGTTTTATCAAATACTTCAACCTATTAAAAAACATCTCCCTATTCTACTAAAATTTCATTCATGGACCCCAAAAGTGAGCCTACAAATAAGGACTTCCCTATCATAGAAGAAAAAACTTGCATGCACCAAATAGTCAGGACAGAGTTTGCAAGTGTCTATCATAGTCTAAAATATTTGAATAATGGTCAGGTCAATGATAGTAATATTCAGGATACTGATGGTAATAATTGCATCAGTGATAGTACCAGTCAGGTCGATAGTAAAAGTAACAATCATATATAACAATTAGAAATTACAGGTGGTTAAGTTCAAAAATGAAACTATCAGTGTTAGTAACTACATAGTACAGAGGATCCCAAGATCAGTAACGTACACAATGATAGTAACTATAGTATAGGTGATAAGAAAATAGACATGGTGGTAATTCGATAGAATGCATAGGTCAGAGATAGTTGATCCAATATCCAACTTTTGAATTGTAGCTCCAAATAAAAAATCAACCACAGGAGTAGACTCGTCAAAACAAAGGATAAAAAAAATGTTTGGGGTGCCCAAAATCCATGTTGTGGGATATAGCTCATTATGACCATCTTTTAAAGCTAATAATTTTGATATATAACACCCAAGCACTTTTTTGGACTCCTTACTAAAAATAGTAACTCCTAAAACCACACTTCTATTTTTAGTAATTCAATAAAAGAGGTTCAAGACTATCCAAAATGGCTGGTGGTACTCGTGGACATAAAAAAGAGATAGATCAAGTCACCTCATTATTGGAAACCCTACAAAGCACCATTCATAACTTGCAAATATCAAATAAAAACATTATTACAGAGCTTCAAAATTTTAGAGATGATCACGCTACCTCCAGAACCCGCATAGAAGAACAACTTGCAGAAGTTGAGTCCAAATTGCAAGGTGGTCCAAGAAAGTATGAGTACCATACTAAACACTCACATTTTGATAGAGGTAAATGAAGGACAACATATGAATCTCACCCTTGATATGATCATGATCCTACATTTAAGATGCCTAAATTAGACTTTCCTAAGTTTAATGGGAAGGATGTGGATGGGTGGTTATGTCATGTTGGTCAATTTTTTATACTCCACGATGTCCCTATATATTATTGAGTTCAAATGAATTACTTCAACTTGGAATTTGAAGCTTTGCAGTGGTACCAATGGTTGTAGAACACTACCCCTAATCCTTATTGGGAAGACTTTGAGTCTTAATTACTCACTCACTTTGGCCCTAGTGAGTATGATGATTTTATAGGACAATTGACAAAGTTGAAATAAACTTTAACAGTTTGATATTACCAAATACAATTTGAGAAATTGGCAAAAAAAAATAAGGGATTGAATGAAGAGTTATTTATGAGTTATTTTGTTAGCGGTTTGATGGAAGATTGTCAAGTTGAGGTCACGATGTTTAAACCAAAATCCATGATGCAGGCTATCAAGTTGGCTCATTTAGATGAATCTAAATTTTTAGCTCATAGGAAGATATCTAAATTTCCATAGGCTAGACCTTCTTTTTCTCTTAGATTCCAAATTAAGCCTAAATAAAAACCAGTTGCACCCAAATGTCAACCCACTACTAAAATGGATGTGTGATGCACCCAAGGGTTGTGCTACAACTATGATGAAAAGTTTTCTTGTGGGCATAGGTGCACCAAAATGAATTTGTTCCTCATAGTTGCTGATGAGACTAACACCAGTGACCATAGTGATGATGACATGAAATCAATAGAGGAACCACCCAAACTGGAGGAAGAAGACCAATATGAACCATAGGCTGAAATGTTTGTTCATGCTCTTGTTGGAATTACTACTACCCAAACCATGAAAGTTGTGGGTTATTTCAAATTCCTACATCTTACCATCCTGATTGATTTTGGAAGTACACATAACTTTATTGATACTTGCATTGCCAAACAAGAAAATTGTTACATACATACATGTAATTCCTTTGAGGTTAAGGTAGCTAATTATGGAACCTTACCTGGCAAAGGTAAATTTCATAATGTTAAGGTAAAAATTGGGGAATATGAGCTCAAACAAGATATGTTTACGCTTCAACTAGGGGGATGTGATATTGTGTTGGGAGGTTAATGGTTGGGCACATTGGGAACCATATCATGGAACTTTGCCAATATTTGGATGCAATTTTAACATAATGGGCAGCCCTACCCTCTCCATGGCTCAAAATAAAGGTCTTCATAGATTGTTAGTTCAAGCTGAATGGAGAAGTTGTTAAAAAAATCATCTCAAGGAGTCATAGCTTAGATATTTGTAGATTATGTTCCTATTGATTTGCAACTTGTTTTGGCCAAGCACAATTCTATTTTTTATTATCCATCAGAATTACTGCCTCATCACTCTCATGACCATGCTATTCCTTTGTTACCTAGAAATACACCATCCAACATTAGAACATATCGGTACCCTTATGCTCTTAAGTCAAAAATTGAGAAGTTAGTATAGGAATTGTTAAAAGTCGGTGTCATTCGACCAAGCAACAATCCTTACTCTTCTCTAGTTTTACTGGTGCACAAGAAAGATAGGTCCTGACAATGTATCGATTACCATGATATTAATAAAATAAAAATCAAGGATAATTTTCCTATCTCTATGGTGGATGAATTACCAAATGAATCACATGGGATGATGTACTTTTCCAAACTAGACCTTCACTCTGGGTACCATCAAATCAAGCTCAAGGATGAGGATATTCCCAAGACCGCTTTTTGTACTCATGAAGGTCACTATGAGTTTTTGGTGATGCCTTTTGGATTGAATAATGCTAATTCCACTTTTCAAATCCTCATGAGCAACATTTTTTACCCATTTATTTGAAAATCCATCCTAGTATTCTTTGATAATATTTTGGTGTATAGCCACTCATGGGAAGAGCATCTTGTTCATTTGGATCAGACTCTATAGTTGTTGGCACAATATAAAATCTATGCTAAGTGGTCCAAGTGTTATTTTGGATTGATATAAGTGGAGTATTTGGGACACATTGTCACCAAGAATGGCATCAAAGTTGACCCCAAGAAGATCCAAGCGGTTCAGGAATGGCTGAAACCTCGCACTCTCAAGGGTCTTTGGGGATTCTTAGGGCTCACATGTTATTACCATAAATTTATTTGTAACTTGTAATATTGTATCTCCCCTCACTTCTATGTTAAATAAGGACTCTTTTACTTATATAGGACCCACTGAATAGGCTTTCTTAGAATTGAAGCATTCTATGACTACCACTCCAGTCTTAGCCATGCCATATTTTTCCAAATACTTTTTCATTGAAAGTGATGCTTTTGGTCATGGTATTGATGTCGTGTTGATCCAATAAGGTGACCCTTGATTTCATGAGTAAAGCTCTCTCTAGTCATAATTTATAAAAATACACTTATGCCCAGGAGATGATGATAATTCTACATGCAGTAACCCATTGGCGACCATATCTCATTGGGCATCATTTCTTCATTAAAATAGACCATTAGAGTCTCAAATACCTTTTGGAGCAATTTTTTACCACCCTCGAACAACAAAAATGGGTCTCTAAACTCATGGGCTATGATTATGATATCACCTATAATAATGGTAAGGAGAATATTGTGGTCGATGCTCTCTCTCACCAATTTGAAGATCTTAGTATGTTGTGTGTCATTTCATCACCTATTCCCTAATGGATCCATTCCTTACGCTATGAGGTATTTCAGGATTCTGAGTTGCAAAATTTGGTTGCCTCCCTACACATTGAGCCTACTTCATGCCTAGGCTACACTTCAGATGGCTATGATTTGTATTACCACCAACACCTTATTTTTCTCCACATATCTCCACTTCAGAAAATTATCATGAAAAAACTGCATGCCACCCCATCTGTAGGCCATTCAGGATTTCTCAAAACATATGAATGGCCTAAGCGCACTTTTTTCTGGAAGGGTATGAAAAAAGACATTCAATATTTTATGGCAGCTTGTGATACCTATCAATGGATGACAGGTAAAACAATGCGTTCTCCAGACACTCTTCAACCCTTGCCCATTCTTGACCAGTTTTGAATGAATATTTCCATGGATTTTATTGAAGGGTTACCTAAGTCTGGAGGAAAATCTATTATATTCATGGTAGTGGATCATATTTCAAAGTATGCTCACTTTTATTCCCTCTCCCATACTTACACAACCTCCACTGTTTCCCAATTTTTTCTTGATTTTAGTTTTGCCTTCATGGTATGCCTACTTCATTGTGTTCGACTATGATCCAACCTTTACTAGTCATTTCTAGTAATAATTGTTTAAGTTGCAAGGAACTCAGCTCAAAATGAGTTTAGAATATCATCCACAATGGATGGCCAAACTAAGATTGTCAACAAATGTTTGAAAACCTACCTTCGTTGCTTTACATTTGATCATATTACTCAATGGGCGAAGTGGCTTCCTTTGGCTGAATGATGGTACAAAACTTCCTATAACACAGTGACCAAGGTTATCCATTTCATGGTAGTTTATGGGCATCCTCCACTCACACCTTCCTCTTACATTCTGAGTAGCTCCAAGGTCCATGTTGTCGACACTATTCTTAGTCAATGCATCGATTTCCTCCACCAACTGAAGTTGAATTTGGATGTGGCCCAAAATTAGATGCACCAACAAGCAGACCAACATCATTTTGAGTGTATCTTTGATGTGGGTGATATGGTTTTCATTCACTTATAGTTGTATAAATAGTAATCTCTCCAACTTCATAGGTGCTAAAAAATTACTACAAAATACTATGGGCTTTATAAAATTTTACAGCATATTGGTGCCACAGCTTACAACAGATTGTTTTTCATGTCTCCTCTCTCAAAAAGGTTGTGGACACTCAGGTACAGATTCAATATGTACTATCAAAATTGGATGAAGAAGTTTCTATCTTGCTTGAGCCTAAATAGTTGTTGGATCCTTAGACTTGCACTCTCTGCAACCACACAATTACTGAGGTCCTTGTTCAATGGCATGGACTTCATCCAAAAGATGCTATATGGGAGTCTCTCCACCAACTCTAGCACAAGTTTCCTCATTTTCAACTTTGAGGACAAAGCTTTTTTAAGGGGAAGAACATGTTAGGATCCCATCCTAACATTATTTTATAATTCTCATTGGCTTATGTAATGACCCACTTCCAACATGAGAGATTCTATTATAATGTTATTTTGTAATACTTTGTAATATATGTGGCAAGTAAGGCACCTATACAAGTGGTGCCATCTCATGTAACCATTATCAAGATTGTAATCGATGTTTGGTAGAAGATTCTATCTCGAGTGGAATTTTGCATGTAAGTCAACTCTTAATGTTGGAAATTTTGAGGAATTGTGTTGTCATTGATGCCAAAGATAGTTTGGTATGGCAATAAGATAAGGTTTATAAGATGCAAGGTAAAATGCAGGGAAATTGGTAAAAATGAAAGGTTATAATGTTTTAATATTATAAGCCAAAGAGGTTTGGGATAAATTTCTAAATGATGGGTTAAAAGGTTGAAGGCCCAAGTTTTAAGCCTATGGTTTAAGAGAAAAGAAATAATATTATAATATTATAATATTTAGGCCAAAAAGAATTTATTAAAATGAGGATTAGAAGTGCATTGGAAAAAGATCTCAAAAAGAAATTAAATTGACGAAGGACGATAGGCAAATATATTATTTAAAACCAGGGTTAAATAATATTTAATACCAAGGTTAAATAATATTTAACACCAAGGTTAAATATTATGGTAAAAATAAAAATTAAATTTGAATTTTCCAAAGGTGCCAAAATTTGAAATAAAGGTGGCAAATAAAAGATGATCCGATGTCATAGTAAAACCATTGAATGCATATTAAAGGAGGACAAAATTTGTGTTTTGAAGTCAAAGTTTGAGTGCATTGATTTAATCAATTTTGTGGAGCATAGCGCCATTCATTGAAAGGTAAGACCAAGGGAATAGACAACGCACAATTTTATAGAAAGAGACAGAAAATAATTGGTTTTGGTTTAGCCAGGGTTGGTAGCCCAAGTGGTAGGCGGGTCCTGCATAAGGTGTGGTAGAGGATAGGTCATGGTTTCGAATCCCTATAGTAGTATAGTTTTACAAATCACATTGGACAGAGAGGAAATGCATAAAGGTTTTTGGTGCACATTTTTGTTCCACCTATGGGGCCAGCCCAGTTGGTACTCTAGCTCATGCTAGAGCATGGACGCTATGAGGTCTAGTATTCGAATCCTAATGGTGGTGACGATAGACGCAGGTAAGGGAAAAATATTTTTTTTAATTTTAAGTTTTGATTAGTGCTTAACAAGGGAGGCATAAGGCTTTTGTTTTGGTAATTAAAAGTGCTTATTATATAGTTTAGGGAGACATAAGGACAATGGTTTAAATTTTAATATTTTGAGGACATTATGATATATTAAAATCAA
The DNA here is from genome assembly GCA_028583015.1 of Wollemia nobilis. Taxonomy (NCBI): domain Eukaryota; kingdom Viridiplantae; phylum Streptophyta; class Pinopsida; order Araucariales; family Araucariaceae; genus Wollemia; species Wollemia nobilis. The sequence continues at coordinate 4,249,555 of JAQPPZ010017058.1, forward strand.
GTTATGTTTTATAAAGTTGAAATATATTTTAAAAAAGAAATGAGCAATAAGGTGTTTGAAAATGAATTGATGTATGGCATAGGGTATTAAATTGTAATATTACATTATAAGTGGATGTTATAAGTAGGAGTGATAAGGTATTGTTATGGTTTAAATCTATGGGTGTAATTTTTTATAAAAGAGAAATAGTAAGAGGGCTTGGTTATGGTCAAAAATTTATCTTGATATTAAATATTTTTATGAGCAAATTTTGAGGAAAGATGTTATGGTTAGTTTCAAAAGTGTTATGATAACTAACCCTTTAAAGTGGCATAAGAAAGACATCTTGAGATAGATTTTTGAAGATATATCTCCATAAGAGCAAATTAAGAGATATGGGCACATCATTCCTTATTTAAGGTGTTTGGTTGAAATATTTCAGAGTTATAAGGTGGAGATAAAAGATCTGATTAGTATGTATTATTGAAAATATTTGAGTTAGGGTTTGTGAAACAAATTTCATTGTTTTGTAATTATTGTAAGCATTGGTTTGAATGTATTGAATGTGGTTGAGCAAGTCTTTTGAGAAGGCTTGAAGGTATATTTGAGCAAGTATTTTGAGAAGGCTTGAAGGTAGATTTGAGCAAGTCTTTTGAGAAGTCTTGAAGGCAGATTTGAGCAAGTCTTTTGAGAAGGCTTAAAGGCAGATTTGAGCAAGTATTTTGAGAAGGCTTGAAGGCAAATTTGAGCAAGTCTTTTGAGAAGGCTTGAAGGCATATTTGAGCAAGTATTTTGATAAGTCTTGAGGGTATATTTGAGATAGAATTGAGAGTAGGTTTGGTTGCTGATTTTATCAAGCTTTGTGTTAAGGCTTGGGGAATATTTGAGATAGTATTGTGAGCAGAGTTGTGAGCAGATTATGAGTAAATTTGTGAGCATATTGTGAGCAGAGTTGTGAGCAGATTATGATCAGATTTATGATATAATTGTGAGTAGAGTTGAGCAGATTTGTGATCAGATTGTGAGTAGAGTTGTGAGCAGATTGTGAGTAAATTTGATCAAAGTTCTCTTGTGGAGAGAGATCAACAAATTAGATAAAAGGGGATAGAGTTATCCTATTGAAATATATCCACAAACTAGAGTAGTGGGGATAGAGGTCTCCTATGGATAGATATCCACAAACTTGAGCATAGCGTATTGGTGTCTCATTTGGATAGAGGTCCATAAACATTGTAATATGGATTTGGTTCCAAAAAGATTCATTGAGAAAATTTATAAGAAATTTTTTCTCCGTGGATGTAACCCACATTGGGTAAACCATGTTAAATCATGTCTCTCATGTGTGTGATGATGTATGCATTATTTACTGCTTTGATATTATTGTTGTTATCATTTGGATTGAAAAGTAAAAAATTTTATCTTATATCGTTCACCCCCTCTTAGTATAAGCTTATGTTCTTCACTTGAACCTTTAGATAGAGTTACATGTATATTTCTCTTTAAAAGCCATGAAGCCATGTACGAATGTATATTTTTGCAAGTTAATGAAATATTGAAGGAGTTTACCCCTTTGAAGAGGCTTGCGATTCTAAGTTATTTGTGAGATTGTTTCAATTCTACCATTACTTTCTGCATAGTGTTATTATGTTATTTGATGTATTTCTATTATTTTTAGTATTATGTGTGAGTGAGATTTATTTTAATAGTAGTTTCCTAACAAAATAATATATAAGAAGAAGAAGAACCAAAAAAGAAGATGAAAATGACCAACAACAAAGAAAAAGAGGGGCTCGAGGCATGATGCTTGGGTCAGCGTAGACCATACCAGATCAATGTGACCAACCATACATACATCAAGAAAAAGAATATGGACAAGTGGAGTGATACCCACTATGGGTGTAGTACTCACTAAGATGGTCAAAATGTGGAGTGGAACCTGTTATGGGTGTTGTGCTTGCTAAGATGGAAAAATGATCAATAGATATACCCACTGGGATGTATGCTCATAAATGGTCGAATGGAGGCTACCCCTTACTTGTGACCATGAAGTTATCTGCTATGGGGTGTGTTGTGTATGCAATATGTATTAGCAAGTACTACTCAATAGGGGTGTGGTGTGTGCAAAATGTGAGTGAACAAAGCCAACTGAGCAAGACAGGATGTGAGTGTGTGCATGTGCTAGAAAAAAAAGAGGAAGAAAGCAAGAGCAAAAAGCAAGGAAGAGTTGTGTTCCTTGACCTGAAGAGAAATTAATGGTCATAAAAAAACTTTTGAGGTCAAGGAACACAAAATAAAATACAAAAAGGGAAAGAAAAAATGAACAAGAGGAATAAAGAAACAAAATCCCTATGTTGGGGACTTCGTTAGGCATCAAAGTCCTAGTGAGAGTGCAATGCATGTGAGCTACAACCTAACTAGTTGTCATCATGTGCTATTGTTGCAAACTCCTCAAAAACTATATGATCAAGCAATCGTGAGCAAACAACAATGCAATTATGAGAAGAAAATATGCAAATGCAATAAAATGTTAGGAAAATCATGTAGAATATGATAGGTAAATGTGCATTATGAGCAAGCAAACAAATGTGGCAAGTGAAAATGCAAGGTATGCCTAGTTAGTGATTTATTATTTTATTATTTATTTATTTATTATGATTAAATATTTTTATTTTTTATGTTATTATTATTGAGCATAACGATAGTTGGCACACAGTTTGATGGTGCCTCCTATCTTAACAAAAAGAATAGGCTTACAAGGGACTAATTCATTAAAGAAAAATCTAGAATAGGGATCATCCTAATGATCAAAATCACAAGAATTCTTATTCATAAGTTTTTCTTCGACAATATTTACATGAAATTCTTCACAAACCCTGAAAAAACCATCTTTCTTAACAAAAGGAGGGTCAATCCCTAATTTTCCAAGATCTCTATAAGATAGTGAAGTAGGTTTTCCTTGAAGAGCAGTAGATTTATCATCATAATTCATATAATTTACCATATTACAAAACAAAAAATCAAAAGGATAAGGGGGTCCTTCATCCTCATAATCCTGCTCCAAATTTTTATGATCTATATAGTCATCATAAGTTTTAGGGTGATCTTTTGTTGGGTGTGTAGCATATGCCACACCTCCCAGGCAAAATATCAACATCCAAAGGCTCTTGAATGTATTTCTATTGTGGCTCCAAAACTTTATCTACATATCCCATACCAGATAGGATCTATTTAGAGAGTGTGTAATCATTGAATAAGTAACAATAAGTAAAAGAATGCTCCACAGGATAGGGGTTTCTACCATGGATATTTTCTTCAAAGGTTGTTCCTACAAATATAAAGGTACATGTACCAATATGTATAACTTCACCTTGCTTATGACGTAAACCCATATTCCTAGGTCAAGGTGGTAGCTTGGCTAGATATAGAAGAGGTTCTTGAAGAAACTGATTAACTTTATTCCATGATGAGACTTTGATTAGAGGTTACTCATTCACTTTTAGACTTTCAAGTTGCTTAGATATTTGAGATGAGGAATTTGGAGAAACAAATAATGAAACTAAAGGAAAAATTTTGAGATCATATTGAGCTTGCTCAACCATTGAAAAATATTCGAATGGATGAGGGTCACCCAAAACGGTGACAATTTGATCCTTAAATTTGAACTTCAAGCACTGATGAAAGGTAGAAGGGACAACCTTCATTGCATGGATCCAAGGATGTTTGAGAAGAATATTGAGAGATGCTAGGCAAGGCACCACATAGAATAAAGTATCTAAGATCTAAGGTCTAACCCTAAGGGGAAGGGATACAATGCCACAGGCCTCTTGGGACTCATTATTGAAAACTTTGATGATAATATCAGATTTAGTTAAGTCTTTCTCTTTAAATCTAAAATTTTGGAAAAAATGATAAGTGCATAAATTAAGGGAAGAACCATTGTTAATCAAGATTCATTTGAAAAAGGTTCTCCCAATAAATTTTGTAATGTAAAGGGAAGAATCTCCTTTTAGGTCTGAGGAAGGCATATCGTCATATAAAAATGTGATATGATGTATCCCAAGAGAACCTAAAACATTGGCTATAGCACTAGGAGAAATGTCTACAAGGACATATTGTTGTGTTAGTAGTTCCAAAAAATATTTCCTATGAATAGAAGTTTGTAAGAGTTCTAAGATAGAGATCTTGGCTGTGGTACTGGCTAGCTATTGTTGAATGTCAAAGGAGACTTTAGGTTGAGGTTTTAACACTAAAGGTGGGGATTTTACTCTCACACTTTTCCTTTGATAATTATTTAAAACTAGGATGGGCTTCAAAGGTGGGTTGGACAAAGAGCTCATAATTTCTAATAATGTTGAGCCAGTTGAGCTTGAGCCTATTGCCTTGTAGTTACTGCTATCATTCCAACCACATTATCATAGGGAGGAGGCACATTCTGATATAAATATTGATTAGTTGCCTGCTACCCATGCTTAGGAAGGGGATATTGGAATATTTCTATATCTTGATTAGTTTTTGGTGCTTTTTGAGTAGGAGGTTGGTTGTTGGGTGGACGAGGACCTTCTATGACAAGGCAACCGTCATCAATTAGGTCTTGAACCACATGTTTCAACCTCTTACAATAATTTTTCCAATGTCCCTCCACTCTATGATATTCATAGTGTTGACAAAATTTACACCAATTAGTTGTGGTATCTGGTTGCCTTATGGAAGGCAACTCAATCATATTAGCTTCTAAAAGCTATTGTAGGATCACATTAATAGGTGTGTTGAGCTTCATGAAATTTCTTCATGGGGATTTTAAGGGTTGATTAAGCACCATATATTATAGGTTGTTAATAATACTATTAACAAACCTACTATGCGTTACCCCATCACCAACCACATGCTTGTCCTTATGCTAATTCTTAGTGGTCCTATCTTCTATCACCTTAAGTTTTCCTCTTTTGATAAGAGCTTGCTCTACCTTTTTTGCTAGGTCAATTACTTGATCAAAATATGTGATAGTTGTAGTTTCTAATGCATAAGATAGTTGTTCTTGCAAATTTCCAATAAATATTTCAAGCATGTCTCAAGGAGGTAAAGTATATCTCAAGCATCCAACTAGACTCCTCCAATGAGACAAATTTTTTGAAAAACTTTCCTCTTTACCTTGCTTCAAATTGTAAACATCTTTCATGGTTACATTCTTCTCAACATAAGAACCAAATTGTTGCACAATTAATTCAATTGTCTCTTCAAAATTCCTCAAATAATGGTTAGGCAACTGATAATACCACTCTAATGCCATACCACCAAGACTATTAGGGAACATATTTAGCAACAACATGTCATCATAGATGATATCATGGTAATATATTCTAAACATTCTCAAGTACTCAATTGGATCTTCTATTCCCTTATATATAGGTAAAACCAGTGTGGAAAAATGCTTAGGAAAGGGCTTAGAGGTAACTATAGGGTCTAAGGGATAATTGCATATTTTGTTGGAAATATGAGCAAGATTTGTTGTCATTGATGTCAAGAGTCAGTTTTAGTGAGCAGTGCAAGAGGAAGGATTTCAAGAGTTAGTTTCAGTAATCAGTGTAAGAGAAAGATTACTTCTAGATCTAAGGGAAATAATATTATTATCTCCCATTATTAATATTCAATATGATTAGATAATATCTACACGAGAAATAAGAAGGCCCAAGAAAAATAATATTATAATATTAAAGGTCTAATGGTAAGACCTAAAGAAATTAAATTAATTATAAATTAATTTTAATAATTTCATTATAAATTAATTTATAATTTAATTTGATTAAATTTATAGTTATTAAATTAATTATAATAATTTTATTATTAATTAAATTATAATTTAATTTAATAACCCTAAGGTTAGGGTTATAAGGGCAAAAATAATACGCCGACATCATACATTACCTCCTCTGCCAACATCAACAAAATTCAAGGCATGGGTATAAATACCTGAAGCCTAAGAGGCTTCAAGGTATCCATGATTGAATTTAATTAAACCCCCAAGAAAATCGTGTGTGCAATATTCGACAAGCAAGAGAGGGAAGACGTCCATAGTTTGACTTCTTTGGAAGGTAGCAAAGAAAGAAAAGGTACAAGGCAAGAAGGTCTTGTCACCACCTAGCCAGGTGGGCTAGCAACAATTGGTAGCACTTTAGGAATACGAGGTATCATGTTCAATTCACAACAAGGAAGGTTGTGAGGTTGTTTTATGCGTTGAATATGCCAAAGCCTTTTGGCCTTTGGAACCTAGGTAGAAGATAAAGCACTATGGGTGCTTTTGCCTTCCATGTGATCGCTTAATGAAATGGCCAGAAGTTGACATTTGATCTAACAACAAGTAATAACACAAGTCATTCAGAAATATAATGCTTTATTCATGATAAATTTGATATCGGTTACAAATAGGGTGAATTCCCCTTTTTCCTTTCATGAATACACTATAGGCCTGATGCCTTCTTCTGATGTCCCTCAGTGTAGGTGGGCTTCTTTGTATGTGGGCCACCATCGGGTTGTTGTTTGTTGGTGTTCTTCTCCTTCAAATCTATTGGATAACCTGAAAGAAACTTGCAAGAAGGGGTCAATACGTTGGGGGGCTTGCCTTAGTCAGGCCCCATATTTATAAAGATGAAATGACTGTAAAACCATAATAAAACATGAAATAAACTATGCAAAAAGTAATAATATAGCAAAAGGGAGCTTACCACCCAAATCTGGAGTGATTTGGGGCCTGTAGACCCAATTCGCCACCCGAGGGGTGAACTAAGGCCGGATTCATGGGGCAAGGGGCGATCTGAGCTGTGATGCTTCTTCTACAAAATCCTTTCGGTGGGTCGACTCCTAGGCAGTTGGGGTGCCTCTGTGTACCATTGAAATCTGACTGTGTGCATCGGGAAGTGACTGTTCAATGTTGGCTTTCCATTTCAGTAGAGTAACTATGCTTTGTTGAATTTGGGAATCAGACTTAATTAGGGGTTTGGGACCCATTATTTATAGGCAAAGGCAAGGTGCGGGGGGGGTTAGATAGACTAAACCTAGGTTTGATTCTGACTAGGGTTAGGTTAAGAAATGCTATGTGGCAACATCACATTCCTTATGAGAAATATCTCATCCTCACACATGTGTGAGGATGGATTAGGGCTAATCCTGATTAGGAGGTGCTTAAGCCAATTTAAACATGATTAAAGAAATATCTCAACAAACCCTAATCTCACACATGTGGGAGGATTTGATTAAGGCTAATCAAGATTAAGGGTTCTTTTAATCAAATTTACCCTAAAAAGTGACTTAAGTGAAGTCAACATTAAATTAGAATTTGGGTATTGACTTATTAATTGTTTTGGTCAACTAATACCCCGTGGGGGCCTCAATTGCATGTGAATAGACCGTCGAATGATATTTCAGTGTGTCGGATGTAATTTGGAAGGCTTATGAGGGTTTAGGACCTGAAAGTCGATGAAGTAGTATATGGGAGTCTACACGATGCTATGACAATCTATGGCGATCTACGCATGACTACACATGACTACGATCGTCTACGTATGACTACGCATGACTACAACAATCTACGCATGTCTAGGATGATCTACAATAGTCTACGTTGGTCTACGATAGCCTAGGGGTACCTAGGATAGCCTATGTAAACCTACAAGTGTCCAGAAGGATCTACAAGTATGTAGGTATAGTAGTGTGCAACTTTTGGGTGTCTACATTTACCCCTTTTTGTACTATACTATGTAGAACACAGTTTAATACAAAAATGTGAAGGGTTTGTATAGAAGGAAAAGGGATAGAAGGGGAATGGAATCCAATCAAAGGGTATGTAGCCACTCGAAGCGTGACCATACAAATCAATCGGGTATCCAGGGAAAAGAAGAGAAAGAATGGAATCTAATCGAAGGTATGTAGTCGCTCGAAGCGTGACCATACAACATCAACTTGATGTCCACAGGGGAAGAAGAGAGGAAGGAAAGAAGGAAAAGAGGAAAGAGATAAAAACAATGTTGGTAAGGGAAAATGAATGATTATGAATGCAATGATGTGATTTTGTTGAGTCCGTATGACATTTACGATGCCATACCAGTTGCTTGAGAATGACAACTTTTGATTGCTTTGCTTTTACAACCAGATCAGCATGGTCCAAAAGTATGATTAGGACAAAAGCCTAACTAAATATTTGTTGTTGATTGATTGATGAGAACATGGTGACAAGTGTCAAACCATTTGAGTTAGTTTAACATTTGGATCATCAACTCATGACCATATCAACATGGTCACGAAGTCCATTTCCAAATGTTGCGCTAGGATTAATCAAACGTATCATCCATTGTGTACTCGACGTACATGAATGCTAGATTGACTTCTCCATGGTAACGCGTAACTCTCATGATGTAACCCATGTCTATTTGGGATTGAGATTATAATCGTATGATAATATTCAGCAAAAAATTTCGTAGACAAATGCGCTAACCATGCTTTTGGATTTTCGATGTTGTGGTTGCATGCAAAGCTGACTTTGGATATGAATACCCCCTCAAACGAGGAATCAACAATGAGGTGAATGAAGTGTGATGAATTGATGATGCAGCGATTGATAAATAAATATCAATGCATGATGATTATGAATGCAAATGAAGTTAAAAGACAAGTTTGAAAGGTTCCTAGGGTTTTATGAGACAAATGCCTGCTTTCCTAGGGTTTTGGGGGTGTTTTGGGATGTTTTGGCTGAATTCGCCACCCGGGGGTGAATTTGACCTAAATCGCCACCCAAGGGGCGAATTGGGTTCATTTCACCCCTTGAGGGGCGAATCGATGATAAATGCCTATTTAAGCCCTAATTTGCTTGGAATGGGCTCATTTTGACTTTGCACGACGGTGAGAAGTGATTTGCGAAAGCATCCAACGACATGAGGAGAATGAAAGTGATGACTTTGGGAGCGACAATGATGAGGGGACGTAGAGCAGCTGGCAGCAGGCATGGGGACCCACCGGTAAGTGTTCTTTTGCTTTGTTTTTGTTTTTGTTTTAATTTTCCCAGGAAATGTGAATGAAGGGGGGAGGTTTTCATCCCAATTTAAAAATTTTGGTAATTTTTAATGGAAATTTGAACACATAGTGGTAGACGAGCCAAATGGGTACCCAAAAATGTGATCCATTTCAAAATTAGACTTGTTTTGTCATTAATTTGACCGGGTAATGGGTAGAGTCGATATGAAGTTTGATTGTCAATTTTTGAAGTAACGGTGTACTGACATTAACATGTTTTTGCATTTTGTCCGCTAAAGTAGGAAATGGGTATCCTATTATGTGATTATTATATTTTTTTGACTTCGTTTGATGTGAGTTTTGAATTTGTCGCTTTTAGGAGTAATATATCAAACCTAGGTTGTTAGATTTGACATGTTAGGCGTAAAATTTTGGAAAACCGATGAAACTTTCACCGCAGAAGGGCAAAATGGGTGTCCAAAAATGTTAGTTGTTTTGATGATTGCCTTCATTTGGTCTACCTTTGATTTACGTGCCAAGGTGTAGAGTAGTGGTAAACTGAAAATGAGCTATAGAGAGCCCGATTTAGACTGTACTCAACGTCTGTTTGAACTTTCACCGCTAAGTGGGCAAATGGGTATCTAAAAATATGACTATTATTTTTAGATTGTGTGTCTAGATGTGTGTTCGGTTTTGGTGTATTTATGACAGAGTTGACTATTAGATCTGTGTAGATTGGTATGTTGTTTTTGAATTTTGTCGACACATTTACCGATAAGTGGGCAAATGGGTATCCAAAAGTGATATTTGTTTTTGTAGATGTTGTATTTTGACTTATGTTTGATGTACATGTCAATTAATAGGTAGTTGTAAATTTGAACTGGGTTGTTGGGAGTCCAAATGATGTTGTTTGTCACGTCAGTTCGAACTTTTGCCATGAAATGTCAAAATGGGTGTCCAAATGTGTGAATGTTATGTCGATGTTTGTTGTCATGTGTTTTGTGCATTGTCTAACATCGAAGTGCGTGTCAAATTAAATGTCTTTAATTTGCAAATTTTGATTGATGCAGTTTGATTTGATTGTATTGTTATGTGAGTTACTGATGCGTGGTTTGTTGTGTTTTGGATAGGTGAAGATGCTTGAGCCCCATCATCGGGTGAGGAAATTCAAGGAGGGTTTTGAGGCATTGATGAAGACTGATGATGAGTTACGGTGGTTGGATGACATACATTTCTGGGGTGTGTGGGAATGTAAGAGTATCCATACTAATAGAGCATATGTGTCTGCATTATGTGAGCGGTGGGATGCAGACAGGAACACTTTTCATTTTCCCACTGGGGAAATGACTGTGACTTTGGAAGATGTATATCGTATTTACCGACTGTCGATTGAGGGAGTACCTGTGAGGGCCACCATAGCTGATAGGAAGGAGGCTATGTTGGAGAGATTCTTTGGGGTAGCATGGAGAGAAATTGATATCTCTAAGATAGATTATGAGTGGTTGTGGGTACGAGATAAGATATCAGATCGATAGTGCATGGCGATGATGATGATCTCCACATATGCTTTACCTGATAGTTCTAGGTTTCTGTTTACCTGGAACATGCTAGACTTGGTTAGTGACATGGTGGAGCATAGGGTTGTGTTCGCTTGGGCGCCTGCATTGTTGGCTCAAGTCTATCGAGAGTTGTACGAGGTTGTTCGGGGTAGGAGGATAGGGTTGAGTGTGATCCCTTTGCTGTAGGTATGGGCATGGGAACACATTGCTATTGAGAGGCCATCTTTGTTGCCTAACCCTGTACATGTGGAGGGCCAAGAGTATTTGCCTTATGCTCTTAGATGGAGTACAGAGGTGGAGCAGGGCATTAAGAGGCCGCATGAGGGTGACCCACTATTTTGGAGGGGTAAGTTTGAGGATGCTACTCCTGAGGACATTAGGTGGAGACCCTGGTTGGGTGGAGTGAGTTGGGATGAGGATGATGAGCAGCTATGGGCCATCAGGTGGGGCAGATGGTTGGTGGGGAGGTATACTCGATAGACTGAGTACTTTCAATTTGATCGAGTGAGGAGGTAGTTTGGTTTACAGTAGGATGTCCCAGGGGCTCCTGTGACTTACTTTAGGTGGTAGGGTGATAGAGGAGAGTGGCCTATCATGCCACCATGGGTTGGAGAGAGAGATCCTCCTATGGATATCCTAGTTATAGGGAATGTTGGGATGACTCCAGCCTTTGATGCATGGTGGGCTTGGTAGAGTTGGGTGCCTGGTAGGGGTGTGGTTGATCGGTGGGTGGCACCTAATGTTGGGGTACCTCCATCGATGGGGAGGATGGGTAGGAGAGCTCGGGCTGAGGGTGTGGTTATCGATGTAGGGGAGGTTCCTTTATGGTGGTCATGATATTGCTTGGGTGGTGGAGCGAGCACCCAAGATGTGAGGGTGGAGCAGGTAGTCGGGGATGTAGATGGTGGTATGGGATAGGCCATTGGAGCTGAGGTGGAGAGAGGTGTTGATACTATTGTGGGTGATGTAGATGACACCATTGACATTGGTGTGTTCATGGATGCAGTAGAGTAGATTCCTATTGATATCCCTATGAGGGGGATGTAGCGGATGAGGCATAGGTGCTACAAAATAGAGTCCATCAGTTGGAGGTTGAGGTGGAGTAGCTATGGACTGATATGGTCAAGTAGGGGACCAAGATAGAGTAGCTGAGGGTCATGGTGATGAGGTAGGCTCAGATGATTATGAACCTGACTGGTCAGTTGGGTGTGGAGACTACTAGGAGGTTATTGTGTGAGACTTCCTTAACGATGCATGGGATTCCTCTCCCTGACTATACATAGGTGGTGTCATAGTCTGGGACACAGTCATGAGTGTGGGCACCCTCTCATCAGAGTCAGTGTAGTGTTGCTCCGATAGTAGAGGTTGGTGTGAGAGTTGAGGTACAGGATCCACCTACTGTGGAGCAGCCTATAGTAGATCTAGCTCTAGAGGTCTTTGTAGAGTCGAGTCAGGTAGTAGAGAGGCACGCGAGCCGGGAGGGGCATGGGGAGACTCATGATGATATTTAGGAGTTATATCTTTGGTTGTAGCCTATGGGTATTTTGGATATTATATGTGATGGGCATGGTCCTAGGTTGTAGCCTTCGAGCATTTTTGGATGATGATATATATATACCTCTTGATTTTGGTTGTTATATATACATGTGTTGTTTTGATGGTTTGAAATGTGTTGTGTTTATGTTTGCATAGATAGCACAATATAATTCGTAGGTATGTATGATTAGTAGATACATGTGTGTGAATGGTTTAGATCTATTATGGTTCTTTCATATGGATGAATTGTAGAATGTTATGCATGATTATGTTTCGAATGCAGTATGATGTGATATCGAATGTGATGTTGTAATGAATGTACATAGAATAAATGCAATGTTATAATTTGATTTTGGAATGTGTGTAGCATGAATGCATAATGTAAGTTAATTGCATGAATGTATGTAAGACAAATGCATAACTATAAGGTGTAGCAAACATATATGACATAGATGCATAGGTGCATGTATGGACTTACTGAAATGCACCAAGGAAGCACTTGTATCATGGCATTTACCTATATGGATGCGATCCATTCCATGATTTTAGGGTCTATGGATAATGTAAGGCATGTGTAATGGTTTTGACTAACATAGTTATGACAATCAAATCTCAAACCCTTAGCTATACAAGTTTTGTGGCAACTTATAACATGATCGGGCTGGTTCAAAGTCTATCTTGGACCTATGTGTGTGAATGTGTAAGGTTCATTTATCCATTTTGAGGGAGGTAGGATTAACCCATTGTAGATGCTACCGGACTAGCTAGCTCATCCATCCACAATAGTGATCTCTACAAAAGTGAGATGCTAATGTAAGAGATGTGTTGTCACCTGTAAGACTATTCCACTGGTAGGCAGGCTCTTGGAATCATCCCATGGTGTTATGTTGAACCTAAGGACCAAAGGCGATAAGCATAACATGTGTGATATCAAGAGGTATTTCCTTTTGTTTTTTGCCCTTGTTCTAGTGTTAACCTATCTGATTGTGGTAGTGCTCTTTTCATTTATTTTCTTTTATTTTTTCTTTTTTGCTCTTTTTGTATGGGCGATGAAGTTTGTTTTCTACCCAGTTATTTAATTTTGCTTATGCTTGATCCCTTTGTTTATCCCCAGGTCATATGTTGACCATGCAGGTGATAGGATGAGTAGGGGATACCATTCGCTAGATGGCGATATCTACTCAAGATGTCCTCTTTCCTAGGCTCAAAATTGTTAATGTGTAACCTATTGTGAGCGATTCATGAGAGAAGTTGAACCAGCCTAAAAGACCATAAGAAGAATGTACAAGACTCAGTAGCTATGGGTGACACTTGATTGCCTAAACTATAGAGTAGTCAAAATTAAACACGACACCTATGTATACCCTGATCCTAAAAAGGGGGAATGGACATCCAGGTGGTGATGCTAACAAGTGCATGTATTATTCCTATTGAGGCACATTTTGGGGGAGAATGTACAAACATGAATTAAAATTTTAACTATAAAGCATATGAATATGTGCAATGAATGTAACTGTAAGTGATGCAAGTGGAGGAATGCGATATTTACAAGAAGAAAGTTATGCTGTGTAGAAGGAGAATTTTAGAAGAACCTATTTATAGATGAGTAAAGTGTGTAATGATGACAAAAAGTGTGATGCTATGATCATGGTTGCCCCAAGTGTGGGGTGTGTGTGTGTAGTAGATGTATAAGTTGTGAGTTGTATAAATGTATGTAATAGTCACCAAGAAGAAGGAAGATGTGAGAGTGGTATGTATAGGTGGAAGAAGTGAGAAGAAATAGGCATTGGTAACCAATCAAGGAAAGGGGATCACCAACGGCCGACAAAGATAGAAGAGAAGAAATGAATCAACGTATGTAAGAAGTAGAAGAATGAGATAGAAGAAGAAGAGTAACTAACACTACTATCGGGTGAAATGGCGTAGATCCGGGTGGGAGTGGGATGGTGAAGTGATGACATGGCTAGAATTGCGGTTGGAGCCATAGTTGGAAATGTTATGAATATAGTGGGTGGGCATTGTTAGGGTACTATGGGGTGGTAAAGTCCTGGGAGTGGTGCGGTGTGGAGGACTGACAAGTCGGCTAAATAGAAAAGAACGCTCTGGTGATGGGGTACGCTCATCGTGCAACATGTTGTGCACTAGGGTTTCAAATGATCTGCACTCTTCGATATCATGACTTGGCTGGTGATGGTAAATGCAAAATTGATTCTCATTGTAGTTGCATGGTTTAGGACGTGAGGGATCAATAGGTCGAATCTCAGGTAGGTCAATAAGACCCTGATGCATGAGATGATGGAACATTTTGGAAAGGGGTGTGTGGAATAGGCATAGGATAGACGTATGGATCTGCTGGAGGTGAGCGAGGTCTGGGTGAAATATGATCTGGTAATGGAGGCATGGGTCTAGGTTCTGGCATGGGTCGAGTTCAAGGTCGGGGAAGGGATCTACGTGGCGGTGAGGATGGACGGGTCATGGGAGACTACCATGGGTGAACGTGGCAATGGTAGTGGCTCATCTGCAATTCTAGAGCTTCGATATGGGAAATGAGATGTTGTATCTCATGGTGTGGTGGTGATGGTATTGGGGAAGGGGGCGATCGAGATTCCAATGTGAATGGAATGGCCCGATGCATGGTAGAAAAAGGATAAGGCTGCGATGAGGAGGCAACGGAGTGAAATGACTATGGTGATTGTAAAATTGGCTGGGGTGGTAAGCCTCATAGTGGTGAAGGTGGTGTCTTGAGGACCGGTGGCATAGGCGATGGCCCTAAGCGGTGACATGAATGGGAAGGAGGGATGTTTGCATGACCAGCTTGAGTAGCTTGGGCCGCGCGGGCTTGCAAAGCCTGGGCATAGGTAGACTCACCATTGGGAAGGGGAGCGGGTAGAAATGCAGGGTGAGGTTGATGAGGTGTGTACTCCCTATTAGGTGGGTGGTAGGATCCTATGGGATGATGTGGGTGATTTGTAGGTGAATAGTGATGTCTGAGATCATCAGACGGATGGGAGGATGATCCTTGTGCTTGAGGTTGGGTGGATTCCTCTTTGTCATCAAAAGAGGACATGGTGATCTAGCTATCGCTAGAGTGTGGTGAATAGGATGAACCTCACTGGTGAGGGGAATGATGTCAAGGTGAGGTGTGGTGACCTGAATGGGATGAATGCGAGGAGCACCTGGTATGAAGGGCGGCTGGTGGTCGGGCGAGATCGATCGGTGTAATGGGTTTTTGTTGTGGCTATAGATGGTCCTGCATGGTGGTAGGTGAGGCCACTGTAGAGCTCTCCTACTGATGATGTGAGTCCTGCAAAAGGAAAAATAGATACCCCAAGCATAAAAATGGTAGAAAGGTGAAATGTACATGTATAGAGAAATAATAAAGCAGAAATAAAAGATTCACATGGTGATGTGCTTGGTGATTTACTTCTAACACTATGTGACACTCATGATGGTGACTGTGTTTATGCATCATGCATTGAATGCACGAAGGTGCAAGATGTTGATGGGTTCAGGATCGTTAAGGCCTTCAATATTGGCCAGATGATATGCTCCTAAACCGTATTTGTGTGTGATAATAAATGGGCCCAACTAGTTTGGGGTGAATTTATCACACTGCTGGTGAGGTTGACTTGTGATTTGTTGGTTCTCCTTGAGAACCAAGTCACCAATATTAAATTCGTGCTGATGTACCTTACTATTGTAGGCATGGTGAAGGTGATCTTGATATACTCATGTGTGCTCGATGGCATGGATGCGACGTTCATCGAGGAGTGTTAGTTGATCTAGACGAGCTTGGCGAGTAGTGTCATCATCAATGAAATATTTCATAGATATCCATAAGGAGGGTATCTCAAGCTCAAGGGGCATGATAGCTTCTACCCCATAGACAAGTGAAAAAGGTGTTGCCCCAGTAGGAGTATGGATGCTCATACGATATGCCCACAAGGCTAGGGGTATTTGATTATGCCAGTCTCGGTGAGACTCCGCTATAGTTTTATGGAGAATAGAACAGATGGTTTTGTTCGTGGCTTCTGCCTGGCCATTTCCTTGAGGGTAATATGGGGTCAAAAAGCTATGGTGTATGTGAAATATATCACACAAGGCTCAGACAGTCTTGTTTTTGAAATATTTCCCATTATCTAAAATAATTTGGGAGGGAATTCCAAAGCGGCATATGATATGCTCCATGATGAATGCTGCAATTTTGGCTCCTGTAGTTTGGACCAGTGGGATGGCTTCGACCCACTTTGTAAAATATTTTGTTGTTGTGATGATAAATTTATGATTGCTAGAGGAAGCAAGTGTAATTTGTCCAATTAGATCCAGGCCCCATTGGGAGAAGGGCCACATGGACTGGATTGGTTGAAGTGCTTGGGATGGTAAATGTGTTAGGTTGGCATGTTGTTGGCATTTGATGCAATGTTTGACATACTCACAGTAGTCTTGCTCCATTTTAGGCCAGTAGTAGCCCATACGGAGGATGCATTTGGTAATTGCCATGCCACTAAAATGGCCACCACAAGTACCATCATGGGTTTCTTGTACAACCCACTGTGATTCTTGCGGTTCTAGGCAACGCAAGAGTATACCATCATAGCTATGGTGGTAAAGGATGTCCCCCAACAAGGTGTAGCGGATCACTCTTTGTTTAAAGGTTTGGCATTGGGCATGGGGCAAATCACATGGTAGGAAACCTAGTTTGATGTACTCTTTGATCTATGAGAACCATGGGTCGTGAGGTTCAGTGTTTACCACATATACACCACCATCGTCTATGGGAGGTGTGGGTGATATAGCAGATTGTGTAAGTGTATGAATGGATACAGATGTTGTGTTGGACGTTGGGTTTTGTGGGATGAGGGACCCTAAGGAGGCCATAGTGTCTACAAAATGGTTTGATGAGTGCAGAGTGGCTTTGAGGTAATACCATTCAAATTGGGATAGGAGTTGTTGGGCGATTTTCTTGTATTGTTGGAGAACTGGGAAATTGCATAGCCAAAGTTCCTACACTTGATTGACTATCAAAAGTGAATCACCTATGATGTGGAGGCATTTTATGTGCATAGAGTGTGCTTGTTTTAGTCCTAGGATTAGGGCTTCGTACTCTACGTTGTTATTGGTACAAGGGAAATCAAGTTTGAATGAAAATGGGAGTGGTTCTCCTTCAGGTGTAAAGAAGACAATGCATGCACCCCTAGTGTGGAGACACCTAGAACCATCAAAGAACATGGTGAGGTCAGCCATGAATTCTGGTTCGACGTATTCCTCATCTTCGATTATGTGAAAGATAGAATCATCGGGGAGTTGAATGAGTAGGGGTTGATTATCAGTTATAGGGGCTTCAACCAGTTGGTCAGCAATGACTTGCCCTTTGATAGACTTTTGAGATATGAATTCTAGGTCAAACTCGGTTAGGAGCATGATCCATTTGGTTGTGTGTGAGTTGTGATAACTCTTGTTCATCATATACCGAAGGGGATTATCTCGGGTGATGACAAAAGTTGTGTGGTTTAACATGTAGTGTCTTAACTTCTGGGTGGTGAATACTACTGCTAGGCATAGCTTCTCCATGTATCCGTATCTCATTTCATAACTAACTAGTGTGTGGCTAATGTAGTAGATAGCCTGCTCTTTGTCGAGAGCATTCTTTTGGGCTAGGAGTGTACCTAGTGCAAGTTCTGTGGCTGAGATGTATAGAGTTAGTGGTAATTGTGGGTGTGGTGGTGACATGACCGATGGTGATGTAAGGTAAGTTTTGATAGCATCGAATGCGGCTTGATAATTATCATCCCATTTAAAGTGTACTCATTTTTGTAGGAGATGATTGAATGGTTGGCATTTGTCTGATAATTGCGCTATAAATCTATGAATAGAGGTAATCTTGCCCTGGAGGCTGCACAATTGCTTTAGGGTGGTAGGAGGAGGTGTAGCACCCTAAAATTGGCACAGTAAACCTTAGCAAATAATTCAAATTCAAATTCAACCCCCAAAACCGCTCCCAAACCGCTTGCTGCCTGTTTCCTCATTTTTTGCACCATTTTTAGAGTTTGTTTTGTCCGTTTGACGATATCGTCGCCGATCAGACGATATCGCCTCAGATCGGATGATTTCGTCTGGAGAAGAACGTCCAGACGATCTCGTCCCAAACTGATTTGTGCATAGTTAGCTTCTGTTTCAACGGCGTCTCTAATCCGGGCAGAAGCGTGTCTGCATCGTTAGAGACCTCCCCCATTGGAGATCTTCCAAATTAGGATGATCTCCAACCTCCTAACCTCCCTCCTAAGCCTATTTAACCTTAGGACCCCCTCTTGGCATTCCCCCTGGCTGAAATTCCCTGTAACACGAATTCTACATGCATTAGACTATCTTAAACCACCATTTGCATTTGTATTTTTCCAAGTTTGTTTGCAGGAACTTCATTGTTTTTCAGCCGGAGCAAGCTCAGATCGTCGCAGACGATCCTGTTCAATTCGAGATGATTTCGTACCAATCCGAGACGATTTCAACTGCAGTCAACATTGGGGGCAATCAGTGCCCAAGGTTTGCATTTTCTCACTTTGTTTGTTGATTTATCCTGCATTTAGTTAAATTTGTTATTATTCCTTATTGTTTCGCATCTTGGAGTTCACCCATATAGCTTAAGTGCACAATGAAGTCATAATTTGTCATTAGAACGTCATAATCTACTTGAATTTTTATTTGTGATTATCACCTTAGCATCTATGTTGCCATTTTACACCATTTTTCTCTGTTAGAATAGTTGCATTTCTAGTATTTTGTATCTATTTCTCTGTTTGTAGGTCTCTGATGAATTCGTCAGATCTCAGATGATCCCGTCAGATCTCAGATGATCCTGTCAAATTCTAGACGATCTGGACTGCTTCAAAAATTAGAACCTTCATCAGACATCCGGATC
The DNA here is from genome assembly GCA_028583015.1 of Wollemia nobilis. Lineage (NCBI taxonomy): Eukaryota > Viridiplantae > Streptophyta > Pinopsida > Araucariales > Araucariaceae > Wollemia > Wollemia nobilis. The sequence continues at coordinate 4,268,545 of JAQPPZ010017058.1, forward strand.
AGGTATGGTTCTTTAATCTAGCGTATTCTTTCTATTTTCTGTCCAAATCTATTTTTTGTATTTATTTAATTTGCATTTTCATAATAGAACACTTAGATTCATCTGGCCAAACCTAGGACTTGGATGTTTAAAGATAAAACTGAACACATTAAACACATTCCCAACCTAGGCGTGGAAACTGCCACTAAACGTTTCCTGGTGAACCCCACCATCCGTCAAAAAATCACCTTAATACCCCTCCCCCGAGAGGCGGGACCTTCAAAGGGCCTCTCAGTCCGAGGTACCATCCCATCCTTTTCCCATCCCCTTTTCGGGCGTGGATCCTTTAGCCTGAAGGTAAGGGTGCGAAAAATTTGGAACGATACATTTTGGTGAACCCGACGTGAAACTAAAACCTTTTGAAAACAAAAAAAAAAAACAAAAACATAGATGCATTTAAAATCATTAGAAAACTACTAAGTTGCATATCATGTCTAGATGGTAGCTCCTAAGAAAAGACTAGCAGTTACTATAAATGTTGCAAATCAATTAATAGCCATAGAAGTTGATTCTTTGTTTAGAACATCTCAAACATAGAGTCCAACCTTTGTGGGAAGAACTTGATAGGAGACTAGGTATCATTTCATCTAGATCAACAGAACTTAGACAAATCAAGAGGTTTGCCCTAGATAGGATCCTGGATCCTCATCAACTCATTTTTTATCATGAACTTCAGAGAGCCTGCCATAGGTGGTTAGCTTATAGGAGAGCTCTTGTGTCTTCAGAATTGTTCACCTTCGAGGAATACCTCGAGAACGTAGCTGTTATACACCAATTCCTAGGTCGTGTAGAAGATCAAGAGGTCATTCTTACGGATAGGGAAATATGGAGGAGAGTTCCTCGAGCTGTGTTATATCGAGAGTATTGCCATGAACTCTATTTCTACCAACCAGAGTCTGAGACAGATAATATCACTATAGCACTTTTTGTTAAATTCTTGAAAGAAAATTTCCAATTTGAAGAAGAACACTTCATGACTCCTGAAGAACTCGAGCCCATTAATGACATTTATAAATTATTTATAGAAAACTAGATCATTGCTTTCATTATTATTTCTTGCATTTATTGTGTTGTTTGTTATCTTTATAATATTGTTACAAAAACAAAAAAATAGAAAACATAACAAAAACCCAAAACATTTTATTTTAAATACTATAGTAGGTATATAATTAAAATATATACCTTGTTGCATATATATATACAAGTATATATATATTTGCTGAAATTTAAATTTAAGCACAATGCCTAAACTTAGAAATGGTAAACAAACTGAACAAGAAGAAGAAGATTGGTTGGGAGGCAAAACTACAAACCCAAATGTCCTTCCTGAGGATCCAATTCCGGAAGGAGAAACTCTAGAACAGCCAGAAGATGACCTGGGTGAAGACAATGAACAAGAAGACAATCTTAAAGAGGAAGGATCCTCGTCCCCTAGAATAGCTCCAGATGGAACTATTGCTTTTGATAACTTAGATCATTTCTGGAAATTTTTCAATAATAACATTGGTGCTCTTAATATGGCAGTTCGTATTGATAAAGGACAAATTAGTGACACTCAAGCAGCTATGGAAGATATGTTTAACATACACACTAATCCCTTGTCCTTTGTTGATCAAGAAAGTGATAAAGCTGGACCATCCAATAGAGATATGGTCACTATGATTCAGAACATGCCAAAACAACAGGTTACCCAACCCCCTAAGGAACCTGTTATTGAGCCTAAAATCATTCCCACACAAAAGAAAACTTCCTTCACTGCTTTACTTCGCCAAACTATTGATCAATATGCTTCAAATCAACAAAAACCTAAAATGAAGCCAAACACCAATTTTCAACAATCGGGATACAACATAATACAACTTCAAGATTTCTTCATAACACCTTTCCTACCAACAATTTACACAATAGCAACATAGCATCTAATCTTCATGTCCCTCCATATGTTCACAAATCTCATATTAATGCCCTACCGAACCAATATGGTGGGCAAACTAGTAATCTGGAAGCCATGGTGAAACAGTTAGCTTCGCGTATGGACCGAGATAGATCCCTATCGTCCCTCGTATAATTATCGAGAGATATGTAGTCAACCTTTGGATCCCATAGTTGTAGCACAACCATACCCTAAACACTTTCCCATGCCCGTCCTGCCTATATATAAAGGAACCGAAGATCCCATAGAGCATCTTCGTATGTTTAGGATAGCATGTCATGATATATCACATGATGACTTGCTATTACTAAAAATGTTCCCAAAAAGTTTAGGAGGAATGGCATTAGAGTGGTACTATCAATTGCCCACTCATTCTTTGAGAAATTTTGAAGAAACAGTTGAATCGTTTGTCCATCAATTTAGTGCCTACATCGAGAGGCATGTCACCATTAAAGATTTGTACAACTTAAAACAAGACAAAGATGAATGTTTTGCTGATTTCTTAGCTAGATGGAGGCAGTTGACAGGAAAACTGCACTTTGTGTTACCTTATAGGGAAATGTTGGACATTTTTATCAATAATTTGCAAGAACAAATCTCCTATGAGTTATCAACTGCTACCTTAACCACCTTCGATCAAGCTATAGACTTAGCTCGAAGGGTAGAAGATGCTCTCATTAGGAGAGGTCACCTCAAAAAGAAAGATGATGAGAAAACATCCAGAAATCAGTATAAAAACAAACAAGTTGTAGGTGACGGAGTCACTGATAGTAGAAACGTTGCTAATATCAATACAACAAAGACAACAAAAAAATTTATATTAAAACCCCCTGATAAACCTCCTCGAGAATTTACTAGATTGAATCAACCTTTATCAACCATTCTACCTCAATTATTAGCACGAGGCTTGATTCAATTACCAGCTATCCGGGAACCTGATCCAACTATACCCGGATACAGAGCCGATCTACACTGTGACTTTCATAGAGGACCTGGACATGCTACAAATTCTTGCAAAATATTGAAACATAAAATACAAGACTTGATTGATAATAATGAAATGGAGGTGCAAGCTTTCCAACCTAAACAAAATGCTCCTAATAACGCTCAAAAGACCATTCCCCAAAATCAAAATCAAAATGCTAATCAATCATTGGATATATTTCAACATCCTTTACCAAACCATGGTAAAGAAGTGGCCAATCAAATCGAACATCATAATGTTCCCCCTCCTACCCGATATGTAGGGACTATTAGCGGACAATTACCTATTCAGGATCCTCAAATATTTGACACAACTTTATCCCTGGTCACGACCAGGCCCCTACATAATTTTCAAACTCCCGATCCTAGTGATGTAGAATCAGATACTGAAAGTGAAGTAGACATCACCTCAAACCAATCGAATAGTTCTAAAAATGAATCAGATCCTATTCAACCTATCACAGATGCTATGGTTCCAGAAGAACCATTTCCTAGAAGAGTTACTACTCGACCCTCTTCTAATCAATTCCTTCCTAATGAACAAGCCATAAACGCTCAACCGAGACCAGTTCAACGTCTTCAATATAACATTGTAGGTACCATCGGAGTTGTTACCAGACAACAAGCTCAAAACTCTCAACAAGATCAAACTCAGAATGATGGATCAGCTCCATTTATTTTGAAAAATCCCAATAAAGGGAATCATATGTCTAATGTTCAACTTAAGCCTCCTTACAATATTAATGAACAATTATCCAACACTACAGCCAGAATTTCCCTGTTGGATTTGTTAAGATCTTCTCCCACCCATAGGGATGAGTTAATGCTTACATTAAGCCAAATGATGGTACCTCAAAATATTCAACCTGAAGCCATGTCCAATACTATCATCACTCGAGAAGTCGATTGTATTGACTTTCGGGATAAAGATATCCCACAACACAGTTTACATAAGGATAATCCCTTATATATTACTGCTCTAATTGGAGATGTAGTTGTTAAAAGAGTCCTGATTGATAATGGTTCATCTCTAAACATTTGCACTTTTGACTTCTACCAACGGTTTGGCTTTAGAAGTGATGAAATGAAGAAAACTGACATGATTATCAAAGCTTTCAATGACGAGACACAAGAAACGTGTGGAGTCATTACTATACCCTTGCAAGTTGGTCCTAGAACCCTAGATACAACCGTGTTTATTGTACATTGCCCTGCATCATACAATATACTTTTGGGTCGCCCTTGGATCAATGCGATGCGAGCGGTTCCCTCCACTTTACACCAATGTGTTAAATTTGAATTTAAAAATCAGTTGGTCACTATCCATGGTGACCCTAGACCCTTTGATATGTGTGCTTTGGCAGAACCTGTTGGAGTGCAATTTTGCCCCGCTCTGTCATCCACACATCCTAATTCTTATTTTTCATCTAAACGTGTGAAAAACACACACATAACATCATCTACTCCATCAACTACACCTATACATTTAACTCAACCATCTTCTGAACAAACCACACTAGAACCTCAAAAAGATCTTAAATCCACAACCAATTCTTCATGTTCCATCCCTATCATTTCAAAACCTATAGACCCATTCATTAACACTTCCACATTATCAACATCTATCATACCTTCCACATCTAAAGATATAGGGAATGATCCTTCTACATCTTATGCTCTTTCTGATGAACTTTTATCGGATTTATCCACAGTCTTAATATCAGAAAAAACAAATGCTTTTATGCAAGATTCAATTATTTTAAATAATTTGCCGCCATCTCCTCGTACTTTGGGCCTCCCACAACCTATGGGAAGTACTTACCAAGTCGGGAGTTGTGCTTTTATTTATAAAGGATATGATTGGGGAAGAATACCTCGAAATATCAAAACTCATCATGAGGGATATGCACGATGTTATTTTACTAATGAATATATTAAAGCTAAACCCATAATGCTTAAAATGGGATATAAAGGGAAAGGCTTGGGACCTTTCCAAAATGGCATGAAAGAACCTATCGAGGTAGAACCATGGCCCGCCCGATGTGGTGTGGGCCTATTTCCTAGTAAGGGTCAACCCTTCCCTTTTGAAGATGATGATCAACTCATATGTTATCAAGATTATCTAGATAAACAAGATTCTTTGTGTCCAACGAATCATCCATTTACATGTAATATGCTATCCATAGCTTACCCTGAATTGATTGCTGAATCCGATGAGGAGTTGGAAGGAGATATTTTCCATGATGTCTCCGTTGAAGAGTTGTTACACAATGGTTTTTATTTTGATGGTTCTATACCAACTATAGCCCAACTTGAGGCCACCACTCATCAAGACAAATTATCCAACTTAACCTTAAAAGAATTACAAGAATTGGGCGTTTCACCCGCCCCACCTAATTTTGAAAGAGATCTACACATGGAAGTAGAAAACGTCATTAAAGTTAACATTGGAACTGAGGATACTCCTCACATAATCAATATTGGATCAGCATTAAGTCAAGAAAAACAAGATGAATACATTGCATTCCTTAAAGAATATGAAGATGTCTTCGCTTGGACATATGAAGATATGCCAGGTCTGGACCCTTCCGTAGTCATGCATCATCTAGTAGTCCATCCGGATGCTAAACCTGTTAAACAAAAACTTAGAAAAATGCATCCCAAAGTGGCCCTGCTAGTCAAAGGGGAGTTAGAAAAACTCCTGAATGTTATTTTCATACAAGCTATTGATTATGCTTGAATGGATCTCGAATGTAGTTCCGAGTCACCAAGAAAGAAGCTACCAAAGTTAGGGTTTGCACAGACTTTAGAGATATTAACGTTGCATGCCCTAAAGATGATTTTCCTCTTCCAAACATGGATCAAATCATTGACTTTACTGTCGGGAGTGGAATGATGTCCCTAATGGACGGATTCTTCGGCTATAATCAGATCAGGATAGCTCCTGAAGATCAGGCTAAAACAACCTTTATTACCCCTTGGGGTACCTTTTGTTGGAAAGTGATGCCATTTGGTTTAAAGAATGCCGACGCAACATATCAACGAGCTATGACTTATATCTTTCATGATATGATGCATGATATCCTACATGATTATGTAGATGATATTATAGCTCGCTCTATTAAAGAAGATGATCATTTAGCTGATTTGAGAAAAGTGTTTAATCGGTTAAGAGAATACCTTATTCGATTAAATCCAGCCAAATGCATATTCGGAGTTAAGTCCGGTAAGCTATTAGGGGTTTTAGTTTCTTTACGTGGTATCGAAATCGACCCTCTCAAAATTGTGGCTATCACTGATATGCCCGCACCTACCAATATATCGGAGTTACGAAGTTTACAAGGTAAGCTTCAAGCCATCCGTCGCTTCATCGATAAGTTGGCGGACAAAACCACTCCCTTTCTTAAGCTCCTTAAGAAGGATGTTCCTTTTAACTGGGACGACGAATGTAAGGAAGCTTTTGAACTTCTCAAACAATACCTCCTTAACCCACCTGTGCTTTCACCGCCTAGACCTAATCGCCCATTTCTCCTGTATATTTTAGCTTCAGATTTTGCTTTAGGAGCTATGTTAGCTCAGCTTGATGATGAGAAGAAAGAACGTGCTAATTATTACATTAGCCGAACCCTCATCAGTTATGAAACCCGTTATACAACATTAGAAAAATTATGTCTAGCAGTCGTATTTTCTATGCAAAAATTACGTCATTATATGCTCAGTCAAAAAATGTATGTCATTGCTAAATATGATCCCTTGAGGTATCTCATGAGTCGACCTTATTTATCGGGTCGCACAGCAAAGTGGGTTCTTGCTCTAAGCGAGTTTGAACTCACGTTCATAGGACAGAAGTCTGTTAAGGGTCAAATCATAGCAGATCAATTAGCTGTTGCACCCTTAGAATCTACCCATCCCCTCATCATTGAGTTTCCTGATGAATGCCTTCAATTAGAGGCAGACCATATTGAACAATGGTCCTTATACTTTGATGGAGCCCGATGCATGAGTGGGGCTGGTGCGGGTATTATTTTAATATCCCCGCAAAAACATCTTATACCTTTGTCCTTTAAATTAACATTTGCTTGCACTAATAATACTGTCGAATATGAGGCTCTAATCCTTGGATTACGAGCTGCCTTGGCATTAAAAATCAAACATCTGCTAGTTTTTGGTGATTCTCAACTTGTCATAAACCAAATTAATGAAGTTTATCAGACCAGAGATGATAAATTGTGCCCATATAAAGCATATGTTTTGCAATTGTTATCCTTGTTTGATAAAGTTACTTTGGAAGCTATTCCGTGAACTAGCAATCGTGCGGCTGATGCTATGGCCGCAGTTGCATCTCTTCTGCCCTTGGAGTTAGATGACGAATATGCCACCATCATTATTCGTCGACTCCAGGAACCCGCTTCAAATAAGTCATGTTTAGAACCTTTGGATGTGTTTCTAATCAATGAAACTACTCCTGAACCTTGGTATACGGATATAATTGATTTTCTCCAAAATGGGACTTTCCCTGCCAATTCTAATAGAAACCAGCATCGGTTATTACGTCGACGAGCAAGTCGATTTGTAATAATTGGCAATACTTTATATAGGAGATCTTTTGAAGGTATCCTATTGAGATGTTTGAATCTAGAAGAATCCAAATCAGCTTTAAGTGAAGCCCACGATGGATCTTGTGGAGGACACTTCGATGGTAGTGTCATTGCTAAAAAGCTCCTTAGGATAGGCTACTTTTGGCCTACCATGGAAAAGGATGCACATGATTATGTGCGCCATTGCGACAAGTGCCAGAAACATGCTGACCTTGTCCATGCGCCTGCACAAGAGCTGCAGGCTATTTCATCTCCTTGGCCCTTTTCAAAATGGGGCTTAGACATTATTGGCAAAATTAATCCTGTGTCATCTGATGGACACAAATTCATCATAACCGCCACTGAGTATTTCACGAAGTGGGTTGAAGCTATGCCTTTAGCTTCCTGCACTGGAACTCAAGTCTCTAAATTTATTTTTAATCAAATCATTTGTAGGTTCGGAATTCCTGCAAATCTCATCTCGGACAATGGAACTTGTTTCAAAAATAAAGATGTTAAAAAATTATGCCAAAAATATAAGATTCAACATCGCTGGTCCACTCCCTATTATCCTCAGGGTAATGGTCAAGCGAAGCATCTAACAAAACCTTAATCAAAATTCTCAAAATATTGGTCAATAAAACTGGCCACGACTGGCACATTCAATTATATCCAGCTTTGTGGGCCTATCGAACTAGTGTTCGAACTCCCACTGGAACTTCACCTTTTGTCTTGGTTTATGGCGCTGAAGCCATTTTTCCCTTTGAATTAGAAGTTCCTTCTTTGGCTCTACTACTTCAAGATACCGAAGTAGGAGATGAATATCGAACTTGTAGACTCAGTCGACTGGAACTTCTAGATGAAAAGTGCATCAATGCTTTGGAGCATCTTCGTGCTTACCAAAACAAGCTTAAAAGATCATATGCCAAGAAAGTTCGTCATCGATCCTTTGAGGTCGGTGACCTTGTTTTAAAAGAAAATAAAAAAATACTAATGCAACTAAAGACCTTAAAGGTAAATTTGAGCCCAACTGGCTTGGACCATATATTATCACTGCTAAATTTGAATCAGAAGCATACAAATTAGCTACTTTAGATGGTAAAGATTTAAAAGAACCTATGAATATTATGCATCTTAAGCGATATTACGCATAAAATTTGGTCATTTCATCATTTGTACATATTTTGCATGTTGTCTCATTTAAAATATATATAAAACTTTTAAACAAAAACAAATGAAAAAATAAAAAGTCAAAACAACAATATTATTGACTCTTTTGAAAACCCAAAAAAAAAAATAAAGAAGAAAGAGAGAGTCAAAATTATCAAACTCTTCACAAATATTTGTTGTATATATTTCTTCTTCAAGCATTGCCGTTATATTTTCAAATTATTTTGGATAAATTAGCATTTATTTGGAATCCCTCACTATCACAAACACAAAAATAAATATCTTGATTTTATCTGGCATGATTACTAATCTCTCTTATATCAAAGTCCACAAAATTCAATTAAATAAAGTTTGAGCATAGAGAATTGATCTTGTTATTTACTTAAACCAAGCATATCTTTTCACAATAAAATGATTACATTTGTAATTTCCATGCTATGTTACATAGTAGAAGTGGTTCTTGAGCGAAAAGTTTCCCCTGCTATCCTATCATGCACATGGTCTAGAATCTTTGAGAATTGGCAAAAGGACAAGCTCACCCCTACCCGGAATAAAAATCCCTTGCTCTACAGCTAATCCGAGCAAGTATCCCTAGCATAGGAAGAAAAGAAAAGTTCAAAAGAAAGAGAAAAAGAAACAAGTTATTTCAGCATTATCTCAAATATCAAGTCAAAATACAAAAATACAAAAAAAAAAAAAAAAAAGCAAAAGCAAAGAAAAGAAAAAGCAAAAGCAAAAGCAATAAAATCCCTTTCCCTACCCCTTGAAAAGAAAAGAAGGGTTGATGAGCTTGAATCCCTGGAATTCTCAATTATTCGAAAACTGTGAGGTAAGCCCCATAACAGGTGGTTTGTGCCCAACCCGCTTGGCCTTGGGTAACTCCTAGCGTGGTGATATGTCTGTCACATTAGCGACCTTCTTTTGTATAGACCTATGTCTGCTTATGGATTAGCTAGCTCTTGATAACCCGACCTACATAGTAGTCTGGTATGGTTATATGCATCTAAATCATGGTTAATGAACACTTATTTGGTTCATTCAAATCACTTGTATCAAATTATCTTGCTCAAAACTTGGTAAATGAACAATGCAATTGCACACACATTTGTATTTGAGAGATTTTGTGTATCATTATGATAAATCAAGATTGGTAATGAACTCACATACGCACATGGGATTCCTTATAAATCTAACTTTTGTCTTTAAGATACTTTGAAATATTTTTGCAAATTGTTTGGAATAAATTCATTTTCTTCTTTGAAGAACAGTTGTTTAGTATAAAGACAACTACATGCATTCTCAAAAAAATCAAAATCATTTTCCAAAACATGCAATCAAGTTACATTTATATATATTATCGACTTTCGCGACGATGGTATAGTTCCAAAAACCAAAATTGGAATTTTATGCCTAGCGCAAGTCCTCATCTTCATATTTTCTGACTATTTCAAAAATTAAAAATCAACCATGCAATAAAACTATTATTTTTTTCTTTGGATTTCGCGATGATGGTATAAGTCTATACCTAAATATTCTATGCCTAGCGCAAACCATTGTACCAATTTTATTCCCCATTTATTTAAAATCATAAAAACATATGACTTAAATCATTATGTTACACAATTATGCTTTAAAACAAACAAACACCTATTCTATTTCATGTCATTATGTCAAACTTCAATTTTGCAATGATGGTATAATTCCTAGGGAATTATCCAAAAATTTTATCACACTTAGGAATTTATGCCTAGCAAAAGTCATTTTAAAATATTTCATGCATAATATTTTCATGGAAATCTGAAAAACAAATCATCATCATCATCATCATTTGCATCATCACAACAAAGTCTTAAGACAAGTCTCTTAAGCACCCTTTTACTTTTAGCAATATTTCTATACTAGGATTAGCTTGACGACCGAGTGAGCGGCGACTCCATGAAATGGTCTATAATAGCGACAATGTCCTTTGAAATTATTGTTAAAAGTCCCTTTTATTTTTATCAAATTATCACATCACAAACAACCAACTTGTTTACATCAGATTATTTCATTTAAATTTTAAAAAAAGCATGACATTCAAACCATCATATTTCCAAATGGCATAATTACATGAATCATCGAATCAATCAATCAAAACATTAAAGCATCATACAAATACATAAGACAAGTCATATGATCAAAAATATCTCATCTATATATATCTCAACAGTATATGTACATCATCTCAAAACTAGATTGGTATGCCACAATCTGTACCTAGGCATACTCAATCCCCTATCAAAAATAATAATAAGCACTATAATCAATCTGTGCAGTGCAATCTGTAGCAGCTAGCCTCGAGAACCCCTCGAGCTCTCAGCCTCATCTCCTCCCCCGCCCTGAGGTGGACGAGGTGGCCCCATCATAGTCCGTGTGGTGCTATGAGTCCTGGACTCTGATCGTGATGATGTCCTCGATGACCTCATCCCGACAGGCTCCGCAATATGGGCCGACAGCGGTAACCTCTCGCCCCTCCGGCACCATATGGTGGTATAGTGTCTGATAGAATGTGACCCGGGCAATAGCCCATGCTAGATCCCGAGTGCTCGCCCCTCCGCTCCGTGCTCCGAGGCATGCTACCTCATCTCCGAGCTGTGTGGCCTCCTCTCGATGTCGTGCAGCCTCATCCTGTAGAGTCTGCACCTCTGCCTGGAGACGGACAGTCTTCGCCCGGAGAGTAGCCATCTCACTACTCTCTCCTGTGTCCACACCCTTGCCCTTATCGGGCGATGGTGGTCTCTCTCTCCATGGAGAAGGGGGTCTCTCCTCCCTCCTCTCCCGCTACCATGGCCTCTGCTGAGCCTGTGGTCTCCTCTCGCTCTCTCCCACCGTGACCCTGTGCCTGCCTCAATGGCCACCTGGCACCGCCTCCCCATCCGACGCACAACTATGTGAATCGGACCCCGAGCCCTCGTCATCCGAGGAGGGCGGATGCCTGTGTACCAGGCATCATAGCCGTCAGCTACCCCAGTGTCGTCCCCATCCACCGGCTGAATGGGGGCATCATCTATGTCTGGACCCTAGAAGCGCTGCATATCTGGAGCCCCGCTAACTGTAGTGTTATCCCGGATAGTCAAGAAAACTCGTAGTCTCTAAGAGATGGGATCCCCTTGTAGACCGAACTGCCTCAAAACTTGGTCATAGCGATGGAGCTCCACCTCTCCCCTCTCCATCCTTAGCCAACAGGTTCGCCTAACGTGAGCCAGCTCCTGTCCATCCTCGGCCCACCCTGGATGATCTCTCCAAGGCCTCCAGGTGATCTGGTCGGAGACAAGGTCGTCAAGTAGTCTCCGGGACATTGGCAGATCTATCCGCCATTGTGACCCTCTTCGGAGCCACCAGTAGAAAGCTCGGGGCCTCTCCCCATCAATCCCTATCAGTGGGAGCCCTATCGGCCTCCGCACCATGATGTGCTCCCAGCACCAAACCTGTAGTAGAGATGTCATAACCAGACATCGGTCGCCCTTGTATACGACCCCATGCAGGATCCTATACAATCGGCATAGTACAAAGCTCCCCCAAGCAAACCTGTATCCATGGTCTCTCATGTCGTAGACCACATCTATTAGTAGCCATGGTACTCTGCATCCACTCTGATGGCATAGCAACAGACCACCTACAACCCCAGCCAAAACCTATGTCAGTCTAGATGCCCCAGGCATCTGCCGTAGAGATTCGATGTTCACTCCGCCCTTCTCCAGGGCGAAGCTCGGATCTCCGCATAGTCGCATCATCACGTGGCCCTGATTGGCCATAGGAGTGATTAGCCATCCTTGTATGGGGATCCTCAAAATCCTCCATACATCCTCTAGTGTGGGAGTCATCTCCCTGTCGATAACCAAAAATAGGAAGAACCCGGATACCACCTCTCTGCTAGGGCTGTCAATAGCCCCATATCTGTAGAAACCTGTGGCATCTCTGCCACATGCTGCAAGCCGACCCTGAGCTAGCTGATCTCGCTCTGCCTGAGATAGAGCGGCCAAGTCATCCCTCAACCCATCGTATTTCCATTCTCTGCTCTTTAGTAATCCTCTCTGCAACATAAACAACAAAACAATAAAAATCATTAATAAAACAATGATTAAAAATGCAAGTAAAACAAAGTTCAATTTCATAAATGATGATATCGTCCACTATTGGACGATATCGTCCCAAATTTGAGCAAATTCGTCTCCGATTTTGCCAATCTAAATCGTCCCCTTTTTGACGAAATCGTCCCCATTTCGTCGATTTTGCCCCTGGACGAAATCGACGACGACGTCGACGGCCCAAAAATGGCCACGATGCTCAAAAATCATCAAAATTTAATCTAAAAAGCATGAAATTCAAAATTCAAGCCTTCTAAACTAAGTTTAGACCCTTACCCGTAGCCCGCGTCGGACCTCTGTCGATCTGTGCGCTGTCTCGACCATCTTGTTTGCAGAGCTCTAGAAACCAGAAAATAAAAAATGAACAGTAAAAATGAATTAGGGTTTTTCCCTATTTTTCTTAATTTTATTCAAAAACAATTAGCAAAAAATTTAATTTTGGCTTTTCCACATTTTTACCTCAAACGTTCGATTTGGGTAAAAACACGGAGGGGGCATCATAGTAAGCTGTCGTACGATTCGACCAAGAATCGTCGCCTAAAAATGGGAATAAATTTTTGCTTTCTCGTAGATCGAGAAGAACTCATCTTTAACGCATTTTCCTCAAAAAATTTGCTAAAGAGGGGGCAAAATGTAGCACCCTAAAATTGGCGCAGTAAACCTTAGCAAATAATTAAAATTACATTAGTAATAATTCAAATTCAAATTTTAACCCCCAAAACCGCTCCCAAACTGCCTGCTGCCCGTTTCCTCATTTTTCATGCCATTTTTAGAGTTTGTTTTGTCCGTTTGACGATATCGTCGCCGATCAGACGATATCGCCTCAGATCGGACGATTTCGTCTAGAGAAGAACGTCCAGACGATCTCGTCCCAAACTGATTTGTGCATAGTTAGCTTCTGTTTCAACGTCTCTAATCCGGGCAGAAGCGTGTCTGCGCCATTAGAGACCTCCCCCATTGGAGATCTTCCAAATTAGGATGATCTCCAACCTCCTAACCTCCCTCCTAAGCCTATTTAACCTTAGGACCCCCTCTTGGCATTCCCCCTGGCTGAAATTCCCTGTAACATGAATTCTACATGCATTAGACTATCTTAAACCACCATTTGCATTTGTATTTTTCCAAGTTTGTTTGCAGGAACTTCATTGTTTTTCAGTCGGAGCAAGCTCAGATCGTCGCAGACGATCCTGTTCAATTCGAGACGATTTCGACTGCAGTCAACATTGGGGGCAATCAGTGCCTAGGGTTTGCGTTTTCTCACTTTGTTTGTTGATTTATCCTGCATTTAGTTAAATTTGTTATTATTCCTTATTGTTCTGCATCTTGGAGTTCACCCATATAGCTTAAGTGCACAATGAAGTCATAATTTGTCATTAGAACGTCATAATCTACTTGAATTTTTATTTGTGATTATCACCTTAGCATCTATGTTGCCATTTTACACCATTTTTCTCTGTTAGAATAGTTGCATTTCTGGTATTTTGTATCTATTTCTCTGTTTGTAGGTCTCTGATGAATTCGTCAGATCTCAGACGATCCCGTCAGATCTCAGATGATCCTGTCAAATTCTAGACGATCTGGACTGCTTCAAAAATCAGAACCTTCATCAGACATCCGGATCAGGTATGGTTCTTTAATCTAGCGTATTCTTTCTATTTTTTGTCCAAATCTATTTTTTGTATTTATTTAATTTGCATTTTCATAATAGAACACTTAGATTCATCTGGCCAAACCTAGGACTTGGATGTTTAAAGATAAAACTGAACACATTAAACACATTCCCAACCTAGGCGTGGAAACTGCCACTAAACGTTTCCTGGTGAACCCCACCATCCGTCAAAAAATCACCTTAATACCCCTCCCCCGAGAGGCGGGACCTTCAAAGGGCCTCTCAGTCCGAGGTACCGTCCCATCCTTTTCCCATCCCCCTTTCGGGCGCGGATCCTTTAGCCTGAAGGTAAGGGTGCAAAAAATTTGGAACGATACAGGATGCATATCGATGATGGCTTTCACATTACTAGGATATACTTCAATGCCTCGTTTGGAGACAATGAATCCTAGTATTTTTCCTAATGTAACACCGAACATGAAATTTTTTGGATTGAGGTGCACGTTGTGTTCTAGTAGTCGATCAAAAATCTGACAGAGATCTTCAAGATGATCATCATGTTTCTTTGATTTGACTATAAGGTCATCTACATGGTCTTACACATTTTTTTGCACTAGATCATGAACTATGTAGGTCATGTCTCATTGATAGGTTGCCCTAGCGTTTAAAGGTCAAAGGGCATGACCTTGTAGCAAAAGGGTCCCCAAGGTGTTGTGAAGAATTTTTTGTGTTGATCGGTTGGGTTAATCCTAATTTGATTATATTTGGAAAATCCATCCATGAGGGAAATCATCTCCTGACCTATGATGGGGTCAATGAGGGAGTCAATTTTGGGTAAAGGGAAGTTGTATTTGGGACAAGATTTGTTTAGGTCATGAAAATCTATGCAAATTCGAACGTCACCGAATTGTTTTGGGACAGGGACCATGTTGGATACCCACTCGGGATAGTCAATGGGTATTATGAAATCAATGTCTAGGAGCTTTTGGAGTTAAAATTTTACTATCAATGTGATAGTTGGATGCACGCATCACAACTTCTATCTTACTGTTTTGGCATTGGGATCTTGTATAATATTATGCACTACCATAGCAGGGTCAAGTCCCGGCATGTCTTTGTAAGACCATATGAAAACTTTTATATACTTGCATAAGAAATTTGTGAAAGTGATGCACTCTTTGGGTGAGAGGCTAGTATCTAGTGTGTAATTGATCTAGTTAGTTGTTTGATGGGTGGCAATGGTGGTTGCGACACCATGGGTGGAAATTAGAATGGTAGAGGTTGGGAGGATTATGGAGGCCATAAGAATGGCGGTGAGGAAGGCATGGTATCAGTTTTAGATCACCCAGCAGATGATGCTAATGGTGTAGATATTGAGGCTTGTGTTGTTGATGAACACTGGGATGTTGGGGTAGAAATTGGGAAGGATATCGATGCTCCTACTGACTAATGAGAATATATAGGGAACAATTGGGAAGATGATAATGAAGGAACAGGGGGAAGATCTATGACATTACAGAACTTAAAGGGTCTCCATCAGATGGGACACAGTGAACAAGATCATTGTAGACATACTTGAGGCAATGGTGTAATATGGATCAGACACACTGTATGTCTCTAATCCAACGACAACCAAGGAGAATATTGTATTGCATTTATCCTTGAATGATTTGAAAGAGGATGGGCATCATATGGATGCCTACGTGAATGGGTAGATCTATGGATCCTATGATAGGTCTCATGGAACCATTGAAAGCACATAGGTCTAGGTAAGGTGTGGAGAAATGTGTTGGAGGGAGGTGTACATGATGCATGGCTGCTATGGATATGATACTGATGGATGAGCCCATGTCAACAAGTACTCACTTGTAGGTGATATCATTGATATTAGCTTGTATGTGAAGGGGAGGATAAAATCCTTCACCAAAAAGTTTTGTTATCTCATGATCATGGAAACTAATTGAAGGTTGAAGGCATCGTGGGATGTTCCCTACAAAATTGACAAAAGCATTTGTTTCATGTGTCTCTAAGTCAATGGAATGTAGGATGTCATTCAATGCCTCACAATGGGGTTGAGACTACTATAAGAGATCAAATATGGATAGTTGTGTGGGGGCATTGCGTAGCTGATGGGTTAGACTACTGCGAAATCACATTTTGAGATAGTGATGGTATGGTATTAGTCATTTGGGGTGTTTGCAGGGATGTAAACTAGATAGGGGGAGAAACAATAGGTGTTGTTTTGTGTGACGGGTATTGTTGGTTCCTCGTAGTAAGGTTGATCATGCCTATTACTCCATGTGATGGAGGATCACGCTAGACATTGTTGACTTGGTGAGGGGGCACTAAGGGATTGTTTGGAGGTCTAGGGGGATTGGGTCCTCTATGATCTAGTAGAGGGTTTTGGAAAATTCCTAGGTTTTGGTTCTATGGGGATAGAGGGTTTGCTACCTGAATAGTGCCCCTATCGATTAGGTCTTGAACTTACCCCCGAAAGGAGAGACATGAATCGATATTATGACCACGTTTCCTATGAAAGGTATAGAAGATATGCTCATTATATTCATGAGATTTAGGTGAATTTGGATCCAATGAGTGGATATCGGGTAGAATGAGATGGTTGCCCTCATATAATCTATGGAATAGGGTTGGTAATGGTTTAGATAGAGGTGTAAAGTTGCATGGTGGACCCTGTGGGCACATGTCATGGTATTTTTGTGGTCAAGGTGGGGTAGGCACATTAGCTTGGAGTGCTTGTGGTTGTGGTGTATAGGGTGGAGGAGTCGGTACTAGTGCTAGGGTAGCAGCTACGACTTGGTTGGTTTGCTATGGTCGTGGGTAAGGTTGATTTGGTGTAGGTCTATTGAAGAGAAAGTTGGATTTGAATCTCAACTTAATCTTCCTAGACTGGACCTTAATATCTTTGATCAGTTTTTCTTGCCATATAGCATCTTCAAAAGTATGACTTTGGTGAAGTTGGATGGATGTGGAAATGTGTTTGTGGAAGCTCTATGAAAATAGTGTCACAAGCTCAGATGTGAGGAGGCTATGTGTGATGTCATGGATAATCACTCTCCATCTAGCAACAAACTCAGTAATGGGTTCATCATCCACCTGTCGTAAGGTGTAGACATAATAAAATGTGGTCTTTTTATTGATGTTGATGGAAAAGTGCTCTAAGAAGGAATTGGCCAATTGTTCAAAGATGTACAGGCTATGGTGTGGAAGCATGTTGTTCCAATCCAATGCTAGCCCAGTGAGGGATAAGGAGAAGGTATGCAACATAAGAGGGTTATTACTATGAAGCTGGTAACTGGACAAGTGGTAGTTTCTCACATGTTCTTTGGGATCTTCCTTACCTCTATACTTGTCAAATTTTGGTATTTTGAAATGATAGGGATAAGGAGGGATAGGAACTGATGGATGAACTGGCTCATGGCATAGTTCATCATAGCAAGGCTTTTGTGGCCTATAGCTAGAGGTGCATAGGTTTAACATTTTGACTTCATATCACAAGAGTTGAAGTTTAGGTGTCATAAGAGTCAAGGGTTGAGCTATGGTAGGCTGACCTTGTGGATGTGATGGATATTGGTATTGTTGTTCTTCATAATACTATGGGGAATACTATTGCATCTAATCATAATAAGGTGGGTATTGTGTGACATGTGTTGTCATGTCTATGGGCAAACTAGGTTGTGGGGTAGGTGTCTATTGAGGATAATAATACTATGACTGGGCAACATGTGGTTGTGGAATGGGTACTTGTTGATTTGGAGCCTGCTCTACTGGTTGGACCATTGGTGGTGATGACCAAACTAGAGGAGGCATAAAGAAGCTAGGTGTAGCTGGTGGTAGTGTAGGTGTTGGTGCTACTGGTGCTAGGGGTGGTCGAGACGAGGTATCAAAATATGGGATCTGTCTCTACCTTGGAGGGTAGGAAGTAGGAAAGCTAAACTATGTGGAATGATTTGGTTGAGTAGGTGCATACACTGGTGGTGTCAGTCCATAGGTAGGATGGATATGGGTAGTGGGATCCTAAAATGGAATAATTGGCGGTATCCTAAAGGTCATCATAGGAAAAGGTGGCTCAAAGGGTTGGGCGTCATGCACTCTAGATACCTGGGAGATAGGTGAGAAAGCTACCAAAAATGTGGGATAAGCTGCTGAGGTAGGAGCTTGGGTTGAGGGGAAAGTATAAGCATACACTCCTACTTGGTTTTGTGCCTCTTGCTCCTAAAAATGTTGCTAGGAGGTACCCTAAGATATGGTGAAGAACGGATCTTGAGAAGAGGATGGTTGGTACTCTTGTGAAGGGTATGGGTGTGAGGTTTGAGGGAATGCTTACGGTTCCTGCTAGGTAGGAATATGTTGTGTAGTTTGGAAGTATGGATTTTGTATTCCTACAGTGGATGAGGATGGGTCAGGAACCATTCCTAAGGTAGGGGTGAATGATGCAACCTTAGGATGGGTATGGTTTAGAAGGGAGGAATCATTCTCAAATAGGGATTGAGATAGATTGTGGAAGAAGGGATGTGCAAAGGTGGATGACATAGGCATGACCTCCTCATCTACGATGAAGGTTGGAGGATATTGTCCTGGTATTGTGTATATCACATGGTCACAGAATGTGGTCGGGGTATTAGGTGAGGATGGGGCTGAAAGGAGCGGGTAATCTTCTACGAGTGAAGTAGCAAGAATTTCACTCAAAGTTGACATCTCCTCATGAGGCATCATGTGTGTGAATTATGCATCAGATTCTATGTGTGAATGAGATGTGTTTATGATCATCTCCTTCATTATAGAAGTAGTGGACTAACTAGAGGAAGGGGGAGGCCATTCCTCCATAGAGCATGATTTCTCACGTGCCCTACTATGGGTGACCACAAGCATAGTAGCATGTGTAAAAGGGGTTTTAAAGAATAAACCCTATATGATGTAGACTCAACTATGTATAATGTAAGTGTGAATTAAGTGACGTGCTATGGGTAGCAAAACAATATATAGTGCAGTGTGTTGAGATCGGTCTGTGATCATGCAAACAAAGGTAGACCGGAATCAATTCTAAATGCTAAGAAAATAAAAGTGTTACATTAATTTTGTGTGTTGTAATGTTGATACTCCCTATGTAGAATCATGGGTGATGATGTGAATAATCTAGAAAATCATGAATTTTGTCAATATCAAACCTCTTGCAACACCCAAATATGCACATGATAGAATGGTACCACAATGTGCGAATGGTGACCTGTATGGAAGATGCAATAAAATGATATCCTAAAGGGGTGGAACTCGCTATGCTAAAGCGAGTTCACAATATCCTCTCATGAGAAGAGGTGGTACTATTTGAGACTTGCTACCGACATACCCATGCTTTCGCTTCACCCTCGGGTGGGCTTAATCAAGAACGACAGTTACCAATTCCATAAATTATTCAAGCCTTGTGGATGAAGGCGCTAATCCTATGCCACTTCGTAGGTAACTACTGGTGATGAAATCCAGGGCCCAATCACAAAAGTGGGGGATTTTATAGTGATGAAATATAGAAAACCACTCTTGTGGGGCTGCTAGGTGTCTAGGGGGGTGAGTTGATGGAGAGTGCAACTCGATCCACACCAGTCTTGAGTGATGGATTTGGGATGAAGTCCAATCTCACCACTTGTTTAAATACCATGTGAGTGTGTGTGGGTTTGTGTTTTACTAACGATGTATGCAAGGTAAGAAACTAACTAATTGCCTTTTCAAAATAAAACTAATCCTAATGCCTTTTCAAAAGCAAATGATTAGATAGCTTACAATATTTGTAAAGAAATGGTTTAGCATAAGTGCCTTTGTGAAGCAAACTAATCTACTTTACAAAACATAGAAACATGCAATCCAAATGTGTTTGGAGTAAAGGGTATTATGAAACCCTAAATTGAACTTTAAGATTGCAAAATTATTTCAGAGATGTAAGAGGGGATTAGAAACCCTGATTTTACTTTAGTATGTAAAGTTCATTTTAGCAATGGAATCAATGAACGAAGGAAGAACACCTTAGACTTATGTCATATGCAAAAATAAAAGACAAATGCAAATTTATTTGAGAAATAAATTTTATACACTTTTTGGAAAGTTGCAGGTCCTAAAATTTTTAGAAACCCCAATCCTTTAACCACTTTATAATGAACCCAAAACTAGGCCTAGTAATGGTCATTCAATTAGTAAATGTATTTCTACTTCAAAAACTTGCAACAAAGGCAGCAAAAATGAAAATACCTACATTCTAATGCTAAGGGGGGTTTGATTGGCCCATTAAAAGATCACCCAAGATGATTTGGGGGTTTTTGAGGCTTTTATGCTTAAATCACCACCTAAGGGGTGAATTTGACCCAAATCACGACTCGAGGGGTGAATTAGGATTGGTTCGCGGGGTGAGGGGTGAATCAGGTTCAAAGGCTTCAAATCAGAAATCTAATGGCCTAGGATGGTTCCTAGGGATTTTGGGGTCTCTTTGAACAACAAAATTGGTACCTGCAATACACAAAAATAGAGGATAATTTCAAATTTACAAAGAAAATGAATCTAGCACTATCTGTTGTGGGGGTCCCATCGGGCGTGCCAGAATGAAATGACCAGAAGTTGAAATTTGATCTAACAACAAGTAATAACACAAGTCATTCAAAAATATAATGCTTTATTCATGATAAATTTGATATCGGTTACAAATAGGGCGAATTTCCATTTTTCCTTTCATGAATACACTATAGGCCTGATGCCTTCTTCTGATGTCCCTCAGTGTAGATGAGCTTCTTTGTATGCGGGCCACCATTGGGTTGTTTTTTGGTGTTCTTCTCCTTCAAATATGCTGGATAATCTAAAAGAAACTTGCAAGAAGGGGTCAATACATTGGGGGGCTTGCCTTAGTCAGGCCCCATATTTATAAAGATGAAATGACTGTAAAACCATAATAAAACATGAAATAAACTATGCATAAAGTAATAATATAGCAAAATGGAGCTTACCACCCAAATTTAGAGTGATTTGGGGCCTGTAGACCCAATTCGCCACCTAGGGGGTGAACTCAAGCCGGATTCATGAGGCAAGGGGCGATTTGAGTTGTGATGCTTCTTCTATAAAATCCTTCTAGTGGGTTGACTCCTAGGTAGCTAGGGTGCCTTTGTGTACCATTGAAATCCAACTATGTGCACCAAGAAGTGATTGTTCAATGTTAGCTTTCCATTTCAGAATAGTAACTATGCTTTGTTGAATTTGGGAATAAAATTTAATTAGGGGTTTGGGACTCATTATTTATATGCAAAGGCAAGGTGCAGGGTGGGTTAGATAGACTAAACCTAGGGTTGATTCTAACTAGGGTTATGTTAAGAAATGCTTTCTGGCAACATCACATTCCTTATGAGAAATATCTCATCCTCACACATGTGTGAGGATGGATTAGGGCTAATCATGATTAGGAGGTGTTTAAGACAATTTAAACATGATTAAATAAATATCTCAACAAACCCTAATCTCACACATGTGGGAGGATATGATTAAGGCTAATCAAGATTAAGGGTTATTTTAATCAAATTTACCCTAAAAAGTGACTTAAGTGAAGTCAACATTAAATTAGAATTTGGGTATTGACTTATTAATTGTTTTGGTCAACTAATACCCCGTGGGGGCCTCAATTGCATGTGAATAGATCATTGAATGATATTTCAGTGTGTCGGATGTAATTTGGAAGGCTTATGAAGGTTTAGGACCTGAAAGTTGATGAAGTAGTATATGGGAGTCTACACAATGCTATGACAATCTATGGTGATCTACGCATGAATACGCATGACTACGACCATCTACCTATGACTATGCATGACTACAACAATCTACACATGTCTAGGATGATCTACAATAGTCTATGCTGGTCTACAATAGCATAGGAGTACCTAGGATGGCCTATGTAAACCTACAAGTGTCCAGAAGGATCTACAAGTATGTAGGTATAGCAATGTGCAACTTTTGGGTGTCTACACTTAGCTCACGTGGCTTGGCATCCATGGCTAAAGCACTAGAGGCACTATGATGTGGGATCGAATCCCACGGGGAGCACTTTGAGAGGTACTAAAAATTTTATTATCAATTGTTTTTGCTCCTAAGGTTGTATGGTGTATTTTTGAGTTTAGGGAGATATAAGTTTGATGAAATTAAATAATTATTTTTTAATTGTTTGGTGGATTGAGTTATTTAGAGTGGAGTTATAAGGTGTAATAAGAGATTTATTTTTATATATGTTTTTGTTGAATGCTAATTTCAAGGACTAATAAGGTGTATTTGAGTTTAATTATTTTTGTAATTGTGAAATATTTTGAGGGATTGTTAGAGTGATATTTTATCATCTAACCTTTGAAATTGGAAAAGAGAGTAATTGTGATTGAGACAGGATTTGAGATCAATTCTTCATCAAACAAAAGGTATGGACACATATTCCTTGTGAGTGATTGTTGATGTTGTGAATTCTAAGTTGAAGTGGAAAGGGTTGTTCGATAAGCATTGTTGAGTTTGATTGTTAAAGGTTTTTCTAAGTGAGAGTTGTTGATAAAAACATTGTTTGATAAGCATTGTTAGAAACATTGAATGAACATTTTATAGACACTAAAATCTGGTCAATCCGATTAGGTAATCAAAAGCACTGGTTAATTGACACCATATGGCCCCCTTGGGCAACCCTTAGAGGTTTTACAGTGGTCCTAACCACTCTTGGAAGGCTCTACCCCACTTTTGGGAGCTTTTGGGCCATATAGGCATGACCGTCCCACCCCGAGATGGCCACAGTTTGTGGCCATCCCACCCCGGGATGGTGGCAAACTAGCCATCCTGGGGTGGGACGACCACAAGGTTTGACTCCCAAAAAGTCAAATTTGGACAAATGGCACCCAAAAATTACCATTTTCCCTACCTATTCAACCATGCAAGTCAGAGGATGCAACATCCTTATGACATGCTACATGTAAGAGGCCAAATAGGGAGATTCTCTTCCCCCTCCAATGCATGCCACCCTGTTGGCCAAATGGCGCCTCTTGCCCTGCATGCCCTCGCATGCCTTCTTGCCCAAAGGCCTCCATTTGGCTATAAAGTGGATCCATTTTCCACACAAAATGAGAGAGAGGAGTTTTGAGACATAGCAATGGAGTGCTACCAAGATTTCCCCTCACCTTTTTGTGCCCTTTTCCCTCAAAATCTCTACCTAGCGAAGGAGGTTTGCGAGTGATCTAGGAGGCATAATTTGTTTACAAAACTAGATCAATTGAGTGAATTTTACCACAAAATTTGATGAAAACACTATTTAAGAGGTCCCTAACCAATTCACAGAGGAATTGGTGATAAAATAAGTGCAGAATTGGTGGCCATCCCACCCCAAGATGGTCCCTAGTCTATGATAGTCCCAACCGTCCCACCCCGGTATTGTGGCTGATATGTACATGATTTCTTTACTTTTATTTTTTAGTTATATTCTATATTATCATATGATTCTACTATCCAAATTTCATGCATTTTGGAGCTATATTGAGTGAGATATCACATTTTTAGTGTTTTGTAGGGTCTTATGCAGGTCTATGGAGCTCATCTGGAGATGCACATGGATATATGCCTGATTTTATAAATATGACCACATGGGTTGTCTTGAAATGTCATTTTATGTATTCTTTCCAAGTTTCATGCATTTTGGATATGTTTAGGGGCAGAAATTGCTTGCTTTGGGTTTTGTAGGCTTCAAAGGTCTACTGCGATTATGCCATGCCATCGGATGCAATTTCGGTTCTATTTTTAGTGATATCTTCCCAAAACAATATATTTTACATACCTCTACAATTTCAAGTCATTTGGAGTTGATTTAGATAGGTGTATTTCATATTCATGTTTTCTAGTATTTCAGTGCCTATGGGGATTGCATGTTTTCACCATACACACTTGCTATTTAATGATTCTGATTTCCTTGTGTGTAGGTGCAGGTTTCTAAAGTGTACAAGGAAGGAGCACAAGATCATAGAACAAAGTGGTGGCATCGTAGGTTCGCCCACCTCAATTGTGGGTACGAGGAAAGACATTGGAAGTGCACATGAGCTTCTTTGAAAGGACTTGATCCTTTGGGCACCCCATAATTTTGTAAACAATTGTATCAATATTGAGCCCTCAAGGGGACATCTATGTAACCATGGTTTTGAACCATCAAATTAATAGAAAGAAACTTCCTTTTATTTCATTTCTTGCAATTTGGTGTCTTTTCCACCCTTACTTGCATGCTTCCATTTTGATGCTCATAACACACTAGCGATAGATGCACATTGTTTAGCTGCATTAGGTGCACCATTTTTCCCCTACTCTAGTGAAGGTTTAAACTCAGTTTTTTCTTGGTTTCTATTACAGGTACTGGTCGTCCTAGCCTGAAACGGCCTTTGGACTGCTCCTTAGCTCACCCTGGGATGGCCACACAACCATCCCACCCTGGGATGGCCATAAAACTAGAAGCCATTCCACCCCAGGATGGCCATAAAATAGAGACTTTTCTTCTCAGATTCCAGAAATAGTAGGTTCCCTGGGTGATAAGGTAGGTACCTAAACTTCTGGTTTTCTGTTACATAGTCAGAAATTGTTGAAGTTTGATTTTTCTTGCATGCTTTGTTTGCTAGAAAGGTAGAAAGATAGTTTCATTTTCTTAATGAATGAAAAAATAATAAAAAAAGAAGAAAAATAAAAAATAAGTTAAGTTATGATGCCCTTGTATGGTTTGCTTGCATGTAGGCTACCTAATGGGTAGGCCATCATTTAGGGTTTGCATCTTGTAGGTTTCTTTTTATCTAGATTTCTTATGAAAGTAAAATGTACTTTTGTATGCATTTAGTGAATGATCATAGAATGCTTCATTGTTTACTTTCTTTGGATTAAAAAGAACCACACACACCATGATTCACTTAAATGCTAGTGAGGTGGATTTCATCACCATCCACTAGTAGAGTTCAACGAGGTGGCTTTCATCTCCACCCGTTGTCTCAAATCCCACGAACCTTGTTCTTTGCCAAGGCCAATTCCAAGATCCATCATAGCCCGTGGGTTATAGCACGTATCTCTCTTTGGAGAGGTATATCGTAGACTATGGGTGAACTGGGTGAGGAACTGGTAGGACCTATGCTCCCTGACCATGTGTGGACTTCATCACCACATATTATAGGTTGGATTACATGACCATGAATTTCATTTCTGATTGTCGAGCTATGAGTATACAAGTGAAATCCAATTAAACACAATATTATCATCCAACAAGATTTCAAACATGTGACACAAGGTCATCTTTTACAAACAACACATCTAAAACACACAAAATAGTTTAGGGATTCACATCTAAAACTTAAAAGAGATAATCACTTGTTTTTAAGTGTTTCCTTTCTTGTGTGCTGTTTCATTAAGAATTTGTAAAGGAGATAATCATCTAGGGTTTGGTAGAGAGTTACAATGGTGTGCACCCATAACCAAGCCCAATCATGGGTGGAAGCTATGGAGAGTGGACTAGGAGATATGAGTCATCTCTACTTTAGCCCCAGGGACTTGGTCATACCTCCTTGGTGAGCCTCTACTCACCCCAGTCCCAAAATAGTGGGGCATGAGCCACACCTACAAGGGAGCCCTATGCGGGACACCCCTATGGGTGATGGACCTTACCTGGGAGAGTGTTCTCGGTATTTAGACACATCACATGCCTTCTTTGATGAAAGGCAATAACACTATGAGGCATAAGTAGACAGAGTGGTGCCATGCATCCACATACCTGATAGGTCTGACATACCTATTCATAGGCTAGAGCATGAATTCACACATTGGGTAGAGCAGGTTGATCCCACCTTGCCTCTACATCGCCCTGATAGGGTCCAACAGCTTAGGCAACCTAATGAGTATGATACTCATCACTCAGGGTGAGCTAACTCTGCCCTTCCCTTCCTCATCCATGAAGGAAGGCATGAGGAAATCCTCGATTATCCTCAAGAGCAGTATACCATGCATGCACGATGTGCCTCTGCTCGAGTACAATGAGCATATGCTCAGGCCCGAACCTCAAGTCAATGTGACTACCCTCGATCGAGGGAAGCACGTGATAGATATCATAGATTATCTTGAATGAGGTCGGCCTCAGGGTGAGACTCCTAGGCCTCCTAGGCCCTGCATAATGGAACAGATCAATCAAGTGGTTGCAAGATATGCAGAATGCCAAGCGTAGTTCAAGAAACTTCGGTGAGACAAAGAGCAACTAGACCGCTTGCATCATCTTGAGAAAGAAAGAATCGAACGACAGACCAATGAGTTGTTCCAAAGAAATTTACGTGAGAGGGTTCCTACCCCTAAGACACATAGGTAGGAAGTCCACCTAAGGCAACCCATGCTCATTCGAGATAGGTCTCCTAGGCCTTATCCAATGTTGCCTCTGTGACCTCCTAGGCCAGATCGAGACTTGCCTCCCAGGCCAAACATAGGGCACCCACAGTAGGTAGATACCCCTCTTTATAGACCGACTCGAGAGATGCCCTATGGGGCTTACATTGAGCATGAGCCAGAGGTAGAATATTTGGAAATGCCTTACCAAGGTAGGGGGTGACATGCCACCACCCCAAAATAGGTCGAAGGATCCTCGACCTCCACCATAGGATAGGAGCAAGGATGAGGAGATCAAATCCTCAGATGCATATCGGGCATTGCTAGAGCACCTAGAGTTAGTAGAGAACAAGACCTCTGGGTCTGGATCTCAAAAGCCCACTTTGCACCAGTTACATAGTCAGCCCCTTCATCCTTCGGTTCCTACCCCTCCCTATCCAGAGCAATTTAAGATGCCTCAGTTGGCTACCTTTAAGGGAGAGGAAGATGCATAGGAACATGTCACCAAATTCTTGAGTCAATGCTTTGGCATCCAGGATAATGATGCTTTGCTTTTGTGGACATTTGTGACTACCCTCTCTGGCCTAGCCATGGAGTGGTTTACCCAACTCCCGAAGCATAGCATCCATAATTTGGATCAACTTGTAGATGCGTTCCTAGAATGCTTCACCTTCAATACCAAGAGGAAGGTGATGTTGGCTGATCTCGCTAGGTTGAAACAATATGATGATGAGTCAATAGTGAATTATGGCAATAGGTGGTGAGCATTTCTTGCCAAGCTACCTTATCTACTCCCCATGTTGGAGTTGACTCAGATGTTTTCCAAGAGCTGCCTAAATCCTATCTCCTTGTTGTTGCAACTGCAACAATATCCGACTCTTGAAGATGCCCTAGCACAAGCTAGGACCATTGAAGACATCAAGATTCAAGAGGGAGAGATTGTGAAGCCTTGCAAGAAGGAGTGGAACAAGAATGCTAAGAATACCCCAGTGCAACCTAAGCCAGTAGTAGTGAATCAGGTTGCCATTAGTGTCCCAAGGCTAGTGCAAGCAATTCCACCTCAAAAGCCTAATTATCAGGCCACACCTGGGAACTATGCCAAGGACAACCAGAATAGTCAAGGGAAAAATCAATAGCATCACCCCAAGTGACAATTCATGCCCATTGCAGAGTCTATGGACTCATTGTTTGAGTACCTCTTAGTGGCTAATTTGATCAATCTGCCTGAGAGTCGACCTATCGACCCAAATGCACCGAAGCCCAAAGGGTACCGAGAAGACCTATATTACAAATTTCATAGGCAAAATGGGCATGACATGCAAATGTGCTATAAGTTCAAGCATTTGGTGCAAGACATGATCGATAGGAATGCCCTTCAGGTAGACAACCCTATCATACCAAACAACCAATAGATGGAGGTGTTTAAAGACCCCTTGCCTACCCATGCGGAGCAGGCCAAGCTAGTGCCCTAGGTAAATGAGGTTCATCATGCACCCCCTCAGCAAGGGTATGTCGGCATGATCAACATTGTAATGAGGAATAGGTGGTACCCAAGTCTAGTCGCACCACCTATGGCTCAGAGTGATGTTCCTTCGATGTCGTAGCCTTTACCACCTCCTATGCCGAGCCTCCCACCTAGGCCTATGGTCACAATTAAGAGCAAGCTCACTCAGAGCCTGAGAATGACATCTACCCGACTCTCCATCTATGAGCTCATTCAACAATCACCACCTCATAGAGAAGATTTAATGGAGATCCTTAAGGCGATAGAGCTTCAGCCCCAGGAGTCTAACTCCTTCAACAATTTTATGGGGCATGTGTGGAAATGCATGAAACCAGTGATTACCTTTCGAGAAGATGAACTTAAGCTGGTTCCAAATGATATGGTGGATCCTCCCTTGCACATCATCGCATGTGTAAATGGAACACCTTACAAGAGAGTGTTGATAGACACTGGGTCTTCTAGCAACATCATCACTACAATAGCTCTCAAGCATCTGAAGCTCCCAACATCCCATATTATCATGTCTACATACACCCTTCGAGCATTTAATGATGCCATATGCTCGATAGTCGACACAATAGTCCTACCCATTCAGGTAGGGCAAAAGACCATACCAACACTATGCCACATCTTGGAGGGTGAGATGGTGTACAATATCTTGTTGGGTAGACCTTGGATCAGGGACATGAAGTGTGTCCCTTCCATTGCTCACCAGTGCCTAAAATACACCTATGAAGGGCAAGTTCATGTCATCCCCATGGACCTAGAACCCTTCAAGTACTGCAACATGGTGCAGCAGATCCCTGAGTCTACCTTATCATCCACCCACCTAGATTTTCAACTGAATGAATCTAGCCAAGGTTTGACTCCATCACCATCACCTTCAGTCAATCCATCATCATCTCATGCCACACCATCCTCATATTTAGCACCTCCAGACGTGCCTTCATCATCGATGAATCCTCCACCGAGAGACACGAGGAAGAGGCTTATTGATGAGAGCCCTCCGACCATATCCACCATCTCCACCAGTGAGACTCCTAGCCCAGTAGATGAGGAGCTACCGCATGAGGCAAACATTGAGTCAATTCAAGCCTTGCTCTCATCCCCTCCTTCTCCATAGCCATAGGTCACCATGCACCTAGCTTCTACCAGTTTGGGAGAGTACATGGTTAAGAATGTCATAGCCACTCCTGCCATCGAGTCAGTGCAAGACATGGGTCGACCTCATCTTCCCATAGGTACTATCGTGCCTCTTGGTCTTCCCCCCAATCAAACGAATTTCATCTATGGGGGTCTCGACTATGGCATTGAGCCTTACCAATAGTAGGAAGAGGATGAAGAGCCCTTTTTTAAGGACATCAACTACATGTCCAACCCTAACTTTGCCATGAAGTATCTTCACCTCTGTAATTGGTATGGTTATGGGTTGGGCCTGTATGAGCAAGGCACCCAAGTTCCTTATCAGCCGTAGTATCAAATGCCTTATGACAAATCTAGTTTGGGACACAACAAGCCTATGCCCCTAGACGTCCTCATAGATAGCTTAGAGTGCATGACTCTAGACTTTAGGGATGAGCTTGCGTGAGACCCTTATGCCAACCCCAATTGCATCTACTCACTAGGGGACTACTTCCCTATGCCCTTGGGAGATGATGACCCACCTCATGATGTCATCCAATATTACAAGAGAGGTGAAGGTTCACACACTCTTCCCCATGATAGTGAGGAAGAGGATCTAGGGTCCCCTTATGAGTGGACATCCGACGATGAGTCAAACTATGGAGTCATGCCAATTGACTCTGCTAGCTCTGATGGAGAATACACATGAATCATCCCTCTAGATGATGATGATGAGTTCTATTTATGCATGTTCCCATTACATGATCCCATCTAGCGACAAATTCTACCTTTAGAGGAGCAAGCTCACCTACAACCACACCGACCACCTCTCGATCATTCTACCTCCACCACCTAGGGGAAATCATCCATCCATAAACATGATTTCCATAGACCTTTTAGAGCCCCTATGAGATCTGAATAACCCATAGAAGCCACTACACCTCGACTTGGGGGCCATTGAATTAGATCAGGGAGATTCTCCCCTTCACCTTCTGAGTACTAGTCTTGCGATGAGATGCCACAACCATTTTGGTTCTCTCCAAGGCCTACTCGTGATGTCTTCCATGCTGAGGAGGAACTTGAGGTTCCCATTGATGATCTAAATCCAGTTGATGACATTCACCTAATCCCTACTCCTCACCAGTTGGAGGAGGGGTCACATAGGTCATCCAAGCAAATGATTGACATAGATATCAGCTCAGATCCTGATAATCCCTAGTACATCAAGTTAGGGGAGAGCTTGTCCCCCACTGAGTAGGCTGATTACATAGCACTTATCATAGAGAATAAGGAAGCCTTTGCATGGTCCTATGGTGACATGCCAGGTAGGGATACACCACCTATCAATTGTCATCCAGCTTCCTCGATAGCCATCCCATCATCACCTACACTACCCATGCACTATATCTTGGATAGGCTAGATGATCTGGAGTCACAAGTGAGTCAACAACAAAATGCTTTATGACATATCTTGGATCAACTCACCAACATTGAGTTATGGTTGAGCCAGTTGAATCCTCAACCCCTCGATTGTCAAGACCAAACCCCTCCTTTACAGTCCATGGCCAACCCTCAATAGAGCATGGGGGGTGGTACCAAGGCCATCAACCATGGTGATAGTATACCCATCTGTCAGAGCCCTTAGCATCGATCTTTAATCAACTGTATGAGGCGCAAGCAATCATGCTTCCCCCAATCCATCCATTGAACCCTAATAAGCATAGATCAAAGTCACACAAGTGAAACACATATTGTGTTTACCATCGAAAAATAGGCCATGATATCTAGACCTACTACGTATTTTGAGATTTAGTCTAGGATATGATCGATAGGCAAGGACTTTAGATAGGAGTCTTCTAAGATTCCTTACCTTCACATGAAGTAAACACAACACCTGGCCATCCAATTGAACCTAATCAAGTGTGGATTACTCCACCTTCCCACGGGTTTATGGATATAATCAATGTTATAGTAGAGTGGTAGGAATACTACTATCGATATACGCAACCTACGATATCCTCCAATGTTTCACCTTTGGTCGACTCACCCCAGAGGGACACTGGCACCGCACAAGCTTATACCTCACAATAGGGGGGTCAATTTTCACACCCTCCTAGGTGGTCTATGACCATCTAGGTCACCCCAAAATGCTCCAAAGGTATCTACATACAACTTGGTCAACCCAACACCCTCCTAGGTAGTCTATGACCATCTAGGTCACCCCAAAAGGCTCCAAGGGTGTCTACATACCGCTTGGTCAACCCAAAACTCCTAGGTCGTCTATGACCATCTAGGTCATCCAAATCCAAGGTATCAAACAAACCAAAAACTCCTAGGTAGTCTATGACCATCTAGGTCACCCCAAAATGCTCCAAGGGTATCTACATACCACTTGGTCAACCCAAAACACTCCTAGGTGGTCTATGACCATCTAGGTCACCCCAAAAGGCTCCAAGGGTATCTACATACCGCTTGGTCAACCCAAAATTCTCCTAGGTGGTCTATGACCATCTAGGTCACCCCAAAAGGCTCCAAGGGTATCTACATACCACTTGGTCAACCCAAAATCTCCTAGGTGGTCTATGACCATCTAGGTCACCCCAAAATGCTCCAAGGGTATCTACATACCACTTGGTCAACCCAAAACCCTCCTAGGTGGTCTATGACCATCTAGGTCACCCCAAAAGGCTCCAAGGGTATCTACAAACCACTTGGTCAACCAAAACATCCTAGGTGGTCTATCCATCTAGGTCACACCAAAAATATCCAAGGGTATCTACAAACCTTGGTCAACCCAAAACCCCTAGGTGGTCTATGACCATCTAGGTCACCCCAAAAGGCTCCAAGGGTATCTACATACCACTTGGTCAACCCAAAATGCTCCTAGGCAGTCTATGACCATCTAGGTCACCCAAAAAGGCTCCAAGGGTATCTACATACTCAACTTGGTCAACCAAAACCCCTAGGTGGTCTATGACCATCTAGGTCACCCCAAAATGCTCCAAGGGTATCTACATACCGCTTGGTCAACCCAAAATGCTCCTAGGTAGTCTATGACCATCTAGGTCACCCCAAAATGCTCCAAGGGTATCTACATACCACTTGGTCAACCCATAACCCTCCTAGGTGGTCTATGACCATCTAGGTCACCCCAAAAGGCTCCAAGGGTATCTACATACCGCTTGGTCAACCCAAAATACTCCTAGGTGGTCTATGACCATCTAGGTCACCCCAAAATGCTCCAAGGGTGTCTACAACCTACTTGGTCAACCCAAAAATCCCCAAAGGCATCCATAAGCCCTTTGGTCACCCCAAATACCCCAATGGCCCCCCATAAGCTCGTTGGTCACATGTACATACATATATATATAAAAAAATCCAAAAACATTATCAAAACATCAAAAATACAAAAATATTACATCATATCATATTGCATTACATCAAATTGCATATCATTGCATTTCATAATCACCTGCATTAGGCATACTCATCATTGCACTTTACATTTTAGAGTTTCTCATACATGTCTAGCACTAAGACTGTACACTAGTCATCATTCAAAATCTATGTTGTTCAAGTCATCATTCACATCATTCCATATTTCACCTATCATTTCCACCTACATTTTCCACATTTCATATTTGTGTCCATTCCCTTCACCTAGCCATTTGTTCTAGAATGTCATTAGGGTTTTCGATCACTCAGCCATCTCTAGTTTTCTTTTCAGATTTTGTAGAAAGCTATCCTGATTTTTAGGAGGTAGAGTCTTGCTTAGATTGTACCTTGTATACTTCAAAATCCCAACACATTTTCACACTAATAAATCCAAGTTTTGCATAAGGAAATATGAAACCTACGAAGTGGTCTAGGTTACCTTAAGTGAAAAGTTTATCCTGCTCATCCCCCTATGCGGATGGTTCAAGAATGCTAAGAATTGGCAAAAGGACAAGCTCCTCCTTACCCAATTCCCCAAAATAAATAGTGGTTTTCACCACTATCAAAATAAAAATCCCAAAAACAAAAAATCAAAAGCAAAATAAATAGTGGTTATCACCACTCCCCAAATCCCTTGCTCAAAGAAAACAAAATACAAAATAAATAGTGATTATCATCACTAAGTATGAGAAAATATCCCTGAATTCAAATAAAAGAAAAGAAGGGAGTATTGAACTTGAATCCCTAGAATTCTTAGCATTCGAAAAACCATTAGGTGATCCTCATTACAGGTTTGGTGGCATCAAGCCGGCTTGGCAATGGTGGTATCCTCACGCATGATGATATGTCTATCACATTAGCTTTTGTGTGTGTGCAGACCAATGTTTGCATGTGGATGAGCTAGCTTTTGGTAGCCTATACTACCTAGTGGTCTAATCCAACTAAGTACAAAACCTAGGATCATGCTACTCATGGGGTGATCTTCAGTACATATGGGTTACATTAATCCCATTTGGCACTGGGGTAATCTTATGCTTATCACAAAATGAACTCACTTGCACACATAGGGATATTGAGTATCTTGGTCATCCTAGCAGATTCATACCTCATCAAAAAGTCTTGCATGGTTAGTATATAATTTTGACCAGTTGACTAGAGTGTTTGAGTCTCATGAAAACCTCACAAGACATCCTATAACATCCTATCATTCATTCCATTTTATCACATATATGTCAGTTTACATTATTCACAAATCCATTACATAGTCTCATGACAACATTACACATGAATTGATGAATTCTATACAGTCTATGGTGCTAACATAAGTATCTCATACAGTATATACATTTCATCATCTAGATCACTACCTCATCCATCTCAATATGCATCCATGCAAATACACATATCATCAAATCAAATCAAATTACAACATATGCATACATGATAGACATCCATCATCATATCATAAAGCAAATAAACACATTGCATACATCTCATAAAGCAATAAACACATGATGATAAACCACATAAAATCTCATATATATATGTATATGTATGGGGTAAAAATATACATCATACTACCCGTAGGCTACAATAAAGTGAGTCCTCAGACTTCACACTACTACACATCCAAAAATCCAAAAAGAGTCACAAGAGCCTCAATCACCCTGGTCATGTAGAACTGGTGCTACGGCTCACACTCCCACCCATAGTCAGAGTTCAATGCGAACTCCTATGCCTGCTACCACCTACCCTATCAGCCCGTCATCTAGATCTAGGTGCCTCCATCCTAGATAAAGACTGCCTTGTCCTGCTCTACCGACTCTGGTGTGATCCACTCATAGTTGAATCATCTATTAGGTGCCTGTTAGTCAAAAAAGTGACTAACTACAAAAAAACATCTGATGCTCCTTTTTGCATATTTTCCAAGAAGACCGAAGTGGCCCATATGCTAAAGATCAAAGAAAATGCAAAACACCGCAAGGAGGAAAAAGTGTCGCGATATCGCGACATGTTGCATTTTCGTGGCCAAAAGCAAAAAAAAAGCGCGGCAAGGAAAAAGTGTCGCGATATCGCGACATGTTGCATTGTCGCGGCCAAAAGGGAAAAAGTGTCGCGATATCGCGACATGTTGCATTGTCGGCCAAAAGAGAAAAAGTGTCATGATATCGCGACATGTTGCATTGTCACGGCCAAAAGGGAAAAAGTGTCACGATATCGTGACATGTTGCTTTGTCGCGGCCAAAAGAGAAAAAGTGTCGCGATATCGCGACATGTTGCATTGTCACGGCCAAAGAGAAAAAGTGTCGTGATATCGTGACATGTTGCATTGTCGCTACCAAAAGAGAAAAAGTGTCGCGATATCATGACATGTTGCATTGTCACGGCCAAAAGGGAAAAAGTGTCGCGATATCGCGACATGTTGCTTTGTCGCGGCCAAAAGGGAAAAAGTGTCGCGATATCGCGACATGTTGTATTTTCATGGCTAAGAGCAACAAAAGGGAGCAAAGAGGCAGAAGTGTCACGATTTCATGACATGTCGCATTTTCGTGATGCAAGAAGAAGAATCAAGCTGAAGACATAGAAATGTCACGATTTCGTGACATGTCTCATTTTCGCGGTGGGAGGCAGCTAAAGAGCAAAGTAAGAGACGAATGTCACGATTTCATGACATGTCTCATTTTCATGGCTGGAAGCGGCAGAAGAGCAAAGCAAGAGACAAATGTCATGATTTCGTGACATGTCTCATTTTCACGACTGGAAGCGGCAAAAAAGCAAAGCAAGGAAAGAATGTCACGATTTCGCGACATGTCTCATTTTTCGCGGCTGGAAGCGACAGAAGAGCAAAGTAAGAGACGAATGTCACGATTTCATGACATGTCTCATTTTCATAGCTGGAAGCGTAGAAAAGCAAAGCAAAGAAAGAATGTCACGATTTCATGACATGTCTCATTTTCGTGGCTGGAAGCGGCAGAAAAGCAAAGCGAGGAAAGAATGTCATGATTTCATGACATGTCTCATTTTCACGGCGGGAGGCAGCAAAAGAGCAAAGTAAGAGACGAATGTCGCGATTTCGTGACATGTCTCATTTTCATGGCTGGAAGCGGCAGAAGAGCAAAACAAGAGACGAATGTCATGATTTCGTGACATGTCTCATTTTCGCGGTTGGAGGCGGCAAAAGAGCAAAGCAAGGAAAGAATGTCGTGATTTCGTGACACGCCAGCTGTAAAGGAATAGAGTATATTTTTGGCAACTGGGGACATGCACTGACATCAGGTGCCGATTTTTGAAGAATGGTCTGTTGATTATAACCTGGCAGGTCCGCTGGATGATTGCAGAATAACAGCCCATCTAAAATTAGCCAAGAAATCTATCCAATCTGTGGGAAATCCGTTGTGTATTATTAGAAACTACAGATGATTGCTTGTAAAATAAGTAAGATGTACTTAGAAAAAGATACTCTTTTAGGGTATATATAGGGGTGAGCGACTCCAGAAAAAGGGTCGGCTCTTGGACGTTTACAAGCTTGATGTACATGTATTGGATTACAAGCAATAAAAGATTTCTTCCTCTGGCTTTCGAAACTTCTGTGTGCAAGTGTATGTATCCTGGTGTTTTAACTTTTATTCACTCTAAGTTTTATAATGTATCTGTTCTGAAATCTGGACTGTGCACGTATAAATCTTGTTTCTAGAGTTGAACATTAAAAGATAGTTACATGCTTTTAGACGAATATCTAAAAGGCGCACTCAGGAATTCGTGTTTTCTATAAAAGGATATAAAGAAAACTTTGAAAGTTGTAATCTGCATCGTCAATGTTTGTTGTTGTCCAATCTATACCATGAGAAAAGTTTCTAGCTTAGGCTATATTTCCCTTATCTCTTGTTCCCCTTTTCTCTAAAAAACTCAAAGGAACCAGCCTTCTCTGGAGACTAGACAGATGATCTCAAGCAAGATCTGTCTATTCAATGTTGGCAAAGTCTAAGGCGCAACACTATTAACCGAAGGCAAATTTTGTTCCAATAGTTTTTGGCATGCCCGGTGGGACCAGCAATCCCACAGTATTGTATAAGTTTTGGTGTTTTACCTTAAGAGCCTTTTTGTTTAAAAATCTCAAGAAAAACTACCTGGCGACTCCGTTGCAATTTAGACCATAAAAGAAAGACCTTGTCTAAAAACCTTCTGGTTATATAGCCATATGATAACCAGATCCCGAGCTAGAAACTCTGAAGAACCTATCGAGTTCTTTGAACTACATCTCGGAAGCCTAAAAGCACACCCTGTGCTAGCCGCACGATCAAATCCGCCCGACACCATTAGCACCTCTTTAACACCCATTGTAGGAGCATCTGCAAGCAATCCCATAGCGATTGTAACTCCTTTAGCAATCATGGCAGCCGCCCCTACCCCAACGCATCTTGTGTGGAATCAAACTGGCCCTTTGAACTTGGGAACACACCACCAAATTCCACAAGCTGCACTAAAAGCATTACCGACCTTTGACGGAATAGGCAAAATAGCAGATGAGCATTGTTTAGATGTATCAACGCTAGCATCTATTTACAACATCACTCAAGAAGATGTAATGGTCAGATTGTTGATTATATCTTTGAAAGGAAAGATGCTCTATTGGTACAAAGCGCTTCTCGTTGGATCCATTACTTCTTGGGCAATATTGGTCGGCCGTCTAGTCGATGAATTTAATATACATGCGGATCCTTTCACATTGCTGAATCAATTCACTATCATTGAGAGGCATCCACAAGAAGAAATCCAAGATTTCAACATCAGATTTACCAGAACTCGTGATAGAGTACCTCAAGGCCTAAAGCCCACGGAAGAACAAGCTATATGCTATTATTTAAGGGCTTTTGATTCAGATCTCAGTATGATAATAAGGCAATCCCGTGTAACCACTTTTCCTGGGATCTATGTAGAGGCAGCAAAGGGCGAAGCTGATCTCATTGCTACAAAAAGATATCCATCAAAAAGTCTATTGCCAATTTTACCAGAGCTTTCCCAAGCATCAATTTCTAAACTGCCTGTACTCCCATCAACGCAGGCCCTCCTAGCTATAGCCGCACCTCCTACATTCCTTGCATTACCAGCTACACCCCTTGCATCAGCTCCCCCAGTGATCAATACACGACCATAATTGATACAATGAAGACATTGTCAAATGAAATGGCATCCATGAAAAAGAGAGAGGCTGAAAGGAATTTTCTGCCAAGGAGGTTCCCTCAGGTAACAGGAGATGCAACACAATCAAGCAATAGGGGACAAGAGAGACCGAGCACGGTATATACAAATGAGACAGTGGAGGCCGAGGAGCCTCCCACTGATTCTAACTTTTGGTGTACTACATGTAACGATCCACATGGGGAAAGTTCGTGTATGATACACCAACATTATGTACAAAGTATAGCAGTTGAAAAGAGTAAAGAAAAAATGAAAGGCCATGTAAATATAATTAGAGAGGAGGACCACAACTTCATGATGCCTACAGTAGAACAGGTTTCAGTTTTGACAAGATCAGCTAAGAAACCACTGCAAGTAGACCCTAAAGAGCTTCAGCCATTGAATGTTTCCCCTGCTCCCAAGGAAGTTCCCAAAGAAACTCCTAAGGGAAGTCTCCCTCAGGAAAGAAAATATCGGTTTCCAACCAAAATTCAAGGGCAAGAAACACACAAAGAATTTATTCCTCGGGGGAAAATGAAACCCAAGAACGGGCTAGGGAAAGGTTGAGATTCCCCTCGCCGACAAAAAGGCAAAGAATTGAAGCTACCCAGGGATACAAAAATAAATATGAAACTTTTGCCAAAGAAAGAGAAAGAATAGTTGATTCACCTACATTCAATATAGTAGAGGAAATGAAAAAGACTCCTTCTAAGGCAAGTATGCATGATGCTCTTCAAATCCCAGGTCAAATCGATCTCCTATAGGAATCCCTAAGAACAATGAAAAATGGAGGTGGGACCGCATCATCTTCAAAAATGGTTCTAACGAACTTGACGTCCGCCACTTGGTAAGAACAGGCCACCACCCTTTTATTTGTCCCTTCAAATGGAAGGATGGGTTGTCCACAACTGCATGATAGATTCAGGCGCTGCTACCACTGTGATACCCAAAGCAGTATGTGATATTATGGGAATGGAGTACACTAGGAGCAGCGCAGGCGTCCTACAGTTAGATGGTACTCCAATAAAAACTGTAGGAGTGATAAAGGATATTCCCATACGGCTGCATAAAATGCCTCAGATGACAGTCATACAAGAGGTAGTAGTCGTAGACTTGGAGCCCTATTTTGGTATGTGTCTATCCGGAGAGTTCACAACAAAGATAGGAGGATACTTATCCTTAGATTATTCTCATTTGGAGATACCTTTCAAAGGTAGAAGGGTCAAGATTTTTAATGAGAAACCATCTACGTTTCATGTAGAAAATATTGGTGAAACTGACCGTGTAAATATGATGATTGAAGAAACAATAGAAGAAGATCTAATGGAAGAGACATTAGAAGAGCTCCAAGCTGAGGACGATTTTTCTCTACAGAATTTTAATGCCATGATAGAAACAGAAATAGGAAACTATTCTATTGAGAAACCAAAAAGAAAATTGATACCCTCCCTAGAAGAGGATGGTTCTGTGAATCAATTGTGGAAGCTTTTCTTTGATGGGGCTAGGTGCAAGAATGGAGTTGGTGCCGAAATAGTTTTGATTTCTCCCACCGGAGAGGAAAAGGTTTTCTCTTACAGGTTGACTTGGAGTTGCTCCAATAACGTAGCAGAATATGAGGCCCTGTGCTTAGGGTTAAGAAAGGCTGAGAAATTGGGAATCAAACAGTTACTCATCTATGGAGATTCAGAACTTATTGTGAATCAAGTCACCAAAAAAGGTATAAGTAAACAAGATTATTTGAAGGCTTACAGGAACAAAGTGTGGGATCTCTTAGAGGCCTTTGAGGCCCTAAATATAAAGTTTATCCCTAGAGAACATAATACCCACGCAGATTTGTTAGCTTTAGTGGGAGCTAATTTTTGTCCTGTAAGTAATGTTATTCAGAAGTCTAAAACTGTTAGACTTATATACAGGCCTTCAGTGCCTGATAAAAATATTTTCTGGCAAGTTTTTGAAAATGATGAACAGATACTTGATTTCTTAATCCATGAAATGAATTGCTCAGCCAACCGGGATCTGCAGGATGAAGAGGAAGAGGATATTATTCAGTTAAAAAACAATCATATTCCTAAGGGTCTCATCACCCTTGAAAGCCTCGTTTGATAACAATGATAGAGCAGTTGGCCGGAAAATCAAGGTCGATAAACGAAGATACAAAGATGTAGAGTTGGAGCCGGGCAAAATGATTAAGGTTGGAATCGGTTGTACAGAAGAGGAAGTGAACCAGATCGGGAGAATTGTGTAAAAAATTCCCCGACATCATAGCTTGGGTGTATAGTGATCTAAAAGTGTACAATAAGGATGTTATTCAACATACCATAGAATCGGAAGAAGGAGCTAAGCCTTTTAGGCAAAAGCAAAGACCGGTGAATCCGAAGATAGAATCTTTGATGAAACAAGAACTGCTAAAACTCCTTCGAGCTAAAATAGTATACCCTGTTAAACACTCCACCTGGGTGGCAAACTTGGTACCAGTCAGGAAGAAAAATGGAGATATCAGATTGTGTGTAGATTTCAGAAATCTGAACAGAGCATCACTCAAAGATCATTACCCGCTAACTCAGATTGACCAAATGCTACACACAGTTGCAGGAGTTATGCAGCTCTTACAGTTAGAAGAACAAAGAGAGCAATCATACAATCACAATCAGAAGCATATGGCAGATAATGAAGGATGGTTCAACAAAAAGACAACTGCCAAAAAATTTAGAGTGGGAGACTTGGTTTTGAAATGGAATGTAAAGAAAGCTAAGCCAGGTAACCATGATAAATTCGATGCTTTCTGGGAGGGACCATTTGAAATTGTTTCAGAGAAACAGTTCAATGCTTTCGAGTTGAAAGATCAAGATGGATTGGCTCTTCCCATCACGGTGAATGCATTTCACCTAAAGTTATATTTCTATTGAGAAAGCAGAAAAGGAATTATATGTACAATATAATATAAGTATATTCAGACAATATTTGTAAATATTACCATTTTTTGGCCTTAACAAAAAAAATTTCAGTCGTAGCAATCAGAAGTCGACATTTTTTTTAATAGAGATACTAAGGTATAAAGGGAGTTTTGATGAGGTAATGTTCACGTTTAATCTAAGTGCATTTTCCTGTGTTCTTTGTCTTTCTCTGAAAGATTCTTTTTACAACTGCATTGTTGACTCCGTTTCCCAATGGATAAAGGCCTGGTTCAAAATTTTTGCAAGCAAAAAATCCCTCGGAAGGTGCCAAGAATGTTAGTCAAAAAGTGACTAACTACAGAAAAACATCTGATGCTCCTTTTTGCATATTTTCCAAGAAGACCGAAGTGGCCCATATGCTAAAGATCAAAGAAAATGCAAAACACCGCAAGGAGGAAAAAGTGTCGCGATATCGCGACATGTTGCATTTTCGCGGTTCAAAGCAAAGAGAAAAAAGAAAGGAAAAAGTGTCACGATATCATGACATGTTGCATTGTCGCGGCCAAAAGGGAAAAAGTGTCGTGATATCGCGACATGTTGCATTGTCACGGCCAAAAGGGAAAAAGTGTCACGATATCGCGACATGTTGCATTGTCGCGGCCAAAAGAGAAAAAGTGTCACGATATCGCGACATGTTGCTTTGTCACGGCCAAAAGAGAAAAAGTGTCGCGATATCGCGACATGTTGCATTGTCACTGCCAAAAGAGAAAAAGTGTCGTGATATCATGACATGTTGCATTGTCGCTGCCAAAAGAGAAAAATGTCGCGATATCGCGACATGTTGCTTTGTCACGGCCAAAAGGGAAAAAGTGTCATGATATCGTGACATGTTGCTTTGTCACGGCCAAAAGGGAAAAGTGTCGCGATATCGTGACATGTATTTTCGCGGCTAAGAGCAACAAAAGGGAGCAAAGAGGAGAAGTGTCACGATTTCATGACATGTCGCATTTTCGCGATGCAAGAAGAAGAATCAAGCTGAAGACATAGAAATGTCACGATTTCGTGACATGTCTCATTTTCGCGACGGGAGGCAACTAAAGAGCAAAGTAAGAGACGAATGTCACGATTTCGTGACATGTCTCATTTTCACGGCTAGAAGCGGAAAAGAGCAAAGCAAGAGACAAATGTCGTGATTTCATGACATGTCTCATTTCTCCGTTGGAAGGGAGAAAAGCAAAGCAAGGAAAGAATGTTGCGATTTCGTGACATGTCTCATTTTCCACGGAAGAAAAGCAAAGAAGGAAAAATGTCGTGATTTTATGACATGTCACATTTTCTTCCGGATGGAAGAAGAGCAAAGTAAGAGACGAATGTCGTGATTTCATGACATGTCTCATTTTTATGATTGGAAGCGGCAAAGGAGCAAAGCAAGAGAAGAATGTCACGATTTCGTGACATGTCTCATTTTCAGTGGAAGCGACAGAAAAGCAAAGCAAGGAAAGAATGTCGTGATTTCGTGACATGTCTCATTTTCGCGGTGGGAGGCAGCAAAAGAGCAAAGTAAGAGACGAATGTCACGATTTCATGACATGTCTCATTTTCACGGCTGGAAGCGGCAGAAGAGCAAAACAAGAGACGAATGTCGCGATTTCATGACATGTCTCATTTTCACGGTTGGAGGCGGCAAAAGAGCAAAGCAAGGAAAGAATGTCATGATTTCGTGACACGCCAGCTGTAAAGGAATAGAGTATATTTTTGGCAACTAGGGACATGCACTGACATCAGGTGCCGATTTCTGAAGAATGGTCTATTGATTATAACCTGGCAGGTCCGCTGGATGATTGTCAATCTATCCAATCTACGGGAAATCCGTTGTGTATTATTAGAAACTATAGATGATTGCTTGTAAAATAAGTAAGATGTACTTAGAAAAAGATACTCTTTTAGGGTATATATAGGGGTGAGCGACTCCAAAAAAAGGGTCGGCTCTTGGACGTTTACAAGCTTGATGTACATGTACTGGATTACAAGCAATAAAAGATTTCTTCCTCTGGCTTCCGAAACTTCTGTGTGCAAGTGTATGTATCCTGGTGTTTTAACTTTTATTCACTCTAAGTTTTATAATGTATCTGTTCTGAAATCTGGACTGTGCACGTATAAATCTTGTTTCTAGAGTTGAACATTAAAAGATAGTTACATGCTTTTAGACGAATATCTAGAAGGCGCACTCAGGAATTCGTGTTTTCTATAAAAGGATATAAAGAAAACTCTGAAAGTTGTAATCTGCATCGTCAATGTTTGTTGTTGTCCAATCTGTACCATGAGAAAAGTTTCTAGCTTAGGCTATATTTCCCTTATCTCTTGTTCCCCTTTTCTCTAAAAAACTCAAAGGAACCAGCCTTCTCTGGAGACTAGACAGATGATCTCAAGCAAGATCTGTCTATTCAATGTTGGCAAAGTCTAAGGCGCAACACTATTAACCGAAGGCAGATTTTGTTCCAACAAGTGCCCTCCAAGGTGCACCACCTCATTATCTAGCTCATTTGTGTAGGTCAACCCCCATTGGTACCACACCTAGTAGGTCTCCACTATAGAATGGATTTGTGTCACCTTTGTATGTAGCCTAGCCACATCCTCACTACTGTATCCCTCCTACCTAGGGCTTTGATATCGCAACTACACTTGTAGAGCTACTATATTTTCTTAAGCACCCTTTACCTATGCTCATTGAGCTGCTACCTCTACTTGAGCATCTTGTACTTGTGTCCAAAGGAGATCTCTCTCCTACCTAATCCTGATCAGCTCATCCTATAGCTCAGTTTCTATGTCACCCTATACCACCTATTGTGCCTGCATCCCTTGATCCCCAGTGTCATCATCCCTAAAGTCACCTTGATCTCCTAAGTCTAGGAGGTCTACCTACTCATCTACCATGTGCCCATGCCCATGCCACTCACCTACCTCGACCTGGTCCTCATCAGGAGCCTCCTAATGAGCCTCCCTTGTCACCCATGCTACATCACCCCCTAGTTGCCCCTCTCATTGCCACTGGTGCATCACCAAATAGAAGTCATACTCCTCTGTAGTCTCGACATCATCCAAAATTGGAAAGTCTACTACAAGATCTGCATCCCTACTAACCACCTCCACCATTGGCCACCTCAGTGTCCTTTCATCCCCACATCACTGATAAACTACTATCTCATTGGGTAACCTCTATTGTAGCTTGAACTACCGCATAACCCAAGCATATGGGAAAAACTCCTACTCTATCCTGTATCATCCAACCAGCCATCTCCCTTGCCTCAC
Source organism: Wollemia nobilis (assembly GCA_028583015.1). Taxonomy (NCBI): domain Eukaryota; kingdom Viridiplantae; phylum Streptophyta; class Pinopsida; order Araucariales; family Araucariaceae; genus Wollemia; species Wollemia nobilis. The sequence continues at coordinate 4,312,822 of JAQPPZ010017058.1, forward strand.
TTAACAAAGCTCCACCTTAGCATAAGCCCATGCTGGGTAATCCTTTTAGGGTCTCTAAAACACATCATATGCTCTGAGTCCTACAAAATATTGGGCATAATGATCTACGTCACCCACCCAACATTGAATCTATCCTACCTCCCAAGACCCATACCATAGGATATCATATCCAATCTCTCGGTCCTCCAGCTCTACCCGTGTCATCTATGGTAGTCCCTACGGCCTATCCATCGCTATATGCTACCATACCTAAAATTGTAGTAGAAATTTGCACCCCAATTCCTTCCACACTTGGGATAAAATCTCGTATAGCTCATCATACAACTATGCCAGTAGTGTCATCCCCCACGCCATCACTAGTGGCCACTCCACAGTGCACCCTACCAGAGTAAATACTAACTCTAGAAGGTTTTAGGAAAACTTGGAACCCAATGAGTCTAGTAGAAGCATATTAAATATCAGTGTCATCAATAGAACATGCCTCATGCCTAGTACCCCGACCTCATACCAATGCACCACCAATATACCCCCACTAGAAGAGCCCCCTATTGCCTCCTCCATGGCCCTGCCAAAGTACCTATCCATAATTTTGTCTCTCTGATCCTAGTGAGTAGACTTAATCAGCTATCCCTCTATTAGAATGTGTAATATCTGATAGACATCCTCTAGAATCACCATTATCTCCCATGTCGATAGGTGGAAGGTTTTTTTGCATGGGTCCCATAGGTCAATAAGCGTCATCAAGTAAGCACAGTCACCCAACACAGGCTCTAACCGTGTCACCTACTTGAGGCCAATGGTTTCAATCCAATCCTAGTCCACATTAGTAAATAAGTCTCTTGTGGTATCAAATGGGCTCAGAACTTGACATCAACTCTTAACCACTTGGCAGAGGCAAGTCGGCTAGTAACAGGCTCCAAATAGGCTTCAAAATGCCTCAAAAACAATAAAAAAAACATCAAAAAAGGGTCCTTTTTTAGGCCAGTTTGTGGTCGTCCCACCCCAAGAAGACCCCCAAATATATGACCATCCCACCTTAGGATGACCCCTAAACATCTCAGGTTGGTCGTCCCACCCCGGGACGACCCCCAAACTGGGCAAAATTGGGCCTTCTAGGCCATCAAAAATAGGCAAATAATGGCAAAATAAAACCCTAAAAAGCAATAAAATCACATAAAAACTTACAAGGTATCCCTAATTAGGTTTAATTACCGAGAAATTAGTGTGCTCTATCAAAAAGCAAAAATAAGCAATAATTCCATTTTTACACTAGCATAGTGCAGTAAGAAATTCAAGTCTTACCCGTCTTGCATCGGCTCCATCACTATATGAGTCTACATGCTGGCTCATCATGACTATAAGATAATTTTGGTGGTTCTCCACTACTTAGAATCTTTCTCCTCCTCCTCACCTCTCAAGCTACAAAGTTGCAAATGTACAAATGAGCCTAAATGACCCATTTCTGGCTTAAATAACCCTCCTAGGGCTCTGACCATTCTAAGGTGGGATGAGTGGCTATTTGGCTAACTATCCCACCCTAGTATGGCCATAAAACATTCCACAATCCGAAACTGGGACGACCACAAAAAAACTACACAAAAATAGCTTAAAATGCACCAAAAAGGGTCCAAAACCCACCAAAAATAGCTCAAATTTGGTCAAATTTCACATAAGATCACAAGGAATCTCAATTTCTCCTATATAAGTGGAAAAATACTTTACTTCACACCCTAAGAAGTCCATTGTAGTAGGACCATCCCACAAGAATGAATTTCTCAACTCCTTTCTTCCATACAACATCAACAAAATCACCAAAATCCTCTAAACAATACTCCATTTTTCAATGAGTAAAATCTGAGGAAACCCAATCAAAGTCATATGTATCAAGCGACTCATTGCTTTTATCACTTTTAATTCCCTCATTGAATCATCGCTTGAGGGGGTAGTCATACTTAGCACATTCATAATCACAATCAACAATCACACACTCAATCATGCAAATTGCGTTCATTTAACGAATCATTGACAAAGACAATCATGCCCCTGCTTAGGGCAGAAAACAAGCACAAATTAAAAAAAATGCTTGGCATTATAGAATCATGAAAAACTAGGCCTCATGATTCATGAATGAAAATGTCCAAGATCAAGCCAACCTTACTGGAAATTTTGTACTTGAAGCAAGTTCCTTAGCTCATTAGAAGCAAGGATTCAAGAACGCATGCTCTTTCCATGATTTGGGCATCTAAAGTTGGTTAGGTTATTGAATAACCCTAATAATTCAACGTTTAGTCATATATTTTTGCTTAGCACTGTGTTGCACATAATGCATCTCAAAAAGGGGCATCTGTAGACACTAAAATATGGTCAATCTAATTAGGCAATTAAAAGCACTGGTTAATTGACACTATATGGCCCCCTTGGGCAACCCCTAGAGGTTTTACAGTGGTCCTAACCACTCTTGGGAGGCTCTACACCACTTTTGGGAGATTTTGGGCCATGTAGGTATGACCATCCCACCCCTGGATGGTCACAGTTTGTGGTCGTCCCACCCCAATATGGTGGCAAACTGGTCATCCTAGGGTGGGACGACCACAAGGTTTGACTCCCAAAAATTCAAATTTGGATAAATGGTGCCTAGAAATTTCTATTTTCCCTCCCTATTCAATCATGCAAGTTAGAGGACACAAAATCCTTATGACATGCTGCATGTAAGAGGCCAAATAGGGAGATTCTCTTCTCCCTCCAATGCATGCCACCCTGTTGGCCAAATCGTGCCTCTTGCCCTGCATGCCCTCGCATGCCTTCTTGCCCAAAGGATCACTTTGGCAATAAAGTGTATTCCTTTTCCACACAAAAGAGATAGAGGAGATTTGAGACAACAACAACGTGCTACCAATATTTTGCCTCACCTTTTTGTGCCCTTTTCCCTCAAAATATCTACCTAGCGAAGGAGGTTTGTGAGTGAACTAGGATGCGTAATTTATTTACAAAACTAGATCAATTGAGTGAATCTCACCACAAAATTCAATGAAAACACTATTTAGGATGTCCCTAAAAAATTCATAAAGGAATTAGTGATAAAATAAGTGCAAAACTGGTGGTCGTCCCAACCATACCACCTTGGGATGGTGGATGATATGTACATAATTTATTTACTATTATTTTTTAGTTAGATTCTATATTATCATATTATTCTACTGTCCAAATTTCATGCATTTTGGAGCTATATTGAGCGATATATCACATTTTTAGTGTTTTACAAGGTCTTATGCAGGTCTACGAAGCTCATTTGGAGATGCATAGGGGTATGTGCCTTATTTTACAAATCTGACCACATTTTTTGTCTTAAAATGTCATTTTATATATTATTTACAAGTTTTATACATTTTGGATATGTTTAAGGGTAGAAATTGCTTACTTTGGGTTTTTTAGGCTTCGAATGTCTACTGTGATTATGCCACACCATCGGATGCAATTTCAGTTCTATTTTCAGTGATATCCTCACAAAACCATCTATTTTACATACCTATGCAATTTCAAGTCATTTTGAGTTTATTTATATAGGCATATTTCATATTTAAGTTTTCTAGTATTTCATTGCCTGTGGGGATTGCATATTTTCACCATATACACATGCTATTTAATGATTATGATTTCCTTGTGTGTAGGTGCAGGTTTCTACAGCATACAAGGAAGAAGAACAAGATCATAGAACAAAGTGATGGCATCATAGGTTCACCCACCTCAATTTTTGGTACAAGGAAAGACATTGGAAGTGCACACGAGCTTCTTTGAAAGGACTTGATCCTTTGGGCACCCCATAATTTTGTAAAAAATTGTATCAATATTGAGACCTTAAGAGGACATCTATGTAACCGTGGATTTAAATCATAGAATTAATATAAATAAACTTCATTTTATTTCATTTCTTGTAATTTGGTGTCTTTTCCACCCTTACTTGCATGCTTCCATTTTGATGCTCATAACACACTAGCGACAGATGCATATTGTTTAGATGCATTAGGTGCACTATTTTTCCCCTAATTCACATTCATATGCATGATTAGGGTTTGTGCAAAATCATGAGTATCATTGTTATGTGAAGTTGAGAACTATCTTGAAACTAGGGTTTGTGCAAGATCATGAGTATCATTGTTATGTGAAGTTGTGAACTATATTGAAACTAGGGTTTGTGCAAGATCATGAGTATCATTGTTATGTGAGATTGTTTGATAAGCATTGTTGGAAATAATTGAGTGAGTGTTCATATGCTTGGACTAGGTTTTGTAAGCAAGAAGTGTTTCATTGAGTGATTGGTTAAGTGGAGTTGATTGAGCCTAGTCAATTGGAAGTGTTGAAGTGATAGTTCAAGTTTTGTGAAACAAATTGTTCTATATTATGAATTGATTTGAGAAATATATTGAAAGTTATTGAGAATTGTTGTGAGTGTGAAGCATATTGAGTCTCTAAAAATTATCTATATGCTTTTTTGAGATTGAACAATATTATGTGTGAAGCTTGTTTGAGTGATTGAAGAAGTTTTCCTATGATAAGATTGAGTTGAGTGAAGTAAGCTTTTGTTAAAGCTTACAATACAATTTTGAGGTAAGTCTTAGTGAAGACTTGTTGAGCAGATTTGAGGTAAGTCTTAGTGAAGGCTTGTTGGGCAAATTGGACAAGTTCTAGAGAGCACTTGTGAATAGATTAGTGTGATCTTTTGTGGAAGCTTATAATGCAAATTTGAGACAAGTCTTTGAGAAGACTTGAGAGCAAAGTTGATTGATTTATTTTTTCAAAACTTAGGTTAAGTTTTGGGGTAGATCTAGCATAGTTGATTTGTGATTGATTCAAGCTTTGTGTTAAAGCTTGAGGATAGAGATTGAGCAAATTTATGTTAGACTGAAGGACTATGTTTAGTGCAGATTTGAGGACATAGATTGAGTAGATTTGTGCTAGACTGAAGGACTATGTTTAGTGCAGATTTGAGGAAAGAGATTGAGCAGATTTGTGCTAGACCGAAGGACTATGTTTAGTGTATATTTGAGAACAGATATTGAGTAGATTTGTGCTAGACTGAAGGACTGTGTTTAGTGCATATTTGAGGACAGAGATTGAGCAGACTTGTGCTATATCGAAGGACTATGTTTAGTGTAGATTTGAGGACAAATATTGAGTAGAATTATGCTATACTGAAGGACTATGTTTAGTGTATATTTGAGGATAGATATTGAGCATATTTGTGCTAGATCGAAGGATTATGTTTAGTATAGATTTGAGGATAGAGATTGAGTATATTTGTGGTAGACCAAAGGATTGTGTTTAGTGTAGATTTGAGACAGAGCTGAGAGCAAGCTTTTGAAGAACACAAGCCTATACTGAGAGGGGGAGTGAAAAATATAAGACCTCTTTTTAATTTTTCTTTTATATTACAAAATAGTAAAGCAATATACCCACAACAATATCAAAAAAATGCATAAAAACATCCACAAAGTGAAATCAATTTTAACGTGGTTCACCCAGAATGGCTGGGCTACATCCACAAAACTTTTCTCTAAAAGTTATCTCAAATTTCTTTGGGAAACCTTCCCAATTACAATGTTTATGAGCCTCGGCTCAAAGGAGATACCTTCCCCAATCAAAATTTATGAGCCTCTACTCAAAGGAGATACCTTCCCCTCTACTCTAGAAATGATCCCTCAGAAGATCAACTGTCTCTACCTCTTGACAGCACGTGGAACTCCTTTCCACCGAAGACCTCCTGTCCTCAATGCTTAGCCTAAGAGACCTTTGCCTTCTATGATCACGTCCACAGCAGCTCAGCAATCAAATATGTTCTCAAGTTCTTCTCAAAGAACCAATGCACCTCTGTCCTCAAGTTCTCTGATAGAACTATCAAACTCAGTTTACAAGACTTTGCTCTTTCTGTGCAATCCCAACCGCACTTGATCGAACTTCAACCTTTGCACCTCTACGCAATCACAACGGCATCGTATTCACACACTTTGCTTCCTTTGTGATCTTTCACACTTAGAATGATTTGAAAAAATGAACTCTGCACACTACGATCGAATTCACACTCTGCTCTTAGCGATCAAACTTCTTGCTCTGTGAACTATCTACGAATGTCACACCTCAACTACACATTCATTTGACACTCAACTCTCCAAACAACCCTCCTTTTATAACAAAATTTTCATGATGAAAACTTTAATATTAGTTGGCTGTTAACACAAAAATAAACCCTAATCTATGTCAGCTGCAAGCCCTAATTTTTGTCGGCTAAAATTTAACTTTGTCGGCTTCACTACCTCTGTAACTCTTCTATAGCTTCTATCGTGAAACTACAACATGTCGCGATATCATGACACCTTTGCAACCATACACTTTCTTTTGGCTTTTGTCACGATATCGTGACACTTCATCCTTTGTCAACTTCAACTAAGCTCTTGTCACGATATCATGACACTTTTGTTTTTGTCAGCATCAACTTTGCGTTTGTCATGATATCGCGACACTTCTCCCTTCGTCGACCTCCTTTCTGCTTTTGTCATGAAATCACGACACTTCTCCCTTCATCGACCTATTTTCTACTTTTGTCATGAAATCACAACACTTCTCCTATAGAAGACCTACTTCTAGTTTCTATCATGAAATCATGGCACTTCGGCTTCCTTGCACTCTTCTATACTTGCACTAGCGAAAACATGACATGTCGCGAAATCGTGACACTTTCGCTGCCTTGTGCTTTTCTCTGCCTTACGCCCGCGAAAATGAAACATGTCACAAAATCGTGATGCTTTCACCTTTGAGCCCTTCCTTCTTGAATTTTTCATGAAATCGTGACGCTTCTTCTTCCATGCTCTTTTGTTTTGCTTCTGTCATGAAATCACGATACTTTTTCTTCCTTAGAATTCCTTTTTGTTTTTTTCATGAAATCGTGACACTTTCTCCAACCGAACGCTGCCATCTCAATATGTCACGAAATCGCGACACTTTATGCATCTGTTTGCTTTCTCTTCAACCTATCATGTCGTAACCTTCATCAAAACAAATTATTTTACATCAAATAAAATTCCTTCAAAAGCTTCTTGACATCAATGACAACTTTACACTTGAGCAAAGGCAATGTACCCAAGATACCCAAAATTGCCAACAATCTCCCGCTTTGTCATTGATGGCAAAACTTTACTGAAAACACGTCTTAAGAGCCAAAACTAAAACCAACTATGCTAACAACTGAGAAACTAACTATGCCCACAACTGAGAATCTTCCTTTGAAGTTTTGCTCCCCCTAACTTGAAGCTTTCCTCTTCACTTGAAGCTCTCCCCCTTACTCATATCTCTCCCCCTTTGTCATAAATGGCAAAGGGTCACCTTTGGGGCTTGGGACTAAGAATGAGCCTCTTAGCTTAGTCCCTCCCCCACCTCTTGATGAGGTGATTAATTCTGGGGTGGGACTAAAACTCCCATTAGGCACTGATCATCATCAGCGTCTATCACTTCCTTGTCGGGCCTTCTCTTGAACTCTTTGTCCATATTCCTGTTCCTGTTCCTATCACTGTTCCTGTTCCTGTTATCATTCTTGTTCTTATCCATGCCTTGATCCTTGGACCTCTTCATACCACTATTCCTATTCTTTGGAAGTTCAGCTCTACACTATCTAGCTGTGTGACCTTCATTGTTGCACTTATAACAAGTAACAATGTTATTTCTTTTAGGCATACCTATTCTTTGAATCCGCCTGTTCTGACTAACCTAAAAATTGCCTTATGCCCAAACTGTTTACAAGAGTAGCAATACCCTTGAAAGAAATTACCACCTCTGAAACTGTCATTTACGTTCCTTACTTGAGTCATGCAATGCAAAGCCATGTGACCAAACCTGTGACACGCAAAACATCTGTCGTGAAATTTTCCTTTATTCGACCTCTTGGGTCCTGAAAACTTCTTCTTCTCATTCTGAATTCTGTTTTCTATTTCTGCGCATGTATCATTCAAGGACTCATGATCTGAAATACTTTCCTCATCATAAATCTCTTCCTTTTGGAGTCTCTTACTAGACTCGTCCAACCTTGTTCCTTGTGTGGCTTAACAAAACCAAGGCCTGTTTTATCTCGTTGTCTTTCTTTGACCTTTGATGAGTGACTTAACATTTTTGGAGCTATCTTGAAACTTGTAAAGCTTATCCTTGTACTCTTTAGTTTCCTCTTTCAAAGAAGCCATTTTTTATTCTAACTCACTATACTCAAGAACCTTAGACTCTAACTCATCCTTGAGTTCTTGTGTCTTAGCCATAGAGAAGTCAAGACTTTCTATAAGATCATCTCTCTCCATACAACATTCATCTAACTTATCCTTGAGTCTAGCATTCTTCTTTCTTTATTTTTTCAAAACACTAAGAGCATTAGTAAGTTCATTTTCAAGATCCTTTATTTGTTTGCTTTCTGAATCATCAAAGCCTTTTTCAGATTTCTTATCACTAGAGGTGCTACCTTTTTCAAAAACCATACAAGCATCTTCCTTATAGTTTTCTAAAGCATCCTCATACATACTAGAAACCAAATCATTATTTGTGCAATCATCCTCAAGGTGACCAAAATTTCCACATCTAAGACATTTCATGATAATGAATCTATGTTTCGCTTCTTCCTCTTTTTCTCGATATGAACAACATCTCATTTTCATTATCACTTGAAGAACTTTCACTATCACTACTAGAACACTTACTTTCTTTGTCTAGGTAGAAACTCTTCTTGTGCTTGTGAGAATACCTCTTTCCTTGATTGTTGTGCTCATCTTTGTTTTTCCTATGATGCTTGTGCTTTTCATAATCCTTGCTCTTAGAATCCTGTTTATCTTCATCACTTTCATTCTTGGGAACAATACAATCAGTAGCATAATGACCAAACTTTCTACAACTGAAACATCTTATATTTTTCACGCTTTTGTGCTTTCTAGAGAACTTGCCTTTCTTATTGTAATATGCCTCTTCATCACTAGAAGACTCATCACTCTCTTGAAGCTGTTTACCCTTGGATTTCTTGGTAGCCTTGAAAGTTGCCTCTTTCTTGACATCAACCTTCACTTGAGTTCTCAACTCAAATGTCGCAAGTATACTATGGAGCTCATCCTTTTTAAACTTATCCAAATATTTAGCTTCCTCAATAGTAGAAATATTTTCACTAAATCTATTCGGAAGAGATCTTAAAATCTTATCACAAACATCATTTTTAGCAAGCTCAAGACCTAAGTCTTTCATGGAGTTAACAACCTCATCCATACGAAGCATGTAGTCACTAATATTTTCATCATCATTCATCTTGATTTGTTCAAACATACCTTTGAAGTGTCTCAACTTGGCCTTTTTGACATTTGTATCACCTGTATGAACCACTTGCAACTGTTTCCACATTTCACTAGTTGTCTTGTAGTGAATCACTTTGGTGAGATCTGCTTTCTGTAACCCTTTCAAAATTGCATTCATTGCTTTTGAATTGCTATGGTGTAGGAGCTTTTCTTCTTTAGTATTTGGACCATGTACAGGAATAGTGTACTCATCTTCAATTAATTCCCATACCTCATTACCAAGTGCCATTAGATGAACCTTCATCCTTGCACTCCAAAGACCAAAATCTGACCCATGAAGAATAGGTGCTACATTGCCACTTGAATAATCCATTGTGTTCTTTACTGGCTTTTCCTTCAAGTCGTTAAACTTTCTGAAGGCACCCGCTCTGATACCAATTGAAGAACACAAGCTTATACCGAGAGGGGGGGGGTGAACAGTATAAGACCTCTTTTTTACTTTTTCTTTTATATTACAAAATAGTAAAGCAATATACCCACAACAATATCAAAAAAATGCATAAAAACATCCACAAAGTGACATCAATTTTAATGTGGTTCACCCAGAATGGCTGGGCTACGTCCACAAAACTTTTCTCTAAAAGTTATCTCAAATTTATTTGGGAAACCTTCCCAATTACAATGTTTATGAGCCTCGGCTCAAAGGAGATACCTTCCCCAATCAGAATTTATGAGACTCTACTCAAAGGAGATACCTTCCCCTCTACTCTAGAAATGATCCCTCAGAAGATCAACTGTCTCTACCTCTTGCCAGCACGTGGAACTCCTTTCCATCGAAGACCTCCTATCCTCAATGCTTAGCCTAAGAGACCTCTGCCTTCTATGATCACGTCCACAGTAGCTCAACAATCAAATATATTCTCAAGTTCTTCTCAAAGAACCAATGCACCTCTATCCTCAAGTTCTTTGATAGAATTATCAACCTTAGTTTACAAGACTCTGCTCTTTCTGTGCAATCCTAGCCGCACTTGATCAAACTTCAACCTTTGCACCTCTGTGCAATCACAGTGGCATTGTCTTCACACACTTTGCTTCCTTTGCGATCTTTCACACTTAGAATGATTCAAAGAAATGCACTTTGCACACTACGATTGAATTCACAATCTACTCTCAGTGATCGAACTTCTTGCTCTGCGCACTATCTGTGAATGTCACACCTCAACTACACATTCAATCGACACTCAACTCTCCAAACAGCCCTCCTTTTATAACAGAATTTTCATGATGAAAACTTTAATCTTAGTCGGCTGTTAACACAAAAACAAACCCTAATCTATGTCGGCTACAAGCCCTAATTTTTGTCAGCTAAAATTTAACTTTGTCAGCTTCAATGCCTCTGTAACTCTTCTGTAGCTTCTGTCGCGAAACTACAACATGTCGCGATATCATGACACCTTTGCAACAATACACTTTATTTTGGATTTTGTCGTGATATCGTGACACTTCAACCTTTGTCGACTTCAACTAAGCTCTTGTCATGATATCACAACACTTTTGTCTTTGTCAGCATCATCTTTGCATTTGTCGCGATATTGTAACACTTCTCCCTTCGTCGACCTCCTTTCTGCTTTTGTCACAAAATCGTGACACTTCTCCCTTCGTCAACCTCCTTTCTGCTTTTATCGTGAAATCATGAAACTTCTCCTATAGAAGACCTACTTCCAATTTCTATAGCAAAATCATGACACTTTCGCTTCCTTGCACTCTTCTCTGCTTGCACTAGCAAAAACATGACATGTTGCGAAATCGCGACACTTTCGCTGCCTTGTGCTTTTCTCTGTCTTACGCCCGCAAAAATGAAACATGTCATGAAATCATGACGCTTTCACCTTTGAGCTCTTCCTTCTTGAATTTGTCGTGAAATCACGACGCTTCTTCTTCCATGCTCTTTCATTTTGCTTCTATCATGAAATCGTGACACTTTTGCTTCCTTAGACTTCCTTTTTGTTTTTGTCGCGAAATAGTGACACTTTCTCCAACCGAATGCTGCCATCTCGATCTGTCGTGAAATTGTGAAAATTTCTGCATCTTTTTGCTTTCACTTCAACCTGTCATGTCGTAACCTTCATCAAAACAAATTATTTTACATCAAATCAAATTCCTTCAAAAGCTTCTTGACATCAATGACAACTTTACACTTGAGCAAAGGCAATGTACCCAAGATACCCAAAATTGCCAACAGCTTTGGATGTGACAGAGTATAGAGGACGATAGTCTCTAGTGGATAGAGATCCATTAGCTAGGGTAGTGAAGACAGGTCTTCCGAGTGAGGGTAGGAGTCTTCAACGGATAGAGATCCATAAGCTAGTGTAGTGGAGGCAACAGTGCTTCTAGAAGATCACCAGCCAGAGCAGAGGAGAAGGTGTTCTCCTATGGATAGATATCCATGAAATTGATTAGGGGATTTGTGTATCCTTTGGAAAAAGGTCCATAAATATTGTAATAGGGAAAGGTTTCCCAAGAGATTTTTTGAGAAAATTTTAGTGAAATAGTTTCTTCGTGGAGTAGCCCACATTGTGTGAACCACGTTAAATTTGTGTCTCTATTTTGTATGGTTATTTGTGCATTGCTTTGATTACTGTTGTTGATATTGCCATTGATATATTTCATAATATTGATTGGGAAAGAAAAAGTAAAAAGTTATCTTATTTTGTTCACCCCCCCTCTTAGTATAAGCTTGTGTTATTCACATTTCTCTATAGTTATACGTGAAAGTAGGGGGTTGAATCATATCCACTCTTGAAACCAATTGTTTCACCATATTAGTTAAAATTTACACCTCATAATTTTTGTTATTCAATGCCCCTAGATTCCCTAAGGGATATGTAGGCTATTGAATGGGTATTTGGCCCATGTTAGGGTTATGCATAAGAGGTAGGACCCAAAAGGTACTTATAAAAAATGGCGAAACTATTTCGAAACGATGATGAAACCTATCGAACTGCATGTATGATGGCATGGCGAATGACTTTAATTTTTCTCAAAAAATTGGCAAAAAAGGGTGAATTTCAAAGTTTTTCTAGACCAGGCCAAAAAGATGTCGACTACGTTTAAAATCATGGCAAAATCTTGGATGCAAATTTCATCCCGATCATGGAACGGATGCATAATATGGTCCGGCCTTGGACAGGATGCATTATATGGTCTGATCTCAAACTAGATGCATAATATAGTCCGGCCTCGAACGGGTTGCATAATATGAAACGGTCTCGAGTCGGGTGCATAATAAGTACCGGTCTCGGACCGGATGCATTTTTATGATTGACAACATTCAAAATTTGGGTATTCGAGTAAGATATATGATATGGCGTCTAGTAAAGATAAGTATTGTAGCACGATGCACATTATCGCTATTGGCATTGTTAGGGGAAAACCCATGCAATATTGGCAAAGTTGATCCCACATAACTATCTATCCCACATAACTATTTATCCCACATGATTAAGTGCACACTTCTTTCAAAGCTTAAATAAGAAACTTCCTTCTTTAGTAAAGTAGGTGAAGATTTAAGATAAGAAGGGTGGCCTCTTTCTGACGGTTGTAGTAGGCAAGAAATCAACTACACTCATCAGGAAGAAGACCAACGTGTCTTATCTTGGATCTTCGCTTTTTACGATCACGGGTCGGATGCATACTATGTTCTGGGGTAATGACCGGATGCATTTTATGATCCGAAGGGCACTCGGATGCATAACATGCTCCATGATGGTCGACTGCATATTTTGTACCAGATATCACACGGATGCATAATATGATCTGACGTTAACCCAGACACATGATATGTTCCGGGTAATGATCGGATGCATATTATGATCCAGGCAATGATCGGGTGCATAATATACTCTGACAAAAACCCAAAGCATAATATGCATCCGGGTGGTGCCCAAAACATATTATGCATCCGGGCTAACATCAAATCATATTATGCATTCGATCATTGCCTCGGATGCATATTATGATCCAAGCAATGATCGGATGCATAATATGCTCCGATAGAAACCCGGATCATAAAATGCATCCGACCATTGCTCGAAACATCTTATGTATCCGAGATAATACCAAATCATATTATGTATCCGATCATTTCTTGGATGCATACTTTGTTCCGGATGATGTCATTCGCAGCAAGTCATTTCCTGGATGCATACTTTATTTTGGATACCATCGAAAGCATAATAATGATTTCGATCGGTTGCACGACAGGTCCCAATTTTAGAATTGATTCATATTATGTTTCGGTCTTAGATAGGGTGCATATTATGTTTCGATCTCGAATCGGGTGCATATTATAGCCCGGTATTGAACCGACTACATAATATGTTTCATCCTTGAACCGGATGCATAATATGTATCGGCCTCAGACCAGATGCATAGTTTGGTCCGAATACCACCCGTACTGCCATGTGTCTAATACTGCATGTCCCGTTCTCCATGTCCAATATGATGTTGCCACGTGTCAAATATATTTCAAGTCTATAAAAGGGCATCAATAGTCATTTTCCCATTTTGTTTTTGTGACTGCTACAACTAGAGCTAACCTTTCTGATCGACCTTTCAGTTTTGATTCCCAATACTTTTTCTTCCACTTCCAACTACTTCCAATGGATACCCCTTCCACAATCGCACCAAAATTCAAGAATTTTATGTGCACTTTGATATCAGATCTCATAACAACACCAAGGATGAACTTTCAGTGGCTCCATAATGTAGGTTTATCAACCCTCATTTCCATGCCACATTTCAGAACAGACAAAGGGCTCCTGCAACATATTATCTCTGGTTATGACCACAACATGGATACTGTAAGCATTAAACTATGAACTAGAAATGTTGTTTTCAGCATCACCCCTATAGATATTCATAGATTGAAAGGTCTTCCATTCATTGGTTTTAATCAAGTGTCATCGAGGTCACAACTTTCTCCAGATGACAAAACACACCTCGATAACAAGTACGGTCTTTCATCAAAATATTTGGCAGGTATAAATCTTGTTAATTTTATTTTATTAATTTTCAATGTTTTAAATTTGTAAATTGACATCAAATTTTTTTATGCAGCTTCTAACACCAAAACAAAAATAGGTTTAACGATTAGCGATGTTAACCATCAAACTCTGAAGGCCATTATCGAGTTTTTCCAGGCCAGGCTTATTCTGTTGGGAAGACCAGAAATTCTATTTTGGGCACTGTATTATATTGTTCAGTCTGAACAAAATCACAAGTTTGATTGGTGTACCTATATTTCAGATCGAGTCAGGACTGAGTTGCACGTGGTCCAACTTGCAACCACCAAGACTCAGCCCATTGTGGGCACTGTAAATTATCTTTTAGCTTTATATTTTGAGTCTTTTCATAATTTGTCAACTACTCATGTACCAACTGTTATGCATTCAAAACTACACTCTATTGCCATGACACCAGAGGAATTGAGGGTAATAACTACATCATTGTCTTTGACATACTATTTTATATTTTACCACATTCCTTTTTTAATTTTTTTCATCTATATGTAGGCGAAGGTAGAAATTTCAAGGACTAAATAGATTGCTGCCAATAGGGGTCACAGGCCAGAGCAAACAGGTGATTCTAAAGATACGAGCTCTGAAGCAACACATGTTACTATGCAGAGGTCACACAAATGTGCAAGGCAAGCATCTACTCCTGGGGTTTCTCGTACACCTAGGTATGCACAAAATGTGCAAGCCGAATCTAGTGTGGCCAACCCCTCCCCCAATGCAGGACAATTGCAGCACATTTCATCAGGTAAATCTATGATTCTATGTGTAGTTAATCAAAATTTAGATATTTTTTTATTTTAAGCAAAATTGTAACAAAATATTTTTGACTATTTTCAGTTGATTCTCATGTTCAAGTAGTAACATCACAAGTTAGAGGGCATATGCCACCACCACCTCCACAAGCATCACACTCATCGGTTACACGCAATCAACAACAGGGATAGTCACAACCTCAGCCTATGTGAGGGCAAGTCGATGTTGGAAAATATTTATTTTCACAGAGATCACAAGCCACTTCATGAAGTTCTGGGCATGGGATTTCACACCCACAGAGATCACAAATGCCAGTAGCAAGTTATGGGCATGGATGGTCTCAATTTACATTTTCTTCAAATACACAGGCACCTGAATGTTCTAGACAGGGATTGGATAATATTCCACTTGATCAGGATTACATGTTTCAGGGCAACATTGAAGGCTTTAGGGCAACATATGTGCTTAAATATCTAGCACAAGAAGAATAAGTCCCTACGACTTAGCATACATCAAAACCACCCACCCAAGGAGACAACCCTCATCCTCAGGGTCCTCAAACTGAGGATGATGTTGTCAATTTTAATGAAAATATTTCATTGGCAGCAAGTACTGAGTCAACAATTCAGGAGTTTGTTTTGAAATATTTGAAAGAGTTGAAAGAATGGGAATATTAGGCAAAGGTCCTTATTAGGGAAATTAATGCTCGATATAAAAATTATGAAAAAAGAGATTCTATTTATTCTTTAGTCAAATATGAACATGAAAAGCTTGATGGCTTGCTAAAACAGACTACTTCAGGAATTGTTAAATCTAATTTTATTTATGATGATGATGTCTTAAATGTTGTTGTTGGTAGATTGGAGAATGTTAATGTTGAAGCCCAAGCATTTTACAACTTATGGGCTTCTGATAAGGATAGGGTTGCATTTTTTGAGGCTGCAAAAGAATTGGTTGAGGTAAAAAAGTTATATATATTCCAATTTTCTATTGCATTTAAATTTTTATATTTCTTGAAAATTTGTAATAATTTCAATATATCCCTTTTGAATTAAGTTTTCAATTTGTTTTGCAATCAAATTTTGAAAACTTGAAAACACAGGTTAAGAGCATGGATGTCAATATTCTTATAGCAAAATCATGTTTGATGAAATCAATGGAAATGAAAAATAAAATGCAGGCAAAGGTTTTAGAAAACAATCGTTTATAAAAATACATCAGAGAGAAGTTGCATGAAGATCGGGAAAAGGTGCTTGAGAAAATGAAAGAAACGCTTCCAATAATACTTGAAGATCCAAACAAAGAAGAAGTTGCATGTGTGTCAAGTATTGTAAAAGTACGTGACAACCTTGTTAGAGTTGGAGCACTGCCATAAGAGAGTGTCAAAAAAGCTGATAAAGGAAAGAGTGTCACATAATTTGATAAAGGAAAAGAAACGGCAACTCCAAACACTAGTGAAGCATCCAAGCACCAATCAAAAGATTGAAATTTGAAAATGTTGACAATGTTTTAAAAATACTGAAATATGTAATTTCTATTTGAAATTGGTATGTAATATTTGAGACTTGAGTTTGAAAATATTTTCAAAAGACTGGAATATTTATTTTCGGTTTGAAAATGTTATGTAGTATTTGAGTTAGAAAATGGTATGTAATATTTGGGTTTAAAGTGTTTGAAAGATGTAATATATGTCTTTTTGAAATAGTTAATTTGTAGTTATGATGCACATAATTTGGGTTTGAAAATGTTATGTAATATTTGAGTTTGAAAATGTTATCTAATATTTGGGAATTTCTGTTTGAAATTGGTATGTAATATTTGAGATTTGAGTTGGAAAATATTTTAAAAAATATTGCAATATATTAATTTTTGTTTGAAAATGTTATGTTATATTTGTGTTTACAAATGTTTGAATGATGTAATATGTTTCTTTTTGAACTAGTTAATATGAAATATTCTGTTTGAAAATGTCATGTAATTTATGTTTGATAATGTTTTAAAAATATTGTAATATCTAATTTCGGTTTGAAAGTGTAATGTAATATTTGAGTTTGAAAATGTTATGTAATATTTGGGTTTCAAAATGTTTGAACGATGTAATATAAATCTTTTTGAACTAGTTAATATGAATTTTTTTGTTTGAAAATGTTTTAAAAAGACTGCAATATCTTATTTCGGTTTGAAAAAGTTATGATGCACATAATTTGGGTTTGAAAAAGGCTGCAATATCTAATATCTAATTTGTAGAAATTATGCACATAATTTGGGTTTGAAAATGTTATGTAATATTTGAGTTTGAAAATGTTATGTATTATTCGTGTTTATCATTGTCAATGAAATGAGAGTTGAGACACTAAGACCCAAACATACAATTTTACAATCTACAAAAATGAAATAAGCCATGTAATTTTAAAACAATAATATGATTTAAAACAACAATTCATTGAAATCATATAAATCTGGAACAATATTGAGAAATCTGCTATCAAATCAGTTCATGTTTATTATTGTCAATGAAATCATGGAAAATTATCACTATGGAAGCTGAAACATATCATCTTGTCCAGAATCATTATGAAGCATAGTAGAAATATGTGTCTCCACCATCTGATCACTGAAAGCATCATCATCATCGTTATCAATCGTATTCAATGTTCCTCTTTTGTCTACCAAGGAACTCCAGTATTCCAATGCCCTGTCATACAAAAATGTATCCAACTGATATGAGGACACATAAATTCTTAAACAATTTTCTAAATTCTTGTCAAGTCTGTTGCAGATTTTAGATTTAACAAAAGCAAGTGCACTGAAAACTCTTTCATCTTCGACTAACCCCAAAATCATTGTTTCACATAATTCATATAAACGAAAGTATTCACTTATAGTATCTTTTAAGACTGTGCTTGGATACAATTTTTACCACAAACGTGCAGTGGAACCAATCTCATGGACACTTGTCATATGTGATGTTTGCAAAACCATTATTCTTCCAAAATGTGATGATTGTTCTTTCAAAAGTTCACTGTTGAGTATACCATTAATTTCAACACCATTGACTTCCACACTCTTACTAAAATGGTCAATGAGATTACCCATATATTTAATAAACAACTCATTTGCAAAACTGTATTCAGTACAAGGTCCCCAAAACATGGGGTTAACCACACCCATGGACTCAAGCAACTCATCTCTCTGAAACCGTTCTCTTATCTCACCTATCAAAGTTTTTGCTATATTTGACAAATTACTCTTTGTTTTCTATATTACAACATGAAATCTATTATGTGTTACAGGAACTTCTTCAAAATCTTCCACAACAATACTTGATTGCCTTTCAAAACAATAAACAGGTATCATCTTTTCATGAACATTAATACAAATATGATCATTGATGTCAAACTTCAAGAAGCTTTTTGGATTGTTCACGTTTATCAATGTATTCCAACTATCAAATACAAGTTCTGTAAAATCTACATTAGACACATATAATGTATCAAGAAGCATGCATATTTGTTTTCTCATCCTCATAAAATCAACGATATAGATGGATCTCTCTTATGCAAGATTAATTAATCTATTCATTTCTTTTAACATTGGAAGAATACCACATAATGTCAAAAGTGTTTCCAAGTTAGTCAAACGGAACAACATATATTTTGCCTTATCAACTATTATGCGATTTGCATGCATAAACCCTGTCAATGATTGATATTCTACCAAAACTCTCTGAGCAGGTTGATACAATGAAATCCATCTTGTATCCACATATTTTAACAATTTTTTCCCTTTTGTAACTCCTAGTGCAAATTTTTGAAACTCTGCAAATCTTTTCGGACTTAATGAGAAATAAGAATGAATATCACGAACAAGGTTTTCAACTTTAGCAACATTTGAAAATGTGCTCACAATTTTATATGCAAGATTTACTCTATGAGCCATACAGTGAATGGGGATCATATATGGGGCAACTGTGGTTTGGATTCGAACACACAGACTAGACCTGTGACCTTGCATAATAGTAGCTCCATCAGCTCCAACACAAATTAACTTTGTTGCAATGTCTATATCATTCATTCCCGCAATATTCTTTAAACTTTTAACAACATTATAAATATTTTCTGCATTTGAACTTTCCAACATCTTATGTATTCCCAACAAAATAGGCCTTCTAACATGATTTTGAAATGTGTACACATGCATGCAAATCCAAGAAGTGTTATCCATAGTTGTTACCTCATCAATAGAAAGTGAAATGAATTTGGCAAGTTTTACTTGCTCCCTTAGGTCTTCTTTCTCAACCAAAGATAAACATTTTGCCATTTCCCAACCACTTTAGTTTGACCAATGAGAACTAGGAAGGTTTTGCACATTAAAAAGGCATAATAGTTGCTTATAATCAATAAAATCGGATATTGGTCTACCTTTCTTGAGAATATTGTAAACAATGGCAAACTACTTACTTTTTGAAGCAAAAATAGTCTTCTGTAATTTGTGAAATTGGGATCCAATTGTTCCACCTTTCTCAACAAGAGATTGTTGTTGCTTTAAGTGATTGTCATATTCTATAGCATATCTTAAATGCATACATTCTGATGCATCCTCCCACTTAACTTCTTTACTAACTTCACCATTACTTTTTATAACTTTTACATAACATTTGCCATCATGTTTTTCAATTGTATCAATCTTGTTTTGAAGCCTATGATCCTTACCAAGTCTCCAACTACAAATTTTGCATCTACATTCTTTTTCATCAATTTGGTTATCCTCAATCATGACAAGCTCAAGCCAGGGAAATATTTTTTCCCATTCTTTCCTAAATCCCCTTCCAAGTATCCAGAGAGATGCTTTTCCTTTTTTGGAATTTTTGGTTGAAGATTCAATTGATGCTTGTAATGATTTTTATTTATCACTTTCATTTTCAATTGTGATGTCATTTTGCGTGTTGTCATCGAGTGTTTTTTGGATGTCATTTCTAAGGGGATTTTCAATGAAAGTCATCTCTTCTTGGGGAATATCTTCAAGTGGAGGTATATCAGGATCGATAGGGTATTCTATATAGTAGCATACCATAATATTTTTTATCACTATTAGATGAAAAAATTTACAAAAAAATATACAAATCGTCAATCAAGCACATACTAGGAAGTAAAAAATCATTTGTACCTTGAATTTGCACAGATGTCGTTGGCTCGTCGCATTTCAAAGTTTGGCTAAAATATTTGAGGATACTCTTTTCAATAGAAGATTTGGTGCCCTTCTTTCCATCACTGGGTGACATTTTACTAGTGACAAAAAAAAAGTTAAAGAGGGTGTATTTTCTAGAGGCCTTGAGATATTATTGTAAATAGAATAAACAATGTTTGGGTGGTAAATTATACATACTTTTTTCCAGCCATTCTTTATTGTGATTTTATCAGTTTATGCCACTAGTTATTATTTTGGTCAAAGCACTCTAACAGAGAAAAAGAGCATCAATATGTCAATAGAGAACCAAAGAATTTACTTATGTATAATCTTAGAAAAAAAAAAAGATCTTAATTAAAACTAAGAATCAAAGAGTTTTAAAACATTCAAAACATGGCAAAATAGAGAAAAACAAGGGAACAGACTCAACAGAGCAATGACATTCAAAACCTGGAAAAATAACAAGCAAAACATGGCAATATAAAGAAAAGCATAGAAGTGACAGAGAAACTGGTGCTAAAAGATATTTTATCCGTATGCAAAGATACTGGTTTCGATCGCACGTAGGAAAAGATCCTGGTAAACACAGTTCCGCTCGGTTGCACGAAAGTCTCTAGATTCAGAAATGGTTCCATCTAGTTGCATGGAAGTCTCCGTATTTAGGAATGGATCCATTCGGTTGCATGGAAGTCTCCAGATTCAAAAATTATCCATTTGGTTGCATGGAAGTCTCTAGATTCAAAAATGGCTTGATTGGTTGCATGGTAGTATCTGAAAGCATAAAATATCTGTCAGGTTGCACGGTTGTATCCAAAAGCATAAAAGGATCCGTCCAGGTGCACGGTAGTTTCCAAAAGTAGAAAAGGATCCATCCGATTGCATGAAAATATCTAAAAGTTGGGAAGGTACTGTCCGGTTGCACACCAACTCACGAACATAAAAAGTATTCGATCGGTTACACAACAGATCTCGGGTGCAAAAATATCTTCGTCCAGATGCACGACAAATTTTTGATGCAGAGATGCTTTGACCAATTGCACGAGATTCTGGTTTCGTCCGGTTGGTTGCAAAATTAGGTTTTTTTGATTGCAGAACATGACACTATTCTATTCATTTACTAAATTTGTTGCGGTCGGTAGCAAAAAAGGTTTCGATGTTGTGAAGAATTGTGTAGGTATTTTCCCTTGGGTGTTAATTATATATAGAGGTATACTTGGCGATTTTGGCAGGATAATTTAGAAATTCTAAAATTTTAGGGTGAAAAGGGTACTTTATTTAGGCAGGATTACTTGTGATTTTTTTAAAATATTCGTGATACTCTCATCAAAGGATGGCTAACCGACACCAAAAATTTTGGGTCTCGAAAATTTCACAATTTTGAATTTTCAAAAATGGGTTTTTTCGCCCCAATGGCAAAGTTTCACCGCTATGCATAACCCTGGCCCATGTTGAAGGTATTGATACTATTGTGATATGTGGTATCTTGTTGGAGAGGATAACTAACAATTTTTGGAACAAAAGCAAGAATGTTGAGATTAGTATATTGAGGAGGAAATTGAAAATAATATTTAGTGGCACTACTAGTTGGAAGGACTTGTATATTCCTTCCAATGTTGGTGGTTACAGTAATGGTATAAGTTGTCTAATTGACATGATTACCATGATTCAAAAATTCACATAGAGAGTTAGTATGAATGTGTCTAGGAGAGACTATTAGAGAAGGAAGAGTCTCACCTCTTTCGAGCCAAGCTTCTCGCTCCATAGCTGAAAGCAAGTCTTTATTATAGCCTTTCATAAAATCCCAAACATGCTCAAATTATTTAAATATGTAACACCAATTGAGTGCTTCAAGGGGATCATAGTTTGTTTTAGTTTCCTCATTTTATTGCTCTTTTGTATCAAGGTTATGGTTCTCTCTATCAATATGATCATATTCTTGGGGAACATGATCAGATTCTAGTTGCCTTTGCTAACTTCTAAGGAATGGATCCATTAGAAGAAGAAAAAGGATAGAAGAGAAAACCAACGAAAGATACACAAGAATATTTTTAAGATATTTATTAAAGTTCTTCTAGTCCTAAGAAAACAAGTTAGTGGTCTTGTAAAAAAGTATTCAAAATAAAAGCACACAAGGAAGAGGCTTCCTAATTTAGCCACTAAGATATGCATTTCATGTTGGGTTCACCAAAGATATAGATGGGGAAAACTACCCTACCACGTATGATTCTCGATTGGATTTGTTAGGATCCAAGGTGAACCATGAGGGTATGTTATAACTCTATACTTGGATGGAAACTAGGGAAATGGTTCACCAGGAACATATTTAGGACTCACTCCAAGCCCAAGGGGATGTGTGTTTGAATGTGTCAATTAAGCATGCACCTATATTTGGCCTTTCTAGAACTATGCTATAAAATGGAAAATAACAATGCAAGACACAAGATGCAATAAGACAAGAGCTAACCATAGAATTATTCTTTTCTTTAATGATTTCTAGCCCTAGGATTGCAAAACATAGCCTTTGATAAAGGGTCCAAGAGAAATGCACAAACAAGGTTAAAATCCTAAATGCACACTATATGATTTTATTCTTTCAAATGCCTAGAAATTTAATCAAATACTTTTCTTTACTTGTGATCTATATTTTGAATATAAATGAATAAAAATCAATCAACAAATAGCCTAAAGATCTACTAGGGCACTTATCTAATTTGATGGTTGTTCCCAGCTTTAACTTATGTCCATAAATATCCCATGACTTCTATATTGCAAAATAACTTCACAAAACCCTTGAAAAATATGATCAAAATTAGGGACCCTGCTTAGGCTACTATGTCATTGTACTTGGAGATACATAAGTAAATCCCCCTAGGTCCTTTTATGTTGACATTTAGAATACAAAAGCAAAAGTTGACCTTTTTGGAAAATGAACAAGCAAAACACAATGCAGCAGAACATAATGATAAAAAAAATGCATTTTACATAATTATATCCTAAATATAACATGAAATGTAGACCTAGGATTTGGAGATGAACTTCTACCCCCAAGCTTAGCTCTGGAAAAATTGTGCCTTGTACGGGGTGATGATGAATTTACCTCTGACAAAATTGTACCTTGTAATTATAGGGCACAATTTCACAACAAAAGGAAAAAATAGTAGAAAGATGCAAATAAACTAACAATAAATGCAAATTTGGCAATATGTGAAATGTAAAAGAATGAAAACAACTTAGTGATAGCAAAAATGTAGACAATAGGATGAAGACCTCCAAGATAGTAGACTCCTCCTTAGGGCTCCAACACTTATCCAGCAAGGGAAATAATACACAATAAAATGTAGTAGAAGAGCTCTCCACAAAATCCAAAAAATATTCAATAAAGTCTTGTTAGCACTTGTATCAACACTTGTTAGTAGATTTTTAGACTGATTCACTTGGAACTCATGATTAGAAGAGGTCTAGAAATTAAGAGGGCTATTTCATAGGTTGGGGAAAAAATAAAGCTTCAAACCCTCTATTTATAATATATTTGAAACAACAATGGGTAGGAAAACTAAGGAAAAGTTGACACCAAATGAGGTTAGGTGAAACATTAGGGTTTTCTAAGAAAAAACTCTAACTAGGCAAAATCACGCCCTGCAAGGGCCGATTGTGATTTTGTTGGAGCAAGAAGAATGGGTGGAAAAGAGGGGGGATAGAGGTCTAAACCTATTTTGGAAAAGTTGAAGGGTCTCTCTGAGGGGCTAAGGAAAATTGCTCACTTAAGTGGATCAATTTTCCATGTTTAAGATGATATGTGTGGTGAATTTGGCACCAATGGCAAATTTGGCACTGGAATTTTTGGCACTAGTGGTAAATCTGGCATTGGCATTTTTGTCACCAATGGTGAATTTGGCACTAGCCAAAATTTGGTTAGGATATTATCTAATTATTCTTTGGATGTGGTTTTTATAGGTAATGTAAGTTTTTATGAGTTAGGAGCATTGTCCAAAGATTATGGATAACATTTTAGAAAGTAATCTTAGCGCAAAGGTGATTGTAGTGTTAGCAGTGATAGGGTTGTACTATGTGGCATACATGCCCAAGCTAGAGTTTGATAGGTCTCTACTAACAACCTTAGCTGAGAGATGGTATCTACCATCCAATACCTTTATATTACCAACATGGGAGATGACTATGACACTAGAGGATGTGTGGTGCATCCTTCAAGTGCCTATCTAAGGAGAGTCTATTTATCAAGGGATAGATTTCATGATAGGGAAGTTAGCCTTTTTGGAGCATGACAAATTTCACAGGATGAAGTTAGGATGGAGGATCAATGATTCCTTTATAGGAGGGCATATTGATTGGTTGATTGTGTTGTTGCCATCCATTGTATTAAGTTTATTGATGGGTGATACTAGTAGGAAATTTAAGCAATGGGGATGGGGAGATGTTACTACAAAACTGAGGGATGATCATATTTTTTATGGCTAAGCTCCAACAATTTTTGTGAGGCTTTACCATACCTTATACCAAGTGGTATATCAACATGGTAAGATCTTGGTGTGTTGTACTCTCCTTTAAGTCTGGGCTTGTGAGCACATAGTGATCATGTAGCCTGTGGTAGCGATGAGATGCTATGGACCTGAGTGACCAATATTATACATGTGGATGAGGTAAATTCATCCTTCTCATAGTTTTTTGGAACATGTGTGATGTTTTATTGATGAGTTGAGGCCCATGTATATCATTTTATGACCATCCTTCTCACAATTTTTTGGAGCATATGTGCGATGTTTTATTGATGAGTTAAGGCCCATGCATATCATTTGGTGACCATGGAAGGATTGATACATATGGGTAAATGATCACCAATATCTTTATAAGGTTAGGCAAATATGGTGGTTGGATGATGAGAACTAGGCATATGAGTTGTACTAGTATGATCATGTATTATGCCAGTACAGGGAGGTATAGGGTGTATTGGATATAGAAGAGATGTGGATACAACGGGTTCAACATGAGATATGGTAGGATCCTACTAATATCTATACTTTTATATAGGTAAAAATGCATGATACTGTAGTACTAACTCCTATGAGGGATGATTTGGGGGTGACAACAAAGTATATTGCATGGAATATATGGTTAAAATGTCATTGATTGAAAGTGGGTACACCACTAAGGGATCAAACATAGATATTTTATAATATGGCTAGTGCTATGAGGAGTCCAATGATAACTTTGGAAGGACTGGAAGCATATGATGGTATCCAAATAAATTATAGGAGGTTATGGATAGGGAGTCATAGTGGCTAGTTCTCCTTAGGATATGCCCCCATTATCCATGGTTCCATTTCTAGTAGTGATGTCTAGTGGAGTGGGTACTAGCACTTTAGGAAAGGTAGGGTCTAGTAGGACAATGACTAAGGGTATGGTAGCGGAGCTAGAGACTCTACGTCAAAATCTAGAGGATGTGATGAGACTAGTAGCCTTTGATGTTATGTAGGTGGATGAGGTGACTAGAGTTAGAGAGGAGATAGCTCATGTGAGGGTTGTGAGTGGGAAGACCATTGCTCATATTTAATTTAATCTAGATCATGTTAGCAAGGAGTGGACTATGGACCAGGTGATCATTGCTAGCCTATGGTTAGAGCTAGAGTAATTATGAGAGAATAGGACATCAGACAGATAGGCTATGGTTAACTTCAAGTTGACAGTGGAGTGGCTAACTCATGAGAGAGACGAGATTTGCATAAGGGTTGAATAGGGTTTAGATACTAAATAATGGCCATGAGTACAAAGCCACTAGAGTAGGATCTATAGGATTCTAAGATGGATTTGGCTTATACTAGGGTAAAATTGGCTGGTTTGTGAGAGAGGGTATAGTGCATGGAGCTTCGTGTTGAGAGGGAGTAAGGTAGGGCTACCTATTATCAGTAATTTTAGCACATAGAGGTTCCTATGGAGTGATGAACACATTTACCTTCATGGATATGATTAAGAACATAGTTAATGAGTGAATTCTCATAGTTATTTGTTGGCTTTCATCCATTACCACGTCTACTAGGAGCAAGGGTTGAGAGACTGGTTCTAGTTGTTAGGAATTTTGGATTGAGTGTACCAATTTTGAGATGTGATACACCCTCCTTTCATATGTGTTGAGTGTATCATTTGTTATTGTGATACACCTTTCTTGGTGGCATGTATGATTTGAGGTATATATAGTAATGATATTTATGTTTAGATTTTGAAATTCTTTATTATGATTTGATTTCAAGGTTTGATTATGTGATGTATTGATTATGTAATGTATTGACTATGTGATGCATTTATTGTGTGATGTATTTATTATTGATGGTAGTATTTAGAAATTTATTGATCGTTTAACAGTGACCTTATGAGCATGATGATGACTAAATGCTAAGGTAGAGTAGTTACTCTATTGAGTGGCAACCTAATATATGATGATAGATAATCATTCAGATTTATGCTATGAGAGGTGGTCTCTAAACCTAATAAAATACAAGCACTTGTGTAATTGAAATGTGAAGGGTTATCCTTTGAACCCAAATATCCTTTGTGTGTTTCCATAGATGGAAACATGACCTAATAATGCTCAAATGGTGGCCCATGAAGTTACATAAAATACAAGCACTTAAGACATGATGAGGTACCTATAATATGTATAAGATATATGTATTTGTTGTTAGTAGAGTTAGTTGTTAGTGGTTAGTTCTACATGCTTTGAGAGGTGTACTTGGAGGATTTTATGCATGCTTTAAGAGGCATACTCGAAGGATTTTATGCACACTTTGAGAGGTGTACTTGAAGGGTTTTATGCTTTTTTAATAAGATCTCATCATGCTTAAATGGTATCCTATGAAGTCGTATAAAATACTAGCACTTAAGATATGGTCAAGTACTTGTGATATGTACAAGATATATGTATTTGTTGTTAGTAAAGTTATTTGTTACTGGTTAGTTCTACACGCTTTAAGAAGCATATCCAAAGGATTTTATGCATGCTTTGAGAGGCATACCCAAAGGATTTTATGTATGCTTTGAGAGGCATACCTGAAGGATTTTATGTATGCTTTGAGAGGTGTACCCAAAGGATTTTATGCATGCTTTGAGAGGCATACCCGAAGGATTTTATATGCACGCTTTGAGAGGTATACTTGAAGGATTTTATGCATGCTTTGAGAGGCATAACCAAAGGATTTTATATTTTTTTGTAATTTTTTGTAATATTTTGAGAGTAATGTAATGCCTTTGAAAGAGATACACAACATAATACTTGCAGTGTGATTTTGCAATGAGTGATTTGTATGCTTTACCTTGATAAGTGTCTCTCATACAAGGACTTTGTAGCAGTTATAGATAATGGTTATTTTATAAATTTGTATGTGAGAATAGGTGTTTTTATTTATGTTGTCAGAGTAAATATCTCCCTTGGTTTGAAATAAAATGCTTCTATAAAGATGATGATATAATATTGTAGGTTTTTTAACACATGAGAGAGGGTAACAAGAGTATATAAGTTTGTTACCTAACATATATGCAAAGATTTACATGTGCATGAGGAAGTGGAATTGATACTCATTG
This sequence comes from Wollemia nobilis, assembly GCA_028583015.1. Lineage (NCBI taxonomy): Eukaryota > Viridiplantae > Streptophyta > Pinopsida > Araucariales > Araucariaceae > Wollemia > Wollemia nobilis. The sequence continues at coordinate 4,340,735 of JAQPPZ010017058.1, forward strand.
CCACCTATGATGTGTTAGAAAAATAAAATGAGAGTCTATTGTGAAAATTTTCTAGTAAAGGTTATCTTGAAGATCATATGTCCCAAATCGGTGTATCTACAATGTAATTGTAAGTATGTAGTTTGCGGGGATATGATAAACAAGTTTTCCTAAGAGGTAAGGTTTTGATTGTATAGGATGAGTTGTTTAAGAATGTTTCTTCCTTAAAATTTTGAATGCATAAGATAAAATTCTAGGGACACAATTTTGTTATCTAATGCATATGTAAGAATTTACAGATATGTGAGGAATAGAGCTGGTACCTAGAGCATATCTAATGTATTGAAAGATTTGAGAATTTGTGAAACAAATAAAGTCTTTTAGATTGAAGGCAACATGTTCATATGGAAAATCCAATAAAATAAGAAGCCCTTCTCCTTTTCTCAGCATGTGTAAAAATAATTGTATATGCACAAAACATAGAAAAATAAATCATCTTTTCTAGGAGGTCCATACGATACATGGTATTTAGTCTGAAGGATCTTGTTGCAGATATAAATATAACATTCATAATAGTTTTTAGACCATTAGGAAGCTTAAGAATTTGATGATCAACTGCTTGGTGTAGTCATAAAATGTTATGAATATGCAAAGTGTTGATCATCAGATCCCAATTTTCCCTAAGGGTCTATAAGTCAGCCAAGATATTTTTTGTATTGTTGGATGTATTGATGATATAATGAATTTTGAGAAGAAGAGAAGATGATAGTTTTTTGTAGCATATCAATATGGAGGAAGTTATCTATCCATTGAGTGACATATTGATATTTGTATAAATATATAGGTAATACCTAGTTGTATTAGTAGGTGCTTATGTAATTATGTATTTTCTTAAGATTTTTTGTTATCACGTACTTGCATAATAAATTAGTTTGAAAATAGAGCTTTGTTAATCCAGTGACTGGTGAAGTTTACAAGTAATTGCAGACTTACAAGAAATTGGATTAACACAACCCTGTAATCCAAATGACTTATTAGACAAGTAGCTAGTGAAGAGAGTATGATTTGTGGTTGTTGCAGAAGACCAGGCAGTTTTGAGGACACCATCGATAGTGTCTGGTGAAGCTTACAAATAATTATAGGTGCACAAGCCATTGGATTTAAGGAGATTCATAGTTTGAATTATCTATTTAAAAAATATCTTGTTAGATTTTGATTTATGTTTGATTGAATTCTAATGTAATAAACTAGGTGGATAGGAAGACAACATAGATCTAGTGCTTGGTAAGACTTAGAAATAATTGTAGACCTACAAGATATTGGATCTATGGAATTTATCTAATATGCATGGTTTATTAAAGGTAATAAATGAGACTATGATTTAGATGTGATATCATGCTAATGCAACAAATAAAGAGGAAATTAAGACACCATTGGTCCAGTGCCTAGTGAGATTTACAAGAAATTGTAAACCTATGAGATATTAGATCAATGGAACTATATGATCCTTGTGATTTATTAGAAAGGTAGAACATGAGGATTTGATTATGTTTGATTACATACTTAAATGATAAATCAAATGGGAAAGAGAACCCTATTTATCCATTCCATTATAAGATTCACAAATAATTGTAAACCTACAAGAGAATAGATAAATATGACTTCTTGGCTCATGCAATCAACCAAGTAAGCAGGTTGATGATGAAATTTGCATTAGATATATTTTTTTGAACTTATATAATAAGCCAAACATGGAATAAAATCCCATTCAACCAGTTCCTAGTGAAATTCACAAATGATTATGGATTTATGAGATATTGGTTGAATGTGATTCCCCGTCCATAGGTGGTTTGTCAAATGAGTTGCGCTTGATGAAAGTGATGAATAAATGTCATGATCTATTTGGTAGGTCATTCTGAAGTAATTCTCCTATGTTGCATTATATTCCTACAAATAATTACAAAATTTCAATGCATTAGAGGAGAAGTAGCACTCCAAAGGGTCCTATTAAATAATCATGAGTGTCGATGTAAAAAGTTGTTTGTTGAAGGATATTGTAGATATGTAATGTTGATATTATTATTGTGAAACAATGTTGATAGTAGTGATGCAAAGGTGTGTGGGATAGAAGAAAAGGATGAGGATGGGTCATCAGGGTTGTGGATGATCATATCATACATCACTTAACCCAAGAGAGGGAGAAGAGAAAAAATATGATAGATAAGATATAGGAAGATCGAAGAATAAATGTAATTAATTATTGTTTTTTGTTGGGTGTCCCAATATTGGGATAGAAGAAATTGGGAAGGCTAGATCATAAGGGCTATGGATGATCACATCATAGATCACTTAACCCAAGAAATGGAGAAGAAGAGAAGAAATATGATAGCCATGAAATGAGATATAGAAGAATATTTGAAGGAGACAGATCTTTTGGAACTGAGATGTTTTCTCAACATGATGCTTTTCTTTGTGAATGCAATGCAAATGCATTTTGTAACAAGGATTGGATTTTGCATCATAACAAATTCTCTTGAATCTATAGTGTAATCAAGCAAACTAGGCAGTCATGCAAGAGGTATAATGTATTGTTTTGTTGTGAGGTTTATTAATTTATGCATTCAATTATATGAGCAAGCAAGAGACACAGTGTATTATGCATAGTGTATTTTAAGATGCATGATGTTGATTGATTCCTTATGTTCTTTGTCATACAATGTGACTAGAAATTAAGCTTCAAATCTAAATTTAGCCATGATGATGAAAGATCCTAACCAATTAGGCTCAAATTTTCCTTTGAGGTTATTGTCAGTGTTGGCATTCTTTTGGTTCTTTTTGAGGACTAGGTCCCAAAATTTGAAGGATGTTGGATATAATTTCTTGTGATAAGCATGTTGAAGTCTATTATGGTACATTCTAAGGTGTTCTAAAGCATTAATGTGTCTTTCCTCCAATATATCTAGTTTTTTTAAGTGACCTAGATGATATTCATATCTTATCGAAGAATCTTGCAATTATACCCTTAGAGAAGGTATTTCTAGTTTAAAAGGGAAAACTGCTTCTATACCATAGACAAGGGTGTAGGCATTGAAACCATGGGAGTATGCACACTAGTGTGATGTGCCCATAGGGCATGATAAAATTGTAAGTGCCAATCTCAACCATTTTTATTTACTAGCTTCTTGAGGATTTTGATTAGTGTCTTGTTGGACAATTCAACTTGTCCATTCCCTTGTGGGTAATATGGTGTTGACCATTTTTATTGAATTTTATATTTGGTGCATAATTTGGTAAATTTCTTATTTTTAAAGGGGGTGTCATTATCAACTATTAGGGTAGAAGGTATTTCATAATGGTTGATGATTTTATTAAGAATGAATTTGGATACTTGAATTCCTATTGTGGTGGATAGGGGTTTTTCTTCAACCCACTTAGTGAAATATTCTATGGTAGTGATAATGAATTTGTGCCCATCTAATGATTGAGGGTTGGTTTTGCCTATGATATCTAATCCCCAATAGGATAAAGGCCAAGGACATATTATTGGTTGTAATTCTTGAGATGGGGTATGGACAAGATTGTCATTTTGCTAACACTTGTTACACTTTCTAACATAGTCGTAAGCATATTTTTCTATAGAGGGCCAATAATAATCCATCTTGAGGAGTTTCTTGGATACACTAAAATGTCTACCACATGATCCATCATGGGCTTCTATGATAGTTTGGGCTTCTTTTATATTTATGCATCTGAGTATGCCTTTGAAGGAGAATCAATACAAGATATATCTAATGATGACATACTTGCAAGCTTTAAGTCTAAACTATCTTTGCTTTTGAGAGTTGGATCCCTCAAAAAATGTTCTTTCTTTGAGAAACTTAAAGATGTATTGGTACCAAGGCTCTTGAAGTGGAGATGTTTTGATGGTGCATCTGTTGAGGGGTTGCAGGTATGATTCAAGTGTAGAGAACTCGTTGATTAGTATTATGATAATAGAAGATTCTTCATCTTCTAAATCTAAGGGGATAAGAAATGCAATAGTAGCCATAACATCAGCATAGAAATTGCTAGATCATGGGATGGCTTCTATGGTGATTTGGTTGAAGTGGGTTTTATAAATTTCTATAATATCTTTGTAAGATTTTAATTTTTTTTCCTTGGTTTGATAAGTATCATTTACTTAACTGATCACCAATTGTAAATTGCCATACACTATTATGTTTTTGATCTTTAGTTTTAACGTAGCCTTAAAGCCTAAGATCAATGCATCATATTATGTTGTGTTTTTAGTGCATGAGAAGTAGAGTTTAAAATATAATGGAATGAGTTGTTGTTACAAAGTGACTAAGATAATTCTTAACCCCTTCACCTTTAGCATACTTAGCTCCATTGAAGTACAAGATCCAAGTTTTGGGTTCTTGAGCTTCTATTGAGAGGATTGTTTTGTTAAGGAAGGATATTTCTATGGGGTGTTTTGATTCTAAAGGGTCCAGGGTGAGTTCATCAGTTATAACTTGCCCTTTTAATGATTTTTTATGGATGAATTCTATGTCAAATTCACTAAGGTCTATGAACCATTTTGCGGTCCTTCCTGATAGGTAAGGCTTTGACATAAGGTAACACAATAGGTTTACCCTTGCTAGGTTGTAGGTATTTTGGATAAGCATATAATTTCTTAATTTGAGGGATGAGAAGACAAAAAATAAGCATAGATTCTCCAATGGTGTGTAGCAAGTTTCATAGTTTACCAAAATTCTATTTATATAATAGATTTCCATTTATCAGTGTTGTTCATCATATTGGGCTAATAAAGCTCCAAGGGCATGTTCAATAGTGGCTATGTATAACAACAATGGTTGATTTGGATTTGGTGGTACTAATATGGGTGGTGTTAAGATCTAAGTATTTAAGGCTTCAAAGGCCTTTTGAAACTCATCATCCCACTCAAATTTTATTATCTTCTTTAGTAATTTAGAGAAGGGTTGACATTTGTCTACGAGTTGTGATATGAACCTATGTATAGCTTGTAATTTTTCTTGAAAGTTATGTAATTCGGTTAAGTTCATATGTGGTGACATGTTTGTTATGTTGATAATCTTGGAGGGATCAACTTCAATCCCATGATGAGATATGATGAACCCTAATAGTTTTGTTGATGTTAAGTCAAAGATGCACTTTTGGGGTTTTAGCCTAACTTTGGAGTCTCGTAATATTTTGAAAATGCATCTAAGATCTATAGCATGGTTCTATATTTTCTTGCATTGACCTAAGAGGTCATCCACTTAGTCTTCTATAGTTTTGTAGACACCTAATACGCGTCATGTCGAGGAGACTACTCATATGGGACATGCTAGAGGACCATATGGAAGACCTTGGACAGATTCCAAGGTATAGCAGTGGTTTTTACCACTCATTTGGGCATATTTATCTAGTCAGTGTTAGCCACTGTTGACACCCATGGTTAAAATATCTGATCATGCTTGTCAATCGCTGTCAAGACTGAAAATCAGTCGACCTTCATCCGACCCAAAATCAATTGCAACGGCCAATTGGTTGAGGATTGGAGTGGTTTAAGCGAGGAAGGTTCTGGATCCTTCCATCCAACAAGCTCAACTACCCAATATTGTTCTTGGATTCCTCATGAAGCCACCCTTAGACCTTGGCAAATGCTATAAAAATCCCCCTCCAAATTGGAGAATTATATAGATAAGTCTCTAGTTGAAACACAGTGAAGCCCTATAGAATTGCATACTCACTTACATGCATTTGAAAGGAACACTTTGTCTTCCCAATTGGATATCATATGCCATGGAGCTCCTAGGAGGCTAGGAGATCCAAGAAATGTGAATTTGTGCAATCCGTGCACCAACTGAGCAATTCAACTACCAAATATGTCAAAGGACATAGTGGCGACCCTTGATCATTAATTCCTCAAGGAGAATTAAATATTGGACACCAAATTAGGAGGGAAGGAATATTTCAAGCTTAGCTATGGCTATCAGCCGTGGCTATCAGCCATGGCTAACAATCCTCACCGTGCATCAGACCCATGGTCAGGTTGTCATCTTCAATTTCCTTATTTTCTAGCCATAGGATTTACTTAATTGTATTAGATTAGACATATATCATGTTAATTTGCTTTAATAGAAACTTTGACCAATGCAATTAGAGTTTTTAGTCATTTTCCTTCACTTTTGCAATTATGGCACTAATGGTTATTTTCATGCTTCCATGCTTTCAATTTCATAATTAAGCCAATAGATAGCTAGATCTGCTTTTTTTTATATGTTTGTAGCAATATTTTTAGGTTTAACATAAGTTTAGTATATTTCTTGCGCTTTCTTGATTTCATGCTAGTTATACTACCTTTTATGCAAATACCTCCTAAAAGCCTCATCAAGAGAGGCCTATTTTGTTCCTAATTGCTTCTTGTTGTTTATTTCATGTAGGATTAACAGCGTTTTGAGATGCAAGACAACAAATGCCTCTAATCATGGAGAATAATGTCATCAACACCTTGGAGTAGTTCGTGTCCATTTAGAGAGTCTGTGTATTGCACCTACCCCGTTGGGGCTTTCAAATTGTGTTAATTGTATCAACATTTGGGTGACCCTAATAGGGGCATGATTGTAACTAAGATTTTATTAAATATTAATAAAAGAAACATTCATTTTCTTGTCATATGCAATCTTGTCTTCCATTTCATGCTTTAATGATTGATTTCAATTAATGTATTAGTTTAGGTGTATGCTTTCTATATAGCTACAAGTTTTATGCATAAGGTCATGGAATATATACCTCATGGCTCTTTGATATGTTACTCCCACATTTTTAACGCCAAACAACATGACCTAATAGAAAAAAGTTCCCCAAGGGGTAGTGAAGGCTATTTTGGATTGATCTTCTAGCATAAATTTTAATTTGATTATATCCTAAGAATCCATCCATCAAAGATAGCATCTCAAGTCTTGCAATAAATTCTACTATCATGTCTATGTTTGGTAAAGGGAAATCATATTTTGGTCAAGTGTTGTTTATATCCCTAAATTCTATGCAAATTCAAATGGATCCTTCCTTCTTAGTGATAGGAACAATGTTGGATATCCAATATGAATAATCTATGGCTTTTATGAAGCCAACATCTAGAAGTTTTTATAGTTTATATTTTACTAAAATAGTAACTTTTGGATGTATTTTTTTTAATTTTTGTTTAACAGACTTGGTTTTAGGGTGCACTAAAAAATTTTGGACCACCAACGAGGGGTCAAGTCCTAGCATATCATCATATGTACAAGAAAAAATTTCATGAAATTATTTTAATAGGTTTTGTATTCCATTCGTTCTTCTTGAGTTAGGACTTTTTCCAGTTTGATAAGGCGAGGATCTAGATCTGTTTAAATGTTGATATCTATTATTTTTCAATTAAGGCTTATGACTCATCCTCAAAATGAGGAGGGGTATTTAGTACCCCTAATTATTCAATCTCTTGTGGATCTAGAGATGTTTTTTCTAATTCAAGAAGCTGGATAAAGATTAAATTGAAGATCTGCTTAAGGGATTCTTCCATAGGATAGTTATCAAGAGAACCCTCAAAGATTTATCCTGTTGCTATTGATTTTGGATGAACCATTTCTAAAATATTAATGCTACCAAATTGTTTGGTTTTGTGGGGTGTTTCAAAAGGAATGACCATAGTTCTTCTTCATATTCATCACCCCATTGAGAACCATGTAGTTATTTGGGATAGTTATCCTCGTTGTCTTCTTCTAATAAAGGTGAGGGCTCATTTTTTCTAGGGATGAATCCAAATTCACATCATCTTGGCCAAGGTTTGGATTCAAGGGGCTCTTTGATACACTATTCATAATGACCTAGGCCTTTACCTTGGTATTGCATGTTGGCTAGAATTTTATTAGCTATAGAGAATGAGGGTGATATGTAACATGCAACGTCTGTTCATTCACTTGGCATGAAATTGCACCCTTGAATCCTTTCATCAAAGGTGGTTCCCCCATAAATGAAAGCACAAGTTCCTATTTGGAATTTTAATCCTTTCCTATTTGGCATGCCTATGTCATGAGGAGATAGGAACATGCTTACTAATTTCATGAAGGGGTCTAACTTTTGGTGGATTAAATTCACATGATCATTAGGAGAGGATGATTGGGGAACCTCCCCTAGGTTTATGAGGGGTTATTTTAGTATTTCCTTCCCTTTTTATATTTTAATTTGATTATTTGGTAATGCCTATTGCACAAAATGACAAAGGTTAATCTCTTGGGTATTAATAAGGTTACATAAGACAAAAGGCTCTGGATCTCCAAGGACGTAGATAATCCACCCTTGATATTTGTATATGAGACATTGATGTAAGGTAGAAGGCACTACCTTCATGGCATGTATCAAAGGCCTTCCAAGGATAATGTCATATGTTACATCACATAATATAATGTAGAAGAGGATGTTTAAGATATGTGGCCCTACTTTGATAGGTAGGGTAATAGTGCATGTTACTTCTCTTTATTCATTATCAAAGGTTGTATGATGAGGTTAGAAATTTATAAATTATTTATTCTTGAGTCAAAAATTTGTAAAAATTTGATATTTCATACATTTAAGGATGACCCGTTATTCACTAGAACTCTTTTGATATGCTTATTTTCTATTTGAGTTATGATGTAAAGAGGTGAGTATCCTAATATTATTTCAAGAGGGGTATCTACCACATGGAATTCTGGGATAGCATTGTTCACTCCAATGAACCCAAATATATTGGTGATATCATTTAGATATATGTCTTGAGGGAATTATTGTTCACTTAAGAGTTTCAACAATATTTCCCTATGAGCAGGTGAAATTTTTAACAATTCTAGAAGAGATATTTTTGTGGGTATCTCATCTAGTTGTTGATGGAGATCAAAGGTATCTAAAGTATTTTGAGAAGGTATGAGAACTAGAGGTGATTTATTAGGAATATTGACTTTAGTTTTTCTTAAGATAACCAAAGGAGGTTGATCTTAGGATTGATTTTTTGCTTGTTTCCTAGTCACAGCGTAGGAAGGTTTCAACAAATGCATAGTATTTACGAAGTTGGTTGAATTTTGATTATATTTTGGTAAGGGAATTTGGAAGATCTCCAAATTTTTTTTGGGAATCTTTGGTTGATTGAATATTATTTTTTCTTATTCTATGAGGTATTTTATAATGTTCTTTAAGATTATGCATTTGTTGGTAGTGTGTCATGTATGGTGATATTCACAATACTCATCATGTTTATACCAATTTGGAAATTCTTTGGTTGTATCCCAAGGTCTAATAGTTGGAAGATCTATTATCTTAGAATAAAGGAGCATTTTTAACATGATGACTTGAATTTTTCTAGTGTTTGTATATTGCCTCTTGGGTTTGTCTTGTCTTTGGATGACTAGATTTTGAGGAGCATTTTGAGTTGTGGTTATGTTATTATTTTCATGGGAATATATTACACCATCTCATACAACATTTTTTTTTTGTATTGTCTTATACTAAGGGTTTGTAGCACCCTAAAATTGGCGTAGTTAAACCATCAGTAAAAAGTAGAAATTTGAATTTTAACCCCGAAACCGCCCGTTAACCGCTTACCTCATTTTTCATGCCATTTTTAGAGGTTGTTGTGACCGTTGGACGATATCGTCGTCGATCTGACGATATCGTCCCAAATCGGACGAATTCGTCTGGAACAGAACGTCCAGACGATTTCGTCCCAAAACCAAATTTTTGTAATTAGCTTCTGTTCCAACGACCTCTCCAACTTGGGCAGAAGCGTGTCTGCATGGTTGGAGATTCCCACATTGAGGATCTCCTAGATTGGGATGATCCCCAACCTCCTAACCTCCCCCTAATCCTATATAAACTGGGATTTTCCCAGTTTATCCCCCTGACTCCCTCCTTGACTCCCTACCTGGCTGCTTGGCTGATTATTTCCCTACAATTTTAGTTTTTGCTGTGATCTCCCATCATTTGCACTTGTGTTTTCAAGTTTTGTTGCAGGATTTCACTGTGTTTCAGTCGGAGGTAGCTCGGATCATCGCAAGCGATTCAACTACAATTTTAGATGATCCTGTCAAGATCGGCGATGATCTTGTACGATTACAGATGATCCGGTCTGCAATTCAGCTTGGGGGCAATCAGAGCCCCGAGTTTGCATTCTCTATCTCATTTTCCTTATTTATTGGTGCATTAGATTAATTTACTTCTATTTTGCATCTTGGAGTTCACCTCATTTAGCATAATTGCATGATAAAATTCAAAATAAGTTTCCAAAATAGTGCATCTCATTTAATTTGATATCTGGATTTATCATTCAAACATCTATACTCTTATTTCTATCATTTTGCATCATTCTTGCAATTGTATTTTTGGTTTTTGGTGTCTGTTTTCTTGATTGCAGGTTTTTGACGAATTTGCCTGACGAATTCGTCAGGTCACTGATGATCTTGGGTGATCTCGGATGATCTCCTATGATTTGGGATGATTATATACAATTATAGATGATCCTATCATATCCGAGATGATCTGGACTCCTACAAGCTTCAGAATCTTCATCAGACATCAGAAATCAGGTGTACTCTTCTCCATTTTATATATTCTCTATATTCAATCACATTAGGATTCATTTATGTCTTTTGTCTTCATATAAATCAGAATCTTCATATAGAATAGCTTAGCTTCATTTTGGCCAACCTAGGAATCTGAATGATTGAACATAAAATGAACAAATCAAACCCATTCTCAACCTAGGCATGGAAACTGCCACTCAAAGTTTCCTGGTGAACCCCACCATCCATCAAAAATTCACCTTTATACCCCTCCCCCGAGAGGCGCGACCTTCAAAGGGCCTCTCCATCCGAGGTATTGTTCCATCCTTTTCTCACCCCCTTTCAGGTACGGATCCTTTAGCCTGAAGGTAAGGGTGCAAAAAATTTGGGCGATACATTTTGGTGAACCCGACGTGAAACTAAAAACACCTTTTGAAAACAATCCAAAAAAAAAAACACATTATTAAGAACATCTAGAATCATTAGAAAACTGTTAAATTTGCATATCATACTTAGATGGTAGATTATAATAGAAGACGAGTTGTCTCCATAAATGTTGAAAATCAATTAACGGCCATAGAGATTACTTATGTGCTTAGAGTACCTCAAACATATAGAGCCCAACCTTTGTGGGATGAACTTGATAGGAGATTGGGTATTATTGAATCTAGATCTATAGAACTTAGGCAAATTAAGAGGTTTGTCCTAGATAGAATCCTGGATCCTGATCAGGTGACTTTGTATCATGAACTTCAGAGAGCTTGCCATAGGTGGTTAGCCGATAAAAGAGCACTTGTGTCTTCTGAATTATACACCTTTGAGGAATACCTTGAGAACGCAGTTGTAGTACATAAATTTCTATCTCGTGTAGAGGATCAAGAAGTCATTCTTACGGATAGAAAGAGATGGAATAGAGTTCCTAGAGCTGTGTTGTATCGAGAGTATTGCCATGAACTTTATTTTTACATGTCGAGTCTGAAATAGATCATATTACCATAGCACACTTTGTCAAGTTCTTGAAAAACAACTTCCAATTTGAAGAGGAGCATTTCATGACTCCTGATGAACTTGACCCTATCAATGATATCCATAAACTATTCATAGAAAGCTAAGTGATTCTTTCTACTATTGTTTCTTACAACTAGCATGTTGTTTGTTATTTTTATTCTCGCAAAATAATAATATAATAAAATCACAAAAAAAAAAACAACAAAACATTTCCTTTTAAAATATTATAGTAGGTATATAGTTAAAATATATACCTCTCAACCCTATCGCATATATATATATATATATTAAGTATATATATTTTCTAAAACCTAAGTTTAGCACAATGCCTAGACTTAGGAATGGAAAACAAACCGAAGAAGATGAAGATTGGTTAGGAAGACCATTAACTGACCAAAATGTCCCTCCTGAGGACCAAGTTCAGGAAGAAGAAACCCTAGACCAGCAAGAAGAAGAGCTTGTTGTAGGAAATGAACAAGAAGAAACTATTAGAGAGGAAGGATCCTCATCCCCTAAAATGTCTTCGGGAGGAGCTATCACTTTTGAGAACATGGAACAATTCTGGAAGTTCATTAACACTAATATTGGTGTTTTTAATAGAGCAGCCCATATGGACAAGGATCGAATTAGTGACACTCAAGCAACTCTAGAAGAAGTATTTCAAACACACACTAATCCCTTGTCCTTTATTGAACAAGAGAGTGATCAAGCTGGACCATCCAATTTGGATATAGTAGCTACGATCCAGAGCATGCAACAACAACAGGTTACCCAACGATCTAAAGTGCCTGTTAACAAGCCTAGAGTCATTCCCGCACAAAAGAAACCATCATTTACTGCTCTATTTCGCCAAGCTCTTGATCAACATACCTCAAATCAACAAAAACCCAAAACAAAACCGAACACCAATTACCAACAATCTAAGGTACAACATAATACTATTACAAATCCCCTTCATAATACTCTTCCTACCAACACTTTGCATAATAGCAATATAACATCTAATCCTTGTGTCACACCATCATACGCTCATAGATCCCATACCTATGTGCCACCGAACCAATATGGTGGACAAACTAGCAATCTGGAAGCCGTGGTGAAACAGTTAGTTTCCTGCATGGACCAGATAGATCCCTACCATCCCTCGTACAATTATCGAGAGATGTGTAGTCAGCCTTTAGATCCTATAGTCGTAGCACAACCGTATCCTAAACATTTTCCTATGCCTGTTCTTCCCATATATAAAGGAACCGAAGATCCCATAGAGCATCTTCATATGTTTAGGATAGCATGTCATGATATATCACATGATGACTTGTTATTACTAAAAATGTTCCCGAAAATCTTGGGAGGAATGGCATTAGAGTGGTATTATCAATTACCCACTAATTCTTTGAGGAATTTCGAAGAAACTGCCGAGTCTTTTGTTCATCAATTTAGTGCCTACATCGAAAGAGATGTGACCATTAAAGATTTGTATAACTTAAAATAGGGCAAAGAGGAATGCTTTGCTGATTTCCTAGCTAGGTGGAGACAGTTGATAGGAAAATTGCACTTTGTGTTACCTTATAGGGAGATGTTGGACATCTTTATTAATAATTTGCAAGAGCAACTATCTTACGAATTATCAACTGCTACCTTGACCACCTTCGATCAGGCTATAGACTTAGCCCGAAGAGTGGAAGATGCTCTCATTAGGAGAGGCCAACTTAAAAAGAGAGACGATGAGAAAACATCCAAAAATCAATATAAGAATAAACAAGTTGTGGGTGATGGAGTCACCGATAGCAGAAATACTGCTAATGTTAATGCTGTGAAGACAACGGAGAAGTTTGTACTGAAACCTCCTGATAGACCTCCTCGAGAATTTACTAGGTTAAATCAACCTTTATCAACTATTCTACCACAATTATTAGAATGAGGTTTGATTCAATTACCAAATATTCGAGAACTTGATCCAACTATACCCGGATACAGAGCAGATTTACACTGTGACTTCCATAGAGGACCTGGACACACTACCAACTCTTGTAAAATATTAAAACATAAAATACAGGACTTGATTGATAACAATGAGATGGAGGTGCAAGCCTTTCAACCTAAGCAAAATCCTCCTAATAATGTTCAAAAGAACACCCCACAAAACCAGAATCAGAATGCCAATCAGTCATTGGACATCTTTCAACATCCCTTACCAAAACATGGTAAGGAGGTGGCTAATCAAGTTGAACATCATAATGTCCCTCCTCCTGCCCGATATGTAGGAACTATTAGTGGGCATTTACCTATTCATGATCTGGAAATATTTGACACAACTTTATCCGTGGTTACAACCAGGCCTCTATATAATATTCAGATACCTGATCTTAGTGATACAGAATACGAGACTGAGAGTGATATGGAAATCACATCAAATCAATCGAATAGTTCTAAAGATGAATCAGATCCTATTCACCCTATCACAAGTTATATGGTTCCAGAAGAGCCATTTCCAAGAAGAGTCACTACTAGACCATCATCTCACCGATTACTTTCTAATGAGCTAGCTATAAATGCTAGACCAAGACCCATTCATCATCCGTAGAATAATATTGTGGGTACCATCGGAGCTATTACTAGACAACAGGCTCAAAATTCTCAACAAGATCAAATTCAGAATGGTGGATCAGCTCCATTTGTTTTGAAGGTTCCTAATAAAGGGAATCATTCACCTAATGTTCAACCTAAACCTCCTTATAATATTAATGAACAATTATCAAATATTACAGCTAGAATTTCTCTCTTGGACCTTTTAAGATCTTCTCCTACACATAGAGATGAATTAATGCTCACATTAAGTCAGATGATGGTACCACAAGACATTCAACCTGAAGCCATGGCCGATACTATAATAACTCGTGAAGTTGATTGTATTGACTTTCGGGATAGAGACATACCACAACATAGTTTACATAAAGATAACCCCTTGTATATTACTGCCTTAATTGGAGATGTAGCAATCAAACGAGTTTTGATTGATAATGGTTCATCTTTAAATATCTGCACTTTTGACTTCTACCAAATATTTGGGTTTAGAAGTGATGAAATGAAAAGAACTGATATGATCATAAAAGCTTTCAATGATGAAACACAAGAAACGTGTGGAGTTATTACCATTCCATTGCAGGTTGGTCCAAGAACCTTGGATACGACTGTGTTTATTGTACATTGCCCTGCATCGTACAATATACTCTTGGGTCATCCTTGGATCAACGCGATGCGAGCTATTCCCTCAACTTTACATCAATGTGTTAAGTTCAAATTTAAGAATCAATTGGTTACCATTCATGGTGATCCAAGACCCTTTGATATGTGTGCTTTGGCAGAACCTATTGGAGTTCAATTTTGCCCCGCTCTATCATCCACACATCCTAATTCTCATTATCCATCTAAACGTGTGAAACTCACACCCACAACGTCATCTACTTCTTCTCCATCAGTTGCACCTCCACATATAGCTCAACCATATTCTAAACAAACCACATTAGGACCTAAGAAAGATCCTAATCCCACAACCAATGTCTCTTGTTCTACTCCTATAACTTCCATACCTTTAATAGACCCATCTATCGAAACCTCTACACCGTCTACATCCACCAAATTCATATTTTCTACATCGAAAGACGTAGGGAATGTTCCTTCTACCTCTTATGCTCTTACTGACGAGCTCTTACCCGATCTATCTAAAATTCTTATATCAGAAGAAACGAATGCTTCTATGCAAGATTCCCTTATTTTAAATAATTTGCCACCATCTCCTCATACCTTGGGCCTCCCATAGCCTATGGGAAGTATTTACCAAGTCGGGAGCTGTGCCTTTATTTATAAGGGATATGACTGGGGTAGAATACCCAGAAACATCAGAACTCATTATGATGGATATGCTCGATGTTATTTTACTAATGAGTATATTAAAGCCAAACCTATAATGCTTAAATTGGGATATAAAGGGAAAGGTTTGGGACCTTTCCAGAATGGTATGAAAGAACCTTTTGAGGTAGAAGCGTGGCCCGCCCGATGTGGTGTGGGCCTATTTTCTAGTAAGGGTCAGCCATTCCCATTTGAGGATGATGACCATCTTATATGTTACCAAGATTATTTAGATGAACGTGATGCTTTGCATTTAATGAATAAGACATTCACATGTAATATGCTATCTATAGCTTATCCTGAGATGATCGCTGAATCCGACGATGAGTTGGAGGGAGATATCTTTCACGATGTCTCCATTGAGGAATTATTACATAATGGATTTTATTTTGATGGCTCTATACCTAGTATAGCCCAGCTTGAGGCCACGACTCCTCAAGATGAATTATCCAAGCTAACCTTGGAAGAATTACAAGAATTGGGCGTTTCACCCACCCCACCTAATTTTGAGAGAGATCTACACATGGAAGTAGAAAATGTCATAAAAATTAACATTGGAACCAACGATAACCCTCACATAATCAACATTGGATCAGAATTGAGTCAAGAAAAATAGGATAAATACATTGCATTTCTTAAAGAATATGAAGATGTTTTTGCTTGGACATATGAAGATATGCCAGGTTTAGACCCTTATGTAGTTATGCATCACCTAGTAGTGCATCCGGATGCTAAACCTGTTAAGCAGAAGCTTAGAAAAATGCATCCTAAAGTGGCCTTACTAGTCAAAGGGGAGTTAGAAAAACTCCTGAATGTTATTTTTATACAAGCCATTGATTATGCTGAATGGATCTCGAATGTAGTTCCAGTAACTAAGAAAGAAGCTACTAAGATTAGGGTTTGTACAGACTTTAGAGATATTAATGTTGCATGCCCTAAAGATGATTTTCCCCTTCCCAATATGGATCAGATCATTGATTTTACTGCTGGGAGTGGAATGATATCCTTAATGGATGGATTTTTTGGTTATAATCAGATCAGGATAGCTCCTGAAGATCAGGCTAAAACAACCTTTATTACCCCTTGGGGGACTTTCTATTGGAAAGTGATGCCATTCGGTTTGAAGAATGCAGGTGCAACCTATCAACGAGCCATGACTTATATCTTTCATGATATGATGCATGATATACTACATGATTATGTAGATGACATTATAGCTCGTTCTACTGAAGAAGATGACCATTTAGATGACTTGAGAAAAGTATTTGATCGGTTAAGGGAATATCTTATCCGATTGAATCCAGCCAAATGTATATTCGGAGTTAAGTCAGGTAAATTATTGGGGGTTATAGTTTCTTTACGTGGCATCAAAATTGACCCTCTCAAGATTACGGCTATCACTGATATGCCCGCACCTACAAATATATCTGAATTATGGAGTCTACAAGGTAAGCTTCAAGCTATCCATCGCTTCATCGATAAGCTGGCGGATAAAACTGGACCCTTTCTTAAGCTTCTTAAGAAGGATGTCTCTTTCCATTGGGACGATGAATGTAAGGAAGCATTTGAACTCCTCAAACAATATCTTCTTAACCCACCTGTACTTTCACCACCTAAACCTGATCGCCCATTTATCTTGTATATTTTTGCTTCAGATTTTGCTTTAGGAGCTATGTTAGCTCAACTTGATGATGAGAAAAGAGAGCGTGCTAATTATTACATTAGTAGAACATTAATTAGTTATGAAACCCGCTACACAGCATTAGAGAAGTTATGTCTAGCAGTCATATTTTCTACACAAAAACTATGCCATTATATGCTCAGTCAAAAAACATACGTTATTGCTAAATCCGATCCCTTACGGTATCTCATGAGTCGACCTTATTTATCTGGTCGCACAACGAAGTGGGTTCTTGCTCTAAGTGAGTTTGAACTCACATTTATAGGACAGAAGTCTATTAAGGGTCAAATCATAGCAGATCAATTAGTTGTTGCACCCTTAGAGTCCACCCATCCCCTCGTCATTGAGTTTCTTGATGAATGCCTTAACCTAGAGGTGGATCATTCAGAGCAATGGTCCCTATACTTTGATGGAGCCCGATGCATGAGTGGGGCTGGTGTAGGTATTATTTTGATATCTCCATAGAAACATCTCATACCTCTATCCTTTAAATTAATGTTTTCCTGTACTAATAACACTACTGAATATGAGGCTCTAATCCTTGGATTACGAGCTGCCCTAGCACTAAAAATTAAAAATCTATTAGTTTTCGATGATTCTCAACTTGTTATAAATCAAATTAATGATGTTTATCAGACCAGAGATGATAAATTGTGCCCATATAAAGCATATGTATTACAATTAATATCTTTATTTGATCAAGTTACCTTGGAAGCTATTCCTAGAACTAGCAATCGTGCGGCTGACGCTATGGCCGTAGTTGCATCTCTTTTACCCTTGGAGTTAGATGACGAATATGCTACCATCATTATTCGTCGACTCCAGGAACCCGCTTCAACTAAATCATGCTTGGAACCTTTGGACGTGTTTCTAATCAATGAAACTATTCCTGAACTTTGGTACACTGACATCCTCAATTTTCTTCAAAATGGGACCTTCCCTGAAGGTTTTAATAGAAACCAACATCGGTTATTACGTAGACGAGCAAGTCACTTCGTAATAATTGGCAATACGTTATATAGGAGATCTTTTGAAGGTATCCTATTAAGATGTTTGAATCTAGAAGAGTCTAGATCAGCTTTGAGTGAAGCCCACGATGGATCTTGTGGGGGACACTTTAGTGGTAGCGCCATTGCTAAGAAGCTCCTTAGGATAGGATATTTTTGGCCTACCATGGAGAATGATGCACATGATTACGTGTGCCATTGCGACAAGTGCCAGAAACATGCTGACCTTGTCCATGCGCCTGCACAAGAACTGCAGGCTATTTCATCTCCTTGGCCCTTTTCAAAATGGGGCTTAGACATCATCAAAAAAATCAATCCTGTGTCATCTGATGGACACAAATTCATCATAACCACCATCGAGTATTTTACGAAGTGGGTCGAAGCTATGCCCTTAGCTTCTTGCACTGGAACGCAAGTTTCCAAGTTTATTCTTAATCAAATTATTTGTAGGTTCGAAATTCCTGCAAATCTCATCTCGGATAATGGAACTTGTTTCAAAAACAAATATGTAAAGAAACTATGTCAAAAATATAAAATTCAACATCGTTGGTCCACTCCCTATTATCCTCAGGGTAATGGCCAAGCAGAAGCATCTAATAAAACATTAATTAAAATCCTCAAGAGACTGGTCAATAAATATGGCCGTGATTGGCACATTCAATTATATCCTACTTTGTGGGCTTATCGAACTAGCATTCGTACTCCCACGGGCACTTCACCTTTTGTTTTGGTTTATGGTGCTGAAGTTGTTTTTCCCTTTGAACTAGAAGTTCCTTCTTTGGCTCTGCTACTTCAAGATACTGAAGTAGGAGATGAATATCATGCTGGCAGATTTAGTCAGTTGGAACTCCTAGATGAGAAGTGCATTAATGCTTTGGAGCATCTTCGTGCCTACCAGAACAAGCTCAAACGAGCATATCTCAAGAAAGTTCATAATCGATCCTTTGAGATCGGTGACCTCATCTTAAAAGAAAATAAAAAAATACTAATGCAACTAAAGACCTTAAAGGCAAATTCGAGCCTAACTGGCTTGGGCCATATATTATCACTGCTAAATTTGGATCGGGAGCATACAGATTAGCTACCTTAGATGGTAAAGATCTTAAAGAACCTATGAACATTATGCATCTTAAGCGCTATTATGCATAAATATAGTAATTTCATCACTTGTATATATTATACATATTGTCTCATATTAGTAATTCATATAAAAATTTCAAAAAATAGTAATATTATGTATTCTCTCAATTCATAAATTAAAATCAAAATATAAAAAAATCAAAATCATCAAAATCCTCAAAAACATCTTCTATTTTGCACCTGTCAATTCTTGAAGTATTGCAGTTATATTTTCAGTTATTTTGGATAAATTAGCATTTATCTAGAATCCCTCACTTTCACACTCACATGAATAAATATCTTGATCTTATTTGGTATGATTATTAATCTCTCTTATATCGAAGTCCACAGTTGAATTAAATAAATTTTTGAGCATAGAGAACTGATCTTGTTATTTACTTGAACCAAGTACACCTTTTCACATTAAAATGATTTCATTGCAAATTCAAAATGATGCTACATAGTAGAAGTGGTCTCTTGAGCGAAAAGTTTCCCCTGCTATCCTATCATGCACATGGTCTAGAATCTTTGAGAATTGACAAAAGGACAAGCTCACCCCTGCCCGAATAAAAATCCCTTGCTCTACAACCAATCCGAGCAAGTATCCCTAGTATAGGAAGAAAAAGAAAAAGAAAAAGAAAATCAAGAAAAATCATGAGAAAAAGAGAAATTATTCAGAAGCATTATTTCAGTATCATTTTGTACCATCTCAGCAATAT
This sequence comes from Wollemia nobilis, assembly GCA_028583015.1. Classification (NCBI taxonomy): domain Eukaryota; kingdom Viridiplantae; phylum Streptophyta; class Pinopsida; order Araucariales; family Araucariaceae; genus Wollemia; species Wollemia nobilis. Next base: position 4,360,734 of record JAQPPZ010017058.1, read on the forward strand.
TTCAGCATTATCTCAGTGTCAAGCAAAATACAAAATACAAAAAAAAATAGAAAAAGAAAAGAAAAGAAAAAGCAAAAAGCAATAAATCCTCCCCCCTTTGAAAGAAGGAAGTGTGAAGCTTGAATCCCTGGAATTCTCAATTATTCAAAAACTGTGAGGTAAACCCCATAACAGGTGATTTGTGCCCAACTTGCTTGACATTGGGTAACTCCTAGCGTGGTGATATGTCTGTCACATTAGCGACCTTCTTTTGTACAGACCTATGTCCGCTTATGGATCAGCTAGCTCTTGATGACCCGACTTACATAGTAGTCTAGTATGGTTACATGCATATAAATCATGGTCAACGAACACTCATTTGGTTAATTCAAATTACTTGTATCAAATTATCTTGCTCAAAATCGGTAAATGAACATTACAATTGCACACACATTTGTGTTTGAGAGATTTTGTATCATTATGATAGATCAAGATCGGCAATGAACTCACGTATGCACACGGGGTTCCTTATAAATCTAAATTTTGTCTTTGAGATAATTTAAAATATTTATTCAAATCTTCTGGAATAATTTGACTTTCTTACTTGAGAATATCTGCTTAGCGTAAAATCAATTAAATACATTTTTTTCAAAAATCCAAAATTTTCTTGCAAAACATGTTCAAAAATCTAGCAATAAAGTCACATTTATATATTTTTTGACTTTCGCGATGATGGTATAGTTCCTAAACCTAAATTGGAATTTTATGCCTAGTGCAAGTCCTCATTTTTATATTTTTTGTTTATCTCAAAATCAAAAATCAACTATGCAATAAAACTATTATATCAATTTCTTCTTTGGATTTCGCGATGATGGTATAAGTCTATACCTAAAATTCTATGCCTAGCGCAAACCATCATTCTAATTTTATTTCCCATTTATTTAATCCATAAAAGCATATGGCTTAAATCATTATGTTACACAATTGTGCTTTAAAAAGAATGAAAACTTTCCTATTTCATTTCATTATGTCAACATTCATTTTTTTTGCGACGATGGTATAATTCCTAGGGAATTGTTCAAATTTCTATCATACTTAGGAATTTTATGCCTAGAAAAAATCATATTTTTAATATTTCATGCATAATATTTTCATGGAAATCTGAAAACAAATCATCACTATCATCATTTTTCATCATCACAACACAAAGTCTTAAGAAAGTCTCTTAAGCACCCTTTTACTTTTAGCAATATTTCTCTCATACCGGGATTAGCTTGATGACCTAGCGAGCGGTGACTCCATGAAATGGTCATGTAACAATGACAATGTCCTTTGAAATTATTGTTAGAAGTCACTTTATTTTCATCAAAACACACCACAACAACCAGTTTGTTTACATCAGATTATTTCATTTAATTTTATAGCATGACATAAAATTATAATATTTTCAACGACATAATTACATGAATAGTCAATCAACAATTAAAATATTAAAGCATCATAAAACATATGCACAAGTCATATCACAAAAAGAACATCATATATATATCAAGAAGTATATACATCATATCAAAACGGATTGGTATGCCACAATCTATACCCTGGCATACTCAATCATCTCAAAAATAGTCTATGTACAATGTGCATCTAGTCTCGAGAAGACCTCGAGCTCTCAGCCTCATCTCCTCTCCCGCCCTGAGGTGGAGGAGGTGGTCCCATCGAAGCCCATCCTATATCATGGGTCCTCGACGTCGATCATGATGATGTCCTCGATGACCCCATCCTGATCGGCTCCATAATGTCGACTGGAAACTGTATCCTCTGGCCCTCTAGAACCAGCTGGTAGTACACTCCCTGATAGAACGTGGTCTGAGCAACCGACCATGCCAGCTCCAGAATGCTCGCCCCTCCGCTCCGAGCCCTGAGTCATGTAGCCTCATCCTACAGAGTCTGCACCTGAGCTCGTAGGTGGGCATTCTCCACCCGGAGAGCTGCCATCTCGTTGCTCTCCCCCACCTCGACACCCTTGCCCCTATCGGGCGATGGTGGCCTATCCCTCTACTGAGGAGGGAGTCTTTCTCTCCTCTCCTCTCTCCTCTCCTCCCTCCTCTCTGCTACTGTTGTCTCTCTAGAGCCTATGGTACTCTTCGGCATCTCTCCTGAGGAGGCCATCGTTGATCCCTCCCTCTATGACCCCTCACTGCATCGATGGTAGCCTGGCACCGCCTCTCCATCCATTGCACTACAACATGCATCGGACCCTATGCCCTCATCATCCGAGGAGGGTGGATGCCTACATACTAGGCATCATATCCATCTGCTATCCCCGCATCATCCCCATCCACTAGCTGAATGGGGGCATCATCAACATCCTGACTCCAGAACCGCTGCATGTCTAGAGCCCCACTCAGTGTGGTACTATCCCGCATAGTCTGGGAGTACTCATAATCCCTAAGAGTAGGGATCCCCTACTGTAGACCGAACTACCTCAAAACTCGGTCATAGCGATGGAGCTCTACCTCTCCCCGCTCTGTCCTCAACCATATGACTCACCTGATGTGAGCCAACTCCTGTCCATCCTCTACCCACCCTGGATGCTCTCTCCATGGTCTCCAGGTGATCCGATCTAGGGTGAGGTCATCCAGCAACCTCCGGGACATCGATAGATCTATCCACCATTATGACCCTCTCTAGAGCCACCAATAGAAAACCTAGGGTCTCTCCCGATCAACTCCTATCAGTGGAAGCCCTACCGGCCTCTGCACCACAATGTGCTCCCAACACCAAACCTGTAGAAGTGATGTCAGCACCAGACATCGACCCCCCTTGTATACGACCCCGTAAAGGATCCTATACAAGCGGCACAGTACAAAGCTGCCCCAAGCAAACCTGTATCCATGGTCTCTCATGTCACAGACCACATCTAAAAGTAGCCATGGTAATCTGCATCCACTCTGGTGGCATAGAAGAAGGCCACCCACCACCCCTACCAAAACTTGGGTCAACCGAGATGCCCTAGGCATCCGCCTCAAAGCCTCGATGTTCACTCCACCCTTCTCCAGGATGAAGCTCGGGTCCTCGCACAATCTCATCATAGCATGGCCCTGATTGGCCGAAGGGGTCATGAATCGACCATGTATGGGGATCCTCAAGATCCTCCATACATCCTCTAGAGTGGGAGTCATCTCCCTTATCGATAGCCGGAAGCAGGATGACTCCGGATACCATCTCTCTACTAGGGCTGTCAGTAGCCCCATGTCTGTAGGAATTTGTGGCATCTCTGCCACATGTTGCAGTCCTACCTCTACCAATCTATCTCGCTCGGCCTGATCGAGCATGGCCAAATCATCTCTTAGACCTCCGTATTTCCACTCTCGACTCTTTAGCAATCCCCTCTACAAAATAAGCAATAAAACAACAAAAATCATTAGTACATAATCATTAAAAAATCAATTAAAATCAAATCATCCCATAAAAGTTGATATCGCCCATTATTGGATGATATCGTACCAAATTTAGATAAAATCATCCTTAATAGGATGAAATCATCTTCGTTCTTCAATTTGGGGATCGCCCCTATTTCTCTGATTTCGTCCCTAGACGAAATCGGCAATATAGAGACGATTTCATCGTCGGCCTAAAAACGGTCGCGACGCCCAAAAAAAATTAAAATTCAAGTCAAAAATCAAGTAAATCAAGTTAAAAACATAGTAAACTAGGTTTAGATCCTTACCCGCAACCCGCATCGGATCTCTGTCGATCTGTGTGTCATTTCCACCATTTCGCCTGCAGAGCTCTAAAACAGCGAAAGTGAACAGTAAAAATGAATTAGGGTTTTACCCTATTTTTCTTATTTTTATTCAAAATGACATTTTTTTAATTTTTGCTTTTTCATGCTTTTACCTCAAACGTTCGATTTGGGTAAAAACTCGGAGGGGGCACCATAGCAAACAGTCGTACGATTCGACCTAGAATCATCATCTAAAAAATGGAATAAATTTTTGCTTTCTCGTAAAGCGTGAAGAACTCGTCTTTAACGCATTTTTTTAGAAAATTTGCTAAAGAGGGGGCAAAATGTAGCACCCTAAAATTGGCATAGTTAAACCATCAGTAAAAAGTAGAAATTTGAATTTTAACCTCGAAACCACCCGTTAACCGCTTACCTCATTTTTTGTGCCATTTTTAGAGGTTGTTGTGACCGTTGGACGATATCATCATCGATCTGACGATATCATCGATCTAACGATATCATCCCAAATCGGACGAATTCGTCTGGAACAGAACGTCCAGACGATTTCATCCCAAAACCAAATTTTCGCAATTAGCTTCTATTCCAATGACCTCTCCAACTTGGGCAGAAGCGTGTCTGCACGGTTGGAGATTCCCACATTGAGGATCTCCTAGATTGGGATGATCCCCAACCTCCTAACCTCCCCCTAATCCTATATAAACTAGGATTTTCCTAGTTTATCCCCCTGACTCCCTCCTTGACTCCCTACCTGGCTGCCTGACTGATTATTTCCTTACAATTTTAGTTTTTGTTATGATCTCCCATCATTTGCACTTGTGTTTTCAAGTTTTGTTGCAGGATTTCATTGTGTTTCAGCCGGAGGTAGCTCGGATCATCGCAAGTGATTCAACTACAATTTTAGATGATCCTGTCAAGATCGACGATGATCTTGTATGATTACAGATGATCTGGTCTGCAATTCAGCTTGGGGGCAATCAGAGCCCTGAGTTTGCATTCTCTATCTCATTTTCCTTATTTATTGGTGCATTAGATTAATTTACTTCTATTTTGCATCTTGGAGTTCACCTCATTTAGCATAATTGCATGATAAAATTCAAAATAAGTTTCCAAAATAGTGCATCTCATTTAATTTGATATCTAGATTTATCATTCAAACATCTATACTCTTATTTCTATCATTTTGCATCATTCTTGCAATTGTATTTTTGGTTTTTGGTGTCTATTTTCTTGATTGCAGGTTTTGACGAATTCGCCTGATGAATTCGTCAAGTCGCTGATGATCTTGGGTGATCTCGGATGATCTCCTATGATTTGGGATGATTCTATACAATTACAGATGATCCTATCATATCCGAGATGATCTGGACTCCTACAAGCTTCAGAATCTTCATCAGACATCAGAAATCAGGTGTACTCTTCTCCATTTTATATATTCTCTATATTCAATCACATTAGGATTCATTTATGTCTTATGTCTTCATATAAATCAGAATCTTCATATAGAATAGCTTAGCTTCATTTTGGCCAACCTAGGAATCTGAATGATTGAACATAAAATGAACAAATCAAACCCATTCTCAACCTAGGCGTGGAAACTGCCACTCAAAGTTTCCTGGTGAACCCCACCATCCATCAAAAATTCACCTTTATACCCCTCCCCCGAGAGGCGCGACCTTCAAAGGGCCTCTCCATCCGAGGTATTGTTCCATCCTTTTCTCACCCCCCTTTCGGGTACGGATCCTTTAGCCTGAAGGTAAGGGTGCAAAAAATTTGGGCAATACAGGGGTATTTCTTCTTTTTTTATTGGTATTATTGAGTTGTCCTCATCTTATGAGGATGGATTCTACTCTTTTAGCCATGTCAACATTTTAAAAATGGTTAGGTTTGTCGTTTCTAAGGGGTATAATAGTTGTTTGTGAAGGTTACATATAAAAATATGTAGGAGTTCCTTAGGAGGAGGAATATATTGAATTATTCCCACTAAGCCCTTACATTTGGCTAAGTTTCAGAACTATTCAGTCTTAGATTGTTTAAGTTTGTAAAGGTCATCTATGGTAACCTTGTCTTATATGTAAATTGAGAATTGCTTAACAAAGGTTTTCAAAAGTTCCTTGAGCTTCTTAATGGAATTATGAGGTATTTGGAAATACCATTCCAAGGCCAAACCACTAAGACTTTTAGGGAATAATCTAATTAGAATATTTTCATTGTGATTGATGTCACTAAAAGTTGTTCGAAATAACCTTATATGGTTAATGGGGTCTTGATTTCTATTGTACATTTGAAATGTGGGAGTTTCAAAATTATTTAGAAAGGGGTTATTGATGATCGTAGGATTTAATGGCTCATTATAAAACTCTTAAAAAGAGTACTTTAGCTTGGATGTCCATTGAAGAGAGGCAATTTGATGCTCAAGTTCTTTGAAATTGGAGTCCCTCTTTTCAAGGTCTAGGATTTTAATGTTGATATCCTAGAGGTCATTGGATGGAGGATTAGGTGGGGTAGGTAAGTTCATAAAAGGTTATGTAAAATTTTGGGTGAAAACTTGATATATGAAAGGTAGAACAACGATATTTGAAGTGTTTTGATTAGATATCATGGTTGGAGGAGCTTGGTTAAGCCCCAAGTTATGAGTTACAAAAGGATTTGTAGAATTGGTAGGCATTGTGTCATTAAGAGGTGTTAAAAAGGGGCTACCCATAGTGGATGTACCTATGGATATGGTTGGAGTTGTTTTAGAATTAGTGGGTTGTTTCATAATTACATTGAAACTAGCCAAGTTGTTTCAGGTTTCATTGATTTGAGTTATGGTTGATTGATCATTGGAATGTTCAAGATTATCATGAATTGTAGTTTATTCCTTTTTAGCTTATTATTTAAGTTCATCCTTAAGGAAATCTAGAAAGATATTATTGTTTCTTATAATATACTCTCTAACATGGTCTATGGATTGGAAAGAAATTTGTTCAACAACTTGTTCTTATTTCTAGTCATGTGGTGTAACCAAGGGTTGATTTCTTGGTCATCACGATCATGTGTAAAAACCTCATGAGACAAGGAAGCTAAGCCCTTGTTTTGGGTATTATAAGTATTTTGAGACATGGTTTGAAATTTTTATATTTGAAGGAGATTAATTTACTCGATTTTTGTTTCCAGATTACTTATAGAAAAGAAGATAATATGTTTTGAAATCCTTATCACCTTGAAAAGCAGCCCTCATTGTGACTCCCACTAATCCACCATGATATACTAGCCAAATAAGATTTCTCCCTTAAGGTTCATACATTGGTTTTATAAAGGGGTCATTATCATTCCCCCAGTAGGATTAGCAAATGGTTCTATTATTTTTATGTTGATTTAATGTGATGTAAGCTATGCAAACAATATTAGATGATATTGTTTAAGTTTAACAAACTTTTATCTTGTTTAAAGCAAAAGGAGCATTCATGTCAGGTTCACCAATATGTAGGCACGTGAAATTTTCAACCTAACCACATAAAGCACATATGGTGGGAATTTTTTGGAATTCTTGCTTCCCCACTTTAGGATCTCTTTCCAAAGGAGACCTTGAGGATATGAATATCCTCTACACAATTAGACCTCTATTCAATGTAGTTTTTCAAAGTGTAAAAGTAAATGTGAATGTTGGTATATTAGTGTTATATGAGTTTATTTAAAAAATACCTAAAGTTTTGGATCAGTAAATCTTGATTCTTTTTTTTAGCCTTAAAATATTATTTAAAACTTAAGGCTAAGATCACATAAAATGCATTCTAAGCTTATATCACACAAATGCAATAAAATAAGAGCTAACCTATATGATTTTAATTTTTATGACAAGCTAACTAAGGAGAGATTTGATTTCCAAGGAAAATAAGAGATGATGCAAAAGACAAGCTAGCCTATAATGCAACTATATGATTTCGATTTCTTGCCTACATACTTGTAAATATGAGAAAGAATTTTACCTTTGGCCCATGATTCTTTGATTTTGACCAATGTAAATGTGTTTTGTAAAAGAAAATATTATATTATAACTCCTTGATTCTCCAAATTGAATGTGATTTTAGACACAAAATAGTGATAGACAGAGAGTAGAACACATGAAAATGTTAAAAAATAGAGTTTAGAGTGATGCCAAGTGGTTATGGCCAAAATATATATGAAAGTAAACCCAAATGGACCTGTAAAGAGATGTTAGAAAATAAAATGAAGATGATATGCTTGATCTAAAGGCTGCAAAGACAATGTTATATGGCTACCAATAGAGATAAAACCCTAAAAAAAGGAATTAGAAGTATGAAATATGGAAATATCAAGAGAAAACCCAAGCTAGCAAGGCTACAATCTAGAGGACAAAATGCAAAATGAAGCAAATATGAATGGAGAGGAGGGATATTCTAGGAGATCTATCACCTAATAACAATCCTTCCTTACCTCCAAGATGATCTCCTTGCCCCAAATTCCTCCTTGCCTTGTTGGGCTTGTCTCCAAAATGCTTGCAAATGCTTCAAAATGTTTGAAGATAAAGAATGCTAGAAGAGGTTTACCAAATTTGCCAATGACATTTTGGGCTAGAGTGGAAAATTTGGTAGAGGTAAGAAAAGGTGCCCAAATTTTTGGGCTTGGGCCAAATTAATGTTTTATGATGTAGGTGACTTATTCAGTATCTTTTGCTTTGTTGGTGTGTCAAAATTGCGTGTCTACACTACTCTATTTATATTTTCTATTTAACACACAAGAAAAAAGACAAAAAGGAATCAAGTTAATTTGATTCTATTCTCTTTAGGCATTTGAATATCAATTTGCATATAGATTGTACTAGGCTTGTCCATTTGTGCATTCTCTTGCCCCTTTCTAAAAAATATGAGAAAAATAAAATATTTATCTTTGTACCCTAGGATTAGTGTCATTCAAAGTAAATAATCATTTTGTACTAGTTTTACATTCTTGCACAATATGTTTTCTTGCATCTTAGTTAGCTAGTATCTTTCGAATTAATTAGCCTAGTTTCAAAAATGATAAACTTAGTTGTTTTTTAAGACACACATAAAACCCCCACATAAACTTAGAGTGGGTATTTACAATGCTCCTAGTGAACCCCTCAAATCCTAAATCAACCACACCAATTGAGGTGAGAATAAAGTTTACGGGGATTTCAGCCCTAACGGATCCATTGAGAATATTCATGGGCTACCTCCTCACATTTTGGTGAACCCAACATGAACACCTCCTTATAAGCCATTTGAAACCCTTCATTTAATTAAATATAAAAAAATATTTTAAACTTAAGCAAGACCACTTAATTTTATTTGCATATATTAGATCACTAATCAAGATTTAATAATTTGTTTGCTTTAGAGTAGATAATTTTTAAAGCTTATAGCTTGTAAGCTTACTGAGTTGCATAGTTTTTAAGGAAATATTATAGCCATTAGATATTTCATATTCTAGTTAGCCAACAAGTGCCAACCCTTCTTTAAGCTTCTCTGCAAGAATGTAGAGTACAAGTGGGATGATGAGTGCCAATGAGCTTTTGATTAAGTCAAAAGACATGTCACTTCCCCACCTGTCCTTATCCTACCTAACTAGTCCAAATATGTATTGCTCTATATAGCAGCCACAACCCAAGCCTTAAGGCCAAGTTGGCACAACATGATAATAAAAAAAAATAGTTATTTATTATATTAGTAGAACCCTTTCCAACTATGAAACTCAATACACCCCTTTAGAAAAGCTTTGCCTTGATATAGTTTTTGCATCTCAAAAATTGTGATATTACATGCTTGGCCATAAGACATTAGTAGTTGTAAGGCTTGACCCCTTTTTTTTCTTAATACCAAAGCCTCACCTTTTAGGTCGATCTTCCAAGTTGGTCCTTTTCCTTAATGAGTTTGATTTAACCTTCATTGGTTAAAATGCTATAAAAGGTTAGGTCATTATTGACCAATTAGTCATAGCACCCCTAGAGTCTACATATCCCTTAGTTGTAGAGATTCCATATGGGTGCTTTAACCTTGTTGTAGAAGATCTAGATTCTTGGACATTGTATTTTGATGGAGTTTACTGCTTAAAAGGATGTAGGAGCTGGATTAATTCTAGTCACCCCACAAAAGCAAGTAATCCCTATTTCCTTTAAGTTACGCTTTTGCACTAATAACACTACAGAGTACAAAGACTTGATCCTAGGTATTAGGGCTACTCTAGCCTTAAAATTTAATAACATTTCTACCTTTGGTGACTCTCAACGTGTATTCAATCAAGTCAATGATGTTTATCATCCTAAAGATAAAAAGTTGAAGCCATACAAAGACATTGTTGTCAACCTTTGAGAATATAACCATAGATTCTATCCCTAGATCCTCTATCATGTGGATGCCATGTCTACAGCTATGTCCCTTATCCCCTTGGAGTTAGAAGATGATTAAGCTACAATTATCATTCAACAACTCCAAGAGCCGCAACCCTTAGTTCTATCCAACTCCCCTTAGATATCTTGCACATTAGAGCTTCTCCTTATAATTCTTGGTACAAAGATATCTTTAATTTATTAAATATGGCACAATACCTAAAGTTTTAGATCACAATAAGCAAAATCTTTTGCATAAAAGAGCATATCAATTTTTGATAATCAGTGATACTTTATATTGACGTTATTTTGAAGGCATCCTCCTAATATGTCTCACATCTAATGAAGTAAGATAAGCCCTTTGTGAAGCCCATGAAGGACCATGTGGAGGCCATTTTAGAAAAAATGCAATTTTCAAGAAGCTCCTTAGAATAGGATATTATTGGCCTTCCATGGAAAAGGATGCATGTGACTATGTTTGACACTATGACAAGTGTCAACATCATGATAATATTATTCATGCACCTTCACAAAACCTTCAAGTCATTTCTTCTCCTTGGTAATTCTCCATATGGGGATTGGATATTATTGGGAATATCAATCCCACTTATTTTTATGGTCATAAGTTTATCATCACAGTGATCGAGTACTTCACTAAGTGGGTAGAATCCATGCTACTATCCATGGTCACTAGAGTTCAAGTCTCTAAGTTTATCCTTAGCCAAATCCTATGTCCATATGGAATCCCTTCTATCATCATATTTGACAATGGAACTTATTTTAAGAACAAATATGTCCATAATATTTATGCTAAATACAAGATTTAGCATAAATGGTCAACCCCCTATTACCCTCAAGGTAATGGTCAAGTTGAAGCCTCTAACAAATCCTTAGTTAAGATCCTTAAAAAGTTGGTTAATAAGACCGATTGAGACTGACATATTCAGCTTTATATTACTTTATGGTCTTAGTGTATTAGCGTACAAACACCTAAAGGTACAACCCCTTATGTCTTGGTCTCTAGAACCAAGGCTATTTTACCTGTTGAGTTAGAATTCCCTTCCTTGTGCATCTTGTTGCAAGATGCCTCTATCAACGATGAGTATCACCTTGCATGCTTGAACCAATTAGAGCTATCAAATGAAAAGCACATCCATACCTTAAAGCATCTTCAAGCCTATAAAAATAGGCTTCAGTAAAATTACACTAAAAAAGTTTGTAGTTATTCTTTTGAAGTGGGGGACCTTGTCCTCAAAGAACACCAATTCTCAAATTGATCTAAAAGGAAAATTTAAGCCCAATTGGATAGGCCCTTTTGTCATGAAAACTAAGTTTAGATCAGGAGCCTACCATATAACAATCCTAGACAACAAATATCTCAAAGAACCCATGAATATTATGCCCCTAAAAAGGTACTACACATAACCTTATTTCTCTTATTCTTTTCTTCTAGTATCACCCTTCTTTAGTTTCTTCTATTTTATTCTTGATCATCTCATCTCAATTCTCCTGATTCTCCTACCATATCTCTTTTACACCAACTTGCATTTGTCTACTTGCTTATATTGCATGATTGCTTGCTCATACTGCATGATTTCTTGTCATACTTTGTATTAATTGCTTGACATGATTCTATTTTGCACTTATGCTTGACATATAGTAATTTTGCTTCTTGATCATACTTACATATGATTTCTTTTTCATTTATATTCTTAAGAATTTGCAATGAGGTAATTATGACATCTAGTTAGGATTAGCTCATATGCATTGCCCTTGCACTAGGTCAATGATGCTTAGAAAATCCCTAAACTTAAAATATATCTTATTCTTACCCATTGGGATGCTATTACTACCTCTCTTGTATACATACATGGATATTTTTATGCTAGTGGGAACTTAGTCTTCATTCTCATGCATTTGCATATAGCTACATCTACTGGCACACAATCACTCTTCATATCTATATCATATATATATTGACCTTGTAAGTATATATTCATCTAAATTTCTCTAAGTCAAGGGTTATACACTTTCTCTTTGATTTCTCATATTTCGATCATCTCCCAAAATCTATTGCAATTACCTTCAATTTTATTGATTATGGTCTAGTCCTTATAATCAATAAAACACATAAGTGTATTACAATAGCATATAGTAGAATGATCCTTCTTTCTTCTTGCCTATCTCATTGACCTTTTGGTTGTCAAGGTATGCTTATAGGATAGGCTTGATATTGCACAAATATCATTTTTATGGTGTTCATACGACCATTGGTGATTTTGTGGGTGTCTCTTAGCTATCAACATATCAACAAGGACACTCTCTTCTATTAATTCTTCCATATATCTCTTGTTTTATATTTTCTTCCTACTTTAATATATATCATATGCTTGTATCTATCTTCCACATATCACATGCACACACACACTTTTTCTTTGCTTACTTGCTTATATTTCTATGAGCATGCACCCTTATCTAGTATTGTTCCACTTGACCTATCTATGAACATGCACCCTTACCCGGTATCACTCCACTTGTGACCTATCTATGAGAATGCAACCTTACCTGGTATCGTCCCACTTGTGACCTATCTATGAGCATGCACCCTTATTGGATATCACTCCACCTATGACCTCCTACAAGCATACACTCTTCCTAGGTATCACTCCACCTTCATCACTTGTAAGCACACACCCTTACTAAGTATCGCTCCACCTTGGTCACTTGTGAGCATACACTCCTATCAGGCATCACTCCACTTTTGGTCTCTAGCGAGCACAAACCCCTGCCAAGTATTGCTCCATATTTTTCTTATACCCATGTTATTTTGGTCACACTAATCTCTCTTGACCTATGTTGATTACACAATCTAAGAACATCCTTCCTCTCTTTGATCTTTTTTATAGCATTCTTATTTTGTTTTTATCTCTTTATTTTCTCTTTTTCTCACCTTATTATTTTATCACTTTTCTCATCTTCATCTAATTATCTAATCATCGTACTTAACTTTCCTACATATAAATTTAAAACATTCATCACACACTCATGCACATTAATAAAGCAAACAAAAATATATAATAATCAATAGACCTACTATGGGATCACTACAAGGATGATGGAGCCACCCTCTAACCTTTTAGGACCCCTTGATGGTATATGGATTCGTAGAATCCCTCTCATATTATGGCTACTTAAAGCTCCTCATGCATCCTCTGTAGCTCCTCTTGTAGTACCTTGATTGTCTAGTCTTGTTGGCCACTAGCAATGATAGCCATCCCATCTGAGCAGGCCTATTATCACTCTTGCTCTAACCTAATTGTCTTCCCCTAACATATTTTAACTTATCTCTCATCATATATCTCTTTAAGAAGGATTGTTATTTCTCCTACTTCTCCATGGCTAGCTCTTCCTTGAGGAACTCTACCTCTACCCTCATTACATCTCACTTTTTCATGACCTTGTTATGCTCTGTGATGATGTCCTTGATGATACCCCTCATACCTACCAACCTCTTAGCCTTATACTCCTATAGCATTGTTATATCCCTCTCTAATTGATCTATCCTAACCTACACGTTTTCCTTCTCTACCTACAGATCCTCCTAACCTGTCATCTTATTGGGGCCCACATCAACAACTCTAGGGGTAACTCTTATAGTCCCCTCTTTGTCTACTATCCTACTAGGCCATACCCCTATGTATATAATTATGATAGATGCCCTGATGGTTGTCACAATATCCACCCTTACCTCTATCCAGGGTTTCCTCAACTATCACATTATCCTCTACCATCTCTCCATAGTTCATCATATGGCCTCTCATAGTGCTAGCTACATGTTGTGATCCATGACCTCACACCTATGAATATGCACCATCGTTGAGATCCTCATAGGCATGATGCTTCAATACCATCTCTTATATCCTAAGGCTACCTCGATAAAACTTATCTCTAGATTGACATACAATGGATCATCGATGTCCTCCTCTATGAACCTTGAAACATTATGGTCCCCACCCACTCTTGTCGGGTCCCTCTCACCCATCTATACCAATAATACTCCAAGTCTAGTATCTACTACTAGATCTTAAACTACCTCTATACCTGATCAAAATGGTATAGCTCCTATTCATTCTATTTTTTTATGACCCATCAAACCCTAAATAGCTTTAATATGTTCTCTTTTCACCTTGGGTGTTAACACCATGACTGACGAATAATCTTCTATTCTTATAGCTCATCAACTATCCTTCATCTTAGTAGTAGTATCCCCATGAATATCCTCTAGACATGCTCATAGTGTTGGGTCCACCTATATGCTACTAGCCTCTCTAGGTTGGGCAATGGTCCTAGTAGCCCATGTGGTCTCCTCACCATTATGTTCTCCCAACACCACACCTAGAGAAGGGTCGCACAAGTAAAGTCATAACCTCTCTTGTAGATGATATTGTACAACATTCTATACAACTTGGTTAGGACATAAGGTCCCCATACAAACCAGGCCTATTGGTCTCACATGTATTCCATTACTCTTTCTAGTACCCATGGAAAGTGCCTCCTACTTGTGTGGCACACAAGTATCCCAACCACCACCTCATAGAGAATGTTGGTAAAATTATTGACCATGTAGCATTCAGGTATCTCATCAACGTATAGCTTGCTCTAGTGTATCTCATGTGTTAGGTCCACCAACAATCTCTATAGTGTTATATAGGGTATCTATATCCTATACACTACCCTCCCCCTAATAGGGACCATCAATATCCACCACACATCCTCCAATGTGAAGATAATATTCTCGATCGATAATCAAAAGGTTGAGGAATTTGAGTACCACCTCTTGATTAGTGTTATCAGGAGTTCCCTATCGTACTCCACTTGGGGTATATCTACCAAGTGTAGCAATTCCATAGTCCTTAAATCTTATCTACCAACCACTGATAGCTCCCTCAAGGACACCTCCAGTGTCCTTGGTTGCCACTCTTTGATATCTAGCACATCTGAATGCTAAATTAAATCAAATAAATTTTTCATCAGCCTTCACATCATCAAAAATCCAAAATCAATTCTAAAATCAATTTATGCATCTTAATTTCTATTTGTTCCCTATCTCCTATATTTTTCTTTCATGCCCTATTTTCCCAGGTCAAAAATTTATGAATTAACAATATATTTATACCAGCCATGAGAATGTCAATCATGCAGGCTACCTACCAAATTTGTGAGGGGTCTCCCGATTTTGCGCTAGCCCTTGCACAATGATTTCCTCAAAAATCTTAAAAAAAAATAAAAAATGAATAAAATATAGATCTAACCCTAGTTTTTCTAACCTATCAAGAAGGTCTCAATGCTTACCTATGCTCGCTCTACCACTATTCTAGCATTTTCCATCATAGTTGCTATTTTGTGTGTTGAACATGCCATTTTCTTCTCCTCATAGCTCCCTTTCTCCTCTTTTGCATGATGAAAATGATTTTCATTTTTACCCTCCCTTCCTTTTAATCTTACCTTATCTCTCTTCTTGATTTTCCTTTATTTCCTCCTTTATCCTCTATCCTTCCTCTACCATTTTAATTTTATTTAGGAAGTTTGCCTTCCCTATAAAACTAGAGGAGGCGCCTCATCCCTAGGGGTATTGATGTCATCATTTCCTTGTAAAGCATGAAATTTTTTAAAGTATTTAGATTTACACCATTTTTACACCATTCCTCTACCTAAAACTTCTACCCCTTTTAGGACCTTGAAGAACCCTAGTTAGCTTCCCTCCTACCCCAATCCTACTAGTGACATGAATTCATAATCCACTCTTACAGGGCATAAATTCATTCAACACAATTTCATGCTTGGTCTGCAAGGACCATAAAATTGGCTCTAGACTTGGAGGAACATCTATCCTTATTATTTATAATTCCCCTCTATTTTTTTATAATTCCTATTGAACATCTTCTTTTTTGTTCTCTATTTTTGTGCCTTTTTACATCTTTTCTAATTTTGTGCTCCTTTCTTTTTGGATACAAATTTAGCTTGCTATCAAAGGTAATCAATTTTATGTTTATTTTTTATCATTTAAAGGACCTAGGGGGATTGACTATCTCACCTACAAGCCTATTATCCATAGCATCCTAAGCATACCCCTAAATACTAATGCTAAATTTTGAGTTTTCCATTTGGCAAGTGTTCACTTGAATTCGCGGTCACTATTTCTAGGGCCCAAAATCAAATTAACAGTTTGGGTCTATAGAGCATGAAATTGGGAAAACCACTAGAATAAAGTAAGTGTTATATTTAGAATTTAGATCTACTTTCAAATTAGTTCTATATATTGTTTTCTGCTCTATTTCTATTTTTGTTTAACACACAAATAAGAAAAAGGACAAAAAGGAATCTAGTTAATTTGATGTCATTATCTTTAGGCATTTGAAGATCAATTTGCATATAGATTGCATTAGGCTAGTTCATCTATGAATTATCTTACCCTTTTCTATAAAAAAATATAAAAATAAAATATTTACCTTTGTACCCTAAGATTAGTATCATTCAAAGTAAAGAATCATTTTAGACTAGTTTTGTATTCTTGCACTATCATGACCCTCCCTTGGCAGATTTTTATTTGGACTAATTTATGTTTTTTTTATGACTTTGTTTTGTAGAATAAATGATTTTATCATAATTAGTGTTATGTACAATGTATGCTTTATGGAAAATATATTAAGTTGGGTGAGAACTTGTTTTAATAGATAATATTTTCCCTAATATAATTTCATTTGATATAGCCATTTTAAGTAGAGATCTATTTGGTTTAAAAGAGTTCCATTAGAGAAGAAATGGATGTTATATGTATCTATGCTTAAAGTATAAATATTTTTTGTTTTGTTCATTTAAAAAACAACAAATACTTCCTCCTCGAATTTATGAAGGAAGTTTAAATGAGGAAGACCAATATCTTGGTCGTTCAAATATTATTATAAGGGAGGGTTTTTCCTTTAAAAATATACTATTTTTCAGCTAGCATGGAAAATGTATTTATGACAATAAATAAATATATGGCCATTTTACCTATGAAACTAATTGTTTTAAAGGAACTAAAATGACTTGTACCTTAAGTTAATTTTTTTTTCCTAAGTGAAGTCTATGATTAAGTTAAATTTGGCATGGATAGAACACATGACCATGATGGTATCTAATGGTAAGCCATCATATACCTTGTGTGATGGTTATTGTTCACCATCAAACTCTATATGGATGGGAACATGTGAACAGGGGTGTAATTGCACTTGCTCCTCGAAAAACACTCCAGAAAGTGGTGAGAAGAAGATTGAGGGGAGATTGAATGAAGGAGTAAGTGGAAAAATGGGAGAAAAGAGGAAAGTGGAAATATAGAAATCAAGAGTTGAAGTATTAAAAAATGGAATACAGGTGTAAACAAAGTTGCAGGTTACAAGCATTATGGAGCTCACCATATACCAGGTAATTCATTACTCAGGTTTCTTTGCTTATGATGTAAGCAAGATTTGATATGGTTAAAATATATTAGTGTGATTAAGGGTGAGATTCACTCAATTTATGTTGTGTGTAACAAATGAAACCATATCTAGTAAACTTGTGTTAGATAGTTTTAGTTTGTAACTTCAGTTGATATTGGGAGACATATAATGAAACCAAACTTAGATTGTGTGATATAGAAATATCTGTTTTGTTAATCCCTGTTACTTATCTTGTGTGATATAGGAATATCTATTGTGTTAATCCCTGTATCCATTGTTATTAAAGTTAACTTGTGTTAAAATTGAATTCCATTAATAGGAAATGTAATGGGTGCATAGGTTGGTTTGTTTATCAGGATACCTTGTTATGTTGTAAAAGATGACTATCATGAACCTTAACGCGTTATGTTTGATTAGATGAGATATTAGCAACATTGTCTTACACCTTCTACTTATGTGTGGTGGTTATGTGTTGTATAAGAAAGCAATGTCATTTTAGGCTTGGAAATCGTATGTGTCTTTTCTAGCATCATTACGGTAAAACAAAATGGTAGAGTAATTGGGTAGAGATCATCTATGTTTATCTTGAGGTAACTTGTAGGAGTACTGGTCAAGACAAATGATGATGATAGCCCCAAATTTTTAATTTGAGGAGAGTCTATTTGATTTCTAGAAAATAATTTAGTGGTTATGAGTAGTATAGCTACATTAAATATTGTTGTGTCATTAACAAATGAATGCACGATAGTCATAATAGATGAGTAGAGAACTGTGTGGTTGAATGTTAAAAATAAAAAATAGTATACAGTTTAAGCTTGGTGCTAATGTTGTTTATATTTTGATCCAAATATGAGGAGTGGAGAAAGACTTGTATGGATTCTTTCCTACGGATTGAAACAACTTACCTTAATGTTATTTTAGAGATGTTATGAATGCTTTATGTATGATGTGTAGTGTTCATTACTTATATTCATAAAATGATAATATTATGGCCTTAAAAAAAATATGAAGAGCTTATTTGTGTGGTAGTAATGGTTGATGTAACAACCCAGGTCTATTCACCTGGTTGTCAAAAAAACCATTTCAAAATTTTGATTTATCAATACACAAATGTCATATATTGATGTAAGCACATCCAAATTTGTATTAGTACTTAGGCATAGATGTTTACACTCCAAGATATAATACCACTACAGTCAGAATCTTGAGTGCTCGAGAATGGCCAACTTCCCACAAATGACTGCCATTTATGAGACCCACCTTCTCCTACTCAAGTTTTGGGTTCTTGGCAAGGGGTTGCCCTTCTAGGGCCCATATCACCTGGAAGGGTGGATGCATTAATTTACTCATATCGTAGCATGGTGGGCTTAGATCTATGATACTATTCTTATCCTAATGATCCATTGATCCAATTTTCAATTCATTTTTAAACCTTTTGGCCCATGTTAGAGTTAGCGTAGTTATGCCAGTGCCTGATTATTGACCTTCATCTAAAGTGTTATCAGGGTCCACAAATACTCTAGCTTCCAAAACAAGAGTATCAAACCATGCCCCAGTTGATGATAATGTTGCCCATACAATCTACTATTGGACCTTACAACCCCAAGGACCAACTCCCTATTCTTAAGTTCTATTGGAAATTTTACAACTGGTTTATTATTAATGAGAACCCTCATGTACTACTTCATATGACAACCTAGAACAATGTCCCATTCAATTGTTCATTACTCTTGATATCATGGGATCCACTGATCCTTCTAGTAATGCTAGAGATCAGTTGTCCCCGAATCACAACAGTCACCCCTGTGAACTGTTGGAGTTGGCTGGATGATATTTTTCTCAATATCATCAATTTTATTGTAAGCCATCCTTCTCGATAGCCTTTGTTCCTCAAATGTTTGACATCCTTATCAATGTATTTGTATAAGCCATTTATATTCATATATTTGTTTTCCAATAGGTTTTTAGGTTAGAAGGTTTCCAATATTTAAATCTTGAGTTTTCACGTAAATAATCTTGATTATTTTTCCATATTTATATACAAATACAAAAGTTCATACACAAAATCAAAGTTCACACTAGTCCGACTAAATTATTAAGAATCAATATTTCTAGAATTTAACAAAAAACTATTTAACAAATTAAATATTATTTTTCTTGAAAATATAGAACCAAAAATCTCATTTTCCACAAGCTACAATACTAAATTAATCCTATAAGAGCGATAAAAAATAATAAGCAAATCGTTCATTATTAAAAATCTAAACTAGTCAACCCTTATCACAAATTAAAAGTACATTAATATGCACAAACCTAAATTATTTATTATTTCTCTCTACTCTCCCATATATAAAGTCATGTTAGCCTACTTATAAATACTCTGTTATGAACTTTAACCATGCATCAAATAATTAAAGTTAGCTTTAAACTATGCATTATGATTTCCACCTGATTGTTTCTATCCAAAACCTTCTATCCTAATAAAATCAATCCTTACCCCTTATTAAGATATAATAGTTAGGTCATTTCACCTAATAGTCAAAGTGGTCATGGTTTTTATATTATTTAAACCTTAATGTGTTACCATATAGCTTTGTTTTTCTCTTATGGTGCATGTAGAAGTCCACATCATCTTAATTGGCGGTATTGAAAATAGACATTAATAAAAACCTTTTTTCATTAAGGTTTCTAGTTTTTGAGGAGATATCGATAGACCATCTTCACCATACAAGAGATTTAGAGCTATATTACACCAAGGTGGTTCTTTTATCACCACAAATGTAGTTTACATTCTAGCAATGCTACTTGGGAACAAATTTATAAGTATGTTTATCAATTCTAAATGTTTGATTTATCTATGAATTATATTGGGAGCTCCAAGCTCAACCTATCAGACCAAATAAAACCTAACATTAAACTATGTTTTCAAAAAGTTATGTATTTACGTTTTCAGGATACTCCACATATTACAGTGGCGCATCAACCAATACCAAAATAATCATATTCAAGGTCACCCATATCAACATATATTAAGACATAACACATAAAAAACCATACACATCCATATTTTCTCATCATGATTCATCAAGCTGCCAATTTAAACCTAAAACAAAAGGTATTCTATTTTTCAAAATCCCATAAAGGAAGTCATATCTTCGACTGTCATAGAATTATTTTTCCAAGGTTAACCACCAAGCTAAGATGGACAAGGAATTACATATTGGGTTCTACATCATTGGGAAAACAAAAACAAAATATTGCTTACACATTCATGAAATGAAGAAGATAATGGACGTACAATTATAAGAAATAAAATTATATTCCATATCTACCAATTTTGATTTCACTTCCAAGTAAAGTTTTCTAAATTTTTATAGCACGCAAAGGACAGAGTTGAATACAAATAAATACAACATAATTTTTCCAAAATCCAAGCAATAGTTTATTTTTACAAGGTTCTTTATACAATAATCTATCATCAAAAGAGTGTGTAAGCTCAACCAAACTTCATATGAATGCTTCTAAGTCCCTAGAAACAATATAGCAAACAATGCTTCCATCACACGTTATGATTACCATTGTCATAAGTCATTTGCCAAGAAATGTTGACTTCTAAATAAAAGTTTTTATGATATATCAGGAGTTCATTATTGCATTTTCATAATATTTTAGTTTTTACTTTCCAGCTAAAGCTTTACATCCAAAAATTATGTTATTTTATAGACCATATACCAAAGATATACTTGTATAAAAATTTACATTTTCTCCTTTTTTAAAATATAATACGTTTTAAGCACAACAAGGATATTGGCTAGCATACACTGTGACACTTGAGTTATACTGTTTAATCCAACAATTTGAACTAGCAACATATCCATCTCTTCATGAAAGGCAGAGATTGAGGAAGTGAGAATTGTTTGGGTTAGCTTGGCCCTAAGAATGAATGCACTCTATCTAAATGCAAACAATATGCAACAAGCATCCAAGAGAAACATACAATGCGACATGAATAACAATGAATCACATAGACTCAAAATATTTTAGAATAAATTAAATATTAAACATCATTTGCGTTTTCATTAACTCTACAGAGCTTATATATAACTCTGTAGGTTTATCATGGTTTGGAATTTCTTTAAATTTATTTAAGAGTCAACATGTTAACATAATTATCCCCTAGACACAGTCAGATGTACATTTCAAACACAAGCTCAGAGTTTTCTTTTAACATAAACTAGATTTATTTTCAAACAAAGAAAAAAATCAAACTCTTCTCATACAATGCAGTAGACAAAAATCATATTATTAGAAAAAAACTCGCTTTCAGGCCACTGAGGAGTTTTTATATCATCACCAATCGAACATCAATTATAAAGAAAGTAAACAGTCACAGTCCAAACATTAATCTCCACTATTCCATATTATCAATACGCCCCATACCCTTAGTGAACCTTTTTCCTTTGCTATATAGAAAGCAAACATGATTTTCATGGTGACACCTAACACCAAATCATGCAAAGAAGTGCTTAATTTATTGCTAGGTGGTAATACCTTCGTTTACCGAAGGAGGAAAAATTATTTAGATATTTCTCCCCGTATGGTTATATTTACTTTAATTGTTTTATTTATTAATTTTTATATTTATATTAATTATATTTTTATATGATGAAAAAGTATATATATAAAATATTTTTCCCTTTAATTATTATATATTATTATTCAATTTTTACAAACAGACATATGCACAAAATGCATCAACAAGCAGAATGAACTACATGAAACCTATTAGTGGGCTTCCATGTACCCACGAGCTAAGGTGCATTATGCAAGACATCATATCCCACCTTACCTAGTACTCACAACTGCAATCTCCACCAGGGGTGGGTGTTCCTCTAGTCTAGCTCGTTTGCTATAAAAAACCTGCTCCTGCATTCACAAAAGGCCTTAGCAGTATCTCATTCTTCAAGCAAATTGAATAATTAATTGGTCAAGTAGTGGGGTATGTTACGTTCTCCCCCACCAAAATTTAACACAGTCCCTGTGTTAGTCAAAATATTTTGCAGGTTTCAAAATAATTAAATATAAATAATCTGCTATACATTATGCAATATATTGTAAAATGCATGTAATACCACATCATCATACCAAAATATATAACATTAGTCCATAAATTTACAAATATTGTTATATCAATTATTCAAATATTAGTCCAAAAATAGAAAAGGAAATCATATTTTCATTTCTTCTACATCTTCCCATGTGGCATTCTTTTCAAAGTAGAGATCCCACTGGACTCTACATTGGTCTATAGTTCTTTTTCTCAACTGCTTAGTTCTAAATCCTAGAATCTTGATGGGTCGAACTTCAATGAGTTGCGGGTCTAACATCTACAAATGGGAAACATCCAATATATGCGAAGGGTTAGCCACACTTTTATGGAGGAGAGACACATGGAAAACATTGTAGATCTTGGACAATTTAGGTGGTAGAGCTAGCTTGTATGCAACATGACTAATTTTGGCAATGATCTCAAATGGACTGATGAATATGGGGCTAACTTTGGTAGACTTGATGGAGCTTTTGGTCGATTTGACTCTTATAAAGACCTTATCACAAATAGAAAATTCTCAAGGAGTTCATTTTAGGTCAGCATAGCTCTTCTAACGGTCTGGAGCTTCTCGAAGTCGCTTATGGATTTCTTTTAATTGGACCTTCATTCTCTTTACAGCATCAAGACCGATAATTTCTCGATCATCCAAATTATACCACGTCAATGGTGTTCTACACTTGTGCCCATATAGGGCTTCGAAAGGTACCATGCCCAATGTGGTATGATAGCTATTGTTATATGCAAATTCCATGAGGAAGAGATAATTTTATCACTTATTCTGGTGGTCCATACAGTACATACATAACATATCCTCAAGCACTTGGTTGATCCTCTCGATCTTCCCATATATATCAGGATGATAGGTTGTGTTGATATTTAGGTTTGTACCCCATGCTCGATGAAAATATTACCAAAGTTTAGAAGTAAAACTCGAATCCCTATCAGAGAGGATTATTTCAGATAAACTATGCAACCTCACAATTTCTTGAGAAAACTATTGTTCTATGGTAGGTGCATCATCATGAACATTACCAGTTATAATATGTGCTAATTTAGTTAATTTATCCACCACAACAAAAATTACATCATGCTAGAAATGAGTTTTGGGGAGTCCAACTATAAAATCCATAGATATTACTTGTTAGTTTTGTTTTGGAATATTAAATAAGTGTAGTTGTCCTCCAGGATGTTGATGCTCAACCCTAACTTTTTGGTACTCCAGACACTTTGCAACATAATGAACCATATGTTTTTCATTCCAGGCTAGTAAAAGTCCTTATTTAGATTCTCCCTCATTTTCACCACTCTTGGATGAGAAAAGTATGGAGCATGATGTGCTTCTTGCATTACTATTCTTTTTATTTCATCATTATTGGGTACTATTATGCGGTTTCTGAAGTACACTAGATTCTCCTTGTATTTGAAATCCATATGTCGATTCAGTCCTTGCTCGACCTTAATACAACATTGGTTACAAAAATCATAATTTTTTTTAAATTCTTTAATTTTTTCCTTTAGCCCATACTAGCATCATGTTAAAGCAGTTATGTATCTTCTTCTACTAAGTGCATCTGCCAGCTTATTTTCTTTCCCTTTTATATATTCAATTCTAAAATCATATTCGGCCAAAAATTTCATCCATCTCTGTTGTCTGACATTTAGTAAAGGTTGAGTAAAAATGTATCTCAAACTCTGATGATCGGTTTTCAACTCAAAAGGTTTACCCAACAAGTAGTGTCACCATATTTTAAGAGCATGGACTATAATAGATAGTTCTAAATTATGAGTGGCATTTTTTCTCATGCTTCTTAAGTTTTCTAGACTCATATGCCACAACAGCTTCATTATGCAATAAGACACCTCCTAGCCCTTCTAGGGAGGCATTTGTACAAACTGTAAATGGTTTACTAGGATATGGAATTTGAAGGATAGGTGTCATTGTCAACTTTTCTTTAAGAATTCTGAATGCCTCCTCACATTGAGCAATCCATTTGAAAACTTTTCCCTTCCTTTGTAGATTGGTGATAGGAAAGGCAATCTTTGAAAATCCTTTTACAAATTATCGATAATATCTAGCCATTCCCATAAAACTTCTTACTTTAATAACATTGGTGGGAGTTGGCTAGTCTATATTGGAAATATTGAGTTTTCATTGATGTTAAGGTATATATGATAGTCAAGGCAAAAATATTTCCCATGAGGTTGATGAATAGCAAGCAATGGACAAAATTCAAAAGCAAGGTATATCTCCAAAGTATTTTTCTAAGATAAGGATTAATAATATTTAAATGTCAAATTTAAATATTATGAAGAAGGACAAGGTTTAAAAGGTTTTATTACAATTGCTTGAAAAATATTAAAAGAAGCCCAAAAGTTTAAAGTTTAAAGAGGAGGCAAAAGGGTTTAATTAAAATCATTTGGGACAAAGGTTTGAAGGCCTAAGTTTTCAAAAAGAGTAATATTATAATATTTTAAATATTATAATATAAATCTACAAGCATAGCACCAACGTTTATAAAGCATGATTTAAATTCTCGAGCATCGACATCGTGTGAGCATTGAGGTAAAAGGTATTTAAATCAAACATTAATCCAATGCAATGCTAAAGTTTTGAGTGTGTGTATTTCGATATCCACTTGCGTTTTTTTAAATGACGAATCACAGAGGAGAAGGGGTACAAATTTTGGCAGAGGGTACAATGAAGATAAGGACAAAGGGTTGCACGTTTAGTTTCAGCTGGTAGGCTAGCACAGTTGGTCATTTGGGTAGCACTAAGGCACTATGAGTGAGGTGATCATAGGTTCAATTCATGCGGGTGACATGCGAGTGCTGTTTTGGTGGCACAAATATTATTTTGCATGGTAGAAAAGGGATTTTAGAGTTAAGTTGTGCACTGATGTTGCTATCCACTAGTGTAGCCCAGCTGGACACCTAGCTAGGGCTAGGGCACTATGGACCAAGAGGTTTCAGGATCAAATCATTGCGAATGATTTTTGCAAGGCAGAAGAGAATATTTCATGTGCTTATGAAAGGTATGAATAAATTTTGATAAAAATTTGTTTTGCAAAGGTCCTCCGTTCATTGTGCATTAATGGAGAAAAATATTTTATTTTGAATTTGATCTAGAGGGAGTCATAAGGTGTAAAAATATTATTTGATATTGTAATAAGGTTATTTGGGTCTTATTTGAAAGTTGTGATTTTTCATGTTTAGTTAGGAGATATAAGGTGTATTTTGGTTTATATTGAATTGTATTTTTAACACATCAAAAAAAGGAAATTTGAGGGTTTAGTCATCATAAAAAGCTTTATTTTTGTGAGACTAAAAGGAGTTATAAAACATTATTTTCAAGTCTTGATATGCACATATTTTTGAGAAGGGATTTAATGTGGATGATTTGAAAGAAATATTTACTAACCAGTTTTTGAAGTGGCACAAGAAAGGAAATTATTTTGATAGATTTTGAAGGCACATCTTCATCAAGGTAGATTTAGAGGTATGGTAATCCAATTCCTTTCTCAAGGTGGTTTTTGGTTGAATAAAATATATTGAGTTGTCATATGTTTGGAGGCATAAGGATTGATTGTTTGAGCACTACTTAAATTGAAATTGCGAAAGATCATAGATCAAATTTATGAGCAAACCTATGCATTGTTTATGTTTGAAACTAGAAAAAAATTGATGAAAATTATAGTTCAATTTTGGGAGCAAATGTGTGCATTGGTTTTGAGTGATATTGGAAATGAAAGTGCAAGAGTTATAGATCAAATTTGTAAAGCAATTTGTGCATCATCATGATTGATTTTGGAAGTAGATGAGCATGGAAAATTTGTGGATTTTTATATTTGGTTTTGGGTATAAATGAGCATTGTTTGTATGCAATATTTTGGATTAGTTGTGAGCAGGTTTTGTGAGCATGTTTGATCATATTTGTGAGCAGGTTTGAGTAGGTTTTGTAAGCATATTTGAGTAGGTTTTGGAGCAAATTTGAGTAGAGTTGAGAATAGGTTTGAAGTAGTTGAGAGTAGAGGGGATAAAGGTCTCCTGTTGATAGAGGTCCACAAACTAAAGTAGACAGTATTGAGGTCTCCTATCGATAGAGGTCCACAAAATAGAGTAGAGGAGATTGGTGTATCCTGTTGATAGAGGTACATGAACTTGAGCATAGGGGATTGGTGTCTCCTTTGGGTTGGTACCCATAAATATTGTAATAGGGAATTGGTTCCCAAGAGATTTGTTGAGAAAATTTATAAGAAATATTTTCTTCATAGGCATAGTCCACATTGGGTGAACCACGTTAAATATGTGTCTCTTATGTGTGTGATGATATGTGCATTTTTTCATTATTGCAATTGATAATATTGGATAATATTGCTTTGGAAAGAAAAGTAAAAAAATTTATCTTATACTGTTAACCCCCCTCTTAGTATAAGCTTGTGTTATTCAATTGGTATCAAAGAAAGGTTCCTTTGTGAAAGCCTAATAGCTTGAAGGAAGATCTTAAGAACACACATGGCCACTAAGATGAAAGAATATTCCCCTATGGTTGAAATCAAAGAGAGAGATCCAAAAAATAGAGAAGAAGCCATGGTTGACATGAAAGAGGAACTTATTACTAATCTTGGAAAATTGAAAAGAGTTAGAGAGGAGAAATCAAGTTTGAAAGATCAAGTTCAAAAGGATGAGGAAACAAAGACAAAGCTCCTACAAGATCTCACAGACTTAAAATTGAAGGTTGAATATGCAAAGAGGATTGAAGAAGTTATGGTTGAACAGTTAAAGGCAAAAATACTAGAATGTGAAAATTTGGAAAATGAAGTTGTCTCTCTAAGAAAGGGAGTTGAAAAATCTAAGGATAACTTACAAAAAAATATAAGGTTAGGAAAATAGAAAGAGGAGTCAAGCTCAAAAGGAACAAAGACATCAAAGAAAGAAGATCCCATGACCTATGCTAATGTATTGAAAGGAAAAAGCATCAAGGAGGAAGAAAACAGAGAATCATCATGGACAAAATTCAATTACATAAACAACAAATAAATAACCATGTGACCATATCATCCAAGACAATCTAACATGTTTTAATATTTCTTCCATGGTTATTGTTTTTCATGTAACAAATATGGTCATAAAGTTGTACATTGCATTATCCGTGTGAATAATAAGGTTGGTAGAAATTTCAATTCATTTGCACCTCTCATGGATAACAATATCATCTATCACAAATGTGATAATTTTGGGCACAAAGTTAAATGGTGTAAAACAGTGTTTCCTAAAATTCCCAAATCAAGAAAGGAGGAAGGACAAACAACTCAAAAGGAGATACCCTCAAAAGTTTGGAAAAAGAAAAAAGAACAAGAAAAAAAAATCCATGCTGGTACAAATAGCACTTCATGTGCAAAATGAAGAGAATCAGTGGTATATTGATAGTGGTTGTTCCAGCCATATGATAGGTGAAAAAAGCAAATT
Source organism: Wollemia nobilis (assembly GCA_028583015.1). Lineage (NCBI taxonomy): Eukaryota > Viridiplantae > Streptophyta > Pinopsida > Araucariales > Araucariaceae > Wollemia > Wollemia nobilis. The sequence continues at coordinate 4,388,870 of JAQPPZ010017058.1, forward strand.
TCTTTCTCTTAAGAAAATAAATGAAGGAATAGTAAAATTTGGTGATAATGCTTTTGCTAAAATTGCTAGAAAAGGGACTTTGAGTTTGGACAATGAAAGATCAAAGACACAAAATGTGTTATATGTTTAAGGATTGAAGCACAACCTACTAAGTGTAATTCAACTATGTGATCAAGGGCACACTCTCACATTTCCCCCAAATGGATGTGAGATCAAGAAATCCAAGATAGGAAATATTATTACAGATGCTAGTAGAACTACAAATAATCTCTACATGTTGAGTGAAATAAAGGGATAAAATACTTCTTATCACAAGAGGATGAGAGTTGGTTATGGCATAGAAGGATGGGTCACTTGAACTTTGAAAATAGTGAAAATAAGCAACAAAAAAGCAGTCAAATATTTGCCCAGGATAATAAAACCTCCAAGTATGATTTGTGCACAATGTTAGCATGGTAAGCAAAGAAGATCAAGATTCAAATCAAAGGAGTTTTCTTCATCCAAGCCATTGAAACTAGTTCACACCGACCAATGTGGTCCTACTAGGATAAAGATTATACAAGGTGAGAACTATTTCATGTTATTTATTGATGATTTCTCTAGAATAATTTGGGTAACATTTGTAAAGGAAAAATCAGAAGCATTTGAAAATTTCAAGGCATTCAAGGCACTTGTAGAAAATAAAATAGGCAAAAATATCAAGTACCTAAGATCATATAGAGGAGGAGAATTTACTTTAGGTGAATTTGTATAATTTTGTGAACAATATGGACTCAAGAGACAGTACTCAGCAGCAAGAACTCCACAACAAAATGGAGTAGTTGAAAGGAAAAACAAAATTGTTCAGGGTACGGCCAAAGCTATGTTAAATAAATCTAATATTTCTAATATTTTTTGGAAAAAGGTAATTCATACAACTATTTATATCATCAATAGGGCTCAATTAAGAGTAAATCACCATAAAAACCTTATGATATTTGGAAGGGAAGACCATCTACTGTGAATTACATCAATTTTTTTGGAAGCAAATGCTACATTAGATTAGAAGAGAAAATTTTGGGTAATTATGATTCCAGGTGTGATGATGGGATCTTCCTTGGTTATTCCACTAAGAGAAAATCCTATAGATGCTACAATAAAATATCACATACAATTGTGGAAAGTGCAAATGTAAGAGTTGATGAAGAAATAGATCTAAGAGAACCAACTCAAGAAATTATATATCAAGAATGAGAAAGTTGCAAAGAAGAAGGTGAAGAAATTGAAGAAGATGAGACACAAAGAGCACCACCTAAGACACCATCTAGGTATGTGCAAAAGAATCATACAAGAGAACTTATTATTGGGAATCCTGATGAAAGACAAACAAGAAGGAAGACAATAGGAATAGGTGAACATGTAAATTTTTCTTTGCTATCTGAAGTTGTGCATTGGTTTTGAGTGATATTGAAAATGAAAGTGCAAGAGTTATAAATAAAATTTATGAAGCAATTTGTGCATAATCATGATTGATTTTATAAGTAGATGAGCTTGGAATATTTGTGGATTGTTATATTTTGTTTTGGGTATAAATGAGCATTGTTTGTATGTAAGATTTTGGATCAGTTGTGAGCAGGTTTGAGCAGGTTTTGTGAGCAGATTTGATCAGGTTTGTGAGCAGGTTTGAGTAGGTTTTGTAAGCATATTTGAGCAAGTTTTAGAGAATATTCAAGTAGAGTTGAGAACATGTTTGGAGAAGTTGAGAGCAAAGGAGATAGAGGTCTCCTATGTATAGAGGTCCACAAAATAAAGCATATGGGATTGAGGTCTCCTGTGGATAGAGGTCCATAAACCATAGAAAAGGGGATTGGTGTCTCTTGTGGATAGAGGTCTATGAACTTAAGCATAGGGGATTGGTGTCTCTTTTGGGTTGGTACCCATAAACATTGTAATAGGGAATTGGTTCCCAAGATATTTGTTGAGAAAATTTATAAGAAAATTTTTCTCCATGGACATAGTCCACATTGGGCGAACCATGTTAAATCTGTGTCTCTTATGTGTGTGATGATTTGTGCATTGTTTGATTATTTCAATTGATAATATTGGATAATACTACTTTGGAAAGAAAAGTAAAAAGTTGTATCTTATACTGTTCACCCCACCTCTTAGAATAATCTTGTGTTCTTCAATTGGTATCAGATCAAGGTTCCTTCATGAAAGCCTAAAATCTTGAAGAAAAGATCTGAAGAACACACATGGCCACTAAAATGAAAGAATATTCCCTTGTGGTGGAAATCAAAGAGAGATCCAAAAAATAGAGAAGAAGCCATGGTTGACATGAAAGAAAAACTTTTTACTGCTCTTGGAAAATTGAAAAGAGTTAGAGAGGAGAAATCAAGTTTGAAAGCTCAAGTTCAAAAGGATGAGGAAACAAAGACAAAGCTCCTACAAGATCTCATAGACTTAAAAGTGAAGGTTGAAGAGGCAAAGAGAATTGAAGAAGTGATGGCTGAACAATTAAAGGCAAAAATACTGGAATGTGAAAAATTAGAATATGAAGTTGTCTCTCTAAGAAAGGGAGTTGAAAAATCTAAGGATAAGTTATAGAAAAATATAAGGTTAGTAAAATAGAAAGATGAGTCAAGCTCAAAAGTAACAAATACATCAAAGAAAGAACATTCCATGACCTATGCCAATGTATTGAAATGCAAAAGCATCAAGGAGGAAGAAAACAGATAATCATCATGGACAAAAGTCAATTATAGAAACAACAAAGAAAGAACCATGTGACCATATCGTCCAGGACAATCTAACAGGTTTCAATATTTCTTCCATGGTCATTTTTTTTCATGTAACTGTAGACACTAAAATGTGGTAAATCTGATTAAGCACCCACAAACAAAGATAAAATTGACATCATATGGCCCCTTGGGTAGCCCTCAGGAGGCTCACAGTGGTTCTAGCCACTCCAAAAGAGGTTTTGGAGGTTACCGACCCAATTTTTGGAGGTTTTGACCCAAAATTAACCATCTTCCCACCCTGGGATAGTGGTATATTGCCATCATCCCACCCTAGGATGATGGTGAGCCATCGTCCTAGGGTGGGACGGTGAGCAAGTTTGACCCAAAAAAATTCAAATCTAGGACAAGTGGCACCCATAAACTACCATCTAGCATGTGATTTGGACCATGCGGGTAAGAGGGCACTGATTCCTTATGACATGCTTCATAATGGAGGCCCAAAATGGATATTCTCTTCCCCATCCAGTGCATGCCTCCCGTTTGACAAGTGGCACTCCTACCATGCATGCCCTTGCATGCCTTTTTGCACATAAGCCCTTTGGGCTATAAAATGGGTTCAATATCCACAAAAAAACATATATGGGAGTTCTAGGATATGAAACGGAGTGATTCCAATATTTCCCCTCACCTTATTGCACCTTTTTGCCCTCGGAATCTCCCTTTTGCCAAGGAGGTTACCGGGTGACTTCAAGAAGGTAATCCGAGCATAACTTTTCCATCCGAGTGAATTTCTTCACCAAATTCGATGAAAACACACCTTAGGTTATTTAGTAACATATTCTAATGATTTGGTAACAAAAAGTGGCCGGATCTGGTGGGTATCCCCTCCTAGGTTGCCCCCCAAATAGTTGCAGTCACCATTGCCCCCCCCCGGGATGAGGGTAAATTATTAAACAATTTCATTACTATTTTAATTATTAATTTTATATATTGTCCCATGATGCTATATTTTCAAGTGATTTGGAGTTAAAATGAAAGAGTTATAGCATTTTTAAGTTTCCACAGGCTCGTAGGGCCCATCCGGGCACCCCAGTTTGATTTAGGTGGATACGAGATCCAATTTGAAAATATAATCATATGGGCTATGTTAAAATGTCAATTTATGCATACTAACAAAATTTCATGAGTTTTTGATATGTTTAGGTTTGGGATTTGCTTATCTTCTCTTTCGCAAGTTATAGGTGAGCAACGCAAAATTGAGGGGTCTACGGGTGCAATTTCTGATCTATTTTTGGTGATATACTCCCAAAAAATCCTCTTTAACATCTCTGAAAATTTTCAAGTCATTTGGACATGTTTTGATATAGTTTTAATATATGTGCTATTTTGCCCCTATGGGGATTGCATGTTTTCACCATACACCCTTGCTATTTGACCCATTTTTGATTCCTTGTGTGCAGGTGCAGGTTATTAGAAGGCATTGGGAAGGAATATCAGACATAAGAGATTGAAGATACAAGCAGTGGCAGCATTTTCTCGCCCACCTCGATTGTGGGTACGTGAAGAAACATTGGATGTGCACCTTGATTTCGTGAAAGACTTGGTATTTGGGAACCCGATATTGTAACAATTGTATCAAATTTTGATCCCTAAAGGGTACTTTTGTGTAACCTTGGATCTGATCCAAAAAATTAATGATTAAAGACTTACTTTAATTCATTTCCTTTTGTTTGGTATTCTTTCCTTTTCACATGCATTCTTCCTTTTTGATGCTCATGAGCGATATGTGGTAGATACGCATATTTTTTTACATAATTTGGTGCACAATTTTTTCCTACTTCAATTGCGATCACGGTGGTACCCTTGTCCCTTTTTATTTGGGCAAAAATTTGACTTATTTCTTGCTTATTTGCCCTTTTTGTGTTGCAGGTGCTCCCCTCCCTACCCTGGAATGGTAGCAGAGGCTTTATCTGGAACACCCTAGGATGATGTCTTCACTATCCCACCCTGGGATGGTGGTGGATCTTCTACTCACCCCACCCTAGAGCGGTGGTGAAACAAAGATATTTCTGCCCAAAAATTTAGAATTTTGAGGCTTCAAAATGGACAAGGTAAGTGCCTAAACCCTCTGATTTTTTGCTGCATTTATAGAGACTGCAAAATTTGGTTTTTCTCACATTAGTTTGTTTGCATATAAAGGTTAAATGTCAATTTTTACTTTTATTATCACATAAAGTAGCAAAAATAAGGAGAAAAATAAAAAAGAACTTGTAGTAGCAATGCATCTGTTTGGTTTGATTGCTTGTGGCTTACCCATTGGGTAAGTTAGCATGTAGGATTTGCATTCATAAATTCCATTTGTAGGTTATTTATCCTAATTTTATGAAAGTAAAACACACCTATCACATGTATTTAGGGAATGATCATTGATTGCTTCTTTGCTTACTTTCTTGGATAATAAAGAACCACACACACCATGATTTGTATAAACGCTAGTGAGGTGGACTTCATTAGCATCCACTAGTAGATTGCAAGTGACGGTGGGTTTCATATCCATCCACTTGGCTCAAATCCCATGAACCCGATCCATCTTGCCAAGGCCGATTCCAAGATCCATCATAGCCTATGGGTTATAGCACACATCACCCTTCGGGGAGGTGTATCATAGACTGTGGGTGAACTGGGTGAGGAACTGGTAGGACCTATGCTCCCTGGCCATGTGTGGACCTCATCACCACACATTATAGGTGGGATAATGCAACCTGGAGTTCATAGTCAGGTTGTCGAGTTGCGAGTATATAGGTGAAATCCAATTGAACATGAGATTACAATCCAACAATATTTCAAACACGTGACACAAGGTCATTCTTTACAAAAAAACACATCTAAAACACACAAAATAGTTTAGGGATTCACACTTAAAACTTAAAAGAGATAATCATCTATCTTATTGAGTGTTTCTTTCTTGTATATTGTTTCATTAAGAATTTTTAAAGAAGATAATCACTTTGGGGTACTAATAGAGGAGCACAATGGTGTGCACCCACAACCAAGCCCAATCATGGGTAGAAGCTATGGAGAGTGGATTAGGAGACATGAACCATCTCCGATATAGCCCTAGGGACTTGGTTATACCTCCCTAGTGAGCCTCCACTCCACCTAGCCCCAAGACAGTAGGGCATGAGCCTCATCTCTAAAGGAATCCTCTCCAAAACATCCTGAGGGATGATGAGCATTTATTGGGAGAGTGTTCCCAGTATGTAGATATTTTATAGGCCTTCCTTGGTGAAATGCAACCTGCGTTGAGGCGCTAATAGACAGATCGGTGCCATGCATACACGTAGGGATGACATGCCTAAGCAGAGGCCAGAGTATGACTTCACACACTAGTCAGAGCAAGTCGACATGACTCTACCTCTGTGCTACATTGATAAGATATAGCAACTCTTACAACCCGATGGAAATGACACTCGTTGGTTGGGGTGAGCCAATTCGGCCCTACCTTTTCTCATTTAGGAGGGAAGATATGAGGAAATCCTAGAATTTCCTCAGGAATAATATTTCGTGCATGCCCAATGTGCCTTTATGCCATATGAGTGTAATGAACACATATTCTAGCCTGAGCCACAAGTCAATGCAGTGAACCTTGAGAGAGGCAAGCATCCTATGGAGAACATAGAGTACCTTGGACAATGTCGACCCCAGGGTGAGAATCCTAGGCCTCATAGGCCTCACACTACGGATCAAATTAGGCAAGCAGTTTTGAGATATACAAAACACCAAGCTCAGTTGAAGCAGCTTCAATGGGATAAAGAAAAATTGGACTTCTTGCACCAGCTTGAGAAAGAAAGGATCGAACAGCAGACCAACGAGTTATTCCAAAATACTTTGAGAGAGAGGGTCCCTACCCCTAAGAGACATAGGTAGGAATTCCATCCATGGTAACCCATGCTCGTTCGAGAGAGATACCCAACACCTTATCAAATGTTGCTTCCATGACCTCCTAGGCCAAATTGAGAGATGCCTCCTAAGCCAAACATAGGGCACCCATCGTGGGCAGATACCCCCATTTATAAGTCAGCTCGAAAGATGCCTTATGGGGCTTATACTGAGCATGAGCCAAAAGTAGAATATGTTGAGATGCCTTATCGAGGTAGGGGGAAAACTTACCACCATCCTGCCCTAGGTTGGAGTATCCTAGACATCCACCACAAGATGTGAACAAAGATGAGGAGATCAAGTCCTCATCCCCTTATAAAGCATTGTTAGAACACCTAGAGTCAGTAGAGAACAAGACCTTTTGGTCGATATATCAAAAGCCCACTATGCATCAATTACGTAGTCAACCTATCCATTCGTCATTACCTACATCTCCCTATCCAAAACAATTTAAGTTGCCTCAGTTGGATACCTTTAAGGGAGAAGAGGATGTGCAAGAACATGTCACTAGGTTCTTAGGTCAATGCTTCGGTATTCATAATGACGATGCTTTGCTTTTGAGGACATTTGTGACTACCCTCACTGGCCCTGCATCTGAGTGGTTTTACCAACTCCCTAAGAATAGCATCCATAATTTGGACCAACTTGTGGATGCATTCCTAGAATGCTTTGCCTTCAATACCAAGAGGAAGGCAATGTTGGTCGATGTAGTTGGGTTGAAATAATATGATGATGAGTCAATACAAATTATGGCAATAGATGGTGAACCCTGCTCGCCAAGATGCATTATATTCTTCCCATGTCAAATTTGACTCAAATTTTCTCCAAAAGTTGCTTAAAGCCAATCTCTTTGTTGTTATAGTTGCAACAATACCCCACTATTGAATATGCCTTAGCACAAGCTAGGATCATCAAAGAAATCAAGATTCAAGAGGGTGATATTGTGAAGCCTCGCAATAAGGAGTGGAGCAAGAATGCTAAGAACACCCCAGCTCAACCTAAGTTAGTAGCAATAAATTAGGTTGCCATTAGTGTCTTAGGGCTAGTGCCATCCATGCCACCTTAAAAGCCTAATTATCAGGCCACCCCTAGGAACTATGCCAAGGATAACCAGAATGGTCAAGGTCAAAATCAACAACCCCAAGTGACAATTCACGCTCATTATAGAGTCTATGGATTCAATGTTTGATTGCCTCTTGATGACCAATGCAATCCATATACCTAATAGTCGACCTATCGACCCTAATGGACCTAAGCCCAAAGGATACAGAGAAGACCTATATTGCAAATTTCATAGGCAAAATGGGCATGATGTGCAAATGTGCTATAAATTCAAACACTTGGTGCAAGACCTAATTGAGAGGAATGCCCTCCAGGTATATAACCCTATTGCACCAAGCAACCAACAGATGGAGGTCTTTAAAGACCCCTTGCCTACCCATGCAGAGCAAGCTAAACCAGTTCCCCAAGTGAACGAGGTTCACCATGCCCCTCCTAAGAAAGGGTATGCTAGTATGGTTAGTATTGTAACAAGAAATAGGTGGTATCCAAGTCCAGCTACACCTCCTATGGCTTAGATTGATGTCCCTTCGACATCATAGCCTATACCGCCTCTTGGACCAAGCCTCCCACCTAGGCCTATAGTCACCATTAAGAGCAAGCTTGCTCAGATCTTAAGAAGAACATCTGCCTAGCTCTCCATATATGATCTCATCCAACAATTGTAACCTCATAGAGAAGCCTTGATGGAGATCCTCAAGGTAATTGATATTCAGGCCCAAGAGTCTAACTCCTTCAACAACTTTGTGGGGCATGTGCAGCAATGCACAGAATTGGTAATAAATTTTTGAGAAGATGAACTTAAACTGGTTCTCGATGATATGGTGGATCCCCCTTTACACATTGTTGCACGTGTGAATGGGACATCGTACAAGAGAGTGTTTATAGATACTGGGTATTTGAGCAACATCATAACTACAACAACTCTGAAACACCTGAAGCTTCCATCATCTCACATTGTCACATCTACGTACACCCTCCGAGCATTCAATGATGCCATATGCTCAATGGTTGGTACAATCATCTTACATATTCAAGTAGGAGAAAATATCATCTCGATGATGTGCCACATCCTGGAGGGTGATATGGCATACAACATTTTGTTAGGAAGACCATGGATCAGGGACATGAAGTGTGTCCCTTCCATCTCTCACTAGTGCCTCAAGTACACTCACAACGGGCAAGTTCATGTCATCCCCACGGACCTAGAGCCCTTCAAGTACTGCAACATGGTGCAGCAATTACTCGAGTCGACCTTGCCATCAATACATTTGGATTTTCAACCGAATAAATCTAGCTGAGGTTTGATCCCACCGCTATAGCATACCATGCCCTCCTCATAATCGACCCTACCCTAGACGCCTAATACATCAGTGGATCCTTTTCCTAGGAACTAAGAGAAGCAGCCCATTGAGGAAGACCAAATTATCATATCCACTATCTCTACAGAAGAGATACTTAGCCTGAATGATGAAGAGACACCACACAAGGTAAACGATGAGCCGGATCAACTCTCTCTCATACCTCTTCTATCTATAGCCCCAGGTTATAGTACATCTAGCTTCTACCATATTGGGAGAGTACATGGTTAGGAATGTTACCACTACTACTTTAGAGTTGATTCAAGACATGGGTAGACCCCGTCTTCCCATAGGCACTATCGTGCCTTTTGGTATTCCCCCTAATCAAATAAATTTTATCTATGAGGTCCTTTACTATGGCATCAAACCTTATCAATATTAGGAGGAATATGAGGAACCTTTTGGAGAGGATATTAACTACTTTTCTAACCCTAACTTCATCCTAAAGTACCTTGACCTATGCAACTGGCACGGTTATGGGTTAGGTTTGTATGAGAAAGGCACCAGAATCCCTTTTCAACCACAATACAAAATGCTTTATGACAAGTTAGGAGTGGGATGCAATAATCCTTTGCCTCTAGATGTCATCTTAGATAGCCTAAATCTCTTGAATATAGGCTACGAGGGCGGGTTGGCCCAAGACCCTTATGCCAATCCTAACACAGTCTACTCCTTGGGAGATTACTTTCAATGGCTATATGGTAACCCCGCGATCCCAAGTGAAATTCCCCCACATTTGAGAGAGGAGAAGGTTTGCAGAGTTGTCCCCATGTCTGTGATGAGTCAGAACAAGGCACCTCATATGAATGGACCTCAGAGGATGAGTTGGGTTATGAGGTAGCGCCATATGACCCTTTTGAGTCGGATAGTGATCACTCGTAAATTATCCCCATTAACAACCAATAGGAAGACCTCATACATGTTCCATTTACCTGATCCTGTTTGGTGGTAGCTCCTTCCTCCTGAAGAGACGATTCACCCACAAGAAGATAGACCTCCTAGGAGGGAGTGATTAATTTACTTGAGCATTTGGATCCTTGTGAGCCTGAGGCATTACGAGATGATAATGAAGGAATCCTCATACACGATGATGATTATGAGGAATTAGCATATATGGGACCACACCTACCTGATCACCCAATCCCAAGGGGCAACAACAAGGTTCCCATATATGATAGTGACTATGAGGATGAAATAGAGAGGGCATACTTGGGTCCTCATTATTTGCGACATCATCATGAGCCCATTGACATAGATGAAGTCTATCATCAGTTACATGTTGGCCCATGCTTGAGGGCAAGGCCTGTCAATCTATGCCAGATTCATCATGGGGTCTTCCCTGACCTACCCACACACATGGAGCTCCTTGAGCCTAACAATATCATCCTACAGTATGTTCCTAGAAAGGATCCAGAGATCCCCATTCCTCCAAAGCCACATCTAGGGGTGAGAGATGACACCAATACATAGTAACATGCACATGGTCTTGGAGAGTAAACACATTTCATCAATATGATCTCCATTGATTTGACCACACCACTTCACAACCTAATTTATCCTTCCAAGCCATGCCATATAGATCTAGATGTTGTTGACTAGGATTATGCTGATTCACCCCCATCACCCTCTGAGTATTGGGATTGCGGTGGGTTGTTTCACTTTTCGGCTGGCCCAATTCATGATGTCTTCCATGCTAAGGAGGGACCTAAAGTCCCCATCAAGGATTTAAATCCAGATGATCACATCCATTTAATACCTACTCCCCATCAGTTGGAGGAGGGGTCTCATATGTCAATCAAGCCTATGGTTGACAGAGATATCGGCTCAGATCCTGAAAACCTGCAATGTATCAAGCTAGGGGAAAGCCTATCCTCCAAAGAGCAAGCTAATTATATAGCCTTTCTCATAAAGAAGAAGGCAATTTTTGCATGGTCTTACAAAGACATTTTGGGACTAGATACAAATCTGGTCACCCATAATCTAACGCTTGACCCCACAGTCAAACCTGTCAAGAAAATGCTAAGAAAGATACACCCAACAGTGGCCTTGATGATCAAATATGAGCTATAGAAACTATTGGATGCCAAAATTGTCATTTCTGTAGACTACCCACCATGGTTGTCCAACATGGTTCCCATCAAGAAGCCTGACGAGAGGATTCACATTTGCATTAATTTTTGAGACCTGAACAAAGTGAGTCCTAAGGATGATTTTCCTTTGTCGAGCATAGATTCCCTGGTCAATGCCACCGTAGGACACAAAAATGCTCTCCCTTATGGATAGATTCTATGGGTATAATAATATTTGTATCAACCCTGAAGACCAACTCAAAACGACGTTCACAATACCTTGGGGAACATTTTGTTACAAGGTCATGCCATTTGGCCTTAAGAATGTCAGTGCCACCTACCAGCGTGCCATGACGTATATCTTCCATGACTACATGCATAAAATTTTGGAATATTACATGGATAACTTATTGGCCAAATCTCTATTAAGTCATGAGAACCTAGATGTCTTTTGCAAAGTCCTCGATCATCTTATTGAACATAATGTGAGATTGAACCCCAAGAAGTGCGTCTTTGGCATCACATCTGGAAAGCTCTTGGGATTTATAGTTTCCAAATGAGGCATCGAAGTGGACCCTAACAAATTCAAGGCAATCCTTGAAATGCCTCCCCTGACTACCATCAAGAAGCTTCGTAGCTTGCAGGGGAGGATTGCATCCATCAAACGCTTTATAACACAACTTTCAAACAAGTGTAGACCCATGAACAAACTTTTACACAAGGGGGTCACATTCCACTGGGATGATGAATTTCAGTATGCCTTTGACACAATTAAACAATACCTCACTTTTCCACCAGTGTTAGCTCCACCTAGACCATGGATGTCATTCTGATTATATATCTTAGCTACTGAGGTTGCATTGGGTGTCATGTTAGCCCAAAACAATGAATTTCACAAGGAACATGCCACATACTATCTTAGTCACACCCTAGTGATATATGATATTAAGTATGTATACATTGAAAAGTTATGTCTAGTGGTGGTTTTTGCTACCAAGAAGCTACGACACTATATTCTCAGCCACACTATGTATGTTGTATCTAAAGAGAATCCATTGTGATACATGATGAGTCATACTTATCATAGTAGTCACACGGTGAAATGGATCATGTTGTTGACAAAATTTGACCTAGAATTCATAGGATAGAAGTCAATAAAAGGATAGGTCATTGTTGATCAACTTGTAGAGGCTTCTCTCTAGGAGGACCAACCTCTTAGCATGGAGCTTCTCGATTATGGAGTCTTCCAAATATCAGAATCGCCTGATTTTGATGAGCCTGAGTCACAGGAGGATATGACTCTCTTCTTCGATGGCTCCAAATGCAAGCAAGGGGGTGGTACAGGGATCATGTTTTTCACACCGCATGGGGCTCCCATACCCCTATCATTTAAACTTGATTTCCCATACACCAAAAATAATGTCGAGTATGAAGCCTTACTCATAGGGCTTAAAATGGCTATCGCCATGAAAATAACCAAGCTCAATATTTTTGGCGACTCCTTGCTCATTGTCAACTAGGTCAAGGAAATCTTCCAATGCAAGTGCCCAATTTTGCAAGCCTATAAAGCCCTTGTGGAAAAATCCCTAGCAAAGTTTGAATGGTATGACATCAAGGCACTCCCTTGATCATCTAATCATTTTGTGGATACAATGGCCTCTTTAGGATCCTTGATTCCACAAGACCCCATGGGGGAGATGACAACCATTCAAGTCAAGACGCTATTGCAATCAGCAATTGAGCATGAGAGCACTCAAGCCACGCTAGAAGTCCACTTGATTCAAATAGAACCTCATCAAGAGATATTCTCACACATTCACGAGCACTTGAATCATGCCGCTTGGGGGACTCTACTCCCCTAAATCTATTTTGATAGCATCACAATGCTATTCTTACAATTTCTATCCCAATTTACATTTACTTGGGATGAATTTCATGAGGTACAGACAATTCATGCAATCGAGGCTTCCACATAGTAGGACTGGTCCACATCAATTAGAGAGTACCTAAATATTGGTAACCTCCCTCCTGGATTATCACACGCTACCAAAAGGACATTTAAACGGAAGGTAGCAAATTTTGTCTTGTTAGGAGACATCCTATACCATCGGAGCTATGAAGGAATCCTCCTTCATTGCTTAGAGCATCAAGAATTGACTTGGAAAATGGCCCAAGCACACGATGATACTTGTGGTGGTCATTTCAATGGCATGACCATCGCAAAGCGCATTCTCCACATGGGCTATTATTGGCCAACTTTAGATCGAGATTGGTGCGCATATGTGAGGAAGTGCATGAAATGTCAACACCATGCTAACTTGACACATGTACCTTCTCAGGCCTTACAACCGATCCAATCAGCTTGGCCATTTTCACAATGGGGGTTGGATTTAATTGGTAAAATCTCCCCTGCATCCTTGGGTTGTCACACATTTATCATCATGACTATCGAGTATTTTACAAAGTGGGTGGAATCAATTCCCCTTACCACTACGACAAGACCCCGCATAGTGGAGTTCATATTGCATAATATCATTTGTCGTTTTGGTATTCCATCCAAGATCATTTTGGATAATGGGACCTCATTCAAGAATATAGATGTGCATGCTTTGACAAAAAAGTATAACATCCAACACAATTTTTCAACACCCTATTATCCACAAGCAAATGGGAAAACAGAAGCATCAAACAAGACATTAATTGCCATATTGAAGAAAATAGTCAAATAGAATCATAATGATTGATATACGCACATGTTGCTTGCCCTTTGGGATTACCATACTAGCATTCAGACACCCACTGGGGTAACTTCATTTTCACTAGTGTATGGTTTTGATGCAGTCATGCCTCTAGAGTTAGAAATCCCATCACTACGCATATCCATGCAAGAGTTTATTGATGATGATACTATGCGACAAGCTCACCTAGATCAACTTATGTTATTGGATGAGTGTCGCATTAATGTGCTTGAGCATCTATGTGTGTATCAAGAGTAGCTCAAAAGATACTACAATATGAAAGTCCATCTCAAAGACTTTTAGGTTGGTGATCTCGTCCTAAAAGAGAACCAACATAATTCTAGCTTACCGCCCCACCTGTGGGACAAATTTATGACAAACTGGTTAGGTCCCTTTGTCATCACTAGTCAAATAGGGCCTAGAAATTATCGCCTAGCTTCACTTGAAGGCGTCTAGGATCCTGAACCCCTAAATATCCTTCACTTGCGGCCATTTCATGCTTTGAGAGCACCCAAAAGGCTCCTAGCAGGTTATGACCATCTAGGTCAAGTAAAAATGCTCCTAGACTATCTGTGATCATCTAGGTCAACCCTAAAAGCCCCAAAGGCATCCCTAATACCTTTGGTCATAGCCAAATACCCCTAGGTAGTCATAGACACTTTTTAAGTGCCGCTACACATCTAGGTCACCCAAAAGTCTCCTAGCGGGTTCTCACCGTCTAGGTCAAGTAAAAACACTCCTAGACTATCTACGATCATCTAGGTCAATCCTAAAAGCCCTAAAGGCATCCCTAAGCCCTTTGGTCATATCCAAATACCCCTAGGTAGTTGTAGACACTTTTTAAGTGCCGCTACACGTCTAGGTCACCTAAAATACTCCTAGCAGGTTCTCACCATCTAGGTCAAGTAAAAATACTCCTAGACTATCTACGATCATCTAGGTCAACCCTAAAATCCCCAAAGGCATCCCTAAGCCCTTTGGTCATATCCAAATGCCCCTAGGTAGTCGTAGACACTTTTTAAGTGTCGTTGCACGTCTAGGTCACCCAAAATGCTCCTAGCGGGTTCTCACCATCTAGGTCAAGTAAAAATGCTCCTAGACTATATACAATTGTCTATGTTAACCCTAAAAGCCCCAAAGGCATCCCTAAGCCCTTTTTTCATAGCCAAATGACCATAGGTAGTTATAGACGCTTTTTAAGTGTCATTGCATGTCTAGGTCACCCAAAAGGCTCCTAGTGAGTTCTCATCATCTAGGTCAAGTAAAAATGCTCCTAGACTATCTACGATCATCTAGGTCAACCCTAAAATCCCCAAAGGTATCCCTAAGCCCTTTGGTCATAGTCAAATACCCCTAGGTAGTCATAGACACTTTTTAAGTGCCACTGCATGTCTAGGTCACCCAAAAGGCTCCTAGCGGGTTCTCACCATCTAGGTCAAGTAAAAATGCTCCTGGACTATCTATGATCATCTAGGTCAAACCTAAAAGCCCCAAAGGCATCCATAAGCCCTTTGGTCCCTCCCAAATTCCCCAATGGCACCCAAGTAAGTCCGTTGGTCACATGTGTATACATATCAATCAAAAATTCAAAAACATTATCAAAACATCAAAATACAAAAACATTGCATCGCATTACACTTTCATACATACATAGCCATCAAAAATTCAAAAATTCAAAAATATTGCATCACACCACATAGCATTTTATTGTCGCTTGCATTTAGGCATATTCATCATTAGCACTTTACATTTTAGAGTTGCTCATACATGTTTAGCACCATGATGGTACATTACTTACCGCTCAAAATCAATGTCATGAAAGTATGCAATTCAAATACCAAAATTAGCATTTTCACCCACATTTTTCACATTTTCATAATCATGTCTATTCCCTTCACTTAGCCATTTGTTTTAGAATGTCAATAGGATTTTTGGTCACTCAGCCATATCTAGTCTCTACTCATATTTTGTAGAAGGCTAGCTTGATTTTAGGAGGTAGAGTCTTGCATTGATTATGCCTTACGTACATCATATCCCAAACACAATTAATCATTAACAATCCAAGTTTTGCACAAAGAAAGATGAAATCCATGAAGTGGTCTAGGTTACCTTACGTGAAAAGGTCATCCTACTCATCCCCTGTGCGAATGGTTCAATAATGTTGAGAGTTGGCAAAAATACAAGTTCTCCCCTACCCAATTCCCCCCACCCCCACAAAAATAAGTGGTTTTCCCCCATTTTTGTCAACAATATCCCACATTGCCACATGTTTGCAATAGTCTAAATTTGCAAACCCCCACAAAGCAAAAATTCAAAGTACAAAAATACAAAAATCAAAAAGTGCACACGTCAAAAATCACAAGAAACAATTATACCCATAACTCAAAATTCAAATCCCTTGCTCAAGATAAAAAATAAAAAACTCAAAATAAACAGTGATTATTCTCACTAAAAAGAGAAAAATAAATAGTGATTCTTATCACTTCATATGAGAGCAAGTATCCCAATAAAATTCAAGAAATTAGGGAGTCAAACTTGAATCCCTAGAACTCTCAACATTTGGAAAACCATCAGGTGATCCTCATTATGGGTTTGGTGGATAGCCTATTCGTCAATGGTGGTAGCCTCCCGCATGATGATATGTCTACCATATTAGCTTTCGGGTGTATGTGTAGACCAATGTTTGCATGTGGATGAGCTAGATTTGGTAACCTAGATTGCCTAGTGGTCTAGTCATACTTAGTACAAAACCTATGATGGTGGCATTCATTTGGTGATCCTTAGTATAGGTTTGGTTGAGAGCCTACTTGGCACTGGCGGTATCCTTATGCATCTCACAGGAATGAACTCACTTGCACACACAGGGATATGAAGTACCTTGGTTGTCCTAGCAGATTCATACCTTGTCAAAAAGTCTTGCACAGTTAGTATACAACTTTTGATAAGTTGACTAGAGTTTTTGAGTCTCATGAAAACCTAATGGGCATTTCCTAAAAAGCATGTCATTCATATCACTTCACCACATTCATTTCAATTACATTATTCACAAAGTACATTATATAAGTCTCATGACAACATTACATATGAGTTGGTGCAAAATGCATCATCTATGGTGCTAGCATAATACAACATGTAGTCTACACATTGCATCCTCTAGATCAAGAAATAATTCATCTCAATATACATCCATGCATGTATAAAATAAAATCAAATCATAATCATAAAATATGCATACATAGGCATTCATCATCATTACATAAATCAAATTGCATACATTTGCATACATTTCATAAAACAATAAACACATGATGATAAACCACATAAAAAGCTCATATATATATATATATATATATATATATATATATATATATATATATATATGTGTGTGTGTGTGTGTGTGTGTGTGTGTGTGTGTATATGTATGGGACAAAAAGATACATCATGTTGCCCATAGGCTACAATAAAGTGAGTCCTCGGACTTCACACTACTAAAACATCCAAAAACACAAAAAGAGTCATGCGAGCCACTACCATGGTCACGTAGGATCGGTACTATGACTCGCACTCCCACCTGTAGTAGGAGTCCTTTGTGAACTCCCATATCTGCTACCACCTACCCTGTCAACTCTCCATCTAGACCCTAGTACCTCCAGCCTAGAGGAGGACTGCCTTGTCCTGCTGTGGTGACTCTAGTATGACCCACTGGAACCTCCATCATCCTGTAGATGTCCACCAAGGTGTACTACCTCAGTCTCCATATCATCTGCATAAGCCTACCCCCATCGGCACCATGCCTAGTAAGTCTCCACCATATAATAGAGTCGTGTCACCTTTGCCTACAGCCTAGTCATCTCCCCACTATTGGAATCCTCCTATGTAGGGCTCCAAGATCGCAACTATGCTTGAAGAGATGCTATCTCGACCTGAGCCACCTGTACCTCAGCTCGTTGTGCTGCTAGCTCTACCTGTACATCATGCACCTATGTTTGTAGGAGATCTCTCTCCTACCTCACCCTAAGTAGCTCATATCATAGCTCTACCTCTGTGTCCCCTAGTTCCATCGGTGGTGCCTGCACCTCCTCATTCCCAACATCATCATCCCCCAAGTCACCTCGATCTCCTAAGTCTAGGAGATCCACATTCTTCGCTACCTTGTGTCCCTACCAATAACCTGCCTCACCTTGGTCCTCACCAGAAGCAACCTAAGGTGCCACCCTATATGCACCCCTCCCATTGGCCCCTCTCCATGCCCCTAGCCTATCACCCACAAAGCATCATACTCCACTATAGTACCGACATCATCCACATCTAGAATGTCCACTAC
Organism: Wollemia nobilis; assembly: GCA_028583015.1. Lineage (NCBI taxonomy): Eukaryota > Viridiplantae > Streptophyta > Pinopsida > Araucariales > Araucariaceae > Wollemia > Wollemia nobilis. The sequence goes on from JAQPPZ010017058.1 coordinate 4,407,080, forward strand.
AGGATCTACATCCTGTGCCACTACCTCTACCACTGGCCATGCTAATGTCCTCTCATCCCCATGATGCTGATAAGGCATCGACTATCTTGGCACCCTTGGCATAGCCCAAATTGTCGTATCACCCAAGAAAAAGGGAAGTGCTCTTGCTTTGTGCCATGTCGTCCAACTAACCATCTACCTCACCGCACCCTATGGAGTTGTATAGTAGCATCTGCCCACTCTGGACAATCTTTGTATGGCCTCTAGAATACCTAACCTACCCCGAGTTAGGAAAAAAAATTTGCATAGTAGGCCACCTCACCTATGAATCACCGACTCTATCCCCTCTCCTAAGCCCTCTACCATAGGATACCATATCCTATATCCCTGTCTACTAGCTATGCTCGAGTTGTCCAGGGTAGCCTTTGTGGTTGCCCCACAACTATGTGCTGCCATCCCCAGCACTATAGTAAAAAGCTACACCCAACACCCTTTTGCCGATGGTAGCGGATCTCGTACAGCTCATCATATAGTTGTGCCAATAGTGTAGTACCCCATGCCATCACCAGTGGCTCCAGCATAGTAGACCTCACTAGCGCAAACACTATCTCCACTAGGTTCCATGGGAACCTCACTCCATAAGAATTTGGTAGTAGTATATTGGAGATGAGCATCATGAGTAGTGTATGCCTCACCCCCAATACCTTCACTTCATGCCAAAATTATACCAGCATACCCCCCTTCAAGTAGCCCAGCTCTATTGTCTCTAGATCATAGCTGAAGTACCTCTCAAGCACTGCCTGTCTCCGGTCTCGTGGTGTCGTGCGGATCGATTGCCCTTCTATTGGAATACAAAGAATATGATAGACATCATTGAGTGTCACTTTCATCTCCCTAGTCGGTATGTGTAATGTATTGGTGCATAGATCCCATAGATCAATCAGGGTAGTTAAATATGCATGGTCTCCTATAATAGCCTCTAACCGGGTCACCTGCTTGAGGTCGATGGCATCCTGCCACTCCTAGTACTCTATGGTCAAGGTATCCCTCATGGAATAAAATATATTAGGCACTCAATATTGACTCATCACCACCTGACAGGGATAAGCAACTCAATAATACACCACCAAAATGGCCTCGCATGGCCCTAAAAACATTCAAAAAAAAGACTCAAAATGGCCCCTCTTTGAGGCATATTTGTGGCCATTCCCCCTAGGAATGGCCCCAAACCCTATGTCCAACCCATAAAGGGATGGCCTATGACTATACCACACTATCCATCCCACCTAGGGATGAGTCCAAAAAATTGGGCTCAAAAAGGCCTTTTAGGCCATCAAAAATAGCAAAAACAATGCAAAATTGGACCTATAAAATGCAATCTAATTGCACAAAAACATGGGTAAAACATAAAAGTTGGTACATATCTCATAAATTAGGTTTAATTACCTAAAATATTGTGTGACATTCTTCCAATCCAAAAACATACCATACAAGCAAGAAAATCAACTCCTAACACTAGGAAAATGCAATAAGAGAGACTTGGCATACCTGTCTCGCACCGGCTCCTCCACTAGCTGAGTCTGCACACTGACTCATGGTGACTATGGGATTAATTTTACAGAACTACACTACTCATAATCACTCTCCTACTCCTAACTTCTCAAACTGCAAAAGAAAGCATGCACAAATGAGCCTAACCTTCATATTTTAGGTTTATATAAGGATGCAGGGGTCACCACCATCCCAGGGTGGTACAAGTGCACATTTTGCTAACTGTGCCACCTTGGGATGGTGGTAGAACATGCCCTCATCCCACCTTGGGACGGTGGTAGTAAAAATAGGTCAAAACAGCCCAAAATGACCCAAAACATGTCCAAAACTGCACCAAAACAGCTCAAATTGGGTCCAAATTTTACATAGATAAAAATGTAACCCTGAGGATCCTAGGAGGGATGGAAAATTTTTTAATTCATGCCCTAATAAGGCCATTGTGGCCAAACCACCCCCTGGAAATGTAATTTTTAGCTCCTTTCCTCCAGGAAACTCAACAAAGTCATCAAAATCCTCTCCAAATTGCCCTATTTTTCAAGGGACAAAGCTGAAGGTAAGCACAACACAAGTCAATTGGGTCAAGATACTCATCACTTTTCTCACTATTCATTCCCTCATCGACTCGTCACTTGGGGGGGTAGTCATACTCAGTCCAAATAAGCAAGCAAACACTTAATTATGCGAATGGCGTTCATTCAATGAATCTTCGATAAAGACAATCACACTCCTGCTTGGGGCAGCAAACAAGCACACAATATCATATTATAATGCTTGATATTACTGGCATCATGAATACATGGGCCTTAGCCTCTCATGATAGAAAATTTTCAAGCATAAGCATGCTCATTCAATGATTCAGAAGCAAGGATTCAAGAACACATGCCCTTTTCATGATTGGGGCATCTAAAGTTGGTTAGGTTATCGAGTAACCTTAATCATTCAACATTTTGGTCATCTATTTTTGCTTAGCACTATGCTGCACATAATGCATCTCAAAAATGGGCATCTATAGACACTAAAATGTCATAAATATTATTAAGCACCCACAAAAAAATATCAAATTGACAACATATGGCCCCTTGGGCAGCCCTCAGGAGGCTCATAGTGGTTCTAGCCACTCTAGAAGAGGTTTTGGAGGCTACCGGTCCAATTTTGGGAGGTTTTGGCCAAAATTTCACCACCATCCCACCCTAGGATGGTGGTATATTACCATCATCCCACCCTGGGACGGTGGTGAGCCATCGTCCCAAGGTGGGACGGTGAGCAAGTTTGACCCAAAAAAAGTCAAATCTAGGCCAAGTGGCACCCTGAAACTGCCATCTAGCACACCATTTGGAGCATGCGAGTTAGAGGGCACTGAGTCCTTATGACATTCTTCATAATGGAGGCCCAAAAAGTATATTATCTTCCCCATCCAGTGCATTCCTCCCGTTTGACAAGTGGCACCTCCTGCCATGCATGCCCTTGCATGCATTTTTGCACATAAGCCCCTTTGGGCTATAAAATGGGTTTGATATCCACATAAAAATATATATAGGAGTTATAGTATATTCAATGGAGTGCTTTCGAGATTTCCCCTCACCTTATTGCACCTTTTTGCCCTCGAAATCTCCCTTTTTCCAAGGAGGTTACCGGGTGACTTCAAGAAGGTAATCCGAGCATAACTTTTCCATCCGGGTGAATTTATTCACAAAATTTGACAAAAACACACCTTAGGTTTTTTAGTAACATATTCTAGTGATTTGGAAACAAAAATTTGCTGCATTTTGTAGGTATCCCCTCCTAGGGTGCCCCCCAAATAGTTATAGTCACCATCGTCCCCCCCCCAGGATGAGGGTAAATTATTAAATAATTTAATTACTATTTTTAATTATTAATTTTCCATATTGTCCCATTATTCTACAGTTAAAATTTCAAGTGACTTGGAGTTAAAATGAAATATTTATAGCATTTTTAAGTTTCCACAGGCTCACAGGGCCCATCCGGGCACCCCAGTTTGATGCAGATGGATCCGAGCTCCAATTTGAAAATATAATCATATGGGTTGTCTTAAAATGTCAATTTATGCATACTAAAAAAATTTCATGAGTTTTGGATATGTTTAGGTTTAGTATTTGCTTGTCTTATCTTTCACAGGTTGTAGGTGAGCGACACAAAATAGAGGGGTCTATGGGTGCAATTTCTGATATTTTTTTGATGATATCCTCCCAAAACTTCCTCTTTAATATCACTAAAAATTTTCAAGTAATTTTGAAATGTTTTGATATAGTTTTAATATATGCGCTATTTTACCCCTATGGGGATTGCATGTTTTCACCATACACCCTTGCTATTTGATGCATTTTTGCTTCCTTGTGTGCAGGTGAAGGTTATTAGAAGGAATTTTTAAGGAATATCAGACATCAGAGATTTAAGATACAAGTAGTGGCGGCATTGGCTCGCCCACATCGATTGTGGGTACGCGGAGAAACATTGGATGTGCACCTTGATTTCGTGAAAGACTTGGTCTTTGGGCAACCGATATTGTAAATATTGTATCACATTTTGAGCCCTTAAGGGGATGGCTATGTAACCTTGGATATTATCCAACAAATTAATTAGAAAAGACTTGCTTTGATTCATTTCCTTTTGTTTGGTATTATTTCCTTTTCACATGCATGCTTCCTTTTTTATGCTCATGAGCGAGATGGGGAAGATACACATATTTTTTTACATAATTTGGTGCACCATTTTTCCCTACTTCAGTAACAAATATGTTCATAAAGTTGTACATTGCATGGTCCATGTGAATAATAAGGCTGGTAGAAATTTCAATTCATTTGCACATCTCATGGATAACAATATCATCTGTTACAAATGTGATAATTTTGCGCACAAAGCTAAATGGTATAAAATAGTTTTTCATGAAATTCCTAAATCAAGCAAGAAAGAGGAAGGAAAAACAACTCAAAATGAGATACCCTCAAAAGTTTGGAAAAAGAAAAAGGAACAAGAAAAATAAAAGTCAATGTTGGTACAAAAAAAACTCCAATGAAGAGAATCAGTGGTATATTGATAGTGGTTGTTCCAGCCATATGATAGGTGACAAAAGAAAATTTCTTTCTCTCAAGAAAATAAATGGAGGAATAGTAAAATTTGGTGATAATGCTTCTGCTAAAATTGTTGGAAAAGGGACTTTGAGTTTGGAATGGAAGATCAAAGACAGAAAATGTGTTATATGTTTAAGGATTGAAGCACAACCTACTAAGTGTAATTCAATTATGTGATCAAGGGCACACTCTCACATTTCATCCAAATGGATGTGAGATCAGGAAATCCAAGATAGAAAAGCTTATTGCAGACACCAGTAGAACTACAAACAATCTCTACATGTTGAGTGAAATAAAGGAAGAAAAATGCTTCTTATCACAAGAGGATGAGAGTTGGTTATGGCATAGAAGGATGGGTCACTTGAACTTTGACAACATAGTGAAAATAAGCAACAAATAGACAGTCAAATATTTGCCTAGGATAATAAAACCCCCAAGTACAATTTGTGCACAATGTTAGCATGGTAAGAAAAAATATCAAGTTTCAAATAAAAGGAGTTTTCTTCATCCAAGCCATTGGAACTAGTTCACACTAACATATGTGGTCCTACTAGGACAAATATTTTACAAGGTGAGAACTATTTCATGTTATTTATTGATGATTTCTTTAGAATGATTTGGGTAACAATTGTAAAGGAAAAATCAAAAGCATTTGATAATTTCAAGGCATTCAAGGCACTTGTAGAAAATAAAACAGGTAAAAATATCAAGTGCCTAAGATCAGATAGAGGAGGAGAATTTACTTTAGGTGAATTTGTAGAATTCTGTAAACAATATGGAATAAAGAGACAATACTCAGCAGTAACAAATCCACAACAAAATGGAGTAGTTGAAATGAAAAATAGAACTATTCAGGGTATGGCCAGAGCTATGTTAAATAAATCTAATATTTTTTATGCTTTTTGGAAATAGGTAGTTCATACAACTATTTATATCATCAATAGGGTTCAAGTAATAGTAAATCACCACAAAAACCCTTATGAGCTTTAGAAGGGAATACCATCTACTGTGAAGAACTTCAAAAAGTTTGGAAGCAAATGCTACATTAGATGAGAAGAGAAAATTTTGGGTAATTTTGATTTCAAGTGTGATGAGGGGATATTCCTTGGTTATTCCACTAAGAGCAAAGCCTATAGAAGCTACAATAAAAGATCACATACAGTTGTGGAAAGTGCAAATGTAAGAGTTGATGAAGAAATATATCTAAGAGAACCAACTCAAGATATTATATATCAAGAAGGAGAAAGTTGCAAATAAGAAGGTAAAGAAATTGAAGAAGATGAGATACAAAGAGCACCACCTAAGACACCATCCAGGTATGTGCAAAAGAATCATACAAGAGAACTGATTATTCAGAATCCTGCTTAGATACAAACAAGAAGCAAGACAATAGGAACAGGTGAACATGCAAATTTTTATTTGCCATCTAAAGTTGTGCGTTGGTTTTGAGTGATATTGGAAATGAAAGTGCAAGAGTTATAGATCAAATTTGTGAAGCAATTAGTGCATCATCATGATTAATTTTGGAAGTAGATGAGCTTGGAAGATTTATGGATTGTTATATTCGATTTTGGGTATAATTAAGAATTATTTGTAGGCAAGATTTCTGATCAGTTGTGAGTAGGTTTGAGCAGGTTTTGTAAGAATATTTGATCATATTTGTGAGTGGGTTTGAGCAAGTTTTGTAAGCATATTTGAGCAAGTTTTTGAAAATATTTGAGAAAATTTGAGAACAGGTTTAGAGCATTTGAGATTAGAGGGGATAGAGTTCTCCTGTGGATAGAGGTCCACAAACTAAAGAAGAGGGTATTGAGGTCTCCTATGGACAAAGTTCCACAAACTAGATCAAAGGGGATTGATGTCTCCTATGGATAGAGGTCCATGAACTTGAGCATAGGGGATTGGTATCTCCTTTGGGTTGGTACCCATAAATATTGTAATAGTAAATTGGTTTCCAAGATATTTATTGAGATAATTTATAAGAAATATTTTCTCTGTGGATGTAGTCCACATTGGGTGAACCACGTTAAATCTGTGTCTCTTATGTGTGTGATGATTTGTGCATTGTTTCATTATTGCAATTGATAATATTGAATAATACTACTTTGGAAAGAAAAGTAAAAAGTTTTATCTTATACTGTTCACCCCCCTCTTAGTATAAGCTTGTGTTCTTCAATTGGTATTAGAGCAGGTTCCTTCGTGAAAGCCTAATAGCTTTAAGGAAGATCTTAAGAACACACATGGCCACTAAGATGAAAGAAGATGCCCCTATGGTTTAAATCAAAGATAGAGATCCAAAAAATAGAGAAGAAGCCATGGTTGACATGAAAGAGGAACTTATTACTACTCTTGGAAAATTTAAAAGAGTTAGAGAGGAGAAATCAAGTTTGAAATATCAAGTTTAAAAGGATGAGGAAACAAAGACAAAGCTCCTACAAGATCTCATAGACTTAAAAGTGAAGGTTGAAGAGGCAAAGAGAATTGAAGAAGTGATGGCTAAACAATTAAAGGCAAAAAGACTAGAATGTGAAAAATTAGAATATGAAGTTGTCTCTCTAATAAAGGGAGTTGAAAAATCTAAGGTTAAGTTACAACAAAATATAAGGTTAGGAAAATAGAAAGAGAATTCAAGATCAAAAGAAAAAAAGACATAAAAGAAAGAAAATACCATGACCTATGCTAATGTATTGAAATTCAAAAGCATCAAAGAGGAAGAAAATAGAGAATCATCATGGACAAAAGTCTTTTACAGAAACAACAAATAAAGAACCATGTGATCATATCATCTAAGACAATCTAACAGGTTTCAATATTTCTTCCATGATTATTGTTTTACATGTAACAAATATGGTCATAAAGTTATACATTGCATGGTTCGTGTGAATAATAAGGTTGGTAGAAATTTCAATTCATTTGCACCTCTCATGGACAACAATATCATCAGTTACAAATGTGATAATTTTGGGTACAAAGCTAAATCGTGTAAAACAATGTTTTCTAAAATTCCTAAATCAAGCAATGAGTAAGGACAAACAACTCAAAAGGAGATACCCTTAAAATTTTGAAAAAATAAAAAGGAACAAGAAAAAGAAAAACCCATGTTGGTACAAACAAAACTTCATGTGCAAAATGAAGAGAATCAGTGGTATATTGATAGTGGTTGTTCCAGCCATATGACAGGTAACAAAAGCAAATTTATTTCTCTCAAGAAAATAAATGAAGGAACAATAAAATTTGGTGATAATGCTTCTGCTAAAATTGTTGGAAAAGGGACTTTGAGTTTGGATAATGGAATATCAAAGACATAAAATGTGTTATATGTTTAAATATTGAAGCACAACCTACTAAGTGTAAGTCAACTATGTGATCAAGGGCACACTCTCACATTTCACCCAAATGGATGTGATATCAGGAAATCCAAGATAGGAAAGTTTATTGTAGATGCCAATAGAACTACAAATAATATCTACATGTTGAGTGAAATAAAGGGAGAAAAATACTTCTTATCACAAGAGGATGAGAGTTGGTTATGGCATAGAAGGATGGGTCACTTGAACTTTGACAACATAGTGAAAATAAGCAACAAATAGGCAGTCAAATATTTGCCTAGGATAATAAAACCCCCAAGTACAATTTGTGCACAATGTCAGCATGGTAAGAAAACAAGATCAAGTTTCAAATAAAAGGAGTTTTCTTCATCCAAGCCATTGGAACTAGTTCACACCGACCTATGTGGTCCTACTAGGATAAATATTTTACAAGATGAGAACTATTTCATGTTATTTATTGATGATTTCTCTAGAATAATTTGGGTAACATTTGTAAAGGAAAAATCAGAAGCATTTGAAAATATCAAGGCATTCAAGGCACTTGTAGAAAATAAAACAGGAAAAAATATCAAGTGCCTAAGATTAGATAGAGGAGGAGAATTTACTTCAAGTGAATTTGTAGAATTCTATAAACAATATGGAATCAAGAGACAATACTCAGTAGCAAGAACTCCACAACAAAATGGAGTAGTTGAAATGAAAAAACAAAATTGTTCAGGGTACGACCAAACTATGTTAAATAAATCTAATATTTCTAATGTTTTTTGGAAAGAGGTAATTCATACAACTATTTATATCATCAATAGGGCTCAAGTAAGAGTAAATCACCACAAAACCCCTTATGAGATTTGGAAGGGAAGACCATCTACTATGAAGTACTTCAGTTTTTTTGGAAGCAAATGCTACATTAGATGAGAAGAGAAATTTTTTGGTAATTTTGATTCCAGGTGTGATGAGGGGATCTTCCTTGGTTATTCCACTAAGAGCAAAGCCTATAGATGCTACAATAAAAGATCACATACAGTTATGGAAAGTGTAAATGTAAGAGTTGATGAAGAAATAGATCTAAGAGAACCAACTCAGGAGATTATATATCAAGAAGGAGAAAGTTGCAAAGAAGAAGGTGAAGAAATTAAAGAAGATGAGACACAAAGAGCACCAACTAAGACGTCATCCAGGTATGTGCAAAAGAATCATCCAAGAGAACTTATTATTGGAAATCCTTATGAGATAAAAACAAGAAGGAAGATAATAGGAACAGGTGAACATGTAAATTTTTCTTTTATATCTAAATTTGTGCATTGGTTTTGAGTGATATTGAAAAATAAAGTGCAAGAGTTATAAATAAAATTTAAGAAGAAATTTGTGCATCATCATGATTGATTTTGTTAGTAGATGAGCTTGGAATATTTGTGTATTGTTATATTTTTTTTGGGTATAAATGAGCATTGTTTGTATGCAAGATTTTGGATCAATTGTGAGCAGGTTTGAGAAGGTTTTGTGAGCATATTTGATCATATTTATGAGCAGGTTTGAGTAGGTTTTGTAAGAATATTTGAGTAGGTTTTGGAGAATATTTGAGCAGATTTAAGAACATGTTTGGAGAATTTGGGAGCAAAGGAGATAGAGGTCTCCTATTGATAGAGGTTCATAAACTAAAGTAGAGGGGATTGAGATCTCCTGTGGATAGAGGTCCATAAACCATAGCAAATGGGATTGGTGTCTCCTGTGGATAGAGGTCCATGAACTTGATCATAAGGGATTGGTGTCTCCTTTGGGTTGGTACCCATAAATATTGTAATAGGGAATTGGTTCCCAAGAGATTTGTTGAGAAAAATTATAAGAAATATTTTCTCCATGGACATAGCCCACATTGGGTGAACCATGTTAAATCTGTGTCTCTTATGTGTGTGATGATTTATGCATTGTTTAATTATTGCAATTGATAATATTGGATAATACTAGTTTGGAAATAAAAGTAATTTTTTTTATCTTATACTGTTCACCCCACCTCTTAGTATAAGCTTGTGTTCTTCAATTGGTATCAGAGTAAGGTTCCTTCATGAAATCCAAACAGCTTGAAGGAAGATCTTAAGAACACACATGGCCAGTAAAATTAAAGAATATTCCCCTATGATTGAAATCAAAGAAAGAGATCCACAAAATAGAGAAGGAGCCATGGTTGATATGAAAGAGGAACTTTTTACTACTCTTGGAAAATTTAAAAGAGTTAGAGAGGAGAAATAAAGTTTGAAAACTCAAGTTTAAAATTATGAGGAAACAAAGACAAAGCTCCTACAAGATCTCACAGACTTAAAAATGAAGGTTGAAGAGGCAAAGAGAATTGAAGAATTGATGGCTGAACAATTAAAGACAAAAATACTAGAATGTGAAAAATTAGAATATGAATTTGTCTCTTTAAGAAAGAGAGTGGAAAAATCTAAGGATAAGTTATAGCAAAATATAAGGTTAGGAAAATATAAAGAGAAGTCAAGCTAAAAAGGAATAAAAACATAAAAGAGTGAAAATCCCATGACCTGTGCTAATGTATTGAAAGACAAAAGCATCAAAGAGGAAGAAAACAGAGAATCATCATGGAAAAAATTCACAGAAACAACAAAGAAAGAACCATGTGACCATATCATCCAAGACAATCTAATAGGTTTCAATATTTCTTCCATGATTATTGTTTTTCATGTAACAAATATGGTCATAAAGTTGTACATTTCATGGTTCCTGTGAATAATAAGGCTGGTAGAAATTTCAATTAATTTGCACCTCTCATGGATAACAATATCATCTGTTACAAATGTGATAGTTTTGGGCACAAAGCTAAATGGTGTAAAATAATGTTTCCTAAAATTCCTAAATCAAGCAAGAAGGAGAAAGGACAAACAACTCAAAATGAGATACCCTCAAAAGTTTGGAAAAAGAAAAAGAAACAAAAAAATAAAAATCCATGTTGGTACAAAAACACTTCATGTGCAAAATGAAGAGAATCAGTGGTATATTGATAGTGGTTTTTCCAGCCATATGACAGGTGACAAAAGCAAATTTCTTTCTCTCAAGAAAATAAATGAAGGAACAGTAAAATTTGGTGATAATGCTTCTGCTAAAATTGTTGGAAAAGGGACTTTGAGTTTGGATAATGGAAGATCAAAACCAAAAAATGTGTTATGTGTTTAAGGATTGAAGAAAAACCTACTAAGTGTAATTCAACTATGTGATCAAGGGAACACTATCACATTTCACCCAAATGGATGTGATATTAGGAAATCCAAGATAGAAAAGCTTATTGCATACACCAGTAGAACTACAAATAATCTCTACATGTTGAGTGAAATAAAGGAAGAAAAATGCTTTTTATCACAAGAGGATGAGATTTGGTTATGGCATAAAATGATGGGTCACTTGAACTTTTAAAATATAATGAAAATAAGCAACAAATAGGCAGTCAAATATTTACCCAGGATAATAAAACCTCCAAGTACAATTTGTGCACAATGTTAGCATGGTAAGAAAAGAAGATCAAGTTTCAAATCAAAGGAGGTTTCTTTATCCAAGCCATTGGAACTAGTTCATACCAACCTATGTGGTCCTACTAGGACAAAGAGTTTACAAGGTGAGAACTATTTCATGTTATTTATGATGATTTCTTTAGAATGACTTGGGTAACATTTGTAAAGGAAAAATCAAAAGCATTTGAAAATTTCAAGGCATTCAAGGCACTTGTAGAAAATAAAACAGGAAAAAATATCAAGTGCCTAATATCAGATAGAGGAGAATTTACTTCAGGTGAATTTGTAGAATTTTGTGAACAATATGGAATCAATAGACAATACTCAACAGTAAGAAATCCATAACAAAATGAAGTGGTTGAAATGAAAAATAGAACTGTTCAGGGTATGGCCAGAGCTATGTTAAATAAATCTAATATTTTATGCTTTCTGAAAAGAGGTAATTCATACATCTTTTTATATCATCAATAGGGTTCAAGTAAGAGTAAATCACCACAAAAAATCTAATGAGCTTTGGAAGGGAATACCATCTACTTTGAAGTACTTCAAATTTTTTGGAATTAAATGCTACATTCGATGAAAAGATAAATTTTTGGGTAATTTTGATTCCAAGTGTGATGAGGAGATCTTCCTTGGTTATTCCACTAAGAGCAATGCCTATAGATGCTACAATAAAAGATCACATACAGTTGTGGAAAGTGCAAATGTAAGAGTTGATGAATAAATATATCTAAGAGAACCAACTCAAGAGATTATATATCAATAAGGAGAAAGTTGCAAAGAAGAAGGTGAAGAAATTGAATAATATGAGACACAAAGAGCACTACCTAAGATACCATCCAGGTATGTGCAAAAAAATCATCCAAGAGAACTTATTATTGGGAATCCTAATGAGAGACAAACAAGAAGGAAGAAAATAGGAATAGGTGAACATGCAAATTTTTATTTGCTATCTAAAGTTGTGCATTGGTTTTGAGTGATATTGGAAATGAAAGTGCAAGAGTTATAGATAAAATTTGTGAAGCAATTGGTGCATCATCATGATTTATTTTGGAAGTAGATGAGCTTGGCAGATTTATGGATTGTTATATTTGGTTTTGGGTACAATTGAGAATTTTTTTGTATGCAGGATTTTGGATCAGTTATGAGTAGGTTTGAATAGGTTTTGTGACCAGATTTGATCATATTTGTGAGTAGGTTTGAGCATGTTTTGTAAGCATATTTGAGAAAGTTTTAGAAAATATTTTAGCAAAGTTGATAATAGGTTTGGAGCATTTGAGATCAGAGGGGATAGAGGTCTCCTGTGGATAGAGGTCCATAAACTAAAGCAAAGGGTATTGAGGTGTCCTATGGGCAGAGGTCCACAAACTAGAGCAGAGGGGATTGGTGTCTCCTATGGATAAAGGTCCATGAACTTGAGCATAAGGGATTGGTATCTCCTTTGGGTTGGTACCCATAAATATTGTAATAGTAAATTGGTTTCCAAGAGATTTATTGAGAAAAATTATAAGAAATATTTTCTCTGTGGACGTAGTCCACATTGCGTGAACCATGTTAAATCTATGTCTCTTATGTGTGTGATGATCTGTGCATTGTTTCATTATTGCAATTGATAATATTGGATAATACTGCTTTGGAAATAAAAGTAAAAAGTTTTATCTTATACTGTTCACCCTCCTATCAGTATAAGCTTGTGTTCTTCAATTGGTATTAGAGAAAGGTTCCTTTGTGAAAGCCAAACATCTTGAAGTAAGATCTTAAGAACACATATGGCCACTAAAATGAAAGAAGATTCACCTACGATTGAAATCAAAGAGAGAGATCCAAAAAATAGAGAAGGAGCCATGGTTGACATGAAAGAGGAACTTTTTAATACTCTTGGAAAATTGAAAAGAGTTAGAGAGGAGAAATCAAGTTTGAAAGCTCAAGTTTAAAAGAATGAGGAAACAAAGACAAATATCCAACAAGATCTCACAGACTTAAAAGTGAAGGTTGAAGAGGCAAATAGAATTGAAGAATTGATGGCTGAACAATTAAAGACAAAAAGACTAGAATGTGAAAAATTAGAATATGAAGTTGTCTCTCTAAGAAAGGGAGTGGAAAAATGAAAGGATAAGTTACAAAAAAATATAAGGTTAGTAAAATAGAAAGAGAATTCAAGCTCAAAATGAATAAAGACATAAAAGAAAGAAAATCCCATGACCTATGCTAATGTATTGAAAGGCAAAAGCATCAAAGAGGAAGAAAATAGAGACTCGTCATGGACAAAAGTCAATTACAGAAACAACAAAGAAAGAACCATGTGACCATATCATCCAAGACAATCTAATAGGTTCCAATATTTCTTCCATGATTATTGTTTTTCATGTAACAAATATGGTCATAAAGTTGTACATTGCATGGTTCCTGTGAATAATAATGTTGGTAGAAATTTTAATTCATTTGCACCTCTCATGGATAACAATATCATCTATTACAAATGTGATAATTTTGGGCACAAAGATAAATGGTGTAAAATAGTGTTTCTTGAAATTCCTAAATCAAGCAAGAAGGAGGAAGGACAAACAACTCAAAAGGAGATACCCTCAAAATTTTGGAAAAAGAAAAAGAAACAAGAAAAATAAAAATCCATGTTGGTACAAACAACACTTCATGTGAAAAATGAAGAGAATCAGTGGTATATTGATAGTGGTTGTTCCAGCCATATGACGTGTGACAAAAGAAAATTTCTTTCTCTCAAGAAAATAAATGAAGGAACGGTAAAATTTGGTGATAATGCTTATGCTAAAATTGTTGGAAAAGGGACTTTGATTTTGGATAATGGAAGATCAAATACAAAAAATGTGTTATATATTTAAGGATTGAAGCACAACATACTAAGTGTAATTCAACTATGTGATCAAGGGAACACTCTCACATTTCACCCAAATGGATGTGAGTTCAGGAAATCCAAGATAGAAAAGCTTATTGCAAACACCAGTAGAACTACAAACAATCTCTACATGTTGAGTGAAATAAAGGAAGAAAATTGCTTCTTATCATAAAAGGATGAGAGTTGGTTATGGCATAGAAGGATGGGTCATTTGAACTTTGACAATATATTGAAAATAAGCAACAAACAAGCAGTCAAAGATTTGCCCAGGATAATAAAACCTCAAAGTATAATTTGTGCACAACGTTATCATGGTAAGAAAAGAATATCAAGTTTCAAATCAAAGGAGTTTTCTTCATCCAAGCCATTGGAACTAGTTCACACTAACCTATGTGGTCCTTCTAGGACAAAGAGTTTACAAGGTGAGAACTATTTCATGTTATTTATTGATGATTTCTTTAGAATGACTTGGGTAACCTTTGTAAAGGAAAAATCAAAAGCATTTGAAAATTTCAAGGCATTCAAGGCACTTGTAGAAAATAAAATAGGCAAAAATATCAAGTTCCTAAGATCAGATAGAGGAGGAGAATTTACTTCAGGTGAATTTGTAGAATTCTATGAACAATATGGAATCAAGAGACAATACTCATCAGTAAGAAATCAACAACAAAATGGAGTGGTTGAAAGGAAAAATAGAACTATTCAGGGTATGGCCAGAGCTATGTTAAATAAATCTAATATTTTTGATGCTTTCTATAAATAGGTAATTCATACAGCTATTTATATCATAAATAGGGTTCAAGTATGAGTAAATCACCATAAAAAGCCTAATTAGCTTTGGAAGGGAATAACATGTACTTTGAAGTACTTCAAAAAAATTGGAAGCAAATGCTACATTAGATGATAAGATAACATTTTGGGTAATTTTGATTCCAAGTGTGATGAGGGGATCTTCCTTGGTTATTCCACTAAGAGCAAAGCCTATAGATGCTACAATAAAATATCACATACAATTGTGGAAAGAGCAAATGTAAGAGTTAATGAAGAAATATATCTAAGAGAACCAACTCAAGAGATTATATATCAAGAAGGAGAAAGTTGCAAAGAAGAAGGTGAAGAAATTGAAGAAGATGAGACAAAAAGAGCACCACCTAAGACACCATCTAGGTATGTGCAAAAGAATCATCCAAGAGAACTGATTATTGGGAATCCTGATGAGAGAGAAACAAGAAGGAAGAAAATAGGAACAAGTGAACATGCACATTTTTATTTGCTATCTAAAGTTGTGCATTGGTTTTGAGTGATATTGGAAATGAAAGTGCAAGAGTTATAGATAAAATATGTGAAGCAATTGGTGCATCATCATGATTGATTTTGGAAGTATATGAGCTTGGCAGATTTATGGATTGTTATATTTGGTTTTGGGTACAATTGAGAATTTTTTGTATGTAATATTTTGGATCATTTGTGAGCAAGTTTGAGCAGGTTTTGTGAGCTGATTTGATCATATTTGTGAGCAGGTTTGAGCAGGTTTTGTAGCATATTTGAGACATTTTTGGAAAATATTTTAGCAAATTTGAGAATAGGTTTGGAGCATTTGAGATCATAGGGGATAGAGGTCTCCTATGGATAGATGTCCACAAACTAAAGAAGAGGGTATAGAGGTCTCCTATGGACAGAGGTCCACAAACTAGAGCAGAGGGGATTGGTGTATCCTATGGATAGAGGTCCATGAACTTGAGCATAAGGGATTGGTATCTCCTTTGGGTTGGTACCCATAAATATTGTAATAGGAAATTGGTTTCCAAGAGATTTATTGAGAAAATTTATAAGAAATATTTTCTCCATGGATGTAGTCCACATTGGGTGAACCACGTTAAATATATGTCTCTTATGTGTTTTATGATATGTGTATTGTTTCATTATTGCAATTGATAATATTGGATAATACGGCTTTGAAAAGAAAAGCAAAAAGTTTTATCTTATACTGTTCACCCTCCTCTTAGTATAATCTTATGTTCTTCAATTGGTATTAGAGCAAGGTCCTTCGTGAAAGCCACAGAGCTTGAAGGAAGATCTTAAGAACACACATGGCCACCAAAATAAAAAAACATTCCCCTATAATTGAAATAAAAGAGAGAGATCCAAAAAATAGAGAAGAAGCCATGGTTGACATGAAAGAGGAACTTATTGCTACTCTTGGAAAATTGAAAAGAGTTATAGAGGAGAAATCAAGTTTGAAAGCTCAAGTTTAAAAGGATGAGGAAACAAAGACAAAGGTCCTACAAGATCTCACAGACTTAAAAGTGAAGGTTGAAGAGGCAAAGAGAATTAAAGAATTGATGGCTGAACAATTAAAGACAAAAATACTAGAATATGAAAAATTAGAATATGAATTTGTCTCTCTAAGAAAGGGACTGGAAAAATCTAAGGATAAGTTACATCAAAATATAAGGTTAGGAAAATAGAAAGAGAATTCAAGCTCAAAAGGAATAAATACATAAAAGAAAGAAAATCCCATGACCTATGCTAATGTATTGAAAGGCAAAAGCATCAAAGAGGAAGAAAACAGAGAATCATCATGGACAAAATTCAATTACAAAAACAACAATGAAAGAACCATGTGACCATATCATCCAAGGCAATCTAATAGGTTTCAATATTTCTTCCATGATTATTGTTTTTCATTGAACAAATATGGTCATAAAGTTGTACATTGCATGGTTCATGTGAATAATAAGGTTGGTAGAAATTTCAATTTATTTGCACCTCTCATGGATAACAACATCATCTATTACAAATGTGATAATTTTGTGTACAAATCTAAATAGTGTAAAATAGTGTTTCCTAAAATTCCTAAATCAAGCAAGAAGGAGTAAGGACAAACAACTCAAAAGTAGATACCCTCAAAATTTTAGAAAAATAAAAAGGAACAAGAAAAATAAAAATCCATGTTGGTACAAACAACACTTCATGTGCAAAATAAATAGAATTAGTGGTATATTGATAGTGGTTTTTCCAGCCATATGACAGGTGACAAAAGTAAATTTCTTTCTCTCAAGAAAATAAATGAAGGAACAGTAAAATTTGGTGATAATGCTTCTGTTAAAATTGTTGGAAAATGAACTTTGAGTTTGGATAATGGAAGATCAAAGATAGAAAATGTGTTATACATTTAAGGATTGAAGCACAGCCTACTAAGTGTAAGTCAACTATGTGATCAAGGGCACACTGTCACATTTCACCCAACTGGATGTGATATCAGGAAATCCAAGATAGGAAAGCTTATTGCAGATGCCAGTAGAACTACAAACAATATCTACATGTTGAGTGAAATCAAGGGAGAAAAATGCTTCTTATCACAAGAGGATGAGAGTTGGTTATGGCATAGAAGGATGGGTCACTTGAACTTTGACAACATAGTGAAAATAAGCAAAAAATAGGCAGTCAAAGATTGCCCAAGATAATAAAACCTCCAAGTACGATTTGTGCACAATGTTAGCATGGTAAGCAAACAAGATCAAGTTTCAAATAAAAGGAGTTTTCTTCATCCAAGCCATTGGAACTAGTTCACACCGACCTATGTGGTTCTACTAGGATAAAGCGTTTACAAGGTGAGAACTGTTTCATATTATTTATTGATGATTTCTCTAGAATAATTTGGGTAACATTTGTAAAGAAAAAATCAGAAGCATTTGAAAATTTCAAGGCATTCAAGGCACTTTTAGAAAATAAAATAGGCAAAAATATCAATTGCCTAATATTAGATAGAGGAGGAGAATTTACTTCAGGTGAATTTGTAGAATTTTGTGAACAATATGGAATCAAGAGACAATACTTAGCAGCAAGAACTCCACAACAAAATGGAGTAGTTGAAAGGAAAAACAAAACTGTTTAGGGTACGACCAAATCTATGTTAAATAAATATAATATTTCTAAAGTTTTTTTGAAAGAGGTAATTCATACAAATATTTATATCATCAATAGGGATCAAGTAAGAGTAAATAACCACAAAATCCCTTATGATATTTGTAAGGGAAAACCATCTATTGTGAAGTACTTCAAATTTTTTGGAAGCAAATGGTACATTAGATGAGAAGATAAAATTTTGGGTAATTTTGATTCTAGGTGTGATGAGGGGATCTTCCTTGGTTATTCCACTAAGAGCAAAGCCTATAGATGCTACAATAAAATATCACATACAGTTGTGGAAGTGGAAATGTAAGAGTTGATAAAGAAATAGATCTAAGAGAACCAACTCAAGAGATTATATATTAAGAATGAGAAAGTTGCAAAGAAGAAGGTGAAGAAATTGAAGAATATGAGACACAAAGAGCACCACCTAAGACACCATCCAGGTATGTGCAAAAGAATCATCCAAGAGAACTTATTATTGGGAATCCTTATGAGAGACAAACAAGAAGGAAGACAATAGGAACATGTGAACATGCAAATTTTTCTTTGCTATCTAAAGTTGTGCATTGGTTTTGAGTGATATTAAAAATGAAAGTGCAAGAGTTATAAATCAAATTTATGAAGCAATTTGTGCATCACCATGATTGATTTTGTAAGTAGATGAGATTGGAATATTTGTGGATTGTTATATTTTGTTTTGGGTATAAATGAGCATTGTTTGTATGCAATATTTTGGATCAAATGTGAACAGGTTTGAGCAGGTTTTGTGAGTAGATATGATCATATTTATGAGCAGGTTTGAGTAGGTTTTGTAAGCACATTTGAGTCAGTTTTAGATAATATTTGGGCAGAGTTGAGAATATGTTTGGATAAGTTGAAAGCAAAGGAGATAGAGGTCCACAAAATAAATCAAAGGGGATTGAGGTCTCCTATGGATAGAGGTCCATAAACCAGAGCAAAGGGGATTGGTGTCTCCTGTGGATAGAGGTCCATGAACTTGAGCATAGGGGATTGGTGTCTCCTTTGGGTTGGTACCCATAAACATTGTAATAGGGAATTTCTTCCCAAGATATTTGTTGAGAAAATTTATAAGAAATATTTTCTCCATGGGCATATTCCACATTGGGTGAACCATGTTAAATGTGTCTCTTATGCGTGTGATGATTTGTGCATTGTTTCATTATTGCAATTGATAATATTGGATAATACTGCTTTAGAAAGAAAAGTAAAAAGTTTTATCTTATACTATTCACCCCACCTCTTAGTATAAGCTTGTGTTCTTCAATTGGTATCAGAGCAAGGTTCCTTCATGAAAGCCTAATAGTGTTAAGAAAATATCTTAATAACACACATGACCACTAAAATGAAATAAGATTCCCTTGTGGTTGAAATCAAAGAGAGAGATCTAAAAAATAGAGAATAAGCCATGGTTGACATGAAAGAGGAACTTTATACTGCTCTTGGAAAATTGAAAAGAGTTAGAGAGTAGAAATAAAGTTTGAAAGCTCAAGTTCAAAAGGATGAGGAAACAAAGACAAAGCTCCTACAAGATCTCATAGACTTAAAAGTGAAGGTTGAAAAGGCAAAGAGAATTGAATAATTGATGGCTGAACAATTAAAGGCAAAAATACTAGAATGTGAAAAATTGGAATATGAAGTTGTCTCTCTAAGAAAGGGAGTTGAAACATATAAGGATAAGTTACAGCAAAATATAAGGTTAGGAAAATGGAAAGAGGAGTCAAGCTTAAAAGTAACAAATACATCAAAGAAAGAACATCCCATGACCTATGCCAATGTATTGAAATGCAAAAGCGTCGAGGAAGAAAACATAGAATCATCATGGACAAAATTCAATTATAGAAACAACAAAGAAAGAACCATGTGACCATATCATCTAAGACAATCTAATAGGTTTCAATATTTCTTTCATGTTTATGGTTTTTCATGTAACAAATATGGTCATAAAGTTGTACATTGCTAGTTCGTGTGAATAAAAAGGTTGGTAGAAATTTCAATTCATTTGCACCTCTCATGGATAACAATATCATCTGTTACAAATGTGATAATTTTAGGAATAAATCTAAATGGTGTAAAATAGTGTTTCCTGAAATTCCTAAATCAAGCAAGAAGGAGGAAGGACAAACAACTCAAAAGGAGATACCCTAAAAATTTTGGAAAAATAAAAAGAAACAAGAAAAATAAAATCCATGTTGGTACAAACAACACTTCATGTGCAAAATGAAGAGAATCAGTGGTATATTGATAGTGGTTGTTCCATCCATATGATAGGTGACAAAAGAATATTTCTTTCTCTCAAGAAAATAAATGAAGGAACAATAAAATTTGGTGATAATGCTTCTACTAAAATTGTTGGAAAAGGGACTTTGAGTTTGGATAATGGAAGATCAAAGATAGAAAATGTGTTATATGTTGAAGGATTGAAGCACAACCTACTAAGTGTAAGTCAATTATGTGATCAAGGGCACACTCTCACATTTCACCCAAATGGATGTGAGATCAAGAAATCCAAGATAGAAAAGCTTATTGCAAACACCAGTAGAACTACAAACAATCTCTACATGTTCAGTGAAATAAAGGAAGAAAAATGCTTCTTATCATAAGAGGATGAGAGTTGGTTATGGCATAGAAGGATGGGTCATTTGAAATTTGAAAATATAGTGAAAATAAGAAACAAACAAGCAGTCAAATATTTGCCCAAGATAATAAAACCTCCAAGTACAATTTGTGCACAATGTTATCATGGTAAGAAAATAATATCAAGTTTCAAATCAAAAGAGTTTTCTTCATCCAATCCATTGGAACTAGTTCACACTAACCTATGTGATCCTTATAGGACAAAGAGTTTACAAGGTGAGAACTATTTCATGTTATTTATTGATGATTTCTTTAGAATGACTTGGGTAACCTTTGTAAAGGAAAAATCAAAAGCATTTAAAAATTTCAAGGAATTCAAGGCACTTGTAGAAAATAAAACAGGAAAAAATATCAAGTGCCTAAAATCAGATAGAGGAAGAGAATTTACTTCAGGTGAATTTGTAGAATTCTATGAACAATATGGAATCAAGAGATAATACTCAACAATAACAAATCCACAACAAAATGGAGTAGTTGAAAAGAAAAATAGAAATGTTCAGGGTATGGCCAGAGCTATGTTAAATAGATCTAATATTTTTTATGCTTTTTGAAAAGAGGTAATCCATACAGCTATTTATATCATCAATAGGGTTCAAGTAAGAGTAAATCACCACAAAAACCCTTATGAGCTTTGGAAGGGAATACCATCTACTGTGAAGTACTTCAAAAATTTTGGAAGCAAATGCTACATTAGATGAGAAGAGAAAATTTTGGGTAATTTTGATTCCAAGTGTGATGAGGGCATCTTCCTTGGTTATTCCACTAAGAACAAAGCCTATAGATGCTACAATAAAATATTACATACAGTTGTGTAAAGTGCAAATGTAACAGTTGATGAAGAAATATATCTAAGAGAACCAACTCAAAAGATTATATATCAAGAAGGAGAAAGTTGCAAAGAAGAAGGTGAAGAAATTGAAGAAGATGAGACACAAAGAGCACCACCTAAGACACCATCCAGGTATGTGCAAAATAATCATTTAACAGAACTGATTATTGGGAATCCTGATGAGAGAGAAACAAGAAGGAAGACAATAGGAACAAATAAACATGCAAATTTTTATTTGCTATCCAAAGTTGTGCATTGGTTTTGAGTGATATTGGAAATGAAATTGCAAGAGTTATAAATCAAATTTGTGAAGCAATTTGTGCATCATCATGATTGATTTTGGAAGTAGATGAGCATGGCATATTTATGGATTGTTATATTTGGTTTTGGGTATAAATGAGAATTGTTTGTATGCAAGATTTTGGATCAGTTGTGAGCAAGTTTGAGCAGGTTTTGTGAGCATATTTGATCATATTTATGAGAAGGTTTGAGCATGTTTTGTAAGCATATTTGAGCAGGTTTTGAAAAATATTTGAGCAGAGTTGAGAACCGGTTTGGAGTAGTTGAGAGTAGAGGGGATAGATGTCTCCTATAGATAGAGGTCCACAAACTAAAGCAGAGAGTATTGAGGTCTCCTATGGACAGATTTCCACAAACTAGAGTAGAGGGGATTGGTGTCTCCTGTGGATAGAGATCCATGAACTTGAGCATAAGGGATTGGTATCTTATTTGGTTTGGTACCAATAAATATTGTAATAGGGAATTGGTTTCCAAGAGTTTTATTGAGAAATTTTATAAGAAATATTTTCTCCGTGGATGTAGTCCACATTAGGTGAACCATGTTTAATATGTGTCTCTTATGTGTGTGATGATCTGTGCATTGTTTCATTATTGCAATTGATAATATTGGATAATACTTCTTTGGAAAGAAAAGTAAAAAGTTTTATCTTATACTTTTCACCCCCCTCTCAGTATAAGCTTGTGTTCTTCAATTGGTATTAGAGCAAGGTTCCTTCATGAAATCCTAATAGCTTGAAGGAAGATCTTAAGAACACACATGGACATTGAAATGAAAGAAGATTCCCCTATGGTTGAAATCAAAGAGAGATATCCAAAAAATAGAGAAGGAGCCATGGTTGACATGAAAGAGGAACTTTTTACTAGTCTTGGAAAATTTAAGAGTTAGAGAGGAGAAATCAAGTTTGAAATCTCAAGTTTAAAAGGATGGGGAAACAAAGACAAAGCTCCTACAAGATCTCACAGACTTAAAAATGAAGGTTGAAGAGGCAAAGAGAATTGAAGAAGTGATGGTTGAACAATTAAAGGCAAAAATACTAGAATGTAAAAAATTAGAATATGAAGTCGTCTCTCTAAGAAAGGGAGTTGAAAAATCTAAGGATAAGTTACAACAAAATATAAGGTTAGGAAAATAGAAAGATAAGTCAAGCTCAAAAGGAATAAAGACATAAAAGAAAGAAAATCCCATGACCTATGCTAATGTATTGAAAGGCAAAAGCATCAAAGAGGAAAAAAATAGAGAATCGTCTTGGAAAAAAGTCAATTATAGAAATAACAAATAAAGAACCATGTGACCATATCATCCAAGACAATCTAACAGGTTTCAATATTTATTCCATGATTGTTGTTTTTTATGTAACAAATATAGTCATAAAGCTATAGATTGCATGGTTTGTGTAAATAATAAGGTTGGTAGAAATTTCAATTTATTTGCACCTCTCATGGATAACAATATCATATGTTACAAATGTGATAATTTTGGGTACAAATCTAAATGGTGTAAAACAGTGTTTCCTAAAATTCCTAAATAAAGCAAGGAGTAAGGACAAACAACTCAAAAGGAGATACCCTCAAAATTTTTGAAAAAGAAAAAGGAACAAGAAAAAGAAAAATCCATGTTGTTACAAACAACACTTCATTTGCAAAATGAAGAGAATCAGTGGTATATTGATATTGGTTGTTCTAGCCATATGATAGGTGACAAAAGCAAATTTATTTCTCTCAAGAAAATAAATGAAGGAACAGTAAAATTTGGTGATAATGTTTTTGCTAAAATTGTTGGAAAATGAACTTTGAGTTTGAATAATGGAATATCAAAGATAGAAAATGTGTTATTTATTTAAGGATTGAAGCACAACCTACTAAGTGTAAGTCTACTATGTGATCAAGGGCACACTCTTACATTTCACCCAAATGGATGTGAGATCAGGAAATCCAAGATAGGAAAGCTTATTGTAGATGCAAATAGAACTACAAACAATATATACATGTTGAGTGAAATAAAGGGAGAAAAAATCTTCTTATCACAAGAGGATGAGAGTTGGTTATGGTATAGAAATATGGGTCACTTGAACTTTGACAACATAGTGAAAATAAGCAACAAACAGGCAGTCAAATATTTTCCCAGGATAATAAAACCCCCAAGTACGATTTGTGCACAATGTTAGCATGGTAAGCAAACAAGATCAAGTTTCAAATCAAAGGAGTTTTCTTCATCCAAGCCATTGGAACTAGTTCACACTGACCTATGTGGTCCTACTAGGACAAAGAGTTTACAAGGTGAGAACTATTTCATGTTATTTATTGATGATTTCTCTAGAATAATTTGGGTAACATTTGTAAAGGAAAAATCAGAAGTATTTAAAAATTTCAAGGCATTCAAGGCACTTGTTGAAAATAAAACAGGCAAAAATATAAAGTGCCTAAGATCAGATAGAGGTGCAGAATTTACTTCAAGTGAATTTGTAGAATTTTGTGAACAATATGGAATCAAGATACAATACTCAGTCGTAAGAACTCCACAACAAAATGGAGTAGTTGAAAAGAAAAATAGAACTATTCCAGGTATGGGCAGAGCTATGTATAAATCTAATATTTCTTATGTTTTTTGGAAAGAGGTAATTCATAAAACTATTTATATCATCAATAAGGCTCAAGTAAGAGTAAATCACCACAAAACCTCTTATGAGATTTGGAATGGAAGACCATCTACTGTGAAGTACTTCAAAAAGTTTGGAAGCAAATGCTACATTAGATGAGAAGATAAAATTTTGGGTAATTTTGATTATAGGTGTGATGAGGGGATCTTCCTTGGTTATTCCACTAAGAACAAAGCCTATAAATACTACAATAAAACATCACATACAGTTGTGGAAAGTACAAATGTAAGAGTTGATGAAGAAATAGATCTAAGAGAACCAACTCAAGAGATTATATATCAAGAAGGAGAAAGTTACAAAGAAGAAGGTGAAAACATTGAAGAAGATGAGACACAAAGAGCACCACCTAAGACACCATCCAGGTATGTGCAAAATAATCATCCAAGAGAACTGATTATTGGGAATTCTGATGAGATACAAACAAGAAAGAAGACAACAGGAATAGGTGAACATGCAAATTTTTCTTTGCTATCTAAAGTTATGCATTGGTTTTGAGTGGTATTGGAAATGAAATTGCAAGAGTTATAGATCAAATTTGTGAATCAATTGGTGCATCATCATGATTTATTTTGGAAGTATATGAGCTTGGCATATTTTTGGATTGTTATATTTGGTTTTGGGTATAAATAAGCATTGTTTGTATGCAATAATCTAGATCAGTTGTGAGCAATTTTGAGCAGGTTTTGTGAGAATATATGATCATATTTGTGAGTAGATTTGAGCAGGTTTTGTAAGAATATTTGAGCAAGTTTTGGAGCAGATTTTAGCATAGTTGATAATAGGTTTAGAGTATTTGAGAGAAGAGGGGATAGAGGTCTCCTATGGATAGAGGTCCACAAAATAAAGTAGAGGGGATTAAGGTCTCCTATGGACAAAGGTCCACAAACTAGAGTAGAGGGATTGGTGTCTCCTGTATATAGAGGTCCACAAACTTGAGCATAGGGGATTGGTGTCTCCTTTGGATTGGTACCCATAAATATTGTAATAGGGAATTGGTTCCCAAGATATTTGTTGAGAAAATTTATAAGAAATATTTTCTTCGTGGACGTAGTCCACATTGGGTGAACCACGTTCAATATGTGTCTCCTATGTGTGTGATTATTTGTGCATTGTTTCATTATTGCAATTGATAATATTGGATAATACTCATTTGGAAAGAAAAGTAAAAGTTTTATCTTATACTGTTCACCTGCATCTTAGTATAAGTTTGTGTTCTTCAATTGGTATCAAAGCAAGGTTCCTTTGTGAAAGCCTAACAACTTGAAGGAAGATTTTAAGAACACATATGGCCACTAAAATGAAAGAATATTTCCCTATGGTTGAAATCAAAGAGAGATATCTAGAAAATAGAGAAGATGCCATGGTTGACATGAAAGAGGAAATTTTTACTACTCTTGGAAAATTGAAAAGAGATAGAGAGAAGAAATCAAGTTTGAAAGCTCAAGTTCAAAAGGATGAGGAAACAAATACAAAGATCCTATAAGATCTCATAGACTTAAAATTGAAGGTTGAAGAGGCAAAGAGAATTGAATAAGTGATGGCTAAACAGTTTAAGGTAAAAATATTAGAATGTGAAAAATTGGAGTATTAAGTTGTCTCTCTAAGAAAGGGAGTTGAAAAATCTAAGGATAAGTTACAACAAAATATAAAGTTAGGAAAATAGAAATAGGAGTCAATATCAAAAGGAACAAATACATCAAATAAATAATATCCCATGACCTATGCTAATGTATTGAAATGCAAAAGCATCAAGGAGGAAGAAAACAGAGAGTCATCATGGATAAAATTCAATTACAAAAACAACAAAGAAAGAACCATGTGACCATATCATCCAAGACAATCTAAAAGGTTTCAATATTTCTTCCATGGTTATTTTTCTCATGTAACAAATATGTTCATAAAGTTGTACATTGCATGGTCCATGTGAATAATAAGGTTGGTAGAAATTTCAATTCATTTGCACCTCTCATGTATAATAATATCATATGTTACAAATGTAATAATTTTGGGAATAAATCTAAATGGTGTAAAATAGTGTTTCTTGAAATTCCTAAATCAAGCAAGGAGGAAGGACAAACAACTCAAAAGGAGATACCCTCAAAAGCTTTGGAAAAATAAAAAGGAAAAAGAAAAATAAAAATCCATGTTGGTATAAACAACACTTCATGTGCAAAATGAAGAGAATCAGTGGTATATTGATAGTGGTTGTTCCAGCTATATGACAGGTGAAAAAGAAAATTTCTTTCTCTCAAGAAAATAAATGAAGGAACAGTAAAATTTGGTGATAATGCTTCTGCTAAAATTGTTGGAAAAGGGACTTTGATTTTGGATAATGGAATATCAAAGACAGAAAATGTGTTATATGTTGAAGGATTGAAGCACAACCTACTAAGTGTAATTCAATTATGTGATCAAGGGCACACTCTCACATTTCATCCAAATGGATGTGAGATCAGGAAATCCAAGATAGGAAAGCTTATTGCAGATGCCAATAGAACTACAAACAATATCTACATGTTGAGTGAAATAAAGAGAGAAAAATGCTTCTTATCACAATAGGATGAGAGTTTGTTGTGGCATAGAAAGATGTGTCACATGAACTTTGACAATATAGTGAAAATAAGCAAAAAACAGGCAGTCAAATATTTTCCTAGAATAATAAAACCTCCAAGTACGATTTGTGCATAATTTTAGCATGGTAAGAAAATAAGATCAAGTTTCAAATAAAAGGAGTTTTCTTCATCCAAGCCATTGGAACTAGTTCACACCGACCTATGTGGTCCTACTAGGACAAATATTTTACAAGGTGAGAACTATTTCATGTTATTTATTGATGATTTCTCTAGAATGACTTGGGTAACATTCTTAAAGGAAAAATCAAAAGCATTTGAAAATTTCAAGGCATTCAAGGCACTTGTAGAAAATAAAATAGGCAAAAATATCAAGTGTCTAAGATCAAATAGAGGAGGAGAATTTACTTCAGGTGAATTTTTAGAATTATGTGAACAATATGGAATCAAGAGACAATACTCAGCAGTAAGAACTCCATAACAAAATGAAGTAGTTGAAATGAAAAATAGAACTATTCAGGGTATGGCCAAAGCTATGTTAAATGAATCTAATATTTTTTATGCTTTTTGGAAAGAGGTAATTCATACAGCTATTTATATCATCAATAGGGCTCAAGTAAGAGTAAATCACCACAAAACCCCTTATGAGCTTTGGAAGGGAAGACCATCTACTGTGAAGTACTTCAAAATTTTTGCAAGCAAATGCTACATTAGATGAGAAGAGAAATTTTTTGGTAATTTTGATTCCAGGTGTGATGAGGGGATATTCTTTGGTTATTCCACTAAGATCAAAGCTTATAGATGCTACAATAAAATATCACATACAGTTGTGGAAAGTGCAAATATAAGAATTGATGAAGAAATAGATCTAAGAGAACAAACTCAAGAGATTATATATCAAGAAGGAGAAATTTGCAAAGAAGGTGAAGAAATTGAAGAATATGAGACACAAAGAGCACCACCTAAGACACCATCTAGGTATGTGCAAAAGAATCATCCAAGAGAACTGATTATTGGGAATCCTTATGAGAGACAAACAAAAAGGAATACAATAGGAACATGTGAACATGCAAATTTTTTCTTTGCTATCTAAAGTTGAGCCCAAGGATTTCAATGAAGCAAGTGAATACAAATACTGGATGAAAGCAATGGAATAAGAGTTAGAACAAATAGAAAATAGTGAAACTTGGAAACTTGTCCCATGTCCAAAAGACAAGAATGTAATTAGCACCAAATGGATCTACAAAAATAAGTTGAATGAAGATGGTCAGGTTGTCAGAAATAAAACAAGACTTGTAAAGGTTACGCACAAGTTGAGGGGATTGACTTTGAAGAAACATTTCTCCCGTTGCACATCTTGAATCCATAAGAATGTTTTTGAATTTCTCAAGCTTCAAAAAATTTAAGGTATATCAAATTGATGTAAAATCAACTTTTCTCAATGGTTACTTAGAGGAAGAGGTCTACATAGAGCAACCATATGGTTTCAACCTAACAGATAAGCTGGACTATGTATGCAAATTCAAGAAAGCTCTCTATGGACTAAAGCAATCCTCTAGGGCTTGGTACTCAATATTGGATAAGTATATCCAAGAACAGGATTTCAGAAAAGGTATAGCTGATAGCAATATATACATAAAAAATGAAGTAAATGACTTATTGATTGTAGTGGTCTATGTGGATGATATCATTTTTAGAGGTAGTAATGATAATATGTGTTAGAAATTTACAAAGAGTATGCAAATTGAATTTGAGATGTCAATGCTTGGTGAGTTGTATTTCTTCCTTGGATTGCATATTTCACAATCAGATAAAGGTATATTTATCTCAGACCAAGTATGTGAAAGAAATATTTAAAAAGTTCAAGATGGAGGATTGCAATCCTGTAAGTACTCCCATGGTTATAGGATGTAATTTAAGTAAATATGATGAGTCTCCTGAAGCAAATCAGATATTGTATAGATCTATGATTGGAAGTTTACTATATGTCATAGCTACTAGACAAAATATAATGCAAGTAATCGTATCGGTGGTAAGATTTCAAGTTGCACCAAAAGAAACACATGTACATGTAGTAAATAGAATCTTTAAGTATTTGAAAGGAATTATAATTTTTGGACTGTGGTACCCCAAATGCAATAATTTTACACTCACTACATATACATATGCAGATTGGGAAGGCAATATTGATGATAGAAAAAGCACAAGTGGAGGAGCATTCTTTCTTAGAGATTGTTTAGTATCTTGGCTAAGCAATAAATAAGCATCAGTATCCTTATCCACTGTAGAGGCAGAGTATATTGCAGTAGTTTCTTATTGTACACAGGTTTATGGATGAAGCAGACTTTAAGTGATTTCAAAATAGAACATCATCCTATCTTCATACTGTGTGATAATACAAGTGCCATTAATATTTCAAAGAATCTGGTGATGCATTCAAGGACCAAGCACATCTCAGTAAAATATCATTTTTTTAGAGAACAAGTGACTGATCAAAAAGTTAAATTGGAATACATTGCTACAAAGTAACATATTGCTGACATCTTTCGCTAATGTTGATTAAGCATTACAAAAGGCGCATTCAAGTAAGCATGATAAGACAAAATAAATGCATGAAATGGAAGTTTTTATTTATTTATTTTATGGATAAAATCACGGTTACATAAATTTCCCCTTGAGGGCTCTATATTGATACACTCGTTACAAAATGGTGCCCAAGGATCAAATCCTTTCAATAACTCGGGTGCACTTCCAATGTTCTTCCTCGTACCCACGATTGAAGTGGGTGGGCCTATGATGTCACTACTTTGTTCTTTGATGTTCTGATATTATGCTCCTTCCTCATGTATTGTTATACCTGCACCTACACACAAGGAAACCAGATTTTGTCAATAGCAAGTGCGGATTGTGAAGCATGCAAAAGCAATACATGCAATAATAGACTAGAAAGTGGAAATATGCAATGCGACCATCCAAAAAAATTCCAAATGATTCCAAAACTTAGACATATGCATAAAAAGTGATTTTGGACTGATATAATTGAAAAAATGAAAGAAATTGCAGCCGATTTCATGTCAATTATGCGGTGTGCCTAGTAAGCCTACAAAACACAAAACACATGATTTTTGGTCCTAAACATCTCCAAATCACACCAAAGTTGGATATAATATATAAAATCATATTTATAGAGGACCCATGTAAAAAGATTAGCAAAATTAATCACATATTCATGTAAAACTTTGGGTGAGCCAAATGAACCTACAAAATACTAAAAATATGATAACTCATTCAATATAGCTCCAAATTGCATCAAATTTGAACAGTAGATTCCTAAACTATCCTAGAATAAGCCTATTTAAAAATAGTAGAAAAATATTGCTTCATTATATGACCATACCTTGCAGGGATGGTGGTGACTATCACAGATTGGGGGTCATCTTGGGGTGGGACGACCACCAGATCTACTAGTTTTTTGCCACCAATTCCACTGGGAATTGGTCAAAAACTCTCTCAAGGGTGTTGTCATCAAATTTGGGGGTGAAATTCACTCAATTGGTTTGGTTTTGTAAACAAATTGTGCCTCTTGAATCACTCGAGAACCTCCTTTGCTAGGTAGATATTTCGAGGGAAAAAGGCACAAAAGGTTGAGGGGAAATCTTGGCAGCACTTCGTTGCAATATCACAAAACTCCTCTCTATGTTTTGGGTGGAAAATAGATCCACTTTATAGCCCAAGGGGGCCTATGGCCAAATGGGCATGCAAGGACATGCAGGGCAAGAGGCGCCACTTGTCCAAAACTTGGCATGTATTGGAGGGGGAAGGAATCTCCCTTTTTGGCCTCCATTCTGCAGCATGTCATAAGGATTCTGCACCCTCAGGTCTGCATGCTTGAATAGGTAGGCTAAATGGTAGTTTTTGGGTGTCATTTGTCCAAAATTTGACTTTTTGGGAGTCAAAGACCATGGCCATCCCACCCAGGGATGGCCGCTTGTGACCATCCCTGGGTGGGATGGTCATGAACTGTGATCGTCCCAGGGTGGGACGGTCATGCCTATATGGCCCAAAACCTCCCAAAAAGTGGGGTAGAACCTTCCAAAAGTGGTTAGGACCACTATTTAACCTCTGAGGGTTGCCCAAGGGGGTCATATGGTGTCAAATTAGCCAATGCTTTTGGTCGCCTAATCATATTTACATGATTTTAGTGTCTATAGATGCCCCTTTTTGAGATGTGTTGTGTGCAACACAATGCTGAGAAAAAATAGATAACTAAAATGTCAAATGATTAAGGTTATTCAATAACCTAACCAACTTTAGATGCCCCAATCATGAAAAGAGCATGCGTTCTTGAATCCTTGCTTCTGACGAGCTAAGGAACTTGATTCAAGTACAACCTCTCTAGTAAGGCTTACTTGATCTTGGACATTCTTCAGTTCATAAGGAGGTAGGGCCTATGATCCTTCATGATTCTAGAATGCCAAGCATTTGTTTAATTGAAATTTTTGCTTGTTTGCTTCCCCAAGCGGGGCGTGATTGTCTTTGTCAATGATTCATTGAACGAACGCAATTTGCATGATTGAGTGTTTGATTGTTGATTTTGATTATGAATTTGTTAAGTATGACTACCCCCTCAAGCGATGAGTCGATGAGGGAATTACCAATGATAAAAGTGATGAGTCGCTTGACCCATATGACTTGGTTAGGGTTTCCTTCAATTTTACCCATTTGAAAAATGGAGTATTTTTGAGAGGATTTTGATGATTTTGTTGATGTCTCATGGAAGAAAAGAGTTGAAAACCTCTTTCCCGTGGGGCGGTCCAGCCACAATGGCCTTCTTGGGGATTAAATTAGAAAATTTTCCATTCATACCATGAGCAATTTAGTTTTCATCTTGATCCAGAGTGAATTTTGCCATCATATTTTGACTTGTTTTTGGTGGGTTTTGGACCCTTTTGGTGCTTTTTTGTTTTTGAAATTTTTCAATTGTTTTTGAATTTTTTATTTTTGATGAGATTTCATAGAATAAAGGAAATGAATACCTCATCAAAACTAGATGCCCCAATCATGGAAAGGGTGTGCATCCCAGAATCATTACCTCCGACAAGTTAAGGAACTTGATTTTGGTAATCTTTGGGATATTGGAAAACAAGCTTAAGTCTAATCCTAGCCTTGGTGGCAATTGGAAGATAAGCTCAAGTCTACACTTTAGCCTTGGTGGCAATTGGAAGATGAGCTCAAGTCTACACTTTAGCCTTGGTGGCAATTGGAAGATGAGCTCAAGTCTACACTTTAGCCTTGGTGGCAATTGGAAGATGAGCTCAAGTCTACACTTTAGCCTTGGTGGCAATTGGAAGATGAGCTCAAGTCTACACTTTAGCCTTGGTGGAAATTGGAAGATGAGCTCAAGTCTACACTTTAGCCTTGGTGGCAATTGGAATATGAGCTCAAGTCTACACTTTAGCCTTGGTGGCAATTGGAAGACGAGCTCAAGTCTACACTTTAGCCTTGGTGGCAATTGGAAGACGAGCTCAAGTCTACACTTTAGCCTTGGTGGCAATTGGAAGATGAGCTCAAGTCTACACTTTAGCCTTGATGGCAATTAGGAGATAAGCTTAAGTCAAATCCTAGCCTTGATGGCGATTAGGAGATAAGCTTAAGTCAAACCCTAGCCTTGATGGCAATTAGGAGACAAGCTTACTGGTTTGCTTGAATTTTCTTTTGATCTTTTGCTTATTTTTCCCAAGCAAGGAGGGTGCATGATTGTCTTTGGACAATGATTCATAAGACGAACATGATTAACTTGATTAAGTTATCAATTATTGATTTGGATTATATATGTTGTTATTATGACCAATGGGCTTAGTGGATGTCGTTGGGGTATTTTGGGTGACCAAAGGGTTTATGGATACCTTTGGGGCATTTTGGGTGACCAAAGGGTTTATGGATACCTTTGGGGATTTTTGGGTTGACCAAAGGGTTTATGGATACCTTTGGGGCTTTTTGGGTGACCAAAGGGTTTATAGATACCTTTGGGGTTTTTGGGTTAACCAAAGATTTTATAGATACCTTTGGGGCTTTTTGGGTGACCAAAGGGTTTATAGATACCTTTTTGGGTTGACCAAAGGGTTTATGGATACCTTTGGGGTTTTTGGGTTGACCAAAGGGTTTATGGATACCTTTGGGGCTTTTTGGATGACCAAAGGGTTTATAGATACCTTTGGGGTTTTTTTTGGGTGACCAAAGGGTTTATGGATACCTTTGGGGATTTTTGAGGTGACCAAAGGGTTTATGGATACCTTTGGGGATTTTTGAGATTGATTGCTTAACTATTTTATTGCTGATTAGGGGAGGTATGATACCAATAATGCCCCCATTGATGTTTAAAAATATTTGTGTGATTTGCAATTGTGCAATTTTGGACCATTAGATGCATTATGTGTTATGATTTATGGATGCATTAATGGATGTAATGCCTATTGATGATGCCAATATGCTATATGTATGTGATGTACTGATGACATGCACTAGCTAGATGATAAATGTATGAGTAGATGGTGTGATCTAGATGTGTAGATGCTCTACTATGTATGCATATATGGATGCAATGGTGAATGTTAAATGCATGTTTAATTTATTTCAATTGTTTATGCACTTAATTTATGTTGATATGACATGGTAAATGCAATGTATGTAATGCATTATTTACATGATGATGATCTAATGTAAATGAACATGTATGCTTTAATCACTTAAAACATAAGGAATGCAATTAATATGTGTTTAACAATCTAATGGATGACACCACAAAATGTATGAAAATCATGAATGAAAATGATAACTCTTATCATAAGAATTAATCATTTAAGCATCCATATGTGAGATGAGATGATTGTGAGATGTGTATGATTGGATGTAATGATTTGTTGCTATTAGGGAATTTTTGAGGTTTTCCATGAGACTCAAACACCCTAGTTGACTAATCAAAAGTTGTATAATGACTATACAAGACTCCTAAAAGATAAAATCTTTTGTTATGAAGACCAAGATATTCATTATCCCTGTGTGTGCAAATGAATATATTAGATGAGACATAAGACTACCTCATTTCTAGGCGAGATTCATTCAGCCCATTTTTGTAATGAGGATCACCATATGTTCATCATGATCCTAAGTTTGGACTTAGTTGGATTAGACCACTAGGTGATACAAGCCACCTAAAGCTAGCTCACTTTGTAAATTGCTTAGAACTACCCCAATGCCAGGAGGGATTCATTCAGCCCATTGTTGTATTGGGGATCACTTGATGGTTTTTGAATACTGACCATTCCAGGGATTCAAGCTCTTCACCCCCTTCTTTTCTTCACATTGATGTGGGATACTTGCTCATGCTTAGTGATGAAAATCATTGTTTATTTTGTATTTTGTTTTCTTTGAGCAAGGGATTTGTTTAGTGATGAAAATCATTGTTTATTTTGCTTTATTTTGCTTTGGGATTTTTCTTATTTTGATGAAAGCAAGGGATTTCTTTGGGTAGGGGGGAGCTTGTCCTTTTTTCAATGATCAACATCCTAGACCATGTGCATCACAAGGTGAGCAAGTAAAAACCTTTCACTTAAGGTGACCAGGACCACTTTGTAGTGTTCATATTTCCCTTGTTCAAACTAGGATTATTAGTGTTTTATTAGTGATGGGATTTTGAGATATGCTAGGTGCTATCAGAACTAGACCTCATCT
Source organism: Wollemia nobilis (assembly GCA_028583015.1). NCBI lineage: Eukaryota > Viridiplantae > Streptophyta > Pinopsida > Araucariales > Araucariaceae > Wollemia > Wollemia nobilis. Next base: position 4,442,075 of record JAQPPZ010017058.1, read on the forward strand.
TCTGAAAGTGAAGATAGCTTTCTACAAAATCTAAGAAGATCACTAGGTATGGTTGAATGATCAGAAAACCCTAGTATATTCCTTATAGCAACAGGAAGGGGTTGTGTTGAGAAACACAATTACTCACAAGGGTGAATGGATGATGATGATTTTGTGGATGCATGATTGGCATACAAATGTGGTGTCATTTGTAAGATTGTACACACAACCTATCCTAATGCAAGTGCAATGGATGAAAATACCTAATGCAATGCAATTAAATGTATGCAAATGTAGAATGTAAATGCAAATGTTTTTGTGTTTTTAATGTTTTAGATTGTTTTTGAAATTTTATGATTTTGCAATTGTTTTTTTGAATTTTCAATTATTTTGAATGTTTTTGAATTTTGAATGTTTTTTGATTTGTTTGAAATTTTGATGTTTTCAATTGTTTTTTTGAATTTTTAATTTTCAATTGTTTTTGGATTTTGAATGTTTTGTGAGGGGAAGGCATGATACCTTAGGCACCCCTAGTGTGTGTGCTACTCAATGAAAGTGAGAAAGGTGTGATACCTTTAGATTTCTCACTATGCTTCGTTGGTTGTGATGTGGATGGTGGGGAAGGTATGCTACCTTTGGGACCCCCAACATGCATTTTGTCCACTGCAATATAGTCAGCAATGCCCATGTTTTGATGAGATGATATGGGTGAAGGTGAAACATTGGATGAAATCACCAGTTGTGTAGCTCAATTTTGATATTCTTGGGCCTTTGCTACAATACTGATCATTCCCATAGACTCTTGGGGAGGTGGGTTGTTATGCACCTGATTGGGTTTCTCAACGTGGTTGGCAGGTGTTGTTTTTGCTTCGTGTGTGGGCCAAAGGTCTTGGAAGTCTCCTATTGGTTGGTTGTTTGGAGCAAGAGGATTACCCATCGGAAGCTCTTGCCTCTCGATCATATCCTAAACTACATATCTAAAGGGATAACATGTCTGGATGTCATGGCCTCTTTGTTGATGGTAAACACAGTATAGATTTTTCTTGTGCACCTTTGATCTACGCTTATTAGGTTTCAATGGATGGATCTCGGGAAGCGTGATTTCTTGTGCCTCATATAATCGATTGAAGATCAATGCTAAGGGCTCTAAAAAATGATTATATTGCCATGGTGGCCAATACATTTGGTCTTGTCTTTGGTTTGTTTGATTGTTTTTATCATAGTTTCTAGGTGTGGCTTGATAGTTGGGCTTCTGAGGTGGCACGGGTTGCGTAGGCCCTAGAATACTAATAGCAACTTGATTGATTGATGCCAACTTTGGTTGTGTCGAGTTGTTTTTGGCATTCTTAGTCCATTACTTCTTGTAGTGGTTTTGCTAGTTCTCCCTCTTGGATCTTAATTTCTTTGATAGTTCTAGCTTGCGCTAGAGCATCTTCAAGAGTTGGATATTGTTGGAGTCGCAACAACAAGGATATAGGCTTCATATAGCTCTTAGAAAACATGCCAGTCAATTCAGACATGGGCAGTATGTATGGAAGCTTAGCAAGAAGTGTTCGCCACCTATTGCCATAGTCGGTGATTGACTCATCATCATATTGCTTCAACCCCATGAGGTCAGCCAGTGTCACATTTTGCTTAGTGTTGAAGGTAAAGCATTCCAGGAACACGTCTATGAATTGGTCAAGATTGTAGATGCTATGCTTCGGGAGTTGGTTGTACCACTCCACGGGTAGGCTGGAGAGGGTAGTCAAGAATATCCTCAAGAGTAAATCATCATTATCCTGGATGCCAAAGCATTGGTTCAAGAATTTGGTGACATGCTCCTGCGCATCTTCATCCCCTTTAAAGCTAGCCAACTAGGGAATTTAGAACTGTTCTATATAGGAAGGGGTAGGCACAAAAGGATGGATTAGTTGACTATGTAACTGGTGCAAAGTGGGCTTCTGAGACCTAGACCCAGAGGTCTTGTTTTCAATTGACTCCATGCATTATAGAAATACTTTAAACACTTCAGACAACTAGAGCTCCTCATCTTTGTTCTAGCCCTATGGAGGAGGGCGAGGGTTACCAAGCCTATTTTTTAGTGGTTTACTGTCATACACCATACCTCTATAATGTGCTTCATGGTATTATTCTCTAGGTTCAAGCTCATTGTAGGCCCCATAGGGTGTTTCTTGAACTAGCCTATAAGGAGGGGTAAGCGCCTATGGAAGGTGATCTATGTTAGACCTAGTAGGTAAGTCCCGATTAGGCCTAGGAGGCCTAGGGGGCAACATTTTATATTGTATTGGATGCCTTGCATATCGTTGCATCTTATAGGTTCTAGGTGTAAGCACCACTTCATGTAATGTATTTTGCAATTGCTCTTGTTGCATATTTTGTTGTTCTTGTATCTTTTTTTGATACAACCTTTGTAGGTGTGCTCATTGTGAGTCCATTCATTATTGATTTCTTTGTTTTTGATCCAACTGGAGTTGATCTGTATGTTGTTGTCTGTTAATATTTGGACTAAGTGACTGATGAATATGATTTCGTTGCTCAATTGTATGGGGTTTGTGTGCCCTTATATTTGAAATACGGATGGGTTTATCATGTATTTACATCCTAGTAAGATCTATTGCTTGTTTTCCACACTCTCTAAAGGTTGCATTAACCCGAGCCTCTATATTATGAATTGGATATGTATAGTCCAATGATGTAGAGCCATCATGTGGTTGCACCAAGTACTCTTCATGAGGAGTAGGAGGATGACTTGGGTCTTCTTCCTCATATATGAAGAAAGCTTCATATTTAGTTTTGGATGTAAGCTCTATATATTCAATTTGTGCATATGCACGATGTGTGTACACTGAGTGCACTTTGTGAGGAGTATGGGGGTGACTTGCTTGATCATATGGGGTGGTTTGCTCATCCAAGCTAGGCCATGGTGTAGTCTCATACTCTCATGGTCATATTCTGATTTATGTATAGAGCAATTTGGGATGTGAATCCATGATATTGACCTACTAGACCCCTAAATGGGTGAATTATTTACTATATAGAATTCCATAAGGGTATCCAAGTCAGGAAGGTTTCCTAGAAGACCTATGGGTGCTTCCCTAGTAGGGGTATTTCAAAGGTTTACCCCCTAAAGATGGTATTGTTGTTATGATAAAACCTGGGATGTCATTCAGGGATGGGCATGTCCTATGGACTTATTTGGAGATATTCGCTGGTTATGGAGCTTGAATCTCTCTTTGAATTGGAGGTCTTGTGTTCAACCGCATTTGGACCAAATCTGTAAAATGGGGGTCCATCAGCCATTTTTAGAAAATTTTGACTTTTCAAAAAAAAGTTGTAAGAGTTATATATCAAAATGATCAACGCGATGAGATGATCACAATGGGCTAGGACTCCAAAATTTGGTTTTTAGGTCAAAAATTATATATTTGAAATATTTGACCGACCGAGGCTCGTTGAAAAATGCCCAATTTTAGGGATTTTTGGGAAATTTTGAGAAATAAAGAGTTTATTGGAAATATGAGCAAGTTTTGTTGTCATTGATGTCAAGAAGAGAGCAAGGTTTATCACCATTAATGTCAAGAAGATGATGATCAAGTTTTAGTGTCATCCATGCATTTATGTCAAAATGTTGATGTCCAAGTTTCGGTGTTATTAATGTCCTCCAGTGGTTTTTCCAGCAAGGCAAAGAAGCAGGTTAATGGAAATAATAATATTATAATATTTCCGGTTACAAGTTGGTGTGAAGAAAAACGAGGGCCAAGGAATGATAAAATTATTATTCCTCCAAAAGACCCAAGTGAAAGTTTATTTTTAAATTATTTAAATTTTAAATATTTTACCCTAAGGTAAAATTTAAATTTAAATTAATTTAAAAGGGCACCAAAATAAAAATTGAATTAATTCGAATTCGAATTAATCTAAGCTTTGATGTGTTTGGAAATATTACAAAGCATATAAAAGGGGGTAATATCCCACCTTAGAAAAGTATCCATGCAAATTATCGAATGCTCAAGGAAATCATGCACCAAGGCTTGGAAGGGAAGAATCACATGTGTTTTAAACCCTTAAGGAGGCAGACCAAGGAACAAGTAAGAGGGGAGCACACTTTACATCGTAAGGTGCTGGGTAGCATGGTTGGAAAATAGGGGCTATGCTAAGTCACTTGCAGGTGATAGTTTGTGGGTTCAATCTGCATGTTTGTGTTTTGGCAAGGTAGAATTTGGTTTTAGCTTTTGCACAGTCGAACGAAGGTGAAAAGGGAGACGTGCGCCTCAACCTTTGCATGAGGGCACGTAGCCCACTTGGTGGGCACACATTGTGCGAAGGCACTTGGAATAAGGGGATCGAGGTTCAAATCCTGCCAAGGCCCTTTTGATGTTATTTACAAGGTATGCACTCAATTGCTAAGGTTTAACATTGCATCCAAAAATTGCAAGGGTGGAAATTAATTTTTAATTTCCTAAAGTTTTATTAATTGGAAATTGCATATTTAAAAGGGTTTATGATTTATAAAAGGGAGATAAAATGGTATGGAAAGTTTTAATTTTGTGTTTGATTTTTAAGTGGTTAAATTTTATAAAAGGAGTAATAAGGTGTGCCAAGGGTGTTAGATGTTATTTGTTGAAATAAAGTCATATTATAAAAACTGATTTGAAAGGAGAAATAAGGCATAATTGATTTTTGATTTTTTGGCATGGTGAAATATTTTTGAATATTAAGGACATATCTGTGATATCTAACCATTGATATTGTCCAAGAGGTTGAGTGTGATTGAGACAAGTTTTTGGGATCAAATCTTCTTTAAAACAAAGGTATGGGCATATCATCCTTGTGAGTGAAATATTGTTGGGTTGGATGTTGTGAATGCTAAGTTGGAGTGAAAAGGTTTGTTTGATAAGAATTGTTGAGTAAGCTTTCATGTGCATGATTGGTGAATGTTTGTGAGAATATTTGAGTGAGAAATTGAGAACTATCTTGAACTAGGGTTTGAGAAATACCATGAGTATTATTGTTATGTGATATTGTTTGATAAACATTTTTGGAAATATTTGAGTAAGCTTTCATGTGCTTGAACTAGGGTTGGTGAAAGATCATGAGTATCATTGTTATGTGAATTTGGAATCATATTGAGTCAAGGTTTAGTTCCATGGTGTGAGTTTTTGAAAGCATTGTGAAACACTTGTTTAGGTTTTGTAAGAAAGTCATGTTTCATTGAGTGATTGGTTGAGGGGAGTTGATTGAGCTTAGTTGATTGGAAGTGTTGGAGTGATAGTTCAAGTTCTATGAAATAAATTGTTCTTTATTCTAAATTGATTTGAAGAGAGTTTGAAAGTGATTGAGTGTTGTATGAGAGTGAAACATATTGAGTCTCTAACCATTCTCCATATGTTTCTATGGTTAAACAAGAGAGTTTGAAAGTGATTGAGCATTGTTGTGAGAGTGAAACATATTGAGTCTCTAACCATTCTCTATATGTTTCTGTGAGATTAAAACAAGATTCTGTGTGAAAATTGTTTATGTGATTGAAGAGGTTTTCTGTGATAGATTGAGTTGAGTAAGCTTTTGTGGAAGCTTAAAAATGCAGATTTGAGGTAAGTCTTGGTGAAGACTTGTTGAGCATATTGGACAAGTTCTAGTGAGAACTTGTTGAGTATATTTGAGGTAAGTCTTGGTGAATACTTGTGGACAAATTAGTGTGAGATTTTGTGGAAGCTTACAATACATATTTGAGGTAAGTCTTTGAGAAGACTTGTGAATAGAGTTGTTGATTGATTTTTTCAAACCTTGAGTTTAGGTTTGGGGTAGATCTAGCAGAGTTGATTTGTGATTGAATCAGGATTTGTGTTAAGGCTTGAGGACATATTTGAGGATAGAGTTTGGTGCAAATTTGAGGAGAGGTTTGTGCCAGACCAGAGACAAATATTGAGTAGATTTGTGCTATATACTAAAGGACTATTTTTAGTGCATATCAAAGTTAGAGATAGAGAAGATTTATGTTATACTGAAGGGTTGTGTTTAGTGCAGATTTAAGATAGATATTAAGTAGATTTGTGCTAGACCGAAGGACTATGTTTAGTACATATTTGAGCAAAGCTGAGAGTAATATTTGAAGGTGACAGAGTAGAGGATAGTAGTCTCTAGTGGATAGAGATCCATTATCCAGGGTAGTTAGGATAGATATCTTCTAAATGAGAATAGAGTCTTCAGTGGAGAGAGATCCACAAGCCAGTGTAGTGGAGGCAGTAGTCTTCTAGAGGATCACTAGCTAGAGCATATGAGAAGGATTTATCCTGTGGATAGAGATCAAGAACTAGATAAGGATATTGGTGTCTCCTGTGGGTTGGTGCCCACAAACTAGATTAGGGTATTGGTGTCTCCTTTGGACAGAGGTCCATAAATATTGTAATAGGGAAAGGATTCCCAAGATATTTGTTGAGAAAATTTTAGTGAAATATTTTCTTCGTGGAGTAGCCCACATTGGGTGAACCACATTAAATTGGTGTCTCTATTGTGTATGGTGATTTGTGCATTACTTTGATTACTGCTATTGATACTGCCATTGATATATTGCATAATATTTTTTGGGAAAGAAAAGTAAAAAATGGTCTTATACTGTTCACCCCCCTATCAGTATAAGCTTGTGTTCTTCAGATTTAGGACTCAAAATTTCTATGAGAGGTGCAGAACGAGCTAATTAATACAACAAAACAAATTTGGTAGTTTTGGGGTTGTCTAGGGTTTTTTATGATTGTTTTAGTGCAATTTTTCCCTATTTTTGGCTTGAAAATAACTCAAAAATAGAGTAATCATAAAACCAACATAACTTTTTTTTTTGAAAAATTAGGGTTTGGTCCTAGATCAAGGATTTTATATTGATTACCTGAACAATAAAGAAATGCATAAAGTAGATAACATGATTATCTCTTTTAAATTTTAGAAACACACAATCAAATGATCAAAGAAGGACACAAGCAAACAATGTGATTGTCTCCTTTAAGTTTTAGATGTGAATCCCTAAGCTATTTGGTGTGTTTGGATTTGTTTTTTCTCTTGCTTTCTTATTTGTGTTTTGGACTTAGAATGAGGGAACTCAACCAAGGTGGTGACTAGGAAAACTAGTTCCAAACATGCGGTTCTCAAAAGAGTCTAGGATACATAGCTTAAAACCCACAATGTGTGGAGGGTTACCTAGCTCTTCCACTCTGAATCGAAAAGTGTTTCTAATAGTGGGAGGGAGTTTGAACACCAATGACCTATTCCATATTAATAGAGTACCCTATTCTATCTAAGGTGTCAAGTGGGCAAGTCGATGGAAGGAGGTGAAATCCAATGTCATCGGTATGAAATGGAGGTTGGTGATGAAATCCAACCTTACTAATGTTATTGTGATACATGCAAGTGTGTGTGGTTCCTTTTATGCTTAAATAAAGTAAAACAATATAGCACTCAATGAATTTTCACTAAATGCAAAAAGGTACGTTTTACTTTCAGAAATGTTAGATAAAAGGTAAACCTACAAAATGCATGTCCTAAATGATAACCTACCCATTAGGTAGGTCACAAGAAGTCAGACCATACAAGTGCATTTCTACTTAGTTTATTTTTTGTTTTTCTTATTTTTTTGTTGTTTTTGCAATTATATAAAAGTAAAACCTATCTTTCTAACTTTCAAGAAAACAAGGGAAGGAAGAAAAACAAAATTTGATCAATTTTTGACTATAAAAAACAAACTGAAGGTTTAGGCACTTACCTTGATGTCCTAAAATATTATTGTTTTTGAAATTATAAGAAAAAAATCCCCTATGTTGTAGCTATCCCAGGGTGGGATGGATGCTAGTTTGGGGGTCGTCCTAAAGTGGGATGGTTGTGTGGTCGTTCCTGGGTGGGACGGCTAGCAGTTCAGAGGTCACCTTAGGCCAGAACGACCAATTTTTGCAGCAGCAAAAAAAACAAAAACAAGGTCATATTTTTAACCAAATAAATTGGGACAAATTCCCACCATGATAACCACTAAAGTAGGGGAAAAATGGTGCACATAACAATGTTAAATGATATGCATATATGGCTAATGTGGATTAAGCATTACAAAAGGTGCATTCAAGTAAGCATGATAAGACAAAATAAATGCATGAAATGGAATTTTTTATTTATTTATTTTATGGATCAAATCACGGTTACATAAATGTCCCCTTGAGGGCTTTAATTTGATACACGTTACAAAATGGTGCCCAAGGATAAAATCCTTTCAATAACTCTAGATGCACTTCCAATGTTCTTCCTTGTACCCACGATTGAAGTGGGTGGTCTTATGATGTTGCTACTTTGTTATTTGATGTTATGATATTATGCTCCTTCCTCATGTGTTGTAATACCTGCCCCTACACACAAGAAAACCAGATTTTGTCAATAGCATATACGGATTATGAAGAATGCAAAAGCAATACATGCACTAATAGACTAGAAAGTAGAAATATGTAATGCAACCATTCAAAACAATTCCAAATGATTCCAAAACTTATAAATATGCATGAAATGTGATTTAGGACTGATATAATTGAAAATAGGAATGAAATTGTAGCTAATTTTTTACTGATTACGCGATGTGCCTAGTAAGCCTACAAAATATAAAATAGATGATTTTTGGTCGTAAACATCTCCAAATCACATAAAATTTGGACAGCATATATAAAATCATATTTAGAGAGGACCCATTTAAAATTATTAGAAAAATTTATCATAGATTCATGTACATATTTGGGTGAGCCAAATGAACCTGAAAAATACTAAAAATACGATAACTCATTCAATATATCTCCAAATTGCATCAAAATTGAATGGTATATTCTTGAGCTATCCTAGAATAAGCCTATTTAAAAATAGTGAAAAAATATTGCTTCATTATGTTGCCATACCTTGAAGGTACGGTGGTGACTGTCACAGATTGAGGGCCATCCTAGGGTGGGACAACCACCAGATCTAATAGTTTTCTACCACCAATTCCACTAGGACATTGGTCAAAAACTATCTCAAGGGTGTTTTCACCAAATTTGGGGGTGAAATTCACTCAATTGGTTTGATTTTGTAAACAAATTGCACCTCTTGAGTCACTCAAGAATCTCCTTCACTAGGTAGAGATTTCAAGGGAAAAAAGGCATAAAAGGTTGAGAGGAAATATTGGAAGCACTTCGTTGCAATGTCACAAAACTCCTCTCTATGTTTTAGGTGGAAAATGGATCCACTTTATAGCCCAAGGGGACCTATGGCATAATGGGCATGCAAGGACATGTAGGGCAAGAGGTGTCATTTGTCCAAAACTTAGCATGTATTTGAGGGGGGGAGGAATCTCCATTTTTGGCCTCCATTCTGCAGCATGTCATAAGGATTCTATGCCCTCAAGTCTGCATGTTTGAATAGGTGGGCTAAATGGCAGTTTTTGGGTGTCATTTGACCAAAAATTAACTTTTTGAGGGTCAAAGACCCTGGCTGTCCCACCCAAGGACGACTACTTGTGACCATACCTGGGTGGGACGGTCATGAACTGTGACCATTACAGGGTGGGATGGTCATGCCTATATGGCCCAAAACTCCCAAAAAGTGGGGTAGAACCTTCCAAAAGTGGTTAGGACCACTATGTAACCTCTGAGGGTTGCCCAAGGGGGCATATGATGTCAAATTAGCCAATTCTTTTGGTCATCTAATCGAATTTACATGATTTTAGTGTCTATAGAATCCAGTTGCAGTAAAATAATTTTTTTGAAAGGGTTGCTATCAATGACAAAGGGGGAGACTGCAATATTGAGTTGTCATTGATGTCAAGGTGTATGATAGTCAAGGCAAAAATATTTCCCATGAGGTTGATGAATAGTAAGCAATGGATAAAATTTAAAAGCAAGGTATATCTCCAAAGTATTTTTGTAAGAGAAGGATTAATAATATTTAAATGTCAAATTTAAATATTATGAAGAACGACAAGGTTTAAAACGTTTTATTACAATTTCTTGAAAAATATTAAAAGAAGCTCAAAATTTTAAAGTTTAAAGAAGAGGCAAAAGGGTTTAATTAAAATCAGTTGGGACAAAGGTTTGAAGCTAAGTTTAAAAAAAAGTAATATTATAATATTTTTAAATATTATAATATAAAGTTACAAGCATAATGCCAACGTTTATAAAGCATGATTTAAATTCTCGAGCACCGACATCGTGTGAGCATGGAGGTAAAATTTATTTAAATCAAACGTTAATCCAATGCAATGCTAAGGTTTTGAGTGTGTGCATTTCGATATCCACTCATGCTTTTTGAAATGACAAATCACAGAGGAGAAGGGGCATGAATTTTTGTAGAGGGCACAGTCAATATAAGGACAAAGGGTTGCACATTTAGTTTCAGCTGACAGGCTAGCACAGTTGGTCATTTGGGTAGCACTATGGCACTATGAGAGAGGTGATCATAGGTTCGATTCACATGGGTGACATGCATGTGCTATTTTTGTGGTAAAAATATTGTTTTGCATGACAAAAAGAAGGTTTTAGAGTTAAGTTTTGCACTGCTATTGATATCCACTGGTGTAGCCCAGCTGGATGCCTAGCTAGGGCTAGGGCACCATGGGCCAAGAGGTCATAGGATCAAATCGATGAAAACAATTTTTGCAAGGCAGAAGAGAATATTTCATGCGCTTATGAAAGGTATGAATAAATTTTGATTAAAAGTTATTTTGCAAAGGTACTCCGTTAACTGTGCATTAAGGGGGAAAAATATTTTATTTTGAATTTGATCTAGGAGTCATAAGTGTAAAAGGATTATTTGATATTGTAATAAGGTTATTTGGGACTTATTTGAAAGTTGTAATTTTGCAAGTTTAGTTAGGATATATAAGGTGTATTTTGGTTTATATTGAATTGTATTTTTGGCACATCAAAAAGAGGAAATTTGAGGGTTTAGTACCCATAACAAGATTTATTTTTGTGAGACTAAGAGGAGTTAAAAAAATTATTTCAAAGTCTTGATATACATATCTTTTTGAGAAGGGATTTAATGTGGATGATTTGAAAGAAATATTTACTAACCAATTTTTGAAGTGGCACAAGAAAGGGAAATTATTTTGACAAATTTTGAAGGCACATCTTCATCAAGGCAAATTTAGAGGTATGGTAATCCAATTCCTTTCTCAAGGTGGTTTTTGGTTGAAGAAAATATATTGAGTTATCATATGTTTGGAGGCATAAGGATTAATTGTTTGAGCACTGCTTGGATTAAAATTGGGAAAGATCATATATCATATTTATGAGAAAACCTATGCATTTTTATGTTTGAAACTAGAAACAAATTGATGAAGCTTATAGATCAATTTTGAGAGTAAACTTGTGCATTGGTTTTGAGTGATATTGGAAATGAAAGTGCAAGAGTTATAGATCAGATTTGTGAAGCAATTTGTGCATCATCATGATTGATTTTGGAAGTAGATGAGCATGGCAGATTTATGGATTGTTATATTTGGTTTTGGGTATAAATGAGCATTGTTTGTATGCAATATTTTGGATCAATTGTGAGCAAGTTTGAGCAGGTTTTGTGAGAAGATTTGATCAGAGTTGTGAGCAGGTTTGAGCAGGTTTTGTAAGCATATTTGAGCAGGTTTTGGAGTAGATTTGAGCAGAGTTGAGAATAGGTTTGGAGCAGTTGAGAGAATATGTTATAGAGGTACACAAACCAAAGTAGAAGGGATTGAGGTCTTCTAAGGAGGTCCACAAACCAGAATAGAGGGGATTGGTGTCTCTTGTGGATAGAGGTCCACAAACTTGAGAATAGGGGATTGGCATCTCCTTTGGGTTGGTATCCATAAACATTGTAATAGGGAATTGGTTCCCAAGATATTTGTTGAGAAAATTTATAAGAAATATTTTCTTTGTGGATGTAGCCCACATTGGGTGAACCACATTAAATTTGTGTCTCTTGTGATTATCTATGCATTGTTTCATTGTTGCAATTGATAATATTGGATAGTATTGATTTGGAAATAAAAGTAAAAATATTATGTTCTTTAGTCTACTATGGCTTCAATATTTTTAGGATCAATAGCTACCCCATCATCTGAGACAATGAAGTACTGAAATTATGGAGTATAAAATTCACACTCAGAAAATTTTCCATACAATTGATTTCTTCTCAAGATTTCCATAACTATCCTCATGTGTGATCATGTTATTTAATTTGATAATAGACTAAAAAATCATCTAGAAATATTAATACAAACTGATCCAACTGTTCCCTAAATACATTGTTCATCAAGTTCATGAAAGTAGCTAGAGCATTTGTTAATATGAAAGGTAGCACTGTAAATTCATAATGCCCATATCAGGTTCAAAAGGTTGTCTTGAAGGTATCTTCTTCTCTGATTCTTAATTGGTGGTATCTCGGCCTAAGTTAAATATTCTAAAAGATATTCGCTCCCCTAAATTGATAAAATAGATCATCAATCCTTAGTAAAGAATATTTGTTCTTCATCGTCATCTTTTTAAGCATTCGATAGTCAATATAAATTCTCAAAGATCCATCCTTCTTATTTATAAACACAACTGGTATTTCCCATGGTGAGACACTAGGCTTAATATGCTATTTTTCTAATAAATCCTAAAGTTGGGTTTTGATCTCTTGTAATTATAGGGGAGTCATTCAATAAGGTTTCTTGGCTACATACGATGCTCCTAGTAAAAGCTCAAGAGAAAAATAAAATTCTCTTTTTGGAGGAATTCTGGGTAGGTCTTCAAGAAAGACATCTCTAAACTCATTCAATACAAGGTACTATTCAAACGGGGTAGAAATAGACTCAATTTCTTATTTATTATTTAATTTGACTACATAAAGCCTACAACCCTTCCTCAAGGCTCTTTTAACTTGTATAGCAGTCATCAGATGGGGTTCCAAGGTTACCCTATTACAATGGACCCGGATTCACTGATTGGAATCATCTGTAAAGTCCAACCACCTCTCTTAAAAATTTAGTAGGGCTTTATGGGATTTTAGCCAATCTACTCCTAGAAAAATATCAAATGCATGCAAGGGTGATACATACAGGTGCCAATTAATCTTCCCTTGAGGTATATCTATCTTGGGTTCAAATAAACATTGGTTGACCATATAGGTTTGTCATGAATCATACTCAACTTGCCACCCATTTATATTGATCCTAGGTCTTATCGATATATCTTTCATAATGCTAGATGATATAAAACTATCATTTGTACCGCTATCAATCAAAATACAAACTTATTTTTTGCCTAATTTTACTTTTAAAATAAATGGAGTGGCTTGCCCTAAAAGTTTGGAATTACCTGTGGCAGCATAGATCCTGTGTGGAGATTCTTCAATTGGATTTCTCTTATCAACTCTCTACGTATATTGACTTGCATAATGGTACAGGGCTGCACACACAAAGTATACATTTGGATCCTTATTCTTTTGCTTGTCCCCATTTGTATTTTAATTGATATTATTTCCCTTTTACTGATATGTAGATATTTGCATAAGTTTCTCTTGTAAATTTCTCTTGTCTGACTTGCCCTGAAACTTACCTTTGTTCCTATTGTCTCATTTTTAATGGCTACCATCTCTATATTTCTTATATTGATATTTACCCTTAACTAGCTCTGAGTATTTTCTTTTCTTGGGTTCTTCCTTTTCAACTTTCTGGTAGTAAACCTTTTTATTTTTCTAGCTCACTTATTCATAACAGTTGCATCAAAAGTTATTAAATCTTTGGGCTTACCCCAACCAATAGGAGTCCCAATTCTAGGATGTAAACCCATTACAAATTTGTGAGCTTTGAATTCCTCATGTTTATCATATTCTAGTGCATATTTTAGAAGTTGAACAAATCTTTGATAATATTTAATTACTAACATATTTTCCTGGTGAAGGTTAGTGAATTCGGCGTACTTCTCAATGTATAACTACGACGTAATAAATATATCCCAAAATTATTTCTCAAATACATCCTAAGGAATATTAGATGCTTCCTTCTGACTGGTTTTCTTGTAAGTGGTCCACCAATCCTTGGTTGAACCTGTTATATGCACCACAACCCATGTGGTTTTTGATTATGTACACAAGGGTTGGATAGAGAAGTATCCTTTAGCTTCACTTAACCAATTGACATCCACTTCATCATCTCCTTTTCCATAAAAATTAGAAATATCTAGCTTCTTAATTTCTTTCTGCAATTCTACACCGACCTTCCTTCTCGAAGATCCCTCAAGAAATTCACTTACTCTCTTTGACTCCTTACTCTTTGTCAAATTTTCAATTACCTTATGTTGTTGAGAAATATTTTCTAGTTGTTAAGCCATCTAAGCTCTTTTTTGATCCATGTGCTCACTCATTTGAGTCCTTTGGATCTCCATTTGTTCCCTTTGTTGTTTTGCTTATTGGCTCCTATTTTCTTATAACACGCTGAGGCACTTTAGCTGTTTGCACTCGTTTTGACTCCCTCACAAGTCATCTTAGTCCCTTTATCCAAAATTTTGCAATCTCCTTTTACAGATTAGAACTTGCTCTTTTTGAGATCCCCGCCATACCTGGTGATAAAAGAGCTATGTCAATTTAACAAATAATTTTTACAACCTAGGGTTTTTGCAACCTAGGCTTTGATACCATTGTAACAACCTAGGTCTACTCACTTGGTTGTCAAAAATACCATTTCAAAATTTTGATTTATTCATACACAAATATCATATATTGACGTAAGCACACCCAAATTTATATTAGTACTTAGACATAAATGTTTACACTCCAGGATATAATACTACTGTAGATAGAATATTGAGTTCTCGAGAATGGCCAACTTACTGCAAATGACTGCCATTTATGAGACCCACCTTCTCCTACTCAAGTTTTGGGTTCTAGGTAAGGGATTGCCCTTCTAGAGCCCATATCACCTAGAAGGGTGGATGCATTAATTTTTCCATCTTGTAGCATGGTGGACTTAGATCTATGATCCTATTCTTGTCCTAATGGTCCATTGACCCAAATTTAAATTCATGTTTAAATATTTTTTCCCATACTAGAGTTAGCATAGCTATACCAATGCCTGATTATTGGTCTTTGTATAAGGTGTTATCAGGGTTCACCAATACTCTAGCTTCTGAACCAGGTGTCTCAAACCATACCCTAGTTGACGGTAATGTTACCCATACCATCTACCACTGGACCTTCCAACCCCAAGGACAAACTCTCTAGTCTTGATTTTTATTGACAACTTTGCAACTGGTTTATAATTCATGATAACCCTCACATACTACTTTGTACGAAAACCTAAAATAATATCCCATTCCATAGTTCGTTACTCTCAATAGCATGAGATTCATTGATCCTTATAGTAATGCTATAGAATAGTTGTCCCTGAATCACAACAGTCACCCCTGTGAACTGCTAAATTTGGATGGATGACATTCTTCTCAATAGCATCAATTTTATAGTAAGCCATCCTTCTTGATAGCCTTTATTCCTTATATGTTTGACATCCTTCTTGATGTATTTGTATAATCCATTTTTGATAGCTTCCTTTTTTACATCCTTCTCGATGTATTTATGTTCATATATTTATTTTCTAATAGGTTATTAGATCAGAAGGTTTTCAATGTTTAAATCTTGAGTCTTCACGTTAATAATATTGACTATTTTTCCATATATATATACAAATCCAAAAGTTCATATACAAAACCAAAAGTTCACACTAGTCCGACTAAATTTATTAAGGATCAATATTTCTAGAATTTAACAAAAACTATTTAGAAAATTAAATATTCTTTTAATTTTAAAATCTAGAACCAAAAATCTCATTTTCCACAAGCTACAATACTAAATTAATCCTATAAGAGCGATAAAAAATAATAAGTAAATCGTTCAATATTAAAACTCTAAACTAGCCAACCCTTATCACAAATTAAAAGTACATTAATATGCACAAACCTAAATTATTTATTATTTCCCTCTACTCTCCCATATACAAAGTTATGTTAACCTAATTATAAATACTTTGTTACGAACTTTAACCATGCATCAAATAATTAAAGTGAACTTTAAACTATGCATTATGATTTCCACCTGATTGTTTCTATCAAAAACCTTCTATCCTAATAAAAGCAATCCTTACCCCTTCTTAAGACATAATAGTTAGATCATTTCACCTAATAGTCAAAGTGGTAATGGTTTTTCTATTATTTAAACCTTAAAGTGCTACCATATAGCTTTGTTTTTCTCTTATGGCGTATGTAGAAGTCCAAGTCACCTTAATTGGCGATGTTGAAAATAGACGTCAATAAAAACCTCTTTAATTAAGATTTCTAGTTTTTGAGGAGATGCCTATAGACCATATTTGCCATATGAGAGATTTAGATTTGTATTACACAAATGTGGTTCTTTGATCAACACAAATGTAGTTTACATTCTAGCAGTGCTACTTGGGAATAAATTTATAAATATGTTTATCAATTCTAAATGTTTGATTTATCTACGAATTATATCTGAGAGCTTCAAGCTCAACCTATCAGACCAAATAAAACCTAACATTAAACTATGTTTCCTGAAATAAATGTATTTACGTTTTTAGGATACTCCACATATTACAGTGGTGCATCAACCAATACCAAAACACTCATATTCTGGGTCGCCATATCAACACATAACAAACCATATGCATCCAGATTTGCTCATCATGATTCATCAAACTGCCAATTTAAACATATAACAAAAGGTATTCTATTTTCTAAAATTCCATAAAGGAAGTCATATCTTCGGCTGTCATAGAATTATTTTTCTAAGGTTAACCACCAAGCTAAGATGGACAAGGAATTACATATTGGGTTCTACATCGCTGGGTAAAAAAAAACAAAAGATTGCTTACACGTTGATGTAGTGAAGAAGATAATGGACATACAGTTATAAGTATAAGAAATAAAATTATATTCCATATCAGCCAGTTCTGATTTCACCGCCAAGTAAAGTTTTCTAAATTTTTATATCATGCAAAGGACAAAGATGAATACAAATAAAGACAAAATAATTTTTTCAAACTCCAAGCAATAGTTAATTTTTACAAGGTTCTTTATACAGTAATTTATCGTCAAAAGAGTGTGTAAGCTCAACCAAACTTCATATGAATGCTTCTAAGTCCCTAGAAACAATATAGAAAATGGTGCTTCCATCACACGTTATGATTACCATTGTCATAAGTCATTTGTCAAGAAATTTTGGCTTCTAAATGAAAGGTTTTATGATATATCAGGAGTTCATTATTACATTTTCATAATATTTCAATTTTTACTTTCTAGCCAGAGCTTTACATCCAAAAATTATGTTATTTTATAGACCATCTACCAAATATATACTTGTATAAAAATTTGCATTTTCTCCTTTTTAAAAATACAACACGTCTTAAGCATAGCAAGGATTTTGACTAGCATACACTACGACACTCAAGGAGTTATACTATTTAAACCAACAATCCGAACCAACAGCATCTCCATCACTTCATAGAAGGCAGATATTGAGGAAGTGAGAGTTGTTTGGGTCAGCTTGATCCTAAGAATGAATACACTCTACCTAAATACAAACAATATGCAATGATCATCCAAGAGAAACACACAATGCGACGCGCATAAAAAATAAGCACATAGACTAATATATTTTTGAATAAATGAACTATTAAACATCATCTATGTTTTCATTAACTCTATAGAGCTTATATATAATTTTGTAGGTTTATCATGGTTTGAAATTTTTTTAATTTATTTAAGAGTCAACACGTTAACATAATTATTCCCTCGACACAACCGGATGTACATTACAAACACAAGCTTAGAGTTTTCTTTTAACATAACTAGAATTATTTTCAAACAAAGGAAAGAATAAAAATCTTCTCATACAATGCAGCAGACAGACAATAATATTATTAGAAAAGCACTCACTTGCTTTCAGGTCATCGAGGAGTTTTTATATCATCACCAATTGAACAATAATGCTAAAGAAAGCAAATAGTCACAGTTCAAACATTAATCTCCACTATTCTAGATTATCAGTACGCCCCATACCCTTAGTGAACCTCTTTCCTTTGCTATATAGAAATCAAACATGATTTTCATGATGACACCTAACACCAAATCATGCAAAGGATTGCTCAATTGATTGCGAGGTGGTAATACCTTCATTTATCTGAAGGAGGAAAATTTATTTAGATGTTTCTCCCCGCATGGTTATATTTACTTTAATTGTGTCATTTATTATTTTTTATATTTATATTAATTATATTTTTTTATATGATGAAAAAGAATATATATATATATATATATATATATATATATATAATAGTTTCCCCTTTAATTATTATATATTATTATTATTATTATTCAATTTTTACAAACAGGTATATGCACAAAATGTAGCAATAGGCAGAATGAACTACATGAAACTTATTAGTGGGCTTCCAACCCACGGGTCAAGGTGCATTATGCACAACATCATATCCCACCTTACCTGGCACTCACAACCAAAATATTTGCCAAGGGTGGGTGTTCCTTTAGTCTGGCTCGCTTGTTATAAAAAAACCTGCTCCTGCATTCACAAAAGGCCTTAGCAGTATCTTATTCTTCAAGCAAATTGAATAATTAATTATCAAGTAGTGGGGTATGTTATAGTTTATGAGTGTAAGTATGATTTCCAATCTGACGCCAGAGTAAATGTTGTTAATAGTAGAGTATGGTATTCTTAATGTTGTGGCTAGTTTCTTATTAAGAAAAGCAGTTTAGTTTTTTGGTTGATTAAAGAGATGATGAGAGGTACTTATGGTAATAGAACTACCATTATAATAGAGAAAAGAAACCTCATGCAACAGAATTTCAGGAATCAATGTAAGTGAGACTTAAGATAGAAGCGGGTTGGGACAAAAGTGATAAGTCTCCAAAAATCATCTATAATCACAGAAGATCTATTCATCGGATACAATGCCTATGGTGCACTATAACTGGCATCAGCATCGATTCCTCTATAGAGGATAGTTAACTAAGAGAATTCATGTTATTATTGTTTCATGAGTGGATTTATGTGATTGTTCTATTGTAGATAAATCTCTAGTTCAAGTCTTGTATTTAAAAGGAGGAAAAGAGACTTGCTCCTGGGTTTTAAATATTGTAATATGAATATATTTTGATTAATGAAGAAACATTGTATATTTATATTATTTGTTGAGTATACTTGATTGAGAAATTCATAGCCAGATATGGTGGTGTATGTGTATGTGAATTAGTTTACTCTAGAAAGAAACTTTATTTAATAGTTTTGTGAATAATATCCATACGTTGAAGAAACCGAACTGACTTGGTCAACATGGTAGATGTAGAACTTAATGTTTAATGCCATGAAATGAATATGGATGGTATGAAGTATTCCACTTGCTCTAATAGTGTATAACTATTTGGAAAATGTCACCCTAAAATATATAATACCTTCATGGTTTAATCAAAATCTTGTTTATAGAACTTGTTTTATAGTGAATCAGCTAATTTATAAAAGTGATCACTATAATAGGGTGTAGAGTAGTGGTACATGGTTTCCACAAACTAAAATAAGGAAGAGGCTTATTAGTGGGGTAACTAGCTCATTCAAGGAAAATGAGATGGATAGTTGAATCCTTCTACACGCATAAAATATCTACATAGAAGGACCTATGTAGAATGTGGAGATAACATATCCTTTCAACGGATTGAGAGGTAATAGCCAAAGCTAGCTCATTTAGTACCATGATAATAATAGCATGGTTTTAAAAAAATGCACCTAGTATTCTTACATAGTTGGATATATGTAGGATATAGAGATGGATGAGCCTCAGAGAACAAAAATCTAAGTGGAAGCTTTGAAAAAAGAGTTTGAGAATTTGGGGTTATGACATTTGGTATGAGAGCACTTGGCTTGTAGGGATACAAGTTTCCTTGCACAAGAATAGATGAGTATATTAGGATAGAGCACCGAGTAAAATACTATACCCATAAGGAAAGTGTATATGTTAATAGTAGATCTCGATTGACTAGTTGGAATAACTAGGAATAGAGTTGTTGGTGGGAGAATCAATTCAAATATGTAATTGTGAACTGATTCCTACTATCTCTCTTGTGTTTCACTAGGGATAATGTTTCTAAAGAGAAGGAGAGAGAGTTTTGTCCCAAAAATGAGATAGACATGACAAAATAATGTAGAAATCATGACCCTTGAAGTAGGTGTGAACAATTCTAGTAACGGGAGAGAGGATCTCTCAGTAATAGTTGCAATGTTAAGAGAATAGATGGAAACTCTGAATTGATATTTACAAGCTAGAAATTCTAGAGGTACACTAGGCCAGGGTTCGATTAGATGTCAATTTGGGAAAATATATGGAACATCTAAAATCTTCCAAGTTCAATGGAGAGGAATATGGTGACAAAGCCGAAGCTTGGCTAAAAGAGATAGAAACCTATTACAATATAAAAAATTATTCCATTGGTAACTAAATATTCTATGTTACTTTGTATTTTCAAAGGATTAATTTGGATTGGTGGTAAATGTATAGTGGGGAACTAGGGGTTGATACTGCAATCGATTTAAAATGGGAGAACTTTTATGACATCATTCAAAGAAATATTTCTCACCGAACACTTCTACACCCCAAAATTTGAAGAGTTCAGCAAACTTAGACAAGGGTCTATAACTATGGAGGTGTACTATTAAAAAAATGTCAAGCTACTAAATTATGTGCCTGTGTATAATGAGAAAATAAATATACATAAGTTTATACTAGGCGTAGATCCTAGAATATGGCATGAGGTGAACATGTGGGAACCTAGTACTCTTCAAAGGGCTTACAATCTAGTCAGGAAAACTAAAAATTATCTTAAGTCTTACTTCAATTATGCAGAGGTATTAAAGTAAGAAAAATAGACACTAAGGAAAAGAAACAGTGCAAGATTCATGAAATGGGAAAGTGAACAAGTAACTAAGGGTTCCCCTAAACAAGATAGAACGAATGATTAGAAACAAGAAAATTTTAAGAAGAGGTTCAAAGAAAAGAACTATAACTCTAATAGTTGTATCAATGGAGGTAACATATCACCACCACAAGATCAAGATAAACCTTCATTGATAGTAAAAACAAAAGGACATAAGTAGAAAACTCATCCAAGATCTAAGGATGAATATTTTGAGAGTGGTGGACCAAACTATGGCAATAAGTGTCCATACAAAATACGACAGATTTTGAAGGGAAAGGAACATGCCTACAAGGAACCTGCACATAAAATTTATGTAGTGAGAGGAATCTAGAATTTGGAAGGGCAAGCCACTTTACTGCTAATAAAATATAATATATTTGGTAGAAATGTTAAAATTATATTTGATAGTGGCACTATAGATAGTTTTATTTCCACTAGCTTAATTAAGAATATACCAAAAATGCTAGGAATATTGGCACATGGGTGGAAGGTCAAGTATGGCTCAAGGTAGACCTACTTTGTAGATCAATGTTACCCTATGGCTGAAATTATCTTACCTAGTGGTACAACTGTAGGTTGACTTTATGTAGCACCATTACATGCTTTTGATGTAGTTCTAGGAATGGATTGGTTGCAAGAACATAAGGTTGTAATAAATTTCCAAGATAGATGGATTGAACACTCAAAATATGGTAAGAAATTACAAAGGGTGTACAACCTGGCTTTTCAACCCCAAATCCTTTCTGCAATGCAACTTAAGAAGGCAGTGAAGAGAGGAGGGAAAATTTATGTGGTGAAGTTAAATGAGATTGAAGATGAAAAGAAGGAAGAGGTGTTTGAGAAATACCCAGTACTTTAGGAATTTAGGGATGTGTTTCTAGAATACTTACCTGGACTACCTTTGAAGCATGAACTCAGCTTCGCAATTGAGCTTCAACCTAGAATAGAACCCATTCATAGAGATCCTTACAGAATGAATTCAATTGAGATGCAAGAATTGAAGGTGCAAATTTAAGGATTGTTGGAGAAGGGTTTGATTATACCAAGTGTGTCACCATAAGGTGCACCAGTGTTGTTTGTCAGGAAAAATAATGGTTCCTTCTGACTTTGTATAGACTACAGGATGTTAAACAAGACAACCATTAAAAATGGATATCCTCATAATCGAATACCTCTTTTATCAACTTAAAGATACCACTATCTTTTCAAATATTGATCTAAATTAAGGATACCACCAATTGAGGATTTGAGAATAGGATGCCCATAAGACAAATTTCAAAACTTTTTATGGACAATATGAGTTTACTATATTGCCTTTTGGTCTATCAAATGCTCTAGTAGCATTTATGAATTTTATGAACAATATTTTTAGAAAAAATTTGGACTGTTTCATTCTTGTATTCTTGGGCAATATTTTGATATATTTCCAGAATAAAACTAAGCATTACAAATACCTTGAAATCATGTTGGAACTGCTAAGGAATAATCAGTTGTATGGGAATTTATTGAAATGTGAATTTTATGTCTCAAAAATGCAATACTTAGGGCATATTGTATTAGAAAAAGGGATCATAATAGATCCCAAGAAAATAGAAGTTATATTGAATTGGTCACCACCAACAAATGTGATGGAATTTTGTAGTTTCATGGGTTTGACTAGATATTACAAGCGTTATGTGAAGGACTATGCCAAGATAACCGCTCCAATAACTAATCTTCAAAGAAAATAGAAAGAGTTTAAATGGATGGATAAATGTGAAGTAGCTTTTGATCTGCTCAAGAAAAAACTCACTACATCCCCCATACTAAAGATACTAGATCCTCAAGGTAGCTTTTTCGTGTGTACAGATGCATCACTAGAAGGTTTGTGAGGGGTTCTATCACAAGATGAGGTAATAATAGCTTATGGATCCAGGAAACTAAAATGACATGAGGTAAACTATGCAACTCATAATATAGAGTTGGCAGTAGTGGTTTTTTCTCTTAAAATTTGGTGACACTATTTGATTGGGATACCCTTTGAGTTGAGAACAAACCATCAAATTTTGAAGTACATATTCACTCAACCTTTTCTAAATACCAAGTAGAGAATATGGATGGAATTTCTTACCTAATATGATTTTGAAATCGAATACATCAAATGGAAATAAAATAAGGTTGTTGATGCTCTCAATAGGAGAAGACACATAGTTGACTTATCTCGCATCCATATGGATTTTATGGAACAAGTTAAGAAAATTCAACAACAAGATGTGTTTTGCAATCAAATACGAGAAATGATGGAAAGAAAATCTGATGATAGTAAGGATTTCAACATAAAGGATGGGTTCTTATGTTTTAAATATAGGGTATTTGTTCCCAAGAGTGGTGGGTTGAAGGAAATAATCATGAATGAAGCTCATAGATATCCATATTTTGCTCACTTAGGAGGGGAAAAAATGAGAGAGAATATGAAGAAAACTTTTTTTGGTAAAGTATGAAGAGGGACATAATTGAATTTATCACCCAATATCTTGAATTCCATAAAGTAAAGGCAAAAAAAAACATCCTGCACGATTATTATACCCTCATGATGTACCAACTTAGAAATGGTAGGTGATTTCAATGGATTTTATTGTAGGTTTTCCAAATACCAGATTCCAGCATGGAACAATCCTAGTTGTGGTTGATAGACTAACCAAGGTTGCACACTTCATACCTAAAAATACCAAGGATAATGCCATGGTTGTGGCTAACCAATTTTCCAAAGAGATATTCAAGCTTCATGGTTTTTTTAAAGTAATCATCTCAAATAGGGACTCGAGATTCACATCTAAGTTTTGGTAAGCTTTGCATATACCCATTGGCACTAGGTTAAAAATCAATTTTGCATACCATCTAGAGACTGATGGGCAAACAAAAAGTGTGAACCAATTATTAGAAGATATGTTTTACATGTATTGTATGGATCAAAAAACATGATGGGAATATTTCCTACACTTGGTAGAATTTGCCTACAATAATGGTTACCATTCAACCTTGGATATGGCACCATTTGAGGCTCTATATGGTAAGAGGTTTAGGACACCATTATCTTGGGATAACCCAGAGGATAGGATTGTGCTTGGACCTGATATGGTCAAAGAAATGGAACAAAAATTAAGTACAATCAAAGAAAGTCTTAAAGAAGTTATGGATCATCAAAATAGTTATGCCAACCTTAAGAGGTCATCAAGATAATTTTTTGTGGGTGATAGAGTGTTTTTGAGGATGAAACCAAAGAAGAGCATCATTAAATCCATAAAATTGGACCCTCACTTTGTTGGGCCCTTTAAAATTGTAAAAAAACATCAATCTTGTGGCATATCAGCTTGCTTTACCATCCAATTTGTCAAAGATTCATGACACCTTTCACATTTCTTTGCTTAGAAAATATATAGCTATTCCTGATCATGTGTGGAATTTTTCTAAATTGCAGATGGTAGATCAAGAGGCTATAGAGGTTCGACCGGTAAAAATCCTTGAGTTTCATTCCAAATCAATGAGGAAAGAAATTTTGGAGCAATGTAAAGTTTAGTGGGACCACTATTTCGAGAGAAATGCTACTTGAGAGAAAGTGGCAGATATGCAGAAATTATTTACCATTTTATTTGAAAACTATATGTAACTGCTACATATTTTACTACTAGAACTAGTTAAAACACAGAGGACTATGTTGAGCCCAAGGGGGGGAGGATGTCATGACCCTCCCTTGGAAATTTTTTATTTTGGACTAGTTTATGTTTTACTATAAAATTGTTTCATCGAATAAATGATTTTATCATAATTAGTGTTATGTACAATGTATGCTTTATGGAAAATATATTAAGTTGGGTGAGAACTTGTTTTAATAGACAATATTTTCCCTAATATAATTTCATTTGATACAACCATTTTAAGTAGAGATATCTTTGGTTTAAAAGAGTTCCATTAGAGAAGAAATGGATGTTATATGTATCTATGCTTAAAGTATAAATATTGTTTGTTTTGTAATTTAAAAAACAACAAATACTTCCTCCTCGACTTTATGAAGGAAGCTTAAAGGAGGAATACCAATATCTTGGTTGTTCAAAGATTATTATAAGGGAGGGATTTTCCTTTAAAAAAATGTTATTTTTTAGCTAGCATGAAAAATTTATTTATAACAATAAATAAATATATGGCCATTTTCCCTATGACATTGGTTGTTTTAAAGGAATTAAAATGACTTGTACCTTAAATTAAAAAAAAAAAAAAAATTCCTAAGTGGAGTCTATGGTTAAGTCAAAGCTAGCGTAGATAGAATACTTGGCCATGATGGTATCTAATTGTAAGCCATCAGATACCTTGTGTGATGGTTGTTGTTCACCAATGCACTCCAAATGGAGGGAAACATGCGAACATGGGTGTAATTACACTTGCTCCTCGATGAACACTTTGGGAAGTAGTGAGATAAATATTGGGAGGACATCAAACGAATGAGTAAGTGGAAAATTTGGAGAAAAGAGGATCTAAAAATCGAGAGTCGAAGTCTAAAAATGGAAGATAGGTGATAGGAGAGTTATAGGTGACAAGTGTTGTGGAGCTCATCTTGTACCAGGTAATTCATTACTAAGGTTTCTTTGCTTATGATGTAAGCATGCTTTGATATGGTTTAAATATATTAGTGTGATTCAGGGTGAGAGTCACTTAATTTATATTGTGTGTGATAAATAAAACCATATCTAGTAAAATTTTGTTAGATATTTTTAGTTTGTAACTTTAGTTGATATTGGGAGACACATAATAAAACCAGAATTAGCTCGTGTGATATAGGATTCTCTATTGTGTTAATCCCTATAGCTTAGCTTGTGTGATATGGAAATATCTGCTATGTTAATCCCTATGTTCATTTTTATTAGAGTTAACTTATGTTAAAATTAAATTCCATTAATAGGAAATGTAATGGGTGCACAGGTTGGTTCATTTATCTGAATACCTTGTTGTGTGGTAAACAATGACTACCATGAACCTTAGTGCGTGATGTTTGTTTATATGAGAGATTAGCAACATTGTATTACGCCTTCTACTTTTGTGTGGTGGTTATGTATTGTATAAGAAAGTAATGTCATTTTAGGCTTGGTAATTGTGTGTGTATTTTTTGGCATCATTGCGGTAAAACAAAATGGTAGAGTAGTTGGGTAGAGATCGTCTATATTTACCATAAGGTAACAAGTAGGAGCACTGGTAAAGACAAATGATGATGATAACCCCCGATTTTTAATTTGGGGAGAGTCTATTTGATTTTTGACAAAAACTTTAGTGGTTATGAGTAGTATAGTTGCATTAAATATTGTTGGATCATTAACAAATGAATGTGTGATAGTCAAAATAGTTGAGTAGAGAACTATGTGATTGAATATTAAAAATGGACAATAGTATACAATTTAAGCTTGGTGCTAATGTTGTTTATATTATGTTCCAAATATGAGGAGTGGGGAAAGACTTGTATGGATTCTTTCCTATGGATTGAAACAACTTACCTTAATTTTATTTTAGAGATGTTATGAATGATTTATGTATGATGTGTAGTGTTCATTACTTATATTCATAAAATGAGAATATAATGGCCTTTAAAATAATATGAAGATCTTCTTTGTATGGTGGTAACAGTTGATGAAAGTAAGTATGATTTCTTATCTGATGCCATAGTAAATGTTTTTAAGAGTAGAGTATGGTATTCTTAATTTTGTGGCTAGTTTCTTTTTAAGGAAAGGAGTCTAGTTTTTGGTTGATTAAATATATGATGAGATGTACTTATAGTAATAGAACTACCATTACAATAGAGAAAAGAAACCTCATGCAACATATTTGCAAGAATCAATGAAAGTTATACTAGAGATACAAGCAGGTTGGGACAATGGTGATAAGTCTCTAGAAAACGTACTATCGTAGAAGATCTGTTCATCAGATAGAATACATGTGGTGAATTATAATCGACATCAGTGTCAATTTCTATATAAATGATAGTTAATTGAGAGAAGTCATGTTATTATTTTTCATGAGTGGATTTATGTGATTGTTTTATTATAGACAAATCTCTAGTTTGAGTCTTGTATTTAAAAGAAGGAAAAGAGACTTGGTCCTGGATTTTAAATATTGTAATATGAATATCTTTTGATCAATGAAGAAAATTTGTATATTTATATTATTTGTTGAGTAGACTTGATTGATAAATTCATAGCTGGACATGGCTATGTATGTTTATGTGAATCAGTTTACTCTAGAAATCAAACTGACTTGGTCAATAATCTCCATAATCTCCATACGTTGAAGAAATCAAACTGACTTGGTCAACATGGTAGATGTAGAACTTAATGTTTAATGCCACAAAGGGAAGATGGCTGGTATGAAGTCTTCCACTTGCTCTAATAGTGTATAACTATTTTGGAAACATCACCCTAAAAGATATAATACCTTTATGGTTTAATAAAAAGCTTGTTTATATAACTAGTTTTATAGTGAATCGGCTAATTTATAAAAGTGGTCTCTATAATACGGTGTAGAATAGTGGTACATGGTTTCCACAAAATAAAATAAGGAAGATGCTTATTAGTGGTGCAACTAACTCATTCAAGGAAAATGATATGGATAGTTGAATCCTTCTACATGCATAAAATATCTACATAGAAGGACCTATGTAGAATGTGGAGATAGTGTGTCCTTTCGACAGATTGAGAGGGAATAGCCAAAGCTAGCTCATTCGGTACCATGAGAAGGATAGCATGACTTTTAAAAAATAAAAATCTAGTATTCTTACATAGCCAGATATATGTAGGATATAGATATGGGTGAGCCTCAGAGAACAAAAATCTAAGTGGAAGCTTTTGAAAAAAAAAAAAGTTTGGGAAATTGGGGTCGTTATATGCACAATCTATTTTTTTGCATCTTAGTTAGATAGTATCTTTTCAATTAATTAGCTTAGTTCCCAAAAGGCCAAACTTAGGTGTTTTTTAGTACACATATAAAACTCCCACACAAACTTGAATTCAATATTTATAGAACTCCTATTGAACCCCTCAAACCCTAAATCAATCACACAAACTTAGGTGAGGATACAGTCCATAGGGATTTTAGCCTTGAAGGATCCACTAAGAATATTTTTAGGCTACCTCCTCATAGAATTATTACATTGTGCATGGCATAATGTATATCCATATAGTGTAAGTGTTCTAATGTGGTGATTGCACCTTCTCTAATAATTTTTTATGAGAAATCCAAAGCCTAGTCGGGAAGTGGATCCCAAGAATGAGGTGGTACCTAAACAACCAAGGGGCTCTAGTTCTTCCATATTTGAATCCTTTCAACTTTATATTTGCTTTATTTTTTTGTTTTACATGGTTAGTTGGTAAATAGAGGCTTACATTGGAGCCTCAACTTTAGTATTTTTCAATGATCGTGGTAGCCAGAGGATCAACAGGGTAGCCCAATGAATATGTTTGTTGCTCTTGTATGTATATGGATCAAGACCTTCACTAAAATATTAATATTGTGCTCTTACCGATGGCTTATTTCGGGTTCTTCTTTTGTAGTACACTTGCCAAGAGGAATATACTACTGGTCAAACAAAAAATCCCATTTTAATCTTGGTGTAGGATGTAAATTTTTTTGATTTATTCTTTTAGTAGTGGAGTCTCCAAGTGAATATTTGAAGTGATTCAATAAACATATGACCATGGTATTCACTTGAACCACGATGTGACTTCTGAATTAGGGGATAGATTTTTTCTAGTTTAGGTCCCATTGGGTATGCTAGTTTAAACTGTTGGGGGCTAGATGCAACCCTTGCACTCCTCAAGAACTATGACTCCCTATAGTTATGGTCTAACCCATAATCTCATTGAGTAGGCATTTTTGGTGCCCTACGCCTTGTGATAGGGAATACTAGTCCTACGAAGTTTGAGAAAGCATGGGATGCAGATCCCTCCAAAAAACCTCTAGGATTTTTTACCAAAGGTTGGATCCTTGCTCTTGGATGTGATATTTTATGCTCATATTTATTTTTTCTATGCTAACCTATCCTAATTAACTTCTCCAAGGAAAAATGAGGGAGGAAAGAAAATGGGAAATGATGTAGAAAGTAGATTATTGAAAGTAAAATGTAGAAGCTAAAATCATAGAAATTAAAAGCTACCTAACCTATCTAAGAGTGGCAATGCATCAAATATATTAATAAAACCCCCATGTGCCATGATGGATTGAGTGAACACATGCCCAATGGTCAACAATGCACAAGGAACATAGGTCCCCTAAGACCATGTGATAAAATAGAACACACGCACTAGAACCAAGACAAAGATTTCATAATTAGTCACAAATTCTTATTAGTGCAAACTTTGAGTTACATACATGTAGAGGGAAGATGTTCAAAAACTCCCTGGCCAGCTATGTAAGGCTTGAGCTAGGTCAAGGCATAGGGGATAATGAAATAAATCACCCCTTAGGAGGGTGGATTTACAATGATTTATGATGAGAAGAAGAGATATATTTATAAGAAGTGGAGAAAATCCCTCTAAAATTCCATGTAGGATTTCAAAATTTGAAGTCAAAATTTTTCCAAGCTAGTCGTTATTAGTAATGAATGATTCTAGAAATTTTAGAGATCCATAGCTATATTTTGGTGCAAAAAATATCCTTTATTTTACATCCATGGTCACTCATAATTAATTTCTTGGGTCATGTGTTTCCCCTTGGGTTGTCCTCCCTATCATTGTTTTAATGCTTCAGTTATCACCTAAATAACTATCTCAAGTTGTGTGGTGCCAAGACTAAAACTATATCATCATCTCTCCCCTCATATCCAATCACTCTATATTGTTGTAGGGATTTTGATGATCACAACTTGGCTTACCCACAATCTTGGTAGGTTTCCTTGGTGAAAGTTTCCTTCAATGCACCTTAAGGAGGTGATGACTGCCACCTTCTGAGTTGTTTTATTTATGATGAGTCCTCTTCCACCATGTATCATGAGGAAGCTCTTAAGGACACATCAAGCTAGAAATTTTAGGGAGGGCATTACAATTGATAAACTTTTAGGTTTCTCTACTCTTATATGACCTTTGTGTATCAAGTCCTCCCTAGGAAAATGGATAGACTTGTCATGTTGCTTCTCCACTTAGTTTCCTCACATTCTTATTCCACTTGGCCAAGGGAAGGGTCTTAGTACTCAATATTTACTGGTATCGTCAATTTGGAATACCACCTGGGACTAAGGGACCTCCTTGGTTTGGGGAAGATATTGGATTTAAGGTCCCATTTTTCTATAGGGGAAAAGGGGCATGCATGTCAGTAAAAACAAGGTCTCACTATAAATGGTCCCCCTTTTTCTATCACCAAAATGGCTCAAGGGTTCTAAGTATTATTAGGACCTACTTTAGCCAACATCAAAAAATATATTGATCAATTAATTGGAGTTATTTTGATGGTTGGGATAAATTCCATGGCAAAGGCATCTTTTGATTCAGCATCAATCAATGGTGGTTATTCCTCCTTGGGTTTGTTTGAGACAATTTTTGGATTTAGTTATTTTATAGCTAGTAGGGGTGTTGGCCCTCTTTATCTTGGTTTTAGTTAGGCACTCGCAATAAAAAATTCCTTTGGAGGTAGGATTTATCCATTGTAATGAATCTTCACTATAGTTTTGGTGACTCATAAGGGAACTCCTACTAGCAAGAGTTAAGAAACCCATAAAAAAGTTCCTTGTCCATTGGGTATGGAGTCTAAATAGGAAAAATCCTAAGGCTTTTGTAGTAGTGGAATGTGCTTAAAAATTCATTTGAAGCTTTGTTGAGATCATAAGGGGATGCATCTATGATTTATAGGCCATATTACTTGGATATACCATGAGGCTTGCTCCCATCCTAATAATTAACCGATGATAGAGGATCACAAAAAGACTCATTCCCTCATACCTAAGAATTAGGGACATCATCATATTTCAAGTTTCTTGTCACTTGAGTATGGTAGTTGTCCTTCAAATGATTGCAAAGGGGTCTTCATTGATCTTGAAGGGCTATTAGACATGCCTTGATCCCAAAAACTTGGTCCTTCAATCTCATGTAGTTTTAATCCTCATGTTGTGGGTCTATTTTTTTTGCACAAAGGCCCATTGGGTTAGTGGGTCATCCTTTGCATTGAGTGTTTATCCCAAGCTAATCTAGTCAAAGGATATTATTGGATCAACCTCCCAAAATTTCATGTTGTATTACTTTTTCTTGTAGGTTGGGTATGCTCTTTGTTTGAGTTGGGACCTCCTTTCTTCTCCCATTAAGACCTCAGTGGGGAGCTTCCCTTTATTTCTAATGTGTATCATATTTTTATAATAGGTCCCTACCTCAACCTTAGCTCATTGGTCCTTTAGAGCTTGCTCAACTCCTTGACCTCCTTCTAGCCCTTGATGTTGATCCTAGGGAAAATTATAGTGGTATTGTGAGAGGAGGTTGATCACTCGGTTGAGACCTTCACCTACTTGATATTTCCCTGTCTAATTTTCAAGCAGATCCTAATGCTTGAGCCATCATCATAGGCAAGGAGGAGGGGGTAAGCATAGTATCCACTCAATAATTTTGAACCAGCTTCTATTTATACCCTAGGATCAACCAAAAAGACCCTACTTCTATCTATGTAGGTTTCTCTATTTCCCCCCCCCCTTCACTATACTCCTATATCTCGTTAGTATTATTTTTGTACGTGCTCTGGCTACATCCCAAGGATATCTAAGGAAGTTTGGATTTTGACTCTAGTATTGACCAAAATATTCAATGGTTGTCTTTTTGGTGCTTCTGTGACAACTAGAACCTCCTTTATTTTAGTTGATTTTCTTCCCTTGCAAATTTTGATGCGCTTAGTTATAGCCCCTTCTTTGAGATCCAGTTGCATTCAAACTACTATCTTCTTCTCAAGAATTTAATAGCAATATGTCATTAGATCCTCTTGGGGAGAAAATTCTTTTGGAAGACAGTGAGGGGGGCCTAAATTTGTATGGGTATGGAAAATGGGGCAGATTTTTTTTAAAAGAGGAAGAGGCTTTGGAGGCTTTGGGGGAAGGACTTATTTTCTTATTGCCTATCAAATCACCCTTGAAGCATAAAGTGACCTCATACTAATAGACACACTCCCCTAAAAGCCTCCAAATCCTCTCCCCCTTTTAAAAATAATTTTCCCCATTTTCCATACCCATCCAAAGTCAAACCCCCTCATTATCTTTCAAATTATTTTTCTCCCCAAGAGGATCCAATGATGGATTGTTATCTGGTTCTTAAGAATTGTATATGTGATCAAATGCAACTGAATCTCAAATAAGGAAATGAAAGCAATATCATCAATTTTTTTTGGTGAAGCAAATCAACTAGAACATAAGAGGCATCATCTATCACAAAAGCACAAAAAAGGAAACCATCAGATCTTCTAGCTTATACTAACATCCAAAATAAAACTTCCTTGGATATCCCCAGGCCCCAACTAGAGCATGTACCAAAAGAAGACCAGTGAGATATAAGTATATAGCAAAATAAGGGGAAATAAAGCAACCCATGTAGATAGAAGCAAGGATATTTTGGTTTACCCTAAGGGATGAATGGAAGCCAATTCAAAGTTATCAAGTGGATACCATGCCTACCCCCTCCTTCTTACATAAGGTAATGGCTCAGGCATTAGGATCTGCCTGACAACTAGACAAGGAAGAAGTAGAGAAAGTTGGCAAAAGGCCCAAAATGGTGTTTGACCTCCCACCATAATACCACTATAGTTTCCCTTAGGACAAAAATCAAGGGCCAAAAGGAGATCAAGGATTTGAGTAATCTCAAAAGGACCAACATACTAAGGTTAAGGTGGGGACCTATTCTCAAAAGGTGACATATAGTAGAAACAAAGAGGAACCCCCCATCAAGGTCTCGATGGGAGAAGAAAGGAGAACTTGAATCAAACAAAAATCACACCTAACCTGCAAGAAAAAGTGATACAACATGAAAGTATAGGAATTTGATCTATTAAAAGCATTCGATTGGACTAGCATGGAACGAATACTCAGTGTAAATGAGGATCCACCTATCCAATGGACCTTTGTACAAAAAATATTTATATGTGTGTGCATGTGTGTGTGTTTTCTATATTATCTTAGACCTACCAAACTAATGTAGGACATAAGCAAATTCAGACCCATAGTAGGAGGATTAAATTTGTATGAGCTCAAAGGACCAAGTTGTTGGTATCAAGGCATGTCTAACCATAGTTAAAAAATTAAAATTGGATTGGAATCAACATGGAAAACGAATTGGGAAAATTTAAGAATCAATAAAAAAGGGAAAAATAGATAAAAATCAGTAAATTTTCATTGAAAATTGAAGAAATTTCTATTTTTCATTGAAAAGAAGCCTTTTTTGTGAATTTAACCTTTTTTTCAAAAAATATCAACAATAATCGAGAAAAATCGACCAAGCTATGAATCAATAAAAATTGACTTGAAACAGGATTTTTTAGAAAATTTTCTCAACTATATGTCTAACAGCCCCTCAAGATCAATGAAGATCCCTTTATGGTTAGTTTAAGCATAGTCATCATACACAAGCAGTAGGAAACTTAGAATATGATGAAGTCCCAAAATC
Source organism: Wollemia nobilis (assembly GCA_028583015.1). Taxonomy (NCBI): domain Eukaryota; kingdom Viridiplantae; phylum Streptophyta; class Pinopsida; order Araucariales; family Araucariaceae; genus Wollemia; species Wollemia nobilis. The sequence goes on from JAQPPZ010017058.1 coordinate 4,475,700, forward strand.
CTAGGAATGAGGGAACAAGTCTTTGCATGACCTATTGTTAGTCAATCGTTAGAATGGGAGTAAGCCTTAAGAGCCATCCAAGTGATATGGCCTATAAATCATAGGTGCATCCCTCTCTTGGTTTCCATAGATATTTGAATGAAATTATCCCTAAAATCTTCTCCTTTTGAGCACATGCCACTACTATAGAAGTCTTAGGATTATCCCTATTCAGAATTTGTGCCCAATGGATAAGGCACCTTTTTCTAGGTTCCTTAATTCCTATTAGGAGTTCCTATGAGTCACCAAAACTATAGTGAATATTCACTATAGTGGGATAATCCTACCTCCAAAGGAAGTTTTTATCAAGAGCATCAGGGCAAACACCCCTACTACCTATGAAGTAGCTAAATCTAGAAGACCATCTAGAATGTAGCCAAGGAGGAACAACCACCATTAATTGATGCTAAATCAAAAGTTACCTTTGTGATGCAGGAGCATCCGACAGCAACTGAGCAACCTCGCATCAACCAAAACTTTTCTAAGTGTTATGTATTTTGTTTTACATATTTTCTTTACCAAGGCAAAAGTTTTGTAAAACAAGGGGGAAGTTTAAGTTTTGTAAAGCAAGTTCTTTTCCAAGGCAAAATTTGGGAGTTTTCGTCGCGACATCGCGACGTCGCGATGTCACGACATTTTTGAGGCTAAGGCACGAAGGGGAGTTTCGTCGCGATATCGCGACGTCGCGATATCGCGACGTCGCGATGTCATGACATTTTTGAGGCTAAGGCACGAAGGGGAGTTTTCGTCGTGATGTCACGACATTTTTGAAGCTAAGGTACAGAGGGGGTTTTACGTCATGATTTCATGACATTGTTTGCAGATGAGGGCAAGGCGATAGTTTGGTCGCGATATCACGACATGTCACAATATCGTGACATGTCACAATATCATGACATGTCACGATTTCATGGCCAGTTGAAGACAAATCAAAAATGGACACGTGGACAGGCCGCGCGCATGAGAAAAGAGGTAGTTGGTGTAATTAAAATTTTCTGACAAGGCGACAGCGATTCAGAGGAATAGTCTAACCGAAAATGGCGGTTGTAGGGCAAGGGGGTGTCTTTAATGTAAGCTTCCATAGCGGATTGGGGTAGTTGCCCATTGATGGAAGGAATTTTGAAAACTTAGCAGAGGAAGCGAACTTTGATATTTAATTTCTTGAATTCACGCAGGTGGGTCATTAATTTCCTAGAGGGCCGAGACCTCGATAAAAACTCGAGAAGTTGTAATAGATTGGTGGTGGATCGGAGAATAGACGGAGAAGTGTGATTGTGAAGACCAAGCCGAGCGTTGGTCATTTGTAAGCCTGCGGGCTGTTTGTAAGTGTATTATTTTCCAGATTCAATACAGAGAAAAGCTGGAATTCATGAGTGTGAGTTCGTGTTTATTTTCTCGGTCCCCCATCAGTGGTATCAGAGCCGAAAGTTCCTGAGTGTGTAACAGATCACCGGACATGAGGCAGTTACACCAGGATCTGTGGGAAGGCTCGTGAGAAGGTGAGAAGAATGCCTCCAAGAAGAAACCCTATTGGTGGGGGAGGCATGATGGCAGCAGCAGATTTCCAAGCTTTGCAGCAGCAATTTCAGGCCCTGCAAGAAGAACTGTGCAGAGGACACGAACTAAGAAGAGATGCAGATAGTGAAGACGAAGTAGATGAAGAAAAAAATCAGTCTGAAGAAGAAGAGGAGGCTGTAGATTCGACACAAGCCAGACTGTACAAAACCATATCCCAGATTGGGAAGAGGCCAAAGATAGAATTTTCCATGTATTCTGAGAACCTGGATCCGGAGGAATTGATCGACTAGATCAATGATCTGGAAGAGTATTTTTAGTATGAAGAAATTGAAGATCCTGAGAAGGTCAGATTTGCCAAGACCAAGTTGAAGGGTCATGCCAGCATATGGTGGAAGGGAGTACAACTAGAACGGAACAGAAGAGGAAAAGAGAGAATAATAAGGTGGGAACGGATGGTAGAAAAATTAAAAAGACAGTTTATTCCGGCAGATTATGAGTTGGATCTGCTAAAAAAAATGCAGAGTTTGAGATAGATGAATAAAACTGTCCAAGAATATACGGAGGAGTTTTATAAAATCTCCATCAGAACTGGCCATTTAGAAGCAAGCAAGGAGAAGGTGGCTCGATATATCAATGGGTTGAGACCCAGTATCCAGGAAGAGTTGAGCTTAGTTCGGGTGAGCACCATTGAAGATGCTTACCAGTTTGCTCTGAAGGTTGAAGAAAAACTGAACAGAAGGTTTGAGAGCAAGCAAAGAGGAAGAGGGCATGGAGGAAAGACCAAAGGAAGAAAGGAGGAAGGAAAAGAGGAGAAGAAAGAAGAGGTTAGCAGCAGCCGAGATCAGAAGGAAGATGAGGAACCCAAACCCCAAGTTCAGAACAATGGCTACCCAAGAGGAAGAGGTAGATATGGACGTGGGTATGGAAGAGGAGTGTTTCGTGGAACCTGTTTCCACTATGGAGAAAAAGGGCATCGAGCATATGAGTGTCCCCAGCACCCTGAGAAGGTGAACAAGAAACATGTGGGTCCAGCCAGAGCTACTATAGTATTGGAAGATGCTGGATCTGAACATTCTAAAGAAGCTGAGAAAGGAGAAGCAATGATCGTGAGGAGAACCATGCTGATTGAGGAAGACAAACCAGAGCAGAGGAGAAGCCTGTTCCGCACACGATGCAAAAGTGCAGGCAAAGTCTGTAATGTTATTATAGACAATGGGAGTACAGATAACTTAGTCTCCGAGGAGATGGTTGCTAAGTTACAGCTAGAAATGAGGAGACACCCGCATCCATATTGGATTGCGTGGTTGCGGAAGGACCACAGAGCATGGGTCCATGAACAGTGCTTAGTCACGTTCAATATTGGGAAGTACCAGGATGAGGTCCTGTGTGATGTTTTCCCCATGGATGCTTGCCATTTGCTGTTAGGAAGGCCATGGCAGTTTGATCAGAGTGCAATGCATGATGGTCGTGCAAATACGTACTCCTTGATGAAAGGTGGAGTGTGCCACAAATTAAAGCCATTACAGGCAGTGGATGAGAAGGTGTGCAACAATGCCAGAATTTTTCTGGTAGAAGGCAAAAAAAATTTTTGCCAGGAGACGAGATTTGAGCAGGCTGCAAAGGCAGATGAGTGTCTGGAGGTGTTACAGAAGACGCGGACCGAACAACACAGAAGTGAAGGTCACTTCTCCATTTACCCTGGGTGTCTGATGCAGGAGCATCCGGTGGCAACAGAGCAACCTCACATCAACCAAAACTTTTCTAAGTGTTATGTATTTTGTTTTACATCTTTTCTTTACCAAGGCAAAATTTTTGTAAAACAAGGGGGAAGTTTAAGTTTTGTAAAGCAAGTTCTTTCCCAAGGCAAAAGTTGGGAGTTTTCGTCGCGATATCGCGACGTCGTGATGTCGCGACGTTTTTGAGGCTAAGGCATGAAGGGGAGTTTTCGTCGTGATATCGCGATGTTGTGATATCGCGACGTCGCGATGTCGTGACATTTTTGAGGCTAAGGCATGAAGGGGAGTTTTTGTCATGATATCGCGACGTCACGATATCGCAACGTCGCGATGTCGTGACATTTTTGAAGCTAAGGTACGGAGGGGGTTTTACGTCATGATTTCACGATGTTGTTTGCAGAAGAAGGCAAGGCGATAGTTTGGTCGCGATATCGCGACATGTCACGATTTCACGGCTAGTTGAAGACAAATAAAAAATGGACACATGGACAGGTCGCGCGCGTGGGAAAAGAGGTAGCGGGTGCAGTTAAAATTTTTTGACAAGGCGACAGCGGTTCAGAGGAACAGTCTGACCAAAAACGACGGTTGCAGGGCAAGGGGGTGTCTTTAATGTAAGCTTCCATAGCGGATCGGGGCAGTTGCCCATTGATGGAAGGAATTTTGAAAACTTAGCAGAGGAAGCAAACTTTGATATTTAATTTCTTGAATTCGCGTAGGTGGGTCATTAATTTCCTAGAGGGCCGAGACCTCGATAAAAACTTAGGAAGTTGTAATAGATCGGTGGTGGATCGGAGAATAGACGGAGAAGTGTGATTGTGAAGACCAAGCCGAGCGCTGGTCATTTGTAAGCCTGCGGGCTGTTTGTAAGTGTATTATTTTCCAGATTCAATATAGAGAAAAGCTGGAATTCGTGAGTGTGAGTCCGTGTTTATTTTCTCGGTCCCCCATCACTTTGCCACTAACCTTAGCCAAACTAATAGAATAAAATTGGTTGAATTCTCAATAGCCTTTTTGGTGGTAACTAAAGTGGATCTCGATAATACTTGGAACCCCCAATCCATTTAATGATGGCAAAAGGGGGACCATTTAGAATGTCCTTGCTTTGACTGGTATTCATGCCCCTTATTCTCGTTTAGAAAAATGGGACCCTAAATTCTATCCCCTTCCCTAACTAGGGAGGTCCTTTAGTCCCAAGTTCCATTCCAAATTGATGCCACTAGTGAATCCTAAGGAATAAGGCCCTTCCCATGGCCAATATGAAGGAGGATCCAAGGAAATTGAGTTGATAAGTAGCAAGACAATTCTTCCCATTTCCCTAGGTAGGAGTTGATACTCGAAGGTTAGGGAAGGATAGAGTAGCCTAAAAATTCAGGGCCTAAAATATTATTGACTGTAATGTCCTCCCTAAAATTTTAGGTGTGACATCTCCTCGAGAGCTTTCTCATGATATATGGTGGAAGAGGAGTCCTCAAAATATGAATATCTCAAAAGGTGGTAATTGTCACCTCCTTAGGGTGCATTAAAGGACACTTTCACCAAGGGAACCTACCAAGAGTATGGGCAAGCTAGGTGACGACCACCAAAACCCTTGGGCCAAACTAGAGTGACTAGACATGAGGGGAGAGAAGATGATTTGGTCTTAGTCTTGGCACCACATAATCATATGTAGTTTTCTAAATGGTATTTGAATTATTAAAGTGGTGATATGGAGGATAACCTAAGGGGAAACACATAACCCAAGATATTGACGATGAGTGATCATGGATGTAAAATAAAGAATATTTTTTGCACCAACATCTAGCTACAGATCTCCAAATCTTCAAAAATCATTCATTATTGATTTCAACTAGCCTAGGTAAATTTTAAATTCAAAATAATCCTACATGGATTTTTAGAGGGATTTTCCCTTATAAATTTCTCTCTTCTTCTCATTGTAAATCATTTAAAAAACACTTGTTCTCCTAAGGGGTGCTTTCTTTAATTTTACTCCATGTATTAGCTTGGCTCAAGTCTTGTCTTTGGGACATTGCCACCCTTAGATAGGTTAGGTAGATTTTAATTTATATTATTTTACCTTTTGCATTTTACTTATACAATCTACTTTCCATGTCATTTCCAATTTTATTTCCTCTCTCCTTTTTCCTTGGAGTAGTTAATTAGGATAGGTTAGAGTAGCAAAAATAAACATGAGCATTGAATATCACATCCAAGAGAAATAATCCAACCTTGGGTAAATAACCCTAGAGGTCATCTAGTGGGAGCCACATCCCATGCTTCCCTAGACTTCCCAAGATTGGTTCCCCCTATCACAAGGCATAGGGTATGGACACACCCACTTAGCAAAATAATGAGTTAAACCATAACCACGAGGGCTCATGATGCCTAGAGGGTGTAATGGATCACATCTGGCTACCAACAACACCCAAATGTTTCACTTCTATTCAAATAATGGCTCTAAAATCTCCTTGAGGTTGGCCTAATCAAATCCACCAACTATTTTGATTAGTTTTCTAACAGTAAGCTTATTGTTAATAAAATAGCTACAAAGAGAATATGCACCAACTTTCAAGAAATCAAAATGTATATCCTAAGTATAACTTCCCTCTTCCCAACATTGACATGATTGTTGATTTTATTGTAGGATGTAGAATGTTGTCTTTAATGAATAGATTATTAATGTACAACTAGATCAAGATTACCCTTTAGGACCAATCCAAAACAACCGTCACCACTATGTAGGGAACATTTTGCTATCAAGTCATGCCCTTTGGGCTAAAAATATAGGAGATACCTATCAACAAGCCATGTCATACATCTTCCATGATATGATGGGTGGCATCATGGAAGATTATGTCAATAATATTCTTGGATGGTCTTTAAATTAGGAAGATCATGCTCAAGACTCAATATGCATCTTCGAGTGACTAAGGGACTACAAGGTATGCCCAAAGCCGCAAAAGTATATATTTAGGGTGACAAAAATAAAATTGTTGGGATTAATTCCTGATATAATATAAGTCATTATAAATAAACCACCTCCTCAAACTCCAACCTAGCTTAGGAGTCTCCAAGGCAAAATCTAGGCCATTCACAAGCTCATATCCTAGCTAGCTAATAAGTGTCAACCTTTTTCAAATATTTTGAGGAAGGATGTAGTTTTCAAATATGATGTTGAATGTTAAGTTGTTTTTGATGCTCTAAAACCATATCTTTAATCCCCACCTAATCCTCATAGATCCTTGTTTCAATACAATGCCTTAGATGATATTTTGGCACAATAAAATGATCAAAATAGAGAGGGATATATATACTATATTAGTAGTAATTTGGTCAATTATGAAGTCTTTTATACACCCTTAGAGAAGCTTTGTTTGGTCAAAGTGTTTGCCTCTCAAAACTTAAACACTATATGCTCAACCATAAGAACTTTTGCATAACAAGGTTTGACCCTTTATGATATGTCATATCTAAACCTCACATATTAGGAATAACTACTAAGTGGGTCATTATGATTAACAAATTTAATTCTTAGCTCATCAATTAAAATATATAAAAAGCCAAGTCATCGATGACCAACTAGCAGTCATACCTTTAGAATCTAGCCATCCCTTAGCAGTATACTTTCTCAATAATATAATATTCAACCTTGAAGTAAATCATTCTAACTCTTGGTTCTTTGATGGAACTAGATGCATCCAAGGAGTGGGACCAAGAGTTATTTTTGTCACCCATAAATGACAACTAATCCCTTTATCACTAAACTTAAGCTTTCTTCTACAAATAACAATATTAAGTATGAAGCTCTTATATTTGTGCAACATGTGCATTAGCTCTTTAGGTTAGAGTTCCTTTTATCGTAAAGGATTCTCAGCTAGCAATCAGTCAAGTCAATGGTGTCTATAAAACCAAATATTATAATCTAAAGCTACACAAAGACATTATTAACAAACTAATGGCTACTTTTGATAAAAAATAAAGCTATCCCTAGATATACTAACTACCATGATGATGTTATGACCTCAACTATATCCCTAATCCCCTTAGAGCTAGATGATGAACAAGTTATTATCATCATTTAGTAGATTAGTAAACCTTAAAACCTAGAATCTAGTTAGCTTCCTCTAGATTTTTTTTATAGGCATTCTCATCCTCTAATACTTATTGCAAGGATATCTTTGCTTGCTTTGGGATGGAATTTTACCTAATAGTTTGAACTGTAATGAGTGCAAAAATATTAAGCAACATGCCTATAGGCATGTCATCATTGGTGATATTCTATACCACTATAGCCTTGATGGAATTTTTCTTAGGTGCTTATAATCTATCAAAGCCTAAATAGTCATCAAAGAGGTCCATGATGGATCATGTGGTTGATACTTTAATGGTGTTACCATCATTAAGAAACTCCTTTGGATGGGTTCTTATTGGCCTTCCATGGAGAATTAATATTATGACTATGTTAAGAGGTGTGATAAGTATCAAAAATATGATAATTTTATCCACACTTCGTCTCAAGCCCTCTAATTCTTAACCTCAACATGGCTATTATCCATTTTTTAATTGGATACTATCAAGAATATAAATCTTGTGTCATCTAATGGACACAAATTTATCATAATTGCTATTTAATACTTTACCAAGTGGATTGAGGTTATACCCATATCCTCAACCACTAGAGTCCAATTCTCTAAGTTCATCCTTAACCAAATATTTAGCCACTATGACATCCCTTTTGTTATAATTTTAGATAATGGAACACCCTTTAAAAACAAGGATATCCAATTTGTGCTAAGTATAAGATTCAACACAAATGGTCCACTCTTTATTATTCTCAAGGCAATGGTCAAGTTGGATCCTCTAATAAAACTCTTATCAAAATACTCAAGAAACTTGTTAGTAATATTTGTAGATATTGGCATCTATAATTATATCCAATTTATGGGCTTATTACACTAGTGTCATAAATTCCACTCATACAACACCCTACACTTTGATCTATAGAACTAAATCAATCTTCCCCTTGAGATTGAGATTCCTTCCTTGTGTATTTTGTTTCAAGATGCCTCTAGTGGAGACTAATAACATCTCACTCATCTCAACTAGTTTGAACTACTTGAATAAAGGTGAATCCATGACTTAGAACACTTGAGGGTCTACTATAAATGGATTAAATTTGCATATGGAAATAAAGTAAAATTCTAATACCTCAAATTTGGTGATTTTATTCTCAAAGAGAATAATGAATGCCAACACCAAACTCAAAGGCAAGTTTGAGTCTAGTTAGCTGGGTCCATACACCATAACTACCAAGTATGGTTTAGGTGCTTATTGTTGGAGATTTTGAGTGGTAAGTTGCCATTGATGTCAAGAGTGAGTGGTCATTGATGTCAAGCTTTCAGCACCAGTCAGTGGCAAGTTCAGTTAGCAGCATCAATTTCTGGTTCTCCAATACATGCAAAAGGATAATTTGGTTTCAAATTCAAGACCCGATTCCAAAAAGTCAGATTTGGTCCAAAGTGCAAAAAGAAGCCCAAGTGAATAATATTATAATATTATTTTATAATATTATACAAAGGAAGTTTAAAATTAATTATAAACTAATTTATTAGTTAATTTACTTAACTTATAAAGTTATTTAAATTAATTATTAATTAATTTAATTATTAATTATAAATTCATTTAAGCTAAGGTTAAATAACCCTAAGGTGGGTTATTAAAATTAAAATTCGAAATTCGATTTTGAATGACAAAGCGTCGACATGAGGAGAAGTTTAAAAACGTGTATATAAGGGGGAACTCCCACTTTACCAAACCTTACCATGCTTTCAAAATAAATTGCGAGCCTTATAATTTGTGCTGCGTCCAAGGAAGAAAAAGCGTGAAAATTTTATAAAAAGTCAAACGATGGCGGAGGCATAAGAGGAAGGGACTCTTCCTTCCTTCATGTGGGCATTAGTAGCTCATGCAGTGGTCTCCCAAGCGCTAATGTACTTAGGCTAGAGGAGATGGTGGATCGAATGTCGCCGAATCCTCTTTTTGGGGAAGAAAAAGTTATGCTTTAATATTGGTCACAAAAATTTTGGGAATATAGTTTGGGCATTTAAAAATTAATTTTTGGATATTTTTTATTGGTTCTAAGGTTGCAAAGGGAGTTATAAGGGTTTTACAAAATTAAAAATTTTTAATGTTATTTGCTCAAATTTTTGAAAGGATTGTAAGGTGTTTGATTGATATTTTATGGTGTTGGATATTATTTTAAGTTGGAGTTTATAAGGTGTATCAATGAAATTACCTTTATGTATGTTATGATGAGTGTTATTTTTAAAAGGGAGCAATAAGGCATAAAATGAGTTGTGATTATTTTGTGTCTAAGGGAATATTTTTGAGAAAGTATTGAAGTGATATTGTTGTGTTTAACCATTGCAATTGGAAAGAAGGAAATTGTGATTAAGACATGTTTTTCCAAAGGTACTTTTACATCCAACAAAAGGTATGGGCATATTCTTCCTAGTGAGTGATTTTTGAAATTTGTGTATGAAAATTTGGAGTGGAAAGGATTGTTTTATTAGCATTGTTGAGAGTGTTTTGATTTAATGCTTTAAGGTTTTCTGGAATAAAAAGAGTTGTTGATAAAACCTTGTTTTGTAAGCATTGTTGTTGAAGTGATTAAGTTGAGTGAAGAACATGAACTAGGGTTTGGAAAGAACATGAGTATCATTGTTATGTGAGAATTGATTGATAAGCATTATTGGGAACATTGAGTATTCAGGTGAATGTGAAGCATATTGAGTCTCTAACAATTATTTATATTTTTCTAAGAGAGTGATTAAAAGTGATTGAGTATTAAGGTGAATGTGAAGCATATTGAGTCTCTAACAATTCTCTATATGTTTCTAAGAAAGTGATTGAGTATTGAGATAAATGTGAAGCATATTGAGTCTCTAAAAATTCTCTGTATGTTTCTAAGAGAGTGATTGAGCATTGTGATGAATGTAGAGCATATTGAGTCTCTAACAATTCTCTTTATGTTTCTATGAGATTGGACAAGTTCTAGTGAGGACTTGTTGAGCAGATTTGAGGTAAGTCTTTGAGAAGACTTGTGGATATATTTGTGTGAGCTTTTGTGAAAGATTACAATACATATTGAGAGAAGATTTGGATAAGTTCTAGTGAGGACTTATTGAGCAGATTGGACAAGTTCTAGAGAGGAATTGTGGATAGATTGATATGAGCTTTTGTGGAAGCTTACAAGGCAGATTTGAGACAAGTATTTGAGAAGACTTTAATCCAGAGTTGATTGATTGATTTTTTCAAACCTTGAGTTGAGGTTTGGGGCAGATCTAGCAGAGTTGATTTGAGATTGAGTCAAGCTTTGTGGTAAGGCTTGAGGACAGAGATTGAGGACATATTTGTGCTAGATCGAAGGACTGTGTTTAGTGTAGATAATAGGATATAGATTGAGGACAAATTTGAGCTAGACCAAAGGACTGTGTTTAGTGCATATTAGAGGACAAATATTGAGGAAATATTTATGCTAGATCGAAGGACTATGTTTAGTGCAGATTAAAGGATAGATATTGAGGACATATTTGTGCTAAACCGAAGGAATGTGTTTAGTGAATATTTGAGACAAATATTTGAAAGTGATAGATTATATAGGATGATATTCTCTAGTGGATATAGATCCATTAGCCAGGGCAGTGAGGATAGGAGTTTTTAGTGGATAGAGATTCATTAGCCAGAGTAGGGGAGCAGTAGTTCTTCTAAAAGATCACCAGTCAGAGCTAAGGAGAAAGGAGTTCTCCTATGGATAGATATCCACAAAATTTATTAGGGTATTTGTGTCTCCTTTGGATAGATATCCATAAAAATTTTAATATGGAAAGGATTCCCAAGATATTGAATGAGAAAATTTTAGTGAAATATTTTCTCCATGGAGTAGCCCACATTTGGTGAACCGCGTAAATTTGGTGTCTCTATTGTGTGTGGTGATTTGTGCATTGCTTTGATTACTGTTTTTGATATTGCTATCTATACATTGCATAATATTGATTTGGAAAGAAAATTAAAAAGTGGTCTTATACTGTTCACTCCCCCTCTTAGTATAAGCTTGTGTTCTTCAATTGATATCAAAGTGGGTTCCTTTGGAAGAGTTTAACAACTTGAAGAAAAAATTTTCAAGAACACAATGGATTATAAGAATGTGTCCTCAGATAATTCAACACCAATATTTTATGGAAGTGATTATATATTGGATTATGAGAATGAAGGTTCACCTGATGGCACTTGGCAATGAAATTTGGGAAGCAGTTGAAAATGGATACATACCACCAACTGATCCACCTACAGATAAGGAAGGTAAGCTTCTACAACATTACAATTCAAAATTAATGAATGCACTTTTGAGAGGTTTGCATAGAACATAATCAATAAAATTTATGCATTGTAAAGATGCAAAAGAAATTTGGGATAAGTTGCAAAGCATATATGAAGGAGATAAAAGTGTCAAAAAGGTAAAGATAAAAAATCTCAAAGGACAATTTGAAGAATTAAGAATTAAGAATGAGGAAGATATTAGTTCTTATCTACTTCAGATAGATGAGGTTGTTAATGCTATGCAAGGACTTGGACTTAATGTGGATGAATCGGATGTTTGTGATAAGATCTTAAGGTCTCTTCCAACAAGGTTTAGTGAAACGATTTCAACTATAGAAGAAGCAAATGATGGTGATTATTTAACAAGAGATATGTTTCTTGGTATTCTTATAGTTTTTGAGTTAAGAAAAAAAGAATCTAATACCTATAAGGAAGCAGCCTTCAAAGCAATTAAGAAGACAAAAGTTAAGAAGTCAGAATCAAGCAATGAGTCATCCAGTGATGAAGAAGTAAATTATGGCAGAAGGAAAAAGGATTCAAGAAGATTCAAAGATGCAAAATATTTTAGATGTTTCAATTGTGGAAAGTATGGTCACTATGCAACTGATTTTCAAGAAGCTAAAAATGACAATGATGAAGAAAAATAGGATCACGAGGATAAGGAATCAAAAAAATATAGGTACCAAAAGAAATGCAAGGATGGACAAAGCAGATAAGGGAAGTTCTTTCAAATACAAAAGAGCAGCTACTATGCAGATAAGGAAAGTAAGTATTCAAGTGATAGTGATGTTATATTTTAAGATAATGATAAATATGAAGTCCTATTTATGATTGAAGAAAAAGAAGTCAAGAAAAGATCAATAATTCTCAAGTAATATGGTAACTTTGGACATATTGAATATAGTTGTACAAGGAATGGTTATAGTTTCAGTGATTATGAACATGAGGATGCACTTGAAGGACCAGAATAAAATATTCTAATGGCACTAGAAGAAGAAGAAGGTGATCCTATAGAAGACAAGTCAAAATAAAATAAAGATGTAGACAAAGGCAAACAAATAGAGGAAGAATCAGAAAGAGAAGAATTTGATCTTAAGGCAGAACTTATTTATGCTCTTGACACAATAAATAAGGTAAGAAAGCAAAACTCTAAACTTGAGTTTTAGTTTCAATAATATGATGAAGAAAGAGAAAATATTATAGAGGATCTAAACAAGTCAAGGTCTAAGACAAAGAAGTTCAAGGATAAGTTAGAAGCAAAGGTCTTAGAATGTGAAAGGTTAGAACAAGAAGTAACTCTACTAAGGGAAGATTTAGAAAAATCCAAGGATAAGCTACACAAGTTTAGAAAGAGCTCAAAAATTGTGGATAAGATGATCAAGGTACAAATAAGGTCAACAAATAAAATAGATCTTGGTTTTGAACAGACTCAAAAGAAATAAGAAGAAGAATCAACCTCAAGTTTTGAAGAAGAATAAACTTCAGAAGAATAAACTTGAGAAGAAGACAGTGTAAGAGAAAGTGAGACATCTAAGGATGAGTTGGACAATAGAAAGTTCAAAAAGGAAAGAAACAATGCACAAAGAAGAAACAGATGGAACATCAATCAGAATAGGTTAAGAGAGACTAAGAGACCAATGAGGTCAAGATAAGGAAATTTCAATGGAAGGTGTTTCTCATGTCACAGGTTTGGACACATGGCTTCACAGTGCAGGACACATGAAAGATAAGAAAATTGGAACTTCAAAAATAGGCAACTTTTCCACGGGTATTGCTACTCATGTAATCATTTTGATCACAAGGCAATGAAGTGCAGGGTTCATGATAGAAAATGATATGGCTTCACTAGGAGAAATCCTAAGACATTTGTACCTCTAAGTAATAATAACATTAAGTGTTATAAGTGCAATAATGAATGACATACAACAAAATGGTGTAGAGCAGACATTCCAGAATCAAGCATGAACAAGAACAGAAATATGGGCATGGACAGGAACAGGAATATGAATATGGATATAAAAAAGAATAGGAATATGGACATGGATAGGAAAAAAAATAGGAACAGTCAAAAGGATCAGATGAGAAGAAATGAGGATAAAGGTAAATACTAGTGCTTTATGGGAGTAGAAATACTCCCACCCCATAATTAACCACCTCAAGAGGATGTGGGGAAGGGGCTAAGCTAAGAGATTCATTCTTAGCCCCGAGCCCCAAAGGTGACCCTTTGCCATTGATTTCAAAGGGGGAGAGATTTGAGTAAGGGGGAGATATTTGGTTTAAGGAGAAAGCATTGAGTTAGGGGGATTAGTTTCCTAGGGGGAGCAGAATAGAAAAAAGGTCAAATTTTGGTAAAAAGAATTTGGGTTGCCATCAATGATAAAGGGGGATATTGTTGGACATTTTGAGTGATAAGTTGTCATTGATGTCAAGAGTGAGTGGTCATTGATGTTAAGCTTTCAGCACCAGTCAGTGGCAAGTTCAGTTGGTAGCATCAGCTTTTGGTTCTCCAATAAATGCAAAAGGATAATTCGGTTTCAATTTCAAGATCCGGTTCCAGGAAGTCAAATTTGGTCCAAAGTGTAAAAAGAAGCCCAAGTGAATAATATTATAATATTCTTTTATAATATTATAAAAATGAAGTTTAAAATTAATTTATTAGTTAATTTACTTAACTTATAAAGTTATTTAAATTAATTATTAATTAATTTTATTATTAATTATAAATTAATTTAATAACCCTAAGGTGGGTTATTAAAATTAAAATTCAAAATTTGATTTTGAATGACAAAGCACCGACGTGAGGAGAAGTTTAAAAATGTGTATATAAGGGGGAACTCCCACTTTACCAAACCTACCATGCCTTCGAAATAAATTGTGAGCCTTATAATTTGTGTTGCATCCAAGGAAGAAAAAGCGTGCAAAATTTATGGAAAGTCAAACGACGATGGAGGCATAATAGGAAGGGACTCTTCCTTCCTTCATGTGGTCATTAGTAGCCCACACGGTGGGCTCCCAAGCGCTAAAGTGCTTAGGCTAGAGGAGACAGCGGATCAAATATCACCGAATTTCCTTTTTGGGGAAGAAAGAGGTATGCTTTAATATTGGTCGCCAAAAATTTTGGGAATATAGTTTGGGCATTTAAAAATTAATTTTTGCATATTTTTATTGGTTCTAAGGTTGGAAAAGGAGTTATAATGGTTTTGCAAAATTAAATTTTTAATGTTATTTGCTCAAATGTTTTGAAAGGATTGTAAGGTGTTTGATTGATATTTTATGGTGTTGGATATTATTTTAAGTTGGAATTTATAAGGTGTATCAAAGAAATTATCTTTATGTATGTTATGATGAGTGTTATTTTTAAAAAGGGAGCAATGAGGCATAAATTGAGTTGTGATTATTTTGTGTCTAAGGGAATATTTTTGAGAAAGTATTGAAGTGATATTGTTGTGTTTAACCATTGGAATTGGAAAGAAAGAAATTGTGATTAAGACAGGTTTTTTCGAAGGTACTTTTACATCCAATAAAAGGTATGGGCATATTCTTCCTAGTGAGTGATTGTTGAAAGTTGCGTATGAAAATTTGAAGTGAAAAGGATTGTTTGGTTAGCATTGTTGAGAGTGTTTTGATTTAATGCTTCAAGGTTTTCTGGAATAAAAAGAGTTGTTGACAGGGTTATGCATAAGCGGTCGGCCCTAAAATCTATTTATAAAATCAAGGTGAATTGTCTTGAAATCCCAGCAAAATATGTAGAAGTATATATGGCGAATTGCATTTATTTTTCTCCAAAAAATTTCAAAAAATGGTGAATTTCATTAATTTATCTCCAAAAAAATTTAAATCGTGGTGAATTTTTTTGTGTTGAGGGAGCTATGAATATCGATTTGCAAAATCTTAAAATGTATAGAGAACTTAAAATCTTTAGGTTGACATGAAATACTTTTAGCCTTTATGAATTATGACGATCGGTTTGAGACATGTATGACAATCGACTATAGGCATGACGATTGGCTATAGACATGATGACCAATGACATGAATGACAATCGATTGTAGGCATGATGGTTGATTTTGGGTATGACGATCAGCTACAAAGATGATGATTGACTGCAAGCATGACGATCGGTTACAAACATGACTATCGACTGTAGACATGATGATCGATTCCAGGTATACCAATTGACTACAGATATGATGATCGACTACAGGCATGATGATTGGATGAAAAGCATGACGATCAACTACAGGTATGATGATCGACTATAGACATGATGATTGACTGTAGATATGACAATCGATGGCATGCATGACAATAGCTTGTAAGCATGATGATCAATTACAGGTATTTCGATCAGGTGCAGCTATAATGACCAGTTGCAATAATATCGATCGGTTGCATGCATGACGATCATCTGTAGGCATATCTATAGGCTATAGGAATGATGATTGGTTGCAATAATACTGATCAAGTGTATATACGATGATCGGTTGTAGGAATATCAATTGATTACATATATGATAATCGGTTATAGGAATGGTGATTGGATGTAAATACAAAAATCGATGATAAGTATGATGATCGACTACAGGAATACCGATCAAATGCAATCATGATGATCAGATGTAGGAATGTTGATCAGATGCAATCATGATGATTAAAAGTAGGTATGTCGATAGGGTGCAGGCATGACAATCGATTGTAGGAATATCGATCGGTTGCAAGTGTGTCAATTGGTTGCAAAAGTGTCGAGTACCCAGTCGGTAGTAGTGGTGCATCTATGCCACGTGTCAACCATAAATGAAATTATTTCATGTAGAGGCCATGTGTCACCCATCCATGAGTTGATTGCATGCATAAAAGTCTATATAAAAGAATAAACAATCATTTTTTTACCTTTTCTATCATAGTTTTAACCATTTTCCTCCCGTTTTAATGCATTCTTAACTCTTTTTCTTTTGTTTTAACATATTCTTAACCCTCTTCCTCCAGTTTTATCTTAGTTTTTAACCTTTTACCTTAATTTTTAAGCGCTTTTTAACCATTTTCCTCTGTATCTTCTTATCCATACTCGTACACAATGAAATAACCCTATGATATCCCTTGTAAACCTTGGAATGTTTAAAATTAATTTTAAAAACCTGGTTTGCCCCTTGATTTCTAAAATTTTATCAACACCGAGTTACGACATGTCATGGGTCATGGACTCTATTCTTTAGGGTCTAGTTTCAATGGCACAGTTCGACACGAACACAAAACTGCTGGAGAAGATCATTGCAGGTTATAATATTCATTCGGGTAAGGTAAATCTTGTCATCGTCAACAAAAATGTCGTTCTTTCTTTCATAGCCCATGATGTCACCAGATTGACAGCATTGCCCCACGCTGGTTGTGAACCTATCATTGCAAAATACCAATTAACTGATGACGACACACTCTACTTGGAGACCAACTTCAATGTGCAGTCAAATTCTTTTCAAGGTATAATTATTTTTTATTTAATTGAATTTAAATTCTAGTCACTAGTGTACAATTACTGATTTTGTTTTTTTTGTAGTTACATCCACCAAGTCCAAAATGGGTTTGACTGTACCAATGATTGAAAATAAATTTCTTCGGATCTGTTGTGAATTCTTCCTTGCCATAATCGTTCTGCAAGGAAGACCAACAAAAATTTTGATGTGGACCTTAGCGTATTTGGTTTTTTGTGTTGCACACCAACAATTCGAATGGTCCAACTATGTCTCACATCGGATCAGATTGAAAATCAAGAACGTGAAAACCCACGCTTCACCCTCACCGAAAGTTAGCACATGCAATTATATTATTGTTTTTTTTATGAATATTTTTATCATTTGCAGAAAACTCAAGTACCAACATCTTGGCACTCAACCCTAGCCAATATAGCCATGACAGAACGACAGATTCAGGTAATTTTTTGTTAATATTTAAGTAAAAAAAATTATTTTTTATATGTTTATCTTTTTATAATTTTGACATTTTATACCAAAAATAGAAAATGGTATCCTCTTCCTCTTCAAAACGAGATGTTATTGTCAGAGGTTATAATCTAGAGGAATCAGGAGACTCTGAAACACCTACGGAGGAAACAACATCACTGCTAAGGAGAAGATCAATAAGGAAATATAGAAGATCTAGTTCTACTGATCATTGACAACCTCCACCTGTGACTGCACGTCCACTACCAACGGGTGTAGTTGTGCAAGAGGTTTCATCTTCGGAGAGTAAGTTTTAATGACTGTCAAAACAAAATTTTTACTGTTTTTATTTTTTTCATATGTACAGCATGCCCACATTCCATTTACAATAGCAACTATGCAAGATGTTTTTTCTTCTGTCGGTAAGTGTTATAACAAATTTTCCAACCAATTTTCATAAGGTAATTTTATAACTAGTTTTTATTTTCTACCTTCACAAATTTTATAACTAATTTTTATTTTTATGTTTTAAGTTCCCATACAACAATATCGTCAACAAAATCAATAGGTGATGTTGCCCCCTCCTCCACAATGCCAACCTCAAATGCGAGGTCAATGCTTCCCAGTTGGAAAACACATTCTTCCATCTAGGCCATAGAGAGAAGCAACACAACAATTTTTAGAGAAAGAAGCATCAAAGACATTTTTAGGATTCGATCGTATTTCTCTTGCTAATTTTAATTTTAAGGATATACCAAAAGCTTCTGGTGCTGGGTTGGATGAGGTTCCACTTGATAAAGATTTATTTTTGCAAGATAACACACCCACTACTTTTCAATTATTAGAATTACTTCAAGTTAAAGGAAATTAAGGAGTAGAATGTTCAAGCAAATCTCCTCCTAGGGAAACAAACACCCATCAGGCTCCTCCTCGACCATAGGATGAAAGATTAAATATTTTAGAAAAAATATTTGGTTTCTGATAACGTTGAATCTATCATTAAGGATTTACTAATTCCAAATATAACATAAATGAAAAAATGGGAGTATCAGGCCAAAGTGTTGATAAAGGAAATTAATGCCCGATACAATAATTTTTCAAAAAGAGAAAAAAAAATTATGTTGTTGAAAATGAACCTAAAAAGATGGAGGCTCTGCTACAACAAGTAAAATCTAGCATTGTGAAGGTGAATACATCTTACATAGATGAAATTTAAAGTTTATGATGAACATATTAGAGAACATAAATGGTGAGGCCCAAGCTTATTACAATGAATGGGCAAGTGATAAGAAAAAGGTTGTTGTTGTAGCTGCAAATAATGTTGTTGAGGTTTGACTTAATCACTTTTGTGTTCAAAAATTTGTTCTCTTTTTTAAAATGTAATTATCTATTGATTAACTATTTTTTCCTTTTTGTAGGTAAAGTATGATAATCTCAAGAAGCAGGTTCAAAACCTGCAAGACTATCTCAGGATGGCAAAGGAGTTCTTAAATGCTTCCATTACAATGAAAAAAGAGCACAAGAAATAGTTCAACAAAACAACATGTTGCAGAAAATCATTATCCACAATGGATTGGATCCTGATGTTTTGCTAAAGGAGAAGGGTAAAGAAGTTCAAGGACCAACATCTGAAGATATTGGCAAAGAAGAAAACACCCTTCTCGATGGATTGCAAAATATTGTTAAGATCATTGTCAATTCTAGAGCAATTGATAGTACTGTTATCCAGCCCGAGGGAAGAGCCGTTGGAATGTAGAATTTGGAAATCGTGGAAGTAGTGGATGAGGAAAAAAGAGCTAAACATGGGAAATATGAGGGAGGAGTCATTTCTATGGAGACTGTGGAAGTCATTGAAAAGGCAAAAGGAGTGGTGGAAGGGGGAAAATATTTTGAAGCATGAAATTGAATTTCAAAATTTGATATTTTGAAAAGACTATTTTATGACATTTCATATGTTTTAATTTGAAAACAAGATACTATTACAATATTTACTATTTATAATTATGTGTTATTTTCATCTCTTAAGTATTATGGTATTTCAAATATGCTTGAGTTTACGTAGAATATATGTATGCATAGGTTTATATTTACATTTTATTCAAAGTCATTCATGTTGTGATATAAAAATGAGTATTTTTTTTGTGTATTCTGCTATGTTGTTTTTATATTTCAATTTTCAAATGATTTTACGAAGGATATATCTATGCATGGGTTTAAATTTTTAGTTTATTCAAAGTCATTATTGTTGTTGTATAGAAAAGTGTTGTCTTTTTTATTATGCTATATTGTTTTCATATTCAATGTTAGTTTACGATGGAGATATTTATGAAGGGGTTAAATTTCAATTTACATATATTATGCTATGTTATTTTTATATTTCAATTTTCAAATGAATTTACGAATGATATATCTATGCATGGGTTTAAATTTCAGTTTATTCATAGTCATTATTGTTGTAGTATAAAAGTTAGTATTGTCATTTGTATTATGCTATATTGTTTTTATATTTCAAGTGAGTTTACGAAGGATATATCTATGCATAAGTTTCAATGTTCAATGCATTCATAGTCATTCTAGTTGTTGTATAAAAATGGGTATGGTCTTTTGTATTATGCTATATAGTTTTTATATTTCAAAGGATATATCTATGCATGGGTCACAATTTCAATGCATTCATAGTCATTATAGTTGTATAAAAATGAATATGGTCCATTATATTATGCTATATTGTTTTTATATTTCAAAGTGAGTTTACTATGGATTTATTTATGAATGGGTTTAAATTTTCATTTTCCATATCTAGAGTAATATACTACATGCATTTTTCATACATATGTAGTGAAATTTTTACTAGTTATGTATGCATACAAGGTTTACTCAATGACAAAGCATAAATCATAAAAAATCACTATATTTTGTCATACCATACAAATAATGATACTAATGATACATACAAACATACATTTAAAGTCAAAGCAAAAATCACTATATTTTCTCAACATATACAATTAGTTCAATAACATAGCATCATTACGTATACATGGTTTTCAAATTTTCAGCTTACTCAAAGATATAGCATATATCATAAATTTTGAAAACATAGACAGTCCATGTCATTAAAAAGTAAACATGCATAATCATTGAGAATAGAATTATTATATGATTTTTTTCAAATCATTGAAATTTTACAACAAATCAAATACGAAAAATCATTGATAATATGAATTTTTTTAAATCATTGACATTTATAAATGATATCAAATATGGAAAATCATTGATAATATGAATTTATTCAAATCACTAAAATTTTACAAAATGATTTCAAATTCAAAAAACCATAGATTATATTAATTTGTCTTATAATCATTGCAATTTTTACATTTCTAGAAGCTAATACAAAGCTTTATCGACTTATCTAAAAGAACCGAGAATCATTTGTGAATTTTGTGTTTCCATAATCTCATCATCACTCCAAGCTGGATCATTTTTTTCATTATCAACAGTATTAGTGAGACCTCTTCTTTCTTCTAGGGACTTCCAATATGTCAACGCTTTGTCATAAGGAAACTTACCCACCTCGTACGATGACACATACATTCTCAAACAATTTTCCAAATTTTTTTCCAACCTATTACAAATTTTTTTTTAACAAAATATAATGCACTAAAAACCATTTCATCTTCAACAGATCCCAGAATCATTGTCTGACATAATTCATATAAAATAAAGTATTCACTCATAGTTTCTTGTAAGACACTACTTCAATATAATTTTTGCTAGAAACGCATGATTGAACCAGTCTCATGTGGATTTTTGAAATGTGAAATTTGATTATCCATTGTTATTCCAAAATTTGTTGATTGTTGTCTCATAAGATCTTTGTTTAGAATACCATTGATTTCAATGCCATTTATTTCCACACTTTTAGAAAAATATGTCATAAGATTACCCATATATTTTACAAACAAATCACTTCTACTACTATGGTCACCACAAGGATTCCAGAAGGTGGGATTAACAACAACCATGGCCTCAAGTGTCTCATATCTCTTAAAATGATTTCTTATTTCACTTGTTAATGCATTTGCAATTCTTTTCAATTTATTCTTAGTGCTATCCAAAACCTCATCGAATCTGAAATATGTAACGAGCACTTGTTCAACATCATCTGTTAGTGTATCTAATCACTTTTCAAAATGATATACAAGAATCAACTTTCCATGGATAGCAATACAAATATTATCGTTGATGTTGAACTTTAAAAAGCTATTCAGATCATTGACATTAACTAATGTATTCCAACTATCAAACTTGGGATCCTCAAAATGTTTTTTGGATAAATAAATCTTGTCAATAATAATATATATATTTTTTCTCATCCTCATGAAATCAACAATATAAATTGCCCTTTCTTGTGCAAGTTTAATCAAATAATTCATTTCTTGTAACATTGGTAGAATACCACATAATGTGAGAAGATTTTCCAAGTCAATCATACGAAAAATCAAATATTTTGCCTTGTCAACATCCCTACAATGTGCATACATAAACCCAACCAAGGATTGATATTCTAAAAATACCCTTTTTACAGGAAGAAACAGTGTGGTTTCCACATATTTTAACATTTTTTTACCTTCATTTACACCTAGAGAAAACTACTGAAACTCTACAAACCTTTTTGGACTATATGAAAAGTATGAGTGTATTTTGTAGACGAGTTCTTCCACTCTGGCTACATTATCAAAAAAATTCATAATTTTGTATGCAAGATTCATTCTATGAGCCATGCAATGAATAGGAATCACATATGGGGCAATTGATGTCTGAATCCTAACACAAAGACCATTCATTTGTCCTTGCATTGTAGTCACACCATCAACTCCAACACAAATTAACTTTGTGGCAATTTCCTTTTCATCCATTCCGGCAATATCCTTTAAACAGGTTACAAAAACATTGTAAATGTTTTCCACATTACAATTTTCAATCATCTTATGTAGTACTAGTAAATGAGGTTGTCTCAAATGATTTTTGAATGTGTAAACATGTATGCAAATCCAAGATGTGTTGTCAGCAGTTGTTACCTCATCAACGGAAAGTGAAATAAATTTGGCTTGTTTCACATTCTCTCTCAAGTATTCCTTCTCAACCAATGATAGATATTTTACCATTTCCCAACCACTTTGATCTGACCAATGTGAACTGGTAAGGTTTTGTACATTGGCTAGTTGAAGTATTTCATTAAAATCGGCAAAATCAGACATGGGTCGACCTTTTTTTAGAATACTATATACAATAGCAAACTGCAATTTCTTTGAGGCTAATACATTATTATTAATTTTTTGAAATTGTGCCTTGATTGTTCCACCCTTCTCAATAAGAGTTTATTTTTGTTTCATGGCTTTTTCATATTCAAGTGCATATTTCACATGCACACATTCTGATGCATCCTTCCACCTATAAAATCTGTTAATTGTTCCATCACTTTGTATTTCTTTGATGTAAACTTTCCCATAGTGTTTTTCTATTGTATCTTTCTTATTTTGCAATAAATGATCCTTTCCCAGCTTCCATGTACAAATAATGCATTTACACACATTCAGTTTCTCATCTCGCTAAATAAAGGGGTATAACCATGCCCATTCATTTTTAAAATCTCTTCCAATTGTCCGTTCACTAATCTTTTGATGTTTAGATTTTTTACTACAAGATTCCCCAGAGGTCTGCAATTTAATTGTACTATATTTTTGGGTTGATGTGTCTAATTTTAAAATCTCCTGAAGTGGTTGTTGAACGTCGTTATTAGGAAAATTATCATGTGGTCCCATCTCATTTGCTAGAATATCTTCGAGTGAATGCACATCAGGGTCAACAATATTTACTGCATCCAATATTTGGTGTTCTCTATCATTTTTTGAAGTAAAAGAGGCACTATTTTAAATAATTAACATAATCCAGTTTTACAAAGCATTTAAAAAGAGGTAGATAAGCATCCAACCATTTATCTATTAATAAATAAAGGTTTTATAATTAAGAACAAAAGAAATATTAAAAATTTTATGGTAAAATGTGTTTGTATCTGCATGTTGTGTAGAATCTGTAGAGATTTATGCCTCATTACATTTTGATATTTGTGTAAAATATTTTAGAATTGTCTTTTTACAAGAATATTGGCCTCCCTTATTTCCATATTCAGTAGGTGACATTGTATCTGTAAATAAAAAACCTTCATATGTTAGGAAATGTATATGAAAGTGAAGAAAAATAGCAAACATCCCTCAAGATGAACCTGTACTACCCTGTAGAATGACATCTGAAAGACAAGAAGCAATTTGACAAGAAAATGCTCCTAACAGAAAATATGACATGGATACTTATCAACCACAGTTGCAGATAGTGCTTCTACACTACCTATGAAACATACTCTAAGAGACAAGAAGCAGTATCTGACAAGAGAAATGCTCCTAACACACAACCAGATGATATTGATAATTGTCTACCATAGTTGCATATAGTTCACCTACAGTGCCTATGAAATTGAATAAAAAGAGCTTTGGATAAAAGAATAATGGAAGAAGAATACTCTACTAATTTTTAGTCATGAATCCTCTGTAATCGATAGTCCTATGTCGATCGATACACTTCTGTAGCAGGTCGAACCACAGATACTCCTCTGTAATCGATTGGATTTTACTGATAGTATCTTCTCAAAAACTGATCATCTTAGGCAAATTAATGCATCTCTACAACCTTGTGTCGATATACACTACTCTACAACCAATCGACTAATGTCAATTAATGCATCTTTACAACCTTGTACTGATAGACACTACTCTGCAACTGATCAGCTTATGTCGACTAAGACTTCTCTGCAACCGATCGACTTATATCGATTAATGCATCTTTGCAACCTTGTACTGACAGACACTACTCTACAACTGATTGGCTTATGTCGACTAAGACTTCTCTACAACCGATTAGCTTATGCCGACTGACACCTCTACAACTGATAGACTAATGTCGATTGACACTTCCCTGTAACTAATAGACTAATGTCGATCAACACATCCTTTCAACTGATAGACTAATTTCAATTTACACCTCTGCAATAGATAGACAAATGTCAATTGATAGTCCCTATAATCGATAGGTTGATGTCGATCGATACCTCTACAATCGATCGATACCTCTACAACTGATCGACACCTCTACAATCAATTGACACCTCTATAATTTATTGGTACCTCTACAATCAATAGACAAATGTCAATCGACACCTCTACAACCGATCAACTAATATCTATAGATACGTCCCTACAATCGATAGTGTAATATTGATCGACACCTATATAATCGACAAACATGACCCTGCAACCGATCGTCTTATGTTGATAAATATGAATCTGTAATCGATCTACTTATGCAAATATATATGACTCTACAACCAATCGTCTTATATCAATAGACATGACTCTGCAACCAATCGACTTATGCCAATAGATATGGCTTTGTAACCGATCGACTTATATCGACAGAAACGGCTCTATAATCGATCGGCTTATGCCGATAGACACGACTCTACAATCAATCAGCTTTTGATGATCGTCTTACGTCAATCGACACTCCTCTGCAACCAATCGGCTTATTTCGATAGAAAATCCTCTACAACCTTGTCAAGTTTTTCATTGTTTCGAAGCTATTTTCAAGTTAGAGTATTTTAGATGTATGTTTATTCGTACCCACTACAGTATATATACGAGTAATATATGAGGCGATTTGGGTGGGAAAAATAAAATCATTTATAATTTGAAGGCGAATTGGACTGGAAAATAAAAATTATTTATAATTTGAGGTCAGTGAATTAAAATAAAAATATTTTAATTATTATCAATGGCGGGCGAATTTACCCCAAAAAACTTCCACCCCGTAAATTTTGGGTGAATGGACCCTAGTGAAAGGATCCAAAATTAGCCAATTTAAAATCTTGAAAATCCTAAATAGAGCCAATTTATGATATTTTGTGCTTATGCATAACCCTGGTTGTTGATAAAACCTTGTTTTGTAAGCATTGTTGTTGAAGTGATTAAGTTGAGTGAAGAACTTGAACTAGGGTTTGGAAAGAACATGAGTATCATTGTTATGTGAGAATTGATTGATAAACATTGTTGGGAACATTGAGTATTGAGGTGAATGTGAAGCATATTGAGTCTCAAACAACTCTCTATATGTTTCTAAGAGAGTGATTGAAAGTGATTGAGTATTGAGGTGAATGTGAAGCATATTGAATATCTAACAGTTCTCTATATGTTTCTAAGAGAGTGATTGAAAGTGATTGAGTATTGAGGTGAATTTGAAGCATATTGAGTCTCTAACAATTCTCTATATGTTTCTAAGAGAGTGATTGAAAGTGATTGAGTATTGAGGTGAATGTGAAGCATATTGAGTCTAACAATTCTCTATATGTTTCTAAGAGAGTGATTGAAAGTGATTGAGCATTGTGATGAATGTAGAGCATATTTAGTCTCTAAAAATTCTCTTTATGTTTCTATGAGATTGGACAAGTTCTAGTGAGGACTTGTTGAGCAGATTTGAGGTAAGTCTTTGAGAAGACTTGTGGACAAATTTGTGTGAGCTTTTGTGAAAGCTTACAATACAGATTGAGAGCAGATTTGGATAAGTTCTAGTGAGGACTTATTGAGCAGATTGGACAAGTTATAGAGAGGACTTATGGATAGATTGGTGTGAGCTTTTATGGAATCTTACAAGGCATATTTAAGACATGTCTTTGAGAAGACTTGGGTGCAAAGTTGATTGATTGATTTTTTCAAACCTTGAGTTGAAGTTTGGGGCAGATCCAACAAATTTGATTTGAGATTGATCCAAGCTTTGTGTTAAGGCTTGAGGATAGATATTGAGGATATATTTGTGCTAGACCGAAGGACTATATTTAGTGTAGATCAGAGGATAGAGATTGAGGAAATATTTGTGCTAGACCAAAGGACTATTTTTAGTGTAGATTTGAGACAAATCTTTGAAGGTGATAGAGTATAGAGGACAACAGTCTCCAATAGATAGAGATCCATTAGCCAGGGTAGTGAGGACAAGAGTCTTCAGTGGATAGAGATCCATTAGCCAGAGTAGTGGGGGTAATAGTTCTTCTAGAATATCACCAGTCAGAGCTAAGGAGAAAGGAGTTCTCTTGTGGATAGATATCCATGAACTTGATTAGGGGATTGGTGTCTCCTTTGGATAGAGATCCATAAACATTGTAATAGGGAAAATATTCCCAAGATATTGATTGAGAAAATTTTAATGAAATATTTTCTCTATGGAGTAGCCCATATTGGGTGAACTACGTAAATTTGGTGTCTCTTTTGTGTGTGGTGATTTATGCATTGTTTTTATTACTATCATTGATATTGCTATCTATACATTGCATAATATTGATTGGGAAAGAAAAGTAAAAAGTGGTCTTATACTGTTAACCCCCCCTCTTAGTATAAGCTTGTGTTCTTCACTTATCACCTTAACAACATTTGATGTCAAAGAACTTAAATAAATGATGAACATAATGCATCCTAAAATATACTATTTCTAAATTTGCATTAGCTACTTATTTGCTTTTAGCTACCTATCATTGTCTGCTTATGTATTCCTAACTTCATATATACTTGTATATACATTATTATCATTACTTGGACTACCTATAGCATAGAGTCAATAATCCATTATGACATGCAAGTGATGATCCTAGATAGGATGCTTTATTATTTTCCTTTTCACTAGGTTACTAGTGCAAGTAGATCCTCACCAATCCTATTTCATAAACCAATCTTGGTTCTTACAACACAAGTACATTCCTCCTTAACAAATCCTTTATCTTCATACCAAAATATTTTATAATTAGATCACAAACTCTATATTTTTATATCATTTATTTTCATCTACTATTTCAATATCTTGTCGCATAATAAATATTGTGAGGCTCACAAGTCTTTATGGAAAGATCAATAACTTCATATTTTGTTTTCCAAATATCACTATGTGCCTCTAGCATATTTTGTATGTTAAGAATTCAAAAAATATGTTTCATATCTCTAACTAATCCTTAATTTAATTTGGTCCAATTCATTGTCATATCAATCACATAAAAACAATCTCTATGGTATTTATCGAGAGATAAGTCATAATTGTATAGAATATTTCACAAGTTTTATTTAATAGTTATTGATAAGGTAGGTTTATAATAAGATGCCCTATATGAAATTTATCTATAGGAAAAGCAAAAAACCTTATAAGGTAAATCCATTAGTAGAAATCTTATATACCATTTGTCTATAGGTAAAGCATAAGTTCTTTAGATGTTTATTTAAATCCAAATACATCAATGGAAGTTCTTTAGACATTTGTTTAAAGGAAAATTTATTAGCAAAAGTCTTGTGCAACATTTATCTACAAGCAAAGCAAAATTCCTACGTGACATTTTTCTACAAGCAAATAGAAATGCCTTTAGATATTTATTTAAAGGAAAATCCATCAATACAAGTCTTCTATGACATTCATATAGGGGTAAGGATCTTTTTATTTTAACACATTTGTAAAGTCCTCACAAACATTGATTTCAAGGTAAACCTATTTTATGACTTTCAAATAAATCATAAAATGTTCCATTGGCATTTGCCTTGGGGCACAAAATATATGTTTATTTTATATCATAACACCTCACAACATTATCTTAAGTCTCTCTAGGCAAATATTTATCTATATCATAGCTTGTATCATAGCAATTCCTTACAACATTATCTAAAGTCCCCCTAGTTAAATCATTATTTGTATCATAGCTTGTATTATAGCAATGCCTTATGACATTATCTAGATTCCCCTAGGCAAATATTTATTTGCATCATATCTTGTACCATAGCAATGCCTAATGATGTTATCTTATATCCTCCTTGATAAATATTTATATGTATCATAGCCATGCCTTATGACATCATTCAAAGTCCCCCTAGATATGTCCAATTATATCTTATACTATAGCAAGATGCCACTATCAAAATTTCCCTTGGGCACATCATTTACATCATATCAACAATCTCCATCATATCAGATATAGATCTAAAATCCAAGGCTATTATCTAAATCTACTCATAAAAAATCTTGTCATCCATGCATCTTAATCAATTAAAACTCTAACATCAGTATAATGGTAATGACCATTTTATCCCATTCCATATTGATTGGTTTTTTCTATTGTTATCAATATTTCCTCACTACACCAATGTATCTTAGTCAAGTCAAGTTTCCATGGCAAAACTTGATTTTCCCATGACACTCAAGGGGGCATAGTGGGGCATGAAAACATTCAATATTGTAAAAAATAAAAAATCTAACATCATCAATATTCAATAAATCAAAATCATCAGTCATATCACATCACAAATTCTAAGCAATATCAAAAACTTTATCATAAAAATAGGAACGAAAGTTAGTTTCTGATGCATTTATCACCCAATGAATGCATCAAAAAAAGGTAAATGTAGACTCCCAATTTTGAGCACATCTTCAAGACTTCAAAACTTGCTAATATATTTATCATATATCCAATTCAACATCTAAATTCAAGAAACCATATCAAAGCTCAAATTAGGATCATTTATTTCTATAAAAGTAAAAGTGATAGGATCAAAGTGGTAGCACCATTAACGCTTTTGCTTGTTAGGTGATGCTTTTGTAAAATATTTAAATTTTCTCATTTCTCATAAATGAAACCTATCAATGGTCATTTGGAATTAGCACTAATATTTAACACCACTAGAACTTACGAAGATAGTGTTACTGATTGCCATAATGAAAAAATAAAGGTGTAGCAAAGCTACCACCCATCACCTACAAAACCCAAATTAGGTCATGTCAGTCATATCTTCCATCCTAAATGCATCATGGTCTTGGAACTCGCCAAGCCATAAAATGGATCCACCTATCTAAATACTGATCTCAAAATATTTCTTTGAATATCCCCTAAGGGAGCCTTAGCTTCCTATAAATATGGACCTCAAGGGAGAAAAAAACAATGAATACTCTCGATAGCAAGCTCTATATAAATGTACATTTTTCTCACATTTTGAAGTTCTATAAAAATTACCTCTTTTATTTGATTTCTATGATAGAAAAACTTTGTTGAAATCATATTTAAAATATGTTTCTTGATAATAAAGTTTTGTAGGCATCATTGTTTGTATTCCATTATGTGGTAGCAATGCAACTATGTGTACTTCATGGTTTTTGTTGATTGCCTTCTCTCATGCAATAGTAAACTCATCCTCTTTTCACAACATGGGACGTCTACCAAGGCACTTGGGTTTTCATCCTATTAGCAACCACTTTATTGTGCCCTTTGATCCCTAAGCTTGTCATCATTTTTGTTTTTCCTATTGTCCCTAATTTCTTTATTATTGTATATTAATCATATTATTGTTCGACAAAATTCTTAACCTTTATCATCTTGTTATCAATTTATCATAGTTGCATATCTTATTGTTAAGTGTTTATCTTATATTTTTATAGAAATACCTATAGTTATTGGTCAAGGATTCTCTTTGAGTCATTTTCAAGTCAAAAGAGTCTTTCTTTAAATATTAATTCTACTATACCTACTAGCAAGGGTGATATATGATTGCAATCTTAGCAGCATTATTACACCATATTTCTACTATATTAGAAGACTAATACTTTGTAGTCATATTTTGTCACCCAAAGTGAAAGCATCACTAGTTGAAAAAGCATTGGCAATGTTATTGCTACCTAGTGGTACTTTTTCCACTGATCTTACAAATTTAATTATAAATTTAACATCCATAATTTGTTTCCTAAATATAGGTTTGATGATGATCAAGGGAGTTATACACTCTCCACTTATCTAGGCAATTCCATTTGCTACTAACTTAATCATTTTTTGTTTATATTATAGATTCTAGAAAGGAGACGTCATCAGTGAAAGTGCCACTAGATAGTGATAGCATTAATAGACCTTCTTCCTTCCCACCAACATGTCTACCATGGAGGTATAATACAACTTAATTCTTAGTTTCATTCCTATTATTTCCATAGTAGAAAAAATGTTTATCATTTGTTTAATATTTATGTTTATTTTTTGTATTTATGTTTTTTCATTAAGGTATCAAAAGGAGATAAAACGAGTCTTTGATTTAACAACATTAGGGATCATCCATATTTTTGCATCACATTGAAAACTAGACTACATCTTATTCTTGAACCCTTGTTTTAATAATAGATCATATTTTACATTTATCATCAAAAGTAAAAAATTATATAGTTTTTAGGTTTTTATCTACAATATTTGGTTGATACGTTTATAGTGTAGATATGAATAAATTAAGACTATATAAACAAGGAAGATATTAGGGAGAAACATAGGTGTTCTCTAAATTGAAATCCATCAAACATGGTCTTAGGTTCACAACTTTCCCTATCCTTGAAATATATATGACACAAACCCAATACCCCATGGGAATAATATCACCAATGCACCTGGTCCCACAAGCCAAGTTAGAGGCCCCCACAATTTCCCCTATCTCATAGAGAATATATGTTGAGCAAGGTGCAGCAAAAGCAGTGTAAAAGGATTGTAATTGTTGTCAACACAGACAGAGTGATGCAGATGAAGCAGTTCAGAGGTCAGTCAGATCAAGTGCAGAAAATCTCAAGAAAAACAGAGGGGACCCAGATCCAAAATTTTGCAGAAAAAGACAAGGAAGAAAACTGTCGCGATATCGCGACATGTTTTCTGTCGCGATATCGCGACATGGTTCCTGTCGCGATTTCGCGACATACCGGAGGAGAGAGAAAGTCCATAAGAAAATGTCGCGATTTCGCGACATATCCGAGGAGAGAGAAAAAGCACGCCAAAATGTCGCGATTTCGCGACATGTCTGAGGAGAGAGAAGATGCAAGTAAGATTGTCACGATTTCGCGACATGGCTGAGGAGAGAGAAGGCGCAAGCAAAATTGTCGCGATTTCGTGACATATCGGAGGAGAGAGAAAGTGCATTGAAAAATGTCGCGATTTCGCGACATATCGGAGGAGAGAGAAAGTGCATTGAAAAATGTCACGATTTCGTGACATATCGAAGGAGAGA
The DNA here is from genome assembly GCA_028583015.1 of Wollemia nobilis. Lineage (NCBI taxonomy): Eukaryota > Viridiplantae > Streptophyta > Pinopsida > Araucariales > Araucariaceae > Wollemia > Wollemia nobilis. The sequence goes on from JAQPPZ010017058.1 coordinate 4,507,461, forward strand.
GAATGTGCAAGGAAAAATGTCACGATTTCGTGACATGCTGGAAGGAAAGAAGCCAAATCGAGAAACTGTCGCGATTTCGTGACAAGTTTGAAGCAAAGGCACCAAGGATGAAAAATGTCGCGATTTCGCGACACATCGGAGGAGAGAGAAAGTTGATGAAGAAGTTGTAGCGATTTCGCTACATGTCTGAGTTTCGCCAGAGCATAAGCAAAGAAAAAGCACCAAGTAAGAAAAGCGTAGCGATTTCGCTACAAGCTTGAGACACTAAGGACAAAAGTGCAGCGATTTTGATACAGCTTCGAGTTGCAAGGTGAAAAGTAGTAGCGATTTCGCTACATGGTCAAAGTGCAAGGCAGAAAGACGTAGCGATAGCGCTACAAGTTTAAAATACAAAGTGTAAGAATGTAGCGATTTCGCTACAAGTTCCAGATGCAAGGCGAAGAATTGTAGCGATATCGCTACCAGTTCAAAAATGCAAGTGCAGGAGGTGTAGCGATATCGCTACAGGTTGAAAGTGCAAGGTAAAAAGGTGTAGCGATTTCGCTACAGGTTAAAAGTGCATAATGCGAAGGTGTAGCGATTTCGCTACAGGTTAGAAACACATGTTGGAAAGGTGTAGCGATATCGCTACACGTCGGAGTTTCACTAGCAAGCAACAAAGAAAAATGCTAAGGCAACAATGGTGTAGCGATTTCGCTACATGTAAGGTTTTTCGTGGCTGCATGGAGTAAAAATTGTACGGAGGCCAGAAGCATCGCGATTTCGTGACGGCAATGAAGATGACGTCAGCAAAACCAAAATGTGTCACGATTTCACGACAGGGTGAACGAAGAGCCATTGCAAGCCGAAAACGTCACGATTTCGCGACATCTTTGAAGATGACGTCAGCAAGTCTAAAAATGTCACGATATCGCGACAAGTTGCTGGAAAAGCCGTTGCAAGCCGAAAACGTCGTGATTTCGTGACATCTTTGAAGATGACGTCAGGAAGTCTAGAAATGTCGCGATATCGCGACATGTTCCTGAAAAGCCGTTGCAAGCCGAAAGCGTCACGATTTCGTGACACCTTAGCGGATGACGTCAGCAAGACAGAAAATGTCACGATTTCGTGACATGTTTCCAGAGAAGCCTCATGAAGCCAGAAACGTCGCGATTTCACGACATCTTAGAGGATGACGTCAGCAAAACCAAAAATGTCGCGATATCGCGACAAGTTGCTAGAGAAGCCTCAGGAAGCCGAAAGTGTCGCGATATCGCGACAAAGTTGAGGATGACGTCAGCAAAGCGAAAACGTCGCGATATCACGACAGGTAATGTTTTGGCGAGAAAAAGTCAAAGATACATGCATTGTGACAAGTGTCAAAAAGGTGCCAGTTACGAAAAGTTAACTGGAGTCAGATCTATAGTTCCAAGTGACAGGTGGTGAGAATGCATAGGAGAAATTCATGCTACAGTTAATCGAAGTTAAAAGGAAAGTTACGAAGCATTGCAATTAAGAAAAGAACGGTCATTGCTAGGCCGTGTTGCAGCATGGTCGGCAAAGGTGGCAGTTACAAAGAGTTGCCACGGAACTATGCATTGAATGTAGAACGGCTGTTGCAGGGCCGTGATACAGAATTCTCGATGCTTGTGCTTGACTCACAAGAAAGTAACGGGTAGAATAGAAGGATTGACACCGTTTAGAATAAAGTGCAAAAGAATTTTAAAGAGCAGTTTCGTAGAGATAATAGAGCATCGAAACGCGCAGAAGGGTTGTCAGTTCCAGCAGAGTAGAATGTCAGACTGTGCAGAGAAAAAGGCTGTCAGAACGTCAGAATGTCAGAAAGAAAGCGGCTAAAAGGCGGATCAGGTCAGAGAAGGATTTGACACGTCAATTACAGCTGAGAATGCATGAAAAGTTGGAGGGAAAGTTAAACCGTTTGAAATTGAGCCGTTCGAAGAAATCAAGAATATAAGGATCGAACTGGCATAGTGAGAAGGTTACTGTGACTGTGTTTTCATTGTGCATTTTAAAAGGTCTCAGTTAGTAAGGGTGCTGTAAGAAAATAGCCTTAGATCAAAACCTGCTATTCTATTGAATATTCAAGAGAAAGGTTTTAGATTAGATCAGAAGATATTGAGTCTCTAACAATTCTCTCTATGCTTCTGTGAGATTTTTGTATGTGCTGTAGACCAGTAAGGGTCTTGCAAAAGAGAAGGCATTTTTATGTCCATTTATCTTGCAAAATTGAAATCCAAGTGGGTGCTTGGTAAAAGGAGTTGGTGCTCCTATCTGTTGCAGCAGATAAATCAGGGGTTGGTGCTCCTTCCAGTGGGTGCTGGTAAACCGATTGTAAAAATTGAATCCTTGCAAAGACTGGATTTGGATTGAAGTCCAAACAGTCATTCTTTGAGGAGTAGCCACATCGGTGAACCTCGTAAAATCTTGTGTTGTGTGATGCTCTTGTGTGATACTTGCATTATCTAGTTTCAAGCTTGCATTATTAGTTTTAAAAGTTGCAGATTTAAGTTTTTAAGTAGTTACACTGATTCACCCCCCCTCTCAGTGTCATTGTGAGAATATCAATTGGTATCGAGCCAGGCACCTGCACAAGCTTAATCAGCTAAGGTGTTCTTGGGAGATATACAATGGCCGGTGGTGAAGGTTTCTCTTCTAACAAAGCTCCTCCGTTCGATGGAACAAACTATTCTTTCCGGAGGCTCGGAATGCAGACCTATCTCTCGTGCATTGGGTTATGACATTTGGGAATCGTTGAAAATGGATACACCACTCCCACTGTTCCTCCAACAGATGTCGCTGAAAAGAAAAAGTTTGAGAACAACTCGAAAGCCAAGAATGCGATTATGTGTGGATTGGTCGACAGTGAGTTGATACGCATCATGAACTGCAAATCTGCTAAAGACATATGGGACAAACCGCAAAGCATTCATGAAGGAGACAACAAAATCAAGGAAGCTAAGCTGCAAACACATCGTGCCCGGTTCGAAGCATTAAAGATGACCGATGATGAAAACATAGAAGCTTACATGCCGAGAGTAAACGGAATCATCAATGCAATAAGAGGACTGGGGGAAGAAATGGAAGATGCGGTTGTTGTGAAGAAGGTACTGAGAACTCTCAACAAAAGGTTTGATGCAAAGGTTTCTGCCATAGAAGAAGCAAAAGATTTAAATTTTTTCAGTATGGATGAAATGCATGGTTCTCTAACGACATATGAAATGAGGATTGGACAAACTAAGCCCTCCGACAGAGAAGCAAACTTCCAAGCACGAAAAAAATGTAAAATCTAAACAAGAGTCAGAGGAAGAAGAATCTGCAGATGAAAATGAAGCAAACTTTGTTAGGAAATTAGTAAAGGGAAAAGGAAAGTACAGGAGGTAAGTTGTCGTTCAAATGTTTTAATCGTGGAGGCATCGGGCACTTTGCAAGCAAAATGCCCAATGAAGGAGAAAAATAAAAATGATGAAGGAACATATCCAGAAAGAAATGTCTGGAAAAAGAAACCGCAGTTTAGAAAAAGAAACTTCAAGAAGAAGAGTTTCATTTCCCAGAATATCGATTCTTCTGAAGACAGTTCCAGTGAGGAATCAGAAGAAGAAACTGGTGAAGCCCTATTCATGGCTTTTGAAGAACAAACAACTGAGGAAACACAGGAGTGTGAAGAAAAATTAGAAGATGAGGCTGAGATAGATCTGGAAGGTGAGTTAGTTGCTGCTCTTGAAGAGTTAAGTGCAGAAAGGAAAAGAAATAAAAAGATTACAAGAAAATTTGAGGAGGCCAGCAATGTAATAATAAGTTTGAAAGTACAAACTGAAGAATACAAGAAAAGGTCTGAAGATGTTGAAGCTCGACTGACCGTGAAAATAAATGAGAGCAATAAGCTGGAAGAGGAAATAGTTGGATTAAGGCTGCAACTAGAAGAAATGAATCAGAAACTGAGCTGTCATCAAAAATTTGAAGACAGTTCTGAGAAACTGAACAAAATGTTGAATAATCAAAGGCCCACAGGTATCAAATTTGGCTTGGGCTTTGATGAAGGAGAAACCTCAAAGGACTCAAAGGCTGTAACAGTAGATCCAGTAAATAATAAAGACAAGATTAGAGTTGATCAAGATAAACCGTATCATGCAAAAGAAAACAACAAATCCAAGCTCGAAAGGAGTGCTGCAAATGATGGATTCACCAAAGTCTCTCATCAAAGAAGAAGAAGACCCATGGCTCCTACCTCCACATGGCAACATCCATTTCCTGGTACACTCGTTCCTTTTCTCGGTTATTGTTTTAAGTGTAATGCATATGGTCATAAAATTTCTAGTTGTAGATATAATATAGAACAAAGAAATTTCACTAGCAGAAATAATTTTTCACCTTTGATAGATTATGCTGTAGAATGTTATAACTGTCATAACTTCGGACATATTGCAAGAAATTGTCGTAGCTCTTTTGCAGGAAATACATACCAGGGAAGAAAATATCAATCGACTGGATCAAAACAAGATCAGAAAATTTCCCAATAAACTGTCACAAGCAAATGAAAGGGAGAAGGTGAAGAAAGTAACCAGATCTCATTGTCAAAACTCGAGTGGAAAGAAAAGGGACAACCGAAGAAAGACAAAGAATCCCCGATCGTTCAAACAACTCTCAAAGCACAGAATAAATCTGCTCCCTGGATTCTAGACAGTGGATGCTCCAGTCACATGACAGGAGACAAACAGAAGTTTGATAAGCTGCAGACATACGAAGGTGGTTCTGTGAAATTCGAAAACAATGATGGAGCAAAGATAGTGGGTAAAGGATCAGTTAAGTTAAGTGACGGTAAAATCAACTCTAAGGAAGTTCTTTTTGTGGTAGGACTGAAACATAACCTACTGAGTGTAAGTCGGATTTGTGACGAGAGGTCATGAAGTAATTTTCAAGAAGGAGGGTTGTGAAGTAAGAAAGACAACAAATGGAAAGTTAATAGCCACTGGACTGAGAACTTCTGGAAATTTGTATACTCTCTCGGAGACTTCAGAGGGAGCTTGCTTGGTTGGACAGGAAGAAGAAAACTGGCCGTGGCATAAAAGACTCGGTCACATAAGCTTTGATAATCTGGTAAAAATCAGCTCGAAAAGAGCAATAAGAGACATACCCACTATTGGCAAACCATCAAACAACATTTGTGAGTCATGCCAAAAGGGGAAGCAAACCAGATCTACCTTCAAAGCAAAAGAGTACTTCACAAGCAAGCCACTAGAACCGATTCACACCGATTTGTGTGGTCCCATGAGGACAGAAAGCATAAATGGATACAAATATTTTATGTCGTGTATTGATGATTTTTTCAGAATGACATGGGTACTCTTTCTGAAACAGAAGTCGGAAGCCTTTGAGATGTTTAAAACCTTCAAAAATCTTGTTGAGAATCAATCCGGAAAAAGAATTAAATGTTTGAGATCCGATAGAGGAGGAGAGTTTATTTCAAATGAGTTTGCTGAATTCCGTGAAAAACATGGAATAAGAAGACAGCTTCTCGGTAGCAAGAACACCTCGATGAGAATGGAGTAGTTGAAAGAAAGAAACAGAATCGTACAGGAAATGGCAAGGACCATGTTAACAGAGAGCAAAATTGCTGACAGGTTCTGGAAAGAGGCAGTCCATACTGCAGTCTATATTCAGAATAGGTGTATGTTGAGGCCGCATGAAAGCAAAACACCATATGAACCGTGGTTTGGCAAAAAGGCTACGACAAAATACTTCAAAGTGTTTGGCAGCAAGTGTTACATTAAGAGAACTCGAAAGCAATCTTGGCAAGTTTGAAGACAGAGTTGATGAAGGAATATTCCTTGGGTACTCAACTAAAAGCAAAGCCTATACATGCTACAACAAAAGACTTAAGAAAATAGTGGAGAGTGCGGATGTGAAGGTTGATGAAGGCAGGAAACAAGAAATCAGCAATAATGAAAACTACCCAACCTATGAAGAATTTATTGAAGAAGATGAAGATCAAGAAAAAGAAGAGAGACAAAAATCAGATTCAGAGGACTTAGAAAGAGATGAAAATAGAAAATACAGAACAAGCGGTTAGCGGAAAAATCATCCCAAAGAGCAGATTATTGGGGACCCTACGATTGGCATTCGGACAAGAAGAAGAGTAGTAAATAACTATTCTCTCGTTATCCAATATTGAGCCCAAGAATATTATTGAAGCAAGCACGGATGAAAGCTGGATGGAAGCGATGAAATGAAGAACTAGATCAAATTGAGAAAAACAAAACCTGGGAATTAGTACCAAGGCCCGAAAATAAAAACATAATTGGTACTAAATGGATATTTAGAAACAAACCGAATGAAGATGGACAGGTGGTAAGGAATAAAGCAAGATTAGTCTGTAAGGGATATGCCCAAGTTGAGGGGATTGATTTTGAAGAAACTTTTGCACCCGTGGCAAGACTTGAAGCAATAAGACTATTTTTGGCTTTAGCTGTTCATAAGAACTTCAAGGTTTATCGGATGGATGTAAAATCAGCATTTCTGAATGGAAATCTTGAAGAAGAAGTATATATTGAACAACTTCGATGGTTTTCAACTTTGTGATAATCCTGACTTTGTTTGCAAGTCGAAGAAAGCATTGTATGGCTTGAAACAAGCACCTAGAGCTTGGTATGCAAGGTTGGACAACTATCTCACTAAGCAAGGATTCAAGAAAGGTATGGTGGATAGCAATTTATATGTGAAAACTGAAAATGGCAATTTCATTGTTCTAGTTGTTTATGTAGATGATATAATTTTTGGGAGTAGCAATGATGAATCATGCAAAGACATAGCAAACAAAATGCAAAAAGAGTTTGAAATGTCTATGATAGGTGAACTTTCATATTTCCTTGGATTACAAGTTAATCAAACTAAAAAGGGATTTTTATCTCTCAAATTAAATATGTGAAAGAAATGCTGAAAAAGTTCACTATGGAAGATAGTAAGCCAGTGAGCACCCCCATGACAACAAGTTGCAAGTTGAGCAAGGATGATAAATCTCCGGATGTTGATCAAACAATGTACGAGATCAATGATTGGGAGCCTGCTGTATTTGACAGCCACTAGACCGGATATCTTACAAGTTGTTTGCATGGTTGCAAGATTTCAGGCTAGCCCAAAAGAGACTCATGTGACAGCAGTGAAAAGGATTTTTAGGTATCTCAAAGGTACTATGGAGTATGGGCTGTGGTATCCAAAAGGAAAAGACTTCACTCTCTTTGCATACTCTGATGCCGATTGGGCAGGATGCATTGATGACAGAAAAAGTACAAGTGGAGGAGCATTCTTTCTTGGAAACAAATTGGTTGCATGGCACAGTAAGAAGCAAGAATCAGTCTCTTTATCCACAGCCGAGGCCGAATACATTGCAGCTACTACATGCTGTACACAAATACTTTGGATGAGACAAACATTGAAAGATCTAGGAATTCACTTCAATGAGCCCATTTCAGTCAAATGTGACAACACTAGTGCAATCAACATTTCAAAGAATCCGGTAATGCATTCCCGCACCAAACATATTGCAATCCGGTATCACTTCTTGAAGGATAAGGTTGCAGAAGGAGAGGTCAGATTGGAGTTTGTTCCCACTACAGAGCAAGTAGCAGACATATTCACCAAACCTTTACCAAAGGAAGTATTTGAATACCTTCGGAAGAAGTTGGGAGTAGTCACACTTCCCAAGCACTGACTAGCTATGGGAAATACATTCTCAGGGGGAGCATTCAAGTTATTTATGCTTGAGAATGTTGTGCATAGACTCGGGGGAGTCTGCAGCAGCCCTTTGGCATTATTGGCAAAGGGGGAGAAGAATTTGAGCAAGGCTACAAAGTGTTGCCAACAATTCCAAAGGGGGAGATTGTTGAGCAAGGTGCAGCAAAAGCAGAGCAAAAGGATTGTAATTGTTTTCAACACAGACAGAGTGATGCAGATGAAGCAGTTCAGAGGTCAGTCAGATCAAGTGCAGAAAATCTCAAGAAAAACAGAGGGGACCCAGATCCAGAAATTTGCAGAAAAAGACAAGGAAGAAAACTGTCGCGATATCGCAACATGTTTTCTGTCGCGATATCGCGACATGGTTCCTGTCGCGATTTCGCGACATACCGGAGGAGAGAGAAAGTCCATAAGAAAATGTCACGATTTCGTGACATATCCGAGGAGAGAGAAAAAGCACGCCAAAATGTCACGATTTCGTGACATGTCTGAGGAGAGAGAAGATGCAAGTAAGATTGTCGCGATTTCGCGACATGGCTGAGGAGAGAGAAGGTGCAAGCAAAATGGTCGCGATTTCGCGACATATCGGAGGAGAGAGAAAGTGCATTGAAAAATGTCATGATTTCGCGACATATCGGAGGAGAGAGAAAGTGCATTGAAAAATGTCACGATTTCGTGACATATCGGAGGAGAGAGAATGTGCAAGGAAAAATGTCACGATTTCGCGACATGCTGGAAGGAAAGAAGCCAAATCGAGAAACTGTCGCGATTTCATGACAAGTTTGAAGCAAAGGCACCAAGGATGAAAAATGTCACGATTTCGCGACACATCGGAGGAGAGAGAAAGTTGATGAAGAAGTTGTAGCGATTTCGCTACATGTCTGAGTTTCGCCAGCATAAGCAAAGAAAAAGCACCAAGTAAGAAAAGCGTAGCGATTTCGCTACAAGCTTGAGACACTAAGGACAAAAGTGCAGCGATTTTGATACAGCTTCGAGTTGCAAGGTGAAAAGTAGTAGCGATTTCGCTACATGGTCAAAGTGCAAGGCAGAAAGATGTAGCGATAGCGCTACAAGTTTAAAATACAAAGTGTAAGAATGTAGCGATTTCGCTACAAGTTCCAGATGCAAGGCAAAGAATTGTAGCGATATCGCTACCAGTTCAAAAATACAAGTGCAAGAGGTGTAGTGATATCGCTACAGGTTGAAAGTGCAAGGTAAAAAGGTGTAGCGATTTCGCTACAGGTTAAAAGTGCATAATGCGAAGGTGTAGCGATTTCGCTACAGGTTAGAAACACATGTTGGAAAGGTGTAGCGATATCGCTACACGTCGGAGTTTCACTAGCAAGCAGCAAAGAAAAATGCTAAGGCAACAATGGTGTAGCGATTTCGCTACATGTAAGGTTTTTCGCGGCTGCATGGAGTAAAAATTGTACGGAGGCCAGAAGCGTCGCGATTTCGCGACGGCAATGAAGATGACGTCAGCAAAACCAAAATGTGTCGCGATTTCGCGACAGGGTGAACGAAGAGCCATTGCAAGCCGAAACGTCGCGATTTCGCGACATCTATGAAGATGACGTCAGCAAGTCTAAAAATGTCGCGATATCGCGACAAGTTTTGGAAGAGCCTTGACCGAACTCGATTTCGCGCATCTTTGAAGATGACGTCAAGTCAAAAATGTCGCGATATCGCGACAAGTTCCTGGAAAAGCCTTGAAGCGAAGCGTCGCGATTTCGCGACACCTTAGCGGATGACGTCGACAAGACAAAAAATGTCGCGATATCGCGACATGTTTCCGGAGAAGCCTCATGAAGCCAAAAATGTCACGATTTCGCGACATCTTAGAGGATGACGTCGAAAAACCAAAAATGTCGCGATATCGCGACAAGTTGCCAGAGAAGCCTCAGGAAGCCGAAATGTCGCGATATCGCGACAAAGTTGAGGATGACGTCAGCAAAGCGGAAAACGTCGCGATATCACGACAGGTAATGTTTTGGCGGGAAAAAGTCAAAGATACATGCATTGTGACAGGTGTCAAAAAGGCGCCAGTTACGAAAAGTTAACTAGAGTCAGATCTGCAGTTCCAAGTGACAGGTGGTGAGAATGCATAGGAGAAATTCATGCTGCAGTTAACTGAAGTTAAAAGGAAAGTTACGAAGCATTGCAATTAAGAAAAGAACGGCTGTTGCAGGGCCGTGTTGCAGCATGGCTGGCAAAGGTGGCAGTTACAAAGAGTTGCCACGGAACTATGCATTGAATGTAGAACGGCTGTTGCAGGGCCGTGATACAGTATTCTCGATGCTTGTGCTTGACTCACAAGAAAGTAACGGGTAGAATAGAAGGATTGACACCGTTTAGAATAAAGTGCAAAAGAATTTGAAAGAGCAGTACATAGAGATAATAGAGCATCGAAACGCGCAGAAGGGTTGTCAGTTCCAGCAGAGTAGAATGTCGATCGTGTAGAGAAAAAGGCTGTCAGAACGTCAGAATGTCAGAAAGAAAGCGGCTAAAAGGCGGATCAGGTCAGAGAAGGATTTGACACGTCAATTACAGCCGAGAATGCATGAAAAGTTGGAGGGAAAGTTAAACCGTTTGAAATTGAGCCGTTCGAAGAAATCAAGTATATAAGGATCGAACTGGCATAGTGAGAAGGTTACTGTGACTGTGTTTTCATTGTGCATTTTAAAAGGTCTCAGTTAGTAAGGGTGCTGTAAGAAAACAGCCTTAGATCAAAACCTGCTATTCTATTGAATATTCAAGAGAAAGGTTTTAGATTAGATCAGAAGATATTGAGTCTCTAACAATTCTCTCTATGCTTCTGTGAGATTTTTGTATGTGCTGTAGACCAGTAAGGGTCTTGCAAAAGAGAAGGCATTTTTATGTCCATTTATCTTGCAAAATTGAAATCCAAGTGGGTGCTTGGTAAAAGGAGTTGGTGCTCCTATCTCATATGCGACAGATAAATCGGGGGTTGGTGCTCCTTCCAGTGGGTGTCGGTAAACCGATTGTAAAAATTGAATCCTTGCAAAGACTCGGATTTGGATTGAAGTCCAAACAGTCATTCTTTGAGGAGTAGCCACATCGGTGAACCTCGTAAAATCTCGTGTTGTGTGATGCTCTTGTGTGATACTTGCATTATCTAGTTTCAAGCTTGCATTATTAGTTTTAAAAGTTGCAGATTTAAGTTTTTGAATAGTTACACTGATTCACCCCCCCCTCTCAGTGTCATTGTGAGAATATCAATATATTGGATTGCTCAATCAATATCATATTATTTGAAGTGTTGGATAAATTATTTTAAAGTTAGATCATTAAATATTCTTTGGAGGATCAAAATCATGAGTTGTATTTTAGAATTTATAGCTTGAAAGGAATAATTCTGAAAAGCACAACCAAAAATGGGTTTATATTGTTCTCTCTTAGAGAATTTTTACAAGCATGGTGCTCATCAAGTATGGAAAAATATGTGCTAGTCACTTTTTAGAGGATTTGAAGATACAGGTAAGGGTAATTTGTAATAATGGATTTAAAACATAAGGTCTACATAGACTCATGGTAAAATAGAAATTTCAAAAGTGGGCTTCATAATAATAAATTTTGAACTTGCATTGATCAATAGGTGATGTTTTGATCAATAATCAAGGAAACTTTATCAAGTGGTTTTCAATAATCAAGGGAAACTTTTTAAATCTCTAGAGAAAACCCTAGAAAAGTGAACCTAGAATCATGTGGAAAATAAAAAACTATGCAAAGGATATGGAACTTCTTACAGAGATCAAGATGGTCATGGAAAAAATTGGATATATATTTAAATTGAGGGGGATTCACAGGTGTTAATATGATTAAAAAAGGATGCATGGATTGGATCAATACTAGAATTATTCTAGAAGTCCATATATTACTAATGGAGTATTTGGAAATGTTAACATACCTATAGAGAAGAAAATATGATGGTAGATGATTTAGCCAATTGTAGATTTGATATTCGTGAAGGAAAATGACTAAGAAAAACACTCTCTTAATAAAAATGATATCAAGATTTAATAGAGGAAAATTAGTGGTTTAAGAGAGATGAAAAATAATTTTGATATGAAGACAAACTAGAGATGGTCTAATTTATCTACTAATAAATGGAATATTTTATTGTCTTCATGGAAGTGGCCTCCAATAGAAGCCATGTAAATAATCATCTTCTATTTTTTAAATTCATAATTTTGTTTATTTTTTACCTAAAAAGTTTATAACTATGTAAACCTATCTGTTAGATTTAATTTACATTTTTAAATAAACTATCAATCTAACATAGTACATATTATACAGGGAGCGAGTATGAGTTGGGCGCAAGTATGATTTGAAAGTAAGCCTCACCTTTTCTTGTTTTAAAAATCAAATAAGGTATTCGTATAAATACCTGTCATCCACCCAATCTATTGTATTGAAGTGTAGTGATATTTATCTATGGATAATATAGTAATTTTTGATGCTCAAGATCACCCATCATTTGTGTGTCTATCTTCTTTCTCATTTTATCCTTTTATGATTTTTGTATATGATTTGAGTCAATGGATTACTTTTGTTCATTTATAAAAATGATGTGAAAACCAACATGGTATCAAAGAAGGTATAAATCATTATTATTTGGTCATGTAGAAATTTTGTTTAAATCCTCTAATATTTTTTTTTACTTCTAGGATATATTACTTCTAAAAGCTTCATAAATATTTTTAATAAAAGAGGCAAAGAGGAAGATCCAAAATTTTATTTATTTTTGAGAATTTATGTCTATTCTTGGTTATGTTGTTAGGAATTAATTACATCATGTAATTTAGGTAGTTAGGATATTCAGGAGTTATCTTAACTAGGTAGTTGATAATATAGGAACAGCAACCATCATCATCCTCATTTTACATATACATCATTTTGATTAATAAAAATTTGTCCATCACCTTACTAGGCCAAGATGTGGTATTAGAGAACTTATTGTTCCTAAGCATGCAAAAGAAAATATCAAGGAAATATGGACCATCTAGAAGTGATATTCAAATCAAGTCATCCTGAATGGAATTCATGGCCATCCCAAGGAGAGAGGACATTTGAAACCTTCCTAAGGGTTGTCTAACATAGGTCGTTTGGAGAGATCAAGTCTTTTGAAGCTAACCATGGACAACCAAGCCATATGGAGATATCAACATTGATTAGATTATTTATTGATTAGGATCTCCCAAATAAAGGTCATTTTAAAAAATTGCATGTGGTCCATCTAAGTTTGTGTTGCATGTTGAAAAAGGCGTAAGTCATCAAAACATAAGCACTACGAAGTTTTTTAAAGATAAGTTTACCACCTATTGCTTGGATATAGAATCATGAGACATGGAGGAGACATCAAGTCTTGTTGGACACATTCATATTGGATAGGAATTTTAATTAGAAACAAGGTGTAAAATGTTGTGTTGATCATGTTCTTCTGAGACATTGAAATGGTTGGAGACATAGATTTACTGCATAAGCATAATTCAAAGGAATAAAAGCACTAAAATATTTTGCATGAAAATATCATTAAAGGATGTCTGCACCATGCGAGCACCAAAATAATTATTAACTATTATTGAAGATGTTGCTATTAGAGATGGAAATGGACCTATTGTACCATTTTACACCATGTAAATTAGATGAAAAAAAAGACTTCATTTTACATCAACAATAAAAAAAATTGCATGCAAATCCAAATGCCTATTATCTGTTTGATAATATGCACATTGTAGAAGAGCGTGGATTTTTTATCTGAAAGATGTCATGGGATGATTTTGTAAGATGTAGAGCAATGTGCTACAAAAATCATAAGATCAATCTATAATTTAATAATATGGAGTGAAAAACAAATATATGTCATGTAGCGGTAAATGGAGATGCTACAATTTACCTATGAAACATCATAATAATGAGAGAATTTTCTATGTGCAAAAGCACATTTCAGCCATTGTAAATTTAGTGAAGTATTGGTAGGATATTGGAGGTGCATACCATTATGATTTATTATTGTAATGTGATGCTTTTCCAAGAAGTAGGTATAAAAATCTGGGACATGAACGATTGCATGAGCATGTCACCCTGTTAAGACAAAGATGTAAAGTTTTTAAATATATTTACATCCAATGCATGGAATATTCAATGTTGACTGTTGAACGTCAAATCCATTTGATTAAGTATATGAACACCAAAGAATCATGACCTATAGTATATGCAAGCACTTCTCTAGAGGGAAAATTTAAGTCATTATCGTACATGTATCAGGAACTTGAGTTTATTCACATTTATACTATGTTTTTCATAAATAGTTGATATTATATAGTGGACATTGGCTCCCCAAGCTTTAGAGGGTCATGTTATTTAAATAATTCATGTTGTATGGAATTGTGAATGTGACTAGAATTGGAATTGTAAACATGACATATTGATGAAGCTTTTGGAAGTAATATGTATTGAATGATATTCTCGAAAAAAATTTAAATAATGCTTGTTGAATAATGTGCTCAAACCTTATGAATCCTATTGATTGATTGAACATTGATGAAATCAAATTTTAAGATAATGATACCTTTATATTTTAGAAATTAATCTCATAAACTTTGGAGATATAATTAATTAGTGTTTCTAACTATCCTATTATAAAAGATAAGCATATCTATATTCCTTTGAAAGCATTTTTCAAGCCCGATGAAATAGTCCTATTAAAAATAAATGTTGAGGTTTTTGAATACCACATGTTCAAAAAATTTGTTTCCCTTTAGGGGGTTCATATTGTTGACCCAACTATCATCCATTTTAAAGACTAGATTAGATTGCATTGTCTAGTGAAGAGAATGTTGCATTTGAGAGAAGTAGAGACCCTATGTTTTGTGGATAGTAAGGTGTGTCCCTATTTGCATATGATCTTGTGAATGGATATGTGTGTATCTATTCATAAGTATTGTACCTATGATTGGTTGAATGTTTCCCTAATCATAGAGTTTTGTAGGCAAATGATTATGTCCTTGTTTATGATTGTGTAGATGGCTAGCATGTGTATCCCTATTCATTCATTATGTAAAAAAATAGATATTTGTGTTTGTCCCTATCCTTTATTGAATCCAGTGTGATGAGTCTCACTAAGTTGAGTGAAGTTTATCATTGTTCGTGATAACATAAATTATGGACTAATGTGTGTCCTAGTACATGATATTTTTGAACTATGTAAGTTGTTGATTATTGTTCCTGTTTAAAGTATGATATAATAAAGGGAAAATATTATGAATTTATTGCATCATGTAATATAGATAGTTAGGAATTTAGGAGTTATCCTAACTTGGTGGTTGATAAGACAATTAGACATATCAACCACTATCATCCTCATTGTATTGTTAGAAACTGCTTCGATGATTTCTATTATGAAATAGTAGATATTTAAATACATAGAATACCCAATTTTGGCATAACAAACTTCTAACTTATCTTTTAACTAACCTTGTCCTATAGTGCATGCATAGTCCTTGCGATGGGTGATTATACCACTCTCATGGTCACATGGGATATGATGTAATAACTCCTCATAGTCTTAGCTCCTACTTAGAATCTTGGCTTCTGACTTGATGAAATGTTCTAGGGCGATGTTGGAATTTGAGAGAGAAATACCCCCCCTCAATGTAGACTACTTACTAAAATTCTTAAGAGTGTCAAGTTCCACTGATCTTGCACCCTAAACTATATTTATTACAAATACTTATTTAAAATCTAATACTTATAAATTCAATGCAAGAAATATGTGCCTCCTCCAATGTCTTCATGTGAAGGATGTGCTACCATGCATCTTGTGTTGACTATTGAATTGATTGGTCACCAATTTTTGTCTTGCATGTGATGAGATGACTTCTTCTATCTCTTCACCTTTTGCTTTTCATTTCTTCTATCATGATAAAATTATGGATTCTTTGCAAGTTCTCCTTTTATTACAAGTTATTTTATATGATAATTAGGATGTATGTTTTGAATGTAATCTTTAGCAACTTTGCGTACTTGTCTTCGTCCCTTAAATGATCTCATGGATATTACAATTTTTCCTTGAACAAAAATGTAGCAACTTCTCAAGTGCTCAATAGCCTTTAGAGTTGAACCATTAGGGCTTGGTAGCTATAGATGCTATCTAAAAAATCCCCATTTATTTTATATTATATTGTTAGTTTTGATGATATCACAATGCATCTTATCATTTAGTATCTTGATTTTTTTAAGCACTAGTACACTTCTTGACAAGAGTTTTATGAAATATTAGGATTTGATAATGATGTAAGGATATATTGTTTTATGAGTTGCAAAAACAAACAATATTCTCTTAACAAGATCAAGTTTGAAAGATATGCCATGCTTATTCAAATCTCTTCTCACAATAGGTCATTCACCTTGTAAATGTTTTTCTTTGTACCTAGATAAATGAGTGGAAAAAAATAAATTTTGAACATATCATATTTATTCTAAGATGCATTAGACCTCTTTGTATTAGAGTCATCCCATGGCTTACACTTGTCATGGTTTCCTTTGTATCTTATAAATCTTCTCCCTTGTTGGATTTCTAGTGGCTTGGAGTGATCAACTTGGCTCTTGATATCACTAGTTGCATTACTTATTGTATAACAATTTGGATGGATCCAATTTTCTTGATCTATCATTTGTTTGGTTGCTTCAGAGTCATACCAAACATTATTGTGCTATTTAGTCATGTTTGTGCAAACAAAACATGTTCTTATTCTTCTTCTTCATGATATTTTCTACTTCTTATTTAACTTGGTTCTCTTCAGCTACATTATTTTGGTGTACATTTCTCCAAATTTTATTTCATTGAATCAACCTCAAAAAATGCTTTCTGATGAGTATATACAATTCTATACTTGTGATTTAATTAATACCTCAAACTACGAGAACATTAGTGTCTCATTGGTTATTAAAAAATAGAGGGAATATCCTTCATCTAGGGAATATTCTAATGTTTTAAAATATTATGTGTGCATGTGATTTTCCTTTCCATCTATAATCAAATAAGGAAAAAGCAATTATATATTTTCTTTGATTAGTCTTCCCACTCTCGATGTGGGATATTAAAAGTTCAAACACTCACTATTTCTTTCACCAAGCTTTAATCTATCTTAATAATGTTGATGACTAGAACTTTGTCGAACAACTTGCAGATGATCCTTTTGAGGATGTTTTGATTTGATTTTTCTCATGGTACAATGTGCTTTTTGATAAATCTTTGGACCACCCATGTTTTTCTTCAACAAAACTTGTTGGAATATAATACCTTTTCATGCTTTCTCAAGACCCTTCCTTGTAATTCGTTATCTCTTTGTTATCGTAGGAGTGTTCAAAGCCATTGAGGATATGTAAGCCATATTGTTAATATCTTCAATGACGTATTGTCTACTTTACCTTTTGGCACTTGAATATCAATTTTCCATGACTAACACCTTCCTGATTTTAGAGTCTTTGTGCTAAAAATGATGATGCTTATGATTGACCCACATGGTTATGCTATCATAAAATGTATTACAAAGAGTGTGCATGGTGAATGATGCCTATAGGAAGCTTATAGTTTTTTTAAATGTAGCTAGCACCTTCTGGATTGTCTTTATGACATCATTGCTTTTTTTATTCATAATATGAGTGTTTGCTTTGAGTGCTTCATTGTTCGAGTGTTTGCTTCAAGTGCTTTGTCATTCGAGTTTTTGTATTGAATCTCCTTAAATATTGTAAAAAGTGGTTGATGTATGTTGTTACTATAAAAAGTGGTTGATGTATGTCATTATAACATGGAGTGCTTGTTGGTTTGAGTTTGTATCTATATTATACATGGATTAAGTGAATGCAACAATATTTTATCCTTTTGCCAAAAACCGATCTTCAAAGCTAATGATCTCAAGAATACTTTAATTCTCATGCATTTTTAGTTTTCTAGAGTGATGTCTACCAAATGCATTCTTTTAGAGATTGTATCAATCTTTAACACGATTTGGATATTTTGCACAATCATTTTCTTCTTATGCTAGAAATGCTTTCTAAAAAGTTGTGTTGATGAATTTTCTTCTACAAATATCTTCATGATCTTTTATGAGAGAAATCCTTGTTCTTCAATTCAGGATGCCTTCTACCTACTTGGTGAAACATCTCATGTTCTTTGGGATCATTCACTTGGTTGATGGAACATTAATTCCTCATATTCTTTGAGAACATTTTGCAAGTAAAATTATAAAGTATTTGTTGGTAGGTCTTGGTTCTTGTCTACGCAAGGTCTAAATTTTGAGTCTTCCATGGAATTTGCTTCATGGAGACAATAATTACCTCTCTTTTGAGGTTTGTCCAAATATTGTTAAGAAATTTTAAATTTTGAATATTTCATGAAATTGCTTCATGAAGATTACCTCTTTTTTTTAGGTTAACCTTAATCTTTGGTAGGGTTGTTTACCCTTGAAAATTTATTTTCAACATAGAACTCTTTGATGCTTCTTTGCATAAAATCTTGAGGAGGGTCAAAATGAGATATTACTCTTCCTTCTATCTACTTTGATACCATATGTTAGAAACTACTTTGATGATTTCCATTATGAAATGGTAGATATATAAATACATAGAATGCCCAATGTTGGTACAAAAAAATTTAAACTTATCTTGTAACTACCCTTGTCCTAATGCACATTTGGACCCTAGCAGTGATGGTGACCATCAAGCTAGGAAAGCATAGCATAAGGGAATCCCACATTTTAATGTAAGGAGTAAAAGTAATTTATTCTTATTATTATTACTTGTAGAAAAATAAAAAGGAATTTTTAAAAAATGTCACTCTAGGGCTATTGTATAGGGTAAACTTCCAGAGGTATAAATTTTGGATGCAAAAGTGTTTTGAGCCCTTTTTTTAATTGCATGAATATTTTATCTATTGGTGGTATTTGTTCAAGAACTTACAACAAGTGGAAGGACATATCATTGTGTTATTTTCTTCAAGACATATCGCTCCTATTCAAAGGGAAATTTATAGTTAATTATGCAATCATAATCTTTAGTCCATATTCATGGAAGATATAATTAGATTTGTGGTATTTGAAGTAGTTATTTGATATTTTGTAGACATGCAAACAAAAGGATTTAGAATGTGTTCTTGTCAATCACTCATGTTCCTATCTGATGCTTAGGTTATTGGTTCATTTGATGCATGAAGATATAACCTTTCATGATCTCTTCTATCTTATATTTTTTATCTAGTTATTCTTGGGAAGTTATGATGGACTCTCTCATAAACAAGTTTATGTAAAGTATCTTCTCTTGATGACAACTAGGTAGCCCAAGGTAATTGACATATTCAAATAAGGAGAAGTGTGTTGTAAAAGGGCAGGTTATGTTTTCAAGTTTTACCCTATATAACTATAGACAATTAGAGTAGCTTATAAGAGCAACTATTCTTAGTTTATCTTCTCCATATGGAGTTATAGACAAGGTGTTCTTTTTATATGTGTAGGATTATATTATATTGGTTGTGCTCATTATAGTATAGCACAAGGAAAATCTAGTGAAAGTGTAGGGGCATCTTCGGGTAAGCAAACTTCTAAATAATGAGGGAGATTTGACTAAGTCTTCTCCATGTAGGAAGGCCCACTAGAGCATCCATTATGATGGGAGGTTATTATTGTTACTAATATATTCTCTTCTTGGCCCCTCAATTTATATTATGATGGAGTCTTGAAAGTCGTAATTTAAAGTTAATGGGTAAGACCAACATCATATGATTTAATCATATGTAAGCCTATGAGCAATATTTCTGCAATGTGTTTATTAATTATTTATGTATAGTCCTAAAGGGCCATGATTAACCTTGTTGTGGTTAAACTCTTACTTGTAATCAACCTTAAGCCTTTATGTTATATTGGCTTAGGTTAATAATATTATGTATATATTATTATTAGGGTTCAAGTATTTGGTATAAATACCCCCATCCACCTAATCCATTGTATGAAAGTGTAGTGGTCCTTATCTACTAATAATACAATGATTATTTGATGCTTAAGGGCATGCATAATTTGTGTCTTTATATTCTTTCTCTTTTCATCCTTTTATGTTTTTGCATAACATTTGGGTGAATGGATTGCTTTTTTTTGTTATTAAAAATTTGTATGAAAATCAATAAGAGGAACAAGGTGGTTTTTTTCATGGTAAACAAATCCTTTATGGTGTAATCTTTGCATAGGAGATGATGCATTATCTTCATTCCATGAAAAACTAGGTATTTGTTATGAAATGAGATATGAAAAAATCATATTATACTAAGTATTTTGTTCATATCTAATTTTCTTCAAGATTTTTATTTATTTATTTTTACATGAAAAAATGAGTTGGTTTAGAATCTACCAAAATATGGTGGATACTCGATCAAACTATAAAAATTTAAAGAAATCAAAATTTTCTACTCCCAATAATTTCCCTTGGAAGAATGTTTGGTCACTAAAGGCCCCCCTAAGGTCTTAACATTCCTTTGGATAGCAATCCAAAGTAATATACTTACAAGACAGAGTCTATTAAGAAGAGGATATCATGGAACTTTTTAGTGTGCCTTGTGTGAGAAGCATCTAGGAACATCATATCATTAACTTCTTTATTGTCCATTTTCTTACACCATTTGGGTCTACTTTTTCAAAAAATTGAAATATATGGGTAGGTCCATCAACATTGAAAGAGTTGATGAAATGTTAGATTAGTTATTTAAAAGCTAAAGCATTATGTATTATGTGGAGGATTGCTCCTACTATTGTTTGTTGAAATTTATTACTTAGAAGGAATAATAGAATTTTTAATAATAAACTCAAAATCATGTCCAAGTTTGGAGTCGTATTATTGCATCTCTTGTAGAATGTTTATAGACATTCATCATGAGAAGTCTCAAGCACAAAAAAAAGGATGTAGCCTCTTGGTTATATGATTTGAATATGTATGGAAGGGTCATTTGCAAAATTGGAGTTAACACAAAGAATTTGTCTCGATCTATGGTAAAATGAAAATGTTCAAAAATTGAGTTAATCAAAATTAGTTTTGATCATTCTTCAAAAGAAATCTAGGAAAAGCTAGTGGACATGGTGTTTTCCAAAATTATGAAGGTAAAATTCTCTTCACTTAAAATCATTTAGAAATTTATCTATTGAGGCTAGGGTACTTCTTACAAGGATTAATATTGCGAGTAAAAAATGATGGAAATATATTTTAGTTGAGGGTGTTTCCCAAATTTTTTAATGCTATCAACAACAATGGATGTGAGGATTCGATAAAAAATAACACTAGTACTAATGTTCATCAACTATTATTGGAGGCAACCTCTTGGAAAGGTAAGCATATCTATAGAGAAGGAAATTGAGTAGTAGATAATTTAAGTCAATCATTGCGTTGATCTTTGTCTTGATGAAACTCAAGTTTTAGAAGGCAACTAATCGAGTGAGATTTTATCTCTTAATCAAAATGATGTCAAGGAATTGATTGTGAAAACATGTCAATTAAAATGATGTCAAGGAATTGATTGTGAAAACATGTCAATTAAAATGATGTCAAGGAATTGATTGTGAAAACATGGCAATTTTAGAAAGATGAAGAATTATATTTGATAGAAAAGGAAATGAAAAATATCTTTGATAATAGGACAAATTGGATATGGTATAATTGACCTAACAACAAATGTAATATTTTGGTATTTGGATGGGAGTGGCCCCAAAAGAAGCCACATCTACCTTATTAAAAAATTATATCTTAAATTTCAATTAATAAACTATTTATTAATTTTAAAAATAACTTTATTTTAATTGTAAATAAACTTATCAATGGTATGAACTCAACTTTGAGTAAATTCTTTGACTTTTAAGGAGAGCCCAAGGTTTGAATCTTACCAAGATATACATGCAGAATTACCAAGTTGTTATAATACCACACATAAAACCTTTTACGATCCCATAAAATTAATTAAAGAATTAATCTTTTTAAATTTTAAATATTTTTTTTATAAATAAAATAAATTAAAAATAATAATAATTTTTAACACTATTATGTTCAGCTATACATTTTTTTTTGTTGTTGAAGTAATGCGAAGAATATGTACAACCGGGTAGGCATCTCTCCCTATAATTCGAACTCAAAACTCAGGT
Organism: Wollemia nobilis; assembly: GCA_028583015.1. Lineage (NCBI taxonomy): Eukaryota > Viridiplantae > Streptophyta > Pinopsida > Araucariales > Araucariaceae > Wollemia > Wollemia nobilis. The sequence continues at coordinate 4,529,384 of JAQPPZ010017058.1, forward strand.
CACTAAAATGAAACACCAACGATATATCATTGGTATCCTAACCTATACAATTTTAATAAATTAAAATTATCAAACTTTTTCCCCAATAAAACACCAACAATATATTATTGGGTATCCTAACCTATACAATTTTAATATATTAAAATTATCAAACTTTCTTGTACAACCTTTATTTTTTTAATTTAAACCAAGTCTTTATAATCATAACTATTTGGTTTGTGCAACTATAAATTATGAATCTTTATTGTCGGACATTTTACATTTTTAATATTGCCGACAATTCGTTAACCGTCCTTAACACTCTTGAAGATTGTCCCGCCTTTCCTTTCTTTGATGAAAATGATTTTAACTTTGCCAAACCCTTAATGGGGCCAAGTTTCACTTAAAATGGGCACTAATCATTCCTATGTTTTGTAAGTTTGTCAAAATTAGAATCGAGTGATATGAATTAAATGGAGGCACATCATTTTCACTTATTAATATTATATTATATAAACTTTTATATAAATAATTTGTATATAAATTTGTTAGAATTTAAAATAATAAGTTTTATTTTATTATATATATATATATATATATATATATATATATATATATATATATATATATATATAATTTACATGGCAGAATCGATAACCATATGAATCCAAGGGTTTTAAAAAAAATTAGGAAGTATAATTAGAGAGTAATCGCAAGAAGGAAGTCAGTCTTATAATTAAATTTTATCCTTATATTTAAAAAAAAATAAAAATGGAGAATGAAGGGTTCTTAGGACAAGACCATTTTCAGTAAAACAAAATTATTTTTAGAAGCCTATTATTGTAGTTAGGGGTAGTTATTATTTATTATTTAAGAAGAAAGAAAAGAAGGAATCTATGATAAATTAGATTAGTATAGCAAATGATTCAATAAAATTAATTATTAAAGATAAAATGAAAAACATGATATAATGGTTCTTAAATATAAAAGTTTAATCTCTAAATCTATTAGGAGTTGGTATTGAGATTAAATTCAAAAGAATTTTTTCTCATAACCTTCTTAAAATTTAGAACTTAGGAATAAAGCATTGGGTAATTTCACATAGATTAGGAGAGGGATGGCTTATATTTCAAACCATTAAATATTATTTTTTATATAAAGACTAAAACTTTAGAAAGGATTCTACTATAGATAAGCTATTTAGAATTTTGTAGACCCTATTAAAATAAATGTTTTGAGAAATATTAGTAATACTCAAGGGAAATTTTGTAATTTGTATGAAATCTAATTGTATTTGCATGAATATATGTTGTCAAGGATAATTCAAAACTTTTGCTAAAATCCATCATTGGTAAATTTAAATTTGAAAAAATTAGGATTCAAAAGGTAGATTATACAATGAGTTGTAAGCTTATTGTAGTGGTAAGGGCTTTGGCCTCTCTTTGAGAGGTCCAAGGTTCAAACCTCACTCAATATGAGGGGACCAAGATCCCTCATAAAAACCTATGTATACTCATTGAAAGAAAAAGTTTGGATGGGGTGAGCGTGCGACGACGAGCGTGGAGGCTACGACGAGCGAATGACGACGAGTGCGAAGGTTGCCATAGCAGGGCTTTCGAGGCGATGAGGAGGCAGGTGAGGGTGAATTCCATGGGCAACCAAAGTGCCAACAACGATGATAATGGTTCTCTTTGCGAAAGGGGTGTAAACCCTAGGTGCATTCAAGCGATGGAACAAAGCGATAAATTTGGGTACAATATTCACAAAGAGATGCAAACCCTAGCTGCAGTCAAGTGATGGAACAAAGCAATAAATTTGGATACAGTATTCATAAAAGAGATGCAAAACCTAGGTGTAGTCAAGAGGGTTGCTTACAGACCATCTCTTCAATTTGTGAGAAATCCTCTTCAATCAGAAGAAATATTTCTCAAGGATCTTTGGGTTCGTAGGTGGATGAACCCATGCCCTCTGTCAAGATTTCAGAGGATGAATTTGGGTTAGATCTGATTTATCATGAATCCCGAACAATTATTTGCAAACTCAAAAGCAAAATACCAGGTCTGGAGGAGCTCAAAAGATACATTAAATATTAGTGGAGTTCAGATTTCCAAGTAACTCTCTTACCCAAAAATTTCTTTTCTGTTTCATTTTCTAATTTAGAGGATAAATATAGGGTAATGGATTATAGATATAATTGGTTTTTCAAACAAAGGGGTATATATATAAGACCTTGGACTCATAATTTCAACCTCTTTACAAAAGAAGTTAATTGTTTTCCATTATGGGTGAATCTATATGCTCTCCTAGAGAAGATATTCACCAAAATCAATAATTTCATTGATTCATTCCAATATATGGATGCCCGAACTAAGGAAAATTTATCCAATAAAATTAATATGAGTAAAGCAAGATTGGCTGTTTGGATGGATGTTTCAATTCTTGAGCCTCAATCCATTACTATCTCCTCGAGCAAAGGGGAATGGCTCCAAAATATTGAATATGAAAACTTCTCCCTAAGATGTTATAGTTGTCAGCAATATGGCCACTTGAAGAAGATATTCCCATTCTTGGGCCTCAATCTATTACTATATCCTCGATAAAACGGGAATGGCTCCAAAATATTGAATATGAAAACTTCTCCCTAAGATGTTATAGTTGTCAGCAATATGGCCACTTGAATAATAGAATCCCGAACATTCGATCATGCTTTGATTCCTCCTTGGTGGAGAAGGGCCTGAATGTGAATGATTTGAAACCTTCAAATGTCCCAATTCAAAATAAATAAGCTCATCCTCTAGATGCACCAATTGTCCAACAGGAATCATGCAAGCAATAGAATACTCAACCCCAAAAGGAGAATTTAAATCAGATGATTGAGAAAATCCAAATGGTTACTAAATAAGAAGCTTATCCTCCAGATGCACCAATTGTCCAACAGAAATCATGCGAGCAACAAAATACTCAATCCCAAAAGGAAAATTTGAATCAGATCATTGACAAAAACTAAATGGCTACTAAATACCATCTAGATGATTCCATGGAAAATATTAGCACCTCAAATGGTATACTCAAAGTTAATTATGAAACAATAAATGACGGTGAGTTTTTTAAAAGTGAAGATCCTACAAAATATGGTACAACTAGATATTACCTCAGGAGCTTGAAGTGCAAAAATGCATTCTCAGATCTTGCCACTCTATAGGAGGAAGAATCTCTGCTACAAAAGAAAAATAATCAAACTAATTTCCTCTTTGATGGATGATTGTTATGTTTATTTTTCTTCTATCTGATGGAGTTATGTATCATGTAAGGGTTGTTCTTGTTGTTAGTTCCTTAAAAAAAATGATTATAGAACCTTAGCAGTTTGAGGAAGATGGAAAACATCTTTGATAGAAAAGAAAATATAGTTATGCTTTAGTTAATTTGTTAAAAATGTAATGAGAGCAATGTATCATTTTTTTTTTTTAATGGGAGTGACCCCTAATAGAAGCCACACATAGCTTATTCAAAAAAATAGGTAGACTATACAAATATTGTATTTTGGTGTTGTATTACCATAAGACTAGAGATGTGACAAAATGATGCAAAATAAAATACTTGAGAAAAAGTAGAGGTTATAATCATAACATAGACACAAATTTGAAGCAAGGAGAGTAAAAAATCTACCTCATATTAAGGTTTTTCACATCTAAAAGTGGATAATAAATACTCTCTACCGTATCATATTATAAAAGTCATGATGGTTCATTTAGGGTAAACTATATGAGGAACAAATAAGGATACATTAGATTAATAATTTCAATATGAGGGTTCAAATTCAAAAGGGTCCAAAGCTATAGAAGAATATTTAGAGTCAATTTTAAATGATGAAAATATGAATCAGATTGAATGCAAGTTATGAAATTTATCTTTAATCTATTTAAATAGAAAAAAAAACTTCCTACAATAGGTGAGAAGTCAAATTGGGAATAGTCTAGAAAAGTAGAATAAATTGAGAAAGCCAAAAATATTAGTGGGAAGAAGAAAGGAAGACCCCAAAGCAATATTAAAAGAGAAAAGAAAAGCCAAAGTGAGTTTGATTTGGGAATTCAAAAATAAATATGACAAGTTTGAACAAGAGTTAAAGACAAATAAGACTTGTGAAGTGCAAAAATCTGCTTTGGTGAACATATGAGCCCTGACAATGATGGATAAGGAGAAGAAAGGCGAAGGCAGGAAACCTGGTTCATCAGGGAAGATTGGAGAAGGAGAGGATGGTACTTCTACAAGCAAGGATGGCAGGACGCCTGTGACCAAGAGCATTAGTGATGACAAGGATGAGGATTTTGAGGATAAGGGAGGCACAAGAGATGGCCCGCCAACTTCAACCAAACTTCAGGATCAGCATATCAACTTCTAGGGAGATGAACCTCCCACCTCTGAAGCCCCTGTAGGGGTTCCCACTGGCAACCTTTCCAAAGCCATTTCCTATGCTAATATCTTAAATGGATGAGGCTCCTTTAAAATTTCTAGTACCACTATCATCCCTGATGGTCAAACTATTAACATCCCTGATCCTATTGCAGACAATTACCTAGCCATGGAAAAATTTTCTCTGGTTGGGAAGTTTTTTTGGAGGAAGGCCTGATATCGAAACCATCCGTAGATGGGCCATCACCAAATGAAATACCCTGGGAGACATGGAACTGGTTGTCTTGTCCAGAGGTTTCTTCACCATCAGATTGAGCAATGATGAGGATACAAAGTGCATTCTCATCGGTGGCCCATGGTTTTTAGGTCATAAAAGCCTATTTCTAAGGAAATGGGACCTAGATTTCAATCCGAATACCCAGGATATAAACACTGCCCCCATTTGGGTTCGCATCCCTGACCTTCCTTTTCATTGTTAGCATGACGACATCCTTCTATCCATTGCAAATGTCATAGGAGATATTCTGGCCATCGACCCGGTTACTAGAGCTCGCAAGCGGATGAATGTGGCCAGGATCTGCATTAATGCTAACCTCACATTGGAACTCCCAACCTATGTCATTCTCAAGCACAAGTGCAAAAAATTCTTCAAAAAGTAGGCGCTAGAGTATGAGAACAAACCACCCTTCTGTGTGGAATGTCATACCCAGGGACACCTGAGGTCACAATGCCCTGTCCTCAAAGCCAAGACTAGTTCATAGAAAAATCATTAGAGGCAAGATGCAGGAGTGCCCCAAAGTGAGGCCATCACAAATCAGTCCAGAGGTGGTGTTCCCAAACCCTCAAAGAAAGGGCATCAACAATATCAGGCCAAGAACCAACATCAGCAAAAATTGACCTCAACCCCTTTCGGAGGACTTCAATCTCCCAGAGGAAAGGAAAATATGAATCCGGAGCAACACCAGGTAAGTTCCCCTATCACTACATCCAACAGATTTAATATCCTCAATGAATCTGATAAACTGCTAGAAGGAAATGCCTTGGTCTCCTCCATCCCGATTCTCCCTATTGGAGTTTCTCTAAAAGAAGGTACTAATCCCAAAAGCCCTTTGTCCACCAAACCCATTCAACCTGAGGCTCTGCCAGTGTCAGCTGAACCTAAATCCCATTCAAAAACCCTTCCTAAGCCAAACATTGACCTTTGTTTCCTCAATACCATGTCCAATTTAGGACCGTCTCGTAGTCCCCTGGATGAAATAGTAGCTACCTCCAACCTTTTGGAGGAAACATCCTCGCCTAGTCTAAGTCAGGCCTCTAGACCTCTCAGCCCAGTTTTGGAATAGATCATCCCCTATAAACCTAGTCCTAAGCAAACTAGAAGTACTACCAAATCTCCCGTTGATTTTGGTAGTGAAAGGAAAAGAGGGAGGCCATCCAAAGAGGAAATCAAGAATTCTCAAACTGCAGATGACATTGCTAATGGAGTCCAGAAGACCCTTTTCCCAAACATCTCCTCTCAACTTATGGAGGAGATCGAAAGCACCAAATCCCCTCACCCTAATGGGAGGGGAGGCCAAAAAACTTCAAAACCATCCAAATGAAGATACTCTCATGGAACATGAGAGGCCTCAACGGTGCATCCAAACAAAGACTGGTAAAGTCTATAAGGAAATAAATCAGACCTTCCATTTTCATCATGCAAGAAACAAAAATAAATGTCAACAGCTCAGCCTTAGTAGCCAAAGCAATATGGAAAAACGTAGGAGTTATAGTTAGTGATGCCAGAGGTACTTTCAGAGTCCTCATGTGTTTGTGGGACAAGCAAAAATTTGAAGGACGACTTCTCCATTCCAGTGAAAGACTCCTAAGTGTCCTCTTCCATAACACCAACAACAATTCTTCATGGATTATTACCAACGTGTACGCCCCAAACACTATTGTCAGGAGAGCTCAGTTGTGGGAAACCTTGACCAGGATGAAATATTCCTTTCAAAACATCCCTTGGATTGTGGTTGGGGATTTCAACACTCCCCTCTATCCCTTAGATAAGAAAGGAGGTTCTGAAACTCCCACTAAAAGTATGGAGGACTTCATTGAATTTGTCAATTCAAATAGATTAATGGATGTAAATCTCAAAAAGGCTAGATATACGTGGAGCAATAGAAGAGCTGGGGCACAACACATTCAAGTCAAATTAGATAGAGTTTTCCTCTCCTAGGAAGTTGTTCAGGTCTTTGGTGATGCGACCCTCTATCCTCTCCCTAAAGTGGGATCAGATCACAATCCCCTCATTCTAGACATTGATAGACCTAACACCTTCAAAAATCCCTTCAAATTCAAAAGCATGTGGCCACCACCTTAGTCCGGAAGGCCCACCCAAAAAAAAAAACAAAAATCCCCCCCCCAAAAAAAAACCAAGAGTCATTTCCATTCACGAAGCCCTTCATTCAGCCTCCAAGACCAAAAATCCCACCTGCGTCCTCAAGCTTGACATGAATAAAGCCTATGATAGAGTAAACTGGAACTTCCTTTTGGCTATCCTTCTCAAGTTTGGGTTCCATGTTGATTGGGTTGATCTCATTAGAAATTTTATATCCTCGTCTTGGTTTTCTGTTCTCATTAATGGGTCTGCAATAGGCTATTTTCAAAGCAGTAGAGGGATAAGGCTGGGAGATCCCATATCTCCAATGCTTTTCATCATCTTAGCTGAAGCTTTAGGTAGAACAATCTAGGATGCGTATAGAACTGGTCTGTTGTCGAGGATTAAGGCTTCTTCTCAGACCATTCTAGTCTCCCATCAAAAATTCATGGATGACACCATTCTGTCAACAAGGGCATCTGTCCTTGAGGCAAAAGTCATCAAATACATCCTCCAGACTTATGAAGTAGCTGCTGGCCAGAAATTCAATTTCAATAAAAGCAAACTATATTTCCTAAATACTCCCATGCAAAGACAAATCAATATTGCAAGAATCCTTGAATGCTCTATAGCTGACCTTCTAGCCACCTATCTTGGTCTTCCCCTGTTCTATGGCCAACCTGTAGCTTCAATGTGGCATAATGTCATTGAGCGTATACAGAGAAGACTCACAGGATGGAGAGGAAATATTTTATCCCAAGATGCTAAATGTACCTTAACAACTATGGTTCTTCAAAGCATCCATGTTTACTTCTTATCTATCTTCAGGGCCCCAGCTTTAGTTTCATCAAGGATAGAACAAATTCAAAAAAAATTCTTATGGACTGGAGCTAAAAATAGACAAAGAATTCATCTGGTGGCTTGGGACAAGGTGTGTAGACCCAAACACAAAGGAGGAATCGATCTCAGGAGGATTCAATCCCTCAATACTACTCTAATTGCCAAACAAGCTTGGAGGCTGGTTTCTGGAGACAACAATGCCTGGATTTCTATCACTAAAAGAAAGTATCTCCAAAATGGTGACTTCTTCAATGAAGATGTTCCCAATAGGGGGTCAGCATTCTGGAACTCAATCAGTAGCACTAAGCCCCTCATCAAGAAAGGTCTAAGGTGGAAATTGGGAGATGGAGGAAACATCAATTTCTAGAGTGACAAATGGATTACCCGAGAACCCCTCCTTAATGACCCCATTCTGTCCAAACTCAAACCTTTCACTAATGACTTGTTAGGCCACAAAGTCTCCGACTTTTTCACCCCAACCAGACCTCCCAAGTGGATTCCCATTGATTGCCCAGATCTTCCTGCTGAATCCAATATTTTGAATTCCCTCCTTTCCTCCACCATCATCCCTTCATCCATGCCTTCTGACCGTCTTATTTGGGAGCATACTAAAAGTGGAGAATTCTCTATCAAATCAGCCTACCTCCTCCTCATTGACAATGCAAAAAAATTTCTTCCCTTTGACCGTGTTTGGATCAAGCACCTCATCCCCAAGATTTCCTTCTTCTCTTGGCTGGCCATCCAAGAGAAAATCCTTACCATTGATAACCTCATCAAAAAAGGCATGCCCATCCCTAATAGATGTTATCTCTGCCATAATTCTTGGGAATCCACCAACCACCTTTTCCTCCACTGCCCCTTCTCCACTTCCATCCTTGACTCTATTTTTCATTCCTTCCACATTCAGTGGGCCAAACCTTGCTCTATAGGAGACCTCTTCTACCATTGGCCTGCCCCCTTCCATGATCCTTGGCTTAAGTTCTTTTGGAAGATATCCCTCCACCATTTCCTATGGTAAATTTGGCTTGAAATAAATAACAGAGTGGTCTCCCTTAAGCCTAAGGCCCCTATGCTTATATCTGCTAAAATTTTGGCTTTTGCTTTGGAGAATACCTTCCTCATTCCCCCCTCCTCCAATCCTACCTCAAATGCTGAGTCTGATCTAGGCAAGGAGCTGGGTCTATCCTTAGAGGATTTCTGCCCTCCCTCTTCCATCCATCTAGAGTCTGTCTGGATTCCACCCCCAATGGGATGGTTTAAATTCAATTTTGATGGAGCTGCTAAAGGGAATCCAAGGAAAGCTGGAGTCGGAGGTGTCTTGAGGAATCACCAAGGAAATCCTATCCTTGCCTTTGTTGAGGGGCTAGGGGAGTAGACAAATCATGTGGCTGAAGCCAAAAGCATGTGGAGAGGCTTAAGTCTTGTCAAAAACCTTACCACCAATCTGATAGTTGAAGGGGATTCTCTTAATATCATAAATTATCTTAAGAACAAAAATTCCAACCCTTCTTGGAGAGTCAGAGACTACATCGAGGAAGCAAGGACCCTTGTCCTTAACATGCAGGAAGTCATATTTCAACATACTTTTAGAGAATCCAACAAAGCTACTGACAAGTTAGCCAACATTGGAGCTAACATGGTGAATCTCCAAATTTGGCACACTGACATCCTTGAGGAAGTTCAGGCCATTGTCAACCAAGAAAAACAACAAATATGCCTTCCTCAGTAGGAAAGTCCACCCCCAGGTCACCCCACCTTTTCCTCATGAACAAAGCTATCATTAATCCTTGTTGGCTTATCCCACACCATGTGATTATTTCCATCCCTTGTCGAATTCGGCATAGCTTGCCCACCTGGAGGAGAACCATCTCCCACGTGTCCCCCCATTTTCACCTCCTCCACCACCAGCATAGCCTTCCACTTTTGACCCACATCCCTACTCGTGACCGCTCCAAGTCCCATGTGTCAGTCTTAATCATCTTCCATCACCCACTCTCCATCCATCAATTCCCTACCGTCGCTCATCTCTCGTGTCCTTTTTTCTGGGCAAATTTTATTGGAATGCACTCTAATGATACTATCAATTATTGGCTCCATTTGTCCAAATTGTGTAGGTCCTGGAAAGTAGTTTTCAATGATGGTAGCATGATGCATCTTGATTATCCTCATATCATCGATCCACGATAGTAGTTTCAGAGGCAAAAGTCCTTGGTTCACGGGGCTCATTCTTCCAACGTCCAAACTTTACCCAATGTTCGTACTGAGTTTAAAAATCACATCCCCAGGATGCAGACGTGGCATACTATGGTTTATCCCACCTCTGTCAACAACATTTTAAAACTAGATGCTCGTATTAAAGCTTTCATCAGCCCAAGAAAGCTATGGAAAATGATTTTTTTCTTTGAAGTATCAAGTCATCTCCCTATTTATTTCCTTGCTTTTCGCATGTTTCCAATGCCCCTTCTCTGGATTGATGATCATTCCTACTTTATCGGGCTACCTCTTCCCACATGTGAGCCATTCTTCCTCCACTTGTCCTATCCTCAAAGCTCCCTCCTGTATACCTTCCTTTCTTTGCCTCATTTTTCTAGCTGTACCTACCCGATTCACTTCCATTCCATTCTCCTCAACCTTTTAACCACCACCCATCTTGCCCTTGCCATCCCTTTCCCGTTCATCCCCCTATGTCTTTACCTGTCCCTATCCTATCCTTTCACTAGAACCCCCATCACCCCCACAATGTCGAGTGACTACATTGAGCCAAACGTCTATGAGTGCGACTCTATGGCTGATCCAATCCTTTAGGAGAGACACTATTTCCCCTTCCTGCACTTGTTCTTCAGGGATGAGATCGATATTACCATGGATTTCCTTGAATCCTGGGATAATGGGGTGGTCTCTATTCATGGGAGAGACTTTACAATTGATGTTCATCTTCTTGCTTCCATCATAGGCCAAAATGCTAAAGGACGATCTATCCATCGTCACAAGCACAATTGGGAAGTTGAGTTGGAGCACTTCAAGGGCAATGAAAAAATCCTGAAAAAGGCCAAGAGCCCTGGCATATTTAGAAGTGATCTCACTCTCCCCTAGAATTTTTTCATGAAGCCCATAATGGAGTTTATCTGTGTTGATGACCCTGACAAAGCCCTGAAAACCTACCACCTGGCCTTTGTCAACCACTTCAGAGACATAAATCCACTCAGTATCCCTCTATTTTTCCTAAACTCCATGAATCATTCCATTTCATCTTGCAGAGATAAGAAGAATCATGATCTCCCTCAGCACCAAGGCATGTTCAAGGTCATCTATACTTACATCATGGCCAACAGTCCTAAACCCAACCCTGTTCCTAGTAGCCCTGCCAAAACTAAATCCCCCCAGAACGTCTGTCTAAAGCCAAAAAAAAGAAAAAAACCATTGAAGCTTTTTCTAAGTTCAGAGCGAGGAAGAGCATAAGTTTCAAAAACACTAAAGAACCAGTGAGGAAGTCAATAAGGATCCAAAATATGACTTCCAAGAGCAAAGTGATTGAAATTAAAGATGACAATGAGGAGAACAAAAAACTTAAGGACTTCATCATTGCTTCCACAATGAAAATGATGAATTGTATTGTTAACTGCACTATGGACATCAAAGAGGGACTTTACAAGATTTTCTATACTGTTCAGGTGAGTCAAGAAGGTGATGTTGCTGCTGAAGTGGCCATGGCTGCTATGAAGACTGAACCCAATGAAGATGAACCTAAGGCAACTGGAGAAGAGGACGCTAAGGAAGAAGACAAAGCCATTGATGAGGACTGACTTCCTCATCTCCAAGCTGACTTCCTACTGTCTTTGTTTTTGCTTACAACTTACTTTGCTTATGGCCTCCCTGCGTGGAGCCTAGGTCTAGTCGGTTATTAGACTTCTCTGGTTGGTTTCATCCCTGCATGGATGTATTTACGTATTTTGGGTTTAATTTCCTATTATATGTCTTGTTTCCTTTTGTACTTGGTCTCAGGCTTGAGGATGCATCCTCACCTTCAGGTTATTAAGAACTACTTTTGGATGTCCAAGGCTAAGGCTGCATCATCCTTTATAGCCTATGACAATCAGATCATCTTCAGGAGTCCTAAGTATATCCTTCAGCATGGTTCAGCTATCCTTGCTAATTTTGTAAATAGGTTTAGGGATCCTTAAAACCCGTTTTGCAATACAAATATTTTATTTAGCAAAAAAAATAGTTAAATACAAATAAGGATTGAAAATGATTGAGCATTGTGATGTATGTAGAGCATATTGAGTCTCTAACAATTCTATTTATGTTTCAATGATATTGGACAAGTTCTAGTGTGGACTTGTTGAGCATATTTGAGGTAAGTCTTTGAGAAGACTTGTGGACAGATGTGGGTGAGCTTTTGTGGAAGATTACAATACATATTGAGAGCATATTTGGATAAGTTCTAGTGAGGACTTATTGAGCAGATTTATACAAGTTCTAGAGAGGACTTGTGGATAAATTAGTGTGAGATTTTGTGGAAGCTTACAAGGCAGATTTGAGACAAGTCTTTGAGTAGACTTGTGAGTAGAGTGATTGATTGATTTTTTCAAACCTTGATTTAAGGTTTAGGGAAGATCCAGCAGAGTTGATTTGAGAATGATTCAATCTTGGAGTTAAGGCTTGAGGATAGAGATTGAGGATAGATTTATGCTATACCGAAAGACTATGTTTAGTATAGATTCGAGGATAGAGTTTGGTGCAGATTTGAGGTCAGGTTTGTATCATACCAGAGACTAAGACTGAGCATATTTGTGCTAGACCAAAGGACTGTGTTTAGTACAAATTTGAGACAGAGCTTTGGAGGTGACAGAGTATAGATGATGATAGTCTCCAATGGTTTAGAGATCCATTAGCTAGGGCGGTGAGGACATGTGTCTTCAGTGGATAGAGATCCATTAACCAGAGTAGTGGGGGTAATATTTATTCTAGAAGATCACCAACCAAAGCAAGAGGAGAAAGGAGTTCTCCCGTGGATAGAGATCCATGAACTTAATTAGGGTATTGGTGTGTCCTTTAGACATAGGTCCATAAACATTGTAATAGAGAAAGGATTCCCAATAGATTTATTGAGAAAATATTAGTGAAAGATTTTCTCAGTGGAGTATCTCACATTGGGTGAACCACGTTAAATTGGTGTCTCTATTGTGTGTGATGATTTATGCATTGCTTTGGTTACTTCTATTGATATTTCCATTTATTACATTGCATAATATTGATTGAAAAAAAAAATTAAAAAGTGGTCTTATATTGTTCACCCCCCCTCTCAGTATAAGCTTGTATTCTTCAATTGGTATCAGAGTTGGTTCCTTCGAAAAAGGTTTAACAACTTAAAGGAAGATCTTACAAGAACATAAATGGCAAATAAATGCAAAGGCAGAACCATGAGATACAATAAGAAAAGTGTTGGGTGCAAAAAACTGTTTAAATCTATCCTAAATTTGTCACAACACTCGCATTTAAATTTTCAAACTAGGGAGCTCATAGACTTTCAAAGTGCCACGGTTGAGACTACTTACACTACCACTTTTGAGATGATTCCATTCAACTATCATTGGGGGGTATTTATAAAATATTAGTTGATTTTTCCACACCAAGAAAACTCATACATAAATTCAATACGTGAAAGTAAACACACCACACTGAAAGCAATAACACACTTTACATAAAAATAACACAGCTCTAAAAATAATTAAACTTAATCTAGGAAATGAACGTACTATCATACATAATTAAATTAATTAAATTAACTAATAATTAGGGGAGGAATACTGGCTTGGAGTGGGCCCGAGCTCCAGCAGATCTCCCTGACAAAGCACACAGACAACTCGTTGATAAAGAACGCTAAAGCTTTTTATTAACAGTGCAATGAAATATTACATGCGGTAATGTTCTCTAAATTTTGCCTCCCTTGCTACATAGATGTTCGTGTGTTTATATACCACACACATGACTTCTTGTTGCAGTTTTTTTACAACAAGCATCTAGGTTACAGTCAAAATTGGGACAGTTCAGTTACTGTAGCCGACGCACGATGATCAGCTCTTCGTCATTTGCTTTTGGGCAATTTTTGTTTCATTACGGTTCTGCTTCATGAGTGGTTGTGTGCTCGTCCATCTTGGCTAGGACAACTCATTCATCAATGTTTTCCCATAGATGATGTGGAATGGTGGTCAATGGGGTCCCTCTTCAGTTGCTTGGTCAACACGCATAATCTGGGCATCTGCCTGAGTAAGGGACCTTCCTCAGTAAGGTGCCTACCTCAGTAAGGTGCCTACTTGAGTAAGGCACCTACCTCAGTAATACGCCTACTTCAATAAGGCACCTAATCTAGTAAGGTGTCTACTTTAGTAAGGTATCTACTTCAGTAAGGTGCCTACCTCAGTAAGGCACCTACTTATGTATGCCTTCATTTGATTGAGTGAAACCATGCCAGGTCCATGTAGGACCTCGACTGAGCAAAAGACAACAAAATTAAGGAAATAACTACATAAAACACACTTCATACATGAATTAGATAATACACATTATTTCATTAAATAAATACATAATATTTCATAAAAATATTCAACTCATGATATATTTTTGTGCAAAAACCGTTAGTACATGTACAAAAATATGGTATATCTAGTGCTCATCAAAAAAAACACATATGGTCATGAAATAAAAGGAAGATGAATTCAATATTGTTGTTTTGGAAGGAAAAATAGAAATATATTCAAGATATGAATCAAGTAGTGGAGAAAATATCAGATTGATAAAGTTTTGTACCAGATGTAGGAATATAGGTCACTATGTAGCTTATTATCTACAAGAAGGTGAAGAATGTTTTTTTTATGGTCAACTTGGTCATGATGCAGGTTATTGCAATGGGTTTAGTAGTGGTGAATATGAATATGATACTCTCAGAACTGAAGTCCTAGAGGTTGGTTCAGAAAAGGATAATAGGGACAATCAAAACAAGTATGAAGAAGAAACTCTACTTTCAGTAATAGAAGAAAATACTCCTATTGAAGATCAAATAAAAGAGAAAAATTTATAAAAATAAAATGAGGAATATACTCTTAAGGAACTTGTTAAGTTGAAAAAGGAGAACTTAGAATTAAATTCTCAAATACAAGAGGATGAGAAATGTAAGACAAAGTTTCTACAAGATCACTCTGACTTGAAAGTTAAGGTTGAAAAGACAAGGAAAGCTAAAAAATATATGGTTGAACAATCAAAGGTAAAAGAGCAAGAATGTAAAAGACATAGTGTTGATCTCAAAGAATTAAAAGGGAGAAATCATGATTAAGGGTCCAATCTCAAGAATATGAGAAAGTAAAAGCAAAGTTTCTATAGGAACTCACCAACTTCAAAATCAAGGTTGAAGAGGCAAGAAAAATCGAAGAAGGTATGGCCAAAAAATTAAAGATAATAGATCTAGAGTGTAAAATATTAGAACATGAGATAGTTTCACTAAGGCTGGAAGTAAAAGGCTCTAAGGAAAAGCTACACAAGTTTGAGAAAAATTCAAAGACTTTGGACAAGATTTATCAATGCACAAAGATCATCAGTCACCAAAATAGGACTCAGTTTTGAAGAAGAACAAGGGAAACATGAAGCAAAAAAAGGAGAGTCAAGCTCAAGCACCAAAGAAGAAGAAGCATCAAAATAAGTAAGTAAAAGAGAGAGTGAGACTTATAAGGATAAGTTAGAAAATATAAAGTTCAACAAAGAAAGGAACAATACACAAGTAAGGAACAGATGGAACAGGAACAAGAACAGGAAAAGGGATATGAATATGAACAAGAACAGGAACAAGAACATGGATATGAACAGGAACAAGAACAAGAACATAAAAAAAAATAGGAACAAGAATGTGGACATGGATAGAAATAGGAACATGGATATGGAAAGGAACAGTCAGAGGAATCAAAAGGATCAGATAAGAAAAAAAGAAGATAAAGGTAAAGACCAGTGCTTGTTGGGAGTAGAAATACTCCCACCCCATAATTAACCACCTCAAGAGGAGGTGGGGGAGGGGCTAAGCTAAGAGACTCATTCTTAGCCTCGAGCCCCAAAGGTGACCCTTTGCCATTGATGTCAAATGGGGAGAGATTTTAGTAAGGGGGAGAGATTTGGTATTTGAGTAAAGAGGCGAATTTTGAAAAGAGCATTGAGTTGGGGGAGCAATGTCCCAGGGGGAGCTAAACAAAGAAAAGATTAAGTTTTTTATAAAAAGTGATTGGGTTGCCATCAATGACAAAGGGGGAGATTGTTGGACATTTTGAGGAATGTTATTTTCATTGATGTCAAAAGCATTGTTGAGCAATATTCGTCATCTTTGAGGACATTAGGAAAGCTCAGAGAATGAAGATCCAAGAAGGAGAAGTCAAATTAAATAATAATATTTTATTATTATTTTCGGCACCAAGATCAAGTTAAAGGAGATCAAGGACAAAGTTTAAAAGACCCACATATTAATTTAAATTAAAATATTTTAATCCGTAATTAAAATTTTAATTTAAATATTGATAAGTGCTAAGGTCAATTTAAATATTTATTTAATATTTAAAATTAACTTTACTACAAATCTAATTTCAATTAAAGTATTTTAATTATTGATTAAAATTTTAATTTATTAATGTTGGGTGTTAAAGTTAAGTTAAATATTTATTTAATATTTAATTTTAACTTTCCAAATCAAATTCGAATTGGAAATTCGAAATGTGCCAACTGTTGGCAATTTTGGGTTTGAGATCCTAGCTTCTTGTCTATGAGTTGTCATTGATGTCAAAAGGAATTGGCATTAATGTCAAGAGGATTTATTGGCTTCAAAGGTTGAAGATTCCAAAGAATATTTTCTAGAATATTTCGAAGAGATTCCATGTGGCAGATGAAAAGGTTTTTATCAAAACCATGGCAGGTTTAAGGGTTTTTATTAAAACCAGGTGGATGCATTAAGGGTTTTTCTCAAAACCACTCTCAACTTAATGCAAAGGCTGGAGACACTTATTAATTAAATAACTTAATTAATAAAACATTTTTAAGGTTTTTTAATTAATTATTTATTTGATTTAGTGATTAAATTATTTTAATAATTTAATGGGTTCTCCACCTAAGGTCTAAGGTCTAAAAGACCTTTGATTATTTTTTAAATAATCAAAAGGGTTTCATAAACCCTAAAGTTGTTTTGAAGGCGCCAAAATAATATTAATTTGAAAAGTTCGAATTATCCTCCCATCGACGTCGTGCATAGCATGGAAGTTTGGCTATATAAGCCATAACCTATAGTCCAAAGCAAAGGTTAAAAGAAATTTGTATTGCGCAAAGGTTGGGAAGTAAAATCTACGGCTATCGTTTTTCGCCATGTTTATTCACCGCCAAAGGGTTAAGGAGAAGGAGACTCTTGCTAGCCTTCAAGCTAGCAACGTTGGCCTAGTGGCAACGACTGTTCTGCAAATGCGCTTGAAGGGAGGTCAAGCGTTCGACTCCCACCGTGGAGTGTGAGAAGAGTTTTTGCGCTCCGATTTTTTCGGAGGCACTGTTGACCCACAATTTTTGGAAGCATTTTTTTGATAAGGTTTTTTAAATCAAATCTGCATTTTGTTAAAGAAGAAGTGGTTGGGCAGATTTATTTAAAATTATTTTTGAGGTTAAATGCTTCTTTGGAGATATAAGGTTGATAGTGTGTGGTTGAGATTTTTGGCTTGATTGTTGAGTGAGATTTGCTTAGAAGCTATTATTCCTTGAGCATGGTTTAATTAATTTGGAGAAATAAGGTGTAAAAGGATATATTGTTTGTATGCTTTATATTTTTGGTAGTTGACTTCTAAGGATTGGAGTCATAAGGTGTTTTATGGAATAAATATTTTTGTGGTTACTTTTATGATCTAACCCTAACTTGGTGGCAAATTTGAGGGTGGTGTTGGTAACAGGTTGAAGAACTATTCTCTTCTTCCTCAAACAAAGGTATGGGTAACTTCTTCCATGTATATTGTTGATGGTGTATTTTCTGAAATTGAGTTTGGAGTGAAAATGTTGTCTACTAGGTATTCTTGTTGGTGTAAATCCCATTTTCTGGATATTGAAGATTGTTTATGCATTAAAATCATTGATGAGTTCTTTGGGTGAATGCATAATTCTGGTTGAGGAAGAGGAAGCATTTTTTGCACTAGGGTTTATGTTAGTAAGTCTTGCTACTTGCTTTGAGTTGGTGAAACCCTTGGTTGTTTTGAGATTGATGGTTGAGTTTCTTCCATAGAGGTTGTTTTGATCAAGTTAATGCTTTACTTGATACATGATTTGGGCTTACTCCATTGAGATTGATTTGAGCAAGTTATTCTCTGCATTGGTTATTTATGTTGGTAGTTGTTTTGTTCAAATGTCTTTGGAGGGAAAAGGATGTCTACTAGTTTCCTTTTCATGTAGTGAATGGTTGAATGCTTCAAGGTTAATGTTGATTTGAATGATGTTGGTTAAACCTTGTCTATAAGCATTGTTGTTAAAGCCCTAATTGGTTGAGAAAAGATATTGGTTGTGGAAATAACATGAGTATCATTGTTATATGAGATATTGCATGGTTGGCAATTGTTGGGTTGTATTTCATGTTCTTGAGAAAAGCATACTACATCTATCTTATTCTTTTGAGATTTAGATTGAGTTGAGATTGAGATTGGGAGTTAACTATAGAACATATTGAGTCTCTAACAATTCTCTTTATGTTTCTATGAGATTTGAGATTGAGATTGAGAGTTAAGTATAGAACATATTGAGTCTCTAACAATTCTCTTTATGTTTCTATGAGATTTGAGATTGAGATTGGGAGTTAAGTATAGAACATATTGAGTCTCTAACAATTCTCTTTATGCTTCTATGAGGTTGATGAATCACATTGGGTCTCTAACAATTCTCTTTGTGGGTTCATGCTAAGCAAGTTTTTTTTGATGAACTTGTGAGCTAATTTGGACAGGTTCTAGTGAAGACTTGTGAGTTGTTTTGGACAGGTTCTAGTGAGGACTTGTGAGATAATTTGGACAAGTTCTAGGGAGGACTTGTGAGCTGATTTGGACAGGTCCTAGCAGAGGACTTAAGGATAGAGTTGAAGTGGTTCTTTGAGAAGAACCTGAGGATAGTTTTGACAAGTCTTTGAGAAGGCTTGTGTGCAGCAGAGATTGATTTGTTCAAGCTTTATGAGTTGAGCTTGGGACGAATCTGACAGAGTGAGGAAGACTTGTGTTGGACCGACTGACTATGTTTAGTATAGGTTGATGAGTTGCTGTGGAGGTGATCAGTGAGGACATAGGTCTCTTGAGGCTGAGCATTGAGGACAGGAGGTCTTCTATGGAAAGGAGTTCCACGTGCTAGCAAAATAAGAGGCAGGTGATCTTCTGAAGTATCATTTCCAGAGCTGAGGGGAAGAATTCTCCTTTGGGCAGGAGGCTCATAAATTTGTGAGGAGGGAAAGGATTCTCCTTTGGGTAGGAGGCTCATAAATTCGTGAGGAGGGGAAGGATTCTCCTTTGGGCAGGAGGCTCATAAATTCGTGAGGAGGGGAAGGATTCTCCTTTGGGTAGGAGGCTCATAAATTCGTGAGGAGGGGAAGGATTCTCCTTTGGGCTGAGGCTCATAAACATTGTAATTGGGAAGGATTCCCAAAGAACTTTGAGAAAGCTTTTTAGAGAAATTTTTTGTGGATGTAACCCATGTTGGGTGAACCACGTTAAAATTGGTGTCTCATTGTGTGTTGCTTTATGCATTGCTTTGATATTGCTATTGGTTCATTGCTTTGCGAAGTTGAAGTTAAATAGAGAAAGTAAAAAGAGGTCTTATACTATTCACCCCCCCTCTTAGTATAAGCTTGTGTTCTTCACCAACATTGAAGGAAGCAAAACCCTATGTATAAATATGCCAAAATATTGGCATTTAAAATTGTCCATGTGATTTGCATGAGGCTTGAGGAAAGAGAAAGGGATTATCACATGTGCAATTTGAGCAAGGGAAAGGATATGAGTTCGAAAGCGTTCAAAAAATATTCGAAGTACCTCGTAGCTTAGTTTGCAGCCAAGGGTTGCGTAAGATGTCGTTGATGTTGCTGGTGCAGGTTCAAAACCCACACACACCGATTTTGGGAAGAAGGTCCACATTTTGTTTATGCACCGATCGAGGGGGAAAAGTAAAGGCACCCAAGTGCCTTTTGGCTCTTGTGGAGCCACACAACCCAAGTGGTGGGTGCTAGTGTTGCGGAAGCGCTTGGGGAGAACCAACGAGGGTTCAAATCCCACCAAGGTTTTTGAGTGCATTGAGGTATGTGATTTAATTTGGTTGTCTTGGCCTACAAAAATTTAAAGGGAAAAATAATGTTTTTATTTTTTAAAGTAATTTTAATTAAAGTACTTTACACATTATTTGGTGTGTAAGTTATTAGGGGAGTTAAAATAAAGTGCAAAGATTTAATTTTTGAGTTGGAATTTTAGAGGCTAAGGAGTTACAAGGAAGGTTGAATTTTATATTTTGAAATTGAAGAATGTTGACTATTATTTATTTCAAGTTGGATATTATAAGGAGTAATTAAGTGCTAACTTTTGTATTGAAGAAGAGTTAGAATGACATTTTTGTCATCTAACCTTGGTGTTTGGTAAGGGAAGGGGTTATACTTGAGATAGGTTTTAAAGACTATTCTTCATCAAGAAAAAGGTATGAGCACATTCTTCCATAGTTGAGTTGATTGATTGTTTTCTGAAAAACAAGTTTAGAGTGAAAAGGATTTAATTAGGTTTACTTATTGAATTGTTGAGCTATATGTGAGATTGGTTTATAAGCATTGTTGTTGAAATGATTAATTGAGTGAAGAACTTGATCTAGGGTTTGCAAAGATTATGAGTATCATTGTTATGTGATATTGGTTGATAAGAATTATTGGAAACATTTTGAGTGAGTTTTCATATGCTTAGACTGGGGTTTGTAAGCAAGGATTGTTTCATTGAGTGATTGATTGAGTAGAGTTGATTGAGCCTAGTCAGGTGAATGTGTGAAGTGATTGTTCAAGTTCTATAAAACAAATTATTCTATATTTTGAATTGATTTGAGAAAAATGTTGAGAGTTGATGAGTGTGAAACATATTGAGTCTCTAACAATTCTCCATGTGTTTTTGTGATAAAAGAGAGATTGAAAGTGATTGAGAGTTTATGAGTGTGAATCATATTGAGTCTAACAATTCTCTATATATTTCTAAAATATTGATTGAAATTAATTAAGCATTGAAGTGAGTGTGAAGCATATTGAGTCTCTAACAATTCTCTATATGTTTCTAAAAGAGTGATTGAAAGTAATTGAGCATTAAAGTGAATGTGAAGCATATTGAGTCACTAAAAATTCTCTATATGTTTCTAAAAGAGTGATTGAAAGTGATTGAGCATTGTGATGTGTGTAGAGCATATTAATTCTCTAACAATTCTCTTTATGTTTCTATGAGATTGGACAAGTTCTAGTGTGGACTTGTTGAACAGATTTGAGGTAAGTCTTTGAGAAGAATTATGAACAGATGTGTGTGAGCTTTTGTGGAAGCTTACAATACAAATTGAGAGTAGATTTGGATAAGTTCTAGTGAGGACTTATTGAGCATATTTGAACAAGTTCTAGAGAGGACTTGTGGACATATTAGTATGAGATTTTATGGAAGCTTACAAGGCAGATTTGAGACAAGTATTTAAGTAGACTTGTGAGCAGAGTTGATTGATTGATTTATTCAAACATTGAGTTAAGGTTTGGGGCAAATCCAACAAATTTGATTTGAGACTGAGTCAAGATTTGAGTTAAGGATTGAGGAAATATATTGAGGATAAATTTATGCTAGATCGAAGGCCTGTGTTTAGTACAGATTCAAGGATATATTTGGGTGCAGATTTGAGGTCAGGTTTGTGTCAGACCAGAGATAGATATTGAGAAAATTTGTGTTAGACTGAAGGACTGTGTTTAGTACAGATTTGAGATAGATCTTTGGAGGTGACAGAGTACAGAAGATGATAGTCTCCAGTGTATAGAGATCCATTAGCCAGGGCAGTGAGGACAGGTTTCTTCAGTGGATAGAGATCCATTATCTAGAGCAGTGGGGGTAATAGTTCTTCTAGAAGATCACCAGCCAAAGCAAGAGGAGAAAGGAGTTCTCCTATGGATAGAGATCCACAAAATTGATTATGGAATTGGTGTCTCCTTTGGACAAATATCCATAAACATTGTAATAGGGAAAGGATTCCCAAGAGATTTATTGAGAAAATATTAGTGAAATATTTTCTCCGTGGAGTAGCCCATATTAGGTAAACCACGTTAAATTGGTGTCTCTATTGTGTGTGATGATTTGTGCATTGATTTGGTTATTGCTATTGATATTGCCATTTATTGCATTGCATAATATTGATTGGAAAAGAAAAGTAAAAATTGGTCTTATATTGTTCACCCCCCCTCTCAGTATAAGCTTGTGTTCTTCAATTTTAGTTGTTTGATAGTTGGTTATATATACAATATTCTATTCCTTTAGATATTCTATTATGCACGATTTAATTTTTATTCTATATGGTTTTGATTTCTATACTTCTCCAAAAAATAAAATTTGAAGGATAATGTATATATTAGTTATTTTAAAGCTTAAAAATCTAAAGGTACAATTGAGATAAAGACTAATAAATTCTTTGATAATTTATTTAAGAAAATAAGAGACTTAAATTTAATATCAACTATTTACAAGAGATAGTGGACATGAAAGGAATAGACAAGAAAATATATATGTAGGAAAAATAATTACTACCTATTTATCATAATTTACAAAAGAAAAGAAAAGAAACAAAAGAAAGATCAAAGCAAGAATTTATAGGTTGCTTTAAACAGAGGAGGCAAATTTGCCAACAAATTATCTAGGGATGCCTTTATTTGAGGGGAGAATGAGGATAGACTTATGGAAACCAGTAATTAGTAAAGTTTAAAATAAACTTCCAACTTGGAAATGTAGATGGTTATCGATAGCAGGAAGAGTGCAGTTAATTAAGTCAATCTTTCAAGCCATTCCAACATATTATATGTCATTGTATTCTATGCCAAAATCAGTTGAAAAAAGTTTAATTTGTATTATGCGATCCTTTTTATGGTCAGGTTTACATGAGAAAAGGAAATTTTCTTTGGTGAAATGGAGTATGTTGTGTGGTGACAAAACTAGGGGAGGTCTTGGTTTAAGAGTTCTTACAAATGAAAACTTAGTTGTTAGGGTAAAAATTATCTGGAGATTGTACAAAGAGATTAAGAGACAGTGGGCAAGAATTCTTCTAAGTATGTTGATCCCAATGACCCAATTTTAATATTTACTGCATTCTCTCTACCAAGTGATTTTGCTCTTTGGAATGGTCTAAAAAAATCTATTGATATTATGATTAAAGTTTTAAGATGGGTGGTGGAAACTAGAGAAAATTTGTCCATTTGGATGGATACTTGGTGTGATAAAAAACCTCTCAATTTAGATCCAATTTTTAAACCTTGGATGAGATTACTTCAATATAAATATGGTGATAGGGTTTCAAACATTTTTTACAAGGATCAAGAAGGAAGATACAAATGGAAAGAAGATTTAGATGCTAGGAGGCAATTGAGTAGAAAGATAACAACTGTGATTATTTCGAGGGGATCCAAGGATAAATTTAATTAGGAGTTGAATAGGTCAGGAGAATACACAACAAGAAGTAGAAATAATGTTCAACACCAACAAAATAATAATGTCACTAGAATATGGAGAGATATTTGGGATAGCCCAAGCATTCCTAAAGTTAAAATGTTTGTTTGGCTAGTAGGTCATAGAAGAATTTTATCTTGGAATAACCTTATGAAAAGGGGTTTTCATGGCCCCTCTCAATGTATTTTATGTAAAAAGGAGGAGGAGAGTATAGACCATCTCTTGGGACATTTCTCAATAGTATGAAATCTATGGAAATAAATTCTTAATATGTTTTGTAAATGCATGGTGATGAATAACAAAATTGAATATTGGTTAAAGCAGTGGTAGAGCACTTATAAAAGTGAGGCTTTATAGACAATATGGGATATATCAAAAGATACAATACTTTGGACTATATGGTTAGAAAGGAATATAAGAATATTTAAAGGAAAGGAAAGCAGTTTAGAGGTAATGAAAAAGAATATATGTTTAGCCATAGAGGAGTCTAAACCAACCCTATCAACTCACCTAGTCCCTAATTTGGAAGCAGAGAGCCTTGATAGATGGATTCAAGTCATTAAATGGAATTATGACATTGGGTAAAAGAGAAGCAAAAATAAGGCAAATAATATAAAGTGGAAATCATCAGATGTGGAGTGGGTTAAATTGAATTTTAATGGAGCATCTAAAGAAAATCCAGGACCAGTAGGAGGAGGAATAATTAGAAATAATATAGGAGAGATTGTGTCTCATTATGCTTTCAATAGTGGATTTAAGAAAAATAATGAAGTTAAAGCTTGGGCAGCTTTAGAAGGGTTAAAATATGTAAATATATGAAATGGAATAGAGTATATATGGAAGGTGAATTTCTTATAGTAATAAATGCAATTTTGAGGAAAGCAAAGGTTCCATGAAACATACAAGAGATAATTGTAGAAATTCAAGATCTTGCTAAAGAGTTTGAAGAAATCAGATTTACACATATATTAAGAAAAGGAAGCAAATGTGAAAATAATCTAGCCAATAGAGGGGTTTTAATTGAGGATCGTGAAGTTAAATTCTCATTTCCATGGTTAGAGGAAGTAGAAATTTTAGTGGAAGCTGACAAAAAATTTTGATTGCCTAAATCAATTAATGATTAATATTTACTTTAATGTGTTCCATTGGTAATATCTACTTTATTTGGTAACAATAATGTGTTTTCATTTAGACAGTTTACTATAATTTTTGTGGTTGCACTTGTGTTTCAGGAAGGAAACTAGCAATCCAGATTTGGTAAAGCGAACTATGATAGTGCGATGTTTTGGAAATATTACTCTACTAAGATGCAAGGCATAGATAGTAGAGATGAAGTTTTGGCATTGTGAAGGCTACTATAGGAAAATGTCAAGAAAGATGCTAAATTCTAGAGTAATTGTATTCATACAAAAATTTGAAAAGATCCAAAAAATGAAAATCAAGAATTCAGATATTTTATGTAAAATGATGTAGGTTTCTAGCTATAGCATCTCAATTGATATGAGAAGTGTATCTATTTGTAAACTCTTAAGCTATAAATAAGAGAGATGTAATTTTTCAAGCATGAGGGACTCGAGTACAACCCCTTATTATCTAGAGAAAAAAAATTACAAAATAAAGAGGTATGTTGAGCCCTAAATTTACCAAGAGATATGGATTATAAAGGGTAAAAACTTATCAAATTCTTTATGTTACTACCAAAAACCTATTTTACTTTCACCAACTCAAGAAAAAATTCTAAATCAAAGAAATTTTAAATAAGAG
This sequence comes from Wollemia nobilis, assembly GCA_028583015.1. Classification (NCBI taxonomy): domain Eukaryota; kingdom Viridiplantae; phylum Streptophyta; class Pinopsida; order Araucariales; family Araucariaceae; genus Wollemia; species Wollemia nobilis. Next base: position 4,554,473 of record JAQPPZ010017058.1, read on the forward strand.
AAAATATTAAATAAGTAGTTAATTATGTCAAAGCATTCTATTAGATGATGGCCATGATGAGTATCAAAAAGAGATTTTGCAATACATTCTATTAGTCATTATTTGTATGTAAAATAAAATATTGATGAGCAATATTTTTATGAAGAAATTACAAGGAGTTTCTCTTTTCTTCCTAACAATGAATGTGGTCCCAAAATATTCCTTTTAAGTTTCCAAAAGTTTTAAGGATATTTTAAAGAATTGTATTCTAGCTATCTAGGAAAGATGATTCTTAAATAATGATATTAACTCCACTATTTGTGCACTAGTTTTGAAAGAATATAAGACAATATTATTGACAAAAAATTTCAATAAGCTTTTATAATATGGTTAATAAGATTATATAAAAAATTATAGAAATATATTAAAGACCTAGTAGATTGTGGTATCACAAAATAGCAAGGTTGTTTTTCATGATAAGTAAATCCTTGATAGTATAATCATTTCCTAAATTAAATCCCTACATTCTCTTTGATTCATAAAAAACTAGGTATGTTTATTAAACTAGATATGAACAAAGCATACAATTGGTTTTATTGAAGCTTTTGTATTAAAAAATTTGGTCATGAAAAAATATAGTGTGAATGTATTAGTTTCTATTATGTTACTCCAAAATATTCTAATTTTTGTAATAAATCACCTATTAGATACTTTAAATCAACTCCTAGACTTTGTGTTGAGGTGATCCACTATCTCATTACCTTCTCATTATTCTTGTTATATCTAAAAGAAAAAATAAAAGTGATCTGAATGGATCATTTGAGCAGCAGCATCAGAGGGTTTCTGTGGAAAACATTTGAGCAGCGACATCTGAGGGTTTTGTGGAAAAAACTTAGTAGCAGCGTAAGAGGATTTTTGTAGAAATAATTTGATCAGCAACGTCAAAGGGTTTCTATGAAAAACATCTGAGCAACGACATCTAAGGGTTTTTTGGAAAAAATTGAGTAGCGATGTAAGATGATTTTCGTGGAAAAAATTTGAGCAGCAACGTCAGAGGGTTTGTGTGGAAAACATCTAAGCAACGACATCTAGGGGTTTTGTGGAAAAAATGAGTAGCAAAATAAGAGGATTTTGTAAAAAAATTGAGCAGCAACATAAGAGGATTTTTGTGGAAAATTTTTTAGCAGCAACATCATAGGGTTTCTATGGAAAATATCTGAGCAGCGACATCCGATGGTTTTGTGGAAAAGACAAGCAACAACGTAAGAGTATTTTGTGGAAAAACTAAGCAACGACATAAGAGGATTTTTGTGGGAAATTTTTGAGAAGCAACATCAGAGGGTTTCTATGGAAAACATTTGAGCAACAACATCCGAGGGCTTTGTGGAAAAAATTGAATAGTAGTGTAAGAGGGTTTCTGTGGAAAAATTTGAGCAGTGGCATCAAAGGGTTTTGTGAGAAAAAATGAGTTGCGATGTAAGAGGATTTTATGGAAAATTTTGAAATTAACTTATCTAAATAAAAATCTAAGCAGTAGTATCAAAGGGTTTTGTGGAAAAAACTGATCAATAACGTAAGAGGATTTCCATGGAAAAATTTTGAGTAGCAGCGTTAGAGGGTTTATGTGAAAAAATCTGAGTAGCGACATCAAAGGATTTTTGGAAGGGTTTTGCAAAAAAAATTTGAGCAGTGACATCAGAGGGATTTTGTGAAAAATCTGAGCAACGGTGTGAAAGGGTTTTACAGGAAAAAAAATTATACACTTTTTATATTGTAGGACAAGAATCACAATGTGATGGTGAGTGCGAGCGATGGTGATGGTGATGACACACAAAGAGTGATGGAAAAAACAAGTGACGATGGTGTGGCGAGTACAATCCATGGCTTCCATATTGTGATCCACCATGAGTTGGTTGATAGAATGGAGGCATCGGATCAAAAACCATTTTTTGGAACCCATCTATATGTTGGAAGTAGATGCTCTAGTGTGTGTATCAGGAGCAATCATGTGATCCCTTATGGAGGTGGAGGTCCCTCAAAGTAATGTGGAGGGAGAAATCTGACTTTAGTTGTTGACACATCACAAGGTCAAAATGGATCCAAGATGTTCCCTGGATCAAGTCGATATATCATCCTCCTTTAAGGTATGCCCTTTGGCTTTTGTTTTTAATCCTTCTTCTTCTCTATTTGTTCTTGAGGTTCTTCCTTCTATTGAGAATGTTGCTCCTCAAAGCCCTCCTCCATAGAGTCCTCCTTCCTCTAAAGGTCTTCTTGACCCTTCCCCATTTAAAAATCTTCCTAGCAATATTTTTCCCCGAGCCCCCCTTCACCAAAAATAAAAAAAGGCTCCATGATGATGTTGGTTCAGAGAAGAAATGAGGTCGTCCTTCCTCTCAGCTCATTAAAAATAAATAATGTTTTGAGGACATTGCCAATAGAACTCAACTCACTTTGAGTCTCTCCTCTCGGCTAAACCTTCTTTCATATCCATTTGAAAATAACACCCAATCCAAATTTCCCTCTCCATAAGGAAGAGGGATAATCCGTAAAGAGCCAAAACTTGACTCTTTTATCAAACAGATATGTTGGTCACGAATCTACCTAAGTACAAAATATTACTATTTGTGCACCCTAGACCCAACCAACATTGAAAGGCCGAAGGAGAGAGATGTCCTTCGGGCCAATCTCTAGAGAGGGTTGGCTCCCTTACTAATCTAATCCGGTTTAAAGCTTAGGGTAGCAGGAAAGAAATGAGAAATGATAGAAAGAGATGGGAAATATGGCTATAAGCTGAAAAAGTGTAGTGGGGATAAACTAACAACAAGAAATCACATTAAGTGCTAATTAGCATGAAACAGAAAGGTAAGCACAAGAACCACTCACAGTTTGTAGAGACAACATCCCAAATGCATTTCAGTGTTCATTCCCTTACCAACAGTAATCAAATTTAGATGCAAAATTTAAAAGCAACTAATAATGAACACAAACATAAGCAGAAATGGTAAGCATAAAGTGATCAACCACAAGACTATTTAAGGAACCATAAGTCGAATATCTTTCTATTGATGCAGAAAACTTAAAGTATTTTTCTATAGAATGTCTATCCTCCTTATTACATTGAAATGCTTAGTATTTATAGAGGATTTCACCTCTTTCATTAAATGCACAACACAACAAAATATCGGTTGGTCAAAAATTTGCAATAGCAATTTCTTCCTTGGTAATGGTGATGCTCGAATCAGATTATTCTTCAAGGAACAGCGATACGATTTTAGGGAGTGCACTTGGAAAATCAACAAAAATGGATGATAGAGAGAACATCCCAAGCATCGGTGCATTGAGACTCAACGATATCACATGGCAATCGAGAGCTTGAATATTAAATCCTGGGCACTATTACATTCTTCCCTACCTTGGAATCTTACCCTTGCTGGTTGAAATCAACGAAATTTAATTCTGCTTTGAAAAGGAATGAAGTCCATGGAAGGTGCCTCAAAAATCATCGGGATCGCACCGAATTTGAGGACGTAGCATTTAATCCTTGCAAAAATTTTGGATCGTGGCTCTTTGCTGTCCCAAGCATTCAATTTTATCAATCTTCACCTTTTCCAAAAATATCTGCTGTTATGGTGCTTTTGAGAAGAACACTGCGTTGATGGTTGCCTCCAAAGCTAGAATTTCACCCTTTCTATTTTAATTGATTTTACCCTTGATATCTTCTAGTTTGAATGGCAGTCAAAAACATGAGTTTCACCCTTAAACATGCTTTCGCCTACTTCCTGGGTGATTTCGCTCCAAAAATGATAGAGAACATCTTCTGCAAAAGAGGAGGCAAAAAATAATTAATTTCACCCCTGGAAGGGGCGACAATGATTTTTGCCCCTAGTCCAGGGGCGACGTTGACTTTGACCAGCAAGAAGACTGCATTTTCGGGGACTTTCACCTCAAGATGTTTCCTCTTGGATTTTTATCCCAAAGAGGTGCAAAAGGATTTGTCGCCCCCTCTGAGGGGCGAAGTTGACTTTGAATTCCCCTTTTATGCCTGAACGACGTCATCCTCATGCTTGCACTCCGAAAACTACTTTCATTGGGGTTTCACCCTTGAAAGGGGTGAAAATGATTTTTGCCCCTATCAAGGGGCGATCTTGACTTTGACTACGCCCAACTCATTCTCCTTTCTATTTTTGGCCCAAAGAAGCTATTGCTTGGATTTTTACCCCTAAGAGGGGTGAAACTGATTTTCGCCCCTTTCCAGGGGTGATGTTAACTTTGACTTCTCCTTCACTTGCACATTTTTTCCTTCTCCACTTTCAATGGGTGAAATCACTTATCAAGATAGTTTCACCCCAAATGAGGGGCGCAAAGGACTTTCACCCCTTCTTGGGGTGAAAACATCTTCACTTCAATTTTACTGGTGCCTTTACCTTGAAATGGAAAATACCAAAGTCATAGCTGATTTTCTATCAATTCTTCTATTCTGAAACTGTCCCGATATTGCCCCGAAATATTCCTTGCATTAATCACTTTCTTTTTATATTTCATCCATGAGCACCTTTAATTTCTACAGGGAGAATTTTATAGTGCATTTTTGAAAATGAAATTAACATTTTTATTTTAATGGAAATGCTTATAGGAAAGAAACAAAATATTTCATTAAAATAATAAAAATGGCAGAATTGCATCATTCATCTTCTTCTTCAAAATTTTACAAGAAAAATTTTAGTGTGGCAAAATTTGCCAACACTTTTGGTGGCTCTTGGGGTATTCAGTTCTTCTGAATGCAATCGACCCCAAGCCTTCATCCATTGGGCTCAGTTATTAGTGCCACTAAGCTGCATCAGATCTATTGGCTGTATTAGATGGTGCATTTGATCCTGCAGCATCCTCCTTCTTCCTTCTTTCCTCCTAAGCCTGCTTCTCTTATTCTTATACTTCTTGTTGCTCTGCTTCTGCTCGTGCTTGGACTTCATGCTTGGTGAGGCTCTCACTTGTAGCTTCATACATGGAAACTACCTCAGCCCAGGCATCATCTGTGAATGTTGAGAATGTACTCAGTGAATCTATGACAAAGCACAACGTCTCAACCTGATCCAGGCTGATGTGGTTAGCTCTCTACTGAAGTTCTAGTAAGGAAGATTCGATGTGGGTGAGCCTCTCCATGCAAGGTAGTGCTTGTTCCTCTATTATTGGCTCCTCCCAACTATCAATTTCTGAAGTATCTTCCATGAAAGCTTGTCAGGTCATCTTCAATTCTTTTGTTGGCAATAGCTCATCCTGCTCATCAATGAAGCTCGAAAACCCAACATCGGCTAGAACCTCAAAATATACGAGCGAAACACAATGCTCCTGCTCAAACATAGTTATCAAATTTTGGGCTTCTCTTGCTAGCTCCAACCGAGCAAAATAGTCGTGCAATATCATTCTAGCCTTGGACCAACTACGATCCATCCCGCTCATCGGCTTAACCTGGAAATCAGAGTTCACCAATGCTTGAATCTTTAGCGCCATTTCCAGTTTTGGTTCTAGCCTCTCTTCAGCATATTCCAAAGTTTGCTCTCCAAGAAAAATCACTACTCGAGCCTCATGAAGGTACATGAGAACCTTGAGTGCATCCATCGCCAAAGTCATACAATATTTCAATAAATGGCGATGAGTCTCTTTGATTTTTTCCTTGGAGAAGCCTGTTGATTGCGTGGCTTTCTCAGCCAACTATTTTTGCATAGCCTCAAGCTGGGTTGTTAAAGCTTGCACTTATTTCTTTGCTCCTACCCAAGCTGTTTGGTAGCCCTTGGCTTCTTTCTCCCATTCTTCTACCTTCTTCTACCAATGCTCTACCTCTGATTTTGTTGTTTCCAACTGATCTCTACTTTCTGCCAGAGCATTAGTCAACTCAATAATTTTTTCCTCGACCTCGAAGAAGCTTTTCTTGTAATGCTCATCATGCAAGTAAAGAGAGCTCATGTCCACCTGCATATTCCCCAACTTCTTTGTGGTGTCAATATTCGTTAGGTCCTCTGTAATGACTTCACAAGTGTAATCACTTGAAGTCATTTCTCCTTGAGGCTTTTGGACCTGGGGAATCATTCTCATAGTATGAGACTCCATTGTTTTAGGGTCAAAAGTGACCTTCTTTAATTCCTTTGTTGGAGCCTGAGCTTCCTTTCTCTTACGGCTCTTCAGCCATTGAGATGCACTTAATCGGGCTTGGTTCATCTTCACCATGACATGATGCTCTGGTACAATATCTATCTCTGGCTCTATCAAGCACTTGCAACTCAAGAAAAGGAGCAGGGGGAAAGTGAGCTTGTTGAAGTTTTGGCTCAGGAAGGGAAGTGGAAATGGGAATGGTTGATGTAACGAAAGCGGTTAAAGGGATGAAAGTGAGGGTTTCAGATTGTAGTTACACTCACTCGAGGAGGAGCTTGCGTACTTACAACCATGGTGGAAATTACTAGAATGGAGGATGAAGGGAGCAAAAATGGGTTAGGACCGGATGCGAAAGAATTGAAAGAAAGGGAAATAGTAGAAGCGGGAATAGAGGAAGAGGGAGCATCAGTGATTGGGGACTAGGAAATAGGAAGCGAAATGGAGGTGGTAGGTATACCAAATGGAGGGGATACAGAGGCAACAACTATAGAAATGGGTGCAACAATCATCGAATGCTCAAGAGAAAGGGAAGGAGGTATAGAAAATGTACCTTCGGGCTCAGACACCTTCTGAGCCAGTGGTGAGGGTGATTGTGATGTTGGCTCACCCTTGTTTTACCCCTCCTCCACCTCCTTCTCTAGATCTATGACTTCCATGTGCTGGACAAACTATTCTTCCTGAACCAAAGGAGGCTCTTCTAAAATTTTAGCCTGTGTGACTTCACCTATGGGAGGAGGGTTCGCCCTAGATGAAGGAACTACTCTATTCTAGGCCTTTTGGATATTTTTTGGAAAGGGGCACCTCACGCTTATTCTTCTTCTTCTTCTAGAGTTGTACTTCTGGTGATGGCTATTTTTCTTCTTCCACAAGTGGTGCTTCTTCAACCACATGTTGCTCATGTTCGACCATGATCTCTTCATTGTCAGACCTTTGAAAAGTTTGAGGTACAATATTGGTGAAAGAGATTGGCTGGTAGCCATCATAGTACTCATCATAGATGTCTGAAAATACCTCATCCATTACCATACCATAAGGTGACCCATTTTTCCCTCTGTGGGCCCTCATAACCCACTAGTTGGTAATTTTCTCTTCAGTCCAAGTTGGCAGTTGTTCTTTCATCCTATCAAACAAACCTGGAGGAGGAATTTGATGCTTGTGAACCATGGGGTTGTACTCAACCTCCATCTCATAATAATCATGCCATGGTGGAAGTGGCATCATCTGATCAACATGCCACTCAAGATCGTGCCCTTCTGGATTATTTTTGTGTCGTTGAATATCAAGTCTGGGGTAGCAATGAAATTTTTTGGCGTTAATAAAATTTGTGAACCGACCCAAAGGATCATATTTCCACCATTGAGGTAACTCCACCATGCCCATATCTGAGAGTGCTTCATTAAGCAATTTATTTTGGCTGACTTGGTCAACTTCGATCCCGCCAAAGTGAAATGGCATGGTGCATGTGGTCCTCTTGCCTCATCCTGCCCCATAAACTTCGTTAATGTAGTCGGTCTACCGGATGACTTCCATTGCAAAGAGGCACTCGGTAGTGAAATAAGGAAGGAGAAACGACTTGCCAGTGAAGCCAAAAATTTGCACCACGATGCCCTGCATCAACAAAAATATATCTCCTCTCTCCTTAGTGACAATTTCTTCCCTCATTGCCTTGGGCACTCTTTCACTTGTGCAGTAAATGAGTTTGAGGGTGGGTCCCAAGAACATGTGGTTAAAATTGTAGAATGATTCCCCCCTTGACAAGCTCGAAGTCCATGAATATACTGGCAGCTTATTATCTGCCTCATCAGTCTATTTTACTATAATAAAAGAAAAATATTGATGCATATGGAAGAAGAAATACCAGGCCAAAAATGAAGCATGCCTGAACAAAACTGCTTCTTCACTCTGAATTCTCTCCAACTGGGTATGCATCGCTCGAGCTACATAGTCCACCCAATCAAAGAAAATTGGATTTGTGCTTGCTTGCATGGTTGTAGGGGCATAAAAATCCACTTGGGAAATGCATTGCACCATCGCTGCTTGCCATTTATACACTGTGGTGTCAGTAGGAAGACCAGATACCCAAGCCAACATAGAATACATATCTGGGCTTTTGAATTCCATCAAGGGTTTCGGCAAAGCTGGCAACTCTTCGAACTAGGGCGCCTTTATAAGTTGATTCTCCATAAATTGGTGCAATGTTACGGTTGATTGGTACCTTTCCTCTTGCTCCTTGAGATTCATCTTCTTGGTCATGACATCTGAGGAAGGCTTCAACCCACAAGCAAATACCTCTCTGATTGCATTGGGTGAAATGGTGAACAATTTATCTCCCTTTGCATTGCGGATGGCCCTAGTTGTAGGCTGGTAAAATTTTGCAATTACTATCATCAGCTCGGGTAAGGATGCACTGGTGTACACAAGTACCAGGAAATTTGTGCATGGTAAGCAACTGTTAATGGGCTTTTCAATGTCAAACCCTACCTAACTGCATTCTCCATGTCTAGGCACAATTTTTCTATGCCTTTGTTCGAGATTGAACAATCTCCAATATTGGCCAGTGTATCTGAATATGGATCGAGCTTGGTATATTCATGTCACCTAACTTTCTTAGATTTTTTACCACCCTGTGCTTTTTTTGGCTCTACAACTTTCTTCGGATCAGTTATCTTCTTCCCCATATTTGTACCATCGCTCCCCCATGAATAGCTCTGGTAAACCTGCAACACAACGACAACTCTGGCTTGAACTCAAAAAATAAAAACTTCAACTATTCTTGCTCTACAAGCTTCCCACTTCCTCTTTCTTATAATCTTTCTCCTCTAACTACCAAATTTATTTCAGGTTATCATCTCAAGGGATTCAAATGAAAGTGTGTCTTGGTTCTTGCACCTGATACATTTTTTAATAATTTTTAAACTACCCCTTAACTATCAATAACTTCCTTTCACCTAAATCCTCTTCGAACCTCATGCTCGACCACCTTTTACCTTAAAGGGTGCAATCTGGATATTCAAAGCAATGTATTCCACGTGTGAGAAAAGGGTCCTCTAGGGATGAAAATATTGAATTTTACCTTCTCAAGGATGTCAAAATATCTTCTAAGGTGAAACTTTGGGGTGAAATTAACTCGATGGCGTGTATTAACTTTGACCAAGCTTTCCAAACTTGCTGTCACCGATAAAAAAAATTGGAGGAGCACCCTGCTTAGACAAAAACATACTGGGGCGAAGATCTTAACATCACTTGCACTCCAAAATTGATTCTTTTACCTACCTTGTGAAATTACATGCCCCTGAATCACTTTTTAAAACAATTTACTTCCTTAATTCATCCTAAAAAAGCAACTTTAATTGCAAGGGCTTTGCATAAAAACAAATAGGGCGCAATCGCTTTCTTCCTTCTTTCTTGCTGGATTTAGCACCATCCACTGGAGTTTGGAAAGAGCATGCATTTATTTTTAATCCTTCTCTGGTAGTTTCACTCTGAAAATACCTGCTTAAGGGGTGCCATGGAATTTCACATCAAAAATATGAAAAAAAAGACAAATTTACTTTGGGGGCAAAAATATTATTTTAAAATCCTCCTTGCTTTATTTTTTGCTTTTCTTAGCAACTTTTAAAATAAGTGGGGCAAAATTAATAAAAACGGGATGCTCTCTTTTACCTTTGCTTTTTTCTTTCTTTTTTATTTTTTATTTATTTTTATATCTCCTCATATCCCTCTGATTTTCTTCTTTTATTTTTTTAGCAATGAATAATTGGGGCAAAATTAATTTTAATCTTTCCTTTCCCTATGATAAATTTGCCCTCTTTCATCTGAAAACACTTTGCTGAAAAATAATTTTACTTAATTTCACCTAAAACTAATAATGCACTATTTAATAACCTTTTCAAGGTGAAATTGATTTTTGGATAATGAGAAAACATTTTGGGGGCGAAAACGATGCTTTAGGGGTAGAACAAAGTTCTGCTGGCAGAGTCATCATATATATATATATATATATATATATATATATATATATATATATATATATATATATATATATATATATATATATATATATATATATATATATATATATATATATATATATATTATAAAAGCAATAAAATACTTCCAAAAAATAAAATTAAAACATTTGTACATATATACATACTTGTTTCTATGATTTTCTCAGTGATAATAGGCCTTCAAATGAAGACCGTTTACCAGAATTGGCAACTCTCGACCATCCATGCCTTGGAGATGATAAGCATTAACTGAGTTCACCCCCGAAATTTGAAATGAACCTTCCCAAATTACCTCAAACTTATGGTGCTTTCTGGGCTTTGCTTTATTCTCATTCCATTTGAGCACCAAATCACCAAATTTGAATTTTTGCTCAGTTGTCCTTTTTTCGAACCACTTCTATGTCATCTTGGCATGTTCCATGAAAGCATTATATGCTTTCTCTCTCTCTTCTTCAAGTTGCAGAAGTTGGGCTAACCTTGTGCTCATAGGATCAGATTCATCATTTTTATCATTGAGCATTTGCAAGGTTCGGAGAACCGGGAGCTTGATATGGATGGGCAAGACTGCTTCCTTGCCATACACTAGGGAGTAGGGAGAAGCTTTGATCGATTTCTTAACCGATATGCGATCTGCCCACAAGGCTTGATTCAAAAGTAGATGCCAACTTCTCTTGTTGCTTCCAAGGGTTCTTTTCAAAATTCTGAGCAAGTTCTTGTTTGTAGACTCGACCAGACCATTTCCCTATGGGTAATAATTAGATGAAGTTTTCAAATATATCCCATACCAACCCACAAATTCAGTGATCTTCACCCCAATGAAGGGAGTCCCATTATCTATCATGATTGCATCTGGTACACCGAAATGGGTGATCAATCCCTTGAGAAAAGAGATAATCGTTGCTTGATCTACCTTCTTGGTTGGAATGGCCTTTGCCCATCGAGTAAAATAGTCAATTATCATCAAGATGTATTTGTGTTCGGTAGAAGAATGGGGATCAATGACCCCGATAAAGTCTAAGCCCCACTATTGAAATGGAGCTTCCACTTGGATTGGGTGGAGAGGTAAAGATGCCTTCTTGCTTCTACCGACATACCACTGACAATTATCGTAACTCTGACTAACTTTATGTGCATCTACGAAAAGAGTAGGCCAAAAGTAACCAACTCTGATGATATTCAATGCCATAGGCCTCCCTGCATAGTGGTCGCCTGATAAGCCAGAGTGGAACTCCTCCAGAATCTTCTACTTTTTGGATTCCTTGATGCATCTGAGGAGTACTCCATCTATGTTTTTATGAAATAAACCACTTGGTAATAAGACATATCTGAGGGCCTATAACCTGAATCTTCTTCTCTGTGAGGAGTTCAAATGTGGTGGACACCTTCTCGATGTAAATAATTCGACAAGGTCCTCTGTCCAGTCATGGTCACCTATCGCTTGATTTGCAAGATTTCTCTCGTTGATAACTTCATCGTGTAGTGGTACCGTTGACTGAGAAGCAACACTTTTAGCCAGCTCCTGACAAAGTGCCCGACCATGAACCAATTTGGTCGATCGAATCTCAACATCATACTCTTGGATATTTGAAACCCAGCCTGCTCTCTTGTCACCCAGTTCCCCTTGAATAATGAAACTCCTGACATCTGGATGAATAACGTAGACTATAGTCTTACTCTATGAGATAAAATATCAAAACTTTTTCAAGGATTTCATAACTACATAGACCTATTTTTCAATGAAATTATATTTTTCCTCATGTGGCTGAATAACCTGGCTCATAAAAGCAATTGGTTGTTCATCTCCATCCTCTCCTTTCTACGTGAGCATGGCAGCATAACTTTCCTGCTCACCCATGATGTAAAGGATAAAATCCTTTGAGTAGTTCGGATTGATCAAAATAGGTGCTTGGACAATTCTCTCCTTGATCTCCTAGAAGGCCTACTTCCTTCACTCTGTCCACTTAAAATCTGTATTCTTCTTAAGGAGCTCGATCATCGGCTTCACGACTTGAGCGAAGTCTGCAATGAATTTTTGGATAAAATTGATTTATCCAAAAAATGACTGTAATTCTTTCTTATTGGCCGGTAGTGGCAGCTTCAAAAGAGCGTCAGCTCTGGCAGGATCAATGGCCAACCCATCCTTTGAAATCACATGACCCAGGAGTTTCCCCTCTTTAACAACAAAAATCGATTTCTTGGGGTTGATAGAAATTCCAAACTCCCAACATTTCTCAAAAACCTATCTCAGGTGAGAACCATGCTCTTTCCTATCATGAGAAAAAATAGTCATGTCATCCAAATATATCACAATAATGTGATTCAACAACTCACCAAAGGCTACGTCCATTGCTCTCTGGAAGGTAGCACCAGCATTTGATAGACCGAAAGGTATTCGTTGGTAGGCGAAAGTGCCCCACTTGGTGGTGAACGTCATTTTGTGTTGGTCTTCGTCCTTCACCCATATTTGGTTGTAGCCGGAGAAACCATCTAGTAGTGAGAATATTTGTGCTTCGGTGACTACATGAAGAATCTGGTCGATCTGCGGCAAGGGGTAGTGGTCTTTCAGTGACGCCTGATTCAAATTATGGAAATCCATGCACAAGCGAATGTCTCCATTCTTATTTCACACTGGGACCAGATTTGCCACCCAAGTTGAATGTTTGATAGGATATATGATTTTTACCTCTAGCATCTTTAGTAATTCTACCTTCATTAGCACTTCAATATTTGGATTAACAAGTCATTATTTCTATCTGAAGGGTTTTACTCCTTCCTGCAATTCAATGGTATGTTGGATCACATCTTTGTTGTAGCCTTTCAGATCATGATAGCTCCAGGCAACAATATCCAAGAACTCATAACATAACTTCTTAATTTGCTCGAGCTCATCTGGAGTGCAATCTGTTCCAACTTTGATTATCTTGTCAGGTTCCAACTGCAACTCAATATACTCTTTATCGTCTACTTTGATCCTATGCTTTTCTGCTCTATCATTTTGATCAAAGAGGTTCTCGAGTGTAATCAATCCTTTTGGGATATGATTATTCCTTAGTTGGATTAACCCTTTAGCCTCCTCCTCATCAAGTGTTCTCCCTTCCACCATACTAACTTCTCTTACCAAAAAATTCACAATTTGTTCATCATTGTCAAACACTTGCCAAAAAATATTTTTGTTGGGGACTGAAGGTCTATATATCAACCTTAGAGTCTTTGGATTTCTCACCACATGCTCTATTGGAGAAAAATTAGTACCAAGGGAGGCTAGGAGATTGGCATGCTTGTTTTGCTTCCATGAGATTGCTTGGATATTCAATGTTGTGTAAGCTTCAAAAATGTCCCATACCTTATTTTGGTATGCCTTCAAGTAATGTTGCTTGGAAACACACTTACTAGTTACCTGGTTGATGATTAGCTCAGAATCTCCAAAGATCTGCAGTTGCTTGATCCCAAGATTTTCTACCTTTTTCAGACCCAAATAGAGTGCTTCGTATTCGGTGATATTGTTCATGCAGCTCCAAGTCAACCGGTAAGAGTACATTTTCTATATGCCAGAAGGAGAAATGAGGACAATTCCAGCTCCTACACCATTCTTACACCTTGCACCATCAAAGTATAGCTTCCATAATTGATCCAAAGTAGGACCTTCATCATCCATCACTTTCGCTTCAACTTTTTTGGGTTTAGTGATGGTGTAGCAGCCGATTTCAGTTTCCATCATGGCATTAAAATCGAGCATTGAAAATTCATCTTCTATTCGGAGCTCATCCAAAGTCTCCTCCATCAGGTCCAATTATTCCAATTCTTCAATCATAAAGTTGACAAAACTCATGGGTGTGTCTTCTTCTTCTATTCTTTCTATATGATAAGTTGAGGGCTTCTCATTATAAATTCGGATTCTCCTCCCCTTGATAGGAATTTCCAAATGAGAATAGTCAAGAGAAAGGTAGCCTCCCAACTTAGCAGTAAACTCCTGTGATAGGCACATGCTAAAGTAAGGCTCCAGATCGACCATGACCACTTCTTGGATCATAGTTATCTGAGGTATTTTATGCAATACAATGGGGATATCCTTGATGACCCCCACTATCCTTACAGGGGTTCCATCTAACTACAAGATGCCAGGGTTGCTCCTTGTATATTCCATACCCATAACATCGCATACTACCTTTGGCATGATAATCATTGTAGCACCTGAGTCGATCATGCAATTGTGCACAATCTAACCTTCCATCCTGAGGGATAGGTAGAAAGGGGGAGGTCTATTCTTTCCAATGGTAGAAGTTGTCAGCGTTTGAGCTAACACTATCTGAGTCGGATTCTTCCCCTTATCTTTCACAAATTTTAGTGATTCTTGCAATAGATCCACTTGTCCAGGCAATTGCAAAGCATCATAGAGACTCACCTTGGTTGGGATCCTCTTCAATTCCTCAATGATATTAAATGTGGATGCACTGGACTCCTTGATTTCATTGGTCATTTCATATCTACTCTGATATTTTTGTGTGGCCTCCACCCTCTAACATTTTGTCAAATATGGGTATTTAAGCTTTTCTCTCACCTTGCTCCTCTATTTTAGCTCTTGCATGCGAAGTTGAAGCCTTTTTTGGCACTTTCTCTTTCACTCATTGAGGCAAAAGATATTTCAATAGGACAGGTGCATCTAGCTTGGGCATTGGAACAACTACCTTTGCTTGCACTTATTTCTTCTCATTTTATACTTTCGAGTCGATAGGGACCTTCAGGGGTTCCAACTCAATTGGGTCCACAGTAACAGGCTTCCTTCCAGCTCTCATGAGAACTAAAACTTGATCTTTAGAAGGGACCATGAAATTGTGATCTACTTCTGTGATCACGTTAACTTGTCCAATAGAAGCAATTTTTGCCACTATTTGCACATGGTTTAGATGAACCATGGAAGTTTCCTCGCCATGCGAATCATTGCACGTGGAGCACCAGTATGCTTTATTTGATGTGCTAGCTTCTTTGTTTGTCATTATCATTGGATTTATCTAAAGTGATTTGTTGGTCAAAGCTCCTTGCTCCCTAGTAATTTTTGGTGGTTGTTATATCCTAGGCTAGAAATCCTTTTCAGCATGCTTCCTTTTGATTACCATAATTTTGTTACCCATATATCTTATGGTTGAGTTCATCTACTACAACTATTTCAACATTTTTTCTTGTGGATCAGGATTTGAGGGTGCTAGAGGAGCTGGTAATGGTAATGGGACAGGTGGAGATGGCAGTGCTGGAAATGGAACTGGATCTAGTAACTAAAAAATGGTTGGAGCAGGGAGTTTAGGGATAGGAGCTATCATCGTGGTCTATAATATGCTCGAATTCCATGAAGGGATTGGATACATGGGTGACATTGGCAAAGGTTGAGAAGATGCATTAGCATACAAATACTATGAAAGGTCGAGGAAAATAGGCATGGCCATTTTTGGTGGAAGCTTACCGATAGCAATCAGATCAGCTTCAGCCTTTTGTGCAGTAGAATACAGATCAGGGAATGTATTGACATTAGACTGTCATATGGCCATACTGATGTCAGAGTTGAAAGCTCAGAGGTAGTAAAAGGCTACTTTTTTGGGAGTCAATCGGAGACCATCAGGAACTCTATGCCAAGTTCGGGTGAACCTAACATTGAAGTCCATGATTTCCTCCTACAGATGCCTCTGAACGGTAGTGAACTAATATAGTAAGGAGAATGAATCTACTTGTTCATTGAATCCTTTGATTAGCAATTCAGCCAACTAGTCCCAGGTGGTGATGGTGGCAGGTTGTAATGACCGGTACTAGTAAAGCAATTTTCCTCTAAGAGAGAGAACAAGCAATCTTACCATTATATCCTCATCTATGATGTTATGGATTATCACCAAGGTAGCTACATCTTGAACATGCTCATAAGCCATCTTCCTTGTACCATCATAGGTAGGCAAAGCCTTCATCACTACTTATGGGATCGAGTTTTGAGCTTGCATATTTAGAGGTTCCGGAGTGGTTCCATGCTGGAAACTACCTTGGTGGCTGTGGTGGTGGATTTTGAGCCATGTGAATTGGTGTGTGTGGTTGGGGAGGTGGAAAACTAGTGGTTGTGCTAGCAGGACTTGAAGGAATAGAGAACACACCAACTAACTATGAATATGTAACACTTAATGGGATAGCTGGAGTAACTAACCTAGGATGTTCTCCTAGCACTTGGGTTTCAAGCTCATAAAATTCAATGGGGTCTTCTATATTTTTGGCCTTCAATATTGTGATCATGAAGAAAGCTTTCGCTCACTTCACGTTCGGAGGCTTTTGGGTAGAGCTGAGTCGCCAGATGTTCTAATCATATAGTACAAAGGTAAACATCAAACCTCAATACTATTGAAAGTGGAACTTTTTGAGAGTCCCACCGGGCATGCCAAAAACTTTTGGTCATGAATCTGCCTAAGTACAAAATATTACTATTTGTGCACCCTAGACCTAGCCAACATTGAAATGCCGAAGGAGAGAGATGTCCTTCAGGAAAATCTCCAGAGAGGGTTGGCTCCCTTACTAATCTAATCTAGTTTAAATCTTAGGGTAATAGGAAAGAAATGGGAAATGATAGAAAGAGATGGGAAATATGGCTATAATCCAAAAAAGTGTAGTGGGGATAAACTAACAGCAAGAAATCACATTAAGTGCTAATTAGCATGAAATAGAAAGGTAAGCACAGGAACCACTCATAGTTTGTAGAGACAACATCCCAAATGTATTTCAATGTTCATTCCCTTACCAGCAGTAATCAAATTCAGATGCAAAATTTAAAAGCAGCTAATAATGAACACAAACGTAAGCAGAAATGGCAAGCAGAAAGTGATCAACCACAAGACTATTCAAGGAACCATAAGCCGAATATCTTTCTATTGATGTAGAAAACTTAAAGTATTTTTCTATAGAATGTCTATCCTCTTTTCATTACATTGAAATGCTTAGTATTTATAGAGGATTTTGCCTCTTTCATTAAATGCACAACACAACAAAATGTTGTTGGATGTCCAGGTATAACCTCTTTTTTTTCTCACACAAAAGGTTACCAAAAAAAGCCAACTCTAATAAAAACCTTAAACTACTGGTCAAAAATTTGTGGTAACAATTTCTTCCTTGGTAATGGCGATGCTCGAATCAGATTATTCTTCAAGGGACAGTGATCCAGATTTCAGGGAGTGCGCTTGGAAAATTGAAAAAAATGGATGATAGAGAGAACGTCCCAATCATCAGTGCATTGAGACTCAACAATATCACACGACAATCGAGAGCTTGAATATTAAATCCTGGGTGCTATTACATTCTCTCTTACCTTGGAATCTTACCCTTGCTAGTTGAAATCAGTGAAATTTAATTCTACTTTGAAAAGGAATGAATTCCACGAAAGGCACCTCAAAAATCATCGGGATCACACCGGATTTGAGGACGTAGCATTTAATCCTTGCAAAAATTCTAGATCGTGGCTCTTTGCTACCCCAAGCATTCAATTTTATCAATCTTCACCTTTTCTAAAAATATCTGTTGTTATGGTACTTCTAAGAAGAACATTGTATTGATGGTTACCTCCAAAGCCAGAATTTTGCCTTCTATTTCAATTGATTTTGTCCTTGATATCTTCTAGTTCAAATGGCAGTCAAAAATATGAGTTTTACCCTTAAAAATGCTTTCGCCTGCTTCCTGGGTGATTTTTCTCCGAAAATGATAGAGAACATCTTTTGCGAAAGAGGAGGAAAAAAATAATTAATTTCACCTCTAAAGGGGGCAACGATTATTTTTGCCCTAGTCCAGGGGCGACGTTGACTTTGACCAGCAAGAAGACTACATTTTCAAGGACTTTCACCTCAAGTTGTTTCCTCTTAGATTTTTACCCCAAAGAGGGATGAAAAGGATTTTCACCCCCTCTGAGGGGTGAAGTTGACTTTGACTTCCCCTTTTACGCCTGAAAAATGTCATCCTCATGCTTGTGCTTCAAAAACTATTTTCACTAGGGTTTCATCCCTAAAAGGGCAAAAATATTTTTTGCCCCTGTCAAGGGGCGATCTTGATTTTGACTGCACCCAACTCATTCTCCTTTCTATTTTTAGATCAAAGAAGCTATTGATTGGATTTTCACCCCTGAGAGGGGCAAAATTGAGTTTCACCCCTTTCCAAGGGTGAAACTGATTTTTACCCCTTTCTAGGGGTGATGTTAACTTTGACTTCTCCTTTACTTGCACATTTTTTCCTTCTTCGCTTCCAACTGGTGAAATCATTTATCAAGATAGTTTCACCCTTAACAAGGGGTGCAAAGGACTTTCACCCCTTTTTGGGGTGAAAATATCTTCACTTCAATTTTACTGGCGCCTTTACCTTGAAATGGAAAATACCAAAGTCATAGCTGATTTTTTATCAATTCTTCTATTCTGAAACTATCCCGATCTTGCTTCAAAATGTTTCTTGCATTAATCACTTTCTTTTTACATTTCATCCATGAGTGCCATTAATTTCTACAAGGAGAATTTATTGTGCAACATTTTTATTTTAATGGAAATACTTACAAGAAAGAAACAAAATATTTCATTAAAACAATAAAAATGGCAAAATTGCATCATTCATCTTCTTCTTCAAAATTTTACAAGCAAAATTTTAGTGTGGCAAAATTTGCCAACAAGATCACATATTCTACTTAATAATTTAGCTTCAGTTAGTAAAATAAATCCATGCTTAGACTGTGTGCTTTATATTGTATGTGATATATGATCTACTTATCAAATTGAAATTAATATTTAGATATTATAGAAAAGAAATCATACACACAAAAATAATCTGCAAGAGAACACAAGATTTTTATGTGGAGCCCAAAATGGGAAAACCATGATCCAAATAAATTGGCTAGATTGTTATTGGAATTTAAAAGGTGATACAAATCCTTACTTATTTCAGTTGGTTGTTTTCTTTAGCTTGTTCTCTCCAATATCTGCTCTTACCTATTGGTTCTCACACTACAAATGTGGCAATAAAACCCTCACCATGTGTTGTGTGCAAAAACTTGTCACCATGTGTTGTGTCAATTTTTTTTTCACCATGTGTTGTGCCCCAAAATCTGCCACAATGTGTTGTGTCAAACAAATATGCCATAATGTGTTGTGCTAAAAACAAATCTACCACAATGTGTTGTGCAAAATAAATCTACCACAATGTGTTGTGCAAAATAAATCTACCACAATGTTTTGTGCCCAAAATTAAATGTGTATAGCCTCTTTTCTTAAATGGGTGTTGGTATTTAAAACCAGCCCATTTCATTAAATAAGTGTTGATATTTAAACACAACCCATATTATTAAATGAGAGTTGATATTTAAACACAACCCATTTTAGTAAATGAGTGTTGATATTTAAATACAACCCATTTTACTAAATGAGTGTTGATATTTAAATACAACCTGTTTTATTAAATGAGTGTTGATATTTAAAACCCACTCATTGAATTTTGGAATTTTTAGCCAATTTTGAACACATTGATCCATACATTATGGAAATTTGTAATTCAATAAGTTGACCATAACTTTGGCCTTGGTTGTCCATTTTGAGTGATTCAAAAAGTGTCAAAAATATCTTTCCAAGATGCACGTCATGGAGCCATCCAAATTCACCCAACTTCCATGAATTTTCCTATAATTTAAAAATATAGACCTTACTACATTTATCCTCCATACTCTATTCTAGCAAGTTTTGATTTATTTGAAGCTCCTTCCACGCTTTCTGTAGATGACCTTTTAATTGGTCTCTTGATCAAGACCTTCCCCATTGGAGGATTTTGGTCCCTCAAAATCATTTTTATTTAGATTGGGATATTGTTTCTCCGCTTGCTTCTTAGAGATCCATTTTGCCTTGCTTAGCATTTTTCCCTTAGGATATACCAACCATAATTCTTCTTGTCCATAGCATGTTGTTTATATTTTTAAAATAAAGTTAGATACAAATATTTGTGCACATATCATTGCAGGTAAGCTACTATTTTGTGCACGTTAAAATGACCAACAACTACTGATGTGTGAGCTTCCCTTATTAGCTATAAGTGTTTGTCTTCCTTAGGCACACAATTTTTTCCCTCTTTGAATAGCAAGTTATTTTCCAAATGAAAATCCTCATTAGATTTACCTTGCACTCCATTTTTCAACTCTGTGTACTTCTTCCCAAGTTTAACATCTTCTTCACACTTCCCCTTGTACTATTCAAAAGAAAAAAGATCCAATTACTTATTTTTTTGGGGAGTACAGTTGGTTGCTTCCACCTCCTTACTAATCTTCCCATTACCATTCGTACCTCTTATCATCAATAACATGAATCTCTTGCTTACATTAACCAAATGCTTGTCTTGTTGCACTATCACAAGCTGGAACATTTTTTCCAACCTACTGGGATTAATCACATATGTGATTCCACCTTTATTCAAATCCCAAATATTGCACCTCTACTTAAACAAAGCATATCTTTACCATAAATATGGGCTACCAAAAATTACTTGGCAAATATCAAGAGGTACTACATCACAAGTAATTACATCATGGAATTTATTTTTGATAAAAAATTGTAAAGTACATTGCTTGGTTACTTGTAGCTCCACATCCTTCTACACCCATCCCAATGGATATGGTTGTGGATGATCCACGGTCTTCAATCCTAGCTGCTTCACTAGATCTTCAAAAAATAAATTTTGTTGGGTCCTGCTGTCAAACAGTATTGTAAATTTCATCCTCTATACGTGTATGTAGAACCAAAATAATTTATCTTTTTTAGCATATGAAGCTTGTTCCTCCTTCTTAGAGGTCTTATCCTACCTTAAAGGCTTAATTCTAGTGACACACACTATCTTTCCTATCCTCTTCCTTAAAACACCCTTCTTCCTCCTGATCTACCTTTTGGGAAGAATTAGAAGGTTTATGCTTTCCCTTGTTCCACCATTTCGGCCTCTTTTCAAGGTGCATCTTCCAATAGTCCTCACTTGAATGAGTGTCAACATTACACTCCTTGCAATATTTTTTACTCTTTTGTGATTTGGTGGTTTTAGCCCCTGATTTCTTCTTGCTTTTATGGTTATAACCCTTGGATTTCTCTATAGTCTTAGAGGGTTTAAATGAAGTTAATACCTTATTATCTTTTATTGGATTTTTAACCCTCATTTCTAGGTATGTGGCTTTAATTCATACCTCATAAATTTCCTTGACTTTAAATAATGCTAGTTCTATCCTGATCTAATAAGACAAACCATATTTATATTTCTTAAAAAATTGAGGATCTCAAAGATTAACACTTATTAACATGACTTGTCTTCTGAATTCCATGGTGTATTCTTGGACTATTGGCCCTACCTATATCTCAAAAATAACCATCTCTCATCCATCTTCTCCTAATAGTCAATAGGATAAAACTGAGCTCTTATAGCCTTCACAAATTTTACCCATGTTTACATAGCTAGCTATTGATTTCTTGCTAATCTAGCTGAGTATTCCTCCCACCATGTGAGAGCATGGCCACCCAATTTTAGTCTAGAAAATTTGATCTATTGTACCTCTGTATAAGACTTAGTATTGAAGTAAACCTCCAATTTATTCAACCATCCATCTAATTTTTTAGGATCTAACTCCCCTTCATAGGCTGGAATATCAATTCTAACCTCTATTTTAAATGGATCTACAATTAAGAGTTGTGGTGAGACATTCTCGGGCTATTTGGAGTGGGATCCTTCAACCTCCATTTTATCACCATTAGAAGCATTAGACTCAAAATCATATTCTAAAGTTGGTTTCTTTCTTCCCTTCCTTGATTTCCTTTCTTCTTTAGAAATCTATCTCCATCAAACTTTGGAGAGTGTTTCCCATTTCAAGAAATCTTCTTTGAAATTTCTTGCTAGACATTGTTGGAGATTTAGGTTTTGATTGATCTACCATTTTCTCAGATCTGATCCTTCTTCTCCCAATATATGGGTTGTATAGGGACAAGTCATTTCCTTGAGATTTTTTATCTTGCATACATATTTCTTCAAGAAAATTTGCTTTGATACAAAACTTGATCTGTAAAAAGCCAAAATTTGACTCTTTCCTCAAATAGATCACGGATTCTACTTAATATTTCAGGTTTAGTTAGTAAAATAAATCCATTCTTAGACTGTGTGCTTTATATTGTATGTGATATATGATCTACTTATCAAATTGAAATTAATATTTAGATATTATAGAAAATAAATCTTACACAGAAAAATAAATTGTAAGAGAACACAAGATTTTTATGTGGAGCCCAAAATGGGGAAAACCATGACCCAAATAAATTGGATAGATTGTTATTGGAATTTAAAAGCTGATACAAATCCTTACTAATATTAGTTGGTTTTTTTCTTTATCTTGTTCTCTCCAATATCTGCTCTTACCTCTTGGTTCTCTCACTTCATATGTGGCAATCAAACCCTCACCATGTGTTGTCTGTAAAAACTTGTCACCATGTCTTGTGTCAAAATTGTTATCACCATGTGTTGTGTCCCAAAAATCTACCACAGTGTGTTGTGTCAAACAAATATACCACTATGTGTTGTGCAAAAAATAAATCTACCACAATGTGTTGTGCAAAAAAAATCTGCCATAATGTGTTGTGCCCAAAATTAAATGCATATAGCCTATTTTATTAAATGGGTGTTGGTATTTAAAACCAACCCATTTTATTAAATGAGTGTTGATATTTAAATACAACCCATTTTATTAAATGAGTGTTGATATTTAAATACAACCCATTTTATTAAATGAGTGTTGATATTTAAATACAACCCATTTTAGTAAATAAGTGTTGATATTTAAATACAACCCATTTTATTAAATGAGTTTTGATATTTAAATAAAACCTATTTTAATAAATGAGTGTTGATATTTAAAACCCACTCATTGAATTTTGGAAGTTACAACCAGCTTTGAACACGTTGATCCATACATTCTGGAACTTTATGGTTCAATAAGTTGACCATAACTTTGGCCTTGGTTGTCCATTTTGTGTGATTCAAAAAGTATCAAAAATATCTTTACAAGATGCACATCATGGATCAATCCAAATTCACCCAACTTCCATGAATTTTCCTAGAACTGAAAAACATAGACCTTACTACATTTATCCTCCATACTGTATTCTAGCAAGTGTTAATTGCTCTAAAGCGGGGATTTTATGTAAATCTCCTTCCACACTTTCTTTAGATGACCGTTTAATTGGTCTCTTGATCAAGACCTTCCCCATTTGAGGATTTTTACCCCTCAAAATCATCTTTATTCATATGGGGATATTGTTTCTTTGCTTACTTCTTAGAGATCCACTTTGCTTTGCTTAGCATTTTTCCCTTAAGATATACCAACCATAATTCTTCTTGTACTTGGCGTGTTGTTTTTATTTTTGGAATAAAGTTAGATACAAAGATTTGTGCAGATATCGTTGTAGGTAAGCTACTATTTTGTGCAAATTAAAATGACAAAAAACTAGTGATGTGTGATCTTTCCTTATCATTTGTAAGCATTTGGTCTCCCTTAGGCACACAGAGTTTTCCCTCTTTGAATAGCAAGTCATTTTCCAAATGAAAATCCTCATTAGGTTTGTCTTGCTCTCCATTTTTCAACTCCTTGTACTTATTCCAAGTTCAACATCTTCTTAATACTATCCCTTGTACTTTTCAAAATAAAAAGGCTCTAATTTCTTCTTTTGTTTGGGAGTACAGTTGGTTGCTTCCATCTCCTTACTAATCTGCCCATTACCATTCGTACCTCTTATCATCAATAACATGAATCTATTGCTTACATTCACTAAATGCTTGGTCTGTTGCACTATCACAAGCTAGAACATCTTGTCCAACCTACTAGGATTAATCACATATGTGATTCCACCTTTCTTCAAATCCCAAATATTGCACCTCTACTTAAACAAAACATATATTTACCATAAATATGGGCTACCAAAAATTACTTGGCAAATATCAAGAGGTACTACATCACAAGTAATTACATCATGGAATTTATTTTTGATAGAAAATTGTAATGTACATTGTTTGGTTACTTGTATATCCACATCCTTCTGCACCCATCCCAATGGATATGGTTGTGGATGATCCACAATCTTCAATCCCAGTTGCTTCACTAGATATGCAAAAATTAAATTTTTTTGGGATCTACTGTTAAACAATGTTGTAACTTTCATCCTTTGTACTTGTATGTAGACCCAAAATGATCTCTCTTTCTTAGCATCTGAAGCTTATTCCTCCTTCTTAGAGGTCTTGTCCTACCTTAAAGGTTTAATTCTAGTAGCACACACTATCTTTCCTTCATCCTCTTCCTTAAAACACCCTTCTTCCTCATGCTCAACCTTTTTTGCAGAATTAGAAGATTTATTATTTCCCTTGTTCCACCATTTTGGCCTCTTTTTTGGGTGCATCTTACAATAGTCCTCACTTGAATGAGTGTCAACATTACACTCCTTGCAATATTTTTCACCCTTTTATGATTTGGTGGTTGTAGCCCCTGATTTCTTCTTGTTTTTACTATTGGAACCCTTGGTTTTCTTTGTAGGCTTAGAGGGTTTAGATGAAGTTAATACCTTATTATATTTTATTGGCTTTCTGACCCTAATTTCTAGGTATGTGGCTTTAATGCATACCTCACAAATATCCTTGATATCAAATAATGCTAGTTCTATCCTGATCTAATAAGACAAACCACATTTATATTTCTTAAAAATTGAGGATCTCGAATATTAGCACCTATTAACACGACTTCTCTTTTGAATTTCGTGGTGTATTCTTGGACTATTTGGCCCTTCCTCTGTCTCAAAAATAGCCTTCTCTCCTCTATATTCTCTTGATAGCCAATAGGATAAAACCAAGCTCTTATAGCCTTCACAAATTTTTTCCATGTTTACATAGCTAGTGAAAACACGAGATTCCGGAAACAAAAAGGATAAACTAAAAATGCAATGTAAACGAAACTAAAATAACGCTTAAACCCTATGTTATTGAAAAATGCGTAAAAAGAAAGAACATGAACACAAGATATCAAAGCAATATAAAAAGAACGGCCCTTTTATTGATATGCTTTACAAATTCGTGTTACAATGCGTCTCCTTCCTTTTTAGGGGATAGGAGCGTTAAATGTTGGTCTTTTACAACTTGTTTCAGAATTCCTTCTTCCGCGTGCCCACATATAAGATGGGCGAACCAAAACGTTGTCGCCGCTTGCGTTGGTAAAGGTAGATTCCTCGTTGCTCCTCTAATGCTGCAAATCTGCGTTCAAAGAAACAAACAAAGAATCGGTAGCACCTGTGTATGAAAAATAAAAGATAAATCTAACGATGGTTAAAATGAGTCTAAATAAACTGAAAACTTGACAAAAGCATAAACATGAAACTAGCTAAATACTACAAAAGAAATAGTCACCAAAAGCAATAAAGCGGGGGGTGCCCGAAGGCAAACCACCCGCGGGTGAAACTTTGCTTCGACACCAATCCGCTTGGGATGGGTCCGAAACCTGATGTGATGTGTTGTCGGCAAATTGGTAGGATATTGTGGTCAGAAAAATCGGGGTTGGTTCTTTGATTCGTGCCTTCAAAAGTCACCCAATAACCTCTCTTTCGATTAAGAGATTATGGATGTTAAAAGCACAAATCGCAAGTAAGTGAATTAGCAACACTTCATCGCTCAAAATGCTCCTTCTCTGTATATCTTTTGGGTGAGGAAGCTCACCATTTTATAGACCCAAGGGGTCTCTTTGAATTAACATGCAAAAGTGTTTCTTTGCATGAATGCTTTTTGTGAAGAGAAGACTTCTTCTTGATCAAGGGCTTCTTAACTGCCTCTGTGCATGTCTTTGTATGTTTTAGAAAAGCTCACTCTCATTCCCATGCAGTGAAGGGAAAGTCAATTGGCAGATATGAGTTGTCAAAAGAACTCACTCGCACTCCTATGCCATGCAAGAAAAGCTAAGTGGCAGTTCTGAGTTGTCATGCGCCGAGATCTGACTTTTTGTCGGTCAAACCTGGCGTTCGTCCCACCCCGAAGCGAGCGCTGGTAATCGTCTCTGGGTGAGACGAGTATCAATCCGCACTCGTCCCTGGGTAGGACGAGTACAAATCCGCACTCGTCCCTGGGTGGGACGAATAAGTAGCTGAGTGTCTAAAAGATGCCAAATTGATCCCTGACTTGTAAAACTGTTGTGTGAGTGGTTAGAACCACTGTTTAACCTCTGGGGGCTGCCCTGGGGGCTGTGTGTGTTAGTGCGATCAGTGCTTGTTGTCACATAATCGGATTGGTGTTGTTTTGGTGTCTACAGATGCCCCTTTTTGGAAAGCGCTGCACATGGTGCAGTGCTGAGCAAAAATAGATAACCAAAGCACTAATGATTAGGGTTTCTTAGTAACCTAACCAACTCTTGATGCCCCAAGTATGGAAAGGGCACGCATTCTTGAATCCTTGCTTCTGACGAGCTAAGGAACTTAAATCAAGCATTAACCTGGTTCGGTGAGGTATTACTTGAACTTAGACATTGATCAGTCATGAAGAGGCAAAGGGCGCAACCTTTTGTCTGTGGGAACCTTGAGTTCATGATTCACGAATGCCAAGTATATGATCAGTTTGTGATAATTGCTTGTTTGCTGCCCCAAGCAGGGGCGCGATTGTCTTTTGCAATGATCCTTTGAATGCGTGTCATTTCCAAGATTGGGTATATTGGTGTTGATTGGCAACTAAGTGTGACTACCCCCTCAAGCGACGAATCGATGAGGGAATGACCGACATGAGAAAAGCGACGAGTCGCTTGACCCAAGATGACTTAAGTAAGGGTGCCTTCAGATGTTATCCGATGCATGCTCGAGCAGTTTCCCGATTGTTTTGACCTATTTTTGGTGGGTGTGAACCCATTTTGGGATGCCATTTGGGGTTAACATTGGCGAAAATCCGTCTTCCCGTGGAGCGGTCCGGCTATGGTAGCCTTCTTGGGGAGTAGGATAGCGACAAGGTAGACCCCGACATCAATTTTCTTATGCCAAGAGGTTAAGTGCAAGAGCACTTTTGTCCGGCAATTTTTAGTGGTTTTGTTGGCATTTGTCATTTTTAATTTTTTTTATTTTTTTTTTTTTTTTTTATTCGTCCCGGGGGGGACGAACGCCAGGTTGGTACTCGTCCTGGGGTGGGACGAGCGCGCCGCCAAGGGAAAAGCGCTCGCTCCAGGCAGGGACAATTACCAGCAAGCAAAAAGTATAAATATGCGAAAATGACGGATTTGGCTCATTTGCCTTTGTTCAGCGATTGCGATTTGGAGCTCTGAGGAGGAGGAGGTAGATTTTCGACGCGAAGCGCTGCCGGATTTTCCAGCCACCATGAGTGCACGAGACCGGGTCATCAAGCGGCGGAGCCGAGGCGAGACCAGTAAGTGCACTATCTCCTCGAGTTTGAATTTGAAAAATGCAAATGTGTTTTTATTATGTTTTTCTTTTGTTTAAGACATGGAACCCTAATTAATTAAATTAAAAGGTGAATGAATTAAAGACCATGAAACCAAATAAAACGTGGATGCAAACCGATGGAAACTTAGATGAAAACCGTAGGATAAACCCAAAATGAAACTTAGAGTAACACCTTAGGGTAACCATGGTTATAAAAATGTTTTTGTTTTTGATGTGAATGGTAAAACTTAGGTCGAAACCGTAGGTAAACCATGCCCATATTTTTTTGTTATTTTTATGGAATTAAAAAATGAAAAATGGATGAATTTTTTTGTTGAAATGGTAAACTTAGGTCGAAACCGTAGGTAAACCATGTCGAATTTTTTTTGTTATTTTTATGAAATTAAAAATGAAAAATGGATGAATTTTTTTGTTGAAATGGTAAACTTAGGTCAAAACCGTAGGTAAACCATGTCAAATTTTTGTTATTTTTATGAAATTAAAGATGAAAAATGGATGAATTTTTTTTTTTTGAAATGGTAAACTTAGGTCAAAACCGTAGGTAAACCATGTCAAATTTTTTATTATTTTTGATGAAATGTAAAATGAAAAATGGATGAATTTTTTTTGTTTTGAAATGGTAAACTTAGGTAAAACCGTAGGTAAACCATGTCAAATTTTTGTTGTTTTTGATGAAATGTAAGATGAAAACTTGATGAATTTTTTTTTTTTGAAATGGTAAACTTAGGTAAAACCGTAGGTAAACCATGTCAAATTTTTTTTTTTTTTTTTTGGTAATGGATGTACATGTGAATGAAAGATGTTATTGTACAGTTATGCATTTTTGTACATGTGATGGTAATTTGATGCATGTTTTTGATGTGTGTTATTTTTTGTGATGTGCAGGTGGTGAAGAGTCGACATCGGGTACCGACTATTTTTTCTAATGCCCGCGAGGCGTTGAGTGCTGAGGACTGGGAGTGGCTTGATGCCTTAGGGCTCAAGCATGTGGCTCGGTTGGATGCAATTGTTGCGGATCGGGCGTACATTATAGCTTTGATCGGCCTATGGGATGTTCGGACGAACACCTTCCATCTTTCGACAGGGGAGATGACAGTCACCTTAGAGGACGTGTATCGGATTCTTCGGATTTCGATAGACGGGGTTCCCATCCGGACGACGCCACGAGGCCAGAGGACGGCTATACTTGACTCGATATTTTGGACATGGGGAGGATGTGGATGGGATGAGCTCGTTGGAGAGGGCGGAGCTGGATTGTCAGATTGGGGGGATTCTGGTACGATGGTGGTATGCTAGGGGAATGTTGGGAGTGAGGCATGCACTACTCATGAGCCTCATTTCCAACATGCTCCTGCCAGACTCGTCAGGAGCGAGGTTCCCATGGAACCTATTGGAGGTGGTGTGGCAGTTAGTGGATTGTCCGGTGACAGAGCCGATGATTATGAGATGGGGCCAGACGCTTTTGGCTCAATTATATGATGAGTTGTATGAGGTTCACTGTCGGAGGCGAAAGGGGATTGGCTGCAGTTACTTGTTGCAGTGCTGGGCATGGCAGCATATAGCCGTAGAGCGACCACGAGGGCTACCCTGGACTACACGGGTGGACATGGTGGACAGAGATATTGGTTATGGTGCTCTATGGTATCGGTCTGAGGAGCGGGGGCAGAGTCGGCGGTTTGCGGGAGACGTGGACCATTACAGAGATGCATTGGCACGACTGACTCTAGGAGATGTGGTATGGAGGCCATATCGGGATTGTCCCGCATGGCCAGAGGCTGATGAGTGGCTTCGGCGGGTCCGAAGAGGGAGATGGGTCATTGGACGACACGGGACGGAGCAGGAGTACTTTCACTATCTTCGAGTGACACGACAGTTTGGGGTACGCCAGGGGTTGCCTGGGGAACCCGTAGTCTATCGACGTCGGAGCGATGAGAGGACCCTAGCTGCGCCGATCCTCGAGCCATTGGGGGAGGAGGCGGATACAGTACTAGACATTCCAGACGTGGATGACGTCGGAGTGACTATCGAGTACCAGGAGTGGTGGACGCTTCGACAGTGGCGAGGTGAGGGGCCATTGGGAGGAGATGAGGCAGCGGGAGGCGGAGAGGGTGCAGAGGCACCAGGAGAGGGTTGGGGAGCTCCTGCTGATGTGGATATGGTGGAGGTTGTAGATGCAGGAGAGGACTTTGGGGATGAGGAGCAGCCAGAGATGCAGGATGCTCCGGAGTAGGCTGATGCTCCAGAGAGGTCGAGGCAGCCGGTCGGGCCGGGGGATACAGAGGCGGGGTTGCGCACTGAGGTAGCGCGATTGACGGAGGTGTTACGGAGGCGAGATGGAGAGCTTGGGGAGATGACGTAGGAGAGGGATCTCCTACGGACATAGTTGGCAGAGCGGGAGAGCGCAGGGGCTGCGTCTCGCTAGCAGGTGGGTGATACGGATGCTGCACGGGAGAGGGATCTCCTACGGGTGCAGCTAGCACAACGCGATGATGCAATCATGTACTACCATAGGCGGGAGGCAGAGTGGAGTCAGCATCGATGGGAGATGGAGGGCGAGATTATCCACCTTGGTGGGTGAATACCAGAGCCTCCGACGAGTGGCTCGTCGTACAGGACGAGAGACAGCGGGACAGAGCAGTCGGCATCATCCCGTCGCAGGCGACGAGATGAGGGAGGCGCTAGTGGGCATGACGTAGGGGCGAGCAGTCGCCCGAGAGGTCTCAGAGGACTGATACTACAGGGGGTAGTTCTCGTCGCACCGATCCTGCGTGATCATGGTGGCCGACGCCCTAGGCTGGGGGTTTTTGAGTTTTTGGATTATGGGAGCGAGGTCCGAGGACCGGTGCACTGTAGCCTGCGAGCAATTTTGTTATGATATATATATACAGATGACTCTTTTTGGTGTTTGTACATTGTTCATGATTTATTTTTATGTACATGTTTTTACATTGATGTATGCATATGCGATTATGAATGCGATGGTTCTAATTTGTGTGATGTATGCATATGGAATGAATGAAATGAATTATTGATGATTTGTCGATGCACCATAGACTGTACAAGATTGGATTGACTTGCTATAGTAATGGGATAACTTTGTGGAATGCTTGTGCATGTGAAAACTTTGTTTTTGTATTTTATTTATTTTTTGATGGTGATGTACGGAATGAAATGTACCGGTTGTTTGAAAATGTAGTTAAGCTTTTAAGAGATGCAGATATTTTAACTAACTAGCCAAGACTGTACATTTATCTCGCAAGACTTTTGAACAAGGTCTAAATCGGACTTGAATTTAACCAAGTTATTTCACACCCCTGTGTGTGCAATTGAGTTCGTTTATGTGGTATTTGTCAGGATACCGCCAGTGCCAGATGGGCTTTCAACCGAACCTGTACTGAGGATCACCTAATTAGCTCCACTAACTCCTTTATTGTATTTAGTCAGATTTGTCTGCGATGTTATCTAGGATACCATAAGCTAGCTCATCCACATGCAAACATTGATCTGCACACAAGTTAATGTGACAGATATATCGTCATGCGGGAGGTTTACCGCCAGTGACCGATAGGCTATCAACCAAACCGATACTGAAGCTTGCCTCATGACCTGTCGAAATGCTGAGAGTTCCAGGGATTCAAGTTCGACTCCCTTCTTTTCTTCAATTGTATTGGGATACTTGCTCTTTATAGTGATAAAATCACTGTTTATTTTTGTTTTATTTTTTTTTTTTTTTTTTTTTGAGCAAGGGATTTGGATTTCGAGTGATGAGAATCACTATTGTATGTGCCTTTTGATGTATGCACTGTAGGATGTCAAATTTTAGTGTTTTGACGTTTTGCAAATTTTTGATGTTTTGCAACTTTTGAGAACTTGGGATTCATGGGGAATTGGGTAGGGAGGATGCTTGTCCTTTTGCCAACTCTCAGCATTCCTAGGGTCATTTGCATAGGGGGATGAGCAAGATAGCCGTTTCGCTTATGGTAACCTGGATTACTGTGCAGGTTTCATCTTTCGTTCACACAACTTAGGAATTTTTATATGTGTTTTAATTTGTGTTGGGATGCTACGTAACAAGGCGTGAGCCAAGTAAAACTTTCCCGTGTAAAATCTGCTTAACTGTGTATAGTTTTGGCTAGAAATTTAAAGACAGCTGAATGACGAAAACCCTATATACATTAGGAGACAACTGACGATGCTAAAAATGGCGATGGTGCTATTCTAGATGTAGGCGTTTATGAAAATGGATCTGATGTGAAAAGGATGGAATTGCCAAGTAATGACTGTCTATGGTGCTTTTGACTTGTATGACCTAGCAAATGTATAATGTATGGATGCGATGCCTAATGCAACCTATATTTTTGTATTTTGATTTTTATGAGAATGCATGGAATTGGAATGCAATTGTTTTTGTGATTTTGATTTTTATGAGAATGCATGGAATTGGAATGCAATTGTTTTTGTGATTTTGATTTTTATGAGAATGCATGGAATTGGAATGCAATTGTTTTTGTGATTTTTTTTTAATATGCATGGAATGGAAATGCAAATGTTTTTGTGATTTTTTTTTTTTTTTTGAATATGCATGGAATGGAAATGCAAATGTTTTTGTGATTTTGATTTTTGTGTTGTTTTTGTTGATTTGTGAATATTTATGTTGACCAAGCAGTTATGGTAACGCTTGGAGCTTTTGGTGTTGACCAAAGGGTTTATAGATACCTTTGGGGCATTTAGGGTTGACCAAGCGAATATGATAATCCTTGGAGCTTTTGTCTTGACCAAAGGGTTTATAGATACCTTTGGGGCATTTAGGGTTGACCAAGCGATTATGATAATCCTTGGAGCTTTTGGGTTGACCAAGGATTGAAATCCTTGGAGCTTTTGGGTTGACCAAGCGATTGTGGTAATCCTTGGAGCTTTTTGGGTTGACCAAGCGATTGTGGTAATCCTTGGAGCTTTTTGGGTTGACCAAGCGATTATGGTAATCCTTGGAGCTTTTTGGGTTGACCAAGCGATTGTGGTAATCCTTGGAGCTTTTTGTGTTGAACTATGGCTCTCTAGATGTGGAATGGCCTCAAATGAATGATATTCAAGGGTTCTGTTTCCTTGATTCCTTCAAGAGAGGCAAGCCGGTATGTTCCAGGTCCTATTTTACTGTCAATGATGTAAGGACCTAACCAGTTTGCCGTGAACTTGTCCCGTAGATGGGACGACAAATTAGAATTCTACTGGTTCTCTTTTAAGACCAAGTCACCAACCTAAAATTCTCTAAAGTGGACTTTCATGTTGTATGCTTTCTTAAGTCGCTCTTGATAGATACGCAAATGCTCGAGAGCATTAACGCATCGTTCGTCGAGCAACGTCAGTTGATCTAACCGGGCCTGCCACGCAGTGTCATCATCGATGAACTCTTGCATTGAAATGCGCAGGGAAGGAATTTCCAACTCAAAAGGCATGACTGCCTCGGAGCCATACACCAACAAAAATGGAGTTGCCCCAGTGGGCGTTCGAATGCTGGTGCGATAAGCCCATAGGGCAAGCGGGATCTGAATGTGCCAGTCTTTATGATTGTCTACAACTATCTTTTTGAGAATGGCGACTAGCATTTTGTTTGACGCCTCTGCTTGCCCATTTGCCTACGGATAATAGGGTGTTGAAAAGCTGTGTTGAATCTTGTACTTTGTGGTCAAAGCACGCACATATTTATTCTTGAATGGTGTCCCATTATCTGACAGGATCTTGGATGGAATACCAAAATGACATATGATGTTATGCAAAATAAACTCCGCAATGCGGGATCCAGTCGTAGAGGTTAGCGGAATTGCTTCCACCCACTTGGTGAAGTACTCTGTGGCCGTTAAAATAAACGTGTGATGACCAGACGACGCAGGGGAGATCTTTCCAATTAGATCAAAGCCCCACTATAAAAAAGGCCAAACCGATTGAATCGGCTGCAAGGCCTGAGAAGGTACGTGTGTCAAATTAGCATGGTGCTGACACTTCACGCACTTCTTCACATATGCGCAACAATCTCGCTCTAAAGATGGCCAATAATAACCCATGCGAAGAATGCGCTTTGCGATGGCCATACCGCTGAAGTGGCCACCACATGTACCATCGTGAGCTTGGGTGATCGCCCAAGCGGACTCTTGCTGGTCCAAACAACGAAGGAGGATTCCTTCATAATTTTGACGATACAAAATGTCTCCTAACAAGACATGCTTTGCCGCTTTCTGTTTGAATGATCTTTTCGTGGCTTGTGTCAATCCAAGTGGGAGAGTACCTAGCTTGAGGTAATCCCGAATGGGTGTGTACCAATCTTGCTGATCAGAAACCTCGATAGTATGAATGGCCAATCCCTCTTGAAGTCCATCCCGAACAAAAGCTGAGCAGGAGAGAACTTGTAAAAACAACGTGGTGTTGCTAGTAAGAGGGGTCGGGGAGAACAAGGACCCCCAGTTGGCTTGAGTCAAACAATCTCGAATTCGAGAGAACTTATCCGAAGATGGTTCAATCTGGATCATGTGGATTCCTGGCGTCAGATCAGAGCTTGCACGCTCCATCGCAGATTGCGATAATGTTGTAACCTGAATGGTTGTCATTTCACCAGAAGGGTCTTGCGGGATGAGTGACCCCAAGGAGGCCATAGTACCTGCAAAATGATTTGATGATCGAGGGAGTGCCTCGATGTCATACCATTCAAGTTGTGCCGGGAATTTGTCCACAAGGGCTTTATAGGCCTACAAAACTGGACATTTACATTGGAATATCCCCTTTACTTGATTGACAATTAACAACGAATCACCAAAGATGTTCAATCGTTTAATGTTCATGGTGATTGTTGTCTGAAGACCTATGAGCAAGGCTTCGTATTCTGCATTGTTGTTAGTGCACGGGAAGTCTAATTTAAATGACAAGGGCATTGGAGCACCTTGTGGAGTGAAGAATACA
The DNA here is from genome assembly GCA_028583015.1 of Wollemia nobilis. Lineage (NCBI taxonomy): Eukaryota > Viridiplantae > Streptophyta > Pinopsida > Araucariales > Araucariaceae > Wollemia > Wollemia nobilis. Next base: position 4,589,028 of record JAQPPZ010017058.1, read on the forward strand.
ATTCCCGTGCCACCCCCTTGCTCACATTTAGAACCATCGAAGAATAGGGTTATGTCGCCTGTGACTCAGGCTCATCAGAATCTGGCGACTCTGAAACATGGAAGACCCCATCATCAGGTAGTTCAAAAGTCAGAGGCTGATCGTCTTCAAGAGGAGCCTCAGCTAGTTGATCGACGATGACTTGACCTTTTATGGATTTTTGTCCAATGAACTCTATGTCAAACTCCATCAACAACATGATCCATTTCGTCGTGCGGCTACTATGATAAGTACGACTCATCATGTATCGCAATGGATTCTCCTTAGACACAACATACGTCTTATTACTGAGCATGTAGTGGCGTAGCTTTTTGGTAGCAAACACCACTGCCAAGCAGAGCTTTTCAACGTATGCATAGTTAAGTTCATAACTGACCAGGGTGCGGCTAAGATAGTATGTAGCCTATTCTTTGTGAAGTTCATTTTTTGGGATAGCATGGCACCCAGTGCCACCTCAATGGTTGAGATGTATAAATAGAACGGCACTCCTGGTCTAGGTGGTGCCAATACTGGCGACGAAGCCAAGTACTATTTAATGTCATCAAAGGCGGACTGGCACTCGTCATCCCAATGAAATGTGACCCCCTTATGCAATAATTTATTCATGGGTCGGCATTTGTCAGATAACTGCGCTATGAAGCGCTTGATCGACGCAACCTTTCCCTGCAGACTCCTGAGCTGCTTGATGGTGGTTGGGGGACGCATTTCAAGGATTGCCTTGACTTTGTTTGGGTCGACCTCAATTCCTCGTTTGGAGACTATGAAACCCAAGAGCTTTCGGGGGGGGGGGACACTTCTTGGGGTTTGTGGGCGACTTTATGCTCAGAGGGAACAAGGAGATTAAGGACCCTCAAGTCACCGATGTGATCTGGGCGCAAAAGAGATTTGGCCAACAAATCATCCATGTAATCTTCCAAAGTTTTGTGCATGTAATCATGAAAGATGTATGTCATGGCACGTTGGTAGGTGGCTCCGGCATTTTTAAGGCCAAAAGGCATGACCTTATAGCAAAATGTCCCCCAAGGCATTGTGAATGCCATTTTTAGTTGGTCCTCAGGATTGATACGAATCTGATTGTATCCTGAGAAACCATCCATAAGGGAAAGCATTTCGTGGCCCGCTGTGGCGTCTACCAACGCGTCGATGCTTGGCAAGGGAAAATCATCCTTAGGACTCGCTTTGTTAAGATCTCAAAAATCGGTGCATATGCGAATCCTCCCGTCGGGCTTCTTGATAGGAACCATGTTAGACAACCATGGAGGATAATCCACACAGATGACAAACTGGGCATCCAACAACTTTTGTAACTCATATTTTACCATTAAGGCCACTTGTTGGGTGCATCTTGCATAGTTTTTGCTTGACTAGGCTTGATTGTCGGATCAAGCGTTAAATTATGCGTGACTAGTTGTGGGTCTAGTCCCGGCATATCCTTGTATGACCATGCAAAAACCTCCTTCTTTTCCTTAAGAAGGGCAACATAATCGGCTCGCTCTTCGAGGGAAAGACTTACCCCTAGCTTGAGAATCCATGGATTCGTTGGATCTGTGTCGATGTCTACATCAGTCGTTGCTTCGACCGACATATGGGATCCGTCTTCCAACTGGTGTGGAATTGGGATCAGATGGATATCGTTTGCTGAATTAAGATCATCATTAGGAACGTCAAGTTCCTCTTTAGCATGGAAGACATCCTGAGTCTATCCTGGAGTGAAATGAAACATCCCACCGCAAGGCCAATACTTTGATGGAGATGGTGGTGTGTCAGCGCGATCCCAATCTATAGCTTCTATGTCTAGATGCAATGATCATGTGGGATTGGCTGGATCATGGATGGGGGCGGTCAAGTCAATGGAGACCATGTTGATGAAATGATTGTAATCTCCATTACCGCAAATGTGACAACTCTGACATTCTGGATGCTCTTGGTGCATTGGATCTGGCTCTGTAGGCACTGGCACAAAGGGATCAGCCCTATGCGTGGACCTACAAATAGGGTCTGCCCTAGGCACTGATGGTTTGATAGGGTCTCCAAGCGGAAGATGCTCTCTATATGCCTAGAGTGGCGGGTGCAGTAATTGCTATAACTGCGCTAGGTTGAAATGCCTCCTATGTCTTGGACCTATGTGTAAGTGTTCAAACATGTCATCTATGTCCAAAGGATATTGTTGTTGTTGAGGTAGCCTATGCTCACTGGGATCATTCAATGGGAACATCATCAGGAAGCTGTCTTGATCGTCATTCATTGGATATTCGTGTGAATGATCGTACTCCGACTCATCTTCAGAAGACCCTTCGTGGTCTTGTCCATCTTCCCCTTGTGGGTGAGTCCATGAGGTTTCTCCTTGTTCGGCCATAGGGAAAGGGTTGTTGAGGTCAACAAGGTTATTTGTTTGTAATGGGAAATAATCCCCCAATGTATAAGTTGTATTTGGATTAGCATATGGATCTGATGCCAACCCATCCTTGTTGCCTATCCCTAGGCTTTGCATGTTTTCGACCAAGATGTCGAGGGGCAAAGGGTGATTAAACCCTACTCCTGACTTGTCATAAGGCATTTGGTATCTTGGTTGACACAAAACACGCATTCCTTGTTCATACCTGCCTAACCCGTATCCATGCCAATTGCATTGGCTAAGATATCGTAATGCGAAGTCTGGGTTAGCCAAATAATTGACATCTTCCACAAAGGGATCTTCATCTTCCTCTTCTTGTCGGGAAGGTTCAACGCCATGATCCAGGCCCCCAAAAATGAAGTTTGTCTGATTAGGTGGGTAGCCTAAAGGAACCACGGAGCCTATGGGGAGTCGAGGTCTTCCCATGTCTTGCATAGACTGAAGTGTGGGCGTTGCAACAACATTGCGCACTATATACTCCCCCATGCCTGTGTTAGACATCTCAACAATAATCGTTGGCGATTGAGAGGAAGCGAATGGGAGTTCTCCTTGAGTCCACTCCATGTGAGGTGAACTAGGCGTCTCAACTTCCATTCTATGAGGCGTCTCTTCTGTAGAGATGTTGGAGACTAGAGGTGGTTCCGCTTCCAGGGGCTTCTTTCCTTTGTCCGTTGGAGTGGCCACCGTAGGTGGCATCGTTGTGGGAGGACTGGATGAAGAAGATGAACCCGCCTGGGAATTTGATTGATTTGGTAATGGAGATTCTTGCTTAGTCGGACCCCTCTTAGATGGATTTAACTGGAAATCCACATGCGTTGAAGGGAGGGTCGACTGCGGCATGATTTGCACTGAGTTGCAATATTTAAAAGGTTCCAAATCTACGGGGACCACGTGCACTTGTCCTTCAAATGTATACTTCAAACATTGATGAGCAATTGAAGGGACACACTTCATATCCCGGATCCAAGGCCGCCCAAGCAAGATATTGTAAGCCATCTCACCTTCTAAAATGTGGCACAACGTATGAATGGTCTTTTGTCCCACTTGTATGGGTAGGACAATTGTGCCAACTATCGAGCATATCGCATCATTAAATGCTCGAAGGGTATAAGTGGAAGGTGCAATGTGAGAGGCTGGCAGTTTCAAATGTTTCAGTGCAGCGGTTGTAATAATGTTACTGGACGAACCAGTGTCTACCAACACCCGCTTGTACGGAGTCCCGTTGACCCGCGCAATAACGTGCAGGGGTGGATCCGCTACATCTCCAGTCACCATTTTTAGCTCATCTTCCCTGAAGGTAATGACTGGTTCAGTACACTATTTGACATGCCCCACAAAATTGTTGAACGAATCCGCTTCGTGGGGTTGCAATTCAATTGCCTTTAATATCTCCATAAGAGCTTCTCGATGGGGCGTCGATTGTTGAATAAGCTCATAAATGGAGAGCCTAGCCGATGTGGTCCGTAGACTTTGAGTAAGTCTAGTTCGAATCGTGGCCATTGGTCTAGGCGGGGGAAACTGTGTAGGATTCGGTTGATGTTGTGACGTGGATGGAACTTCCCTGGTGGCTGTCGCGGGGGCAACTCCTGGGTGTCTCTTGTTTCTTGTCACAATGCTAATCATCCCAACATACCCCTCCATGGGGCAACTCTATTGCACTTCATTGACATGAAGAGGTTTTGTTTGTACATCATGTGTGGGTAAAGGATCTTTGAAAACACCCATTTGTTGGTTGTTGGGTGCGATGGGATTATCCACTACCAATGTGTGATTATCAATGAGGTCTTGGACTAAACCTTTAAACGTCCAACAGACATTAAGGTCATGCCCTTTCCTTCTGTGGAATCTATAGAAAAGATCCTCTCTATAACCCTTAGGCTTTGGTGCATTAGGATCGATTGTTGGAATCTCTGGCAAATTAATCAAGTTTGCCACTGACAAACGGTCAAACAAGGAATCCCTAGACTCAGTGTATGGTGTAAATTGCCGCCTAGGGCGACGCTGCTGATTTTGATCCTATTTTTTATTATCTTTCTCATAGTTATTGGGAGGCACCCTGATAATTAGCCTTTGGAGGCTGTGTTGCTTGGGCAGGCGTAGGGGCATTGATAGCAACTTGATTGACCGCGGTGGGTGTCTATTGCGTATTCCCTATTTTGGTGCTCTTATTCCACTCTTTTTTCTTAGGCTTGGCAATTTTGCCATCCTGTATCTTGATCTCTTCGATAACTCTAGCTTGCGCCAGAGCTTCTTCTAGAGTGGCGTATTGCTGCAGCTGCAATAGCACAGAGATCTTTCGCAAACAGCTCTTTGCGAACATTTGAGTTAGGTCGGACATAGGAGGGAGGTAGGACAACTTTGAAAGCACCGTCCTCCATCGATTCCCATATGCTACCATAGATTCCTCCTCATACTATTTGAGGCTAGCTAGATCACTGAGTGACGCCTTTTTCTTTGTATTGAAAGCAAAACGTTCTAGGAATGCGTCCACTAGCTGATCCAAGTTGTAGATGCTATGCTTTGGTAGATGTGTAAACCAATCCGAGGCAGATCCTACGAATGTGGTTATGAATGTTCTCAATAACAATGCATCATTGTCTTGTATACCAAAGCATTGGCTCAAAAATCGAGTCACATGCTCTTGAGCATCTTCATCCCCTTTAAAGAGTGCCAACTGGGGCAGCTTGAAATGTTCGGGGTATGGAGGTGTTGGCACTGATGGATGCACCGGATGACTACGGAGTTGGCGTAAGGTAGGCTTTTGGGGCCCAGTAGTCTTGAGTTCCATAGTCTCTAAGCGTTCTAACAACACTTTGTATGCATCGGAGGACGTAATCTCCTCCTCCTTGGTTTGTTCCCGCTGTGGGTTGCGGGGAACTTGAGGCCTTTGGATGGATAAATGGGTAGCATCCCTTCTGCCTTGATAGGGCGTTTCAGCCCGCTCTTCTTCTTGGTCATAATCCTCATAATCTTCTTGAGGAGTGTTTGGCCTAGGCCTGTAAACATGGATGGGTGCCCGTGGAGGATGCCCATCACGGTTGCGAGGAGTGGCCTCCCGCTCAGGTCTAGGAGGTCTTGGAGGTAGTGCTTGCTGACGTCGTGGAGACCTGTCTCGCACTAGGGGGTTGTGCCTCACATACATCTCAGATTGCTGTGCGCGAGGAACTAGGGCCTTCTCAAGCGCATTGTTGTGAAGCAATTCAGCTGTCTGACGCTGAATGCGCTCTTGATTAAGGCGACACAAATGTTCTAATTCCTGTTGGTCTTGCCTAAGCCGCATGATTTGCGCTTGGCGGGCGGCTAGTTGGGCAAATGCCAAGTCATTTTGTTTTGCCGTCTCTTGTTTAAGAGGCCTAGATGTCTCCCCTACATATCTATTTTGATCATGGTGCTCTGAGACCCCTATATGTTGCTTCCCTCTGTCGAGGTTGGCAGCATTAACTTGAAGCTCTGGTCTCAATGAGCGATCTGGATATAAAGCAGGTGCAGACGTGCATCGTTTCCGCACTGAGTACTATTCTTGAGGAACGTAGTGATCCTCCTCACTCTCTCTGTGATATGCATAAAAAGTGCGGGCAGAATTGTCTTGCCCTGTCGGGAGAACCTGATGTTTTGGATATGGTCTATTGTGTCCGACATTAATCGGGGGTAAATTAGGAGCAACAAAATCATATGGTTCCTCCTTTTGGACCCTTTGTTGTTCTAGAGCAGTACACAGTGCTTCATCACTAGGCCACCCAAAACGAACTTCCAAAGGAGGCCTCGTACTTAGACCAAGTGCTACATATTGGTTATTTTCTTGAAAATATTCTTGTTGCTTAGGAGTTCCCCTTAGGGAGGGGGTTCTAAAGTCTTGTCTATTGATGGCATGAGTTGGAGTGCCCCTCAAGGAGGTGCCTCTAGAGCCATGTTCTATGACTGTATGGGTTGGAGTGCCCCTCAAGGAGGTGCCTCTAGAGCCATGTTCGGCATGGTGTGAACTAACTGGTGTACCCTACCGCCGAGGCGGGATGGCCAAGTCTTCAGGGCTATATCGGAGATGATTTGTCTCTCTTGGTGCATTTTCTATAGCTTCTGCCCATGATTGGGCTTGGCTACGAGTATTCACCATGGTAATGCTAACCTAAAGATGCAGAAATTCTTTTTATGATTTTTTTTTGTCTAAACAGAAAATAGCATACACACACAAGCAATGATTATCTCTTTTAAAGATTAATAGTGTGCCCTAAATCTGGTTTAGTGTGTTTTTGTTGTTTGTTTTTGTGTTTTTTTTTTTTTTTGTGAAACGTTTAAATGCAATTATGAAGGCTCTTATGACTCCCAAAATGGTCGCCCCTTCAATATACCATTGCCGGACCGATATACCAACCTCTCTATATACCCGCCCTTACGTGAGGGAGACTATAGGTACGTGAGAGCAGATGATACGTGGAACATAGGCGGTACGGAAGGGGAATCGCTCTATTTATGACACCTACCATAGAAGACTTATCCTCATGCGCTAGGAATCACCCTAGCTACACTCGGTCAGCTTTCATCAGGATTTACGTCTAGCAACAGTCGCGATCGAGGTAATGGATGCAATATCTCAAGCCAAAGTGATAATGGAATCCACCTTTGGTCTTGCTCAAGGGTTGGGGTTTTACGACCAACGCCTTGGTTTAAAATACCACGTGATGTGTGGGGTTCATTTTAATTTGCAAAAATTGAAATAGGCAAACGAAAAAGAAATCTTTCCCTAAGCCATACAAAACTGAAAACCAGAAAATAGAAAAACAGAAATTTGACAGAAGCTTTAAAAACCCCTACCTCTTCTCTGCCTAACAGGATGTTTCTGATTTGCTCTGAAAAATGCACAGAAATATACTCGTCCCGGGGTGAAACGAATATCAGAACAGTAATCGTTCCAGGGTGAGACGAATAGTATATTCGTCCCGGGGTGAAACGAATACCAATTATGTAATCGTCACTTGCAGAAACGAATAATAGTTCGATGTTGAAAAATAGGTACCTGTAAAAAACAAGCAATTTCCCATCGGTATTTTAACCCAAAAAAAAAAAAAAAAAAAAGACCCCCCCCCACCACAAAAAAAAAAAAAAGATTCCAAAAACAAAAAGGATAAACTAAAAATGCAATGTAAACGAAACTAAAATAACGCTTAAACCCTATGTTATTGAAAAATGCATAAAAAAGAAAGAACATGAACACAAGATATCAAAGCAATATAAAAAGAACGGCCCTTTTATTGATATGCTTTACAAATTCGTGTTACAATGCGTCTCCTTCCTTTTTAGGGGATAGGAGCATTAAATGTTGGTCTTTTACAACTTGTTTCAGAATTCCTTCTTTCGCGTGCCCACATATAAGATGGGCGAACCAAAACGTTGTCATCGCTTGCGTTGGTAAAGGTAGATTCCTCGTTGCTCCTCTAATGCTGCAAATCTGCGTTCAAAGAAACAAACAAAGAATCGGTAGCACTTGTGTATGAAAAATAAAAGATAAATCTAACGATGGTTAAAATGAGTCTAAATAAACTGAAAACTTGACAAAAGCATAAACATGAAACTAGCTAAACACTACAAAAGAAATAGTCACCAAAAGCAATAAAGCGGGGGGTGCCCGAAGGCAAACCACCCGCGGGTGAAACTTTGTTTCGACACCAATCCGCTTGGGATGGGTCCGAAACCTGGTATGATGTGTTGTCGACAAATTGGTAGGATATTGTGGTCAGAAAATCGGATTTTGGTTCTTTGATTCGTGCCTTCAAAAGTCACCCAATAACCTCTCTTTCGATTAAGAGATTATGGATGTTAAAAGCACAAATCGCAAGTAAGTGAATTAGCAGCACTTCGTCGCTCAAAATGCTCCTTCTCTCGTATATCTTTTGGGTGAGGAAGCTCACCATTTTATAGACCCAAGGGGTCTCTTTGAATTAACATGCAAAAGTGTTTCTTTGCATGAATGCTTTTTGTGAAGAGAAGACTTCTTCTTGATCAAGGGCTTCTTAACTGCCTCTGTGCATGTCTTTGTATGTTTTAGAAACGCTCACTCTCATTCCCATGCAGTGAAGGGAGAGTCAATTGGCAGATATGAGTTGTCAAAAGAACTCACTCGCACTCCTATGCCATGCAAGAAAAGCTAAGTGGTAGTTCTGAGTTGTCATGCGCCGAGATTTGACTTTTTGTTGGTCAAACCTGGCGTTCGTCCCACCCCGAAGCGAGCGCTGGTAATCGTCTCTGGGTGAAACGAGTACTAATCCACACTCGTCCCTGGGTAGGACGAGTACAAATCCGCACTCGTCCCTGGGTGGGACGAATAAGTAGTTGAGTGTCTAAAAGATGCCAAATTGATCCCTGACTTGTAAAACTGTTGTGTGAGTGGTTAGAACCACTGTTTAACCTCTGGGGGCTGCCCTGGGGGCTATGTGTGTTAGTGCGATCAGTGCTTGTTGTCACATAATCGGATTGGTGTTGTTTTGGTGTCTATAGCTAGCTATTGATTTATTGCTAATCTAGGTGAGTATGCCTCCCACCATGTAAGTGTTAGCGTATAAGTTGTTATTACATTATTTAGTTAGAATATTGTTAGTGTTGTTAGGCCTAAGTTATTTCGGGCTCTAGACTGTTTCTAGGATCCTATAACTATGGGCTAATTTAGTCCTAAGTTGTACTATTTATTTGGCTATGCTTAATGGAATACTATCTAGTTTTCTCTACATGGTATCAGAGCCCGCTACTCTCAGCTTAATTGTAGCCTGAGAGGAGATGAGGAAATCCAAAGGTCGACTGACTGGTGTGGATGATCTATACGGACACTAGGGATCAGACAAAATATTAGACGCTAAAGTGGCTGGACGACGTGGACAACGGAGGACGGTGACCTAACCTAGAAGGACGTCAACCCTAAGCTGGACCTACACAACTCTACATGTGGATGAAGGTTTGATTTGTCATTGGCAAAAGGCTAGTATGGGGATTGTCCACCCTATGGTGGACGTTATACTAGATGAGCAATTTTCTTCTTAAATTGCTTCACGACATCTGTGTCCCACATGTGGGACTAAAAAAACTAGATGGTTCGGGGGTGATAGCTCTCAGCCAGGAACGTCCAGTTGCAGAATATCTGTAGCCATGGATGAGCTTTGATCTAGATATAGCAGCATATTGTCTCATATAGTGCTTAACATGGTATCAGAGCAAGAGGACGACCACCTCCGAGCAGAGCCAAGCATTGCTGTGACACCAGAGAGGAGCATCGGTTTGGAGTTTTTTTTTAACACAACAAAGGAGAAAAGCCAACGTGTCAGTGAATCCAGCAAGCATCGGTCAGTGAATCAAGCAAATTTTGTTGGGACAGGCAATGCAGCCAAGCCGTGCGAAAGCCAGGAAAGGATAAATCTCGGTTTCCTACAATTTTTTTTGCACACGAAGAATGCTCCATCAGGCTTGGCGGACATAGTTGCTGGCCATTTTTATGTGCAGACCAGGCGTGATGCCACCAGCTAGAGGAAGCAGCGAGAGCAAGGAGCCACACCAAAAATGATCTCCAACCATCTCTGATCTATGCATCGATCCAATGCAAGCAAGAGGAGGCTATTAATGGATGTAGTATCCATTTCTTTTGCAGGCCAGACCATAGTCCTAAAAATTCTTGCACACTCTGGTGACGATCGTTGTAGGAGAAATATTGCAGGCATAACTCTCCGAAGAGATGTCGAATCAACCAAGCAGAGTGAACGCATCTAAGATCTAACATGTGACAGCAGAGATCGGAGTCCACCTTGGGATAGGTGATGAAATCTGGTGAAGGAGCTGCCATCCCCATTTGCAGCTGTTGTAGACTATTTTTCATTTGAAGACTTTTTTTTTATGGAGGATTGTTGTGCAGATAGGAGGTGGTCGGCAGCCGTGCACTAAGGCGCAAGTCGGCAGGTCAGGGATTCTAATCCCCTTGACCATAATCGAAGGTATTATTTTTTTTAAATAAAATTTTGTTTAATGTTTTATTTTTTTAATTAAAGGTAATTTATTTTCTTAATTAAATTAATTAAGATTGTTTTATCTTTAATTAAATTAAAAATGTTTCATTAAACTTTATTTTTTGTTTTAAAAAAATTGCCATACCTTTGAAGCACACAAAAACTTTCATCCAATATTTTGCATTTTTTTTGCAACCCATTGTCAACCCTCTTTTGAGTACATTTGACAAAATGTCTAGAAAGTAGCAGTCATCCTAAAAAAACCTTTTTTTTTTTTTTTTGGCTTCATAAATAGCACATCCTTGTGTTTGGAGTTCTTGAAATAAGTGGGGGGATTTTTTACTGTTCAAAATTTTCTAGAAGGCAAGTTTTGTAAGAGCTTTTTTTGAGGCTTTATTGTTGCAATTTTTTTTGCACTAAGAGAGATATATTTTGCAAAACCAAGGGGGGAAGACTTATAAGGGTGCATTTTCGGCAGTGACCGACACCTTAGTCAATTTACTTTTACAAAATTCATTGTAAAAGGTGCATGTTTGGCTGTGATCGACACCTTAAAAGAATGGGTAGATCAAAGAAGAAAACTATCCCAAAACCAACTGATGATGTTGTTAAATCAGTTAAAGGCCCATATTTTTCCCCACACCTGGAAGGGATAGATTATTATGAATATGGCACATTTCATACACTAAGGAGTGGTGTAAATGCCATAATCAATGATTCTACGTCTTGTGGAGACATGTAGAAAAATGGTGTTCTAATCCCTATTGGTGCTATAATGGGCATATTCATGTCATTTTATGCTCTTGACAAAGCACAACAAAAAAGGGACATTAGTGAGGAATCAGAGGTCAAACCCCTAATGGTCGATGCTTGTAGTGACATAAGTGATCTTCAGCCCATGGTGGTGAATGCTTGTTGTGACACATGTGACCTTGAGCCCATGGTGGTGAATGCTTGTTGTGATACAAGCGACCTCATGCCTATGATGGCAGATATCAGTTGTAGCATAGGTGATCTCATCACAGTAGCAAATTTTACTTGTGACACTAGTGACTTAAAAATTGAACCTCCTAAAAATGAATTCCATACTCTCATCAATAGCGACAAATGCAATATTGTTAAAAGCATTGATGAAGATGATGAAATTGGGTGTTTTGAAAAACACACCAAAGGATTTGGTTCCAAAATGATGAAGAAAATGGGATTCAATGGTGAGAGATTAGATAAACGAGAACAAGGCATTAAAACTCCAATAATGCTAAGTGTCGGGGCAAAGCATGAAGCCCTTGGCTATACTCGGACATGCAAGTACCAAGTAATTCTATGTTTGTAAAACCTAAATCTCCTACAACTCCTAAAAAGCATTATTGCAGTCACTGTGGAAATACAGGACATGTTGTAGCTAAGTGTTGGAGATTACATCCTTGTGATTCATGTGGATGTACGAATCACTCTTCTTCCAGTTGTTGGTATAAACTAAAAATGGCCAACAAGGTTCATATTGATTGTGGATGGACAAATTTCACACAATGGACCATGATGAAAGAAATGTTGTATGGCTTCTATCGAAAAGGTAAAACCTATGGTAGACCCCGAGGCAAATCTAGTGACAGACCTAGTGGCAATCCTAGAGATAATGACCCAGAGACAGACCTAAAGACAGACCCAGAAACAAATTTCCAGAGGCAGATCTACATGCAGATCCAGAGGTGATAATCCAGAGGCAGATTCACAGGCACATCCCGAGATAGACCTAGAGGTACAATTCCAGAGGTATGCTTAGAGCTAGAGCTAGAGCCAGAGCCGAAGACAAAGCACGAGCCACCATTCTTTCATTTTTCTTCTTCTTCTTCACTGTATTGGGGCAGTTATATACTTTACCCAAATATTATTGTATGGGGGGATGTTAGCATAGCTAGTAGTTATTACATTACACAAATAATGTAATAAGGGGGGATGTTAGCGTATAAGTTGTTATTACATTATTTAGTTAGAATATTGTTAGTGTTGTTAGGCCTAAGTTATTTCGGGCTCTAGATTGTTTCTAGGATCCTATAACTACGGGCTAATTTAGTCCTAAGTTGAACTATTTATTTGGCTATGCTTAATGGAATACTATCTAGTTTTCTCTACAGTAAGAGCATGGCCATCCAATTTTAGTCTAGAAATTTTTATTTTTTGTACCTCTGTATAAGACTTAGTACTTAAGTAAACCTCCAATTGCTTCAACTACCCATCTAATTTGTTTAGATATAACTCCCCTTTAAAGGTTGGAATTTCAATTCTAAACTCCATTTTAAATGGATCTACAATTAAGGATTGTGATGAGACATTCTTAGGCTATTTGGAGTGGGATCCTTCAACTCCATTTTATCACCATTAGAAGCATTATACTCAATCTCAGATTCTAAATATTTTTTCTTCCTTCCCTTACTTGATTTCCTTTCTTCTTTAGAAAGCATTTTCTCCATAAAAATTTGGAGAGTGTTTTCCATTTCAATAAATCTTCTTTGAAATTCCTTGTTGGACATTGTTGGAGAGTTAGGTTCCGATCGATCTACCATTTTCTTATATTTGATCCTTCTTCTTCCAATATCTGGTTTGTATGGGGCCAAGTCCTTTCCTTGAGATCTTCTACCTTGCATACACAATTGTTCAATAAAATCTACTCTGATACAAAACTTGATCTATAAAAAGCCAAAACTTGACTCTTTCCTTAAACAGATCACATATTTTGCTTAATATTTCAGCTTCAATTAGTAAAATAAATCCATGCTTAGAATGTGTGCTTTATATTCTATGTGATATTTGATATACCTATCAAATTTAAATTAATATTTAGATATTACAGAAAAGAAATCACACGCACAAAAATAAACTGCAAGAGAATACAAGATTTTTATGTGGGATAAACCACGACCTAAATAAATTGGATAGATTGTTATTAGAATTTAAAAACTAATGCAAATACTTACTGATTTCAGCTGGCTATTTTCTTTAGATTTTTTTCCCCAATATTTGCTCTTACCTCTCAGTTCTCCCACTACAAATGTGGTAATCAAACCCTATTGTTGTTTACAAAAATTTATCACCATGTGTTGTGCCAAAAAAATTATCACCATGTGTTGTGCCCCAAAAATATGCCACAATGTGTTGTGCCAAAAAAATATGCCATAATGTGTTGTGCCAAACAAATCTGCCACAATATGTTGTGCAAAAAAAAATCTACCACAATGTTTTGTACAAAACAAATCTGCCACAATGTATTGTACCCAAAATTTAATGTGCTCAACCTCTTTTCTTCAATGGGTGTTCGTATTTAAAACCAGCCCATTTTATTAAATGAGTTTTGATATTTAAATACAACCCATTTTATTAAATGAGTTTTGATATTTAAATACAACCCATTTTATTAAATGAGTGTTGATATTTAAATACAACCCATTTTATTAAATGAGTGTTGATATTTAAATACAACCCATTTTATTAAATGAGTGTTGATATTTAAATACAACCCATTTTATTAAATGAGTGTTGATATTTAAATACAACCCATTTAATTAAATGAGTGTTGATATTTAAACACCACTTATTAAATTCTAGAAGTTACATCTAGTTTTGGACATGTTGACCCATACATTCTGGAACTTTGTGGTTCAATAATTTGACCATAACTTTGGCCTTGGTTATCCATTTCGAGTTATTCAAAAAGTGTCAAAAATATATTTACAAGATGCACATCATGGGGACATCCAAATTCACCCAAATTTCATGAATTTATTATAATTTAAAAACATATACCTTACTACATTTATCCTCCATACTCAGTTATTATTGATTGCTCCAAAGCAAGGATTTTATCCATAGTTCCTTCCACACTTCCTATAGATGACCTTTTAATTTGTCTTCTGATCAAGGAAAAATGTCTTCTTCCATAATATACAAATTAATATCCTCTCATGAAATGTGAGAGGCCTCAATAGAAACAACAAACAATTTTTGGTTAAGTCCATGTGGTAAGGCCCTGCAAGGTTAGTAATGAATAAGAAGATGATCACAGTTGATTCGAATCACTTTTAACTTGATGAGATGCTCTCAATCAATGTATATAAAATAAATTATCCAATGATGATCTTTCATATCATTCAAAGTTAATTAAATATCAATGCAAATGTGTGAAGGAAGGGACATGCCCTTCCAATAAATAAATAGTTATTAATGACATGCATTAGTAGTGGTGTCCTAACATGCCACCCTCCTTTGAAAAAACTTTGTCCTCAAAGTTGGAATTATGAAAATTATTATTGAATATGATGGAGCATTTCCCACATAGCATCCTCTGGATGTAGACCTTTCCACTGAGTCAATACTTCGGTGATGGTGCAGTTGCGAAGATGGTGCATACGACGGTCTATGATAGCTTTTGGTTCAACCATGAGAACTCCATTATCAAAAAAATTTGGAAGTTGAGTTTGTGTAATGATGTTAGTGCCTACTACGGCCTTAAGACAAGAAATGTGAAATACCGAATGGATTTTGGAATATTCTGGTAATTCAATCTTATATGTGACTGGTCCAATACGTTGCAGAATTTTATAAGGGTCAAAAAATTTTGGTGCTAATTTTTGAGACCCTTTTAGTTTTAAAGAAGTTTGACGATATGGCTAGAGTCGAAGAAATACCATATCCCCTTCTTAAAAAACTCTTTCAGTACGATGTTGTTCTAGTTGTTGCTTCATGCGATGTTGAGCGACGTGTAGATTGTCTTTCAAAGTATGGATGATATCATTGCGAGCAACCAGTTCCATCTCTACTACTGGTACTTTTGTACTTCCTAAAAGGTTAGAGGTTAGGTATGGGGGTGGTTGGCGATATAATGCTTCAAAAGGGGTCATTTTGATGGTTGTGTGATATTGATATTATACCACCATTTAGCTAGTGGTAGTAATCTAACCCAGTGAAAGGGTTTTGTGGAAATAAAACATCAAAGATAGGTTTTTAAGAATTTATTGACAACTTTTGTTTGACCATCCATTTATGGGTGATAAGCAGAGCTCATTCGAATTTGAGTACCTTGGAGTTTAAATAATTCTTTCTAAAAATTACTAGTGAAAGTGGGGTAACGATCACTAACGATAGAAGAAGGCATGCCATGTAATTTGAAATTATTATCAAGGAAAATTTGGGCAATAATACAAGCAGTATAGGGGTGAGCTATTGGAAAAAAATGGTCATATTTAGATAAACGATCTACCACAACTAGGATAGTCATTTTTCCAACAGATTTTGGAAGACCTTCAATGAAATCCATTGAAATATCCTCCCATGTCTTGGTTGGTATGGGCATAGGTTGAAGAAGGCCTGGGGTTGCCACTATTTCACCTTTATTTCTTTGGCACGTTTCACATTCACTGATGAAATTCTTGATATCATTTTTCATCCCTAACCAATAAAATAATTTAGTCACTCGTTTGTAGATTTTGAGGAATCCAGAGTGTCATGTAGTAGGTGTAGCGTGTAACTCATGTAGAAGCTTGGGACGATAAGCAGATGTGAGTGAGAGGACCAGATGATATTTGTAACAAAGCATGTTACCTTACCATCAGTAGTGGGGTTTGCTTATTGGATTTTGTTGGAGCTATTTAATTATGGTATGTATAGTGGGGTACACATACCATTCTTCCTTGATTTGTTCAATCCACGTAGGAATGGGGTAATAAAAAGCATGTGATTGTGGATTTTCTTCAAACTTTTTGTAAAGTGCATCCATGGCCAAGTTATCTTTTCCTTTTTATATAATATTTCATAATCATAGCCTAATAGTTTTGTCACCCACTTTTGTTGTTCAGGGGTGGTTATCCGTTGTTCAAGGAGATATTTTAGGTTTTGGTGGTCGGTGCATATAATGAAATGTTTTCCAATGAGGTATGGTCTCTAATGTTGGATAGCATGGATAATAGCTAACATTTCTTTTTCATATGTAGAGCGTGTTGAGTTCTTTTTTGAAAATGCCTTACTAGTGAAGGCTAAGGGTTTCTCGTTTTATATGAACACGACTCCTATTACTAATATCGAAGCATCACTTTCAACAATAAATGGTTGGGAAAATTTTGGCATAGCTAGGACAGGGGTGGTACACATGGCATTTTTTAGAGTCATGAAGGCTTCATTAGCTTTTGGGGACCATAAAAAAGCATTTTTCTTAAGGAGGGATGTTAAAGGTGCCGCTATTTTCCCATAATCCTTGAAAAATTTGTGATAATAGCCAGTCAATCCTAAGAACCCACACAATCCTTTTAGAGTTTTGGAAATTGGCCAATTTTCCACGTCTTCAATTTTTTGGGGGTCTACTTTAACTCCTTCCTTGGAGATAATATGTCCAAGGTATTCAATTTCCTACTTACCAAAGGAACACTTTAATATCTTTACATATAATTGATTTTCTTCCAATATTCTGAGCACTTGTGCTATATTTGTTAAGTGCTATTCCCATGTCTTGTTGTAAATCAAAATATCATCAAAGAAAACTAAAATAAAATTTGCAAAGGAAGGGCAAAAATACCTTGTTCATAAGACTTTGAAATGTGGACAGGGCATTGGTGAGGCCAAAGGGCATCATTAAAAATTCATAATGTCCCTCGTGGGTGCAAAAGTGATTTTGGGTATATCACTTTCCTTAACTTGAATTTGGTGGTAACCGGACAGTAAATCGAGTTTAGAAAAATATGTGGTTCCATTAAGTTCATCGAGTAGTTCATCAATGATTGGAATAGGAAATTTATCTTTAATCGTTATTTTGTTTAGTGCGCAAAAATCCACACATAGGCACCATGATCCATCCTTTTTTCTTACTAAAATGACTGGCGAAGAGTAGGGGTTTCTACTAGGTCGAATGACCCCTGCCCTTAGTAGGTCTTGTACGAATTTCTCTATTTTCGTATTTTGTAAGTATGGATATCAGTAAGGTCTAATATTGGGAGGTTGGTGTCCCAAAAGTAATTGAATAGCATGATCATGGCTTTGTTGTGGTGGTAATCCCTCTGGTTCTTTGAATATGTTATCATGTTTCTCCAAGACTTTTATTAATTTGGGTGTCTCTGGTTGCACTTCAGTGGTATTTTGCAAGGAAAATAGTTTGGCAACCATGCCTCTTCCTCATTTTTGAAGAATATTTTCCATTCTGTGGGAGCTTACGATTTGTGTGGGGCCTATTTTTAAACCTTGAATTGTGTGGTATGATTGTTTTGTATAAAATGCATCCATAATTCTTCAAAGTCCCAGTGAATTTTGCCAAGTGTACGTAGCCATTGTACTCCTAAAACAATATCACATCCTTTTAGAGGTAGTACATACATATCTGCTTTCATGTTATATTCCCCCATCGTGAGTTTGATAATCCTGCATTTGCCTTTGCATGCAATTTTTCCGCCATTGCCAATCATGACTTCGAAGTTATTGTAGGGATATATAAAGCAATTAGCTTGTTTGGCCAACCGAGGGTCTATAAAATTGTGATTTCTACTAGATTCTAAGAGCACAATAGGTTTTTGTTTCTTAAAATACCCTTTTACCTTCATTGTTTATGGAATCGAGTATCCTGCTAATGCGTTAAAGGATATTTTTGTTTTATCTTTTTGGTTTTCTTCTGCAACCTCAGTTATTACTTCTACTTCGATGTCATCCTCCTCTTTGTGGGTGCAATCAACTATGTCTAAAACATATAATTTCGATGAGATGCATTTGTGGTTTGGGGTAAACTTTTCTTCACAATAAAAACAAAAGTCCTTTTCTCGTCTTCCTTTTAGCTCCACTTGGCTAATTCGTTTAATTGGCATGACCTTATTCAGTTTTTGGTTGGTGTAGGTGTTTTGTGGCTTTCCTTGAAAGACTCTTCCTATTCACCTTTGGTTATTGTTCTTCTCTTCTATCATCTGTGCTAATGCCACTGCATTCATCATGTCTACAGGGTTTTGTATTTGTACTTCCATTCAAATGTTTTCTTTTAGTCCACTGATGAAGCAACTTTGGAAGAATGATGCATCTAGTCCCGATGTAAGGTTCACCAATTTCTCAAATTGTGTTTGGTATTCCCTTACGGTGGAAGTTTAGTGGAGTTTGGTGAGGGCTCCTATGAAATATTGAAATTTAGTGGGGTCAAATTTCAACATGAGGTTTTTTGTGAATTTGGTTTGGTCCATGTGAGAGGGCCTTTCATTTTCTCATACCATTGATACCATTGGGTAGCAATTTGTTCTAAGTGAAATGATGTGAAACAAAATTTTTGAAACTCTAGAATTTGATATAGGGTAAAATATTGATTTGCCCTATATATCCAATTTGTGGGGTCGCCTCCATCAAATTTTGGAAAGTCTAGTTTTGTGGTACGAGGAAGGATTGATGTATGTGGTCCCCCTAGCAAGGGTTGTTGTAATGGTATTGTATTTTGCTGCCCATTTTGCATTAATGCTAAGTTTTGTTGCATTAAGCCTAGGGAGTGATCTATTTCAGCAGACATCTTTGTCTTGGTGTCTTCTATCTTCAAGGTTAAGTTGACCATTTTTACCGTGATCTTGTCTTCCAAAGTATCTTTCCATAGTGTCATTCCTTGCAGTTGCTCTTTAATCTCCTTTATATCCTTCACCATATCTTGGGATCTTCTCCTGTCTTTCATGGTGGGGTTGGGATCAATTTTTTCTTGGTTGGCAAATTCCTTTTTGACAACAATTTATGCAAAATTTTACTTTTTCAAAAAGTTGTTTGACAACTTTTGTCAAGTTTTGAGCAAAGTTTTTGAAAAAGTTGCTTTAGAAACTTTTGTAGACTTTTATAATTTTGTTTTAAAAAAAAAAAATTGTCAACTTAGATTTGGCACTCCGCGGTCAGGTTGTGTTGAGCGGCGATGGCGTAAGCAGGCAGTTGAGCAGTGGTGGCGGAAGAAGGTGAGTTGAGCAACTGCGGCTAAGCGGTGGTGGTGGAAGCAGGTGAGTGGCTAAGCGATGGTGGAAGTAGGTGAGCTAAGCAGTGAAAGGGAATTGAAAGAAATGGTAGGTCAATAGTAATCAAATAAAATCAAATGTGGATCAACAGTAGTCAAAGTGAATCAACAGCGGCCAGTTGGTAGGGTGTAGTTGGTGGGTGTGTGTCTGAGGCCTCATCACACGTGAGGTGTCTAGCTAAGCTAGACACTTCAATAGGTGCGTGTGGCACCTTATCAACATCACTTTGGTCTAGAGCAGGGCCAATGTGGGATAATGGCTTATAAGCCTTTTCCAAATGCAATTCCCCGATATCACGAAACCTTGTCGAAAATAAAAAAAAAATGACACCTTAGTTTTAACCTTATAAAAAAAATTAATTTTTTGCCTGTCTCTAAGCTTTGTTGTTGGAAAATGACACCGAAGGTTTTTAACCAAGATTTTTATGATTGTTCTACTGTGAATCGGAATTCTTTTTTATTATGGGTATTTTATAACATCGTCAATGTAATTTAATCGCTTTGATTTGTGTATTGGTCGTCGGGTTTCTTGTTGTGTTCATCGATGATGCTCGTTGAAACCAATAGTGCTTGTTATATTTTAACAATCTTGAGATGTGTGAACAGTGGAGGGTGCAGGGTAAAAATGGTTTGATGTCAGATTCAGTGATCTTTTTTACCACACTAAGTGCGGTGGTGAAACGCCCAATCCTAGGTATCTCGAAAAAAAAATTCCTGGGGATATAATGGCTCTGTACCAGATGGTGAGGCCCTGCAAGGTTATTAATGAATAAGAATAGGATCACAGTTGATTTGAATTGCTTTTAAATTGATGAGATGCTCTCATTAAATTTATATAAAATAAATTGTTCGATGATCATCTTTCACATCATTCGGAGTTAAATTAAATATCAATGCAAAGGTGTGAAGGAAGGGACATGCCCTTCCAATAAATAAATAGTTATTAATGACATGCATTAGGATTGGTGTCCTAAAACCATGAGAAAATACCTAAAACCAACCATTTTCCTCTTACAAGAATCTAAACTAGATACCCAAAATGATTTACACATTTCCAAATACATATGGAAAACTATGAATTCCTCATAAGTCTTGCTAATGGAGCCTCTAGAGGGTTGTTATGTTTGTGGGATCCAAATGTTGTTGAAGGTAGACTCTTGCCTATGGCAGAAAACTACATGAACATCCTATTCTTCAGTAAGGACTACCATTGCAGATGGGTTTTATCAAATATTTATGCTCCAAACTCCCCATCTGGGAGATTTCATCTCTAGAACAATCTTAGTCAGATGAGAGAGGTTTTTTCCAATGAGGTTTGGATGTTGGCTAGAGATTTTAATTCTCCCTTATTCCCCACTAATAAGAAAGGAGGCTCTAAAATAATAGTTAATTCCTATGAATATTTTGCTTCTTTTGTGGATGAGAATGAACTCATGGATATCCAACTCAAAGGTCCAAAATTCACTTGGAGCAATCGTAGAAAGGGTGACCAACTTATTCAAATAAGGCTTGACAGATTCCTAATATCCATTAATGAAATATGTCCCTTTGGAGATGTTGTCCTTCATTCTCTACCCCAAATAGGATCTGATCACAACCCCCTTCTCCTTGATTGTTCGTTCTAGGTCTCCCCATTCAAATCCCCTTTTAGATTTGAGGTTATGTGGCTTTAAGATCCAGATCTTAAGGCACTCATTGCAAATTGGTGGTCTTACAATTTTTCTAGGTCCCTAGCCTCTCGAGTCAACAATAAGATTTGGTTTGTGAAAGCACAACTCAAGAAGTGGAATAGAGATATTTTTGGCAATATTTTTTCCAGAAAATAGAATATCCAATCCCAACTCACAAACATTGAGCTTCTTGCCCAACAAGGAGAATTGGACACAAATATTATTGAGGCTGAAAGGAAGCTTCTATCTGAATACCACAATATTCTTAAAAGTGAAGAAGTTTTTTGGAAGCAGAAGTCCAGAGTTACCTGGTTGAAAGAGGGAGACTCTAATACTAAATTTTTCCATGCCACCACGATGAGGCATAGGGGCTCTAACAAGATCAAGGAACTCACCAAAGATGATGGGACCGTTATTTCAAAAATTATAGATATTAGAGATGAGGTAGTGGATTTCTTCAAAACCACCCGGACATGCAAACATTAGAGACCCTCCTAAACAATATCCCTAGGTTGGTATCCCAAGAGCATAACAATTGTTTGCTTAAACCATTTTCCACTGAGGAAATTTGTAATGCAGTTTTTTCAATGCAAGGTGGGAAGGCTCTAGGCCTGGATGGTTTTCCCTCAATTTTATTTCAAAAATATTGGGACATTGTGGGGCCTGACATCATTTCAAGCCATCCAACAAATGCAATAGACTAAGAACATTCCTAAATATGTAAACTCCACCTTTCTGGCCCTCGTCCCTAAGTCCAATAATGCCAAATATTTATCTGATTTCCGCCCAATCAATCTATGCAATATTTTTTATAAAATCCTCACCAAAGTGATTGCCACGAGGTTGAAACCTATTCTCCCTTTCATCATCGATTCCTATCAAGGTAGTTCTATTCTAGGGAGGCTAATTATTGACAACATAATTACAATCCATGAGCTTATACATTTTGTTTCTAAAAGTGGTAAATCTTGTCTTTTCCTCAAATTGGACATGAACAAGGCTTTTTATAGAGTGTCTTGGAGTTTCCTCTTCTCTGTCTTATCCATATTTGGTTTCCATCTTGATTGGATCAACCTAGTTAAGGCATGCATCTCAGGATCCAGCTTATCTATCTTAGTTAATGGCTCCACTACTAGTTATTTCTAGAGTACCAAAGATATGAGATAGGGTGACTCTTTGTCCCCTTTTCTATTTATCATTGTGGTGAAAGCCCTAGGGAGAACTCTGTGGTCTTCCTATTCCAAAGGAGAAATATCTGGCATTAAACCTACCTCATCTCTCATGCCCATATCCCACTAGTAGTTTGTGGATGATACTATTTTGGCCACTCATGCCTTTATTCCCCAAGCCAAAATTATCAAGTCCATTCTTCTCTCCTTTGAGTCTGTTGTTGGCCAAAAAGTCAACTTCTCCAAAAGTAAATTGTATTTTCTCAATACACCCCTAGATGGTAAACCAACATAGCTAATATCCTTGGTTGTACCATTGCTAACCTTCCTACTACCTACCTTGGTTTTCCACTTTTTGTTGGTTCTACCAAAAAATATCTTTGGTTTCCACTCATTGAGAGAATTCACAAAAAAATGGTAGGATGGAAAGGAGGGATCCTTAGTCAGGTGGGAAAGGCCACCTTAGTCAAAGCCACTCTCTAGAGCATCCCTATTTTCTTTTTATCCATCTTCCACATTCCTATTGAATTTTGTAACAAGATTGAACAACTCTAGAGGAATTTTCTTTGGTCAGGCTCAAAACACAAACAAAGATTCCATTTAGTTGCGTGGGACCAAGTCTACTCCAAGAAAGAATATGGTGGTATCGGGCTCAGGAAGGTCAAACATATGAACCTAGCCCTCATTGCCAAGCAAGGATGGTGGATCCTTCAAAATGAAAAGTCACTGTGGGTTGATATCATCAAGGCTAAATACCTCTAGCATCAACCAAATTTTCTGGATGATCCTTCGCCTATTCAAGGTTCTACCACCTAGAATTCCATCTTGTGTATGAGGGAGATCATCAACAAAGGAATCCATTGGAAACTTGGTGATGGCTAGAAGATACACTTTTGGGAGGACAAGTGGTTGGGTAACAACCCTCTTCAGAACCATCTTGATCTGATCTACCTCAAACCTATGATTGACATGTTGTTTGGTACATAGGTGTGCAATTTCATTGATGCTAATAGGAAGCACTAGAAAACCATTCCTCATAGTAATCTAAATGAAGACCAAAAAAGAGCTAATCTTGTTTTATCTAACATGTTGTATCTCTATGTTATTCCTAGTTGTTCAGTTGAAGATAAGCTCTTGTGGGCTCCTAGTGAAAATAGACTTTTCTCTATCAAATCTACCTATTTCCTTAATGAAAACCTCGGTCAGCCATGGTTCCCTTCTAAGATCATTTGGAACAAGCACCTCATTCCCAAAGTCTATTTCTTCTTTTGGCTTGTTATTCAGGACAAAATCCTCTCCATTCTAAATCTCTAGATTTGAGGGCTCCCCATTCCTAACTATTGTTACCTTTGCAAGCAAGAGTGTGAATCCACCCAACATATTTTCCTCTCATATCCTTTCTCCCTCAAAGTTATTTGCTCATTATTTTCCTCTATGGGTATTGCCTGGGTTCCTCCCTTTTCTTTGAATGACCTTTGTTTATAGTGGCCTAATCCCTTTAAAAGTTTTCATGTCAAAACCTTTTGGACCTTCTATCTCCCCCATTTCCTATAGGAAGTTTGGCGTGAATGAAATTCTAGAGCCTTCAATAACTCCATCCATGATTCCAACTATGTTCTTTCCAGAGTTATCCACGCGATAGCTAAAAATCTCTCTGTTATTTAGGGCATTGGGTGGTTGGAGTCCCCGAGTGAAGCTCGATTAGCCAAGTCCCTCTAGCTCCCTTCCTGTAATATTTCCTCTCCCTCTTCTGTGGTTGATCGCTCACTTATCAAGTGGTCTCCTCCACCTTTGGGATGGATCAAGTATAATTTTTATGGTGCTACCAAGGGCAACCCGAGGTCGGTTGGAGTAGGAGGTATCTTTTGAGATCATACAGGGAAGATATTGTTGGCCTTTGCAAAAAATCTCAGCATCCAAACCAACCATTTTGCTAAAGCTTGAGCCCTCTTCCAAGGTTTGTCTCTCCTATCCAGAATAAACTACCCTAACATTATTGTCAAAGGTGACTCTATGAATATTATTAGAAGCATTGTAGGCACCCAATCAGCTTCTTGGAACATCTCTAGTTTAATCTTTAAGGCAAAGTTTTTTTGAGCTCTTCCCCTAATGTCACCGTCCAACATGTCTTTAGGGAAGGAAACCAAACCATTGACTTTCTAGCTAACTTGGGGGTTTCTTTGCCTAACCTCACCATTTGGAATGAAATTTCTCCTCCCCCTGGTCGATGGCAATCCCATGCTTGTATCTCTTTTGTGAGTTTTCTCAAGATTTGGGTTTCTTGGGTAGCCACATATTCTCCATGTTATGGGAATCCACCTCAGATTGGATAGCATTTTCAAGACACATCATTGGAGGTTTCATCGATCCATGGAATTTTTCTAAGTTCACAGGATTTATTTTCAACATACACTCTCATGCGTGGCTTCAATGTTTGGGGCACGTGGAGCTTGTGGCTCAACATGGAGAATATCTTTGTGAGCCATACATGGAGACATTGTAACCACACCATCTTCAATGAACACCTCTTGCAAGTTTTTTATTGTGTGATGGATGACAAAATGGAGCCATCTGTTATCTTACCCAAACACGTGAGTAGGATTTACTCTAGACCAAATTTGAGAATCATTGTTATTGGTCTCTTTTGGTAGATGAGGGATGATTGTGAGTTCCTAGGGCAACTTTCTATTTCAAATTTTTGTTTGTATGTGAGCTTGCAGGAAGCCGATGGTGAAATAGTTACTATCCATCATGAGAGGTGCGACACCAAAATTGGAAAGGATCGAAACATCATTTTTTCTACCAATGATATTTATAGCCTTGTGAGAAGTGCCACCAAAATTTTTTCTCACACCTTGACTACAAATTTTTCTCAAGATTGGTCGATGGTTGGACTTATGGTGTCTTGCGTGGAACTTCTATTTCGCTCATGCCTCTCTTATTGCCCATTGAGGCTTCCTCTTTTACCCCTACAAGGGTTTCTCTATCTATTTTTATCTTTCTTCTTGGCTATTTTGAAGAAGGTGCTTCCTTTTGTTTTAGATGGTTGGGAGCATTTTTCCTAACTAGAACTTTTTTGTAAAAGGTTATGGGAACCTTTCAAAACCCCTCTTACCAATAAAAAATGGATCTATAATAGATCACTTGGAAGCATGACAAGATGATATCAACAATAAATAGCCAAATGAAGGTGACTTGAATAGATTGTAGAAAAGGATAATGTCCTCTTTTGGCCATAAATTCTTTAAAATAGGTTAGAATTGAATAATATTTTAGATGGATCTTCTTCAAATTAGAATAAATGCTTAAAATAAACTTAGGATCAAAACTTCATCATTTAACCCTTGAAAAAAAAATAGTTAAAATTAGTAAGTCATGTTTTATAAATAGGTTAAACAAATAACATCCAATTTAAGGGGTTACTTTTCTAGCTATACGAAGAAAATTTTAAATCTAAATTGTATTTAATAGATCCATTAAAATGAAAAATATTGTTTATTATACAATACTTATTACTCTCTTCTGAGATCTCCAAATGATAAATTTTATATTGAATATTTTTTACATCTCTTTGCATATGCATACCAAATCATAGATCAAAAATCATTCATTTGGACCTCTAAAAGGATAAAAAATAGTTTAGGTAATAAATTGGTTGGGAATGGATTAGGTTGTCATTTTCAAGGTGGCCTAAAATTGGTTTGAAAAAGTATCAAGAGGGTTATGTATAAGGTGACAAATGACACATCAACTCCATGTTATAATCTATGGACTAATGTTTTGGTAGATATAGATGGATTTATTATAGTTGTAGTATATTTTGAGTCTTTTGGAGGCTTACAAGAAAAGGATTCAAAAATTTTTTGAGTCAATCCTTCTTCCTTTGGACAATTGATTCAACATATTAATGAAGATATAATCTTTCACGATCTCTTCCTTCTAATTTTTCTTATCCAAGTACTCTTGGAAGTTTATCAAAACTCTTTTTTTAATAGGTTAAAGCAAAGCCTCTTTTGGTGATTAAAATTAATTGGTCCAAGGGCAAAATGAAGGCTTCAAATAGGTTTATGTATGTTGTAAGTGGAAAAATAGTGCCTTAAAGACATATCTTATAAGACAATGGAAGATTGAAGTAGATTATCTTTAAATGAGGTGGTGATCTTGACTTCTCATATTCATTTGAAGTCCTAGAAGAAGTGTTTTTTGGATGTGTGTAAGAGTGTCTAATAGTGGAAGAGCTGACTATAATCTAGCCTTAGGAGACTCTTGTGCATGAAATATTTTTGCAATAGCAAATTTTAGAGAATGGGGGGATTTAGATGACTCTACCTCAAAATTTGGAGGCCTATTAGAGCTTCCTTTTTAGGGAGATATATTATTGCTATTAATATCTTCTATCCTTGGTTCCTCAATTTATATTATGAGGGATATTTAAATTGTAATCTGATTCATGACCAATGCCAAAATTATATGATGCATTTCATTTTATAATATATTAATTTCTTGTAATATATTTTTATGTAAGCCCTATGGGCCATGGTTGACCTTGTTATGGATAAACCCACTTTATAACTTGTAAATAACTTTAACCTCTCTTGTTATGTCATCTTAGGTTGAACTTTATTATATAATTTAGGTTTTGGTATTGGTATAAATACCCCCTTCCACTCCTCATTTGATTATTGGAGTGTTGTAAAAATTTATCTATGAATGATAGTGAATGCTTATGGTACCTACTAGTGCCCACTATATCTCTCTTTTTTATCCTTTTTTGTATAATATTTGAGTGTATGGATTGTTTTTATTCATTTCTATAAAATATTGCAAATTCCAACACTACTTAGGTGCATGGGAACCATAGGTGTTATCTCAAAGACAAGGGTGATGCCATAGCGGTCATGAAATTGAATTTTTTGTTAACATAATGAATGGACCAAATGTTGCAAGTCATCATGACATTATCATACCTAGTCAAAAATCCAAATGGGAACTAAGGTTTATAAGTTTTCATAATTGCGGTATCATAATTCATAAAGAATTCAACAAACCTTTGCTTTGCTCATATTATGACTAAGAATGGACCATGGGGAATCGATCTCAATGGTTTTAGGATTAAGTTTTGATTTTCATGTTTCATAATGTGAATTAATAGAAATATGTTCTAAATGAATTTTCTTAAGGATATTTATTTTAGATGTTCCACTTCTTAGGTGATTTGACATATTTTATAATTTATTTTATTGGTAAAAGGGGTTTTGAAAGAATCCCATAACCTTTTATAGAAAATTTCTAGCTAGGAAAAATGCTCCCAACCATCTAAAACAAAAAGGAAGCACCTTATTCAAAATAGCCAAGAAAAAATACAAAAATAGATAGATAAACCCTCGTAGGTACAAAAGAGGAAGCCTCAACGGGCTCACGTAGAGCTTGCTCACGTGTCTGGGTAAAATAATAGATGGCTCCATTTTATTATTCTCTATGCAACAAAAAACCTACACGAGGTGTTCATTGAATATGGTGCAATACAATATCTTCAAGTATGGCTCATAAAGGCATTCTCCATATTAAGCCACAAGCTCCACGTGCCCCAAACATTCATTTTATCAAGGTGAAGCCATGCATGAAAGTGTATGTTGAAAATAGATCTTGTAACTTTGAAAAATTCCATGAATCGATGAAACCTCCAATGATGTGTCCTAAAAATGTTATCCAATCTGAGAAGGATTCCCATAACATTGATAAGATGTGGCTACTCAAGAAACCTGAATCCTGGGAAAAGTCACAAAAGAGATATAGGAGTGGGATTTCCATCGACCAGGGAGGAGGAGAACTATTATTCCAAATGGTGAGGTTAGGCAAAGAAACTCTCAGGTTAGCTATAAATTCAGTGTCTTGGTTTCCTTCCCTAAAGATATGTTGGATAATGACATTAGGGGAAGAGCTCAAAAAAATTTTACCTCGAAGATTAAACTATAGTCAAAAGATCGAATTGTATTTTGGCATTACTAATATTTTACTATTAACTTGTGGTAGAGATAACTTATGGAACCATGAATATCATGATAATTAATTGAGCTATTCATTTTTATTTCATCAAGTGTTTTCCTTAAGGATTTTTTTCATTTCAAATATTTTCTACTTTATAATTATGAATGTCTAACATGGTCTACAATCTATATTAATGGTCTCCAGGATTTGTAGTTTGTATGTCATTCTAAGTGGTTATTACAATATACTCTTAATTTTTAGGTATTAAATCCATATGAATCCCACAAGATATTCATCATGCTATAACATAGAAAATCATTCTAAAAATCCTTTCAAAATAAGTACAATTTTAAGATTTACAATTTTATATTCTTACTTTGTATTTGTTAGCAATTATAAATAGGATATAAGATCAATAATAGTGAATTCTCTAAAAATATATTTGATAGTATGAACTATGTATCTATGTACCACTATATCATTTGGGTTTTTATAACAAGCCTATACAAACACAAGAAAATATTAAATCTAATATTTGTTACTAATTTGCACATTGTAATGATAGCTTCCTAGAATTGCATTTACTATGAAAGCTTTATTGGATACATTATCATGTTGAAGAGATACCTCAAAAAATAAAATAACAATAATTAAATAGATATAATGCTTAATGACCAAGGAAACCTCAAGTAAGAGGAAAAGTTCATAATGATTCTAGTTGAGAATTTACCTATAACTAGTGGAACAATGAAATATATGAATTGGTTGTAGATGAAAAAAAATCATAAATATGAGAATAAAAAACATAACCTACATTAAGGGCAACATGCCTTGTCAAATAACTAATCAATAATAACAATTTGTGCCCTCAATTCCAAGACATAAAATATCCATGTATCAAACAAAAATGATGATGCATAATTCAACCTAAACCTAGAATAGGAAGTCTCTGAAATATGTATGTCAATATTTATAATATGCATAAAGTGTTGGTAGGATTTAATAAACTATGTATATCTTCCAAAAAAATCCTATGTGGATTTAGCTAATTGAAATAGTACTATAATTGAAAATGTTAGACAAAACTTTTCTTCAATCTTTCCAACAATCACATATCAAAATCTAAATTAGTAATCACTTTTATTTCATGTAAAACATAATAATTTTGTAAGATATGTTCCCTTGCATTACAATTACAAATTGACTTATGATATCTTCTCTTAATATACTCAAACCAACTTCTCAATCATTCCTTATGCATCCTTAAATTTTCATATCCTAATTCATATTGTGAGCCTAACATGTGGTGGTATGGAGGAAAATTTCTTTAACTAGCTTGTGGAACCATAAGAGTTATGTTTTAGAGTTATACAACTAAAGAGGACATAATAGAATATCTCTTAAAATAATGAGACTTTATTCATAAATAATAAAAATGTAAATCTACTATAGAATACAAGGCTCATGTAGTAGAAACAATAATATTAGAAATATTTAGTACATGAGGTGTGTGGTGTGTTGAAAGCGTACACATTGTCCTTATGCAATGTAATAAGTAGCATAATAAAATACTAAGAACTATAAGGACAACAATCATCTATTAAATGAAATGAGAGAAATATGTATGCGGAGAGAACCTAAAGAGAAAAAGGTGATCAACAATATACCTAATCTATATATAATTATACAAGAGTTATAAATCCATTAGGAGTTGAAATGCTTCATCTTCCAATCAATTAAGTAGTTTCAATGATAGTTATAGAAATTTCCATCTGCTTCTTTTGCAGTTGGTGTCATTCTCTAAGTTACCAAATGGAAATACTATATGGTTGTAACTATATTTATTATGCCTAGCACTAGAGAGACATATTTTGTGCATTTTGGAATTAGTAGTGATACATAATGTTAGCACCATAAATTTATCTATTTGTGTGTTGGCACTTTATACATTGGAATCAAGGCAATGTTGACACCATATTGGTCATGATATCTTAGGTTATATTCTTTCAATGAATAATTCTAACACCATATGTGATTATGGGATTAACCTATCTGGTTAAAAGTCTATATGGAAACCAATGCCTACAATACAAAAGCATTATGGCATCATTCCTAAGGACTTGAGCAAACCATGCTTTTCTCAGATCATTAATTCCAATTGATAATCAATGGTCCCCATCATATAAACCTCCAACTATAGAAACAAAATCTTTATTTGTTCAAATATGTACCGATTAGCTTGTATTGAAAAATAACCACTCTTAACAACCCTAAAGAGGTTATGTATCCCATTATGAGTAGATTTTTTGGTAACATCAAGTAATTAATTTACTATAATGTGTATCAACTAAGTAGAATCCAAATTTATCGGGTGTTATAATATCATAGGCTCTAACATAGAGGATGGTAAGACCTGAGGTGTTTTGTATTAAAAACTAGATGCATCCATAACCTAGGAGGTAAATTTAGAATGAAACCATTCTTATCTATCATATGTTGAATCATGTATGGACCATAAAACAAAGTTTTAACATTTCAATGTGGACCAAAGGATTTTTCCTTATTCAATTTAATATAAACCCAATATCCAACTTAAAAATGTATTGAGTGTAGTGCTAGTCATGGCACTCATACTTGTATAATCAATGGCTAAGTAATTCATATAACTAGTTTTGTATATGCTACACTTTATGTAGAAGATGGTCAACCCTATTAGATTTTATAAACTATGTTGATGTCATGATGCCAATAGTAATGTGGAAGGCAATATCCATGGTTGCACTTGACTAAAATCTAAAATATGCCTAGAATGGTCTATGACTTGTTGAAGTGTGCCAAGCCCTATTATAAAAATATGGAATGTATAGGAGACATGTCCAAGGTTTATTGTGGTTGTATATAGAGAGTAGACTCATCCACATATGATTTATCCTTTTTTTTTATCTATTAGTCTATGGATGAAAAGTTGTGGATGTTGTAGCTTGGTATCAATTTGATACCAGAGGTGGTACCAAAAGTTTCTAATCAAGCATTATTTCCAATTAGAGATGATGAATTTTGGGATGAAAAGTACCACTAAACATGCTACAAGAATAATTTTATAGTCTTTGTTGCCTCAACACTCTTCCTATATGGTACCATGATCACCATATTGGTAAACTTGTTCACAACCATGAGAATGTAATTATTTTGATGTTTCATGGTTGTTAGCCCTAAAAGGTAATCCATGTTCACTGATTCTAAATTTTTGGAAGGAACTAGTAGAGGTGTGTAGAGTTTCTCAATTTGACAATGTTATAAGGTGAATAGGTATAAATATAAAATGTCACTTCCTAGCACATGTGTGTCCAATGAAAGTATTGGTGTAATGATACAAGTGTCTTTTTATGCCAAAGTGTTTAGCTACCTAGAAGTAGTATACTTTCCAAATGAGGACATAGAACGATGTACTAGAAGGTATGCAAATATTGTTAGAATTCACAATATTTTCTAAAAATGAATTAAAGCAAGATATTTACTCAAATATTATAAAAAAATAAAAATGAAAAATGTGATTTGAAGCACCCATAGGTACCATAAATAATCACTATCCATAAATAATATTCCACAACACTCCAATAATAAAATGAGGAGTTCGAATCTGCTTGTTGTGGTGCGGTGGTGAATACCTTGGGTGCTGGTAGAGGCCGACCCAGGTTCCATTCCCCTTGTCTCCATCTTGTAGATATATGGTATAGTTAGGAATGTCCTATGTGCTGGTAGAGGCCGACAAGGCTCCATTCCTTCTATGCCCAACCCATTGAAAGTGGCACCCCGAAAGGGATGTTTTCCACTATAAATTAGTTTAACCCAGGTGTTGTAGGTGATTTGGAGAGGAGATGGCAATCCTCCAAGGGAGGTCCCAAGTTCAAATCTCCACCCTACCAAAAATCTGAATTGGGTATCCAAAATCCAATTGATAATGTTGGTGCGAGCAGGGTCGGGTGCGACTCTTGGGTGACTTTGACGGTGTAGAACCCCTTGTTCATGGTCTCTCAGACCAAGGTGTCCCCGCAAGAGGTTTTTCACTATTTAAAAAAAAAATGAGGAGTTCGAGGGGTATTTATAGCAATACCAAAACCCCAATTACATTATAAAGTTAACCTAAGCTACCATAACAAGAGGGATTTAGTTTAATCACAAGTTAGAAATATGGTTTTTCTAACAAGGTTAACCATGGCCCATAGGGATTACATAAGAAAGTATTACAAAATAATTAATACATTGTACAACGAAATGCTATTAGGCCTATCCAATGCATCATATAATTTTGGATCTATTTAAACACCCCCTATAATTTGAACTAAATGGCCAAGAAGAGAAGGCATTAGTAACAATAATACCACCCCCATAATAGATGCTCTAGTGGGCCTTTGTATTTTGAGTGAGATTCATCTAGATCCCCCCATAATCTAAGATTTACTATTATAAAAATATTTCCTACACTAAATTCTTCTCAAGTTGAACCATAGTCACCACTACCATTATTAGACATCCCACACAACCACAAAATGCTTTCACTAAGACTTTAAATTAAGAAGAAAAGTTAGAATCATCACCTCCTTTAAAGATAAGCTCTTTCAACCTTCCATTATCACATAAGGTATGTCTTGAAGGTACAACTTTTACACTAACAACATACATCACCCTATTTGAAGACTTCATCTTGCCCATGGGCCAATTAATTTTAGTCATTAATAGAGGCTTTGCATAAACCTACTTATATTATTAACTATAAAAAAAAAGTTTCAAAATAATTTGGAAAAAAAATAAAAGAAAGAAATCATGAAGGATTAGATCTTCATGAATAAATTAAATCAATCACCCAAATAAGGAAGATGGATTAACTAAATAATATCCTATATCCTTTTCTTATAAGCCTCTAAAATACTTAAAATCTATTGCAACTATCACAAAATCCATCTATATCTCCCATAAAATCAAACCAAGTATTCTAATTTGACCAAATATTGTAGTTTTTCTCATTGAGACAAGTAACTAGGGATTTGTGGTCCATATTACGCAATCTAGTCCCTAACATTGGCGTAGATCCATGAACTAATAACACTACATGTAGATATTGAAAAATCATGTAATTTAAAAAAGGGGGGCTCAAAAGACTTCTATATACAAAATTTATGGCCTCTAAATATTTTCCCTAATGGACCACAAAAAAAAAAAAATTAAAGGCCCTCATCTTAGGGTTGCAAGCACCAATATAGACATGTCACTTGGTGAACTTTGATATGCAGGACATTTTACCACTCCATATCCTCTAATCTACTTAGCCATTGAAACTTACCTTATTATGATTAGCTAAGCCAATTTAAATTTGAAAAATTTAGGTAGGCATGGCATGAAAGTAGGCCACATCGGCCACCACATGAGCAATATCCTCCAAGCTATTTAAAAATACATATAAAGGTATTGGAGGGTTCAAAATAAGGTTGATCTGGTGTTAAACATAATGCCCTAGCAAACTCTCTATGTTGTGCTTGAGAGGGGAAGATGATTGCCATGTATAGGGCTCCTTCCCTAATTTTATTTGCTACAAGAAAAATATGGCACCTACAACTCAAACCAAAGATCCACCATCCTAAAAAATCTTACTAGCCATAAATCCATGAATTACAATAGTGTTGAAGGATCCTAGACTCACAAAGATGACCAAAAACTTGAATTCCTACATAATGGATGGGCATTATTCAATCTCGTACCCATTCTTCTCCAATACAGGACAAACCACAACACCACACCAACTATTAAATAAAGGTATAGCAAACAAAAATAGTAGTCCCATGAATTGAACTCATACTAGTAGTGAGGTATCTTTGTCCCTATCTCCTTAGCTACAATGGTCATCCTATGGGACGGGTTGAGGCACATCCCATCTCCATTAAGAAGGGACCAACATGCATCGAGGTCAAGGGTGCAAAGACAAATTCATAAGGAGGTAAACATAGTATTTTTACATTTAATTTCTGGTAAGAATCTTCTAATCCAATGGAAACTAATAGAACTATTCTTAAAAGGAGGATTTCAAAGTAAATAATTGGGCTTCTTATTTACATTTATTTGAGTATAGTATTATGAAGATAGAATCTCAAAAAACAATTGCATAAAATCATCTTAAGGTTTGAAAGAAAAAATTGAGGCACCAAACCTCCCTTCTGTGTGACCAAGTAATGCAACTCCATACCCACTCTAATGTCATATTGGAATTCATAATATTTTATAGAAATGAATGAAAGCAAGACATTTACTCAAATATTATATAGAAATTAAAAGAAGGATGAAAGAGATTTGGGGCACCAATAGGCACCATAAATAATCACTATCTATAGATAATATTGCACAACACTCTAATAATAAAATTAGAAGTGTGATGGGGTATCTATAGCAATACCAAAACCCTAATTACATCATAAAGTTTAATCTATTCTAACATAACAAGAGGACTTTAGATTAATTATAAGTTATAAATATTATTTAACCATAACAAGATTAACCATGACTTATAAGTCTTACACAAGAAAATATTACAACATAATTAATACATTGTACAATAAAATATCCCTAGACCTATCCAATGCGTTACACAATATTGGCTCTTGGCCAAGAATCAATATTAATTTTAACAAATCTTACTCATATAGTATGATAACTCATCAAGGTATAATTTGAACTTACCTGATATTAGGTAGTAATGTATGGTGGTAAATTTGACATCATCAAGGTGTAGTGCCTCCTAGTCATTCACATTGTAATGTATGGCATTCATGACTATTGATAGCATTTACGATGGTGTATATCTCAAATAGTTAGTTGTCTACTTCTCCTTGCCCTTACGATATTTGATTATTAGATGAAATTACTCTAGGTAAGTATCCACTTCATGTGGTATACATTCTCTAATTTACATATATTATGAAGTAATTGTAGAGGCCTGTGATTAGAGGACCCTAAAAATAAAAATTAGACATCATTCATCAAGAGAAAAAACTAGCAAGTGTGTTGTTACATCAAAATATAACCAACTATTTGTATATTCTCTTTACTCTTGAAGGTTATCCTCCATATTTTTGTGGGGCTTATAGGAACCTAATGATAACTTAATTTGAGGATGATCAGGGAGAAGTATGGGTACACCTGAAGCTTGTCTAATGGACCATTAATGCATAATAGAGTATACTTATTTTTGTTGAATTTTATTTAATACCTTATAGTTAATACATAAATACCATCTTTCATATTTCCTTGGCTCTAAGAACATAGGGTTGTCATAAGCAGAAGAGATTGGTTTGATCTTTTTTTGGTCAATCAACTCTTAATTCTATTATCAAATCTCACATTCTCCTAGATTGACCAATGGTACAATGGGTTATTAGGTAATTTGTATCTTGGAATTAGTTCAACCTAGTTGTAGCTCCTTATGGACCTATAAACACATCAAAATAGATATGGAGAAGGGAATACATTAGCTATGCCTACCTTAAGTAGGCTTCATCGAGTATGACAAAAGAAAACTTGGTACCAGGGTTCCCATATCAAACCATTAGCAAAACAAATTATTGTGAATAAGAAATAAAATTCTTGCATTATTTTTCTGATATAAAAGTTATATTCTTCTAGGGTAGGCACTTTGATATGTGCAAGTACATACCCCTTAACATGTACTAACCACTATTGAGGGAATTCTAGTAGGTCACTTGCATGAAAGAGGTAAGGTCTATT
Source organism: Wollemia nobilis (assembly GCA_028583015.1). Taxonomy (NCBI): domain Eukaryota; kingdom Viridiplantae; phylum Streptophyta; class Pinopsida; order Araucariales; family Araucariaceae; genus Wollemia; species Wollemia nobilis. Next base: position 4,625,036 of record JAQPPZ010017058.1, read on the forward strand.
AAGCAAGACATCACAAATATCTAATAGCACCATGCTATAAATAATTATGTCATGCATTGGTATTATATGATACTCATGAGTGCACTTGTCCTAAATATCTACATGTTTCCTAGGATAAAGCCAAACAAGGGAATAGGGTTATGGATAAATAGAAGTTTGAAAGCCAAATAACTTGACTATACATATGCAATTATTTTCTTATGAATCTTAGTGTGAATGATATTGTATAGGGGTTTTCCTTTTACCCAACAATGGGTGTGGTATAAGTACTCCTATTTTTTAGAAATATTAAAGGTTGAAGTGTTAATAGTTTATTAGTTTTAGTGGTCATGCAGTAATGTCAACCTCCTCTTCACTTTCTAGTGAGGATGTACAATCATTGACCCATGGTTGCATCACCAAAAAAAATTGTTGAGCTCTATAGTCAATACCACTATGAGTGTGAGTCTCATGATGGATACCCTACTTATTTTTTGCCTTATTTTATCATTTTCCTATGTAAAATAAATTTTAGGCTTTTATAGTGTTGTGGGGATTTTACAAAAATTTATTCTCATAAATATAAATCATCCATGATTTTATTAAAATACCAAATACTTTATCCACAACATAAATCCACAATGCAATAATCCATATATTGAGAAGATATATAATACCCTCAAGGTAGAGAGGCACCAATAATAGTCTTTAAAGAAGGAATAACTCCACGAGATCTCCTAATATGAGAGGGTAAGTCCTTGTAAAAATATTATTATAAATCAATACTTGATATGGTCAATTATTGACTCTTTACAGTGATAATATCCCTTCTTTATATACCCATTATTGAGTGCTACTTTGTGTAGGTATAACTTTATTTTAATGTTATATCCTAATATAATAAAGGTTGAGTTATTTTTTTCCCATGCCAATTATTCATAACAATAATATATAAGATAATATAATATAATATCCCTCGATACCTATCCCTAGGTCCATACTATTCCACCCCCTTAAAAATATTTTATCCTCAAAACCTGAGAAGAAACTAAATATAAATATACTAATGTTGATCATCCTTTCATCTAATTTAATTCTTGATTAGTGATGCTCTTCTATGATACCAAGCTATTGTTGTGAAATTTTGACATCCATAATAATGTTTTCTTTGGCTCCATGCTTCTAATTCTCCACTTTGATATTTATAATAATAACTCTTAGGCTTTATGATTATGCTATATTATTATGATATCCATAATGCTTGCATATTTGTTTCTATGCTTCCACTACATTACTTGATGACCATAATTATTGCTCCTTTTTCTATGTTCTAATAAACTTGATGTTGTTCTAATTTTATTTAGATCCATAATAACATTGGTGCCCTATGTTGTGCCTCCATGATTGTTGGTGCTTATGTGATGTGGATGGCGATATATTACAGTATTAACCTAATGTTTTGCTTCCTTTGACTCTATAATTTGTTTTTTTTTTCTTTTGGATGGTCCCCCTTCAATTCTTCCTCATTTTCTTCTTTATTATACCCTTATTTTAGCTCTTCCTTATTCTCTTCTAATGGTGCTTCCTTGGACTTTTCTTTCTTAGACTCTACTTCTAATTCTTCTATTGATTCTTCCATCTATATATATATATGGGATATTCTTATTGATTCTCCTCGGATATTTGCTTCTTAAGCTAAGAAATATCATGTAGTGTTATTTTCTTTTCTTATACAATAGCTTCATGAACTCATTTTACACATTAATTTTAATAGTACACAATAAATTCAACCAAGGATAACCAAGAATAATATCCACATCATCCATAGTTATACCATAAAAAATTGAATATAACATATTTACCCATAGGTATCTTCAAATATTCAAAACATGAACATTCTCACCCTCAATATATATGTACTATATATTCATTGCTTGAATCTATAATGTCTTAACCGAATCAATATTGTTGAAATTATATTGGCCGCTAGGGTTTATGGAAATAATAATATTTTCCTTTTGAATGCATCCATGAACCTAGAAAACAAAAAATTTAGATAGAAATAGTCTCCTCTAATCATTTGGTTGCTTATCTAATGCCAAATGTGTGGTTCCTTAACCTTCACACTATTATCAATATTTGTTCATTCTTTCTCTACCTTGATCCTTTTAATTTTTTCTTCATATCCTTTGAGGGTATCCTTCATACTAGTTATCTTATTATCCTCTCTCAAGTTCCCATTTGCATAAAAATACTTGCTCCATTTCTTCCCAAGTGCATTTATAGTTATGGCCACTAGTTAAACTGATAAACCAAAAAATAATCCCCCTCCTAAAGAAAAAAAAGTATCTTGTAGAATTTAAATATTTAAAAAATTTCCACCATTCTTTGTCATTAGTATCATCCTATTTAGAAAACTTGGGTAACTCCATGAGCTCACTATTAGAATTTTCCAAAAATAGACATGCAAAGCATTACAAAAACTATGAAGAGAAGAGTAGAACTGATTGATTATTCCATGGGATCAACTTTGTATAAATAGCAAAGTTGATCATTGAGAGTCGTTGGATTACAACAACTCAACAAATTTGAACTAGTGTAAACTGAGAGTTCACTTGACTCATGGAAGAGTGGTAACTCAAGTAAGTCTATCCTAGTAGAACTTAAGAGAATAAATATTTATTCTAACACCCCCCTTAAGTGATACTAGGGGTGAATGTGAGATGAGTCCCGGAAACAAGGCCTGATGAGGTACTCATTTACAATGATTCTTATTGAAGAGATGGTAAAAAAAACCACATGGGAAAAAACCATCTTCCAAAAAAAGAAAAAAGAAGAGGCATGTCTTCGGATTGCGAAGATTGTCCTCTATGGAACACCCAAAAAAATAGAAATGAGTCCCAAAAACTGGGCCTGATGAGGTACTCATGTACAATGTATATAGGATAGATGGTGAAAAAACCACATGGGAAAAACCATCTTCCAAGAAAAAGAACAATAAGAAGAAGGGAGAGGTGAAAACCTTTGTGCACCCTTCTAATGCATCTGCCTAACCCCAAGTTTCTCTCGCAACTGAATGTAACGCGGAGAAGGAAAGGATTTGGTGAAGATGTCTGCAATTTGATTTTCTGTGGGAATGTAGTCCAAGTGAATATCCCCTCTCTGAATATGCTATCGAATGAAGTGCATGTGAATCTCAATGTGCTTGGTGCGCTGATGCTCAACTGGATTGCGGGCAATGTGAATTGTGCTTTGATTATCACACCAAAGGGTAATAGGTTTGTCATGGAAAAAACCAAATTCCCTTAGTATCTGATGAAGCCAAAGGGCTTCCTGACTAGCCAAAACTATTGCTCTATATTCAGCCTCTATAGATGATAATGCTATTGCTTGTTGTTTTTTGCATGACCAAGCAATAGGTGAAGAACCAAGACAAAAAACATAGCCAAAAGTGGAACATCTATCTTCAACTAAACCTGCCCAATCAGAATCTGTGTAACCAATGATTTCCATGGATCCGCCCTCATATAATAGCCCAAAGTGAGTAGTTCCTTGCAAGTAGCAGAGGATTCTTTTTTATGCTAGCCAATGGCTGAAATGAGGTTGATGCGAGAATATAGATATTAAGCCAACAACAAATGAAATATCAGGGTGAGTATGCATGAGGTATAGAAGACTTCCTACAAGTTGTCTGTAGAGAGTAGCATCACATAGAGGGGTCTTGCAGGAAGTACTCAGAGTGACTCCAAACTGAAAAGGTGTGGAAGAAGGCTTACAATCAGTCATCTTAAACCGTTGAAGAAGGTCTAGAGTATATTTCTATTGAGACAATGAAATCCCTACTTTTGTTTGAGTTATCTGAATGCCAAGGAAGTAATGAGCTAAACCCAGATCAACCATCTCAAATTTCTTAGAAAGGGAGTCTTTGATAGTCTGGATGTGAGAAATGTCACTACCAGTGAGTAGTAGATCATCAACATAGAGAACAAGTATGGTGATTGTTTTTTCATCTCTCCAAATGTAGACTGTGGCATCAGACTCACAATGAGAAAATCCTGAAGAAAGAAGGAAGGAGTCCATTTTTTCATACCAAGCTCTAGGAGCTTGTTTGAGACCATAGAGAGATTTTCTTAGTCTACAAACAAGGGAGGAGTCTTGAGTGAATCCAGCAGGTTGTTCCATGAAAATCTCCTCTTTTAAGTCCCCATGTAAGAAAGCACTTTTTACATCCATCTAAAAAATAGGCCATTTTTGGGAAGCAACTAGTGCAAGTACCATTCTAACAGAATCCATTTTGGCAACTGGTGCAAAGGTTTCAGAATAATCAATGCCTTCAATTTGTGAGAAACCTTTAGCTACCAAGCGAGCTTTGTGTTTGTCAATTTCTCCATCAGGTCCATACTTTGTTCTGTAAATCCATTTACAGTGAACTAATTTTCTTCCTTTAGGTAGAGGAACTAAATCCCAAGTTTTGTTTTTTATTAAGGAAGAGAATTCATTCTCCATGGCATCATCCCATTCTTTTATACCAGTTGCTTCCTTGAAGGATTGAGGATCTATGGAAATGGACTGATAGACAAGACCAGAGCCTATGGAGTTGCCTAATCTGGATGATGGAATATTTTGGATGTAAGGAGTGGCTTCTTCAACTATGGTGCGGGCCCATTTTGGCATTGTGGAAGGAGTAATTGGTGTGGTAGGACTTTGAGTTGGAGTTTGGAGTATAGGATCCTCATTTTGGTCATTTATCTCTAAAATGGGATCTTCATTATATTGAGGCTCTAATATTGGAGATGGCTCAAGAGATTTAATGTTGGAAGAGGATGGTTGAGGATATTTATGAGGGAATGTTTCATCAAATTGAACATTTCTATGAAAAAAGACCTCATGAGTTGTGGGATCAAGGAGCCTGTATGCTTTCATTTCCTCACAATAACCAACAAAGATGAGTTGCTTGCTTTTCTTATCTAGAGCCTTCCTTTTCTTCTTTGGGATATGTGCCCAAGCAGTACACCCAAAAATATTGAAGAAAGAGACATCAGGTTTTGAGCCAGTCCATGCTTCCTCGGGAGTCAAATGGCCAAGAGCTTTATGAGGTGTGTGGTTTTGAATATAGTTTGCACCCATTTTAACACTTATTTGTACGAATTTGCTTGATTTTGCAAGTGGCTTGATTTTCAACTAAGGCCTTGAAGATTTTGAAGTGGGATAGAACATCACTTTTGTATTTTAGAAAGTAGACCCAAGTTCTTCTGGAAAAATCATCAATGAAGGTTAAGGTATATTTTGCTCCTTTGAAAGAAGGCTCTGGGAAGACCATCAAGTCACTATGGATCAACTCTAGAGGGGATGAGGCTCTTTGAGAACCACTTGGGTGGAAAGGATCTTGATGTTGCTTTCCAAGAGCACATCCAGGACATACTCCATCAATAGAAGAGACTTTTGGCAACCCTATTACCATTTCATGGGTGTTTAATTTCTTTAGGTAGTTATAACTGAGATGTCCAAACCTTTCATGCCAAATTTTGCTTTCAAGATCTGCATGTGCAACAAAATAGGAGGCCCCTTCTAAATTTTTGAATCCCTTGAAGTGAAATAGGTGAGTGTTGTGATCAATATCTCCTTTTTCTATGAGAGAGTTTGGTTTTTGAAAGTCTCTTATCTCAACCCCTGTTGGTGAGAAGAGAATTGTTTTACCTTTTTCAAAAGTACAAATATGATAGACGAAGAGGATATTTGTAGCTATGTTTGGGACATAGAGAACATTATTGATACAACCACCATCAATGGATATGTCACCTTTTCCTTTGACCGGGATAAAGGATGAGTCACCAACTTCTATGCTACATGTTGAACTTGAGGAGATTGAAGTGAATGACTCATCTGAGGAAGTCATGTGATGAGTTGCTCCTGAATCTAGAACCCAGTATTTTGATGAAGTTTTTATAGCTTTACCTTGAACATTTAAGGCTTTTCCTATCTACTTCTTAATGTCTATCTTGTGATCCTTCATTGCTGCTTCTAGTTGTTGTAGTCTTTTCCAACATTTGTTCATAGAATGACCATCCTTTTTGCAGTGTGTACAAGTTATAGGACTTCTTTCTTTCTTTTTGAATTTTTCTTTAGTGGAGGTGGATGCTACTAAGGCTTTTGAGGAAGAGGGAGAGATCTCATACTTTGCAAGTTTTGTTTCCTCTCTAGTTAGCCTATCACAAAATTCCTCTAAAGAGGGCATTTTAAAACTTGCACCAAGAGCATATTTTGTAGACAAAAAGGTGGTTGCAAAAATTTGAAATACACCATTTAATTTAGAAAGAATTAGATAGATGCATTCTTCTTCTATTTTATTTTTTCCACTGCCTTTGAATTGAGTGAGGACTTCTTTAAATTTGGTGAGAAAGTCAACAATATTGTTGAAGTCTTCAGGAGATAATGTTGTTAATTCTACCTCTAGCTGCATTGACCTTATTTGATCTACTTTCCCAAACAAGTTCTTTAGTTTCTGCCAACTCTCAAATGGAGTTTTACATTCTAAAATGTGAAACCATAAGCTTTCATTTACATTTGTGCTTATAATACCCATTGTTTCATACATCTTCCCTTTATGAACAAATATTTCATATTCCTTTTCAAATTCAGGCTGCTTCTCTTCTAGCAAGTGTGTGAGCCCTTTTTGAGAAATGAGATTTAATATTTTTGGTTTCCATGTGTGATAGTTATGAGGGGTGAGTGGATCAATTGTATTCATTTTGCCAAAGAAAATTGAAGTGAACCAATAATCCCCCCTTTAACTTCAAGAACTTCTTTAGAGAATACAATGAAGCTCTAGTAGAAACACCTATTTTATGAAGGCAGTAGAAGCCCGACCTTTATACCAATCTCCTCAAATTACCCACCCTTACATGAGGGAAACTATAAGTAAATGAGGAGGTTTGATACATGGAACATAGGCTTATGAAGCAAGAATATTCAGCCAGACCTCTATACCGTATCTTCTCAATTACCCGCCCTTACGTGAGGGAAACTATAAGTATTTGAGGAGAATTGATACGTGGAACATAGGCTTATGAAGCAAGAAATATCAGCCAGACCTTTATACCGAATCTTCTCAATTACCCGCCCTTACGTGAGGGAAACTATAAGTAAAGGAGAAGACCAATACGTGGGACATAGGTGATTAAAAATTTTAAGTGCTCTCTTTGAAAATATTTTTGAGTTTCTTGCTTGAGTGTACAAATGTTCATGTGTTTTTAAAAAAATAGTTATGTAGGATGAAATTTTAGAAGATGCTGAATTGAGATGTAAGTAACAATTTCAAGTGGCCCAAAAAATGCCACACTTAGTCTCCACCACCAAAATTTCCTCCTATATCTGCTTACTTAAAGGAATGCAGCAAAAAAGGAATGTGTGAACAAAGCCAAGGACCAAAAAAGGGATGCAAGGACCAACATTAACAACCCCCCTGAAGTATTGACAATAGGTGCAAGAAGTAGCACCTCAAAAAAAATCCCCCCTAGAAAAGATATTTTATTTAGATTTTACAATGAGACCCATCACTCTCTTGCCTTTATACATTAGGGAGAGAAATAGTGAGAGGGGCTTTAATCGATGTATTTCTTTTACAAATATTTTGAAAAAAATATATTTAAAAAAGTTAATACAATAACTTTATAAGAAATATCAAGGAAAAACATTAGTGGACTTATTGATAGGTGCCCTTTGTTCTATGTAGTTCAATGGTTTAGAAATGATAAGAAACCATTCGAATGCATTCGGGTTGTTGATGCGGCTACCCCTTATTTGATACAAAAAATGTGTGCGACCAAAATAGTGGTGCAGTCCTTCAGCACGTAGTCTTATAATGCAGTCCTTCAACGTAGTGGTGCAGTCCTTCAACGCAGTTCATGAAACGTAGTGGTGTAGTCCTTGAGGATGCAGTCCTTGAACGTAGTCCTTCAAGTCGCTATATTCACTCGATGTGCATGGTGCATCAGCACACAGGCCCTCAATGCAGTCCTTCACTCTCCATCTGAAGGTGCCAAGGATGTATGTTTTTGAACACCAAAGAAAGGAACACTTCTTCTTCTCTGCACTTTTAAAGTTTCACCAGTAGATAGCTTCCAAGATTTGAATGCAATAAGAAAGCAAAGGAAGGCTATCTTATATATGAAAAAAGTAGACGTTAGCAATATCAAAAAAATCTCAGAGAATTTTGAGATTAATTAATTTTGGAGTGCAATAGATTTTCACGAAGGAGAGCGCCAGCTGAAGTGCAGTGAACACTATCGGATTCTCGAAGTGAATCGATTCATATCCCGAGAAGGGAACAACTTTACCATGTAATAAATGTGGTACAATGGGCAAGAGGAAGATGGACGCCGAGGATCGGATCTTCCACCAAACTCATACGCAATACACCCTGATGAAGCCGAAGTGCACATGTGGTGTATGGCCAATGTGTACGTATTGGATTTGAGGATGTTGGCACCCTTGGTAGTCTCAACAAAGGAGACTAAAAAATCTTTATGGTGAACGTTGCGGCTACGAGGTTGATGGCTTCTTCTCCATGCTGAACAATGGAGATTTCTCAATGTTGAACGATGGGTGTTGCAGTCTCCTTGGAAAGGAGAGATAAAATGATGGTGGGCATCGAGGCTTCAAAAATGGCCTGGGATTTCTGAAAAATTGTTGAGAAATAAAAGGTTAAAAAAAATTATTCGAGGCCAAGATTGCGATAGCAATTTTTGGCCAATTTAATTTTTGATTTTCACTAAAACAGTAGTGAAGTTCCCTTTTTTTCTGCAGATCTTTGAAGAAGACAATATCATTCAGAAGAAACCTTTTACATATATCTCAAAAAAATATAGTTAGAAAGAACTATATATAAAACTTTTTGTAGACTTGAACAAATGCAGTGAGTAGTCTACAAGAGATACAATGAACCAACTCCTAGAAACTTCAAGAGAGAATGCTAGCAAAGTCTATCCTGCTCTGGTACCATGTTAGAATTTCCCAAAAATAGACATGCAAAGCATTACAAAAACTATGAAGAGAAGAGTAGAACTGATTGATTATTCCATGGGATCAACTTTGTATAAATAGCAAAGTTGATCATTGAGAGTCATTGGATTACAACAACTCAACAAATCTGAACTAGTGTAAACTGAGAGTTCACCTGACTCATGGAAGAGTGGTAACTCAAGTAAGTCTATCCTAGTAGAACTTAAGAGAATAAATATTTATTCTAACACTCACACCCAAAAAAATAACATGAAACTAGGGTTTCATAAAATCTAATTCATAGAATTCCTCTTCATAAAATCTAATCCCAGGTATCACATAAATAAGTAGACTTTAAAATTTCCTTCACAAGATAATAAAGAACATTTGATTTGCTTACTTTGACTAGAATATATTTTAAATTTCATTCTTTTAAAAAAATATAATTTAAGAAATGTGTCATTACCTCTATTTTAGATAGCTAAATTCACATGGTCATATTTCCTCAAATACTATTCAAATTCTTCATATACCCACTCATTTCAAAGCCTTTCAAGTTTTGAACAATATGGTGTACAAATTGTCTAAATCAGAACCTCTATGAAAAAATATATCTCCTAGAAAATTAGTTTTTTTTCTAGATAAAAGTTGTGTAAATTTTACCTATATAAAATAATCCCCCACTTTACCAAGATCATTGCCTTGATACCACTTGTTATATAAAATTATGCTCAAAAACATAAATCATCCATAATTATACTAAAATACCAAACAATTCATCCACAACATAAACTCACAATGCAATAATCCACACAATAGAACAAGATAGAAAATACTCTTAAGGTTGGGAAACATCAATAATAATCCTTAAGGAAGGAAAAACTCCATAAGATATCCAATGGTGAGAGGGTCATTTCATGGGAAAATATGATTACAAAGCAATACTTGATATGATAAATGATTGATTTCTTATAATGGTAATATCTCTTCTTTATATACCCATCATATAATGCTACTCTGGGAAGGGTATAACCTTATCTCTAGCTAACTCATAACCCTTAACCAACTCATTATTGTTAATAAAATATCCCAATACAATAAACCTTGAGTTTTATTTGGCTCATTCCTACCATCCATTGCATCCATATACAATACAATATCACATCCTTAAATGTTTATCCCTAGGTGTGATACCATGGGCCCTTGGGAATTAGAGCCATAGGTTGTCGCATTAAAATAGTAGCTTGGTTTTTGGCATTATTTTTGTTCATAATAGTGGTCATTGGATATTTTTTTCTCAAGTTTTTCCTCCAACTTTGTTACAAAATGAAATGCTTGTTCCAAGGAATCAATAGGAATGAACTCTATTTTAGAGTAGATGTGACAATGGAGTTCACTAATTAATTTGAGTACATGATGCTTCTTCTTCTTGTCAATGATAAGGTGTCTAAGAATTTCATTAAACTCATTCAACATATTAATCTTTATGTTGGCATAACTACTAGAAAAATGTGTACCCATCCTCATAATGATGTAATAGGTAGAAAGAGTATGAACCTATTTGATAAATTTCATTCAAGTAGTAATAGGGTATCCATAATTTATGATCCTATTGTTAGTGGCTCCCAAAAACAAGCAATCGAATCTGACCTCTTCAAGGATCCAAAAGCAATTCTATCAATCTTGAAAAAATAGTTAGTATTGAAAATACTTCTAGCTACTAGAGCTAGGTATCCAATTCTTTGACATTCACCTAGCATAAGAATATTGGAATGTCAATGTTGGTCTATACCTTGAGTGTGTTGTGTATATAAAAGGGTGTAGGGTTGACAATATTGGATGGTGCTCCCATATTGATCATGAGATTCTAAAACTATCCAGATATATTCTTAGTTTCATCCAATACATCTTGAATGGGTTTAATAATATCTCAAATATTTATCTCTATAGATATTGACTTCTATATCTCAAACCTTTCTCTAAGTGTGGAATTATTTAGGTCACTCAAACATAGAACTTGGTGTGATGCCTTTATTTTAGCACCATGAATATATATGAGTGAACATCTAGTGGTGAAGTATATTTAAGGTCATATTCTAGGCAAGAATCACTATAGACAAATGAAAATAAGATAGAAGAATTCAAAACAAATGAGATATCTACTCCAATACCACTTGATCATATCATGGGTCCTAATATGTGGTGGCATATAAGACAACTCCCTGAACCAATATGTGGTTCTAAATGAGTTATACTATATAGTTGTGCAACAAAACCTCTCTCAAAATAATGATACTTTGCTATATACAATGCAAATGTAAGTATACTATAAAATATAAGACTTATGTAGCAAAAACAAGAACAATACAAATGTTTAGTACATGAGGTGTGTAGTATATTAGGGATATGTACACTTTATTCTTGTGCAATGAAATAAGAAATATAACAAAATCTTAAAAATTATAAGAATAAAAAGAATCTACAAAAGGGAAGGAAAGAAAGATGCATGAGGAAAAATGGTGGAAGAAGGATCTATGACATTTGAAAGTTATACACAAATGTAAAATAGTTGGAAAGTAGTTATGAGGTAAAAAAAATTTGCTACCAAATAATCAAGAAGAATTTTTAGTTACAATTATAGAACTATCCATTCCCTCTTGTGGAGTTAGAATTAGTTTAGAAAATGCTAGTTGCAATACTGGTTAGTTGTAGTGTTCCTCATGCTTAGAAATGGAGAGAAACCTTCTGCATATGATGACATTTAGTGGTAACATGTAATGTTTTTTTTTATATGTGTAGGTGTCTTATCCATTGGATTGAATGCAATGTTGGTACCATAGTGGTCATGATACCACAAGTTATGTTGGTGCTATGAGTGATTTTGACATCATAATTGATTATGACATTAGCCTATCTTGTCAGAAGTCTAGATCGACACCAAGGCTTACAAGTTGAAAGTATTATGGCATAATTTTTCCTATAAAATTGAGCAATGCCTACTTTGATGAGATAAATTTCTATATTGTATGTTTACTTTATTCATTTCTAAGTTGGATAATGTTTTACAAGTTTAAGAAAAATTTTATTCTTTATTATGAGGTTCAAGTGTATTACAATTAAAGTTACTCAACTTGAAAAATGGTATTGATTATACAAAGAGAAATAACATACCTTTAGAATTGGTATATTAAATATTATCTTTTCATTTTAGCCAAAGAGATTTTATTAGAAGGATATTTAATAGAATCTTTAAAAAATCAGCTATAATAGATCTCACAAGGATTATTTATGGGTACATAAGGTAATAGTGGAATTCTTCTTGCATTAAGAAATTAAAAAAATCTTATACAAAAGTTTTTATAAGTCCATTGAAGTTTTAATTATAGATAAGATGAGTATTAATATTTCTAATTGGTTATGTAGGGTTGAAATGGGCCTCGCCCATTCTAAATTTATTTTAACAAAATATATTATCATGGGATTATAACAAACCATATTATACAAGTCATCTTATTACAAGAGTGTACATAACTATGTAGGAATTTAAAAATGAAGTTGGTCTTATACTTATTGAGTCTTATTTATTATTGATCCATAATGGTTAGAAAAAAATTAGTAAGATTAATATCGGGACATATATCATAGAGAGCATGAGGACAGGCATGGATCTATAATATGAATATATGGGAACTTGACCCTAGGTTCATGCATTTATATAATTTCTTGACCCCTACCTTCAATTTTTCTCATGAATATAAGATATGTCCACCTATTGTATTAGAGCCTTGATTTATGGTGTGAAACATCTTGCTCCCCATTGCTTGCCCCAAACAATTGGGACCAAATGTTAATATTAACATTGGAGTAGAGATCGTTAAGAACATGAGGATGGTATTGACTTTGTAATATTGTTATATTTTATACTATGTCTATGGACACTCAATCATAGATCCATGCATTACCATAAGTTCAACCCTTACCTCCTATAGACACCTAAAACGTGTCATGTCGATGGTGACTACTCATATGGGACATGCTAGAAGATCATATGGAAGACCTTTGGACAAATCCAAGGTATAGCAGTGGTTTTTACCACTCAATTGGGCATCTTTGCCTAGTCAATTCTAGCCGCGACTGACACCCGCGGTTAGAAGTGCTGACCACGGCTGACACCCACGGTCCCCAATCTGCCAATTGGGGATCATAGCTGACACCTGTGGTTAGCTAAAATTTACATGCTAACTGCAACTGAGACCTACGATTAGCACTATAACAAACTCGGGCGACCAGAGCCTAGTAAAACTAGTTGCAACGACCGTTTATGATGGTTTTCAAAGCTGTTCAGGCTCGAAAGCATCCAGAAGCTTCCTACCAATTGCCAAATCTTGTTCTTGGCTTCTCCATGAAGCTAGAGCAAGGATTTTGGGAGTCTACTTAAGACCCCAATTTTAGAGAGCAAAAAGGAATGAAGAACAACTCAATTGCATAGCGGAGCCCTATCGGATTGGAGAGCAATTTCACATCCCCTTGAGGAGTAACGAAGTGTTTTCCAATTAACCAAAGACAACTGTGCATGCATCAATGGATATCTCAAGAGCTTGAGGAGCAAGCTTGACAATTAACATACTTCCATTGCCAATTCCACCTAATGCGCCACCAATTCAGTGTTCCAAGACACAAGCGACCCTTGATCATCAATTCCTTGGAGGATTTGAGAGTTGCTAGCCCTGGTTTTGAGAGAAAGGATACTTTCATCTTAACCGTGGTTGTCAGCTACGGTTAACAGTGCTCATCGCACCTCAGACCTGTGGCTAGGTTTTGATGCTCTCTTTACTCCATTTTAGCATTAGATTTCTATTTCTAGTCATGCATTTAGCTTAATCTAGCATAAATCCACATTTTAGCAAACATTTGACCATTTAATTTAGGAATTAGAGGTAGATTTGCTTCATCTTTCCTTGCATTTGTTAATCTAGACTAGTTTCATGCTTTTCAAGTTACTAATTCTTAATTAGAGTGCTTCATAGATAGATCTATGCTTCTTTTACATGCTTTATTACAATTTCCTCATTTCTTGCATAGATTGATAGTTTTACATGCTTTCTTGATTTTATGTCATTCATTATGCAAGATTCCTCCAAAATCCTCATCAAGAGAGGCCTCCTTTGTTACTAATTGCTTCTTTTTGTTTCTTGATCACAGGGAACATGATTTGAAGGAGAGATAAAGCATCCAATTCCTTCCTCAACACGAAGAAGAGGGTCATCGACACCCTAGAGCAGTTTGTGTCACCCTGAGGGGCATTTTGATCACACCTACCCTTGATAGGGATTAGACACTATTGTAATTGATGTATCAAATGGGTATCCCTAAGAGGGACGAATCTGTAATTTGACTCCATTAAAATTAATAAAGGATTCCTTGTATTCATGTTATTTCTTATTATCAATTTATGCATGCCTATTTGTGTATCTTTCTTCAATTGCAATAGTTAGATCGGGTGTGAGCCTTTTTGGTGGTTACACCTCCTAGTATCTCTATAGGGTGTTTATCCATAGGATTAAAACCTTGGCTTATAGTATGGAATTCCTTATTCCATACTACTTACCTAAACATGTTGGAGAAAATGTTAAGGTTAATATTATAGCATATCTCATAGAGAACATGGTAGAGATTTTGGATCCATAATATAATTATACTCAACCATTAAGTCCATGCATTTTTATAAGTTCAACTCTTACCTTCATGTCATCTCATGGCTCTACTTGAGGTTCCATCCTAAATATTTATTACCTTGATTTATAATCTTCTTGGTTCCCACCTCTTATCCCAAACACGTTGCACTTATTCAAAATTAAGGAAAATATTGTGGAGAAATTAAGGGAGTTTCGGATTTATAATATGGCCACACTCAATCCAAAGTCCATGGATTATCATAATTTTGAACCCTACGACTAGATATCTTCATAAATTTATAAGGTGTTTGCTTGTGGTATTAAAAACTTGGATTACAACATGGTACTATTCACTTCCAACTAATTCTCCCAAATCCATTGGGCTAGTACTTCAAGTGATATTAATACTAAAGAGGAGGAAGATGCGAACACATAAACCTAAAGAATTTCACCCCAATGTTTAATTTCTAATTGGAAAGATGAGTACTAATATTTATATTTTTTATTTAATTTTTTTTGTCCTCATTAATATAATTTTCTCCTTCAATAAAAGTTTTAAATTTTCAACAAATCCACTATAATGAATGCTTTTTAATTTTTGATAAAGCAAGGGCTCAATGGTAATTGTCTCTCATGCTTAGTCCATTGAATATATGTATAAAATCCATTCTAAAGAGCAGATAAGATTAAAATCTTTAAATGAGTATTTAATGCCATTAATAGTATTAAATATGTAAACTCAACTACTAGATTAAAAATCCATATTTAGTTTGAAACTTATTTTGCTTTTTTTAAGTTGGTAATTTATTTTTGCTTATAAGTTGTTATTTATGATTTTTTTTTAACCTAGAACATATCTTTTAAATATGATTTTGTTTTTTATTTTTTAATAAGTTATATGTGGCTTCTATTAGGAGCCACTTCCATCAAAATATCAAAACAATATATTTGTTATAATATCAATACACTATATCCAACTTGTCATTTGAATTTACAAAGGAAACTAAATTCTCTATCGATCTATACCATCCAGGAGTACCACCCCTATTTTTCTAGGAAGATAGAACTACATTGAAGTCCCCTAAGATTCTATATATTGTAATTGGAAATCATCCTTGAATTTGACATAAATAAACCAAGGTCCTTCCAACATCTATTACAAAGAGTAGATGTATTTGAAACATATACATTTATGAATCCAGATTTTATATTTTCTTCTTTCATGTAATAAATATTGATAATCATCAAATGGCATTAGCTCAATCGATTAGATTCCTCAATATTCAAGGAGGAGACCCAAGTTCAAATAATTCCAAGATATACATGGATAATACCCAAGATATTGTAATACCATTGTGTGGTGATGATGTAGTATGAATGGGGCTCATTTCAATCCCATATAACCAAGTAAAAAAAATACCATTAATCAAATCATTTATTGCTTCTTGCAATCATTTATTCTATTTTTTATTGTTCCAGACCAATACAACATCTCATGAAGCTTCCATACCAAAATATCCCATCTTCCAAATATTTGTAATAAATTTATAACTATAACTGGATAACTTTTTAATGGGACCTTATCATACTCTAAATATTCCAAGATACCATATTTATAGTCACTTTATATTCTTACTTTGGGGCTTAGCCCTACTTGGTATATTTTTCTCTTTGTTTCTACTTTGATCTCATCAATCTCTTTCATTTTTATACATTGTTCATAAAGTGATTTACCGTCTATAGGTTTATGCTACCCTCGAAGACCTGAAGTGCAAGAGATAAACTTTAAAATACTCTATTTTTATTTTGCCTTGAAAATCCTAAAGTGTGAGAGGAATCCTCTATTAGAATATATAGTTAAACTTTTCTTGAGGTCATGGCCAACTTTTGTATTGTACTGTTACTATACATATAAGACCTTTGGGCCCTTGTAAACCTTGAAAAAGGTATTTTTATAATATTTTATTATTTTAATCCTTAAGGTTGATTACTTAACCTTGACCTAAAGGTAACTTGTATTTGGATATAAATACCCCATCATACCAACCCATTCTAGTGAGATGGTTTGGTGTCCATGGATACCCCATATACTATGTGCATTGCTTTGTGTGTATTTCTTGTCAAGTAATGTTGGGTAATGTGTTGATTCCATTTGCTTCTAGAAACTATTGTGAAATCTATCATGGTATCAGAGTGGGTGTGAATCTTCGTTACTTGATTTCTTGTTGTCAACAAATTGACTTCTATGGCATCTTCTAAGGGTAGCTATGTTTGGAGTATCATAGAAGTTTCTTGGAAGAAAATGATGGGACTAGAAGGGTCTCTTGATAAAACCTTAGGTGGACTTGGATCGCTAGAATCTCACTAGATTTAGTAGATTTTCTCTAAAATAATATTCATCAGTAGGGTCTTTTGTTCCTCCCATTGGCACCTGATCCTTTATTGATTCATTTTTTTTGTTTTTTGACCAAATAGATGCCCTAGCTTCATGATTGAATTTTTAAAGGTTTTTTACAAACGTCATTTATATTTTAGAGGTTTTTTCAAAAAAAAAATTCCTTTTCTCTTTTGGTATTTTGTGTTCATTAGCAACTAAAATGAGAAGACAAACTACTTAACTATTGAAAAGGAAGAAAAAATAGGGTAAACACTTTTTAATGGACCCTTTGTATCAAATAAGTTAATGACAGACTTTTGTGAATGGAAAATACCTTCAAGTTGCTTGATAAAGTTGCTAAAATAGTCTAACAATATTTTTGTTGCATAATAGTGAGAGGATGTCCCAATTGCTTGCATTTAACAAAAAGGTTGTGTAGGGAAAACCATAGTAGATACAAATGAATGGTCAGCATTACTAGATTCTTTACAAAATTTTAGGGGGAATTATAATTCAACATTTTTCTAATTTACCTACAGATATCAATTTTCATGCTTTGAAAATTTGATCAATTTTCCTTCAAAAGTAAAATAAATAAATTTAAAATAGGGAATTTTAGGAATTTTTTGAGGAATATTTTCTACAGAGAGGGCATGAAAAAAGGGCATGTGGCATGTGACACTATGTTGGCATCATGCATAAAGCAATCAAGGGACACACTTTGTGAAAGGGTTTGTTTTAAAAAGGTTTAATGCCCTTTCATGTCTTGAATGTGCCTTCCCCTTGTTGGTTATCAAAGGCATTGCTAATGTGCTTTTTTATAGAGGTCATAAGTTTGAACCTTTACTACCACATATTTTGATAAAGTATTAAAACAACAAAGGTAATGACGACATGACATTGAAAAATGATGTGGCACCTAATGATATCACTATTTTCCTGCTTATGATTGTTGATGTGGCACCTTTTGATATGGAATTCAACGTAGCTAACATAGCAGATGATGTGGTGTATAACATGGTAATCTATACAGCTAATTGTGGTGCATGATATAGCAAATTGTGTGGTAGTCTGTAATGTTGATATGGCAACTAACATGAAATGTTGATGTATAGTATCCAATGTGGCAAGACATATACCACTTGATGCCTATATATATATATATATATATATATATATATATATATATATATATAGGTTTTACCAATCTAATTTTATCAAATAACCAATTTCAATGATTGTACATTTGCATAGTCAATAGTAGATTTGGCAAAGCATGAACTTTAGATCTAATTAGGATGTAATAAGTGATGCATTGTGGTTCATAGATTGTAGACCTAATCAAAAGCATGACAAGTGGCATAGTTTAATTCATCAATACATTTCCTAGTGGCCTACATAGACAACACACAAGTGGTAGCCCCTTAATCACGATCAGTAATGTCATGCAATTCATCAATATATTTTCCACTTAGGGTGCAATTGGCACCCCCTCAACCGCTCACGTAATGACATGTGCCAAATTCCTTTTCATTATAGGTATTAGAAAACAATTCAAGGTTTTTAGAGACATTTTATGTGACTTTGGGCCAAAATTCTAGGGGTCATAACTTTTACATATGAAATTATTTTGAGCCTTTTTCTAAATTGCATGGTTTTTTTTATATCTCTATACTAGTGTTGTTTTTTTGGTTATAAATATGTGCAATATTTTCTATTTGTAAATATATTTATAGATCAATTTGTGCCCTTGTTGAATGGTCCAAACTATACTACCTCAAAAATTAAGATTGAAGTTTTTCTTTGGAGTAAGAGGCTACCCAAATATGTGAATGGGGAACTTCATGCTACTAATTCTAAAGAAAGAAAATAGGTTTATGGGGATAGGAAGGATAAGTATCTTGGTGATATAGCTCTTTATATTGATGTGATATATGACATCCATATTAGCAACACCATGGATCCAAAGGAGTTTCTTGATAAGTTTTAGGGATTGTGTGATCGATTGATTCTACATAGATCAATAGGCTAGAGGTTGAGCTTGCCACTTTGACTATGACTCTTTTGATACTATTGGTAAGTACTTTAGTCATTTAAAAAAAATGTAAGAAGACATCTAGACTATAATAGGAGTACCTAAGGTGAAAGGATAAGGTCGAGAAATTATGGATAATGAAAATAACATTGGACTCCTTAGTACAATATTCAAGAATTTTTTAAAGACATGAGATAGTTGTTATTGCATTTGAGATTATTTGAGTGCAATTCCCTAATTTTTCCACACCAAAAATTGATGATGAGGTATTCAAGTACTTTTTGCATCATCAAGCTAGAATTAAATGGTATAAGCATAATTATATCATCAATTAGACCCATCTAAAGGAAGTTATGGTCAAAGCTCAAAGTGACAAGAAATCAAAATAGAATGAAAAGAATCCCAAAAAGCCCTTCAAAAATATGACATGTGAGTATTGTAATAAGAAAGGACAAAGTAGAATTTTATCATATTCATATCAAGAATATTGAGGAAGCATAAAAATGAGGTTTCGATGTCGCTCTATTCTATGCATAGAGTGATGACAACTTTGATGGAGAGACCACATGAAATTATTCATTCAACATATTGGACATCCACTTGTTTTAATGAGTGGATTATAGATTTAGGGGAAGAAAGGCACATGCCAAAGTACATGCATATCCTACAAGGGTACAACAAATTACATTTAAGGGAGTGTGTTGTTATTGGATATTAATATTCTTTGCAGGTTATAGGATGTAGAGAGATTAGAATTGGATATTCTTCTTTTTGATGAGGTACTTCATGTTCATAATGTTGGCCTTAATATCTTGTATAATTATCACCTTACTCATACAAATAAGAAAGTAGAATTTTGGTTTGATAATAGGGTACATAAGGATGTAGACAATGAATTTGAAACCATTTGTTATTGTGATGAGTCAAACCAAACGTATAATTTGGGAGAATGATGTACACATTTTGTTTCTTCTCCTCGAAAAAAAATTATGGCTATGATTATGCATGCAGATGATGAGATTCATAGATGGTACTATAGGTTTGGGCATCTTAGCTATAGATCCTTGAGATACATGAGTCATCATCAGATGGCCATTAGACTTTCACACAAATCTCCTCCAAGTGGTGCATGTGAGGAATGCTTTATTGATAAGTATCATAGGGAGACTTTTCCAAAAAGGACAAGGTGGGCTACTCATCCCTTGGAGATTATATATATATATATATATATATATATATATATATATATATATATATATATATATATATATTTATTTATTTATTTATTTATTTATTTATTTATTTATTTATTTATTTATTTATTTATTTATTTATTTATAGACCTATGGTTATACCATTCCTTTCTAGAAATAAGTATTTTTTTATTTTTATTGATGATTTTTTATATATGTGTGGTTGTATACCACTAAGGATGAGGTCTTTAAGAGATTCAATTCTTTCAAAGCTCTTGTAGAAAATAAATTGGATAGGAAAATCAAATGGCTCAAGATAGATAGAGGAGATAAATACATAAGTAATGCCTTTCATATATTTTGGCTCTTCATGGCATAGCATATCAGAATATTATTCACTATACCCTTGAACAAAATGATATGGCTAAAAACAAATAGGGTAATCATGGATATGGCATGGTGTATAAATTATACCAAGGATATGTAGCATAGATTCTAAGGTGAGGCTACCATTGTGCAGCATATATCATCAATGAAATTCCTACTAGGTTGTTCATAGCATGACACCTCTTGAGATATTGACAAAAGGTAAGCCTAATGTGTTGTGACTTTGTATCTTTATGTCTTTAGCTTGGGATCACATACCTAAATATATTTGGAAAATAAAGCACCAAAGAGTTGTTAAAATTTACAATTTTTTCTAAAAATGAATAGAATTAATCCATCCACTCAAATATTATACAAAAAGATAAAACAAATGAAAAGATATGTAGAGATTTGGGGGCACCCGTAGGCACCATAAATAATCACGACACAATATATTTTACATTTACAACACTCCAATGATCAAATGAGGAGTGAAAGGGGGTATCTATACCAATATCAAAACCCCAATTACATAATAAATTTTAACCTAAGTCAACATAACAAGAGGGCTTAAGGTTAATTATAAGTTATAAAATGGGTTTAACCATAACAAGGGTATTCATGGCCTATAGAGCTTATAATAAAATATAAAATAAATTAATACATTGTACAATGAATTGCCCTTAGGCCTATCCAATACATCATACAATGTTGGCCTTGGCCATGAATCATATTATAAATTCAACAAGAGTTACGCATGCATCTTTATGGGGTATTTTGGTACCTCAAATTTCATGCCACCTTTATGACCCTCAAAGGCATGAGGTTTTGATTTGGAGATATATTATTTTTTATGAGGTTATTTTAGGTGCTCCTTCTAGTGCACCTCTTGAACTTCTAGTATATTACTCTTTTGATCATTTGATTGATTCAAATTCATCTATTTTTTAAAGATTTTAGGAGGCTCTATTTGCACTAGAGCATATTTTTCTTATTCATATTTGAGCGGAGGTATGCTGCCTATATATTTGACCCTTGCACAAGTAGCACCACTAGTTGCACCTTCTTTTCTAGATTTTGGGTATGTTGAATAGGACACATTAGTTTATAGTATTGTGGTTTTTCATCATGTGAGTGGTGATTTTAAGTTGGATTCTTCACTTTTGACTTTTATGTTGCTTTACCATAAAGTGCACATGATTCTTTCTTGGTTCATCCAACACCTAAGTGGGATAAGACACTTTTAAAGGATGTTCAACCTATTCTTACTCTACAGTGATATTGAAAGTCTCATTTTAAGCATTCTTCTCAAAGATAGTTCATTCTTAGGATTCTCTTAAATATTATTATACTAAGAGCCAACTAGAGTTGGAAGACGCTATGCTTATCGAGTATGATGCTCTAATGAAGAACAAGACATGAGAACCTATATCTATTCTGAAAGGGAAGAATATGGTTGGATATAAATGGGTCTATAGAAATAAGTATACTTCATATGGTTAGGTAGAGAAGCACAAGGTACATATTGTTGCTAAGGGGTTCTCTCAACAAGAGAAAGTTGATTATTTTGAGATATTTCCTCTAAATGTTAGGATTGATTCAATCAAGATAATTTTCTCTATAGTAGCCTCATATGGATGGAAGGTACATTAGATGAATGTGAAGAGTGACTTCATACATGGTGAGATTTAGGAGGAGATCTACATGTAGCAGCCACCTAACTTTGAGCTTGGGGACCTACTCTTATGGTTTGTTGATTGACTAGGTCCTTGTACATACTTAAGCAGGCACCTTGTGCTTGGTCTGAGAAGATTTATTCTTTTTTCCTCAAATGTGGGTTGGCAATGTGAGATTGAACATGATGTTTATATCAAACACCAATGTGGAGAGACTTTGGTGATTTTTTTCTATATTGATGATCTTCTCATTACTGATAGGTCCCTTATCTTGATTTAGGATATAAATTCACAACCTAGTATTACTTTTGATATGAAAAATTTGGGGATGTTGCACTATTTCTTGAGGATTCAAATTAATCAAACAAGTTTTGGCATCACTATTTCACAACCCACATATGCATATGATCTTATTCAATGTTTCACGATGGAGGATTCCAAGTCTACTTAGATTCCTTTCACTTTAGACCTAAAGCTTTGAGTTGATTTTATGCATCCTTTATCAAATATTACTTTGTATTGATCTCTTGTGGGTTTCTTTATCCCACTCAAACAAAACCTGATATAGCTTTTTCTATCAACTATTATTCTAGATACATGTAGACCTCACAAGAGATTCATTAGACCATAATCAAGAGGATTCTTAGCTACATAAAAGGAACTTATTAGGATGGCTTCATGTACATGCAATGATTGAACTAGTTGTTGTACCTTCAATGGAGCATGTAGTGGATGCCTTGACAAAGGTTATGCTCAAGGTTATTTTTATGCGCATTCAGGAGCTACTTGGTGTAGGAGGGTGTCCCTTAAGGAAGCATGATAAATAAGGGTCTCTCTCTAAGTCCCCCATTCAACTTAAGGAGAAAGTTAGAATATGTGGTAGTTAATCTTATCTTGATACCATAACCATATTTTGTATTGTATTGTACATATAAACCCTTTGGGCCCTTGTAAACCTTGCAAAACGTATTTTTGTAATATTTTTTTTAATCCTTTAGGTCGGTTACTTAAAATTTACCTAAAGGTAACTTATATTTAGGTATAAACACCCTATCATACCAACCATCCCATTATTAGTTGAAGTGTAATTCTATTATTTGATAGTGAGATCATTTGGTATCCATAGACACCCCCATATACTATATGCATTGCATTGTGTATATTTCTTTTCAAGCAATACTTGGTAATGTGTCGATTCCATTCATTTATAGAAATTGCTATGAAATATAGTATCCTCTATAGTATTTAATTTCATATGTTGCCCTAGAGATCCTAAATTGCAATGAATATTTCCTTATTATGTTTCCCTATCTATATTATAAAGTGCAAGGGCCAACTCTATACTATCATTTTTATTGCATGGAAATTATTTTCTACTACTTGACAAAAATAGAGATAACTACAAGGATCAAGAATGACTTAATCTACCTTCTTTACTTTATAATTTTCTTCTACATCTTCCTTTGCAACTTTAACTCCTTTTAAATTTGAACTTGCACATTGTAATTCCTCATTCTATGCATTATTTTTGGTTTCTTCTAATATTTTATCGAAATGAACCGTGACAACCTTCACTATTTGATGAGGCAAAGAAAATTTCTTTACCATATTTATGGGAGTGGAAAATCCTTGATCTAAGCTAATTTTTGCTATAATATGATCTCCTTGCTTCGTATTTGAGTATCTCTCATGACCACAAGTTTTCATCTTTTTCTCAATCATTTTCACTTTGCAATCTCTTTCCATGTATTCAATTTCATAACATTTGCAAAATCCAAATGCATTTTTTTCATAATCCACTTGTTGATCCTATTATATAGATTCAAATTTGATATTAACAAATTTGACAAATATTTTGAAATGTCTACGTGGATAACACATATATAGTTATATATAGTATAATTTCACTTCTCAAGAGTTGGCCCCTCCTACATGAAATCTCCTAGAGCATCACTGATATTTTTCAACACCTTCTTATTGATTAATAGATATGAAAATCCAAAAAACCTAACCCACATTGGAAACCTTTTAAAAATATATGGCTCTATAGAAAATGTCTTAGTTCGTGGTCTTAAATACAAGGTATCTCTCCCCTAAACCACCGGTTGTCACCCATTATTTTATCCCTGACTTTTGAACTAGAGACAATGATGAGAAAAAATCCTTTCAAAGAAAATCATGGAATAATGCAAACTCAAAAAAATTCCACTAAATCCATTTTTGAATCTCTAAATAAATTGGTCAATATTTGTTAAATTTAAATATTGATCCTTTGCTTGTAAAACCATAATATCATATCCTATTGTCTTATTCTTGATAATCACTTATATTGAAATATTTATCACCTAGATAGGAATTATCATAGAATCATTTATTTTTCCTTAACTAAGGTGTCATTATTTTCCACTTAGGCATCCTTGCTTCCAACTAAGGCTTCCATAACTAACTTTCTTCTTTAATATCTAGGTTTTCCTCATGAGAGTCCTTCACAATGATTTGAAAGATCTAGAACAAGAACTCTAAATATGGGGCTTATTTCTTACTCTCACTTGGTCCCTTCTCTATGCTCTTACTTACATCTTGATCCCTGCTCTTACTCACAGTTGTTTTTGTTCCTTGCTTGCACTTGCTTCCTAATCTTTACTTATAACTTGTATTTGCACTTAAACTTATTTCTTGCTTCGTACTCATACTCTTATTTAATTCATGCTTACTTTTTACACTCATATTTATTCAATTAAATTATCATTTTAAAATATATATTTTTAATTAATAAAATTTTATTTTATTTATTTGTTAAAAACAATTTTTAAAAAATCTATCATAAAGTATAAATATTCAAGGGGCTCTCAAGGGATACTATAGTGTTATGTATTTGGATTTTTATTCAGAGACCCAAGTTCAAACCCCAAGACGAGGAAACTGAGATCCTTTATAAAAACTTTAGCTCAAAAAATTATTCCAATAATATTAGCTCACCTGATTAGATTCCTCGACTTTGATGAAGGAGACCTCCATGAAGTGGCTCAGTCAATCCCTCAACGAAAAGAATTACCAACCTCCTTTCAGATATGTCTCGAACCTTGACTAATAGCCCCTGAAATTCTGTAATGTAGGCATCAACTGAACCAGTCTGCAATTCTGGATCTTTCTTGTCGAACCGATCGATGAATTTGTTGAACTCATCATATGTGGTAATGGCTCGGTGGCCCAAAGTGTTGAGACCGTGGAACCACCAATCATGAGCTGCTCCCTCTAATTGAAGAGTAGCAAATTTAATTGCCTCTTCCTCCTGCATAGGCCTCAGTGATAAGAAGTTATCCAGCTTTTCCACCCACGTCTTTGTTGTGCTCTTATTACTCTCATAAAAGTGAGGAATGGTTGAAGGTTCAAATCTTACACAAAAAAATAAAACAAAACAAACAATACATACTTAAAATACCAACTTATCATAATACCACTCTATGATGATGTAACACAAATAAAACTCGTTTCAATCCCATTTTAATATATATATTTAAAACAATTATAAAATATGCATGTGACACTTATAAGATTTTTCCTTCTTTACTTCATAACAATAAATATAATTTGTGGCCCTTAATAATCAAATTATTGCCATTTTGAACGGTGTGGTCAAATCATTTCAATCCAAAGTGATCATACAGAAGGTAGTGTACAATCCAATATCAATTTTGTTAATCCCTTAATGGGAGCATATTTCACTTGAAAGGGACCTTAATCATACCTATGGTTTCCTAAGCCTTGTCCCAATCACCATAATGAAATGTGGATGCACATCTTTTTAGAACCTTAGCTAGATTCATGCATGGGAAAAATAATTATCTCCATAAAAAGTGCTTTTTAATAAACCTAAAAAGCATCCTTATCCTCTCATATTTTTATACATACATGAACCAAAAAAATAATTAAAAAAATTTTACCTCGTAATAAAAAATACTAATTTTATGTTATTTAAAAATTGTTATCATGAACATATTTGACTTTTGATACTCGTTCCTATCATGATGTAAGAGCATAGAGTATGATGGAGTATCCTACTAGATTATGAAGCCTAAAAGAGGCTAATGATATAATTGTGATTTGAGGGAAATAATCTTTTTCAACTCATGTGCACTCATTCGCCAAAATCCATGAAAAAAATCTATCCTTAATCGTAACATGGTTTTGATTTTATTTTAATATATGTATGGACTAGGGAACATCGACCTCAAACAGATAAAAGTGGAAAATCAATCGGTTTATTAAAGTATATATTTTTTTAATATTAAAAAATAAATTTTCAAGTAATGTTAAGTATAATAGGTAGTACAATAATAAGAAGCCACACTCTTTGGAATTTAAATTAAGATTACTGAAAGTAGTGCAATAATAAGAAGTCACACTCCTTATAATTTAAATTAAAATTATTAAAATAAAACGTTACAAGTGTAATTTTTTTAATTAATTATATGAAGTTAAAATATTTCTATTATAATATAATACTATTTTGTTATTCGATTAGAAACTCCATCTTGGCATCCAATTAAAATTTATTTATACTCTAAACCTTATAAACTAAAAAAGTTGGACCAAGCTACATTCATATTCATAATGACATTATGAAACTATGCATATTTAAACAAGTCTCAATCTTCTACTTTAAAGTTTAATGTTTTAACCTTTTAAACTCAGGCCATGTAATAGGTATTATGTATTGTTTTAATATATATTATTTTTATTATATTAATATTTTTTATTTGGGTTGGAGGGTTTAGTTCAGCTGTCAAAACTTTTTTGTAGGAGCACGAAGATCGGGGTTTTTATTTCTCGAACTCCGTAGTATTGGTGGACATGTCGTGTCAGCGTCGGCTACGTAATACAATTGGAGGTTATAGTGGTGACAAGGAAGAGCAAGATTGAATCCACGAAGAAGCGTAAAAAATTGTATCGTGTTACCTGTTCCTCTAATATAATAATAATAATAATAATAATAATTTTGATTTAATTAAAATAAATCAATCAAAATATTAATTTCATGAAACATGCAAGAGATAATTGTGGAAATTCAAGATCTTGTTAAAAAGTTTGAAGAAATTATGTTTACACATAAGGCAAGGAAACAAATGTATATATAGTGTATCCAATAGAGAGGTTTTAAGAGAGGATTGTGAAAAATTCAATGTGGTTCACTGGGTTCCATTATTAACAAAGGTAATGTTAAATTTATTCCTAAGTCTGGAGATCCTGAGCTCATCACCAATTGGAGGCCGATCACCCTGCTTAATGTGAGCTACGAGATTATTGCTAAAGCCCTTGCACTTAAGCTTAAATCTATTCTGCCTTTGATTGTCAGACCTGAACAAACTAGCTTTGTTAAGGGAAGATACATTCTTGATAACGTTCTTGTTGTTTGGGTAGGTATGGAGTGGGCAAGAAATTCTGAACAAGATGCTTTATTCATTAAGATAGACTTTGAGAAATCCTATGATAATATGGAGTGGTACTTCATAACTGCCATGCTTCAGGCTCTAGGTTTTGGGCCAGTATTTGTCAGCACCATTCTTATGTTATTTCAAGATGCTTCAGTTGTTCTTACCTTGAATACTAGTTAATCTCAGTCAATTTCTCTTGGTCGCTCTATGAGACAAAGGTGCCCTCTTGCTCCATCTCTTTTCATTCTTGCTACAGAGGCTTTTGGCTATTTGTTGGCCCATAAGATGGATCAAGGATTAATCAAGGGTATTGCTCTCCCTAATTTTGACCGTCAGTTGGTCAATGGTCATTTTGTAGATGATTCCTTCTTAACGCTTCAAGAAGATGAGCAATCCCTTTCCTCGGCTATTAGTTGCTTAGAGGTGTTCTGTTTAGCCTCTGGTTCTTCTATACAATGGAAAAAAACATCTTGTTTTCAGCAATCTCAATCTCAACTGCCACACTTGTTACATCAATTCCAATGGACTTGGATTCATCCAAGTGAGGTGTTTAAATTTCTTGGAATTCCTTTTGCATTTCATGGTTCCTCTGCTCAATTGGGCAGTATGTTATTGATAAAGTGGAAAAGAAGATTTCTTATTGGACTAGTAAGAAACTTTCTCTGCCAGGAAAATTTCAGATTTGTTCTAAGGTTTTAGCCACTACCCATGTCTATTATTCATCTTGTTGGGTTCCATCCAAATCTTGTTATAAAAAACTGGATAAGATTCTGAGAGACTTCTTGTGGGCCAAAGACTCTATCAAGCAAGGTTTTCATCGGGTAGCCTAGGAAATTTGTTGTTTGCCCAAGGATTGTGGAGGCATGGGTTTGTTTGATTGTCACCGACAAGGTCTTGCCCTTTGTGCTAAATGGATCACCCGATCTTTAATTGGGGATGAATCTTGGAAAGTGCTGGTCAGGCATTGCATTTCTTCTGGTTTGCTTCAGGGGAAGAAAATTTGGAAAGGGGTGGGATTGCAATCCATTCTTATTGCCCCTGTCCCTATTAAAGTTAAAGGTTCTTTTGTCATTCAAAGTATTTGGAAAGCTTGGGAGGCCTTCAAACCCTGGCTTAGTTGGAAAGGGAGTTTTCACAAAGCAGGTGCCTCTTTGTCTTCCATGAATATTTGGTGGTCTCCTGTTATCACTTGGCAAGGTTCTCCCTTAGCTTTGGTGCAGTGGGTCAGAGCATAGAGGTTCTATAAGCATGGTATTTCTTCCATTTTTTATTTCTTCTCCCGACATGCCAGGTGTTGGATACCCTGGGAAAGTTTTCGTCAAATTCACAATTTAAATCCTGGTGATAGAGACACTTATGAGGTGGTTATTGATAGTATTTTGTTTTCTATTTGGAGCAAACTACATAAGCATTTTTAAAAACCCTGGTGGTCAGATTGGTGTTGGCCTGGGGAGCTTCCTATTTTGCAATATAAAGCTCATCTTGGTTACAAATGGCTCACACCACAAGTTCCAATGGTTGATAAGCTCACTCTGAGATGGAATTTAGTCTCTCTTCCCTCCCAATGGAATAAGAGGTTTCGGATTGCTTGGGCTACTTATATTGAACCTAAACAGATTTTTTTTGCTTGGAGTCTCTTACATCAAGGGTTACCTGTTGGCAGTAGGCTCAAGCATTTGGGTGTTCATAATCTCATTTGCTCGGTTTGTGGACAAGCGAAAGATTTACTGCATGATTTTTGGTCTTGTGATCGGGCTCAGTCAGCTTGGGAGTGGCTTCTTGAATTTTTCAGACCTTTTATGCAGGAGGATTTTACTTGGGTGCATGCTATTTTGGGTGACCCTATTGCTTTTTCCTTCAACTTGGATGTTGTTTGGAATATTTTTAGAATTGGTACCTTGTTTTATCTATAGAAGTCCCGGAATAGAGCTGTTTTTTCTTAGCAAGATGTCGGACATGTCTTCTCTGTTGCTGATAAATATGATAAATTCTTTGATTACTGGTTACAGATTCAAGTACAGGTTAAAAAAGTACAGGTGGAGCTGCAGTACTTGCGTACCCTCATGGATCATTGGGGGAATGCACCTGCATTATGAGTCATGTGCATCTTCCTTCCCCTTCCAGGTGGCAGTAATTTCTCGACTTCTTTCTTTTCGAATGCATATTTAATACTATTTTGGCAGTTGTTATTGGATGTTTGTGAGGTCAGTTTCTGACACTCTTGTATACTCTTAACCACAATGGTTAATGTATTGGTTTATGGGGTGTGCTAATCCCACCCACCCTTTTTTGTATGATTAAACATTATTTTATTAATATAATGGCTTTTTCATCCAAAAAAATAAAAATAGTAAGTTTAACTAAACTCACAAGAAAAGAAGAAAATGTTGACTACATGAATCAAATAATGAATAAGATTTACTTTAATGTTTTCCACTGGTAATCTATGCTTTATTTTTTTTAATAAGTTATTTTTTTTTGTAGAGATTGAAAAACAGGGACACATTAAAATAGTGTGGTTGCGACCAACTCTCCTATGTAACCGAAAAAAAAAGAAAAGGAGGGGCACATTGAGGGCCACCCTTCCTACGAATTGAATCTAGCTCTCTATTAAGAGAGTTCAATGTCTTTTGTCATTGTAATGTCCTTGTCAAAACAAAATTTTGAGTTTATACAAGTTTTTATGAGGGGTTCTTGTCCCCTCGTACTGAGTGGAGTTTGAACCCTACCACTTCATTAAGCTTGTAGCTATTTGATATATGTTTTATTTTATAAAATTATTGTGTTTGTGTTTATATAAACTATTTATTATAATTTTTTTGGTTGCACTTGTGCTTCAAAACGAAACTAGCAATCTAGATTTGGTAAAACAGATTATAATAACGCCATATTTTGGAAATATTATTTTATTAAGATACAATGCATAGATAGTGGAAGTAAAATTTTGAAATTGTGAAGGTTATTATAAGAAAATGCCAAGAAATGCCGATAATCACACAAAAAATAAAAAAAATAAAAAATAAAATTAAAAAAAAAAAATCAAGATCTTATATAAAATGATGTAAGTTTCTAGCTATAACGTCTCAATTGAAATGAGGAGTGAATCTATTTGTAAACTCTCAAGCTCTAAAAAAAGAGAGTTGTAATCCGTCCAAAGTAGAAGACCCTAATACAATCCCTTATTTTCAAGTAAAAAATTATATATTAAAAATTAAAAAAAAAAATGATTACATAGGAGAGTTGGTTACATCCTCTATTTTTAGTAACTGGTCAGCTCAGGGTTCAAACCACAGGGATTGCTTCCAACAAACCTATCTGTCTCGTTCTTGTTAACCCGACATGAGATAAGGACCACTAGTCGTTCGAGATTCGTACCGTCAACATTGATTTAACATGCACTCAAAAAATTCAGAGCAGACTACTACCTTTGCAAAGGGTTGGCTTTTCCCAAGGTTTTAAACCTATGTCTCTTCTTAGTAAGCACCCAACCACACTTGCAATTACCAATCCACCTAAACTCTAAAATTAAAAATTAAAAAATTTAGTCGTTAATTTTATTTTTTAAAATTAATTTTATAATCTGCATTATGATTTCCAAAGAAGACTAATGTCCTATGACATGAGAGTGATATTATTTGACTTTACATGGAGTGCACACATGCATTCAAAGACTTTCCGGGTTGAAAGATGGACCTTGTCCGAATACGCGCCTTCCCACAACGGTTCATAAAAATGTACATTAGCATGTTAAAGATTCATGCAATATTTTTTTTTTTTGATGAGGAACTTTTTATATACAACATATTCGTAACATGTGAGGGGAGATTTAAACCTGGGCTTCTCAATAACCGGAGAGTTTTAACTACCCACTTGCTCTTCAACTCTTTTACATGAGCGAATAGTTTCATGCAATATTTTCAAAGTAATGATTATTTATTATATTTTTTAATATTAGTTATCATAATCATGAGGTTTGGTTTGAATTTTTTTAATTTGAAATGTATATAGATTTATTATTGTCTTAAAAGAGACAACGCAATGGTTCGGACTTTGGTTTTTCTTCGGAAGGTCTAAAGTTCCCACAACGATGTGGGCGAGTGTAAAAGGGGGTGGGTGTGGTGGTTGTGTGTTAAATTCCTTATTGATAAGCATAGCTTTCGGCTTTACGAGGGGTCATGGTTGGAAGGAAACTACTCAATCATGTGCGTTGGTTGCAGGGGTTCCTCACACTAACCAAATCAATATATATATATATATATATATATATATATATATTAAAAATATTTTAAACTAATTATTTTTTAAGTTTTATGAATATATATAATTATTTTTTAAGTTTTATGAATATATATAAAGGTTTTAAAGTTATATATATATATATATATATATATATATATATATATATATATATATATATATATATATATATATATATATATATAAGTTATAGGAAGATATTTGAAAAAAAATGTTTTAAACTTTTTTTACTTTAATTATATGCGCCTAAAATAGGCCATGCTTGCAGGGTGCAGTGACTATATAATGGTATTATAACAACTTAACGATTATGTAGGGATCTTTACAATATTCAAATCAAGATCTCCTCATGTTAATTTATTTATTTTTTGGCTAGAGAACAAGGGGTTGTTAAAGTTTCATGTAATATAAATTGGGCAAAATTTATTAAAAATATATATAAATAGTTTCAATAACATAATTTTTTTTTTGTTGGAGAACAAGGGGTTGTACTTGGGTCCCTCATCCTTGACAAATCATAACTTTCTTCTTTAGAACATGAGTGTTTACAAACATATTCAATTCTCATCTCAATTGAGTTGCTAGAGCTAGAAACCTACATAATTTTACATAAAATGTAAATTCTTGATTTTTATTATTGAGGAATATTACATTATTTGGTACATGGAAATGTACCCCCATCGTACCTTCATGGTACAAATATAAATATGTAATAGATTAGGGTTGAGTCTATAGTTTAGATGTGTCGTCTATGTTTCCCTTTTCATGTAAGTGTCAATGTGTCAAAAATGCACAAGTCTCATGTAAGTTAGAGTACAAGTATGAATTGAGAGAATATGCACAAGTGTCATGTATGCGAGTGTGCAAATATATAAAGTGAGGATGTGTACAAATGTCTTAGATTAGGAATGCATGTAGAAGTATGCAAGTAATATAGAATCAAGTATGCATGTAAGAAGAAAGTGAAGAGTCTAGTATGCAAGCGACAAGATGATAAGCCAAAGGTCACGGAACTTGTCATATAGAAAGAAATAGTCAAGTACTAGAAGAGTCACATTACTATGGCCATATTATGGAGACAATGTTCCATGAAATAGTATTTTTTTATCCTATTGTAAAAATAAAGGTATAGAAAAGTGAATAAAACTTATTTACATATTTATTCATGCTTGTACATGAATGATTTTGGCCATTTACATTCATATTTGATATTATAATTGAATGTTATTTTCATTATTATATTGGCCTTGATATACATATTAGATTGCTCATATATAATTATACTCTTTATTATTAATATTTTGACCTTTAATATTGTGGCTTATTTATATTGGAACCTGTGATATATTATGGTAGTAAGGCTTAAAAGCCAACAATGGTATCAGAGCTACCACTTAACTCTATCTATTTTTGATAGAGTTATTTTATTAGCCACCATTTAAACTCTATTCATTCTTGATAGAGTTATATTAGAGTTTGTCCACTTTGAAGGCAGTGAAGACTTGGACTCTATTTTAAAAAGGTTTGATTGTGTAGAGATTGAGGGGATAGGTAAAAGTCACCTTGATTTGGATGCTAGGGTCTTTCTACTCAGTTGAAGGAAAACCAGTGAAGATCAAGACTCAACTAAGATTGATTAGGATCCAACTTAGAAGAAAATTGGAAGTTCGAGGACATTCAAAGTCACGTTGATATTATTCTAGATTCTTTAGAGAAGAGGAGAATCACTATTGAAGATTGATTGAAAGAACCAAATTAGGAGATAGTTGGTCATTCAAGGATATTCATTATCAACCTGATATTGATATTGGATTCTCTATATAAAAGGAGAATCATATTTTTTTCTTAGGTGTGACCTAAGACATTAAATATAGATTTCAAAGATTGAGAAAATATAGAGAAGTATTCAAGCTTCCTGAGTACAAAAATCAAGAAACAATAATATACAAAGAAAAGCAATATATAGAGATAAGAGTTATACTGATAAGTACAGAGAAGAAGCCTACAAAGAAAGAGGTAGATAAAAACATATAAGGGTTTTGGTTATTTAGAAAATCAAAAACATCAAGTTACCTGAAGCAATATCAGTCTTGGCTTTGACTTATTTGGGATTTTGAAAAGAAGTTATTCTACAGCAAGCGAATAATAGCACTACTAGAGTGTTGTCTAGAAATAATACTGTAAGTAAGGATAATTAAGGCACATAAAGTGTCTATTTGGTGGAGCTATCATCCACATAGAAGCCTACAAGGACAATACAA
Source organism: Wollemia nobilis (assembly GCA_028583015.1). Lineage (NCBI taxonomy): Eukaryota > Viridiplantae > Streptophyta > Pinopsida > Araucariales > Araucariaceae > Wollemia > Wollemia nobilis. The sequence goes on from JAQPPZ010017058.1 coordinate 4,659,290, forward strand.
AAGAAGAGGCCCGAGAGGAAAATTTTGAAGAAAAGGCCAACAAAGCAACCAGCATAGCATAAGAAACCTGAGAGATCAGCATAGCATAAGAAGCCTGAGAGGCCAACATAGTCTAAGAGGCCAGTATAACATAAGAAGCCTAGAATTCCAGCATATAATATAAGGCTCAAGCATCTAGCATAAGAGGAAGAAACCTAAGTGCTACCAGAGCACTATAGAAAGCACTAGATTATCTATGGAAGAACTAACAATCAAGAAAAGACTATAGTCTACTAGAGCACTACCATTCAAGGAAATAGAAGTGCTTGCACTACTGGATTTCTACTAACCAAGGTATAAGTGATAAAAGTTCTATCAGAATGCTACCAACAAAAGGTCATCAAAGCACCATTTTGCACCAACATTGAAGTATTAAAAACACTTGGACCTAAGATGTATACACCAAATATTGCATCGAAGATAGAGGTAACTAGAACCAAAGTGTTGTCACCTAAGTCGTCTCCACCAGAGACAAAGAAGCTTGAGCATTTCCATTTGAAACAAAGGCACCTAATATTTCAAAGAACGTTGAACTTTGGACGAGCAAGAAGAATGTGGAATATTACCACCATTTGTACAAGTAGGTAACATCAAAGGAGAACATGGAATATTGCCATCATTCAAATGAGTAACAGTAGAGAATACCCTTTAACTTTGCCATTATTTATATGAGCAAGTGATAGAGGAGAGCACAAAAAGAATCTAAGTGTTGGTAAATTGAAATGCTTGACCTAACTTAACACATTAGACTTACATGCAATTCAACCACACAAATCAAGCCAACATTGGACATGTAACATCTTAAGTGTTACCCTCTTATGCACCATTCACCTTTTGGAGGGAAAAGAAACTTTGAATTTGATTTGAAAATATATTAAACGGTGTTATAAGGCTTCTTTAAGTTTTTTTATTATTTGAAATTTGAAATTGTTTATTGGTTATGAAATTATAAGGAATGTTATTAGGATTTTAAAGTTTAGAAGATTTGAAGCTTATTAATTTTTGAAGACTTGGAGATTTAAGGTTTTTTAATATTTGAAGATTTAAGTTGTAGGGTGATTTTAATTTTTGGAAAGGTGTGAATATTTGAAAGTAGTGGAGTTAAAAGGTTTTAAGGTTTTTGAAATTTGAAAATTTTCAAATTTAATGTATTACGGAGTTAAAAGGATTTCTACATCAAAGGATTAGAAATTTTTAAATTTACAAATTTTGTATGAGTTATTATCTAAACTTTGGAGATATAAGGATTTCAACTTTGAAGGATTTCAACTTTGAAGGATTTCAATTTGAATAAGTTCCATTATGTCAAATAATAAAATTTTCCTTTATGAATGTCAACTTTTGAAAGGACCAAATTTTGCATCATGGAAGAACAAAATAAAATTAGTTCTTATTGTAGAAAAACTATGGGATATAGTAAACAAAACAAAGAAAAAACCTACTGAGGATGAAAAATAAATACACAAAATTTAAAGAAAGCGATACAAAGGCAATCATGTTAATTATATTTGGAATAACTGGTGAAATACAACCATATTTAAGTGAACAAGAACTTCTACAGATGCATGGAATACATTATGCAAAATATTTGAAGGGAAAAATAAAGCTACAATTTTGAATTTACAATCTCAATTATATTCTTTAAAAGTTAATAGTGGAGAAAGTATAGAACTCTTTCTTCAAAAAGTAGTAGATATAAAGGTAAAACTTTTGACTCTGGGAGAAAAGGTAGAAGATAAATTTCTTGTCCAAGTAACACTAAGAGCACTTCCAAAAAGTTATAAATATTTAATTACTTCTTTACAAGTTCTAAGTAAAGAGACTATATTTGATGACAGCCTATATTCTTCAAGAATATGAAGGAGAAAATTTAGTCAAAGATGAAATGACTAATAATACCTTGTTATCTAAAAAAATACGTCAAGTAATATTGCTACAACATCAAGATATAGATCTAAATGTTATTCAATATTCTATCATATATATAAGAAAAAGGGTCATAGTACAAACTTTTGTAGATATAATCAAGGAAATCAAATGAATATGAATCAAGGAAGTCAAATGAATAAACCAATTCAACAAAGACAATATCAATCTCAATATCGATATAATCCTCAATGACAACAACAATTTCAATCACAATATGAACAACATCGATATCCTCCATAATACCAATATGGTCATCAACAACAATCTCTTCTAAAATTCATAGAAGAAAATAAAAAATGAAACCTAGTTCAAGAAATTCATTAAATTCAAGAATTAAAAGAAATATATGAAGGAAATTAATTCAAATCTCTTACAGTAAAACTCTTAGTCAATGAAGTTGTTCATTTTTCAAAGAATTTTGAAGATACAAATGTTGCAAATGCTATAGAATATTAGGATACAAATACTGAAAAGAATAGAATAAATAAATAGAAGAAGGTGAGGAAAGTACAAAAGAAGAAAGCAAAAAATGATACAAATCAAAAGCAAGCACCAAATCAAAAACCTGATGGTGATGGCTTTTGAAGCCTTAATATTAATGTAAAACTCACAGGATAAATTCCACATGATCAAATATAATATAGCTACAATATAGTAAGATCAAGATAATAATGTAAGCAAAATAATATTAGCAATATTGTAAATCAAAGCTTATAATATATCAAGTAGCATTTATTAATAAGCAACATTATAAATGTAATAACCTAAATCATACATGTAAGAAGCATTTAGTAGAACTTACAATATTAATTGCTTAAATATATGCAATCCTTTATTACTCCAGTTTATCTTACAAATGTAGTACTTGAATCTCTCTTATTCGATATAGATTGCTTCTCTATGGAGTACTATATCGTCATAGTAGAAGAAATCTTTGGATATTTGACTATTCCTTTCCATATGCCAAGTATCATGACTCTTGGCTTCTCTACTTGACACTTGCATACACATGACTCTATCTTGTATGAACACCTAGACATGACTCTTCACTTAGCTTTTCTCTAATCTAAAGATATTTGTGCACACTTACATATAAGACACTTGTGCACATATACTTACATTACACTTGCACACTTACTCACATGACACTTGTGCATTTCTTGCACATACACACTTACATAACACTTGTGTATTTCCTGCACATTATTACATTACATAAAATATTACTCACACTCTAATCTAAGACTTGACCCTAGTCTAATATTTACAAGCATGTACCATGAAGGTACCATAGGGGTATATTAGCATGTACCAAATAATGTAATATTCTCCAACAGATGGATCACATGTTGAAAATCTAGACAAAAGATCAAAGAAATTGATTGAAGACAAATAAATATTGAAGACTAAAGTCTTCAATTTCCAAATAATGTAATACAGGGCGTTGTTGAGGAATATTACATTATTTGGTACATGCAAATGTACCCCCATGGTACCTTCATGGTATAAATGTAAATATGTAATATATTAGGGTTGAGTTTATAGTTTAGATGTGTGATTTATATTTCTCCTTTCATGTAAGTGTCAATGTGCAAGAAATGCACAAGTATCATGTAAGTTAGAGTGCAAGTGTGTATTGAGAGAATGTGCACAAGTGTCATGTATGTGAGTGTGCAAATATGTAAAGTGAGGATGTGCACAAGTGTCTTAGATTAGGAGTGCATGTAGAAGTGTGCAAGTGTCATAGAGTCAAGTATGCATGTAAGAAGAAAGTGAAGAGTCTAGTATGCAAGTGGCAAGATGATAAGCCAAAGGTCATGGGACTTGTCATATGGAGAGCAATAGTCAAGTACTTGAAGAGTCACATTACTATAGCTATATTATGGAGACAATGCTCCATGAAATAGTATCCGATTATCCTATTGTAAAAAGGAAGATATAGAAAAATGAATAAAGCTTGTATACAAATTTTAAGCAATTAATATTGTAATTTTTATTCATGCTTGTTCATGAATGATTTTGGCCATTTACATTCATATTTGATATTATAAGTGAATGTTATTTTCATTATTATATTGGCCTTGATATACATATTATATTGCTCATATATAATTCTACTCTTCATTATTGATATTTTGACCTTTAATATTGTGGCTTATTTATATTTGAACCTACGATATATTGTGGTAATAAGGCTTAAAAGCCAACATTTATTTTTTGAAACTTTTTCAATTTTCTATGTGAGTACAAATATTCTAGAGTTCAACATCCTTTTTAACATTTTTTATAGCAGCCTTCATAATACCAAAACTTCACCTCTATTATTTATGCATTGCATATTAGTATAGTAATATTTTCAAAACATCGCACTATCATAGCCTGCTTCACCAAATCTGGATTGCTAGTTTCCTTCCTAAAGCACAAGTGCAGCCACAAAAATTGTAATAAATAGTATATATGAAAGCACATTGTGTTGTAAAATAAAATAGAAATTACCAATGGGAAATATTAAAGTAAATCTTAATTAGTATTTGATTCAGGCAGTCAACATTTTTTTGTCAACTTTAGTTAAATTTACTACTTCCTCTAACCAAGGAAAAGAGAATTTAACTTTACGGTCCTAAGTTGAAACCCCTTTATTGGCTAGATTATCTACACATTTGTTTCCTTCCCTTAATGTATGTGTAAACCTGATTTCTTCAAACTATATAGCAAGGTCTTGAATTTCCAAAATTATCTCTTGTATGTTCCATGGAGCCTTTGTTTTCCTTAAAATTGTATTTATAACTATAAGTGAATCACCTTCCATACATACTTTGTTGCATTTCATTTGTTTGAATATATTTAATCATTCCAAATCTGCCCAAGCTTTAGTTTCATTATTTATCTTAAATCCACTATTGAAAGCGTAATGAGACAAAATCTTTCATCTATTATTTCTTCTCCTCATGTTGGTCCAAGATTTCTATAAGATGCCCCATCAAAATTCAATTTGACCAAATCCACATCTGACAGTTTCCACTTTATATTATTTGCCTTCTTTTTGTTTGTCCTATCCCCAACATCATAATTCCATTTGATGACTTGGCTCCATTCATGTTGAATTTATTTCATTTGATACAATAAAATATTTTTAATTGTTCAATTTATTTTATCTATGTAAAATTATTATCTAAATGTCTTTCAATAATATTTTGTTTCTATGTTCATTGTGTGATAATATTTTATCATTTTATTTTTTTTAAAACACATGTTTTGAACCTCGGTATCCTTGATGAGAATCCAAAGACATACCAATGGGGTGTCCTGTCACGGATATCTTTTATCATTTTTAGATAAATAATTAATATTTTTCCTGTTTAACTAATGTAGAAGATATTTTTGAATTTTGAAGAATTAAAATTTTGTTTAAAAAATAAACTATAATTTTTTTTGGTTAAATATGTTTATTCTATAGTTGATTTTTTTTTAATAAGCTATGCTTGGCTTCTACTGGGGTCACTCCCATTACGAAAACAAAACATTACATTGCTTTCGTTACATTTCTAACAAGTTAATTAAATTATATCCAACTTTGTCTTTCAATCAGAGATATTCTTCGCTTATCCTTCTATCAAAGATATTTTTCATCTTCCTCAAATTGCTAAATTTCCACAATTCACTTTTTTTTTATATCAAATGCCTTCAAAAATTTAAATTTTGTGAAGATAAAATTCAACACTGCAAATGGCTAGAATATTTGTTGCCCAACTTCTATATCCAAAAATACCTTGTCTTTGACAACTTCACAATTTTTTTAAAACCTTTTAATATCCAAAAATATTTTGTCTCTAACAACCTCACAATTTCTTAATTACTTTTTTAAGGGTTTTTATTTCCTTTAATATTCCAAGATATTATTTTCATTGTTATTTTTTTATTTTATTTGTGGGTTTAGCCTCATTTCTTGTTAACACTTATGATATTTCTTTTTGTTTTACCATATCAATATCTTTTTTTTTTGCTGCTTTGGTCTTCTTCTTTTTTCTTTTCATTTCCAGCAATACTTTCATCTTCATCAATTTCTTCAATCTTCTCACATTGCTCATAGTAAGACTCATCATCTTTAGGTTTACCTTGTTTTGAAGGATATGAAGTGTAAGGAATAACCTCAAAAGCACAATCTTCTTTATGTTGCCCTAGAAACCCTAAAGTGCAAGGATGTTCTTTTGTAGCTCTTACCTTCTTATTCTATCATAAAAACCCTAAATTGTTATGGTTTTCCTCCAACCTCATTTCTTTATTATTCTGCTCTTGAAACCTGAAAGTGTAAGGGATAACATCTTCACTACTTTCACTTTTATTACCTGAAGAGGATTCTAAACTACTTGAGGAAAATAAAGATGATTTACCTAGAATAAACTTGACCTCTTTTGTTGTCTTTGTTTTAAGATTTATCTCCACATCTTCTTTTGCACCTTTAATTCCTTCTAAACTTGCCAAATGATATTGTAGATATGCTTCATTTGCCTCTTATTTTGGAGTGGAATATCCTTGATCTGATCTAGATTCTATTATTGTATGATTTCCTTGCTTCATCTTGAAGTTTATCTCATGGCTAGAATTTTTTATCTCTCTCTTCATAGTTTTCACTTTGCAAATTTTTTCCATGTGTCCAAACTCAAAATAATTGTGGCAACGAAATGCAATATTTTTATAATCTATTTGTTGATCCCATTCTCTTGATTCAGATTTAATATTAATGGATTGTGGCAAAGATTTTGAAACATCCATAGCAACACATATTCAAGTATATATAGCATGCATTCGCTCCTTAGTGGGTGGTCCTTCCTTGATGAATTCCCCTAGGGTATTTCCAATATTCTTCAACACATCCTTATTTATAAGTTGATATGGAAGTCCAAAAAACCTAACCCGAACCGAAAGTTGCTTAATAGTTTCTGTCTCAACAAAAAACTTCGATTCCATGGTCTAAAATAAGGTGCATCTCTTTCCCTAAACCATGGACCACCAACCATTATTTTATCCCTAATTTTTGAACTACAAAAGATGACGAGGAAAAAACCTTTAGGAAGAAAAGTCATAGAACAATTTGAATTCAATCCCCACTTCCACTTGATCCAATTTTGAATCTCCAAAAACATTGGCCATGATCTATGGAACTTACATATTAACCCTTTACTTTTAGGAACCTTTATATCATGCTCAATCATCTAATCCTTGATACTTACTTTTGGTGTAACATTGCTACATAGATCGAACTTGCCATGTATTTGTTCTTTTGCTTATCTCCATCTTGGGCCTCCATAATTCCAACTAAAACATTCAGATTTCTAGCTAGGGAATCCTGATTTCCCATTAGGGATTTTAAATATGAATTTCCTTCCACAATAGCTAATGGGACTCGCTCTTGGCTTGCACTCTTTGGTTCACACTCCCTCTATGATTGCACTTGCTCCCGCTTTCGGTTTACACTCTCTCTTGCCTCACACTTGCTCCCGACTTGCACTACCTCCTGGCTCACAACTACCCGTGTCCTATTTTTCTCGGCATTCCTTTGCTTCAATAATTTCCTGGAAATAATGTTCCACAAATTCATGGCAAGGGTTTGAAGCATTGATGCACTTTGGATGAACTTGTCGCTCTTTTGCCTTGATCGAATCCTGGCTTGCACCCTCTTATCTTGCACTCTCCTACGTCGCACTCTCTCCCAGCTTGCACTCCCTCTTGGCTCACAATTGCCTTTGTCTCTTCTTTTTCTCAACGTTCATTGATTTCAACAATCTTTTGGAAACAATGTTCCATGCATTCATGGTAAAGGTTTGAAGCATTGATGCACTCCGGATGAACCTGTAGCTCTTCTTCCATGACTGAATCTCAGTTTGCACTCCCTCTCGGATCATACTTTCTCCCAGATCTCATTTGCTCTTAGCTTGCCCTCGCACTTGTTTTTGCACTTACTCCTGGCTCGCGCTCGCACTCACTTTTGGCTGCACTCACTGGCACTCGCTTCTAGTTGCACTTACTCACACTTGCTTTTGGTTGCACTCACTTTTGGCTCGTACCCACACTCATTATTGCAGTTACTCCTGGATCACTATTGCACTTACTCCTAGCTTGCACTTGCACTCGTTGCTACACTTACTCTCGGCTTGCGCTTGCACTCACTGCTACACTTACTCTCATCTCATGCTCATAGTCATTGCACTTACTCCCGAATCACGTTCATCCTCGCACTTGCTACTGCAATTACTCTCAGCTCGTGCTTGCACTCCTTGCCGCTTTCCTTTATTCTATAGTTGAAAATTAAATTAATTTTTTTATGAAATATATATATATATATATATATATATATATAATGACATTAGCTCAACTTGTTAGATTCCTCAATATTTAAGGAGGAGACCTAATTAAGAATCTTGTCAAGAAATACATGGATAATATCCAAGATTTGTTGTAATACCACTACATGGCTATCCTATATAACAAATTTTAAAAAATGAATATATATATATATATATATATATATATATAATATGAGAGCATTGCTAGGGTTTTCGTGTTTTGGATGTAGGCTTAGGGTTAGTAGTGTGGGCCATTACCATGGCACTTCCAGCCATGGTAGTGGCCATGGTTATTTAAATGTTTTAGATTACGATGGAAGCAATGGGAAGAAGTGTTGGTGGGTCACTTTTTGTTGTTCTTTCATGGATAACATTTTTTTTTTGTAGAGTTCTAGCCTAGGTGGTAGACAACTTATTAATGCACCTTGTCAGAGCCATAACTTGTGAACCATACGTCCGTTTGCCTTGAAATTTAATAGGTGGTTCCACGTGCGTGTTATGCATCATCCTCTTGACCCTCAAAAAAATATGTTTTCGGGACCTAACTCCGACATCTAGTGCCCCAAAATTGGCTGTTAGAATAGGTTCCTGGGTTTTTTGGGTTTTTTTGGCTGTTAGAAGTTATTATCTTTTGTTATACCTTAAGTTGAGACCTAGTATTTTAAATTAAGGTTCATTATTGTAAGAGGGATGTGTGCACCAAATTTGGGCACAATCCGACTCATTTCTATTTTTAGCATTTTTTAGGAAAAAGATCTATTTTTAGCAGTTTTTAGAAAAAATACATTTTTAGGGTTTCTTTAGGGTTTCTTTGGTTTTCGATTGTTATATGATGAATTGTAATCTTTTATAGAAGGGGTGTAAATTTAGGAATGAGAAGAATATCAATTGATATTTTTCTTCCATTATTGCATTTGTGTTATGTGATTGGAGTCCATTTTGTTGGTCTCTTGTAGCTGAGTTCACACCACTTATGTTGATATTTGGGATATGGATCTCCTTGGTAGCCTGAGAAATTTTTTACGCTCTCCAACCAATTTTACATGTGATCGTCCCTTGATGTATCTAGCGATGTTTGAGTTTTTCTATAGGCTCTTCAGTCTAGTGGGTGGAGCTACATTGATGGGTAGTTGCCATTGTTATCGCATGGCAACCAAATTCCATTCTAGAATCCTGAGTGATAGTCTATGGGGGGCATAATTGTGGGTGTTTTCTATAATTTTTGTGGCCCTATTTTGATTATGGGTTTGTTTTTCCTATTATTTCCTTTTAAGTTTTTGTTTCTTTTATTAGCTTATGGTTAGTAGTGTGGATCACCGTTGTGGTGGTTCCATCCATGGCAATGGCCATGGTTCTCTGAATACTCTAGCTCACGGTGGAATCAATTAAAATAAGTAGTGATGGGTCAATTTTTTATTTTCTTTCATTGGCAACATTTTTATTTGGTAGAGTTTTGGCACAGGCAACATATGGCTTGTGTAGGCATCTAGGGGATAGATCTCCTTGGTGGCCTAAAGAATTTTTTGTGCTCTTTAGTCAATGTTGTGTGTAATGGTATATGAAAATAAATTAAGTGGAATAGAGTATTAATGGAAGATGATTCTCTCATAGTAATAAATGCAATTTTGAGAAAAGTAAAGGCTTCATGGAACATACAAGAGATAATTATGGAAATTCAATATCCTGCTAAAGAGTTTGAAGAAATCATGTTTAGACATATATTAAGAGAAGGAAACAAATATGCAGATAAGCCAGCCAATAGAGGGGTTTTGATTGAGGATCATGAAGTTAAATTCTCCTTTCCATGGTTAGAGGAAGTAGTAAGTTTAGTTGAAGCTGACAAGAAATTGTTGATTGTCTGATTCAATTAATTATTAAGATTTACTTTAATGTTTTTCATTGGTAATATTTGCTTTATTTTGTAACAATAATGTATTTTTATTTAGATTATTATTATAATTTTTGTGGTTGCACTTGTGTTTCAGGAAGGAAACTAGCAATCCAAATTTGGTAAAGCGGACTATGATAGTGTGATATTTTGGAAATATTACTCTACTAAGATGCAAGGCATAGATAGTAGAGGTGAAGTTTTGGCATTGTGAAGGTTGCTATAGGAAAATTTCAAGAAAGATGCTAAATTTTGGAATAATTGTATTCATACAGAAAATTGAAAAGATCCTTAAATTTGAAAATGAAGAATTCAAACATTTTATGCAAAATGATGTAGGTTTCTAGCTATAGCGTCTCAATTGATATGAGAAGTGTATTTATTTATAAACTCTCAAGCTCTAAATAAGAGAGTTGTAATTTTTCAAGGGTGGGAGACTCGAGTACAACCCCTTATTATCCAACCAAAAAAAATGTTGTGTGTGATGGTCGCTCGACGTAGTGCGGTGGTGATTTAGAGATATGCAGGTTTCTTTGTATGCTCTTGAGTCCAATGGGTGGAGTTACAATATGGGTTGTTGTCATTGTTGCCACATGATAACCAAATTTCATTATGCTTTCCTAAGTAATGGTTTGTGGAAAATATGATTGTGGGTGTTTTTTGCAATTATTGTGGCCCTATTTTGATTGTGGGCTTTTTTTCCCCATTGTTGCCTATCTACTTTTTTTTATCAATATGTTCTTCCATCTATAATGGTTGTAGAAGTTGTGCATATTCTACTCACTTTTGATACTTGTTTTCTTTTGATACAAATCATATTTAGGACACTTTTTGTGTTCCTTTGACATCTAATGTGATTAGGCCTGTATGAGCATATAAAATACCCATCTCATTGTAACTTTTTTCAAATTTTAAAATGAAAGTTATTAATTTTTTCCAATGATATATATATATATATATATATATATATATGGGTGATATTATAGGGATCTGAGATCACAAATATACTCTTGAGTGTCGAGGGGACTTGAACCCTCACACCTAATGGCCCCACTCACCATTTTACCCAGACCTTATGGTTTGACCATGCATTTTTTAAGATGTGAATGCTTTTATTCATTAAAAATTTATATTTATATTAATGTGGTTAAAATCTAATGAAAAAAGAACAAGTTATAGTAAAGAGTAAAATTGAGTTAATCCAAGTTAAAAGAGGTGGATAGGAGAAGATTTATGAGTAAAGAGTAAAGTTGATTTGATCCAAGTGAAAAGAGGTGGATTGGAGAATGATCCATGAAGTAAGCAAATTGTTAAAAACATATCATTCTGGAAAAAATGGAGATGTGATGCACCTTTCCGGAGCCATAACTTGTGAACCATACGCCCGTTGGCCTTGAAATTTAACAGGTGGTTTTGTGTGTGTGTTTTGCATCAGGCGGATCTTCGATTGGCCTGAATCTCCAAAAAAGTGTTTTCGGGACCTAACTCCTCCATCTAGTGTCCCAAAATTAGCTTTTAGAATAGGTTCCCGGGTTTTTTTTTTTAAGCGAAAAACTCCTTGCGGAGCCGCCTTTGTCTAAGAGACCACGTATATGGAATGCTCGATCCCGCAAAAAAGGACGCCATCAGAATTCCACTCATCACTCGGGCTGTCTTCGTGATTGGCCCCAATAAGACGGTGAAGCTCTCCATTTTGTACCCGATGATGATGGGGCGCAACTTTGCTGAGATCCTACGGGTGCTGGACTCGCTCCTCCTCACTGCCAATTACAGTGTGGCCACGCCTATCGACTAGAAGGTCGACGACAAGTGCATGGTGTCACCCTCGATCTCCGACGGCATCGTCGTTGAGAAGTTTCCCAAGGGTTTCGAAACTATGGGCGTGCCCTCAAAAATACATCGATGATAAAAACAAAAGGATGGGATGGAAGAATAAACTTGAAATCCATGGCTTAAATAATCCCTCTCATAAAGAAAATTCTAGAGGTGGTAATATCTAATTTAAGACCATTCAACATGACTTCAAGTTATTCTCAAGGTCAAGCCATTAATTGTAAGATTGATGGTTATTATTGGGGTTGTTATGGATTAAGATATGGATTGCCAAAAGGTTATGGCTTCAAATTCCATATTCAAAATTATTTTGTATCTAGATTTTTTCTTAATCATTTTTCCTTTATAGTTAAAAAATGTTCATTCTTCTTTAGGGGACCTTAGTTCATGGATAGAGGTAGGCTACATAGGTAGCATTGGAATGTGACTTTTTTGATAAATTGGGGACTATAAATTATATTTTGATTTTGGAATATATTTTCATACTTCCATTTGAATTCATAATTTTTATAGTTTTAGAAAATTTTATAAAACATTTAGAACAATTTGTTTATATTGCACCAACCTACTAGAAAGTAAAATGGTGGTTTATGGATGAACTTCTATTAGAAATGACTTGTCTAGACCATCACTAAAATCAATTGCAATTAAGACAAAAAATAAAATATAGGTATAATAGTTTGAACATTAAAAACTTGTATTCATATGCACATTTTTCCATGAAACTAGTGATGTAACTAAAATCTATTGTAAAAGATGTTAAAAATGTAGTATTTTGATGTCTTAGATAATAAAAAGGGGAAGAGTACAACCAAAATAAAAAATAATATAAATAAATAAGGGTTTATGGAACTAAAAGTTACAAGAAATGAGACTAAACACCTAATTTAATATAATATTAAGTGATAATAATTTTGCAAAACAAGGATCATCAAGATTAAAAAAGTATTGATCATAAAGAAAACAACATGCAAATAAAATATATGGTAATCAAATAACTCTACAAGTAGAAAATAGGATGGAAAATAAGATGGAAAAATAAGATAGTCAAAGAATTAAAAAAATATGGTGAAGGTGATTCCAATCACTATACACACCCAATTTTAATCATATTATCAAAGTGTCCAAACCTACCAACATCTTCATTAGCTAGATAATCAGACATCTAAATTAAGTCATATATCTCAAGGCTCAAATTAGGAGTATTTATTGCTCCAAAAGTGAGAGCATCAGGAACTAAACAATAGCACCAATTATGCTTCTGATCCTTGGCAGTGATTTTGCAAAATTTTAAAATTTGCATTGGTTACTGCTTAAACTGACTAGCAATAGCACCAACGATGCTTCTGATCCTTGGAAGTGCTTTTGTAAAACTTTAAAATTTACATTATTTCCTACTCAAATTTACTAGCAATGGTCATCTTGATATTAATATTGGGATCATTAACACTACCAGTGCTATCACTTCCAACACTACTGACTATCAAACCCCTGAAGGGAAAAGGTAGACAATTAGTACCTTCCAAGCCACCCACAAAAAATAAACTTGATCACATCAGTCCGATATGTAGCCTCAATAGCAATCCAAATACCCAAAATTTCTCTTTCCTATCTTCCATCTATTAATTACATGTTGAACTATTTTTGAAATCATATCTTAAAATAATCGCATAAACTTTAATCCAATTACCCCCCAAGGAGTTATGCTTCCTATAAAATCAACACTTGGGGATCCCAATACATAGGAACTATTGACAATTTTGTCACATTGCATAGAGGGGTAGAAAAAATCAAAAAATTTCTCTTTGTAAAGTGTTTTTTGTTGCTTCGAAAGTATTTGTGTGTTGTAGCAATTTTGGCTTTCAATGCCACCCCCTTGTACATAGAATGAAGAAGAAGAGCTTCACTGCCGAACAAGCCAAAGAAGATAGCTCCGTCGAAAGAAGGAAAAAGTGTCGCGATATCGCGACATGTTGCATTTTTGTGGTCGAAAGCAAGGAGAAGAGCAAGAAGGAAAAGTGTCGCGATATCGCGACATGTTGCATTTTTGTGGCTGAGAGCGACAAGAGGGAGCAAGAAAGAAAAAGTGTCGCGATATCGCGACATGTTGCATTTTCGTGGCTCAAAGCGACAAGAAGGAGCAAGAAGGAAAAAGTGTCGCGATATCGCGACGTGTTGCATTTTTGCGGCTCAAAGCAAGGAGAAAGAGCAAGAAAGAAAAAGTGTCGTGATATCGCGACATGTTGCATTTTCATGGCTCAAAGCAAGGAGAAAGAGCAAGAAAGAAAAAGTGTCGCGATATCGCGACATTTCTATGCCTTCAGCTTGGTTCTTCTTGCATCATGAAAATATGACATGTCACAAAATTGTGACTCAAAGGGGGCACGCGCTCCAAGCTGGGATTTTCCCGAGATGATCAAGTGCATCATAAATGCATTTTTACTTTCCCGGTAAGCTCACTGCTCATTTTTTGCAATTGGAATGAAGTATCAGTCTCTGAAGGAGAGCCCGGCAAGCATGGCAGCCACTCGAGCATTGCACCCAGAAACCAAGATGGCTCATCAATGCATGTTTCCATGGTTGACTCGGTCACAGTTGCCAGTTCGGTAATGGATTTGAGAGCTCAGTCACGAGGGCCACGAGGAGCCAACTTATCAGATCTTAAGAGTATACTTCGCCATTCTATGTAATAATGACTCAGAGGGTCGGGTCCTCTATAAAAACCCAAGCATTGTAATGTAATAAGGGAAGGAACTTTCTGCTAGAAATCTGTTGTAACTTGATGTCCTGTGATTAATACTAAAGAGCTTTGGGCTCAATTTCTCTCTTTTATGCTGCGTTCTATGTTTATTTCTTTTGTCTTTCTTCATTTGCATACTGTGACTCTGAATCCTGAATCCGATGTGCGATTGGGGACTGTACCCTAAAATTTGCCTGAAGGATACATAGGAGAGGAAAAACGCTATATTGGTTTTCTTTTATGCTGCCTGGTGGGTTGTGGTTTCTGTTATATTCGCTTGTCCTAATCGTCGTTACTTTAAACCCTAAATTTCGATGAAAGGGAGAAGGAGAATCCTGGAGCTCTCCCAGAGGATACATAGGAAGGTTAATGTGGCGTTTCTTTCATTTATTCTTGGTGTTCTTTGCTGCTATTCAAGTTGTTAGTTAGTGATCATGCTTCCTGTTCTCTCCCACTTTAAATCATTGATCTCTCTTCCCTTACCCCTTTTTATTTCTTTCTCTAACCCTAACTCTTTTATCTCTTTCCTGCACCCTTACTCTGTTTATCTCTTTCCTGCACCCTTATCTCAAAACACCAAAGTAGTTTAGCATAGGAGCCGGCATTTCTTTGAATATTGGCACAAGGGGCATCTCTTCCCTTCGGCCTTTCAATGTTGGTCCAGGTCTAGGGCGCATACATTTACCCAAATCCTTTCCTAGGCAGATTTGATGACCAACGGAACTTTTAAGCACACTAAAGCTTTGCCAATATGAAATATAGATCTCATGCAATTGTGAAGCTCTCAATCATCTCAAGCAACATACAATATCATCTATCTCATCACCACAAGGGGATACCAACCAAGACATCTTAAGGCTATAAGCTTTCTTGGTTGTGCTCTATCCCCTCTTGGCTTTGTTATATATTTGTTTTATAGTTTTATAGTTATTTGATTATTACATACTAAATTTGCTTTTTTATCACGTTTGAACCTACTTGTCATTTTGCTTTATTGCATCATTGGTTTACATTTTTATTTTCAATCAAATTATCATATTGTCTCCATCAAGACCCTTGCATCTCCTCATCAAGGATCCTTAGCTAATCACTAGGAAAATCATAAGTCCTTTGTCAAAATTCCATTCTACTATATCAATAACAAAAGTACTACTAAATTATAGGTTTTGTGGTGCTATTATGCTCTATCTTAGTTATAGTAGAAACTAACATTATAGTTACAAAAAATGAAAGCAATACCAGTTGGCAAACACATTGATGGCATTACCGCTCATCTAGTAGTGCTTTCATCACTGAGCACACAGTCAAAATATTATCATTTATATTTGTTTATTTTCATCTTTTGAACAAGGATCTTATGTTAGTCAAGGGAGCCATACACTCTCCACTAATATAGATAGGCCCCTTTACTATTGGTATTTCTATTTTCTATCTATTTTGCAAGTTAGTAAAAGTGTCAATATAAAGCAAAAGTATTGGCAGTGCTTCTACATACCAACAATTCTTCTATCAGCAACATTTTTTAGATCAATTGTTCTTTTGTCACTAAGGAAAAAATTAGGTTATAAATTTCAATCTTGTGTTCTTGTTATTTTAGATCATAAAATCTATTTGTTATATATTTTGTATCTCCTTGTATTTCTATTATTTTTTGTTTTATCCATTAAAGGGTAAAAATGACTTAAAGAATAAGTTAGTAGTGATAGCATTAGGGGAACAATTGTAATCACGCATCTCATCAAAATAAAATTACATATAGCCATGTTAGAGATTGTTTGTTGGATCATCTTATTGAACCCTCTCTCTAAAAGGAAGATATATTTTTATTTATCATCGAAAATCAAAAGCATTTGGTTTATGGGACTTGTTTGTTGCATTGCTTGATGCATTCATAATCAGGATAGAACTACATTAAGGATAAACTTGTCAAAGAAAAAACTTAGTAAAAATGTAGTTGTTCTCTAGCTTAATCCACTAAACCTTAACTTAGGATCACAATCGCCCCTATCCTCAGGGTGAGAAAGGAAAGATGTTGCAGACCCAATAATTTCAAGGTCCCTCATGATTCTTTCCACTTATTACAATTTTTTGAACCCATTGTAAACACCATAATAGGTCCAACGATTCTTCTTTGACCAAGATAAACCTTAATTGAAACTAAAATTAACCAAACCCTAATCAAGATCATTAGATCTATTTATTTAGTTAAAACACATTAAATATAGATAATACAAAAATAACCAAGTGCTAGTCATACTGAGGATCTTTATAGTCCATTGAGTAATTTTTGTATGAGCTACTAGGCTATATTTGGTATATAGCGAGCCTTGGTTACCAACTTCCCACATAGGATCTCATGTGTACTTATGCCTAGTAAGAAGTATATTATAGTGGGCTAATATGAGTCATAAATAGGTATGTTATTACTCCTCATGTGCCACCTCAACCACATATCTGGGAGGTCGCTTCCACATATCGTTGGCATCCCATGTATCAAATTTCTCTTACATATCAATGGGTATATCGAGATAGGTTAGGTCTATCAGGACCTTCGGTATATAGGGAGGTCATTGAGGTATATAGGTTAGATTGAATATCGAGGGAAGGAGATATAAGGTTGCTAAAACATCTTCTCTTTCTTCTTTACTCTCATTATAAATAATTAAAATTTAAAGAATCCTCTCTTCTCCTAAACTTATGGATAAGAAATTTTAACTAGCTTATAACATTGTTCACCAACTGACCATTAACCTTAATCCTCCTACTAAGGGTCATAATGAACAACATACCTTGGAGAATCCCACCTTTAACTAGGAAGATGAGGTTTATGTGCATCAAGGTTCTCTAAGCCTTACCCTAGAGGAATATGGGAGGGTAGTCTTTGAATTTACATTTCATGTGGCATATTTTCTTATATAAGCATATGAAAACCATACAGGCTTTCCTTAGAAAATGTCATAAAATCCTAGGTGCTTCTATAGGAGAAATTCACTAATGAATTATCCCCAACAACTTAATTAAAATCCTTTGCCATTAAATCAAATAGACCTGTTGGAGCTAAATTTGACTCAAACTTGGAAACCCCTAAATTTAAATTTTTGGTTTCATCAAAGTAAGCAAGCATTGCTGGTCCTTTTTGCATCTAATTGAGAGATTTTAATTCCTTATGGGTTTGTTTGTTAAAATCTAACTGTGGTCGTTAATAATGTGTGTCCCTTTTAATAAAGTTCCATTGTCTTCAATAAGAGATAGGGCAAGATTTTATTAATCAGATTACTAAAGCCAAAATCCGACCATCATAGAATAAAGTTTCTCTTGGGTTTAAAACAAATGATAAATCTTTAAGTCCTAAAGTTTTCTAAAGTTAGGGGAAAATTCAGAACCTTAGTCTAAATCCCGAAAAGCATAGCATAACATCAAAAATTCAATTAAAGCTTAAGGGTATGCACCCCATTTAATTAAAAATCGAGCAACTTGCATTAATCTAACGACAACGCTTCGTCAAAAGAGAATCCAATGGATGCGCTTTCACAAAGAAGCCCGAAGGATAAGTCAAAGGTCGATGGTCCAAAAAGCATTATAACCTAAGGTCAAAAGTAATTAAAAGGATTAAAACCATGTTACTTTCCTAAATCTGGATGAACGTGCTTGAGTTTAAGCCGATCCAATGGTTGCGCGCTCTCCAAAGAGTCAAAACATTAAACGAGTCAACATGGGTCAAAACTTCAAATTAAATAACGAGCAAATTCGATAGATCGGATGATAGCGCTCAAACGAACCCAAAGATCAATGGTTGCGCTTGATTTAACTAGACCACACATTAAAATGCTATGGGTATACGCCCCCTTTAACCATCGATCTAATTGGAAAGATCGGATGACAGCGCTCGATCTAGATCCAATCCAACGGTGGCGCGCCCATAGAAGATGCATTAAAAGGGTAAAAACCCCATGTGAATAATTAAATCCATTAAAACGAGATTAACAAGGGTCTAAGCACGTTGCTAATCATTCCCCCTTCTAGATTAATCAAGGTTTAAAATTATATGCCCCTTGGTAACTAACCCCGTAGGTTGAAAAAAATCAACGATCGCGCCGACATCAATCGAGATCCGACGGTCACGCTAAATCAAAATCCGAATGAGTAAATGGTGATATATCGAGAAAGACGAAGGTAAGGCAAAAATTAATTATGCATTAGTAAGGGTATAATACATTGCTAATTACCCCCTTTTAGCTTAAACCGAGATTAATCAAATGTGATAATGCGCCCCTTTTGGCTATCAAGTATGCAACTTGTAGGAGATCTAACGGTAGCGCTTGGACATGCCACAACATGAAGATCTGATGATGGTGAATGACCAAAAGTAAAACAAAGGTATAAAATGATCCAAAGATCTGACGACAACACCCATCTCCACCCTGATCCAATGGCAACGCATCGATAAAAATGATCGAGGGTTAATCTAAAGGTTTCTTTTATCGAATGATTAATTAAATGCATTATAATCTTCCCCTTCTATTTTAGCTAAACCTTGCACATAGTCGAAAGATCTAATGGTCGCGCCTCCACCATGGTATGATCTAACGACCATCGCACGAAAACATGAACGGATGATATAATCCATGTTTAATACAATGTTGTTAAGGTTTTGAAAACTCTAGGTTAACCTTGATAAATCATGATTAGATGTGGACTAATACACTGCATTATTACAAGGTTTATATATAAGCTAGTGGGCTAACAAATGTATAGGTCACTAGACATCAACAGAAGCGCTAAACCTCCTTCGAAGATCCGACGGTAGTGCACGAATCAGAAATTTAAGTAAGGAATCAACCATGTGAATGATGATAGCGCTTCATTGAGATTAAAGGAATCCAACAACAGCGAGCAAGTCAAAGTCAAGTACAAGAAAAGGTAAAATAATGGGCATCTTCTGATAGATTCGATGGGTGCGCTCTATCATGAGATAATCCAATGATGGCACACACTTCAAAGGTAAATCAAATGGTTCAAATCATATTTTATTTCGGTTAACTAACCCGTAGGTCCTAAAAATATCCAAGGTTGTGATAGAATGGAAGGTAGATCCGATGACTGCGCTCGATCATGGTTGACTCAGGGAAGCTAAGGGTACCCAAGATAACGATAGGCACTCACATCAAGAACCAAATCTTGTGAAGATCCCTAGGATAATTGTTGCCTAATTAAAATGTAATCAATCCCAAATATTTAGTTATCGTTCGAGGCTAAGGTGGCATGAGATTCAAAATGGAAGCCATCCCCATTACACATCCTAGTTCCACGTCAGATAAAAAGGGTGCCAGTGGCAAATAGTAGAAGTTTTAATGATTACAGGCACACAAACCAAAGGGCCCCGGGGCACGTAGGATGAAGGACATTACCCGTCATAAACGCTCAACTCTAGAAAAGGATGTGTTGGCAAAATTTCTTTGGCCAATTTTAAAAAGCAGTTGGTGGCATCGTATTGATGACAAAACATGTGAATTTATCGAACCCATTTCACCACCCTGTATATGAGCTCACAAAATCAGTCAAGATTACCACCCTAGTGAGCTAAGAGTAGAAATTGATACACAAGAAGTACAGAGAGAAGAGGATTTTTGAGCTTCGCTATTTCAGAAAGACCCGACTCGCTACCGTGAGCACAATGGCATCATGGGGAGACATTTTTGCACCCGAAGACACCAGAGAAGCGATAAAGTTCATCACAGATCGATCACCATACTCTGAGATCTCTGGACCGCCTGTACCCGAAAGCACAATGTATGACTTTGCCCAAAAATGTGGGGTCGATAAGAAACCTAATCCAACGTAGCAGTACGAGATTGACAATGCATGTATCAAGAGTTTTGCTCATGTGATGGAGAATGATAACAAGACTCCATGGATAATGGCTGACTTATTTCATAAAGCCCGGAGGTTATAGTACAAGGGTTTCCCTAGAAATAATAGATGGAACAGTAACCTCGGGAAGTTGGTGTGTCCGAAGGTTCACTTCTCCTCAGATTTAATGGTGTGGCTGGCGGTGGCGTATGATGAAAGGATGAGGACATTTTGAGACAATAAGAATCGATCGGTATTCAGTATTAAAGTCGAACACATCCAGAAAGTTTTCAATCTGATGGAGTATACCACCTTTCTGGTGCAAAAGGTAATCGAACACCAATCTCGAATGTTCACAGACATGGAAGTTTTTAAAACTTTATTTGATACACATGAGAAAATAGAAAAGAAATTTCCAATTAGGAAAACTGCTTTTAGGCCATGGGTCCAAGATTTTTGTGATATGATAAACATAGTCTTAGGAGTACAAGATCTCAGTAGAGTGACTAAAAGGACTTTATATTTAGCTGCACAATGCAATCAGGCCCATAACACTCCAATTTATGCCTGGGAATTAGAACTGAGTACCCAAATGCATGAAGAAATGGTAGAATTAAAAAAGGTAGTTTTTGAACAAAGGCAAGAGATGCCTCATTTTTCTCAATACTCAATTTTTATCCATCTGATAGCGGGTCAATTGGGAGAAGAAGCCCGAAAAAGAGTAAAAGCCATTGACAGCCCCTATGTCCAAAGTAGTTTCTGGAGAATACATGAAGGACGAACTCACTTTGGTTGGTTCTGTGATCATTTCATGGTAGAAATCCATTGGATTTTAACTGGCATGGTTCCTGAAAGGTTAGGGCCAGGAGTAAGGGCTTTAATCAAAGAGAAGGAGATTGGGGATTTCTTTTTCACAGAAGGTTTTACTTATATCAGACTATATGGGGCTAAAATTCCCCCTAAGTTATTACCAAAGTATTGCCCATTATCCCTAGCAACTTTGGAATTATGCAGGCAGGTGGCCGAAGAGGCTAAGATGAGGTTGGTAAAGAAACATGGAAAAGTCCCCTGGCTCAGTGTTCCCTGTCGCTTTGGGGATTATATATTTGTTGGTTACCCTACCCTGCTCAAAGGAATGTTTGAGTTAGACAACATGGGATTCGATGAGATAACTTGGAGATTCTATGACCCAAAAGGAATATACAGCAGAATGATGGAAAAAAGAGAATATGCTCGAATAATGCATCGTACAGACGCTTTTGAGGAAAGCTTATTAGAAGCTATGGAAAAAGGATTAGATTTGCAAGGGGTATGGGATGATTTCCCTCCCAAAGATAGGGGCAGCACATAGGTTCATGAAGCCTATGATTACCCTACAGAATTAAGAAGGCTTCGAGAAATTTTAGTAGATGTTGTAGCACCTATTTTTCCAGGAGCAAGCCAAGCAATCAAAGAAGACCCCTTATTAGAGTTGATAGAAGAATAGGGTATTGATCAAATGGAGGTCATTATTAACACTATGGATATAGTAGAGCAATAGGTCAGGCCTCCGAAAGTGCTCACCTCAGGATAGAAGCAACACCAAGCACTTCCCAAGAAGTTTCCCAAAACCCAAGTGCTGGTAAAGGAAAGGAAATTGTAACCACATCTGCTCGGAAGGCTTCACTCATGGAACAAGTTATAGTTCCCATTTTTGATAGAGTACTAGTTGTAACTAGTGTGAAGAAATTGGCACCCATGGCTATCCCTACCTCTTTAAACATAAAAGGATAGGAGATTAAAATTCCATCAGTAATACAAATGAATAGGAGAAGAACTGGTGGATTTGGGGGTCTTTTTCGAAGTCACCAAGTGAAAAATCAAACAGAGATAACCACTGTAGAGAAGAAGAGGCCCAGATTGTCTTTGCCCTCTACTAAGGTTGTGTTGGAAAGGACAGATGAGCAGGCTACTTTCACTACTGCAAATGAACAAGAATTACAGTTAGTAGCAGGGATGGGAAATATAGGAGAACAGTTTACAGAAGAATCACAATTAGAAGCACCTGTATCAGATATAGCAGAGATAAATCTTCCTGCTCTACAAGACCCACTTGTCTTCAGAACCGATCAAGATACGGGAGACTCATCAGTGCTAGGAAAAGAAGGTGATATGGTCAAAGTTATTAAAGCAATGTCAAATCAAACCATGGACCAACTGGTAGAGAAAATTGCAGAATTAAGGAGTCAATTGAAAAAGGAAGAAAAGGAAAAAGCTGAAATGAAAGCACTAATAAATAAATAGCAGGAGGAATTAGCACATAAGGATACTTCAAATGCACAACCCCCTTCAGTGGTGAAGATTCAAGATCATGCCTATTATCTAAATACAATGAAGAAGAAAATGTCAATGAAAATACAAGCTCATGCTAGAGGGTTCACTGAAATGTTTAGACAGATAAGGGTGATCCAAGTAACTATTCAAGAAATTCTGACATTAATACAAGAGAGAGCAGAAGACTTTGAAGTCATTCATCCTACCCTCAATTTCATAGGAGATAATTTTGAAGAATTGCAGGGTCAGGAGATAACCACAGATAATGGCAATAAAATCCAGCTCAATTTTGAGTTTTTGAAAGCAGCCATGTTTGGGGTAAACTAGGAGAGGTGGATCAATATTGTGAATGAAATGGATAATATGATAGAAGAAGCAACAGGAAAAATGGTAGACATTGGTCTATCCTTAGACCAATGCTTGGAAGCCTCCGATGTAGAAGAGCTACTCAAGCATACCATAGAAATATTTGAGTGTGAATCAGATGATGAAGTAGAAATGACTAAACAAACTACTTCTCTGGTGAATACTGTGGAGATGTTGCTCTTCCAATATGAAAGAAATAGGTCCATTATTACCATACAGAAAAATAGGATTTTATAGGAGATGAACATGCTAAGGTTTGCTGCCACCTTTGACACAGAAGTTTGGAGATTAATCAGTGAACAAATAAAGTGGCTGCAACAAGGTCAAAAAGGGAAAAGGGTTGAGACTTGCAGTCAACAGCAGAAAATAAGTTCAACACAAAAAACCTGCACCAACAGAAAAAGTCTCGAAATAGTAAAAGAGGCAGTTCAAGAGGAGGCAGTTCGAAGAGAAACAATTGAAAAGAAAACAATTATAGAAGTAGTGGAAGAAGAAATAGGTTCACCCAACACCACCATCATCGGTTAAATTGAATTACTATTTGAAAAATTCAAAGAGGAGGCTACAACCAAAACAACAAGGGTAGTGGAAGCCAACTATACCAATTTTTGAAGATCAACTCAGAAGCTGACAAGTGTAAGGTCAGAAATAAAACAAAAATAACATAATCAAGAACCAGCAACTATAAAAGGAAGCAGACAGGTTCAGATTCTACATCAAGCAATTAGAGAATAACATTTTTGCTAAGAGGTATACTTGAGTGCCCTATTAGAGTTGTGTTGTTGTATCTCCTTTTGTGTCTATTTTTCTCTCTCATTTCTTATTCTTCCCTTTGCTATGCAGGATTTTGATAGGAAAGTGCTCAAGAAGTTGAGATTATTTCCAGTCCTATTGAGTCAAGGATTCAGAGACTCTACTATTACCTTATTGGAACAAGGAGAGTAGGAGAGACTTGTTACATTATTTGAACAGGAGTGCTTCTTCATTGTATTGATGTATTTCTTTGAGAAAAATAGAGTTAAAAGGCATCTTGCCCACTCTGCATGTAAAATTTTATGAAATCAATACAATTCTGAGTTTTATTCTTATTATATCTTTGTCTCAGTATTGTGTGTCACTATATAATGGATTACATTATTTGAATGCATTATATACATTTCTTTCATTGGTTAACTTTTAGTTTTATTACGATATTCGAATAAATCTAAGAGCGCCAATTTTCTTTTCCCCATTCTCTCTGTTCATGTTAGAATTGTTGTTAAATTGCTATAACAGCCCAATGAATCTAGGCACCGGTCTACATAAGGCATAATGAATGGTTATTTTCTTGCTTGGTCATTTCAATATATATAGTATTATATTAATCTGGAGCGTGTAATCAAAGTTTTATTCATAGAATTACCGTTGGGGTTTCCTTACCCATTATGTAGTTTTCTTTAGCAATATTCGTGTTTATCAGAACAAAGAGGCAGGTTGACCAGAGCCTGTAATAGCTCATTGGTTTCAAATGGATTTTTGCAGTGTGACAATCGAATCCTATGGATGCAAGAATCGGTTCCAACAATTTTTTGCGTCGTTGTCAGGGATAAAGTCTTTATGATTTTAGACCTAGATTTTATGACATTATTTTTAATCGCAATGGCCATTAGAATAAAGAACTTTCATTTTAGATTTTTATCATTTTCTATGTTCTTTATTTTACCCGTGTTTTTCAAATTTTGATTTTCTTTACGTTTCTTGATCTTCTTGAAAATTTCTTGGTTTCTTGATTTTCTTGAATTTTCCCAAGAACCAACTCCTATGAGGATGAGTATTAATATCAAGCATTCTTGATAAAGTATACACTGTTCTTTCTGCACCTCGGTGTTGGTGACTCTAACTGAACGAATCTAGAAGATAAAATAAAAAGAGAGAGCAGAACATGTTGGCGAACACCAGGAGAAGCGGTAAGGAGCTATTCCTAGAACTCGAGAATCCAGAGGTATTTATACATAACTAGAAAACTCCACTTTTCAAGAATATTGCTTATAATAGTAGATTGAATTCTAGCGATAAAAGGTACGTAAAGAAAAATTAGAATACTATTACTATTGATATCACTGTAGAGGAAAATTTAAATTCTAGAGAAAAATTTAAATTTTGTAGAAGATACACGTGATTATACTCAAAATAATAATTCAAAGGTAGATAATCCATTAGATTATATTCAAGCTACCCAGACCCATATCACTGTAGGTACTACTACTATGAATTTGAATTCTACAATAACAATGGCTCAAGCTAATGTTCATTTATGGAGAACTAACAGATATAGGCCTTTTGTATTACCAACAAATCTTAATGCCTTACCCAATAAAGCTCACAAATACCTTCCTAAATTTTTAGGAAATAGTGTAGTGACTAGAGAAGATCATATCAAAAGTTTCTTGTATGCAATGGATAGTTTAGAGGTTGAACATGAAGATGTAGTCTTAAGATTGTTTTTACAGACTTTAGAGAAATATGCTAGAGAGTGGTTCAATTCCCTTCCTAACAATGATATCCCAAACTTCACCAAAATGGAAGTTGTGTTCCTAAAGAAATATGGTGAAAGAAAAAATGAACAATCCCTGTTAACTGAACTAGCTACTATGAAGAAAAAAGAGAATGAGGTTGTTAGTGATTTTAACAGAAGATTTTCAAAGACCAGGAACAAAATTCCCACAAACCTTAGGCCAAGTGATATTCAGTCTATTTGTTTTTACAAAAATGCTTTTCAAGGAGAATTTAACTATGAACTGAGGCAAGAACAAGCCACTACCATTGATGATTGTATGGAAAAGGCAATGGATATAGAAAGAAATATGCTTGACAGTGGTAAGATGAAGCCTTATTCTTTGGAAGTCAACCTACCTGATAGAAAGCCTAAAAAAGTAGCTTTTGATATACAAAGAAGAACTGAAATTGATCCTATGGAGAAATTGACTAGTCAAATGACTGAGATGTTCAATAACATGAATAACAAGTTAGCAAGAATTGAAAGAAATGGAAATAATGGTGAATCTTCACAAACAGAGTGACCACATGTTGACAACCATCCTCCTTTTAAGAAAAATTACAATAAGAATTGGGGAAACAACAATGGTTTTGAAGAAGGAAATAGGAATAGAGGTAATGGGAACAATAACTGGAAAAATAGAGATTCTGACAGGGATCAGAACAATGTCCCTAACCCTATACCATCTGCTAATGTAGCAGAAGGCTTCCCCTATTTTTTCTCTACTTGTGATGCACCCCATAACCCTGATGCATGTGGTATTCACTTAAGTGACCAACACAATGTAGATTTACATGTTGAATCAGAAGATGATATAAGAATCAATGCTTGTTGGTCTGTTGAAGATGAATCCAGGGAAAGGTTGTTTGAAGAAGATATGGATAAATATGCTTCAAATCATCATCCTCAAATTTTAGTAACTGAAGGAACTAAAATCTTGTAGAAATCACATGAGTCAAGATATGACAAGATGAAACAAGGGAAATTAATCCCCACTGCTCAAGAGGTTGAAGAATTAGAGGCAACCCATACTTTGAATTTAAGAAATAGAGTTGTCCCAGATAGGACAGAGAAAGCCTCTACAAGTGAAACAAGGAAACAAACTTTCCCCAATAAAAATATCAGTAAAGAGAAAACTGATAGAAACCTCAAAAAGATTACTCCTGAAGTAATAGAATCAGAGGAAGAGATTCCCAAAGAAGAAAGTAATAAACCACTGGATATAAAGAAAATAGAGTTTGATGTTGGGTCAGAACTCAGTAAGCAAAAGGTTAACATCACATTTGGAGAACTTATGAAAGTTCAACAATACAGAGAACAAGTATGCAGAGCATTTGGATTAGTAGAACAAAAAGAAGATCCAACTTGCCATGCTGCTAGACAAAATCAACATGATACAAGATCACCATCTTCTGTCAAACCCTTCTATGTGTCATTAAGATATAATTCAGATGAAGGGGAGAGATATGTAATTCATAATTGCATGTTAGACAGTGGAGCTTCACACAATATCATGCCTAAGCTAATAGCTGATCAAATGGGATTAATCTGTACTAGAGATTCTACCCCTATTTTAGTAATGGATAGTAGACAAATTCCTTGTGTAGGGGTAATAACTGGATTGTTGGTTTTCTTGGATCAACACCCTAAAAAGGGGATAGTCATGGATGTAGCAGTAGTTGATGTTGACCCATTCTTCTCACTATTACTCAGTAGACATTGGGCAGAACAACTAGGAGGTTCAATTCAACTAGACTGGTCTTATGCTACAATCCCAATATCAGATAAGGAGAATATAATTCTATGAAGAGAACCATTTAACAAGCACTCCATAGAGTTAATTCAAACTGATGAAACAATGATAAACTTAGTCAACTCTATGGAAGAAAAGGGGATGGGAGTTTACTCCATATGGCACAACCCATTCCTAGTTGAAATACCAGATGCAAAGAACATGGATCCAGAGGATATGAAAATGGTTGATGTTGAATCAGATAGAGTATTGACCCAAGAAATGTGGACCATGTCTTTTGATGGAGCTAAATCCCAATCTGGAGTAGGTGCAGGTGTTAATATGACTGATATAAAAGGAAATTATCTTGGTATTCCTTACAGACTAGAATTCCCTTGCACAAACAATGTAGCAGAGTATGAAGCTTTACTGTTAGGGTTAAGAAAAGTGAAAGAACTAGGCATTAATTACTTGACTATAATAGGGGATGCAGAACTTATCATACAACAAATCAAAGGTAAATATCAGACTAAACATCCTAGGCTTAAGCAATATAGAAATGCAGTATTGGAAGAAATTGATAAATTCTTAGCTTTCAATATCTCATATATTCCAAGAGAACAAAATCATGTTGCAGATATTTTAGTTGTAAATACCTCAGGTTTAGATCACCCAGAGATAACTACAGAATATATGGATAGATTCCCAACTATCTCAGTCTATAAACCATATGTACCAGACAACATAGTCTATTTATAGGTCTTTCAAGATGACATAGATATTAAAGATTTTATGACTTTACAAAATCAGTATGCAGATATAATCTATGATGAAAAGGATGAAGAGAAGCTAAAAGACCAAATAGGAGAACCAGTAGAAGTAATCCAATTGAAAACTAATAGGATTCCTAAGGGATTGGTTTCTCTAGAGAGTTTATTTGATGATTTTGACAAAGCTTATAAACCCTTAAGCAGAGAAGTAATATCTGAAGACATAAACATTGGTTCAATGAAAGAACCTAAAATAGTGAAAGTAGACATGGCCTTACCTGCTAAAGAAAAAGTTGGATATATCAGTTTCTTGAAAAAGAACAAAGAACATTTTGCTTGGACTTATGAAGATCTTAAAACATTCAAAACAGATGTAATGACACACATAATACCCTTGAAAGAGGATTCCAAGCCATTTAGACAGAAACAGAGGAAATACAATCCAACTCTGCACCCAATAATGCAAAAGGAGGTACAAAAGTTACTAGATTCCAAAATAATCAGAAAGGTAAGATTTTCTTCCTGGATATCCAACTTAGTACCAGTCAAAAAAAAGAATGGGGATATTAGACTCTATGTGGATTTTAGAAATTTAAACAAGAGCTCTTTAAAAGACAATTACCCATTACCTAACATGGAACAATTATTGCAAGCAGTAGTTGGCTCAACTAGATTGTCTCTATTAGATGGATTTTTAGGGTATAATCAAATTCAGATAAATCTAGAAGATAGACATAAGGCAACATTCACTACACCATGGGGCACATTTGAATATTTAAGAATACCTTTTGGACTGATGAATGCAGGTGCTACTTTTCAGAGAGCAATGGACTTTGCTTTTAAAGGATTAATGTTCAAAATTGTAGTGGTGTACCTGGATGATATCACTATATTTTCTAAAAATCCAGAAGATCATTTAGAACACTTGACTACAGTTTTTGCCTGGTGCAAAGAATTTAGAATTTCTTTAAATCCCAAGAAATGCATATTTGGGACTACACAAGGAAAGTTGTTAGGTCACATAGTCTCAGAAAAGGGGATAAGCATTGATCCAGAAAGAATAGAAGCTATTTCCAAAATTCCCCCTCCCAAGAACTTAAAAGGAGTTAGGTCATTCTTTGGCAAGATAAATTTTATCAGAAGATTTGTCCCAAACTTTGTAGAGATGACCAAACCTATAAATGATATGGTTAAGAAAACTGGAGAAATTAAATGGATAGTAGAGAATATGGAAGCATTTAACAAAATCAAAGAAGCCATATCAACCACTCCAGCCCTAAGCTGTCCAGATTATGCAAAATATTTCAATATCTACTCCTATGCATCTGAACATTCTATTGTTGCAGTTCTTTCACAGAAGGATGATGAAAATAATGAAAGGCCAATAGCCTTCATGAGTTCAGGTTTGAAAGGAGCACATCTTAAATATACCTTACTAGAGAAACATGCTTACGTAGTCATCCAATCTCTAGAACACTTCAAAGGTATATTTGGTTCAAATAAGGTTTACTGTTGTATTCCTTTTATAGCAATAAAAGATATTTTTTCTCAATCAGAGCCATTAGGAAGACCAACAAGATGGATGGTAAAGCTTCTGCAATATGATGTTGAGTTCAAAATAGTCAAAACCATCAAAGGGCAAGGTATGGCTAAACTATTGGCCAACAAAGAGGAGGAAGGATTTAATAATGTTGTCACAATAAATGAAACAAATGATGACAGAAGAATCAACAATGAAGAATGTAAATGGTATGAAGAAATTTTGTCATACTTACAAACTCTGTCTTTTCCCAAAGATATGTCAACAAACAGAATGAGGTCAGTCAAGCTTCAAGCTCAGAAATATTATATACAAGATGGAGTGTTATATTGGAAGCACCCTGATGGAGTATTATTAGTCTGTTTATATGAGAGAGAAGTCCCAAAAATAATTAATGAATTTCATGATGGTTTCTGTGGAGGACATTTTGCTCCAAGAGCTACAACTAATAAAATTATGAGAGCAGGATATTATTGGCCTTCCATTTTTAAATATGTATATAAATATGTTAGGAATTGTCATAACTACCAGGTTTTTGTAGGAAAAAAGCATCTGGTAGCCATGCCCCTCAAGCCAGTAATCATTGAAGCACCTTTTGCTCAATGGGGTATTGACCTGATTGGAGAGATCAAGCCTAATTCATCTGGCCAACACAAGTGGATCATAACTGCAATAGATTACTTCACAAAGTGGGTGGAAGTTGCACCTTTGAGAACATCTACAACTACCACAGTCATCAAATTCTTAGAGGAAAACATCTTGACCAGGTTTGGAGTTCCTAAAAAACTTGTAACGGATAATGCTCAATATTTTGTGTCATACGAAATGGTAGAATTTTGTGTTGAATATGGAATTGAATTATCTCATTCTGCTAATTATTACCCCCAAGGAAATGGTTTAGCTGAGTCATCAAATAAGAATGTAATAACAAGAATAAAAAGGTCATTAGGCAAGAACAAAAGGGGATGGGACAGTGAACTTAAATTTGCTTTATGGGCTGATAGGTTGTCTATTAAAAGAAACACAGGAAGAACCCCCTATGAGATGGTTTATGGAGAGAAAGCCCTACTACCTTCAAGAATAGAAAAAATGGCACTTTCCCTCTTATTGCAAGACCATGAAAACCCCAATCCCATTCAGAGAAGGCTTGACCAAATTGTCCTATTAGAAGAGCAAAGAAGAGAGACCCTTAATAGAATGATGGAACAAACCCAGAAAACCATAAAATTGTTTAATAAGAAAGCCAAAGGTACTCCTTTTTCTCTAGGAGATACAGTCATCTATTGGGATCCTAAAAATGATAAGCATGGTGAAAAGGGTAAATTTGAACCTAAATGGATTGGACCATATCAGTTAAAGGAGATAGCTATCCCTATTAATGGCCAACACCTCAAAATGTATAATCCCTGTTGAAGGTGGAAAAATAAAATAATAAAAATAAAATAAAAAATGGAAAAACAAAAACCCCAAAAATAGAGTGATGCATTCTTTCTTTTGCTTTTAGATAAGTTTTTCTTTTCCTTGTCTGTAAATTTTTGAAAATTTGTTGTTTCACATGGTATTCTTAGTTTGATGAGTATACATTACTATTGATTCCAATAAAAGCAATAATAGAAAGGAGTTTCATTTTTAAGCTCAGATGAGATTTACATTTTCTCAAATATGAATGATCAGGCAACAGTCATATGATATGATACAAAACAGAATGGAATCAGTGTTAATTAGTACATTATGTTAAGGCCTCACATTACAAATAAAGCTTAAAGGGATTTTAAGGTCCAAGGAGCAGAGCTATATTTGAGAAGGTAGTTGAGCTAAAAATTAGTACACTCATCCTTTTTAGCCAAAAACTAATCCTCAACTCAGGCATACTCATTGCACAATTTACTTATATCATTATAATTCTCAAACGAGAAAGAAAATCAAAATAAAGTGAATAGAGTCACTGCCTGAGATATCTTGGAAAACCTCTACCGGGGCTATAGCTTCTGTAGGGTAAAACCGGATGGGATTAGAAGCAACTCCACCAGGGCTATAGACGCTTGACTGGCAGTGGAGCCCTACAGAATGGTGAAAATATTTAAAGAGTGAAATCATACATTAGGCTTAACTGTTATCTCAAATATGGCAAAGTTTTGAAAGATCTAAGAATCAAAATGAATGCACAAAACACACACATGGCTGAAACATGATGGAACTGGTAGCTTTGGCAAATAAAGTTTAAACATATCATATGACCTTGCCTAAACAGACATTACAATTTACCAAAAATCTCATATGATCTTAAAAATATGACTCTTGGTATTAAATTGAATAAAAGGAATCACAGTTTTTTATACTCTGTTACTTTGATATCCTGTTGCATGTACAATTTTTCAAATTAAAAATTGTCTTGTTTTTGTTTTTCAAGCTTTGATCATCAACCTTGATCATGTAAATTTTTGTTCAAAATTGAAATAACACCAGGAGATTCTGTGGTTCTCAAGTGCCTCATGTTTTCAACACATTGTCCCAGTCAGAGCCTATGTTGGAGCCAAATTTGACTCAAACTTTGAAACCCCTAAATTTAAATTTTTGGTTTCATCAAAGTAAGCAAGCATTGTTGGTCCTTTTTGCATCTAATTGAGAGATTTTAATTCCTTATGGGTTTATTTGTTAAAATCTAACTGTGGTCGTTAATAATGTGTGTCCCTTTTAATAAAGTTCCATTGTCTTCAATAAGAGATAGGGCAAGATTTTATTAATCAGATTACTAAAGCCAAAATCCGATCATCATAGAATAAAGTTTCTCTTGGGTTTAAATCAAATGATAAATCTTTAAGTCCTAAAGTATTCTAAAGTTAAGGGAAAATTTAGAACCTTAGTCTAAATCCCGAAAAGCATAGCATAACATCAAAAATTTAATTAAAGCTTAAGGGTATGCACCCCATTTAATTAAAAATTGAGCAACTTGCATTAATCTAATGATAACGCTTCATCAAAAGAGAATCCAATGAACGCACTTTCACAAAGAAGCCCGAAGGATAAGTCAAAGGTCGATGGTCCAAAAAGCATTATAACCTAAGGTCAAAAGTAATTAAAAGGATTAAAACCATGTTACTTTCCTAATCTAGATGGATGTACTTGAGTTTAAGCCGATCCAATGGTTGTGCGCTCTCCAAAGAGTCAAAACATTAAACGAGTCAACATGGGTCAAAATTTCAAATTAAATAATGAGCAAATCTGATAGATCGGATGATAGCGCTCAAATGAACTCAAAGATCAATGGTTGCACTTGATTTAATTAGACCACACATTAAAATACTATGGGTATATGCCCCCTTTAACCATCGATCTAATTGGAAAGATCGGACGATAGCGCTCGATCTAGATCCAATCCAACGGTGGCACGCCCATAGAAGATGCATTAAAAAGGTAAAAACCCCATGTGAATAATTAAATCTATTAAAACAAGATTAACAAGGGTCTAAGCACATTGCTAATCATTCCCCCTTCTAGATTAATCAAGGTTTAAAATTATATACCCCTTGGTAACTAACCCCATAGGTTGAAAAAAATCAACGATCACACCAACATCAATCAAGATCCAACGGTCGCCTAAATCATAAATCAGTAAATGTATCAGGAAACACAAAGGTAAAAAATTAATTATGCATTAGTAAGGGTATAACACATTACTAATTACCCCCTTTTAGCTTAAACCAAGATTAATCAAATATAATAATGCACCCCTTTTGGCTATAAAGTATGCAACTTGCAGGAGATCTAACGATAGCACTTGGACATGCCACAACACGAAGATCTGACGATGGTGAATGACCAAAAGTAAAACAAAGGTATAAAACATTCCGAAGATCTAACGACAGTGCCCATCTCCGTCCTGATCCAATGGTAGCGCATCGGTAAAAATGATCAAGGTTTAATCTAAAGGTTTCTTTTATCGAATGATTAATTAAATGCATTATAATATTCCCCTTCTATTTTAGCTAAACCTTGCACATGGTCGAAAGATCCAATGGTCGTGCCTCCACCATGGTATGATCTAACACCATCGCATGGAAACATGAACGGATGATATAATCCATGTTTAATACAATGTTATTAAGGTTTTAAAACTCTAGGTTAACCTTGATAAATCATGATTAGATGTGGACTAATACTTTCATTATTACAAGGTTTATATATAACTAGTAGACTAACAACATGCACAGTCCACTAGACATCAATCGAGTGCTAAACCTCTCTAAGATCTCGATAGTAGCATGAATCAAAGACTTAAGTGATGAAGCAAACAACGAGAATCCGATGACAGCGCTTCATTGAGATTAAAGGAATCCAACGGCAAGCAAGTCAAAGTCAAATACAAGCAAAGGTAAACTAACGAGCATCTTCTGATAGATCCGATGGATGCGCTCTATCTTGAGATAATCCAATGATGGTGCACACTTCAAAGGTAAATCAAATGGTTTGAAACATATTTTATTTTGGTTAACTAACCCATAGGTCCTAAAAAGATCCAAGGTCATGATAGAATAGAAGGTAGATCCAATGGCTGCGCTCTATCATGGTTGACTCAAGGAAGCTAAGGATACCCAAGATAATGAAACACTCACATCAAGAACCAAATCTTGTGAAGATCCCTAGGATAATTGTTGCCTAATTAAAATGTAATCAATCCCAAATATTTAGTTATCATTCAAGGCTGAGGTGGCACGAGATTCAAAATGGAAGCCATCCCTATCACACATCACAGTTCCACATCAGATAAAAAGGGTTCCAGCAACAAATAGTGAAAGTTTTAATGATTATAGGTACACAAACCAAAGGGCCCGAGGGCACGTAGGATGAAGGACATTACCCATCATAAAGGCTCAACTCTAGAAAAGGATGTGTTGGCAAAATTTCTTTGGACAATTTTAAACAGCAGTTGGTGGCATAGTATTAATGACAAAACGTGTGAATTTATCGAACCCATTTTACCACCCTGTATATGAGCTCACAAAATTAGTCAAGATTACCACCCTGGTGAGCTAAGAGCAGAAATTGATACACAAGAAGTACAGAGAGAAGAGGATTTTTGAGCTTCACTATTTTAGAAAGACCCGACTCACTACCGTGAGAACAATGGCATCATGGGGAGACATTTTTGCACCCGAAGACACTAGAGAAGCGGTAAAGTTCATCATAGATCGATCACCATACTCTGAGATCTCTGGACCGCCTGTACCCAATAGCACAATGTATGAATTTGCTCAAAAATGTGGGGCTGATAAGAAACCTAATCCAGCACAGTAGTACGAGATTGACAATGCATGTATCAAGAGTTTTGCTCATGTGATGGAGAACGATAACATGACTCCATGGATAATGGCCGAATTATTTCATAAAGGTCGACAGTTACAGTATAAGGGTTTCCCCAAAAATAACAGATGGAATAGTAACCTCAGGAAGCTGGTGTGTTCGAAGGTTTACTTCTCCTCATATTTAATGGCAGGGTTGACGATGGCGTAAGACAAAAGGACAAGGACATTTCGAGACAATAAGAATCGATCGGTATTCAGTATTAAAGTTGAACACATCCAGAAAGTTTTCAATTTGATAGAGTATACCACCTTTCTGGTGCAAAAGGTAATCGAACACCAATCTCGAATGTTCACAGACATGGAAGTTTTTAAAACTTTGTTTGATACACATGAGAAAATAGAAAAGAAATTTCCAATTAGGAAAACTGCTTTTAGGCCATGGGTCCAAGATTTTTGTGATATGATAAACATAGTCTTAGGAGTACAGGATCTCAGTAGAGTGACTAAAAGGACTTTATATTTAGCTGCACAATGCAATCGGGTGCATAACACCCCAATTTATGCCTGGGAATTAGAATTAAGTACCCAAATGCATGAAGAAATGGTAGAATTAAAAAAGGTAGTTTTTGAACAAAGGCAAGAGATGCCTCATTTTTCTCAATACTCAATTTTTATCCATCTGATAGCGGGTCAATTGGGAGAAGAAGCCCAAAAAAGAGTAAAATCCATTGACAACCCCTATGTCCAAAGTAGTTTCTAGAGAATACATGAAGGACGAACTCACTTTGGCTGGTTCTGTGATCATTTCATGGTAGAAATCCATTGGATTTTAACTGGCATGGTTCCTGAAAGGTTAGGGCCAGGAGTAAGGGCTTTAATCAAAGAGAAGGAGATTGGGGATTTCTTTTTCACAGAAGGTTTTACTTATATCAGACTATATGGGGCTAAAATTCCCCCTAAGCTGTTACCAAAGTATTGCCCATTATCCCTAGCAGCTTTGGAATTATGCAGGCAGGTGGTCGAAGAGGCTAAGATGAGGCTGGTAAAGAAACATGGAAAAGTTCCTTAGCTCAATGTTCCCTATCACTTTGGGGATTATATATTTGTTGGTTACCCTACCCTTCTCAAAGGAATGTTTGAGTTAGACAACATGGGATTCGATGAGATAACTTGGAGATTCTATGACCCAAAAGGAATATACAGCAGAATGATGGAAAAAAGAGAATATGCTCGAATAATGCATCGTACAGACGCTTTTGAGGAAAGCTTATTAGAAGCTATGGAAAAAGGATTAGATTTGCAAGGGGTATGGGATGATTTCCCTCCCAAAGATAGGGGCAGCACACAGGTTCATGAAGCCTATGATTACCCTAAAGAATTAAGAAGGCTTCGAGAAATTTTAGTAGATGTTGTAGCACCTATTTTTCTAGGAGCAGGCCAAGCAATCAAAGAAGACCCCTTATTAGAGTTGATAGAAGAATAGGGTATTGATCAAATGGAGGTCACTGTTAATACTATAGATATAGTAGAGCAATAGGTCAGGCCTCCTAGAAGTGCTCATCTCAGGATAGAAGCAACACCAAGCACTTCCCAAGAAGTTTCCCAAAACCCAAGTGTAGGTAAAGGAAAGGAAATTGTAACCACATCTGCTCGAAAGGCTTCACTCATGGAACAAGTTGTAGTTCCCATTTTTGAAAGAGTACTAGTTGTAACTAGCATGAAGAAATTGGCACCCATGGCTATCCCTGCCTCATTAAACATAAAAGGACAAGAAATTAAAATTCCATCAGTAATACAGATGAATAGCAGAAGAACTAGTGGATTTGGGGGTCTTTTTGAAGTCACCTAGTGAAGAATCAAACAGAGATAACCACTGTAGAAAAGAAGAAGCCTAGATTGTCTTTACCCTCTACAAAGGTTGTGTTGGAAAGGACAGATGAGCAGACTACTTTCACTACTACAAATGAACAAGAATTACAGTTAGTAGTAGGGATGGGAAATATAGGAGAACAATTTATAGAAGAATCACAATTAGAAGCACCTATATCAGATATAGCAGAGATAAATCTCCCTGCTCTACAAGACCCACTTGTCTTCAGAATCGATCAAGATACGGGAGACTCATCAGTGCTAGGAAAAGAAGGTGATATGGTCAAAGTTATTAAAGCAATGTCAAATCAAACCATGGACCAACTAGTAGAGAAAATTGCAGAGTTAAGGAATCAATTGAAAAAGGAAGAGAAGGAAAAAGCTGAAATGAAAGCACTAATAAATAAATAGCAAGAAGAATTGGCACGTAAAGATACTTCAAATGCACAACCCCCTTCAATAGTGAAGATTCAAGATCATGCCTATTATCTAAATACAATGAAGAAGAAAATGTCAATGAAAATACAAGCTCATGCTAGAGGGTTCACTGAAATGTTTAGACAGATAGGGGTGATCCAAGTAACTATTCAAGAAATTCTAACATTAATACAAGAGAGAGTAGAAGACTTTGAAGTCATTCATCCTACCCTTGATTTCATAGGAGATAATTTTGAAGAGTTGCAGGGTCAAGAGATAACAACAAATAATGGCAATAAAATCTAGCTCAATTTTGAGTTTTTGAAAGCAACCCTGTTTGGGGTAAACCGGGAAAGGTGGATCAATATTGTGAATGAAATGGATAATATGATAGAAGAAGCAATAGGAAAAATGGTAGACATCGGTCTATCCTTAGACCAATGCTTGGAAGCCTCCGATGTAGAAGAGCTACTCAAGCATACCATAGAAATATTTGAGTGTGAATCAGATGATGAAGCAGAAATGACTAGACAAACTACTTCTCTGGTGAATACTGTGGAGATGTTGCTCTTCCAATATGAAAGAAACAGGTCCATTATTACCATACAGAAAAATAGGATTTTGCAGGAGATGAACATGCTAAGGTTTGCTGCCACCTTTGACACAGAAGTTTGGAGATTAATAAATGAGCAAATAAAGTGGCTGCAACAAGGTCAAAAAGGGAAAAGGGTTGAGACTTACGGTCAATAGCAATAAGTAAGTTCATCACAACAAAGACCTGAACCAACAGAAAAAGTCTTCGAAACAGTAAAAGAGGCAGTTCAAGAGGAGGCAGTTCGAAGAGAAATAGTTGAAAAGAAAACAATTATAGAAGAAGTAGTGGAAGAAGAAATAGGTTCACCCAACACCACCATCACCGGTTAAATTGAATTACTATTTGAAAAATTCAAAGAGGAGGGTACAACCAGAACAACAAGGGTAGTGGAAGCCAGTTGTACCAATTTTTGAAGATCAATCAGATGCTGACAAGTGTAAGGTCAGAAATAAAACAAAAATAACAGAATCAAGAACCAGCAACTATAAAAGGAAGCAGATGCAGTTCAGATTCTGCATCAAGCAATTAGAGAATAGCATTTTTGCTAAGAGGTATACTTGAGTGCCCTTTAGAGTTGTGTTGTTGTATCTCCCTTGTGTGTCTATTTTTCTCTCTCATTTCTTATTCTTCCCTTTGCTGTGCAGGATTTTGATAGGAAAGTGCTCAAGAAGCTGAGATTATTTCCTGTCCTATTGAGCCTAGGATTCAGAGACTCTACTATTACCATATTGGAATAAGGAGAGTAGGAGAGACCTGTTACATTATTTGAATAGAGTCTTCTTCATTGTATTGATGTATTTCTTTGAGAAAAATAGAGTTAAAAGGCATCTTGCCCACTCTGCATGTAACAAATATTTTGAAATCAATACAATTCTGAGTTTTATTCCTGTTATATCTTTGTCTCATTTTGGTGTGTCACTGTGTAATGGGTTACATTATTTGAATGCATTATATATGTTTCTTTCATTGGTTAACTTTTAGTTTTATTACGATATTCGAATAAATCTAAGAACGCCAATTTTCTTTTCCCCATTCTCTCTGTTCATGTTAAAATTGTTGTTAAATTGCTATAACAGCCCAATGAATCTAGGCACCGGTCTACATAAGGCATAACAATTGGTTATTTTCTTGCTTGGTCATTTTAATATGTATAGTTTTACATTAATCTGGAGCGTGTAATCAACGTTTTATCATAGAATTACCGCTGGGGTTTCCTTACCCGTTCTGTAGTTTTCCTTTAGCAATATTTGTGTTTATCAGAACAAAGAGGCAGGTTGACCAGAGCCTGTAATAGCTCATTGGTTTCAAATGGATTTTTGTAGCGTGACAATCGAATCCTATGGATGCAAGAATCGGTTCCAAAAAGACCCATCCTTTGTATCTATAAGTGTAAACCTTAATTCATCAACATTTTACTTAATTGATTCCTCCCATTATCACCACATCAATGGATACCAAAAGATAAACTTTCCTACATCCATTAGGGCATCACTCATCTTTGTCTACCCTTGAGAAATTATTGTAGGTCAATTTTAGTGGCCCCATATCTCAACAAGCATGCATAAGTTACACTCTTAATCAAAGTGTACTACCAAGTTCCTCGATCTCTAATATCTTGTCAATCTATCCCATGGTCGCCATTCTAATCCATAAAAATAGGTATAGGGTCTAGAAAAAATCCTAATCTCGTAATTTCTCATTCTTCATCTTTCAATCCTTTCATCTCAAGTACCTTAGGGTTAAATCAAATGATACCAATTTTAATGTCATATGCCCAAGTGCACAACCTCCTTGCATAAATCATCAATAGATCCCTTATATCTCTTAACACATACCTTTGTTTCATCAAATCATGTTTATCCCAAACTTCAATCCGTAACTTCTCAAATAGAGTAATTGAAACAAGAGATGGTTGTTATCTAAGCGTCATCATCTAATCACAAGTACTCATATGATGACTTGTACAACCAATCCCTAAATCCTTTAACAGCTAGTCCTTCTTTTCCTCCTAACTTTGAAACCCCTAAGTTTTAAATTTACAAAGGGAAAGAGAATCCCCTTAACCACCTTAGACTATTTAGGACTACTTGTAGTGGTATTTCTTATAATCAAATGTTTCTCCTAAAAATATTTCCTAGGAGTCTTAGTAACCCTTCCTTAGAATGGTATTTCCAAATACCATAGTATTTCTTGAAAATATTTAGGGACCTTATCGAAATGTTTGTTAATCAATTCTCCTATCTACATTGAAGAAAATGTCATCATTAGTGACCTATACCATCTCAAATAGTCCAAATATGAGAATTTTACCAACTTTTTAGCAAGATATAATTCCCTAGGGGAAATTGTTTATAGAAAAGAGGATATCTAGTATAATTATTCAAATTAATATAGATAAACCAAAATTCTAAAATTGAAATGCAATTTTCTTGATCTCTTAAAATAACACATACCACTATTCAATCCTGATATAAACTTGCACTCAAATCTCAACAATAAATCAAACTTAAGAACAATAAATCAGTGATAAAATGGATCGCCACTTGAGGTGGGCACTCCCTCACCGTAAAGGCACTTATGCGAATAGCGTAGATGAATTTTGAATAAAATATGATAGATGATTTTAACTAAAAGATCTAATCTAATAAATATGAAATATTTCACATGGAAAACCTTTTTCCATGTGAAATATTTCACATGTGAAAACCTTTTTGGTATGTAGCATGACTCCCCTCCTCGGAAAGCTTTTTCCTCAAAGCTGGAAATGATTGGAAAATACTTTCAGATTCTCAGGTTGCATCTTCTTTAGGTAAATCCTGCCACTTGATGAGAAATTCTTGGATATGACAAGATCTGAGTCTACGTGATCTGGTTTATAGCACTTCTTCTGGTTGTAGATGGGTATGCCCTTCTTCATCTAGCACTGGTAATTCGAACTGAGAGTGTACCTTTTGGCCAATCACCTTTTTGAGATAGGAGACATGAAATACTGGGTGTATGCGAGAGTATTGGGGTAACTCTAGTTGATATGCTACCTCACCAATGTGATGCACAATTTTATAAGGACCATAGAATCGTGGTGACAACTTTTGACTGGATTTGAGCTTCAATGATAGCTGCTTGTAGGGTTGAAGACGTAGGAATACCATATCACCAATATTGAATGTTCATTCTGAATGCTTCTTGTCCTATTGCTGCTTCATATGATTCTATGCTTGGACCAAATTATCTTTCAAGATAGTGAGCATGGCTTGTCGCTTCTATAACCAATCATCAACTTGAGCCACTTTGGAAGATCCTGGTACA
The DNA here is from genome assembly GCA_028583015.1 of Wollemia nobilis. NCBI lineage: Eukaryota > Viridiplantae > Streptophyta > Pinopsida > Araucariales > Araucariaceae > Wollemia > Wollemia nobilis. The sequence goes on from JAQPPZ010017058.1 coordinate 4,700,660, forward strand.
TAATCGGCAATTGTTGGTGGCTTTGTTCCATATAATGCTTCAAAAGGAGACATCTAAGTGGAAGAATGATAAGAAGTATTGTACCACCATTCCGCCAATAACAACCATTGACTCCTTTGATATTGTTTATCTTGAACAAAACATCTTAAGTAGGTACCCAAACATTTGTTAACTACCTCCGTTTGACCATATGTTTGTGGATGGTATGCAGAAGACATATTTAATTTGGTACCACTAAGTTGAAATAATTCTCTCCAAAAATTTTGGTCAATATGGGATCACGATCACTTACAATATTTATGGGCATTCCATGTAATTTAAATATTGAATCCATACATACCTTGGCCACTTTGCTTGTTGAAAATGGATGTTGTAAAGCCTAAAAATGAGCATATTTGGAAAGGCGATCAACTACCATGAAAATTACTATTTTTCCTTCCAACTTAGGAAGACCTTCAATAAAATCCATGGAAATATGTTCCCACTGGTGATCAAGAATAGGTAACAATTGAAGTAATCCTGGTGATTTGACTATTTCCCCCTTATTGCATTGGCACACTTCACATTCAGCTACCCATTGCTTAACCTCTGCCTTTAATCGTTTCCAACAAAAGGATAGTTTAACCCGCATGTAGGTTTTAAAAAACCCTGAATGTCCTACTGAAGGAGAAGCATGTGACTCTTCTAGAATATGTACTTTGATTGGTGAATTATGAGGGATGTAAATATGATTCTTCTTACATAATATTTGGCCATCATATGCGAAAATAGGGTACTTAGAGGATCCCTTAGATAACTCTTGAATTATTTGAGTTGTTTCACTATTGGACAACCATTCTTCTTGCAATTGAGACACCCATTACGAACATGGCCCTGAAATGATATTAATAACTACTTCATCTTCGTATTTTCTAGATAATGCATCCGCAACCACATTTTCTTTACCTTTCTTATATTCAATCACAAAATCATATCCCAATAATTTAGTCAACCACTTATTTTTTTCGAGATAAGAAAACCTTTGTTCTAGAAAATGCTTGAGACTGTTGTGATCGGTTTTAATAATAAAACAACTATTGATTAAGTAATGCCTCCATTTTTCCACTGCATGCAAAATAGCCAACATTTATTTTTCATAGGTGGATTTACCCAAATATTTCTCTGAAAGTTGTTTACTTTCAAATACCAATGGATGACCCTCCTGCATTAGTACTACACCAATACCTGTTCCTGAAGCATCGCATTCAATGACAAATGGTTTTTGAAAATCTAGAGTGGCCAAAACTGGAATCGTACACATGGCCTCCTTGAGAGCCTCAAAAGCTTTAGTAGCTATTACTAACCATTGAAAAGCATCCTTCTTTGTGAGAGCCATGAGAGGACCCACAATTTTACTATAGTCACACACAAATTTGTGGTAATAACCCGTGAGACCCAAAAAACCATGAAGTTTTTTTATGGTTTTAGGCAAGGGCCAATATTGTATTGCCTTAATCTTATTGGGATCTACCTTAACACCTTTGTGAGATACTATATGACCGAGGTACTCCACTTCTTGAACACCAAAGGAGCATTTAGATCTTTTGACAAATAACTTTTCTTTGCGTAGGATATGGAGAACTTTGTCCACATGTACTAAATGATCTTTCCATGATTTGCTATAGATGAGTATGTCATCAAAGAAGACTAGAATAAATTTTTGTAGGAATGGACGAAACACCTGGTTCATGAGACTTTGGAATGTAGATGGTGCATTAGTGAGACCAAAAGGCATGACCAAAAATTCATAATGACCTTCATGAGTTCGAAAGGCTATTTTGGGAATATCCTCGTCCCTAACTCGAATTTGGTGGAACCCTGAGTGTAAGTCCAATTTGGTGAAGAATTTGGTACCATGTAGCTCATCTAGTAGATCATCAATGATAGGAATAGGAAACTTATCTTTGATTGTGATTTTATTGAGAGGACAAAAATCTGGACACATATGCCAAGAATTGTCTTTTTGATGAGCTAAGACGACAGGTGAGGAATAAGGACTACTACTATGATGGATGCCACCCTTGTCTAATAGTTCTTGGAAAATCTTCTCAATTTCTGTTTTTTGGGGTTGGGGATATCGATAAGGATGACCATTGGGTGGAAGACTACCATGCACTAGATGTATGGCATGGTCATGAGATCTTTTGGGGGGTAGGCCTGTGGGTTCTTGAAAAACCTCCTCATAGTTAGACACAATATTTTGGAGATCTTCCTCTTTGATTTTTGGCATAGCTTGTTCTAATTTTTCAATGTAATTGATTCGGTCTATGAATCCCCCACCATATTTTCTTAACAACTTTTCCATGCTATGTGAACTTACAACTTTTGATGGAGGTGTGGGTAGTCCTTGAAGATGGATGGTCCTCCCATTGGCTTTCCATTCCACAAAGAGATGTTTGTGATTAAAACCCATGGTGGTTTCCAATTGTTCCATCCATGCAACCCCTAAAATAACCTTGAAATTTCCTAATTCCATAACAAAAAGAGGACCTTGCCAAGTATACGTACCCATTTGTAGTGAAATGGAAGATATCTTACTGAGACATTGAGAAACTTCCCTGCTTGTTGTTCTAACTTGAAACCGATCTTTGCTAGAAGAGTAGACGTGTAGACCCAGTGTCCTTGTAAGTCTTGCATCAATGAAGTTGTGGGTACTTCCAGAATCAATTTGTACCGTCACCCACTGCTTTCGAATGAAACCTGCCACCTTGATTATATGGTGAGAAGATAACCCCATGAGAGCATGTATTGAAATCGTCATGGTATCCTCCTCGGTGATAACTTCATCTTGTGAATTGTGGTCTTCAACTAGGAGATCCTCAGGTACATCGTACTCCTCTATTTCTTCTTCCTGGTCGACATATTCAATTTGAAAATTTTGTCGTGGTGTACATGCTTGATCTTTTTGATGTTGAGTGTGACATTTGTAGCAGAAGTACCATGATGGTTGATCATTTCTATGGAAAGAGTTTTTACAGAATGGAGGTCGACCATATGAATCACGTTGTGTTGATGGACCTAAGTGTGCCTTTGTTTCCGCCAAGTCAGCAATCCGTATACACTCATCCAACTTGGATGGATTTTGTAGGTCTACCTCAACTTTAATATGTGCTTTTAATCCATTTGAAAAATCTGCCACTACCACATCCTGTGGTAGATCTTGTGCATAGGAAAGCATACTGGTGAATTCGAAAATATAGGCCCCTACTGATGTTGTTTGCCTAAGTGACAATAATCGTACTGTGTATGAACCTATGGGACCTTTGTCAAATTTGTGAAGAAAGGATGTTTTGAAAGTGTCCCAATATAATGCGTGTTGGGGCTCCTCACGTTTATACCATGTAAACCATTGATAAGCTTCAGTGTCGAATTTGGTTGCTTCAAAAGGGACTTTGTCTTTTTCCATAAATTTGTAAAAGTCTAAGATGCCATCCATTTTTACAATCCACCCACGTGGATCCTGGCCTTCAAAGGTAGGCATGTCAATGCATGGATATTGACTCCCCCCGTTGGGCATAAAAAATATTTCTATCTTTTCCACTTTTAGGGTCATGAAACCCTCTTTATTGCTCGATATTTTCTTCAATACCCCTATCCTCAATATTTTGGTGACCATTGTGAGTCATGGATGACTATTTTAACTTCTATGGTGTGTGTAGTCATCATTGTAGACATCCGTACTCTAGTGATTGGAGCTAGAAGGATTTGGTTGGGGTGGATTTTGAGATGCGTTGAAACTTGCGGTCATCCTTTGAAGATTTACTATTAAATATTTTAACAACTGATCATTGAGCATTGGACGATTACTATCCACGTGGGTGACGTTTTCTTGTGCTGAATCTGGAGAAGAATTGGATGCCATTGGGCTGACCACTGGATGATCCAGATTAAAACTACCAATTTTGGATGGAGAAGGAGAATTTTTTGTACCTGGGCTTCGACGAGCTCTTCTTGTGTTGTTGTTGGGAGTTTTTGAGCTTGTTAATCATCCATCAGATCCTTTGGTCCAACTTCTACTCATGCACTTTTCAAATTCTTTTGCTTGAGAGTCTTTGAGCTTTAATTTTTTGCAAAAAATTGTTAAATTGCCTAAAAAAATTGGTTTATACTCCGCCTAATTGTCACTCCAACTGTGATGCAGATTTGAATTGTGGCTCTCCTTGCAAATTTTGAGTTTTGACACAGTTTGAAACCTGATTTGACAACAATGGGACGGTTTGACCCTGATTTGATAGCAATGTGATCGATTTAACACCAATATGATATTTTGACACCTGATTGTGATACCACTTGAATGACTCGGGACTGACACGAATGATCCAACACTATTATTGATGTGATATGACACTGAACATGACACGAATGCACAAGACTAGACACGACATGACCAACAAACATGGATGACTATCGACGTGACACAACATCAAACACGACATGAACATGAAAGACTAGACATGACATGATCAACAAACATAGATGACTATACACAACACGACCAATGAATGAGACGTGACATGATGAGGTTAGAACAAGAACAGGTGGACACACAACAACACCACACGCTAAGGACAACAAAGACCACTATATTTGAAAATGAGAAGGACACAGAGTACGAAGGACACGAAACCCAACATGAAGGACAACTATGGAGGGAATGGACAAGACAGCGTGATAGGACCTAACATGACACGAAACCCTAGGACCTAACACGACATGAAGGCAAGCAGATAGGTCAATGCAAATGACACGACACCCGATGACTGAAACAAGACTGCAACACGAAATGACAATGGAACAAACATGACTAGGTCAGCTTTGAAGGACTATGTGGCAGACACAATGCACGAGCAAGGTGGCTAGTGAGCGTGACCGAAGTCACAACACATTAGGTGTGAGTTGCGCCTTATAAATCCTAGCCTACTTAACCCACTGTGTATGTGGGATAAATGGACACAAGAAAAATAAAAAAATAAAATGATAAAATTTCAAACCTTAGCTTTTGTCACCAATATCCGTTAAATACTTGACGCGGATTGGCTAGCGACGTTGTCTGTGTTATGCGTCTGTTCTATAGTGTTTTAGCATGCATTTTGGCAAATGCGATTGGCTAGCGGTGTGGGATATCTTGCTGACTTTGGTTGCACAGTGCGTGATTTGGTTGCATGGCATATAATCACTTGTAGATGACTACGCGTACGTATCTTGGCCGACTCTGCTCATGTTTTACAGTGGTGTTTCCCTCTGTCGAATCGTGTTTCCTAGAGTCTTGCTCTTCTTTACTGGCAAAAACTGGCATTTGACAAAATGTGGAAAAAATGAAGAATGAATAGCCTATCCCCGACGTACAGGATCGCTAACCTGATACCACTTGAAATACAATTTTCTTGATCTCTTAAAATAACACATACCACTATTCAATCCCGATATAAACTTGCACTCAAATCTCAATAATAAATCAAACTTAAGAACAATAAATCAGTGATAAAATGGATCGCCACTTGAGGTGGGCACTCCCTCGCCGTAAAGGCACTTATGCGAATAGCGCAGATGAATTTTGAATAAAAAATGATAGATGATTTTAACTAAAAGATCTAATCTAATAAATATAAAATATTTCACATGGAAAACCTAGCCGACAGGCTAGGTTTGGTATGTAGCAAAAACTGAGATAGCAAATTAGTAAATTAATAGTAATTATCAAAAGTTATCCTACTTCAAACATAGATAAATTAAATGCATTCAAGAATAATTGCACTCAAATTATCCATAAAATGCTAGTAACCTAGGGCTAATCCTAATGAATTAAAATAATTACTTGATACCTAGGGTGTCAAGGACCATTATATTTATAAAATAAAGAATCTCATTCATACCTTATCTTGTTTGTGATTCCAACATAATAAATAGAAGAGATCACACCTGGGATGTTTGTAGAGGGTTTGACCTACCTTAGAATCTGGTCTTTAAGTGGTAATAAATGACCTTTAGCTACAAATCATAGTAGACTGTCTCATCCTCCTCCATGAAATGCAATAAACTAATGATCAATGGATTTGGTTGTACCTACAAGGATAAGAGATATCAAAAGAGAGAGCAAAATAGGGTGCATGATACGAAAGCAATAGAGGCAAATTGCTTGAAAGTAGTGTTATTAGTAATAATCATCAAGTGATTTTGTGCTTTTTGATATCTATAAAAATAGTATTAGAATTGTGAGAAAATAAAAAATTAAAAGGGGTTTTTGTAGTAGATAAAAAAAAATAACTTTCCCTTTGGAACCAATGGTTGATTTTTATCATTTTTAGGGTCATAAAATCATAACAATTGATTCAAACGATGTGTCATTCAAACTTTAGGTATAAAAATATGCTAGAATTGTGACTATGTATTAAAAACCCTAAAATTAATTGGATGACCAAGCTCCCCACTTAAAGTAGAATTCTTGGCATCATCAATCTTTAAAATGTGCTTTGGAGGACACATGATAAAACGTCATTTAATCATGACTCTATTCTTAATTTTGAGTGTTGTAAAATTTAAAAGGCAAAAACATCATGAAATATAGGAAAAAGTGGTAATTGGGTGAAGAAAGAGAACCAAAACCATCAACCAACATGGTTTGTTATCATCTTACCCAAGGACTAACAAAGTTAGTTCATCCCTATCTTATAAATAGGACAATACTTTCCACCACCTACAATGTTAGTTGTCGGTGCTCTTTTTATAAATACATATTACCCCTCCCTAAGGACCATAGGCAACACATAGGGAAAAAAAAAAAGAGCATAGTGTGATATCCAAAACAACAAAAATAAAAATTATATGTTTTTGGAAATATATATATATATATATATATATATATATATATATATATATATATATATATTATTTTTTAATTCTATTGTCTATGCAAAAATACATTTTTTTAAATAAACAACAAAAATAAATGTCAAAAATAGTCAAAATGCAAGAGTAGAGGAAAACATACCTAATACTTACTTGTACATACCCCATAAAATTCTGGTCAAAAGAATTTGATTTTTATTTGCCCCATGCAGCTTGAAGTGAATTTACCTATAATACCTAAACAAAGTGTGTAGATGATTTTTTAGCATACCAAAACCCCTAGGAGCATTGTATTTTTGCTATCCCTATAAAAGTTATGAAAAAGTCAATTTTTTGTAGTAAAATATTTTTAAAATATAGGATAATGACACTCGGTGCCTCATGTACCATATTTTTAGATATATATGAGATTCATTATTTTCATTGCAACATCTCATTTTGTTTATATATGTATGATTTTATTTGATTTAATGCATATATTGCATTTATTTCATGTATGGCATATGCATATAATTTGTGTAGCACATGACATGCCAAAATTTGGATGACATATACCTAAGATTTTTGTAGCACATGGCAACGTGTCAAATATTTTTAGGACGCACTCAAGATTTCCGTAGCACATGATGACGTGTCATTTTAGGAATTGCATTAATCTAAAGCATAAAATAATTGTGTAGTATTCAGTGACATGCTCAATAAATATTGCCTCCCTTCAATATTGACCATGCATAGGGTGGAATGCTACTCATACATGCAACTAAAGTAGACAAGTCGCATGTAGTATCTATAAAATGCCAAGTACCAATAAATACACTTATCACTATAGTGGGACAGACTGGTAGAAACCAAGCATTCCATGTACAAATGTAATTATTTGACCCCAATCCTAAAATAAACCACAATATAAACATAGATGGATACTATGACAGTCAATCATGTCCACCCACTACTACGAGGAACCTAGGGGATGCCAACCTATGCCATAAATGGTATACAAGTATATGTCCCCAAAGCCAACTCATGCCCTATCATTGATGATGGATGCATTGCTTGGTAAGGCATGTCCACCATAATAGAGAGAGAATAAATATAAGAACAAGAAATAGGTGGGCTATATGTAAAAGGGGTTGTACTCATACATTGTTAAGAATGGGTTACCTTTGACCAACAATGCAGATTGATGCCAATAATTTATGAGTACAACCCCTTTATGTTTTAACCCATAGTTATTGGAATCAACCTCCATTATTGGCCAAAGGTAACTCATTCTTAAAAATTTATGAGTTGTTGAATATCCACTAAAGTGCCCTCCATAGTTATCATTATGAACATCAAAAAGATATTTGTGTATCTTAGCTTATGTAAGGCATCATAAGAAAACATCATTAAGCTTACAATAGTGTAGGATTCCATCGAGAATAATATATCTAAATGCTCTCTTATGAATATGAACTTGTTGCTTAGCATTAATAATGGATGGGCGGGACTGATCATCAAGGAAGTATAAAATATTGTGATACCAAGGATTATCAAGAGGAATTTAATAATAAATAGCATTGACCTCAATCATATACACATCCATTGAGCCATCATTGATAGAAATAATAGGTTTGTCATGAAATTTTACCGTAAAATTACTCTTAGAAATATTTTCAGTGGTAATTTACCAGTTGAAGTGGCTATGTGGTTGGCCTTAGCATTCTTCCCCCTAGGAGAATGTTTAATGGTAAAGGATTAAAAATCATTCATCAAGTTAGTATCTCCTTGGTAGTGAGAAATCAATAGGGATGCTTTGATAGCATACTCACTAGCTATTTTATGAACCATGATTTGAGAATCGCCCAGCACTTTGATGTGTTTAACATTCATATACTATAAAGTTATGAGACCTAAAATTAGAGTCTTATGTTTCATCACATTATTATAAATACAAAAAAAAATAAGAAGCAAAAGGCCATAGGAATAGATAGGCCTATTGGAGACTTGATAAAAATACCATTTCCTACCCCAAACTCATTTCATATTCCATCAAAGTGAAGGACCCAAGTGTTTGGGTAGAGGTCTTCATCAAATTCTTAAGAAGATGAGGGTGTGTCAATTTTGTATTTAGTATTTGTTTCATGATGTCTCGTAGCAGGTTCACAAGAATCCAATAGGATATTTTTTTGTTCACTAAGTTCATAGGGAGAAGACTCCTGAATGAGGCTAGAGGCAATGGAGGAAGGAAATATGACAAAATTATGAGGGGTAAAATATATAACCATTATGTCTTCATCATGCAATGACTCCTTTAGAGGTTTTTAAAAAGGTTGGGGATCTACTACCAATCGATCAACAATTACCTAAGCTTTAACAACATTCTATGTAACAATATAGAGATCAAATTCTTACATCATAGTGATCCACTTTTCTTGTCAGGTGTCACTAGGAATGTAAGGCTTTGTAGCATTTTCTCAAGGGGTCAATTTAAATGACCACATAGGTTGTTTGATACGATATATAATGCCTTCAATTTTCACATGTAAAGCATATAGCTATAGATAGATACCTACATCTTTTTTCATAAAAAGTTTGAATTCTTGATCATCTTCAATTTTTTTTGTAAATACAAATATTTCAAAATTCAACGTCCTTCTTCTTGATATTTTCCTACAATAGCCTTTACAATATCAAAACTCCACCTCTACTGTCTAAGCATTGCGTCTTAGCAGAGCAATATTTCCCAAACTTTGTGCTATCATAGTCCGCTTTACCAAATCTGGACTACTAGTTTCCTTCCTAAAGCATAAGTGCAACCACAAGAATTGTAATAAATAGTTTATATGAAAACACATTAATGTTATAAAATACAACAAATATTACCAATGGAAAACATTAAAGTAAAAATAAATATTAACCAATGATATATGACAAATAATGGTAATTTATGGGTCTTCTCAATGTTATCTATGCTTATAGACTTTAGAATTGATAGAGAATATTCTACTTAACTAATTCACCTATGGTATTTGGGATAAGCTCTTATATATTACAAATACATTGTGATAATTTTTAAATCATTACACAAGATTCTGCCTACTTGGAATTGTGGTTTGGAATAGGATTTTCTAAAGTTCTTTTGAAAAGTGGCCCTAACCTTGATTTGATGGAACATTTTTTTTTCTAGAGAACAAGGGGTTGTACTTAGGTCCCCCACCCTTGACAAATCACAACTCTCTTATTTAGATCTTGAGAGTTTACAAACAAATTCAATTCTCATCTCAATTGAGTTGCTATAGCTAGAAACCTACATCATTTTACATAAAATGTCTGAATTCTTGATTTTCATTTTTTAGATATTTTTCAATTTTCGGTGTGAATACAAATATTCCATAATTCAACACCCTTCTTAACATTTTCCTATATCAACCTTCATAATACCAAAAATTCACCTCTACTATATATGCATTGTGTCTTAGTAGAGCAATATTTCCAAAACATTGCACTCTCATAGCCCGCTTTAGCAAATCTGGATTGCTAGTTTCCTTCCTGAAGTACAAGTGCAACCAAAAAAATAATAATAAATAGTTTATATGAAAGCATATAAATATTATAAAATAAATCAAATATTACCAATGGAAAACATTGAATTAAATGTTAATCATTATTTCAATCAAACAGTCAACATTTTCTTATCAGTTTTAGCTAAACTTACCACTGCCTCTAGCCATGGTAAAGAGAATTTAACTTCATTATCCTCAATTAAAACCCCTCTATTGGCTAGCCTATCTGCACATTTGTTTCCTTCCCTTAACATATGAGTAAACCCGATTTATTCAAACTCTATAGCAAGGTCTTGAATTTCCACAATCATCTCATGTATGTTTCAAGGAACCTTTACTTTTCTCATAATTGAATTTATTACTATGAGTGAATTACCTTCCATTCATACTCTATTCAATTTCATTTGCTTGTATATTTTTAACCCTTCCAAAGCCACCCAGGATTTAGCTTCATTATTTGTCTTATATCCACTATTAAAAGTGTGATGAGACAAAATCCCTCCTCTAATATTTTTAATTATTCCTCCTCGTACTGGTCCTAGATTTCCTTTAGATGCTTCATCAAAATTCAATTTTACCAACTCCACATCTGGTGGTTTCCACTTTATATTTTTTTTCTTCTTTTAGTTTCTCTTGTATCCAACATCATACTTTTATTTTATGACTTGAATCCATCTATCAAGACTCTCTATTAGTGATTGGGTGAGTTGATAAGGTTGGTTTAGACTCCTTATGGCTAAAAATATTTATTTTCATTACCTCTAAATTGCATATATTTCCTTTAAATATTATTCTATTCCTTTCTAGCCATATAGTCTAAAGTATTGTATTTTTTTATATATCTCATATTGTTTGTAAAGCCTCACTTTTAAAAATGTTTTATCATTGCTTTAACCATTCTTCAATTTTGCCATTCATCACCATGCATTTACCAAACATATTAAGAATCCATTGCCATAGTTTCCAAATTATTGAGTAGTGTACCAAGAGATGGTCTATACTCTCCTCCTTTTTACAAATAACATATTGTGAGGGGCCATGAAAACCTCTTTTCATAAGATTATCCTAGGATAAAAAAATTCTATGACCTAATAGCCAAGAAAACATTTTGACTTTAGGAATGATTGGGCTATCCCAAATATCTCTCCATATTCATGCAATATTCCTATTTTTTGGTGCTTTACATTATATTCATTTCTTGATGTGTTTTCTCCTAAGCTACTCAACTCCCAAATCAACTTATCCTTGGCTCTCCTTTGAATAATCATTGTTGGTTTCTTTCTACTCAACTACCTCCTAGCATTAATGTCTTGTATACTTATAAAAATACCTTCTTTCCATTTGTATATTCCATCCTGATCCTTGTACAAAATGTTTGAAATTATTTCACCATATTTATCTTAAAGTAATATCATCCATGGTTTCAAAAATATATCTAGATTGAGTGACTTTTTATCACACCAAGTAACCATCGAAATAGAATTTTTTCTCTAGTTCCCACCACCCATCTTAAACCTTTAATCACTAGATCAATTGATTTTTTAATTTGTTCCATAGTGCAAAATCATTTGTTATAGAGAATGCAATAAATATTAAGCTTGGGTCATTGGGCTAAACATACTTAGAATATATTGATATTATTTGACAAACAATAACAAATGAAAAATATAATCATACATAAAGTTCAAAATAAGGGTTGCTACTTTGATTGATATGCGGAATGACCTAGTCACTATGAACCATGTGGAGTACTGGTAAATCCTAGCGGGGATTGGTGAGATGGTGGAGGCTACAAGAAGGGTCCTTTGCCCTCCCAACTTGATTGTGCTTCCAATTGAACCATGGCAGATCAAGCTATCCATTCACTCCAGGAAGGGTGCAAGAGGCCTAAATCAAATTCACCTAGATTTGTAAAGAAACTTGATGATAATCCAAAGATTGAAATCAACCTACAGGAGGTGAATGAGGAGATCCATAATATAGAGAATGTTGCACTCATTGGATGTTTCTATGGAATGTGGCCCAATGAATATGCATTGAAATCTTAGATAGACTTCAACTAGGGTCTACAGTTGAAGGGAAAATAGAACTATCAATGGAAGGTTGAGGGTTCTTCATAGTGGTATTCAACTCTGCAAGTGATAGGGAGAAGGTGTTTGAATAGGGACCCTATTTTATGAGCAAAACTGGGCTTTACCTTTCACCATGGCACCTCCACTTCAACCCTATGGAAGAAACACCTAAAGAAGTTCTTGTTTGGGTAAGGTTACCTTTTCTTCCTCACTTCTTAAGAAAGCAATCAATCTTGGAAACCATTGGGAATAGACTGGGCAAGTTTGTGAGAGGAGCATAATACAATGGAGTCAATGCAATAGTAACAAAATCTGTGTGATGGTGGACATTGAGATTTGACTTCTAGAAGCTATTTCTTTGAAGGTAAACTCTCTCTATTTAAAACAGAAGTTAGACTATCAGTCATTACCATTCAGATGTACCCACTACCATGAGTACAACTATTTTGCTTATACTGTCTGAAGGGTTAGAAATAGAGAATTCTCGAGAATACCACCAATGATGGCTACCAATAAGTTAGAATAAGAAAGGGATAAAAAGTAGATTATCAAAAACCTCAAGGCCCTCAACAAGGCAACTTAGGGGTGAGCACCTCAATCAATAACAGGTTTGAGATTCTTCAACAAGTCATGGAAATAGAAACTATAACAAAGGTACCCTTGAATAACAACATAGGGAAAATTGAACAGCAAGGAAGGAAAAGCATATTGATGATACTCCAGAGAATCAAAAATAGATGAACAAGGGGGCCTACAAACAAAAGCAAGAATCAAGACTTTTTGGGTAGACGTACCAATTCCTAAAGAAGATATGGCTATTGATGATACAGGTTTGAGTAATGCTACTCTGATTGTAACTCATTTTGAAAATAATTTGGTAGATATTATTGCCTCTATAAATATGCCTCCAAAACAAAAAAAATCTAGCCCAAGGATATGATGCAAAAAACCAAATAGGTAAAAACAAATAGTGTGGCATGGATACAGGGGGATCTCCTAAAAGTGTAGGCAAGCCATCAAACAAAATAGCGAGAGATAAACAAGCCAAATATGCTATAGTGGAGGGTACCCAATTCACTCTTGAGGATCTAAGGATTCTTAGGGCTAGGTCAAGGAAAAAACCCCTCAAATAAAAATTATAACTTGGAATATTAGGGGTCTTGGTTCCCCTAAAAAATGAAATACCTTGAGGTAGAAAATTAACCATGAAAAACCAAGCATAATCTTAATTCAAGAAATAAATTTGAGTGAGGAGGATATTTCTCAAGTAAAGTACTGCAATTGGAAAAAATTCATTTAGAAGCAATTAGTTCTAATGGCCAATATGGTGGTTTGGCCATATTGTGGAAAGAAATATCTCTAGAAGTTGTCAAGAAGAGTACAAGCAACAATTGGCTATGTTTAACTTTCCATGACTCTTTCCTGAAGGTCTCATTCAATGTAATCAACATCTATGGGCCCAATGACACCTTGGCAAAGTTAGAAATGTGGCAATAGGTTTGGAACTTAACAAATAATATAAATGATCAACATATCATATTAGGAGGACATTTTAATACTATTTTGAGTAGCTAAAAGAAAAAAGGGGATACTTCAACTAAAATGACTCAGTTCATCCAAAATATATAGGGGGTACATTAGTTTAATTTAGTTGATATCCTTCCAAAAGAAGGGTGGTTCACTTGGAAGGATGATTGCAAAAATATTAGATCGGTTCTTAATCTCTAAGAGCTTAATATCTGATTCTTTGGTGGTCAAAACAAGGGTTCTCTCAAGTACCATTTTGGACCATTGGTTGGTCATTGTTGAATGTCACTTTCTTCCGAAAGTCTCAAATGCACCCTTTAAGTTTCAACCTCTTTGGATAGAACATGAAGATTTCCTATCCAAGGTTAAATATTGGTGGGACAATGGAAGTCCTTCTTCCGGTACGCTAATGTATCAATTCCACAAAAAAATATTAAATGTCAAGAGAGGTTTAAAGTTATGGATGAAGGAGATCAAATATCAACAACAAGCTCAATTAATAACAACAAGAAAGAATCTAGCTCAGATTGAACAAAAATCCCTTCAAGAGGGTTGGGAAGATGATCTATTTAAAGAGGAAGAAAAATGGCAGAGAGTCATAGATAATGAAGAAGAGAGAGAAGAGCAAGTTTTGAGGTTAAATTCAAGAAGATTATGGATGCAAAAGGGGATTCAAATAAAAATTTTTTCACAAAGCAGCAAACCAAAGAAGAGGATTTAATCAAATTACTAAAATTAAAAATGAAGGAGAAATAATCAGAGATCAAGATCAAATCAAGACTTGAGGTAGTTAAACACTTTAAAACTCTCTTGAATGAATAAATAGAGAATAATGAAGAGGAACAACAATGAATTTTGAGTTTCATTCCCTCAGTGGTGACTCCCCAAATGAATTTTGAGCTCTTCAAACTAGTAAAAGAGGAGGAAGTTTTCAAAACAATCCAAGACATGAAACAAGATAAAGCTCTAGGTCCAGACGATTTTTAGGTCAACTTCTACCAGGCATGTTGGGATATAATTAAGAAATATTTGGTGGGTATGGTTGAAGAGTCAAGAACTAATGGAGCAATTTTAGGAGCCATCAATGTGTATTTTTTAACTCTTATCCCCAAAAACCACAATGTAGTTTCTTTTGATAGATTCAGACCTATATCTTTATGTAACACATCATACAATATTATATCCAAATTAATGGCCAATAGACTCAAAAAATTCATTAATGAGATAATATTGGTGGAACAAGGGGGCTTCATACCAAGGAGACACATTCAAGATAATATTATCATAGCCCAAGAATCTATTCATTTAGCAATCATAAATAAATAAAAATCAATGGTTGCCAAGGTAGACCTATCTAGTGCTTATGACATGTTGGACAGGAGATTCATACATAAAATCTTGAAGCAAATGGGTTTCAATGAAGGATGGATTAAATGGACCCAAGGCTACATTGATAAACCAAAAGCAACAATGATGAAACAATGGTGGACCCACAAGATTCTTTGAAATATCCAGGGGTATTAGACAAGGCTACCCTCTTTCTCCCTTCTTATTTGCCCTTGTGTCATAGGGTTTGAGCAAAGCAATTCAAGTGTCCTTAGAACAACTAGACTTTCAGGGTATCAAGGCCTCAACCAATGTCAAACCTACAACCCATATGTTATTTGTTGATGACGATCTTCTAATGGGTTGGGCCAGCATTCAAGCAACCAAAGCAATCTGAGGCATTATGAGGGATTTCACTGTAGCCTCAGGTAGTAAGATAAAAAAGGATAAAAGCTCCATACACTTCATCAATGTATCAACAAATCTCAAGAGAAAGATCTATATAATTCTTTAATTTCAAGATAATTTGGACAACAAATCAATGAATTATCTAGGAATGCCAATCAAAGTGGCAAGACACAAAATTAGTGACTAGAAGTGCCAGGTAGAAAAATTCAAGAGAGCAATGAGCAGTTGGGAAAATCAATTCCTTAACTTAGTTGGTAAGTTAATCTTAATCAAATTGACTTTATCTACAATTCCAATCTATTGGATGACTTTACTCTTGGAACCAAAGGCCATTAGTTTGGAGATTAAAAAAGAAATCAAAGTATTCTTGTGGGAAGGTGACAAAAATAATAGTAAGAAATATCATTTAGTTAAATGGTCAAAGATAGTCAATCCCAAATCAGCTAGAGGTTTGGGGATAAGGCAAGTTGAGAAGATGGGTCTAACTTTGGCTACAAGGATTGCTTGGATATTTATTTCAAACCCCTCAGCTCCATGGGCATCCCTTATCATCCATAAGTATTATGGTGGGGAAAATATCAAGGATTTATTACAATAGTGTATCCTGAATCCCAAGGGAACATCAATCTAGAAAAACATCTTGGGAGGTCTACAAATCCTAAAATAAAATCTAACCTAGGTGGTTAAAGAAGGAAATATAGACATGTTCTCTCAATCAATTGTAGGACTCAAACCCTTGGAGACCTATGAAGACCTAGCCATAGCAAGGGAGTATTGTAATCAAAAGAACCTGAGCAGAGTTAAATATTTCTACATGATGGTGGATCATGAATCAAGTTGGAAGGATTGTATAGTTAAGGAGGGTCTATTGGAGGATTTCCCTGACAATTTAAAACCCTAGCTCAATATTTTCAGGGAGTGACTACAAAACATTCACGTGGTTATCCAAGAGGGTCAGGATATTCCTATGTGGTCAGAGAAGAACAAACCTATTGAACCAACAGTTAAGAGGGTTTACTCTTATCTTTTGAACAAAAGTGCAGGAAATATTAATCAAAATTGTGAATGGGATTTCATCTGGAAGGGATTCTCAACCCCAAAAATTAAGGTCTTTTGTTGGTTGGTAGCCCATGGATCTATTCTAACAGTGGAAAATAGAAGGAAAAGGGGTGTGCAGGGCCCAAATAGATGCTTTATTTGTGAGAAGGATAGTGAAATGGTTAATCATTTTCTATTTACTTGTAATATTTCCAAATATATTTGGAGAAGCCTACTTGATATTTTCAATCAACATGAACCTAAGCCAATTGAATTTTAAGATATCATTCAAATATTGAACCAATAGTGGAACAACAAGCTTATAAAAACTTTGTGGTAAAATGGATCACAAGGTCTTATGTGGCAGATCTAAAAATCGAGAAACGAGCATTGCTTTAGGAAGCAGATCGTGGAAACAATTAAGATTTTGAACATGAATCTGAGATCCTTGGTGGAACAACTAACAATTATTTTCCCCCAAAGAATGTGGAGTATAAATCAACATATAGAGGAGACTATACATATCTTGACAAAATTAAATATAATCTTTATCTAAATCAACAATAGAAATTTGGTTGTGCATATCAATTTTTATCAAGACTCTCTATTGAGTATACAGACTATAGACATCTACTTGCTACTGTGTAAGGTGTGAAGGGTAGGAGTTTGATTTTGTTTGGGCTCAAACCCTTTGTTATTAGCTATGGGAACTGGAACTATTGTTAAATCCCATGACTAAAGTGTAGTTTGGCTACTAGGTTGGTATGATTTTTTTTGTGGGATTCTCCCTAATCTGTTTTCTATTTTATCTGGTATTGTAGTTTTTATTTTATTCATGGTCTGATTTGATTCTGTTGGGCCTTTGTTGTAATATGCTTTGTTAACTATTTTTTTTATTAATAAATGTTTTTTTTATTTGTAAAAAAAGTATACTTAGAAGAATTTTTACGTATTGTATTTTACTCTCTTTGTACTATCTCCAAATTATTTTTTCCCTAAGAGCTAATTTTTCATCCTTAAGAACTTTTAAACAAATACCTTCCCTATTTATATAATAACACACCTTCTCCATTTCACCAAAGGAAATTTCCTTTTATCATGCAATCCTGACCACCACAATGATCATATAATTAGATTAAACTTTTTTCTATCAATTTTGGCATAGTATACAAGGACATATAATATGTCAAAATGGTTTGAAAGACTAATTTAATTAGTTGCACTCTTCTTGCTAACGATAACCATCTACATTTACATACTAATAGTTTTTTCTAAACTTTACTTATTACTGGATTCCATAATTCTATCCTCATTCTGCCCTCAAATAAGGATATCCCTCGATAAGTTGTTAGCAAATTTGCCTCCTCCATTTGAAGTAACCTGCATATCCCTACTTTGATTTTAGCTAATATGTTTAAAAAATTAAATCTTCTATTTTTTCCTGTTAATATTTTGCCCTCTATCTCTTTTGTATTCCTTTAATAAGTTATTCAAATCTCTAGCCTTGTTTATTCTTGACTAACCAAAAAGGGTTGTATCATCTACAAACTATTGATGGGTGATGTTTTCGATGTTATTACTAGCCTTAAGTCCACTTATAAGCCCATATTTTTTAGCCTTCTTCAAGTTCCTACCCAAAATCTCTATGATAATAATGAACAAATATGGTGATAGAGGATCTCCCTTCTAAGACCTCTCTTGGCTTTAATTGATTGTGTTACTAACCCATTGACCAAGAATGAATATGAAACTATAGAGACACAATATTTAATCCATCTAACCATTTCTTCCTAAATTTAAACTTTTCTAATACTACAAAAAAAAAATCCCATTTAACCCTATCATAGGCTTTACTCATCAAGTTTTAAGATCATTGCTTTCTCTTTTCTTGAAGTTGTTGAATGCATAACTTCATGAGCTACTATGATACCATCTAGAATATATCTCCCTTTTACAAATCCTCCTTGCTCTCTTGAAATAATTTTGTCTAACAATGGTATTTAATTGATTCACCATCACTTTGGATATTATCTTATATGCCATATTACATAGGTTATGGGTCCAAATGAATCAAACAATTCAACATCCTTCTTTTTGCAAATCAAGGTAAGTTATGTTGCATTTATTTTATAAGGTATGTATTATTTTACCCTAGACTATTCCACTTCCACCAATAAATAATCCTTCACTATATCCCAATTATGTTGATATAATGTTGCAGAGAGCCCATCCAAACCTAGGGATTTATCCTTATTAAAAGAGAAAAGAGCTAAATGAACTTCTTCTAGAGTAATAAGCTCCATCAATTTCCTATTATCTTCATCTAATATAACTAAAGGTACTTCGTGTAGAATTTTATCATTAAGAACTTCAAACTCCTCTAATCCTATAATATTATGATAAAAAAACCTTGCCTCCTTTCTGATTTCACTCTAGTCTTCAATCCAAACCCCTTCTACTAATTTTGGATGTTGATCTTTATACTATATTCATCCTATGAAAAAACTATATTTTTATCTTATTTTAACCTAGTATGTTGGCCATAAAATTTGGAAATGCTGCCTGGATTCGTGACGGCTATCAATTCCACCATGTAAATTCAAAAAAAAAAAAACCTAGTATATCTCGATTTTAATCTCCAAAATTTCTCTTTCTTGCTCAAAATATGATATTCACTAACTCCCTTTCCTCTAAGCTTGGATTATTACAATCACCTTTTTATATTTTTAAAAGTTTATCTTTTAGTTCTTTCTTCTCAAAAATATTTCCAAAAGTGTTATTGTTCTATTCTTTTAATCTAGATGTCATTGATTTAATTTGTTTTGGAAGTGTATACAACCCATCGTTTCCTAAATAATTTCATGCTCATGCTATCATATCAACAAATTGAGTATGGTCTTCCCACATCTACTTATATTTAAAATATGATATTTTTTTTAATTCACTTACCACCATTTTAACTCTTATTGGTCAGTGATCTAAACCAATCCTTGTTAAGATATTAATTTTAGCACAAGTTCCTTCATTTATCCAATTATCTAAGAGTATGCATTTGTTTAAGTTTTTTACTATTAGGTTCTAGCCTCTCCTATTGTTGGTCCATGTATAGTTTTCTTCTTCAAACTCAACTTCCCATAGATTATTGTTTTGAATAAAAGTTGAGAAATCTTTCATGCTTTGGGTTGATTTTCTAATTCCTCCAAAATTTTCATCTATCGTGGTTATTGCAATCTCCTATGATCATGAATTGTTTTTCTTGTTCTTTACTTCTCATAAAGTCTTCTATCCCACTCCAAACTTCTAATCTATCTGATTGAGTTGTAGGTTTGTAGACATTGATAAAGATGAAATGAATATCTACAAAGTAGCATGTGACTAAAGAGGTTATCCAATGCCTAGTTTTATGAATGGTTACACAAGAGGTTCTAATAGGATTCCAACAAGTTAGAATTCCCCTTGTTTCTCCTTTAGAATCCATAGCATCTCATTCACGTCTCATCCATACCACTTTCATGGTTTTGGAGACTTCTTTTTTCATTTTATTTTTCTAGATACAAAGAATATCAAGCTTATTACTTAAACAAAGGTCCCTAATACACCTTTGCTTTGAGGGGACACTAGCACCCCTTATATTCCATGAGATGATAATCATATCTCATTAGGGGCTATTGACCCTACCTATGAATTACCAATATCATTTGTTGTTTGTTAAAGATAATTTCATTCAACTTAGTTTGTGTTCCTTTCTCTATGTTTGCTCTTGCTTCCCTAGATCTCGCTTGATAATTTGAAAATTATCCTTTTTTGCCTTACCTATATCAGGAGTAAGTCTTATTATTCTATTCCTCAATATTCTTTCATGATTATTTTTCCATCAGATTTATCTTCTCCTGGCTCTACTATAGAAGCTTTTGACTTATCTTGCTTATTTTTTAGTATTTCCTTATTAATGATAGAGGTATTAATATCTAACATTGCATTTTTTTACCAATTTTTTTCTCCTAAATGGTGCATGGCACTTTAAGAGAGTCTTCAAATTTTGATGATACACATTGCTTAGGTTCATCAAGAGTGTTTATCCCTAAATCAGGATCATACTGGATAGACAGTTCCTTGTTAATATGTCGAACATGTTGTACTATGTCATCTAAGCTTTGATCTAATTTTATTCATAGGATAAAGCCTTAAAAAAGTTGGTATTTCTTCCAATATCCTTCCTTACTGGTCTCTACTATTTATTTTCTTTCATTTTTTAGATCTATTTTTTGGAAGTTGAAAAGCATCCTCATCCATATCCATTTGTAAGTTTCTCTTATGATTTTCTACATATTATTCTATTGAACTCTTCTTAGGGAATGATCTCTCAATATATCCCACCTCATGACATCTTCTACATATCAAAGATATTTTTTATAATCTATGGTTTGGATCCACATCTTATCAATAATATTAAGAATGATTTATTCTAGTAAAGGTTTACTTATATCAATCATGACAAAAATCCTAGCATAAATAGACAAGAATCCATCTTTTGTAGTTTTCGAAATCTCAAGGAATTCTCCTAGAGTGTTGCCTATTTTCTTGAAGGTTTCTATATCCCAAAATTTAATGGGTAACCCATACATACTAAACCATACTGGTACTAGGGATAGATTTACATTTTTAGGTGAAAAGCCTTCATACCAATGGGTAAGGAAGAGTCTAATAGAACAAAAAATGGATAGGAAGAAACCTTTTAAAAATGGATAGGAAGAAGCCTTCATAAACCAAGGACCCCCTTTTAGGATTCTATCTATTTCTTTAATAGAACAAAAAATGGATAGGAAGAAACCTTTGGAAAGAAAGGATAGACTCACTCCTGGATACTTCCAACTCCTATCCATTAAATTTTTAAGGCTGAAGCACCTAGTCAATAACCATTAAATTTACCAAAAATTGCCCTATCTTTGAGCAACAAGGATCGATCCTCTATGGTGTGCTCACTAACCTCTACTATTAGAGATGATTCTAAGGATTTAGCTATAAATCAGTCCATGGGAAGGAAATTAAATTCAAAATCTACTAAAATTTACTAGTATATCCTATAGTGAGTATAATATTTTATTAAAAAAATATAATAATTTGCATACAAAATTTCTAAGACAAAGAAGGGAAAAATAAACTTAGTTGAAAATTTCTATACCTAGACATAATATCTTGCCTCACTGAAT
The DNA here is from genome assembly GCA_028583015.1 of Wollemia nobilis. Taxonomy (NCBI): domain Eukaryota; kingdom Viridiplantae; phylum Streptophyta; class Pinopsida; order Araucariales; family Araucariaceae; genus Wollemia; species Wollemia nobilis. Next base: position 4,722,671 of record JAQPPZ010017058.1, read on the forward strand.
CCCTAGCCCTTCGTTGCTCCTTCCATCTCCAAACCCTAGTTGACATATATTAGCAATTTTGTTTTTCATGATCTCATAAATTGTCACTACCCTTGTTTCATATGGCTAACTTCATAGGGTTGTATATCCCTCAATATTATTTGGGTTCTATCATGTAACCACTAATTTTAAAACTCTTTAAATTTTACACAAATTGGTCCAAAAATAATTTGAATTAGACAACCCTTCACAAATATATGACTCTTAAAATATGAGACATTTTTTAAAAAAATGCCCTAATCCTTTGTGAAGATAATTCGCAATTTGATGGATAAATTGACTTTAAAGGAATAAAGTTATTTTTCAAAAAAAATCCTAAACAACTCTAGAATTAATTTGTTATCACTTTTAAGAAAATTATTTAAACATGGAATATATTGCTTATAACTACAAAAAAAACATTGAAACAAACTATTTTGGAAATGTAAAATTAAGAGATGAACTAGTACCAACAAATAACTCTTGATAGAGAGGCTTGTTAGCTTTTGATGCTAGATACTTAATGAGAAATCAACCACAAGATATAAAATGAACAATGCAATATTGAATCTATGATAATGAAAATATACTAAGCATGTAAAACTCATAAGAAACTTCTGAAATAACTCATAAAACTACCATTAATGAAAGCTCATAAAAATAGGATCTTCATACAAAATGTGGAGATCTCAAGGACTCCATGCTTCATACAAGTTCTAAATTATCTCAAACTTGTATTCTACTCTACTCTAATTGATATGGAAATATTATTTCTACTTGCTCACACCAAGGCCAATATATAGTGGGATGTGACTCTTGGTCTTCCATATTCCTATGACTCTTCACCTTCCTATTCTATGGACTCATGTGCACATGGACTATGATGCACATTTACATTATTGAATACTTTGCACATTCTAATATTACTTATGCATTTATTACATTGCATAAAATAAATACTCAAACCCTAATATAAGATAAACTCCTAATATAAAGATATACCCAGGGTGGTACATTGGCATGTACCATGTAATATATTCCAACACCCTCTATATTACATTATTTGGTTATTGAAGACTTTAGTCTTCAATTTGTATCTTCATATTATCTTCAATTTACTTTGCATTGCATACCTCATTTATCAGGTTCCTCTTCTTCTTCTTCTTTATCTTCATCATTAGATTTAGTCTTTGTGCTTTCATGAGATGTCATGCTATCATCAGATTCCTGCAAAAATATTTTCTCTTTGCCTTTGTCCTTCTTATCACAAGTCTTCTTTAGTATACAATCTTCTGAGCAATCACTTCAAGCATCGTGATAATATCTTGAGTTAGAAGAACTTTAAGTATCAATATTGCATGAAGAATGAAATATCTTCTCTAAGAAGGATTCAAATATTTTTGTTTTCTCTTTAAGTGATTTAATCAATTCCTTTTGCTCCAGAATTTCTTCTTAATAATATTTGAATGTAAGTAATGCCATATAATATGCTACCAATATCTAAAGGAATTATAATATCATTTTTTCCATTATCAATTGCTTCAATGATTCTAGCATGTATATATTCCAGATTTTTAAAGTTTTCTTCTAAGGCTTCACTATAGATCAATTTTGAAGTAAGATCTAAGTTTCCTTCAGTCTTTGTAAGTAAATTCTTGATTCCAATTTTTATGACATTTTCCCTTTCCTTTCTAATGATGTTTTCCATATCATTATTTATTGTATTCTTTGAAGTAGACATTATTCTTCATCCTTAGTTTTGATAGACTAATGTCACTTGTAAACCTTATATCTCCCTATCTTTTAACTTCTAAATTCTAAGTTGAATTTGAGTATATGATCAAATTATAACTTTCAATTCTTCAAATCTTGTAGTATATCTTGTTTTCCTAATGTTTAGATAATGATCAAACAATAGTCAACTCTCTAGGTAGAATTCCTTTTAACTCCCTAGTATTTTGAGTATAAGAAAAAATTTGATAAGATATTTTCAATTCTTAAGTTTTGTAGAATATTTTGTATCTCCCAAGTGTTTTGAATATACTGTGGTCTTGATAAAGTACATAGCTTTCTTAGTTTTCCTTTCAGTTAAATCCCTTTTGTCTCCCTAATGTTCAACTTTTATTCTTCACCTTATTTCTCCCTATTAATGAATAGAAATATAAAGATATGTTTGATGCACTTTCAATTGATAAAAATTTCCATCTTCAAGACTTTAGAGTTGGATTACTTATGTATCATTAATTTGATCAAGAGACTAATTCCAATGTAGTTTTTTGACTTTTCAATAGCTCTATGTTTTTTCTTGTATCTTTCAATTCTCAATAATATAGTTTATAAATTTCAAGATCTATGTTGGTTTTGAACTCCTTATAACTCCCTAATTAAAAATTTAGAAAATATAGATATTTGCAAATTTAATGTTTCAATTTTCTATGTAGAATTCCTTATTCCTCCAAATTAATTTATTTGAAAATATTTTTTATGCTTGAATAAAGTAATTCCAAATGCTTTCAAATTAAATCTATCTCGCTTCAAAAAGCTTTCAAATAATTCAATAAAACATCTAAGGTTATAGTATATCAATGCAATTCCTTATACCTCCATTTATTTAATTAATCTCAAGCATAAAATATTAACTAAGTTTCACCTTAGCATTAATATTTCTTATTTCTCATTTACCTTTATAAAAACTGCAAGTTAATTTAAATGCTTTTAGTACCTTCATGACTATGGCACATTGTGTATGTGATCTTCTTCTCCTTGACTTCTCTATTCTGCAACTTTCACTCTAATTTAGGCGTTGTCCTCTTCACTGTCTTCAATGCAATATGACACCTTTCTTTCAACATTTAATGCTCCTCCTTTTATCATCTTCTAAGACGTTGACTATCCTTCTAATGTTGGTTGGTTTCACTGACTTACATATATGTTGCGCTCCATTCACCTATATTACACTCTTATCTTAAGAGTGAACTTGTATGACTTGCTTTACATACAACGAAGACGTTTCACTTCCCTTGGAGTTACCTTCTACACTGTGAAACTTGGCAATAAAACTCTTCACTCCTCTTATGACTGTATTTAGTCATTCCAACTAGTAGCGCTCCTCTTCCAAGTAACGTCTAGTTTCTTACTTCGTAATACTTCCTATAATCTTCTTTACTCAATAACGCTCTAGTCCACCTTTACTTAGCATGATTCCTTTCCTTTGTAACACTCCTTTAACTTGATAATGTATTGCTTATCTTCTACACCTAGAAATAACCTAATTCATCTCTAATTGATTCTTCTATGCCTTTGTAACATGAAATGGCATTAGGTTTTTTTTAATGCCTTATGAATTTAGGTATTCTCCACTTCTTGGAAATGATGTTTGTTCTTGGCTTTGGTGGATCCTTATTCAAGGTGGTGGCTCTTCAACTTCTTGGTGGTGTTATGGTGGTGCTAATGTTGCTTAAGTTTCTCTCTTTGTGGTGCTATCTTGAGATACCTCTGATTATGCTATCCTGTGGATATCTTGTTGGTGCTTCGTTGGTTGATATATCATGATAACTAGGTGGTGCTTCAATGGTTGGCTTATCTTACTCGGCTCTTCACTTGGATTGATACTCCACAAATAAGTGTGCACTACTATTGTGGTTCATCCACAACACACCCCAGAAGTGGGGACCCACCTTTAGCATCCAGGTTTTAGGGAATATCTCAAAGACCCAGATGCTAAAAATGAAGAAAAGAATAAAAATGCCTAAGTGTTGAAAGGGTCGCGAAATCGCGACATGTCACGATATCACGACATGTCTCTCCATCGCTGCAAAAAATTGAAATCTATCACGAAATCGTGACGTGTCGGCAGCAGGACAGAAAGGATGTCGCGAAATCGCGACGTGTCAACAGCAGGACAGAAAGGATGTCGCGAAATCGTGACGTGTCGGCGGCAGGACAGAAAGGATGTCGTGAAATCGCGACGTGTCGGCGGCAAAGAAAAGAGGTGTTGCGAAATCGCGACGCATTTTTTGGAAGCGTACAAAAAGTTGAGAATGGTAGCGATTTCGCTACAAGTTGTCGAAGGAAAAGTGGTAGCGAATCGCTACCACTTTGTGAAGCGGAGGCTCGAAGGAAAAGTGGTAGCGAATCACTACCACTTCATGAAGCGGAGGCTCGAAAGAAAAGTGGTAGCGAATCGCTACCACTTCGTGAAGCGGAGGCTCGAAAGAAAGGTGGCAGTGAATCACTACCACTTCGTGAAGCGGAGGCTCAAAGGAAAAGTGGTAGCGAATCGCTACCACTTCGTGAAGCAGAGGCTCGAAAGAAAGGTGGCAGCGAATCGCTACCACTTCGTGAAGCGGAGGCTCGAAGGAAAAGTGGTAGCGAATCGCTACCACTTCATGAAGCGGAGGCTCGAAGGAAAAGTGGTAGTGAATCGCTACCACTTCGTGAAGCGGAGGTTCGAAATAAAAGTGGTAGCAAATCGCTACCACTTCATGAAGCGGAGGCTCAAAGGAAAAGTGGTAGCGAATCGCTACCACTTCGTGAAGCAAAGGCTCGAGACCATAGTGGTAGCGATATCGCTACCACTTCATCGAAGAAGCTTGGAGAAATAATAAAAGGAAGGAAAATAAAATAAATTATTTCTTTGCAAGAAAGAGTCTTTTGTTCGAGACTCTAAGTTGCGTGTTATTATTTGTAATATGACAAATTAACACTCAACATTTTGGCGCTAGAAGGAGGGCCTTCTGTATTTTGATTTGTTCTAACAATTAACGTGGGTAGTTTTGTTTCCACCTATTATGCTTGCAGGTGTAACACCAGACATTTTATCTGGCAGCAGAGTTGAGAAATCTTTTAGAGTCCTAGAGTTTCCAAGCTGGCCCAACTTGAGTACATTGCTACTAGGTCTAAAACCACAGGGGAAACTATCTTCCAAAGTCTTTCTCCCACTACTAGGAGGTCAAAAAACAAAACATTAGAAGTCGAAATACCACCCAGTATACTTGAGTTAGGGATTTCTTTGGACTCAAGTACCTCTAGTGGGCCTGAACCCTTAAGTTCAGGTGGGATAGTAACACCAGTTGTATCTGTCTCCACAGTTCTAGGAGTTCCAATTGTTCCCACGGGGTTGACACCTTTGAATAACATGGCCCAACAACAACAACAACAACGACCACCGCCCTTTGGTATGGTGCTCGAGTTCCCTTTTAGATATTCCCGGGGCAGTCCACGACTTTCCTAGAAACATTGAAAGGGGATTACCCAAATTCATTCATGATGGTCCAACAACGACAGAAGATCATGTCCAAATCTATAAATATTACATGTTTAGGCGAGGGGTTACTCACAAGGATGTTGCCTGTCGAGTTTTCCCTGCTAGTCTAGACCACATTGCTAACGAATGGTATCAAAATTTGCCAGCAGGGTCCATAACTTCATGGGCCCAGCTAGAAACTACGTTCATAGGTCAATTCAGACAGTTAGTAGATCCCTCCATGACATACAATTTCTTCGTATCTTGCAAAAGACAAACCAATGAACCCATTCGAGCGTTCAATCAGAGATTTCAAAAGCTATATACGAATGTGACTCGTCACTTTGCGGTAGACCACCGCAATTGCCTTGCGACTATACTTCGGAGCCTTAGATCCTTTAACATCTTTGTTGACTAGAAGGAACCCTCGGGTTACAACCCTTCCTTTGGCTTATGCAGAAATAATGACTCTCGAACAGCGGATGAACTCGCGGTGCGCAGGATTGTCTCAATTGAGTCGGGATGGGACAATATGGCCCATACAGCCAATTTGCCATGATGAACCAGGTAGTAGCACCACAGGCTCGATGTTGAACAACTTCCAAACACCCACCCAAGTTACGCCATTGTCAGGTTATCCGAATGCCATTGTTCAAACACAGAGTTTGATTCAAAATAACTCGATGGGTTTGCATGGGTTCGGTATGGGCAATAATCTGTTGACCATGTCGGGGTTTGCTCCAATTAACACGCCAAGCTCAGCGACTTATCCAAAAATCACTCCCATTCAAAGTGTGAATCTAGGATGGAATCCACCTGCCCAAACTCAAGCCATTCAAAATGGGAATCCAGGATGGAATCCACCTGCCCAAACTCAAGCCATTCAAAATGGGAATCCAGGATGGAATCCACCTGCCCAAACCCAAGCCATTATACCCGGTCCGGAGGTGGCTAATGCGGCCAACACATCCGGACACTGCAATTGCGGTGCCTCAACCACAAGGGTGCAGAAGCGACCATAGAAAATATGAAAGAAACGTTGGCCAAGGTGTTAGTAACAGTGGGTAATGTCAATAAAAAAGTTGATCAGGCCATGGGCCATAACTGACCTCACAATCATAGAGGAAAAGGAATGTATAACACACAGCCTAACAACGGGCACCCAATCCCGTTGCCAACCAGGTAGACATTTTGAAAGACTGTGGAGATGTAGGATCTTGTGATAATTATTGCCCGCACTGTGGCCACGTGAAACCGGATTCTATGCTAACGGAGGTCATACATTCCCATGAAAATGAAGAAGAGGAGGACGTAGAATTTTTTGGAAGCGAAGATGAAGAAGCTTTGGAAGTTCATGCAAACAAACGTTTTGGGAAAGCAAATCACAAATATTACACTAGGAGTTCTAAAGAGCCCAAAACTTCCTCTGCTCCTCCTAATAATCAATTACTCCCTCCTGACCCTAGAGGAGATGTCAATCCCCCTCCTCCATCGAAGGTTGAAAAGTCTAATATGATGCAAAACTTGCCAAATCTAGAAAAACTCACTTACAATTTGGTGGAAGATATGAAGAAGAATAGGGCCAATGTATCGATGTATGACATGGCCCGATTATTAGGCCAAGAAGTGAGTTCACCAAAAGGATTAAATCCATCTGCACAAGTTCATGAAGCTAAAAGTGTTGAGTCCCAAGTGGTTGTACAAAAAGAAAAACGAGATATACCTCCCTTTTTGGTAACCATTAGAATTGCAGGTAAAAACTTGCACAATTGTTTAATAGACTCAAGGGCCTCGGCTACTATCATGCCCTTAGAAATCTGTAAAATATTGGGACTTACACCAAAGCCTTCTAGGAGAAGGGTGGTGCAGTTGGACGGAGTCAACCATGGAGGCGATAGGGAGAGTCGGGTGATGTGCATATTCAAGTCAATTCGGAACCCGAGAGTTCAACAGCGCATAGACATATTGGTGCTCGATATTCCTATCAAATATGGCATGGTATTGGGAAGAGATTGGAGTAAGAACCTAAACGGTTACATTGTGAAAGACTCTTCACACATGTGGCTGCCTTGGAGGGGAGTGGCCAATCAAATTCGAATTGACAGTGAACCCCGACTCAAAGAGATGATCACAGATTACAACAAGCCGAACGAGATCCAGTACATTGAAGCTGAGTTGGGAGCATACTGTTTGGACATAGAAGCACTCAAAAATACCCATGATGAAAGGATGGGGCACAACTTTACTGAAGGACATCAAGACATTTGGACCTTGAGATTTGATGGATCCAGGTCTAGACAAGGAGCAGGAGCCGGTGTTGAATTGTCATGCTCGGACCAGGAGCCTATATTCGCTGCATACAGACTACAGTTCCCTGCCACCAACAATATGGCAGAATATGAGGCTTTGATTCTTGGACTACAGCTGGCCATTCGGAAGAAAATTAAATATATCAAAGTCCTTGGTGATTCGGAACTGGTGGTGAAACAAGTGAGGGGACAATACATATGCAAAGACAGGCGACTCGGGCTTTACCGAACTAGGGTCAGATATTTAATAGATGAGTTCGACGCCTTTAACATTTCTCTGATCTCGAGAAAGGGCAATCGTCCGCCAGACTCCCTAGCTATAGCAGCGAGTATGTTGAAGCCAGTGGACCATAAGAAATGCAAGAAGTTCTCTATAGAGTTGGTCCCGTGTCCCTCGATACCAGATAATGTTACGAACTTCCAAGTATTTGATAGTGACAGGCACATATTTCATTTTGTCACTAATTCTGGTATATTTGAAAAGCAGTACATAGATGAAGAAGAAAGGGACGTAGAGGAGGTAGTTTCGAAAGATAAAAATCCTGTAAAAAACAACCGGATGCCTGATGAGATAGCTTCATTAGAAAAAATCTTTGATATCGGAAGCAAACCAAGAAAAGGTAAAAGGGTTCCATCTCCTGGAGAGGCCTGTGATTTGGTTAACATTGGAAGTGCAAAAAATCCCAGGGAGGTATTCATAGCAAAAGCATGTACCAAGCAGGAGAAGGATTCCATAGCAAATGCATTAAAAGAATACATAGATTGCATTGCTTGGAGTTATAAGGAGTTGAAAACCTATGATCAAAATGTCATAATGCACACGATTCCACTGAAGCCAGAGTCCAAGCCCTTCAGGCAAAGACAAAGGCGAGTTAATCCATTATTAGAACCCTTGATAGAGAAAGAGGTGAAGCGACTGTTAGAAGCTAATATCATTTCCCGTTAGGCATTCCACGTGGGTTTCTAACCTAGTCCCTGTGAGGAAAAAGAGTGGAGAAATAAGGTTGTGCATTGATTTCAGAAATCTCAATAAGGCATCCCAAAAGGACAACTACCCGTTACCCACCATCGATGAAATACTCCAAAAGGTAAACGGGTCGAAGATGATGTCATTCCTGGATGGTTATTCGAGATATAATCAGGTCCTTATCCATCCTAGTGATAGGATGAAGACTGCTTTTACGACAAAATTGGGCACCTTTGCATACAGGAGAATGCCCTTCGGACTATTGAACGCGGGTGCCACTTTCCAGCGAGCTATGGATTTTGCTTTTAAAGGGCTTATTGGTAAGTGCATCATTGTTTACGTCGATGACATTCCTGTATTTTCTAAGAACAGGGGAAAACCATGTCGGGGATCTTAAGAAAGTCTTTCAAAGATGCGGGGAACATGGTATATCTCTCAACCCAAAGAAGTGCATCTTCGGGGTAACAGAAGGAAAAATTTTGGGGCATATAATATCTAAGGATGGAATTTCCATTGACCCTGAGAGAATAGAAGCCATACAGCAAATTCCTCGTCCCAATAGCAAGAAGGGGTTGAGATCATTTTTTGGAAAGATCAATTTTGTCAAAAAATTTATCGCAGATTTTGCAGAGATAGCAAGACCTTTGAACGACATGCTAAAGAAGGAGGTCCAGATCATTTGGACAGATGAAAGGATAGAGGCTTTTGATAATATCAAGGATGCAATTTCTAAAGCCCCGGTTTTGGTGAGTCCCGATTATACGAAGCCTTTCTATATCTACACATTTGCTTCAGATCACTCCTTTGCGAGTGTTTTAACTCAGAAGAGTGAAGGCAGCATTGAAAATCCCATTGCTTTCCTGAGTAGTCCTCTCAAAGATGCGAAACTGAGATATTCTACCCTAGACAAGCAAATGTATGCGCTGGTTAAGACTGTAAAAAAATTCAGGCACTACATAGTCCACAATAGGGTCTTTGCTATCGTCCCAGATCCTGCTATCAAAGCCATGTTCGTTCAGAATGAATTAGGTGAGAAGCATGGTAAGTGGGTTTCAACTTTGCAGGAATTTGATCTGGAGATTCAATCGATGAAGATAGTGCGGGGGCAAGGGTTAGCTAAGGCAATCGCGAACGAGGATCTCACAATTCCTTGTCAACATTATGAAGTCGATGTAACTAAGGAGGAGTGGTATGCGGATGTGGTGTACTATCTACTAAATGGTAGGTGTCCATCACTTTTGAATGCTACTCAGCGTAGAGCCTTGCATTTGAAGTCTGCTAATTTTCTAGTTAGATCTGGCACATTATACAAAAAGAACCATGAAGGTATTTACCTTCGTTGTGTTGATCAAGAGCAGGCAGTGCGAATACTCGAAGAGTTTCATGGTAAACATGGGACGGGGCATGGGTCCGCTAATGCCACGACCCATCAAATCCTCGTGAGCCGGTTATTATTGGCCTCAACTATTCAAGGATGCCCATTCTCATGTGAGGTCATGTCACATATGTCAAACTGCAGCCAATAGAGATAGAAACGCTTCCATGCCTTTACAGTCCGTAATCGAGTCTAGACCTTTTGCGCAATGGGGCCTGGATTTTATTGGGATTATCAACCCCAATTCCTCCGATGCTCACAAATATATTCTGACGGCTACGGACTATTGCACGAGATGGACCGAAGCTATCCCCACAAAGAATGCTACTATAGAGGTGGTCATTAAATTTTTAGAAGATAACATTGTCACTAGATTCGGGATGCCTAACTCCATCGTAAGTGATAATGGTTCGGCCTTTTCCTCTCTAGAGTTTGCTAATTGGGCATTTGATAACAGCGTGAGTTTAAAGTTCTCCTCCAATTATTACCCTCAAGGTAACGGATTGGCCGAGTCATCCAATAAGAATCTGTTGACTGTCATAAAAAAATTGTTGGAAAGGAATCCGCGGGACTGGAACAATAAGCTTATGTTGGCCCTTTGGGCTGATAGAATCAGAGTCAAAGAATCAATAGGGACATCTCCTTACCATCTGGTTTATGGACAAGATCCCATTTTTCCTGCAAATCTCAGATTACAAACGCTGCACTTCATGAAAGATTATTTTGGAACTAATGATAAACTTGAGTCTAGACTAACGCAATTAATGCGCTTGGATGAAAAAAGGGATGAAGCTATGCTTCATTTTAGTAAACACCAAGACATTGTAAAAAGATGGTTTGACAAAAGGTCTAAGGCCAAGGCATTTAAAATTTCAGATTTAGTGCTGTTATGGGACAAAAGACATGAGAAGAAGGGGGAACATGATAAATTTGATTACCTTTGGTTAGGTCCCTACCAGATTTCAGAGATCCTATGGGAAAATAGTTTTAGACTAAAAACCTTGGATGGAAAGGATTTGGCACTACCTATCAACGGGTTGCACTTGAAGCATTACTTTCAAGCATGAGGTAGTTGGGCTTTGTATTATATGTAATAACGCTATAATTTCTTGCTTTCATTTTTCATGTTTAGGTGTGTATTATTCTTTTTTTGACATGTCTAAGCTTTGTATTAATGTTGTGATCTGTTTCTTTGTGTGCAGATTTGATACTTAAGTGTGTGTTTCGGGAGATATCTAGTTTTGTGTCAATGCTGTAATTTAGTTTCTTGATGTGCAGATTTGATAAGTTAGTATGTATTCATTTTTTACTGCAGGTTTTTCTTGTATTAATGTTGGTTTTTTGCGTTTGTGTGCAGGTTGGACATTTAGGCGGTGGTGTTCCTTTGATTTACTTTTCATTGCCTTTAAAAAAAAAAAATGGGAATAAAAGCTAGATGTTGAACACATGCCTAAGATTGGGAGAATATGAAACATTGGAATCATGTTGTAAAAGCTCCACATGTAATACAAACAGTTAATTTAGATCATTTGAAGCTTGTGATGCATGAAAAATTCAGTTTTGCATGACAAATCATCTCATTTGCAATTCAAGAAATAATGCATTCATGTTCCTTCTCACTTTTCATACATTTCACCGTAGTGGCATATGCATCTTAGGTGCAATTCATTTGAGTATGTTGAATCCTCTTAGGGTTATGTTATAACATAAATTTAAGTAAATCCTAAGGTTGGAACCTGAGTCTTGAAGTATCTAGGACCAAGCACGTTTCATACATTAAAAGGGATCTTGAGCAAAATGATCAAAACCTAACTTGGAGGAAAAGGTTGGGCGAAAATGGTTTTCATGTCTATCCTATTATGCAACATGATCCTAAAAACAGGGGTTTTGACCACTTCCATAGAGCTTAAAGCCTAAAATCAGAGTAGTAAGGATAGGGTTAAATTCTCATCTCGGTTGGTTGAGAATCTAATTCCCCAAAGCTTTGATTGGACCCACATGGAGTAGTAAGGATAGGGCATAAATTATCATCTCGGTTGGTTGAGAATCTGATTCCCCAAATCTCTTATGTTTCATTTCGTATTAAGTCTTAGATTGTAAGGATCGTACTATTTGTCCTCTGCAAAGGATGGGTAGTCATCCCCAAAGTCTAAGTAACAAGATTAATATTTTCCATTTACATTTAAAATCTTGGGTTGTAAGGATCGTACTATTTGTCCCTAACCAGGATGGGTAGTCATCCCCAAGGTCCAAGAAGTAAAATAAATAAATTTTTCCCATCTCATCCTTATATTGGATTGTAAGGATCGTACTACTTGTCCTCTCGCAAGGGATGGGTAGTCATCCCCAAGGTCCAAAGAAATGAAGATAAGTTTTGGATTATGGGGTTAGATAGGCCCATGCATGGCATCATGTCTTGCCTAAAAAATAAGACCACCGATTGTCTAGAGGGTTAGACTAGCCTGACCATTTCTTCCATAATTGGTTTAGTTATTTTGCTCAAAGTGAGGTAAAGAATTCTAAATCGGAATAGTAAGGATAGGGTTAAACTCTCATCTCGGTTGGTTGGGAGTCTGATTCCCCAAAGTTCGATTTCACATCCACTTGCACATGGGTTCAAGATAGTAGGGACTCATAACCAACTTTGGGATATAATGAACCGTTCACTAGTGGATCCTAAGAGGGTTTGGCAGTATTGAATGTTTGCACATAATACTACAAGAGTGACTATGCATTTTCTCATGGCATATTCAGTAGGATACACAAATCATTCACAATTTTGCATATGCATTCATGTAAAACCGATGATGGAATGTGGATCAAATTCAAATGATAAGGAAAGGAATTCATTGCACACACCGAGCTAGTACTTGATGATTCGATAATTCATGTACTTCGATTTTGGGCATTAGTTATATTGATTATGGGCTAACCCATGTTTTCAAATTTATGATTTGTGTTAGGTTGGGTTCTTACTAAAATGCTCAAGAGCATTTGACAAATAGAAGTCGCCATTTGTTGTGGTTCATCCACAACACACCCCAACAGTGGGGACCCACCTTTGTTTTTGCAGGTTTTAGGGAAGATCTCAAAGACCCGGATGCTAAAAATGAAGAAAAGAAGAAAAATGCCTAAGTGTTGAAAGGGTCACGAAATCGCGACATGTCACGATATCGCGACATGTCTCGAAATCGCGACATGTCGCGATATCGCGACATGTCTCGAAATCGCGACCTGTCTCTCCATCGCTGCAAAAAATTGAAATCTGTCATGAAATCGTGACGTGTCGGCAGCAGGACAGAAAGGATGTCGCAAAATCATGACGTGTAGACAGCAGGACAGAAAGGATGTTGCAAAATCGTGACGTGTCGGTGGTAGGACAGAAAGGATGTCACGAAATCACGACGTGTCGACGACAAAGAAAAGAGGTGTTGCGAAATCGCGACGCGTTTTTTGGAAGCGTACGGAAAGTTGAGAATGGTAGCGATTTCGCTACAAGTTGCCGAAGGAAAAGTGGTAGCGAATCGCTACCACTTCGTGAAGCGGAGGCTCGAAGGAAAAGTGGTAGTGAATCGCTACCACTTCATGAAGCGGAGGCTCGAAATAAAAGTGGTAGCGAATCGCTACCACTTCGTGAAGCGGAGGCTCGAAAGAAATGTGGCAGCGAATCGCTACCACTTCGTGAAGCGGAGGCTCGAAGGAAAAGTGGTAGCGAAATGCTACCACTTCGTGAAGTGGAGGCTCGAAAGAAAGGTGGTAGCGAATCGCTACCACTTCATGAAGCGGAGGCTCGAAGGAAAAGTGGTAGCGAATCGCTACCACTTCATGAAGCGGAGGCTCGAAGGAAAAGTGGTAGCGAATCGCTACCACTTCGTGAAGCGGAGGCTCGAAAGAAAAGTGGTAGCGAATCGCTACCACTTCGTGAAGCAGAGGCTCAAAGGAAAAGTGGTAGCGAATCGCTACCACTTCGTGAAGCAAAGGCTCGAGACCATAGTGGTAGCGATATCGCTACCACTTCATCGAAGAAGCTTGGAGAAATAATAAAAGGAAGGAAAATAAAATAAATTATTTCTTTGCAAGAAAGAGTCTTTTGTTCGAGACTCTAAGTTGCGTGTTATTATTTGTAATATGACAAATTAACACTCAACAACTACCTTCTTCAACCATAAATACTCTAAATACCCAACCTTCGCTTTTTGAGTAGCCTATACTCCTCAATATTATTTGGGTTCCTACATGTAACCACTAATTTTAAAGCTCTTAAAATTTCACAAAAATTGGTTCAACAATAAGTTGAATCATACAACCCTTCATGAAGATATGGCTCTTAAAAGATGAGATCTTTTTTTTTAAATGACCTAATCCTTTGTGAAGATAACTTGCAATTTGATGGAACAATTGACTTTAAAGGAATAAAGTTATTTTTCAAAAAAAAAACCTAAACAACTCTAAAATAAATTTGTTATCACTTTTAAGGAAATTATTTAAACACGGAATATATTACAAAAAAACATTGAAACAAACTATTTTGGAAATATAAAATTAAGAGATGAACTAGTACCAACAAATAACTCTTGATAGAGAGGCTTGTTAGCTTTTGATGCTATATACTTAATGAGAAATCAACCACAAGATATAAAATGAGCATGCAATATTGAATCTATGATAATGGAAATATACTAAGCATGTAAAACTCATAAGAAACTTCTAAAATAACTCATAAAACTATCATTAATGAAAACTCGCGAAAATAAGATCTTCATACAAAATGTGGAGATCTCAAGTACTCCATGCTTCATACAAGTTCTACATTGTCTCAAACATGTATTCTACTCTACTCTACTTGATATGGAAATATTGTTACTACTTTATCACACCAAGGCCAATATATAGTGGGATGTGACTCTTGGCCTTCCATATTCTTTTGACTCTTCACCTTCCTATTCTATGGACTAATGTGCACATGGATTATGATGCACATTTACATTATTGAACACTTTGCACATTCTAATATTATTTGTGCATTTATTACATTGCATAAAGTAAATACTCAAACCCTAATATAATACAAACTCCTAATCTAAAGATGTACCATGATGGTACATTTGCATGTACCAAATAATGTAATATATTCCAACACCCCCCTATATTACATCATTTGGTTATTGAAGACTTTAGTCTTCAATATGGATCTTCATATTATCTTCAATTTACTTTGCATTGTATGCCTTCTTTGTCAGGTTTTTCTTCTTCTTATTTATCTTCATAATTGGATTCGGTCTTTGTATTTTCATGAGTTGTCATGCTATCATCAGATTCTTGCAAAAATGTTTTCTCTTTGCCTTTGTCCTTCTTATCACAAGTCTTCTTTAGTATACAATCTTCTAAGCAATAACTTAAAGCATCATGATAATATCTTGAGTTAGAAGAACTTGAAGTATCAATATTGCATGAAGAATGAAATATCTTCTCTAAGAAGGATTCATCTATTTTTATTTTCTCTTTAAGTGATTCAATCAATTTCTTTTGCTTCATATTTTCTTCTTTGTAGTATTTGAATGTAAGTAATGTCATATATAATATGCTACCAATGTCTAATGGAATTAGAATATCATATTTTCCATTATCAATTGCTTCAATGATTCTAGCATGTAGATAATATTCCAGAGTTTTAAATTTTTCTCCTAAGGCTTCATTATAGATCAATTTTGAAGTAAGATCTAATTTTCCTTTAGTATTTGTAAGTAAATTCTTTATTCCAATTTTTATGACATTTGTCATTTCCTTTCTATGATGTTTTCCATATCATTATTAATTGTATTCTTTGAAGTAGACATCCTTCTTCCTCCTTAGTTTTTATAGACTAATAACACTTGTAAAACTTATATCTTTGTATCTTTTAACTTCTAAATTCTAATTTGAATTTGAGTATATGATCAATTCTAACTTTCAATTCTTAAAATCGTGTAGTATATCTTTTTTTTCTAATGTTTAGAGAATGATCAAACAATAGTCAAATCTCTAGGTAGAATTCCTTTTAAATCCCTAGTATTTTGAGTATAAGATCAGATTTGAAATGATCTTTTCAATTCTTAAGTTTTGTAGAATACTTTGTATCTCCCAAGTGTTTTGAATATACTATGGTCTTAATAAAGTACTTAGATTTCTTAGTTTTCCTTTGAATTAAATCCCTTTTGTCTCCCTAATGTTCAACTTCTATTCTTCACCTTATTTATCCCTATTAATGAATAGAAAGCTAAAGATATTTTTGATGCACTTTCAATTGATAAAATTATGGCGCATTGTGTATGCAGTATGCTTCTCCTTGACTTATCTATTCTACAACTCACACTCTAATTAAGGCGTTGTCCTCTTCATTGTCTTCAATGCAATATGACACCTTTCTTTCAATATTTAATGCTCCTCCTTTTAGCACCTTCTAAGATGTTGACTATCCTTCTAATGCTATCTGGTTTCACTAACTTACATATATCTTGCGCTTCCTTCACCTATATTACACTCTTATCTTAACAGTAAACTTGTATGACTTGCCTTACATGCAACAAAGACATTTAACTTCCCTTGGAGTTACCTTCTACACTGTGACACTTGGTAATGAAACTCTTCACTCCTCTTATGATTGTATTTAGTCCTTCCAATTGGTAGCGCTCCTCTTCCAAGTAATTTCTACTTTCTTTCTTCATAACACTTCCTATAATCTTCTTTACTCACTAACGCTCTAGTCCACCTTTACGTAGCATGATTTTTTTCCTTTGTAACACTCCTTTAGCTTGATAATGTATTGCTTCCTTTTTACACCTGGCAGTAACCTAATTCATCTTTGCTTGATTCTTCTATGCCTTTTTAATATCAAATGGCTATAGGTTTCCTTTCAATACCTTGTAATATCTTGAGACACCTCTTATGATGTTATATTGTGGATATCTTGTTGATGCTTTGTTGGTTGCTATCTCATGATATATGTGTGGTGCTTCAATGGTTGGCTTATCTGACTCAGCTCTTCACTTGGCTTAATACTCCACAAATAATTATACACTGCCTTCTTCAACCGTAGATACTCTAAATACCCAACCTTTATTTCTTCTTTCGAGTAGTCTATACTCCTCAATATTGCTTGGGTTCCTTCATGTGACCACTAATTTTAAATCTCTTCAAATTTCACACAAATTGGTTGAAGAATAAACTGAATCAGACAAACCTTCATAAGATATGGCTCTTATAAGATGAGACGTATTAAAAAATTCCCTAATCCTTTGTCAAGATAATTCACAATTTGATGGAACAATTGACTTAAAGGAATAAAGTTATTTTTCAACCCTAAACAACTATAAAATA
Source organism: Wollemia nobilis (assembly GCA_028583015.1). Taxonomy (NCBI): domain Eukaryota; kingdom Viridiplantae; phylum Streptophyta; class Pinopsida; order Araucariales; family Araucariaceae; genus Wollemia; species Wollemia nobilis. The sequence continues at coordinate 4,739,941 of JAQPPZ010017058.1, forward strand.
AATTTGTTATCACTTTTAAGAAAATTATATAAACATGGAATATATTAATAATAATTACAAAAAAAATATTGAAACAAACTATTTTGGAAATGTAAAATTAAGAGATGAACTAGTACCAACAAATAACTCCTGATAGAGAGGCTTATTAGCTTTTGATGTTAGATACTTAATGAGAAATCAACTACAAGATATAAAATGAGCATGCAATATTGAATCTATGATAATGGCAATATACTAAGCATGTAAAAATCATAAGAAACTTCTGAAATAACTCCTAAAACTACCATTAATGAAAGCTCACGAAAATAGGATCTTCATACAAAATGTGGAGATCTCAAGGACTCCATGCTTCATACAAGTTCTACATTGTCTCAATATTGTATTCTACTCTACTCTACTTGATATGAAAATATTGTTACTACTTGCTCACACCAAGGACAATATATAGTGGGATGTGACTCTTTGTCTTCCATCTTCCTATGACTCTTCACCTTCTTGTTCCATGGACTCATGTGCACATAAATTGTGATGCACATTGACATTATTGAATACTTTGCACATTCTAATATTACTTGTGCATTTATTACATTGCATAAAGTAAATACTCAAACCCTAATCTAAGACAAACTCCTAATCTAAAGATGTACCCATGGTGGTACATTGGCATGTACCAAATAATGTAATATATTCCAACACCCCCTGTATTACATTATTTGGTTATTGAAGACTTTACTCTTCAATATGGATCTTCATCTTATCTTCAATTTACTTTGCATTATATGCCTCCTTTTTCAGGTTCCTCTTCTTCTTATTTATATTCATCATTAGAGTTAGTCTTTGTGCTTTCATGAGTTGTCATGCTATCATCAGATTCTTGCAAAAATATTTTCTCTTTGCCTTTGTCCTTCTTATCACAAGTCTTCTTTAGTATACAATCTTCTAAGCAATCACTTAAAGCATCATGATAATATCTTGAGTTAGAAGAACTTGAAGTATCAATACTGCATGAAGAATGAAATATCTTCTCTAAGAAAGATTCATCTATTTTTGTTTTCTCTTTAAGTGATTCAATCAATTCCTTTTGCTCCATATTTTATTCTTTGTAATATTTGAATGTAAGTAATGTCATATATAATACGCTACCAATGTCTAAAGGAATTAGAATATCATTTTTTTCATTATCAATTGCTTCAATGATTCTAGCATGTAGATAATATTCTAGATTTTTAAAGTTTTATTCTAAGGCTTCACTATAAATCAATTTTGAAGTAAGATCTAAGTTTCCTTTAGTATTTGTAAGTAAATTCTTGATTCCAATTTTTATGGCATTTACCCTTTCCTTTTTAATGATGTTTTACATATCATTATTCATTGTATTCTTTGAAGTAAATATTCTTCTTCCTCCTTAATTTTGAAAGACTAATGTCACTTATAAACCTTATATGTCCCTATCTTTTAACTTCTAAATTCTAAGTTGAATTTGAGTATATGATCAAATTCTAACTTTCAATTCTTCAAATCTTGTAGTATATCTTGTTTTCCTAATATTTAGAGAATGATCAAACAATAGTCAACTCTCTGGGTAGAATTCCTTTTAACTCCCTAGTATTTTGAGTATAAGATCAAATTTAACACCTTTCTTTTAACTTCAATGTCTTCAATGCAATATGACATATTTCTTTCAACATTTAATGCTCCTCCTTTTAGCACCTTCTAAGACATTGACTATCCTTCTAATGTTGGTTATTTTTACTGACTTACATATATTTTATGCTCCCTTCACCTATATTACACTCTTATCTTAAAAGTGAACTTGTATGACTTGCCTTACATGCAACGAAGACGTTTCACTTCCCTTGGAGTTATCTTCTGCATTGTGACACTTGGAAACAAAAATCTTCACTCCTATTATGATTGTATTTATTCCTTCTAACCGGTAGTGCTCCTATTTCAAGAAACATCTACTTTATTTCTTCGTAACACTTCCTATAATCTTCTTTACTCACTAACACTCTAGTCCACCTTTACATAGCATGATTTGTTTCCTTTGTAACACTCATTTATCTTGATAACATATTGCTTATATTATACACCTATCAGTAACCTAATTAATCTTTGCTTGATTCTTATATGCCTTTGTAACATCAAATGGTGTTAGGTTTTCTTTCAACGCCTTACGAATTTAGGTATTCTCCACCTCTTAGAAATGGTGCTTATTCTTGTTTTGGGTAGCTCCTTATTCAAGGTGGTGGTATTTCAAATTCTTGGTGGCATTATAGTGATGCTAATGGCACTTAAGTTCTCTATTCATGGTGTTATCTTAATACACCTTTGATGATGCTATCCTATGGATATCTTGTTGGTGCTTCATTGGTTGCTATCTCATGATACCTGGGTGGTCCTTCGATTGTTGGCTTGTCTAACTCGACTCTTCGCTTGGCTTGATACTCCACAAAGAAGTATTCACTACCTTATTCAACTGTAGATACTCTAAATACCCAACCTTGGTTTCTTCTTTCAAGTAGCCTATACTCCTCAATATTGCTTGGGTTCCTCCATGTAACCACTAATTTTAAAGCTCTTCAAATTTCACATAAATTGGTCCAAGAATAAGCTGAATCAGACAACCCTTCATGAAGATATGGCTCTTAAAAGATGAGATATTTTTTAAAATAAATGCCCTGGCACTTTGTGAATATAATTTACAATTTGATGGAACAATTGACTTTAAAGGAATAAAGTTACTTTTCAAGAAAAAACCTAAACAAATCTAAAATAATTTGGTATCTCTTTTAAGAGAATTATTTAAACATGGAATATATTGCTAATAATTACAAAGAAAAAATATTGAAACAAACTATTTTGGAAATGTAAAATTAAGAGATGAACTAGTACCAACAAATAACTCTTGATAGAGAGGCTTGTTGGCTTTTGATGCTAGATACTTAATGAAAAATCAACCATAATATATAAAATGAACAATGCAATATTGAATCTATGATAATGGCAATATACTAAGAATGTAAAACTCATAAGAAACTTCTGAAATAACTCATAAAACTGCCATTGATGAAAGCTCACGAAAATAGGATCTTCATAAAAAATATGGATATCTCAAGGACTCCATGCTTTATACAAGTTCTAAATTGTCTCACACTTGTATTCTACTCTACTCTACTTGATATGGAAATATTGTTACTACTTGCTCACACCAAGGCCAATATATAGTGGTATGTGACTCTTGGTCTTCCATCTTCCTATGAATCTTCACCTTCCTATTTGATGGACTCATATGCACATGGATTATGATGCACATTTACATTATTGAATACTTTGCACATTCTAATGTTACTTGTGCATTTATTACATTGCATAAAGTAAATACTCAAATCCTAATCTAAGACAAACCCCTAATCTAAAGATGTACCCATGGTGGTACATTGGCATGTACCAAATAATGTAATATATTCCAACAAGGCTTACAATAGTTAAAATGATAATCAAAAGTAAGATGGAAAATAATTTTGAACTCAATCATGAAATTAAATTCTGATGGATCTTTAAAGGAATCCCGAGGAACTAAGTAGAGGTATAGCTTCTGATGATTCCAAAGGTAAATTATTATTAGCTTACATGAAATATATTAGATTATATTCTAATGATTTTATAAAGTCTAAAACTAGAATATATGTTATCTAGAGTAGTGGGAATATGTTTACTAAAATATGAATATTGATTCTTATTTTGCAAATAATTATATGGCTTTGAAACTAGCCACACTCATATGATATTTTTTTTTATAATTAAAGGTGAGGGTTTTGAGAGACTCCCACAACTTGATACATAAACTCCCGTAGGAGACCAGTAAGATAGAAGCCCACATGGGCAACACCAAAAGTAACACAACACTGGGAGGTGGAGAACCAACCCGAGAACAAACACCACAACCACCCTACAGGAGTAGGGTCCCAAAACAAAGGGCTAAAATTTATCATTTTGAACCCTAGGACCAATCCCAACCACCAAAGCTAGAACTGGAATCTCTATCGACTGTCGAAGCAATGGAATTGAATCAATCAAGGGACACCAGCCTGAATTTTCCAATGTATTACAAAACACACTCATATGATATTATGATCATATTATCATGGTATTTAAATGGACCACATTATTATTTTTTAATTGGTTATATGAGATTGAAATGGAGCTCACCCATACTACATTATGACATTCTTATAACCACATTTCAATAAATCCCATAGTGGTATTACAACAAAATATATCATCACAACATCCATGGTAATTGAACCCTAATGGGATCTTTCAATGAACCATATTATTTTTGTATTATATCAAAATGTATAATCATATGTCATATTATCATGAGAGTGTCCATCATAATACATGTATTTGAACTTGGTTCATGCTCATATGGTGCTTCCCATTTACTATTGATCCACAATAACTTGGGTGGTAACAATTTTATTGTAGTTAATACAATCGAGAATAAGAGATACAAAAGTTGAGTGAATGACTCCATCATCCTTGATATCATTTGAATTATCTCTTTATTTAAAATTATCAAGTTGTAGCAAGGGAAATGCAATTGTTAAGCATTTGGCTACCCTAAAAGCTAATGTAGATTCTCATGAGCTAAATTTTTTAATAATGACAGTCAAATATCCTTACAAAATTAGTAGGAATTGAAGCCCAATTTATATTGATGATAAATAAATAAAATCACTCCCTTCAACATCATAATATTAGACTTTTCTATAATATTTTAGTATAACTATCAATACCAACAAATGATATCAAGGTAGATAGAATTATTACTTCTAATTTCATACAATGTAGATATAACCATAATTCCTCCTATAGCAATTATATCAATACCTAATGTTTCCTTAATGGAATTGATAAACATAAAAATTTATTAATATAAGATTTTACCTTCTTTTATGGGAGCTGCCAACCATGAGCTAACAAGTCTAACTTTATTTTGCAATCTCTACTTTAAGTTTATTCGGTAGTGGAATTCTTGGAGCATTACCATGGATAAATGAAAGAAAGATATTGAAGAGGACCATTTTAAGGATGAAGCAAGTTGGGACAAAAATGGTCTATTTGACTAGAGTACTTTGACTAAGGAAATCCCTAAAATGGAACCATTCTATTAGGATAGAGGTTGAAACATAAATTAGGGGTATCTTATATTTATAGAAGGATTCCAAGGAGATTAATAAAAAATATGCAAAGAAGTTGAGTGAGGACAATATGAAGTTGATACAAGAACCTATTCAAGCTATGAGAAAAGAGGAATTTAGCAAGAAGTGTAATAAACTTAAAGGATATCAATATCCATGGAAGAATTTTTAGGATAACCACTTTATTAACACTTTTTATAATGATATTCTCAAGAACCATATCATCCTTCCAAATTAAGAAGCTCCCATTAAGGTAAATAATAATTAGCTAATTAATATGAGTTGTATGGTGAATTCCTCACTTGTTATTGATTGTCTTCCAATATCTAAAATTGTCATCCCTCTTAAAATAAAGGTATTCATTATCTCTCTCATCTCATATCCTCTCCTCCAAAATAATTTATTCCATTATATTTCTCTTAGAATATAGTCTACTCTTCTATAATTTTTATTTTCAACTAGTATTATAAATGACTTATCCCTTGTTGCCTAATTAGACCAAATCATCTTCACTTTACAAAAGCTTTTAATATAGTAAGAATCCAGCTCTATGCCATCCCAAACACCCACCACCATCAGTGATTCAATAACATGCATTTATGCAATTCAATCGACCTTAAAGCATATAAATAAAGACAAGCAAAAAAAGTAGGACACAAATCATAATAGAGGTCATGATTCCCTCTCGCCTTCCCCTTAAAAGCATCCACAAATGAAAATAATATCATATGGAAAGTCTTAAATATGCTAATTCATCATGAGTCCATGCAAAGATTATTTCTATGAAAGCATGTGTATTAAATAATTCCCACACTCTCCTAACAATAGAGGTGATGTTTCCCTCCTATATCTTGCATCAAATTGCTATGGAAGAAGCATGTTGTCTTGTATTTTGTTGTCATTATGGAATATAAATGAAATTAATATTCTAACTCCATTTTTAATCAATTATAGTTCTCAAAAATGAAAATAGACTTCAAAATTTATAGGCCAAGGATAAAATAAACTTGGTCGTTATATTTATTTTCATCCATTGAATTAGAAGAAAGGGAATAACAATATATGAAGTTGTGCAATCACTAAGGGACGCACATTTATTTATCAAATACTTAATGCAAAAATAAAAATATTCATGAAAATATAAGAAATATTTAATGTGAACCTCCAAAGATGGGGAGGCTACAATGACTTCTCTTTTTTTCATGAAATGTTAAATATATACTTCATATAAAAACACTTCCATTCTTCGAATTATGCTAAACCACGTCTAGCAAATACTTGGCCCAAATAAAGATATTTTTCACAACCACCCAATTGGTCCTTTGATATTTTCACCTACTTACTTGATATGATTAAATTAAAATCTAAAATAAACAATGGCTTACTTTCCCCCCCATGTAATTCCATTTTTCCAAAGTATCAAAAAAGCATTATTCTCTCTTTCTCTTCCACATTCTTCTAAAATTTCCTTTATAAACTCTGTTAAAACTTAATTCAATCCATATGAAACATTTGTTTTTAACATAACCATGAATTTTCATTTTTTAAAGGTTAAATTGGTTGATTGAAGTTTTCTCATGCTCATTTAGTTATAAAATTATATATACAAGTTTTATGCTTTGAGGATGTCATAAAAATGAAATTATGAAAATCAAATTAATTAATCTTTGAGGAAAAAAGGTTGTGCAAATAAAAAAGTTATCATTTATTACTTTGACTTTTAAAACTTAATTATATATAATAAAATGTATTAATAATGTTATCAAGTGCAAGAAAACAATAAGTGTGTGCTAGAAGAGAGCCTCACCTTCAAATTTTTAAGTGATGAACAAGCGAGTCCCAATAGGGAGTGAATTTGAGTAAGAAGCAAGTCTCAACTTCAAATTATTTTATCCAAATATTTGGAAAACAATTAAATAATGAAGGTATTTATAAAAACGATTGTGTATCAAGGAAGAAATATCATTTAAGGAATATTTAGCTAGAAGCATGCTACAAGTAGGGATGCCCTAGTTGGATATTGATGAAGAACAAAAGAAAGAAAGAATTCATGGTAAACCCTATACAAGAAACACATGATTCACTAACAATGGTTATAAAGATGAGATAAATAAGAATAATATATTATTCTTAAAAATAGAGGGTTGATATGCAATTTTGATGGATACTAGCCAAGTATTTTTAAATATTAAAAGTAGGTTGAATAAAAGTAGGGATTGAGTTACATTATTTATAGGCTTTCCTTCTAAAAGGATTTTTCTTGTCATATTCTGTAATACAAAAGTTGGAAATAAAATATTGGTATCCCATGGTTTATGGGGATAGTTGGTTTGTATTTAAAGCCATGGAGTGAGATTTTGTTTTACAAAAATGAAAACTTTTGAAATTTTTTAGTGTGGGTTAGGATTTTTAGATTTCCACATAATTTTAATAATAAGGAGATCTTGAAGAATATTAGTAGTACTCTAGGGAAGTTCATCTAGAAAGTACCAACCATTGAGGAGAAAATCACTTGGATATGTATTGGAATGGATATTTCTAAATCTTTGCTAATAAACATTAACATTAAATCTAAATCAAGAGAATATGACAAACAAATGGATTATGAAAATATTGGATTTTGATGTTATAAATATTATAAAGCCAAACACATGGCAGGAGTTTACAAATTGAAAGTAATTAAAAAAAGAGATGAAAAGATCTAGTCATAAGACAAACCCAAATATGAAGTAAGGGGATCATATTATAATAGAATTTGGCCTAGAGTAAGGATTTTTCACTTCCAAAATTGTTATAGAGAAAGCTCCTTGTCCTCATTAGATGGTGAGTACCATCATATTTTATTCAAAGTAAAAATTTGAACGAACTCAAAAGGATGCATAGAATGAAGAATGCATAAGATGAAGTGCAATAAGGAGTATGAAAAATATGCATTGTACTTTAGACTTTCTAGTGAAACATAAGAATGAAAGTGTTATGAAAGTTTTCCCTTGACCTTTAAGGTTTCTATGGTAATATAAAAAAGAATATATGTTTGAGGTTATACCTTAACATCTTCAAGATGGTATGACTATATAGATGGTAATTCAATTTGTAAAGAGTATAAAAAAATGAAATAGATTAATTAGGATGAAAGCATTAGTGGAATACCCATGGGGATTGAGGTTAGCAACGGGGAATCAAAAGTTTCAAAATGTAAAGCAAGGTTCCAATCCCATGGGTGAATCTTAACATTTTTTGGTTAAGAAACTTAATTACAATTGGAGCATTAATAGGGAAAACCTTTATAAAAGTATATTTTTTATTATTTAAATGTACATACAAGTGTGATTTTGATAATAGTTTTGTATTTTAAAAATATATTAATATAAAATTAATTTTTGATTTAAATTTAATACTAATAACTATGGAATGGAAAACATCCCAATTGGAATGCCACTTTCGGGTAAGTCCCAAGGAGGCAACGATATCTATTCTGCCAAAAATGGCTAGGGCTCGCACTTGGTTTGCTCCCTTCGGCACACTTAAAGAGCATGCCTAAAACAACAAAAGACAACCAAAAACACAAAAATAACAAACAACAACAAAATTCAAAACATACACAAAAAACCACAAAAAACAACTATAGACTCCAAATCCTAGCCACTTGTCATCCACTCATCATCAAATTATAGATAATCATCATTTATTTATATATATATGAATAAATCTCAGTTGCCCATCACGTTTTAATCCTAGCCACTCATTTAACATGATCCATGTCACTTATCAAATCACAATCGTAACCCTTCATCATGTTTTAATCTCGGTTGCTCGTTGGTGTCATCGAAACCCTAGCATGAATCAAGGGGAATCATAAAAGATCATTCACTTGTCATGAATGAAGGTCAATCATCCATCATCTCATGATCCCTAGCATTATGTTACCAAATTCTCTTCTTACATTCGCACGAACCCCAGTCGTCATCATATCCACCATTCGAACGCCATGACATCTACGAACCAGATTCAATTTTTTTAGAGCATCCTTCATATCCCACAAATGCTCTAGGATGTTCTTCAAATTCTTTAAAGCATTTTTGAAAAGTTGTAGGGTGTCTACAACCATCCCTAAACTTTGTAGGGTGTTCACTGCTTGTAACACTACAATATTCAAACCCTCAAATGCTTATGGACGTTTACGTGTCATCAAATCGAACCAATAGAAGCATAGATCCAATGACTCAGGTATTAAAAAGTTTGTTATTTATTATTACTTACGTTTTCCTGAATTTAGTTTACATTTCATCAATACTGCACTTAGGGTTTGTAGATCTATTTTATAGAGGGCCTCACACAGTGGAGCCCTCGCATGTACTATTGATCTATTTTGTGTTGTGATTTATATGCAGGTGTAGGAGATACTTCTATTGATGACTATTGCATCTTGGAGTGGCCCCATAGGGATACACAAGCCCACTCACCCTTTTTTTAGAGCAAAGAAGATCCGAAGACACCACCATTGTTTGATCAAGGGTTTTACCCCTCCCATTGTAAATCATTGTATCAAAACAAGTTGTATTTTGTGACCCCTGATTTTGGGGCATATCCATGTTGTAATAGTGGAGATCTAGGCTCCCTAAAATTAATATAATAGCATTCTTTCATTGTGTAATACTGCTTGTTTTTTATTTGTTGTTATTATCATGGTGTTGATCATTTTCGCTTTACAACAACAAAACAACACACAAACACAACAACAAAAATAACACACAAAAAAATACAAAACACACAAAAAAAAACATAAAAACACCAAAAATAACACAAAAATAAAACAGAATGAAAACGAAACAAATTCTCCAAACTGAAGAAGGATGGTGGGAGCAGGAGCAAGAGTTGGAGCAGGAGCAGGAGCGGGCGCAGGGCTGGGGACAGGTTCAGTGCATGGTGCAGGTTCCCGATCGAGGTCGGGTTCGGGGTTGGGATCAGGCACGTCAGGGCCCGGTCCCGGGCCAACAGGACCCTTGATGGGCCCAGAGGATGGCTCTGCGCTTGATCCATTTGGCGGCCAGGGTGGGGTCGACATCTTGGGCCCTGGCCCCCAGGCCAGCCTCGATGCGAGCGCAGGGCTAGGGAAAAAGCCCCCTGATCCTGGGGTGGGCTTTGCCCCGGGCGGGCCCAAACCCTCCTATCAATAGATCTTGGCGGGCACCAGGGCCCCTTCCCGGGCCCTGGGGCTAGGTATTTCCCTCGAGGGCACTCACATCTCTATACAGGAGGAGGTCTACTCCTCCTTGGTAGCTGGTTCCTCTGCCTCCCTGGTAGGGAAATTCCTGGGAGGGCATCCCGACATGGAAACCATTCGTAGATGGGCAGCGACCAAATGGAAGGTTTCTGGGCACATCCAGCTGGTCGCCCTGACCAAGGGCTTCTTCATTATCAAGCTAAACAATAGTGAGGACGCCAAAAAGATCCTATCGGGTGGGCCCTGGTTTCTAGGGTGCAAGAGCCTCTTCCTCAGGCGGTATGGAGCTGATTTCCACCCCAGCACCCAAAGCATCAACTTCACCCCGATCTGGGTTCGTCTCCTAGACCTTCCCTTCCACCTGTGGCATGAAGACGTCCTCAGACTCATTGCTCAGTCGGTCGGGGACCTGGTGGCCTTTGACCCCGCTACCAAGGCAGGATCCCGAATGGTGCATGCCAGATTTTGTGTCAACGCCAACCTCAAATCCATTCTCCCCTCCTCGGTGACCATCTCTTTTAGGTCCTTCTTTTGGAGCCAGCCCTTGATTTATGAAAACAAACCTACTTTCTGCCCCACCTATAGCACTCAGGGTCACCTCTCCCACCAATGCCCGATTTCCAGAAAGGTTGAAGGCCCTTCCCCCAAACCCCCTTCTCAATCAGGTTGGGCCCCGTCTCGAGGGCCCCCTCGCGTCGGCCCTAGATCCTAGGCCTGGACCACCAAGGGGGTCCCCCCTCCTGCCCCAAAGGACTCTCATGTGGACCCCGGTCTAGAGGGTGGTCTTCCCTAGGTTTCCCCTCCCACTGCTCCCTCCCCTGGGGCATCTTTCGGGGCCCCTATCCCAGGTTCTCCCTCCTTGCCCACTTTGAATCCCTCCTCGCAGGGCCCTGCTTGCGCCCCCCTCCAGGAAAGTGAGCCGCCCGGGCTCCCTTCCCCGTTGGCTCCCTCTACCGGGGCCCCCTTCTCCCCCCCCACTCTCGCTCTCCCTCCCTCGACCCCCTCCCGGCCCTCCCGATGATCCTTGCTGGGCTTCCTCCCTTGGAGTGTAGATCTGAGAAGTCCGATGCAGAGATTGAAGCTAGTTCTTCATCCGGGCCCGACGAAGTCAGCCCTAAGATGACCCGAAGCAGGTCTTTTGCCATAGACTTTGGTAGCAAACTCAAAAGAGGGCGCCCCACCTTGGGTGATCAGCGAACAAGGATCACTGAAGATGACATAGCTAATGGCTCCTAGGCAACTCTCTCCGACATTAAGGCAAGCTTCTCCAAGACGGATGCCATCCGACCCAAACCCCTTGCTCAGACCGAGAAGGGGGACAAGTGACCCCTCAAGGGTGTCAAATGAAGCTCATCACCTAGAATATCAGGGGCCTCAATGGGGCCCCCAAGAGAAGGATCCTCGGCCAACTCCGTAGGGATCACCGCCCGTCCTTCCTCCTCCTCTAGGAGACCAAAATAGATGACGCTACTGCCCGACGTGTAGCCCAAGCTACCTGGCGCAATTGTGAGTCCCTGTCCACCCCTGTAGCTGGCTCATCCAGGGGTTTTTTGTGCATGTGGGACCCCTAGTATTTCAAGGGAAGACTCATATATTCGTCTCCCATAATCATCAACATTCTGGTCCATTGCGTAAAGTCAAGGCGCTCATGGATTTTGTCCAACGTCTACGCTCCTAACAGTCTCATTGAGAAAGCAGCCTTATGGAAGGAAATTAGCTCGATGAGAGAAGCCTTTGCCCCCTACCCTGGATCCTGGCCAGGGACTTCAATAGCCCTCTGTTCCTCTCTGATAAAAGTAGGGGCTCAGCGGTTCAAGGAAAGAGCATGGAGGACTTTGGAGCCTTTACCGCCCTCAACGAGCTCATGGACGTCAGCCTGAAAGGAGCCAGGTTCACTTGGTCCAACAGAAGAGCGGGAGCCAATCATATCCAGGTCAGACTAGACAGAGTTTTCTTGTCCAAGGAAGCCCTGCCCATGTTTGCCGATGCCACCCTGTTGGCCCTTCCCAAAATTGGGTCTGATCACAACCCCCTCCTCCTCGAAACCGATCACAGGCCCTCCCCCAAGAGGCCTTTCCGGTTCGAGTCCATGTGGCTGCACCACCCTAAATTTTGGGCCCAGGTTGGCCGCTGGTGGGCTCCGCCAGTCCCTAGATGCCCCGTTGAACAAATCTTCCACAAGCTGAGATGCCTTAAAGACCAACTCAAGGTATGGAACAAGGAGGTGTTCGGCAATATCTTCAAAAACAAAGCGATACTCAAAGTAAAACTCGAAGACCTCGAGTCTAGATTCCAAGCAGGCTCCCAAGACCCGAGACTCAGGGAAGAGGAACGCCTTGCTCTCAACGAGTATCATAACATTCTAGCCAGGGAAGAAACCTTTTGGAGACAGAAGTCAAGAGCCCTGTGGCTCCGAGATGGCGATGCAAACACTAAGTTCTTCCATGCATCGACTCTCAAGAACAGGGGTTCCAACAGAATTGCTGAGTTGGTGGGCAGCGATGGTAGAATCATCAAGGAAGAAGAGGACATCCGGGCTGAAGCCACTCGATTCTTCCAGGAGCTCCTGGGTGATAGCCCCCCCATGTCCCCAAAAGCGTCTGATTCCCTTCTGGACCACATTCCATCTTTTGTCTCGACCATGGCAAATCAGATGCTTGTGCAGCCCCTGACTGACTTCGAAATCCATGCTGCCACTTTCTCCATGAAGGCTGAGGTGGCCCCGGGCCCGGACGGATTCCCCCCCCACTTTTTCCAATCATTCTAGGACATCGTCGGGCCGAAAGTGTGTGCTGCCACCCGAGACCTGCAGACTGCCAGATCCATCCCCAAAGGTATCAACTCCACCTTCATAGCCCTGATCCCCAAGACCCAGGCAGCTCGATCCCTCTCAGATTTTTGCCCCATCAGCTTGTGCAACGTCCTGTACAAAATTTTGACCAAATCCATGGCTTCCCGTCTCAAGGATATCCTGCCCCTGATTATTGCCCCCTGTCAAGGCAGTTCGGTCAAAGGCAGACTGATCACTGATGGTGTTATTATCATGCATGAGGCCATTCACTCGACTGTCCTATCCAAAAAAGCCTCCTTTCTGCTCAAGCTGGATATGAACAAGGCCTTTGATAGGGTTGACTAGGCTTTCCTATCCAAGGTCCTCCTTAAGTTTGGGTTCCACCCCTCCTGGGTCAGGCTCATCAACAACTGTGTGTCCTCCCCATGGTTCTCCATCCTCATCAACGGGTCCCCTGTCGGGTTCTTCCCCAGTTCAAGAGGCCTCCGCCAAGGTGACCCCCTATCCTCGATCCTCTTCATAATCCTTGCTGAGGCCCTGGGGCGTACCATCTCAGGCACTGTAACCCGCGGTCTCATCTCGGGCATCAGGCCTGCGTCGGGCCTTCCCCTTGTGTCCCACCAGCAGTTCGTGGATGACACCATCCTCGCCACCTCTGCCTCAATCCCTCAATACAAGACCCTCAAGCATATCTTGAACCTGTATGAGGAGGCGGTCGGGCAGAGAATCAACCTCCAAAAAAGCAAGATTTTCTTCATCCATACTCCCTTGGCTAGGCAGATCAGAATCGGGCAGATTTTGGGCTGCACTCCTGGTTCCCTTCCCTCCTCCTACCTCGGGCTTCCCCTGTTCACAGGTGCGTCCTCCAAGGCCCTATGGGGTGGGGTGATTGAACGGATTCAGAGGAAGCTGGCCCCTTGGAAAGGTCACCTCCTCTCGCAGGCTGGCAGAGCCACCCTCCTGGCGGCAGTCCTGCAAAGCATTCCGATATATTTCATGTCGGTCTTCAGAATCTTGGCTTCCATTGTAGCTCACATCGAACAAATTCAAAAATGATTTCTTTGGTCGGGAAGCGAAGATAAGAAGAGGATTCCCCTGGTCTCCTGGGCCCTGGTCTACCGCCCCAAAGGTGAGGGAGGGATCGGGCTCAGGCGGGTGGTCCCCATGAACAAGGCCCTCTTGTCCAAACACGCCTGGAAGGTGCATACCAATACCCCTGATGAGTGGGTCAACATCGTGCATAGAAAATACTATCATAACCACCCCTTCCTCAGTGATTCTCAGCCCCATGATGGATCAGCCTTCTGGAAGTCCCTGATCTCCACCAAAGACATAATCCGAAAAGGGACCAGATGGATTCTCGAGGATGGAGCCAAGATCAACTTCTGGGAAGACAGATGGATTCATGATGAGGCCCTAACTACTGATAGAGAGCTTCTCATCCTCAAACCAGGGCTTGCGGACAGAGGGCCCAGAGTGTCGGGCTATCTTTCCCAGAACCAGGGGCGAGCTACCTGGAAACCCATCCTGAATCCCAGGCACCCGCTCCAAGCTGCCAGGCTTCAGCACCTCCTCAAGGTGACTGTCATCCCGTCCTCCGGAGGAAACGACAGATGCGTTTGGCATGGCACACCCAGTGGAGTCTTCTCTGTCAAATCTACTTACAATCTCCAAAGAGTCCTTGACGAGGCTCCCTTTCCAACCCGTCAGGTGTGGGCCAAGAGGCTGATCCCCAAAATCAGTCACTTCGTTTGGGCGACCATCCAAAACAAGATCCTGACGCTCAAGAATCTGATCAGGAGGGGCTTTCAGATCCCGAATAGATGCTTCCTTTGTTGTGCTGCCTGGGAGTCCACTAATCACCTCTTTATCAACTGTCCCTTTTCGTCTGAAGTCTTGGGCCTCATTCTTTCCCAATTCTCCATCCAGTGGGTGGCCCCCTACTCCATCCCTGATCTTCTGTCTCAATGGCCCAACCCCTTTGCCCATCCCTTCATCCGCTTCCTTTGGGGCTCCTGCCTTCCCCATATGCTCTGGAAACTCTGGCTAGAGCACAATAGCAGAGCCTTCTCCTCCCCGACCCGTTCCCCCCAGTGGATAGCGACCAAGGTGGTGTCCTTTGCCCTCGAGAATTCTTGTTCCATCCCCTTGACCGAGGCACCTCGATGGCTGGACGAGGTCACCCTCCTATCATCCCTTGGAGTTCAGCTTCCCCCCTCGGTCCCCCCGCCCCCTCTCGATGTTCTATGACGAGGTGGATTGCCCCCCCTGGATGGGTCAAGCTTAATTTCGACGGAGCTTCTAAAGGAAATCCCGGGCCCTCTGGAGCGGGCGGGGTCATCAAAGACTGTCATGGGGCCCTGATCATGGCGTACGCTGCACCGCTTGGCATCCAGACTAACAACTTCATTGAAGCAATAGCTCTCCTCAACAGGTTGACTGCCCTCAGGGAGTCCACCTCAAAAGTCATCATCGAGGGCGATTCCCAAGTTATTATCAAAGTCGCCCGTAGCCCAAGAAACTGCTCTTGGCACATTCACAACTCCATCCGAGAAAGCCTCACCATTCTCCAAGGACTCCCCGACCACGCCTTTCGGCATGTGTACAGAGAAGGCAACAGGGCTGCCGACTTCATGGCAAATCAAGCCATCTCAGCTGAAGACTCCATTTCCTGGACCACGAACTTCCCTGAAGCTCTGGTCCAAATAGCTTTGCAAGACTATACTAGCATCAATGAAGGCCCTGGTGCTTAGCCCGCCCCGATTCGAGGCCCCGAAGTCTCACTGCAATGCCCCTCAATGGCTAGGGGATTTTCCTATCTGTTCCACCACGTCGACTGGCCCCGTCCTTTTCTTGCTCGTGAGGCAGGAAGGACGATGGCGATGGCGAGAGCGGGAGCGGGAGCAGGACTGGGAACTGGTTCAGAGACTGGTGTAGGTTTCTAGGTGGGAGCGGGATCGAGATCGGGGTCGGGCACGTCAGGGCCCGGACCCGGGCCCGCAAGGCCCTCTACGGGCCCTAAGGAGGGCTCAAAGACCGAGCAGAATGGTGGCCAGGGTGGGGACGACATCTTGGGCCCGAGCCCTCAGGCCAGCCTCGATGCATCACGTCGACTGGCCCCCATCCTTTTCTTGCTTGTGAGGAGTGGAGTTGATCTATCAGGGTGGGCCCCGTCTAGGCTAGGCCCGGCTGTAGGACCTCTCGGAGTGACTGTGGTCAGTTTTTGCAATCTTGGCGTTTGTCGTTTTATGGCTTTTTCTTGTTTTGGTGGCCATAGGCCAAATGTTGCTATTTTATTTCTTAGTTGGCCCGATTTTTGTAGGCAATAGGGCCCTGGGCCCCGGACCGTTGCCTAAGGTTTTCAATCTTAATTTCAGCCTCGACTGTCTATGTAACTAAGGTTTTGGGATCCTTCTTTAAAAAACCCGCTGTAAATATATTGCTACTTATAAAAAAAAAACAGAATGAAAACAATACAAAACAACACACACACCGAAAAACTAAAAATATGGGAAAAAATAGAAAACAACTTTAGCCTTTCTAGGCCAAAAGGGTAATCAAGCAAGATTCAACAGAGGAAACATAAGAATGATCAATCTGAGCAAGGGAAATAAAATACCCTAACCGAACCAAAGAGAAGCAAAAACAAATAAGAAAGGAACTAGGTATCTCTAGTACTAAAGCCATCTAGAGAAAATATAGAAAGGATAGTTTCCCTTATTTGTGGATCCCACCATCTAGGAGGGTGGTCGTAGTAAGTAAGATCACCTTTATCCAATGCTCAATTAGCTAAAGCATCAAAACTCCTATTTTGTTCTCTAACCACATGATTGTATTCAACTTTCAAAAAGCCCATCTAGATTAATTGAATCTTCTCAACAATTATTTTTATTCTTCAATCAACCTTATGATTCTTAGGAGTCTTCAATAGATTAATCATGACTTGAGAGTCAGATTCAACCAACACCTTTTTCCATCCGACCTTAGCAGCCTCTCGAAGGCCTCTAAGGATACCATACCCCTTAGTAAGGTTATTGGAAATAATATCCAAACTCTCAACAAAAATTAAAACTAGAGAACCATCTAAAAATTTACCAATTCCTCTCGCACTAGCTTTTCCAAGGTTCCCCCTAGAGGCTCCATCAATATTGACTTTTCCAAAATCCTTAGAAGGAGGTTGCCAATTCCTTTTTCTATCCATATTTCGATTACTCACATTCTCTTTAAGTCATTTGCCCTTAAAATACTTAATCTTTAATCTTTGCATCACTTGATCCAATATTTGGTGGGATTTATGGGGGTGTTTAAGGAGCTATTGGACTGATTCAACTAAGTTGGAAATGGTATTTTTCTAGATATAGTGAATGTCCTTCCTTTCTTGATTGAAAATCTAGTTATTTTTTTCCTTCCAAATATTCCAAGGTAGAATGGTAGAACCATCCAAACCAGCTACCTAATAAATGATAAACACCTTCCTGATTAGGCCAATCCCTCCAAAGTTGTTCAAAAGTAAAAAAATTGGACCATTGTAAGCCAAGTAAGATGACCATTCTCCTCCATATCTCAAAGGCTAAGGTACACTCAATAAAAAGACGTATGATAGTTTCCACATTCTATCCACATATTTCACATCTAAACGGGCCATGAAAACCACGTTTCATAAGTTGCTCACCAGTAAGCACCCTACGATGCAATAAAATCCATGTAAAGAACCTCACCTTAGGCTAGAGATTTTGAGCCCACAACTGAGTAAAAATATCATATGATTGGTTGGGATTATTATGGCATAAGGTCAAATAACCTTGAGCAACTAAATACTCACCCTTAGTAGTGTTGTTCCATGCAAAATAAACTTTATCATGGGACCAAGAGAGAGATATAATATGAAAGATTCTTTGGATATCTTTTCTTTACTTTTTTAGTATTTTAATAGGCCAATCCTCAACAGGGATCCAATATCTACCCACCTTTGAATTACCAGTATGATACCGATAGTAATTAGCAAACTTTATCTAGTTAGCTCAATGAAGCCCCTCCATCTAAGGCCTTCAATAAAGAAACTGAGTTATCAAAGGTTGGTGACCATCCTAAGAATCTATCCAAAAATTTACCTATTGACCATTATGAATGATCCAAAATAACTTTTTCTTAATCAAATCCTCACCAGTCTTAAGAATTGCTAAAATGGGAGAACCTTTGGTAGGAAATTGATAGCAAAGGTCTTCAAGACTTTTGTTCTCAGCATATTTAGCACAACTATTCTTGGCCCAAAGAGCATTGAGGTTATGCAAAATCCTCCAATATAGTTTAGCAACTAAAGCCTTATTGTTATTAATAGCATACCAGAATCCTAACCCCTCTTCATTATTTGGAAGACATAAAGTATCTCATTTCACCAAGGCCTATTTTCTTTTCTTCTTAGTACCACTCCAGAGGAACCGATGATTGATTTGATCCAATTCTTGAAGAAATACCTTTGGGATATTCAACACAATAGAAACATAAATAGGTACAGCTTGAAGGACTTATTTTACCAAGGTAATTATGCCCCCAAATGAAAGCCACCTATTGGTCCACTTTCCAATTTTCTTCTTAACTCTATCCAACAACCAATTCTAGTATTTTTTTTTATCTTTGAATATTGATAGGAAAACCTAAATAAGTGATTGGAAGGGAGGTCTTATTATATCTTAACGTATCCAAGACCTTGGATTCCTGTCTAGGAGAGCAGTGAAATAAAATGACTTTAGATTTTCTTAATTGATCAATTGCTTGATAGCATTAGAAAAACATCTAATGATTTGCTTAGTTTTAGAAGCTTCCTTAATTGTAGCTTTACCTAATAGAGTAGAGTCATCAACAAATTGAATATGACAAATAGGCCTAGCTCCATGATCAATGGTAACTCCATCAAGGGTTTTGTTTTCTCTATTTTTGGTTATAGTCCTGCCCAAGCATTCAACAAGAATGATGAATAAAAAAGGGAGACAAGGTCACCTTGCCTAATACCTCTGGAAGCAATGAACAACTAATAAGGCTTTCCATTAATAAGAATATAGTAGGACATAGAAGAGATACATCCCATAATCCAATCCATCCAATCCTGAGAGAAGTCAAATTGCCTTAAAAATTTGATAAGTGCCAATCCACTTTGTCATAAGCTTTAGATAAGTCTAAATGAATGAACATAGATGGAGATTTTTACATTTCCATGGAATGGATGGCTTCTTGAGCAAGAACTATCTCATACACTATTTGATGCCCTTCCACATAACCTCCTTGTTCAGGGGAAATAATCTTATGCAAAAGAGGCTTCAACCTTTCTGCCATGATCTTTGTAATAATTTTGAGAACATTACATAAAGCTATAGGTATAAAAGTTGAGATATGATCTGCCTCTTGAGATTTTGGGACAAAATCTATATAAATTTTATTGATAATCTTCAAAATATCTTTGGCTTTCTTGGCTTCTTCCACCACCTCTAATAAATCAACATGAAGGATATCTCAAAACTCTTGATAGAACTCAATGGGAAAACCATCAGGACTTGGGGTTTTTCCTTTTTGCATTTTAAAAACCACCTGTTGAAGCTCATTGATAGTAACTAGAGCAGTCAAAACAAATTTCTCCTCAGAAGTGATAAGAGTAGGGATCGCTTGAAGAATATTATATTGGGAAGTCGATTCAAGAGGTGCAACAAAAAATATATTGGAAAAGTAATTGACAACAAAAAAGTTCATGCCATCCCAAGTGTAGATAATGTCTCCAGAATTATATTTTAGGGAAGAAATAAAGTTATGAGATCTTCAATCTAGAAGAGATTTGTGGAAGAAATTTGTGTTTCGATCTCCTTATTTGAGCCATTGGATCCTAGATTTTTGCTTCTATAAGAGTTCTTCTCTTTTTTCCCATTCCTCTAACTGATTTGTGAGTCTAATTTCATATGTACTTCTACTCTCTATGAGGTCATCTAAATGGATTTTCTTATCAAATTTTCAAGTTGAGCAATAACTTCATGTTTTTTTGTTGAACATCTTCAAACTCCTTCCAGTTCCAAATATTGATTTTGGATTTAATGTATTGCAACCTTTTGGTAAAACAAAACATCTTAGTCCCATTTCTTGGTTTACCTTCCTTCCACCATTGCTGCACTCAGGTCTGAAGGAATCGTCTCTAAGCCACATTAACTAAAATCAAAAAGGCAAAAAACTCACACTGGTTTTCCAAATTTCCTCCATGACTAGCCAGTGATCCGAACCAGCATTGTTAAGAGTCTTCACCTTAGGAATGTGACCATAGATTAAGATTTTTTTAGAGAACAAGAACCTATCCAATCTCTCCATGATACAAGTTAAGCCTTGCCTTCTGTTAGACCAAGTCATAAGGCCATTATCCAGCTAGATGTCCACAAGATGAAGGTTTGCAATATATTCACTCATGAGGTCAATGCTTTTGTCTAAATTTCTATTTCCCCCCATTTTCTCATCTAGAGAGAGGATGGTATTGAAATATCCTCTAATCAAGATCCAAACTTCAAGAAAATGAGAGATAATATAAGTTATATCCTTCCAATGTCTTCTTTTTCCTCCAATGTAGTTGGAGCATAAACAATTATGCAAAGCATAATTTGGTTAGAATGTCTACTTTGAATAACTATAGCCAAAATACCTCAATTGCCAACCATATGGTGAATAACTGCCTCTTTTGGATCCCATAGGCAAGCAATGCCACCATAATTCTCCTAGGAATTGAGGGAAGCAATTTTTTTAGCTGGCCAGATTTTATTAGCAATTGAATCCATTTTCTCTATTGACATATTTGTTTCCTGCAGGAAAACAATATGTGGATGGTTTGTCTAAATCATTCTTCTAATTTCATTTTGTTTTGAAAGACTCCCTTTGAGTCCTCTAATATTCCAAGTAATGATCTTCATTAATACCAGGGCTTCCTCTACAAGTTTTTCACCTTCTTTTACCATATGATGTTGATTGGTCTTGCGACCTGCCTTTTGGTTGGAATCCATCTTTAGTTTTTTTTCCTATTTATTGACTTACCCCAAATTAATATGGGATGGATTCTAACCTCAAAGAATGCATGTACAAATCCAAAGTGTTACTAGAATGTTCAATAGTGTCTATCTTGGAACTTGTATTATTTGAAGTCTCAACATTTAACAAATTATTTTTCTTGTGTACATTGCCTCCCTTTTTTCCTATTGAAAACCTTTGATTTGTTGGTTTGAATCTGAGTCCTTCCCAACATCTTTAAATTGTGTTTCTAAGATTTATGTCTCCATTACTTCCTCTTCCTCACATGGGACATCATTTATTGAAAACATTTTAAACATATTAGCTGATAACTTCAATTGATCCTTCATAACTGGTTTTTTCTTAGTGTTCTTCTTAGGCATTTGAAAACCTGCTAAGTTTGTATCCTCTTTATTTTGATTTGGAATTTTATTTGGGTAGACACTAGCCAAATGACCATATTCATGGTAAATTCAACAACAAAAATAAATGTTCTCATAGTCCACCACTTGCTCCCAAGTGTCCTCCCCAAATTGTAATGAGATATTTTTAGGTAGGGGTTTGTCAAAATCCATTAAAACACAAATTCGAGTATAAATAATATGTTCAAATTCTTGAATACAATCAATAGTCATCATAAAAGTTCCCAAAGAGTTTCCAATTGAAGAAAAAATAGTTGGATTCCAAAATTCAATTGAGAGGCATCTAACCCACATAGGGCCTATAGAAGGCATCTCTTCTTCAACTTTAAATTTAGTATGCCAAGGCTTCATTAAAAGCCCCGCCCTTCCAAGGAACTAGGGACCCCCTTGAAATGTTTTCTCTCTATATTCATTATTAGAAAATAAAATAAGAAAATAACCATTTGGATAAATAGAGATTTGTAACTCACCTTTTGTTTTCTAGTTTTTTGCAGCCCAAACTTTAAAAGTAGATAGGCTCAGACAAAAACCCAAGAAACGATAAATTAGTCCTCTTTTTTCTAAATCTTCTATGCTAGTCTGAATGATGCCCATATCTAGCTTAACAATCGGAGTTCCATCAACTACCCTAAGACATCCCGACTCAGTTTTCCTAGGATCAATATTAGGCATTCTCAGAGGTTTATGGGAAATCATAAGATTAATGTTAGCATTAGACTAAGGTTGTCCACCACGGAGGGCATCCCTACAATTTATTTTTGGGGTCGAGTCATTGAAATCCTTGCATTTGAAAGGGGTTTCCACAATGGATTTTTTTTTGGGGTGCTCCTTAGCATCAAATTCACTTGAGATCTGAACCATTTTTTTATTAGCTTCTTGAAACTTGTTTCAAGATCTCTTTAATCCATGCATTGGACGTCGAGAAAAGGTATGATTTTCACTTTTGTTTTGTGCAACAAATTGGAAGTCATTTTCAATCAAGTTTACAACATAAATATTTGCTAAAAGATATATTTATAACCCATCTTGGGTCCCTTGCAACATATCCCACTAAAATTTTGAGCAGAAACCACAAAAATGTTGGTCGCTAAGGTTCGAAGGCCCCAAAAAATAACTTCTGGAGCCACTTGCACTCAACACAAATGAAACCCTTCGTACAATCGCTCGCTTTCCTCTTTTACTGGAATTTAGAAATGATCAATAAACCTTCCTATTCTCAATATAGTTTTTTAAAATAAAACTAATTAATTTTACCTTAAATTTTTGAATTAAATCAAATTTATTCTACATTATGATTGATTGTTAATGCAACATATTTAGTAGTCACTATTTTACATATATTATTAAGCATGATAAGTGTCAAATATCTAGACTCTAATTTTAAATAGTTTACATGGACACCATTCAATGTTTTTTTTTTTTTTTAAAGGTTATATAGGATTAAAATGGGTCCCACTCATGTTAGATCATGACCATATAGTGGTAGTATAACAAATTGAAAACTATGTATGTATCAGCTAGCAAGATTCAAAACTCATTATATTAAGTGTGAAGTCAGCCATTTGAAACAAGGACAGTGAGGATTTTTTCAAATCATAAAAAATGAAATTATAGATATCTTTGTCAATCAAGGTAAGCAAATCAGTTGCAATTTAATTTGTTTTTGAAGAAAATCTATAGAATTATTTGTTGATAGCAAGGAATAGAGGAGATTTGATATTTTTTTGAAAAACCCTAGTTTTTCCCAAAAACCTTGGTTGCTTTAGAATTTTTTTTAGGTTGAGGTCATGGAGTTGCCAATTTTCATTGGAAAGGATGACATTGATGTTTGAGAATGGTGGATGAAGTTTAGATCTCTATATTTTAGTAACCATTTTTGGCCATGCCACCTTTGCAAAATTTTAAGAGAGGAAGCTTATGTTTGGTGGGAAATTTTTGCTAAGGAAATGAATTATATTTACACTTGGGATGAAATGGAGCATGTATTCTTGAGTCAATGGGACCCATATAAAAATATAGCTAGTTTGAAGGTCACCATCAAAGGATATGAAGAAGAAAAAAAAAAGGCTTTAGAGGGAACTAGAAGAAATGAATAAAGAGGATATAATAGAAAGAAAAAATACAAATGACAATGTGCAATTTCATGGTTGCATTCAAAAGAAAAAACTTAAGAAGCAAAGATCCAAGGAGAACCAAGAAGCATTTATAGGAGGGGAAGAAGTTGAAGAACCAACAAAAGACTCAAAAGTTGAATTTGCAGTAGCAACAACAATAAAGTCCATGGAAAAATTTGTAGCAAAGTCCAAAGAAGCTTTGTCAAAAGTGCACAAGGACACACCAAAAGAAGGGCACAAGAGAGAATATTGTGAAGAAGAATTTAAAATAAAGAAACAAATTACTGAAGAATCAAAGGAAACAAAATGTTAGGTTAAGGTTGCAACATATCGACACCCACACCACCCTGAGCAACAACAATATTAGAGGTATGGCTTAAGGCATCAATATTATGGATCTACATGGAGTCAGAAAGACATCAAGTATGACAGTGTTTGGAAGAAAAAATTGAATGATTTTGGATTTCAAAGGGATGCAACAACATCAGGGAACAACAGGGCTATCCATTTGAATTATCAAAGCAGAGCAACAGAATTATGGAGTCAACAAAGCAGTTATAGATATTCAAGTGGCACAATGACAACTTGGAATCATCAAAGACCATTGATAATCAAAATTTCACTTGGATGGATGGATGAACAAGATTGAAAAATGTCAAGAAGGATGCTAAATATTTGTATTTACAAATAAAATTAAAGACCCAAAAAATGAATATCAAGAATTTAAACTTTTTATGAAGAAAAATTTAAGTATCTAGCTATAACATCTCATTGAGATGAGAATTGAATATATTTGGAAACTCTCAAGCTCCAAAGGAGAGAGTTATGATTTGTCAAGGGTGGGGGACCCAAGTACAACTTCTTTTTTTTATTTATTGAGAAATACTTCTTATACACATCCATCATGGGATTGAACCCGAGTCACATCACCGATAATGCAAGTGGTGTCCTTGGTCTTATGATTGTTCTTTCAAACAACTCTTACCAAGTACAACCCCTTTTTATCAAGAAAAAGATCTAAATTTGGTCTCCTTAGTGTCAAATATTTAAAACTTTAATTTTATAAAGTTTACATAGGCACCTTTCAATGTTTTTTTATGGATTATATAGGATTAAAATAGGCCTCACTCATGTTAGATCATTGGCCATATAGTGATATTATAACAACTTGAAAAGTATGCATGTATTGCATGTATAACCAGTTGAGCTAATGCCACTTGATTATTCCAAGGTGACAATTAAAAATAAATAAACTTTATATTTTTTTGTTGGGTAGGGAACTTCTATAATCTCTAGCCGAGTGGGTAAAGACGAGGTCAAGACCCAACCCTCTAAGGAATCAAACACAATTTTTAGAGTAAAGCACAAGTTTCTAAAAGAGTTTTGGCCCTTGTTTTTGGATGAGACCCAAAGTTGACCCCAAAGCCATACCACTATGTGGTTCCAACAAGGACAATTTTTTTAGGGTAAAGTGTTGGTTTTTGAAAGTAGTCTTAGTCCCCTCATATTGGGGTTTGAACTTGGGTTTCCTGGATGAAAACCCAAAGGCATACCACTACGGTATCCCTCATGGAGCAAAATGAAATTTATTTTTACTTCTCACTTAAAAATAAATTAATTTTATTTTTTATTTATTATTATTTTTTAAAGTAGGGTTTTGAAAGGGGAAAGGGTTGCGATGATATTGAGTGAATAAGGACGTTTTTCGTAGGACTGCCCAAACTATCGAACTTGTTTCGGCCATATCTCACTCATCCGGACTCGGATTGAGCTAAAATTTTGAGGGTAGATGCCTGAAAAACCCTAGAACATCTCCACCAATTTTCAGATCATTTGGAGCAACACAGATCCTAGCGCATCCCTATGTGTGAACAAGATTTTTGGCAAGCGGTTGTGCGAGGGTTTCATCTGGGTTGAGTGCAAGCAGCTCCAGAGGTTGGTTTTTAGGGCCTTCGGGCCCTAGCGGCCAATATTTTTGTGGTTTATGCTCAATATTTTAGCAGGATATGTTGCAGGGGATCCAATATGGGTTAGAAATCTATCTTTCAATAGATCATGTTGTGAACTTGAGTGACAACGACTTCCAATTTGTTGCACAAAAGAAAAGTGAAAACCATACCTTTCCACGACGTCTAGGGCAAGGATTAAAGAGATCACGAAACAAGTTTCAAGCAGTTGATCAAAAAATGGCTCAGATCTCAAGTGAATCTGGTGCTAAGGTGCACCCACAAAATAATTCTACTGTGAAAACCCCTGTCAAGGGTAAGAATTTTGAAGACTCAGCCCCAAAAATGAATTTTAGGGATGCCCTCCATGGTGGACAGCCTCAGCCCAATGCTAATATTAATCTTAGGGCTTCCCATAAACCTCTAAGAATGCCTAAGATTGATCCCAGGAAAATAGAGTCAGGATGTCTTAAAGCAGCTTATGGAACTCCTATTGTTAAGCTTGATATGGGTAACATTCAGACTGGCATTGAAGATTTGGAAAAAAGAGGACTAATTTGTCGGTTCGTGGGTTTTCGTCCGAGCCTATCTGCTTTCAAAGTTTGGGCTGCAAAAAGTTGGAAAACTAAAGGTGAGTTACAAATCTCTATTTATCCAAATGGTTATTTTCTTGTTTTATTTGCTAATAATGAAGATAGAGAGAAAACTTTTCAAGGGGGTCCTTGGTTTTTTGGAAGGGCAGGGGCTTTTCATGAAGCCCCGGCATACTAAATTTAAAGTCGAAGAAGAGATGCCTTCTATAGCTCCCGTGTGGGTTAGACTCTTTGGCCTCCCTATTCAATTTTGGAATCCTACTATTTTTTCTTCAATTAGAAACTCTTTAGGAAATTTTATGATGACTCGTTGATTGTACTCAAAATTTTGAACATATTATTTATGCTCGGATTTGTGTTTTAATGGATTTTGACAAACCCCTACCTAAAAATATCACATTACAATTTGGGGAAGACACTTGGGAGCAAGTAGTGGACTATGAGAACATTCCTTTTCATTGTAGAATTTGCCATGAATATGGTCATTTGGCTAGTGCTTGCCCAAATAAAATTCCTGATCAAAAGAAAGAAGATATAAACTCAACAGATTTCCAAATGCCTAAGAAGAAGAACACTCAAAAAAACCAGTTATGAAGGATCAATCAAAGTCATCTCGCTAATATGTTTGAAATCCTTTCCACAAATGATGTCCCAAGTGAGGAAGAGGAAATAATGGAAACAAAAATCTTAGAAACACAATTTAAAGATGAAGGGAAGAACTCAGAGACAAACCAACAAATCAAAGGTTTTCAACAAAAAAAAGGGAGAAAATTTACACAAGAAAAACAATCTTTTAAATGTCAAAACTTCAAATAATACAGGTCCCAATATAGACTATGTTGAACCCTCTAGTAAAATTTTGGTTGTGTACGAGCATTCTTCAAGGTTAGAAGCCATCTCAGATTCAATTGGAGTAAGTCAAGAAATAGGGAAAAAAAACTGAAGATGGATTCTAATAAAAAAGCAGGTCGCAAGACCAATCAATATCATATGGTAAAAGAAGGTGAAAAGCTTGTAGAGGAAGGTAAGATTAATGCCCTTCCCAAATTTTTTAGCCCTGGTATTAATGAAGATCATCACTTGGAATATTAGAGGACTCAAAGGGAGTCTTTCAAAACAAAATGAAATTAGAAGAATGATTCAGATAAATCATCCACATCTTGTTTTCCTTCAAGAAACGAAGATGTCAATGGAGGATATGGACTCAATTGCCGATAAAATTTGGCCAACTGGAAAAGTGGTTTCCCTCAGTTCCCAGGGGACTTCTGGTGGCATTGCTTGTCTTTGGGACCCAAAAGAGGTAGTTATTCACCATATGGTTGGCAGTTGGGGTCTGTTGGCTATAGCTATTCAAAGTAGACATTCCAACCAAATTATGCTCTGCATTACTGTTTATGCTTCGACTGCTTTGGAGGAAAAAAGAAGACAGTGGAAGGATATAACTCATATTATCTCTCATTTTCCTGAAGCTTGGATCTTGATCGGAGGAGATTTCAATACCATCCTCTCTCTAGATGAGAAAATGGGGGGAAATAGAAATTTGGACAAAAGCACCGACCTCATGAGCGAATATATTGCAAACCTCCATCTTGTGGACATCCAACCAGATAATGGCCTTATGACTTGGTCTAACAGAAGGCAAGGCTTAGCTTGTATAATGGAGAGATTGGATAGGTTTTTGCTCTCTAAAAATTTCTTAATCCATGGTCACATTCCTAAAGTGAAGACTCTTAACAATGTTGGTTCGGATCATCGGCCAGTCATGGTGGAAATGTGGAAAACCAATGTGAGTTTCTCTCCTTTTCGTTTTCAATTAATGTGGCTTAGAGACAGTTCCTTTAGACCTCGTGTGCAACAATGGTGGAAGGAAGGTAAGCCTAGGCATGGGACTAAGATGTTCTGTTTTGCCAAAAGACTGCAATACATTAAATCCAAAATCAAGACTTGGAACTGGAAGGAGTTTGGGGATGTTCATAAAAAAAACATGAAGTTATTGCTCAACTTGAAAATTTGAATAAGAAAATCCGTTTAGATGGCCTCACAGAGAATAGAAGTGCAGATGAAATTAAACTCACAACTCAGCTTAGAGGAATGGGAAAAAGAGAAGAACTCTTATGGAAGCAAAAATCTAGAATTCAATGGCTCAAAGAAGGAGATCGAAACACAAATTTCTTCCACAAATCTCTTCTAGCTCGAAGATCTCACAACTTTATTTCTTCCCTGAAATCAGATTCTGGAGATGTTGTCTATACTTGGGATGGCATGAACTCTATTGTTGTCGATTACTTTTCCAATATTTTTGTTGCTACTCCTCTTGACTCAGCTTCTCAACAAAATGTTCTTCAAGCAATCCCTTCTCTTATCACTTCTGAGGAGAACTCTATTTTGACTGCTCATGTTACTATCAATGAGCTTCAACAGGTAGTTTTTAAAATGCAAAAAGGGAAAACCCCGGGTCCTGATGGTTTTCCCATTGAGTTCTACCAAGAGTTCTGGGATATCCTTCATGCTGATTTATTAGAGGTGGTGGAAGAAGCCAGGAAAGCCAAAGAAATTTTGAAGGTTATCAATAAAACTTATATTACTCTTGTTCCAAAAGCTCAAGAGGTTGATCATATCTCAACTTTTAGACCTATTGCTTTATGTAATGTTCTTCTCAAAATCATTACTAAGATCATGGCAGAAAGGTTGAAGCCTCTTTTGCATAAGATTATTTCCCCTAAGCAAGGGGGTTATGTGGAAGGGCGTCAAATAGTAGATGAGATAGTTCTTGCTCAGGAAGCCATCCATTCCATGGATATGCAAAAATCTCCTTCCATGTTCATTCGGTTAGACTTATCCAAAGCTTATGACAGAGTGGATTGGCACTTCCTTATCAAAGTTTTGAGGCAATTTGGTTTCTCCAAGGATTGGGGGGGTGGGGTTAGGGGGGGTATCTCTTCAATTTCCTACTTAGTTCTTATCAATGGTAGGCCTTCTCAATCATTCCCAGCTTCCAGAGGTATTAGGCAAGGTGACCCGCTATCCCCTTATTTATTCATCATTCTTGTTGAATGCTTGGGTAGGACTATAACCAAAAAGAGGGAAAACAAAACCCTTGAGGGAGTTACCATTGCTCATGGAGCTAGACCTATCTCTCATCTTCAATTTGTGGATGACTCTACTCTTTTAGGTAAAGCTACAATTAAGGAAGCTTCTAATATTAAGCAAATCATTAGTTGTTTTTCTAAGGCTACTGGGCAGTTGATCAATGAAGACAAATCTAAAGTTATTTTCTTTCACTGCTCTTCCAGACAAGAATCCATGGTCTTGGATAAATTAAGATATAAGAAGACCTCCCTTTCGATCACTTATTTAGGTATTCCCATCAATATTCAAAGGCAAAAAAATAAATATTGGAATTGGTTGTTGGACAAAGTCAAGAAGAAAATTGGAAAGTGGACCAACAGGTGGCTTTCTTCTAGGGGTAGAATCACCTTGGTAAAATCAGTCCTTCAAGCTATTCCTATTTATGTATCTTCCATGTTGAATATCCCAAAGGTTGTTCTTCGAGAACTGGATCAAATCAGTCATCGATTCCTTTGGAGTGGTACTAAGGAGAAAAGAAAATGGGCCTTGGTGAAATGGGACACTTTATGTCTTCCTAAGAATGAAGGGGGGTTAGGATTCTGGTCTTCTATTAATAACAACAAAGCTTTAGCTGCTAAATTATATTGGAGGATGTTGCATAACCCCAATGCTCTTTGGGCCAATAATCTTCGTGCTAAATATGCTGAGAACAAAAGTCCTGAAGACCTTGTTCGCTATCAACTTCCTACCAAAGGTTCTCCCATTTTAGCAGTTCTTAAGACTGGTGAGGATTTGATAAAGAAAAATTTATTTTGGATCATTCATAATGGTCAACAGGCAAATTTTTGGATAGATTCTTGGGATGGTCACAAGCCTTTGATAACTCAGTTTCCCGATTGGAGGCCTTGGATGGAGGAGCTTCACCGAGCTAACTGGATAAAGGTGGCTAATTATTGTCGGTACCATACCGGTAATTCAAAGGTTGGTAGATATTGGATCCCTATTGAGGACTGGCCTATTCAAATCCCAGAAAGGCAAAGACAAGATATCCAAGGCATCCTTCATATGAGATCTCTCTCTTGGTCCCATGAAAAAGATTGTTTTGGATGGAACAACACTACTAAGGGTGAGTATTCAGTTGCTCAAGGTTATTTGACCTTATGCCATAATAATCCCAACCAATATTCTGACATATTTTCTCGGTTGTGGGCTCAAAAGCTCTGGCCTAAGGTGAGGTTCTTTACTTGGCTTTTATTGCATCGTAGGGTGCTTACTGGTGAGCAACTTATGAAGCGTGGTTTTCATGGCCCTTTTAGATGTGAAATGTGTGAAGAGAATGTAGAAACTCTCAACCATATTTTTATTGAGTGTACTTTAGCCTCTGAGCTATGGAGGAGAATGGCCACTTTACTTGGCTTACAAGTGGTCCAATTTTTTTACTTTTGAACAACTTTGGAGGGATTGGCCTAATCAAGAGGGTGTTGATCATTTTATTAGGCGGTTAGTTTGGATGGGTTCTACCATTCTTCTTTGGAATATCTGGAATGAAAGGAACAACCAAATTTTTAATCAAGATAGGAAGGATATTCACTATATTTGGCAAAATACCATAGCCAACTTAGTTGAATCAGTCCATCAACTCCTTAATCACCCCCAAAACTCCCACCAAAGATGGGATCAAGTGATGCAAAGATTGAAGATTAAATCTTCTAAGGGCAACCAACTTAAAGGGAATGTGAGTATTTGTAAGATGGATAGGACAAGAAATTGGCAACCTCCTCCTAAGGATTTTGGAAAAGTCAATACCGATGGAGCCTCTAGAGGGAACCCTGGAAAAGCTAGTGCGGGAGGAATTGGTAGACTTTCGGATGGCTCCCTGGTTTTTACTTTTGCTGAGAATTTGGGTATTCTTTCCAATAACCTTGCTGAGGGGTATGGTATCCTCAGAGGCCTTCAAGAGGCTACTAAGGTTGGATGGGAAAAGGTGTTAGTTGAGTCTGACTCTCAACTCATGATTAATCTTTTGAAGACTCCTTCTAAGAATCATAAGGTTGATTGGAGAATAAAAAGAATTATTGAGAAGATTCAATTAATCCAGATGGGATTTTTGAAAGTTGATTACAATCATGTGGTCAGAGATCAAAACAAGAGTGTTGATGCTTTAGCTAATTGGGCTTTGGACAAAGGTGATCTTACTTGTTATGGCCACCCTCCTAGATGGTGGGCTTCGCAAATTAGGGAAGCTCTTCTTTCTATCATTTCTTTGGATGGCTCCAGTTCTGAAGGTACCTAGTTTCTTCTTGCTTTATTTTTGCTTCTCTTTGGTTCGATCAGGTTATTTTAGTTCCCTAGCTCAAACTATTCTTTCTTTTGTTTCCTCTGTTGATTCTTGCCTTAAAAGTCTTCTGGTCTAGAAAGGTCATTGTTATGTTCAATTTTTTTCTTTTTTTCTTTTTTGTTTAATTTTTTAAGGTGTGTGTTCTTTTGTTTTTGTGTTGTTTTTTTGTTGTTCTTGTGTTTTTGTTGTTTTGTGTTTTTTTATGTTTTTTGTTATTGTTCTTGTGTTTTTGTCGTTCTTGTTCTTGTGTTTCTGTTTGTTTGTGTTAATTCGTGTTTTTATGTGTGAGTGTTTTCTATGTTTTTTGTTTTTGTTTATTGTCTGTTGTTGGTTGTTTTTTATTTTTATTTTTATTTTTATTTTTTAATTTTTTAGGTTTTGGTTGTGTTTATTTTTTCATGTTTTTGTCTTTGTAGTGTTCTGTTGTTTTTGTCATGTTTGTGTTTTGTTATGTTGTTCTTGTGTTTTTTCTATGTGGTTCGTGTTGTGGTTTTTTTTTTATCTTATTGTGTGTGTGTTTGGTTGTGCTTTTCTTTTTGACACACTCAAGGAGCATGTTTTTTATTTTATTTTATTATTTTTATTGTTATTTATTTATTTATTTTTTAAAATGTTTTTGTGTGTTTGTTTGCTCCTTGAGTATGTCAAAGGTGGTAGGCCAGGTTCGAGTCCTGGGCGATTTTGGTGGAATGGATACCCTTGCCTCCTTGGGTCTTACCCGAAAGTGGCATCCCTTCTGGGATGTTTTCCACAAATAAAAAAATAAAAAGAAAAGTTTCCCCTTTACATCAAACACTTTTTTTAAGGTAAAGCGTTGGTTATTGAAAGTAGTCCCAGTCCCCTCATATTGGGGTTTGAACTTGGGTTTCCTGGATGAAAACCCAAAGGCATACCACTACGGTATCCCTCATGGAACAAAATGAAATTTATTTTTACTTTTCACTTAAAAATAAATTAATTCTATTTTTTACTTATTATTTTTTTTTAAAGTAGGGTTTTGAAAGGGAAAAAGGTTTCTCTTTCCCTTTTACATCGATTTATTCACATTAAGTTATTTGATGTCGTCAAGATTTGAACCTTGGTGTGGGCTACATCAATTATTTGTTCCAATCATTGAATCAAGAACTTGTTGACTTAATTTTTTTTTTAAATATAAATTTTAATAATTATTGTTAAAAATTTATAATTTTCATTGATCAAATTAAACATCCTTTGTTGGTTTTGGTGAACATAATTTTATGCTTCTTGTGTTAATAATAAATGGATTGAAAACTAACTATAATATTTTTTGATCAACAAACATTAGCTCAACGGGTTAAATTCCTCAACATTTCAAGGAGAAGTCTTGCCAAACGATACATGAATAATATTCAAGCTTTGTTGTAATATCACTATATGGTGATAATGAATATTGGTGAGACCTGTTTCAATCCCATATAACCCATTAAAAACTATAATGTATTTTGATAAAAAAAAAGTAATTATATATATAACATCAATATAAAAATACTATAATCAAACGATATATACATAATTATTAACATATATAATATTAATATAAAAATAATGATAGTCCCAGGGGGAACAAAGCAACAGTTTGGACTTTGGCTCTTCTTCGAGAGGTCCAAGGTTCAAACCATGGCGTGGGCAAGTGTGTGAGGGAGTGGGTGTGTGTTAAATTCCCTATTGATAAGCATAACTATTGGCTTTATGAGGGGACTTTGGCTCTTCTTCGAGAGGTCCAAGGTTCAAATCGTGGCGTGGGCAAGTGTGTGAGGGAGTGGGTGTGTGTTAAATTCCCTATTGATAAGTATAACTCTTGGCTTTGGGGTCATTGTGTGTTGGTTGTAGGGGTTTCTCACACTAACCAAATAAAAAATCTCACACTAACCAAATAAAAAAAATTATTGATAATCAAATAGCATAAGTTCAATTAGTTAAATACATTAAAAAAATTATTGATAATCAAATAGCATAAGCTCAATTAGTTAAATACATTCATAAAAAGACACCATAATACAAGTAGGATTGCTATACTCTTGTACAACCAATTTTATATAAAATTAATTTTAATTTAAAAAAAAATTACTTTTATCTTTTTTTTTTTAATTAAGAATATAAAATTTATATTATTTATATATATATGAAGCGCAACAATTTGTCCTTTGGCTCTTCTTCGGAGGTCTAAGGTTCAAACCATGGTGTGGATGAGTGTGTGAGGTGGTGGGTGTATGGTGGGTGTGTGTTAAATTCCCTATTGATAAGCATAGCTTTGAACTTTACAAGGGTCATGTCTGGGAAGAGACTATTCAACTCTATGCGTTGGTAGTAGGGGTTTCTCACACTAACCAATATATATATATATATATATATATATATATATATATATATATATATATATATATATATATATATATATATATTTTTTTTTTTACTTCAAAAAACTACAACTTTACTCCAAGTAAGGGAGACTTTGAAGAAGCTCAAGATTGGAACTACCGACCTTAAGTTGGTAAACACGTCGGGTAGTGTATATATAGTGATACTGGGAATTGACAAAGTCTTCATCATTTTACTATGGAAAGCTACCACTATACTTCCGTCCCACCTCAGGTAAACTTTTACTCAAGTGAGGGGGATCTTGAAGAAGCTCAAGATTGGAACCACCGACCTTATATTGGCAAACACGTCGGGTAGTATATATATAATTCTATATATATAAAAAGAGTTATTTAGCCGACAGGCAGTTAGCCACTAGTGGCTAAGCTGGTGGTTGTTTCTTAAGTGGTCTTGTGTTCAAAACCCCTTGAAGGTGGTTGTTGATGTAATTTGTAAACTTTCTCCTTAAAAAAAAAGAGTTATTTAGAAAATCGATAAAGTCTCCATCATTTTACTCCAAAAAGCTACCACTATACTCTTGTCCCACCTCAGGTAAAAGTTTACTCCAAGTGAGAGGGACCTTGAAGAAGCTCGAGATTGGAACCACCAAACTCAAACTGGCAAACACTTCGATCTACTACCTATGTCCAAAATATATATATATATATATATATATATATATATATATATATATATATATATTGTTATACGAGGAATCAACAACGTTTCCATTATTTTATCCTTGTGAATGTGTTTTGAATAAACTTTTACTCCAAGTGAGGGGGACCTTGGAGAGGCTTGGGATTGGAACCGTGGACCTCAAGCTGACAAACACGTCGGTCTACTACTTGTGTCCGTCAGTCTACTACCTATGCCCAATAATATTATATATATATATATATATATATATATATATATATATATATTTATTTATTTATTTTTTGATTCAGGTAGTATAATAAACCCCTACGACCGATGTATAGGGTTGAGCAATCTCCTCCCAACCATGACCCCTCGGAAGGATGAAAGCTACGCCTATCAA
Source organism: Wollemia nobilis (assembly GCA_028583015.1). NCBI lineage: Eukaryota > Viridiplantae > Streptophyta > Pinopsida > Araucariales > Araucariaceae > Wollemia > Wollemia nobilis. The sequence goes on from JAQPPZ010017058.1 coordinate 4,775,094, forward strand.
TCGGGGTTAACACACAACCCCACACACCTATAGGGTCGAGCAATCTCCTCCCAACCATGACCCCTCAGAAGGATGAGAGCTACGCCTCTCAATCGGGGTTAACACAACCCCACACACCCTAGTTTGAAATAATATTATATATTATCAATTGAAATCACACTATTATACATGTAGCCCTCACTTTAAAAGTCTATTACTTTTAATCACTTGACTCATATTTGTAATAAATAAAAAGAGGTTAGATGAGATGACCCATTTATATTATAGCTAATATTTCAACAACATGAAAAATTCAAACTTAATTCTATCTTAAAATTTTATAAAGTTTTATAGGAATAACTAATTAAACTCATTTTATTAAGTAAATTAAAAAATACAAATAATCAATTAACAAGAATAATAAAGATACCCACCATATGGTAGGCAGCCAATTCTTGATTTTTCTTAAATAGGTCACTTTGGACATAAGTTGAATCTAGACTAGTAGTTCTTATATAATACTATAGCTCTTCCCTTCAATTTTAAATACTATGGAGGGAAACAAGCCTATTCTCGAATTTTAATTAAAGAATAATTAAAAAAAAATCATTAAACTTATTCTATTTGATACAAAGCAAACAAAATATTCCTTTAAATTAAGAAAATATTAAATGTAAACAAATCATATTGATTAAGACACAATCCACGGGAACACAACGACGGCCGGGCTTAAAGTTGAAGCAAATCTTATCTATTAGAATTTTCAAAATTAAATACAAATCTGATGTAAAAGTATCACAAAAGAAAACAATTGATATCATAAACAATTTGATATTATTATTTAAATAAACAATATGAGAGTCTCCATTTAAAGGTATCAACTATGCACTTACAACATAAACATCTCCTTTAAAGGCAAGAATCCACATTGCATTAAAGTTCGAGCTAGTAAAAAAAAAATATATGGCGATGACCATGATCACATTTCCTTGAAGCCCACAATCGCCAACTCGAATAATTATCAAATTTCACCTGTGAAGATATGCTCTTCTTACTAAACCGCCCTTCCTCCCACAAACATAAGACTCCAATTTCCACACGTAACAAAAGAGCCCCACGCACATTATTAGTAGAGATTTCAAAAATTAAAACAAATCGATATAAAAAAAAATTAAATTATTTTTAAAATTAAAAATAAAACATAATTTACTTAGGTGTTGTAGGTGAGTTGAATTGGGTACCCAAAATCCAATTATGGGCGGGGTGCAACTCCCGAATGACTTTGATGGTGTGAACCCCTTATCAAACCAAGGCGGCCCCGCAAAACTCTTGGACGACTTTGACACCGATGGTGTGAACCCCTTATCATGGTCTCTCAAACCAAAGCGGCCCCGCAAAACTCCCAGTTGATTTTGACGGTGGGAACCCCTTATCATGGTCTCTCAAACCAAAGCGGCCCCGCAAAACTCCCAGTTGATTTTGACGGTGTGAACCCCTTATCATGGTCTCAAACCAAGGCAGCCCCGCAAAACCCCGATGACTTTGACAACGTAAAACCCCTCATAACCCGATGACTTTGACAACGTAAAACCCCTCATATGATCTCTTAAACCAAAGCAAGCAAAAAGTTTTCTAAAAATAAAACATAATTTAAAAAATCAAAAGAATCCAAACCTGTAACCGTAGTTATATTTAGGCAGGTAGGCGGCCATCAAATCTGCCAGCAACTTTAACACCCAACCCTTAATTTCGCTGCAGGTATAGACGCGCCGCCCCGTTATATCTCGAGAGTCTAGAGGGAGAGAGAGTAGGTGGTGGGATGGAGAGAGAAGGTGGTTGCATAAACCATTCATTGTAGTAAAAAATTGGAGGACAGCGCAATGATATGTGTTTTATGATATGGTTTAAAAGTTAAGCCGTTCTTATGTGGTTGTGTGTTGAATTTTTTTTATTGATAAAACCATTTATTAGAGTTAAAAATTGAAAGACAACGCAACGATATGAGTTTTTGGAAGGTTCAAAGTACAAGTGGCCGCCTGTAGTTGTGTATTAAATTTTCTATTCATAAGCTCAGCTCTCTCCTTTTATGAGAGGTCAGGGGATGGAAATGCATGGTAAGCTCAGCTCTCTTCTTATAAAAAGTCTCCCCTTGTGGAAAGTGAGGGGATGAAGATACCTTAGGGTTGATCATATAGGTTTTTCACACTAACCAAATATATATTAAAATAATAATAATTAATGGAAGGCCGAAGAGGATCTCCCTTCTAAAAAGTCAAGAAATGGAGATACCTAACCTTAAGATGGACCATATGAATTTTTCACACTAACTAAATATATATTAAAAAAAATAATTGATTGGGGGCAGAAAGAGATAAAATTAAGGCAGAGATGAGTGTGATGGAATAAAGAGGCAAGATGCCCGTGGTGTAATAAGATAGCCGGCCCCTCCACGCCTCTTTTAAATGCCCCAGGCAAAACGGAAAACAGAAGGAAGAAGCGAGAAAGGAGGATATTATATACACGGCGAGAGAGGGAGCAGCAGCGGGGCGTGGCGTATACACAGTGTGTATATCATGACCGGCGCCGAGGAGGCAGGGGAGGCAGTAGATGCACCGAGGGCGGCTGCGAAATTTGATGGGGAAAGAGGCAGAGAGGCGAAAGGGGAGGAGGAGGAGGAGGAGGAGGAGGAGAGGGGGCGGAACCAGGGGTTGATACCGGGGCTTTTGGATGATCTGGCGGTGAGCTGTCTGCAGAGATTGGCGCTGCCGGACCAGGGGGTGGCGAGGGCGGTGTCGAGGTCGTGGAGGGCGGCGATATCGAACCCGGAGTATTTACATTCGCGGCGGGCGCAGGGGCTGGCGGAGCCGTGGCTGTTCGTGCTGGCGTTCCACAAGGTTAACGGGAGGATCCAGTGGCAGGCGCTGGACCTGAGGGCGGCAGGGGGGCGGCGCAGCCGGGCGTATCATGTGATCCCCGAGATGCCTTGCGTGGACCGCGTGTGCCCGGCGGCGTTCGGGTGCGCGTCGCTGGCGACAGCCGGTGTCCTGATGGTGTGCGGGGGCATGCGGTCCGATATCGAATGCCCGATGGATTCCGTACTCAAGTACGAAACCTACAGCAACCGGTGGAGCGCGGCGGGGCACATGGGAACGCCGCGCTCCTTCTTTGCGTCTGCCACCATCGATGGCCGCGTGTATGCGGCCGGAGGCAGCGCGGCCGACTCGAGCGAGCTGAGCTCCGCCGAGGCCTACGACCCCGCCGAGGACAGGTGGCGCCCCGTTGCCAGCATGGGCGCCAACATGGCGCGCTACGACGCGGCGGTGCTCGACGGCAAGCTCCACGTCACCGAGGGGTGGTCTTGGCCCTTTCATTTCAGTCCACGTGGCCAGATCTACGACCCACGCAGCAACCGGTGGGAGGATATGAGCGTCGGCATGCGCGAGGGGTGGACGGGCCTCAGCGTCGTTTTGGGAAATTCCCTCTTCATCATTTCCGAACACGGAAACCCACGTCTCAAGTTTTACGACCGCAAATCCGACTCGTGGAAGCAAGTCGACGGCCCGCCGATGCCGACGCAGCTGCATCGACCGTTTGCCGTCAATACCATCGACGGCAAGCTCTATGTCGTCGCCCGTAGCCTCCACGTGGCGGTCGGCACCGTCGTGCGCGGCGTCGACGGCAAAGGCGCCGAGGTCGTTTCTGTGCGGTGGGAGGTCATCATGGCGCCGGAGGCTTTTGCCGACTTCGCGCCCTCCAATTCCCAGGTTCTTTATGCGTGAGGGGGTTTCGATCCCCGGCGGCCGGGTCTGTCATATATGTGTATTGTTCATTTGAAATGAAAGCGTTTCTTTCTAAATATTCTCTTTTTATTTGAACTACCTTCCTTCCGATTTCAATTTTATGCCCAATTTGTTATGGGATGGCGGTTTTTGCTGTGATTTATCCATAATGATGGCAAGGGAAATATACTAGTTTTCAAGGGTTCCAGTATGCTAAAAATTTGAGGGTGTTTCTGAGCTTGTTTGGAACCCTAGGTGTATGAAGGTCTTGCTTTCGCAGTGAAGGGGTTTCGTATTACACTAGCGGAAATTGGGGAAATTGGAGAACATGATATTACTGCCTGTGGGCAGGCTCAAGTTTCTGCTTCTGATTGGAATCAGATAATAAAATTTCAGTCGTCGACATCAAGGGAAGCTGTAGGGACCCGAGCTTCAGGAAATCCTGGTGAATCATTTTTTACACTGATATCCTAGCTTCACTTTTATAAGCTCGGCCAAAGTTTCGAAATTTTTCTACGATGGTTTAAAATTCTGTGAAGTTTATATTAGATTCGGCGAAGCCTAAATAAAAAAGAGTTCATTGTTCATTTTATAGAAAGTGAGCAAGGATTTTAACTCTTATTGGTGCACAATCTAAATATATAAAATGAAAGGATCGGTTGGTGAATAAGAGCTACCTGAATTCTTATAGTCAGCTTTATTGCCTTATGTTGTTAGACTGTCTTTTAGGGTTTGGTTAATTCTGCTGCTTCTCAACGAAGCCGCTGAGATCTAGGCGTGTGTTGTGATGGCTTATGGACACAAATTTTGATGCTTTGATGCTGTTAAAGTAATTTTCCTTAAAGTGGTTCAGTTGCCCTCTATGGGAGGACATGCAGAATTTACCCATCAACAAGTTATTACACGTTTGAGATTAACTATTCTGAGACCGCTAAAGTAAGCATATAGGTAAAGTTCTGGGGTCGTTGCTTATCTAGCCCCAAACCAAATTTTTTTCCATCTTTTCAAGTCCACGTTGACAAAAGTGCTACGTTTAGTGGTATCTTAACCTTTATCTGTTTTAAATGTCCTTCGAGGAAAACCTTATATGTTTTAAACGTTCTTCCAAAGAAAATCCTTTCAGTAACCCTTGTACCTGTTATGTGACCGATGTCCCTTTTTCATCGCTGTTTAGTTCTGGTAGGTATTCTTTTCTATCCGTTTGAAGAAGTCTTCCTATTTCTGTTGTTCACAGGGGTTTAATAAGAATGATGAAATGCTCTATATTATACTCGTACAATATGCCAAGAAGAGTTCCAAAGTTAAATTATCGAGAACTCAAGAGGGTCTCTCAAGAGATTTGAATTTTATTCTAATGGTTATGCAACTTGTATTGAATAATAAAGAATGATTCCTGTGGAACTCTAGATTGTTGTGTAGAGACTGCTATGTTATTCACTTATGTACCTGTTTGCCCAAGGAGAAGCTGTGGTTTATCCTTTTTGTTTTGTTTGCTCTAGGTGTGATTCAATGTGCTGCAGGGCGTTTATCCTTCCATTTTGTTTTGTTTTCTTGTTTAGCTCTAGGTGTGATTCAATGTGCTGCAGGGCACATTCATTGAAGGTGATTCCATGATTGGTAATACTTGCACAATCATTTAAGTAATGATGAAGCACTTATTTTATTGTTTGTACTCTACAATAAGAACTTGCTGTTTGCTAACTGTTTGAACTTGTTTTACAAACTAGTCGAGCCTTTCTTTATATATGAATTTTGCAGATGTCTTTTCTGCGTTTCTATGCTTTTCTTGTAGTTTTACATAAGATGAATACTTTATTTTAGGGCATATTTTTGAATTTATATATGATGGTAACTTACACTATAAATGGATGAGAACTCTGCAGAGTCAGCACTTGCATCAATTGTTGAGAACCATTTTGCAGAATGGATCTTTAGTTCACTAGTTCAGTTAATCAACTTGAATAGATTTATTATATCAGCTAGTCTGGTTCAACACTCGCTAATGCAACCACAGATGATTTTTTTTTCACAGAAGAATATTTGAAATTAGATATTTCTTTTTATTGAATTTGTTCCTCCATTTGAACATGATGCCACTTGTTTCAAAAGACCCTAGATGTGGGTTGTCTCGCAAGAATCTTTTTTCATATTGTAGTTTGCAATGTTTGCTGCTATCAACGTGTTTTGATAAAACCAGTGGTCTCTCTTGTCTAATTTATCAATGACTCAGCAACGATAACTATTAACTAGAGATCATTGGTAGTTGGAAGGGCGAAGACTATTGTAAAGATCATCACACATTGAATCGAAGAAAGAAATCTCTCTTCGGTGCTCTGCTTGAAAAATATCAGTTTACAATTTGTTCTAATTGAGTTCTAATTGAGTGATTCTTTGATCTTTTCAGTATGGTTTTTTCACTTGTCCTGGGAAATTTTTGTAGATGATATAATAAGAAGCATTGGCGAACATGATAAATAAGGCCCACAGATTAGACTAGGTGCAGTCTGGAAAAGACATGAAGTTGATCAATCATGGAATATGTCATTAGACTTGCATAACCATATTAATTGGTTAGAAAGCAAGAGGTTCAGCTTCCCACACATGCCCAAACTCGATGTTAATAGAGGTGAGGAAGTGAGGAATCCCACATAAGCGGGAACAAGGACTTGTACCTTTAAGCTTGCTATCCCATTGGCAAAGAGTGACAAATGATGGGGCTCATAAACTACTCAAGTCCCACAACACACAAGTCCCACAACTTGTGGGATTATTCACACAAGCACACACTACCCTAACAAGGGAGATAGGTATTAATGTGGAACGAAATTTCAATAATGGAATATGCAACTAGACTTGCATCATCACTTTAAACAGTTAAAAGCAAGAGGATCAGCCCCCCACACACATGCCCAAACTCAATGTTAGTAGGGGTGAGGAATCCTACATGAACGGGACTAAGGACTTGCACTTTAAAGTCTGCTGCCCTACTGGTAAAGAGAATGGCAAATGACAAATTGTGAGGCTGATAAACCACTCAAGTCCCACAACACAGTTAATGTGGGATTATTCACACACGCACACAAACCCAAACTCATGTTAGTAGGAGTGAGGAATCCCACATGACCTGCAACACAGTTAATGTGAGATTATTCACACACGCACACAAACCCAAACTCATGTTAATAGGAGTGAGGAATCCCACATGAACAGGACCAAAGACTTAAGTCTGCTGCCCCACTGGTAAAGAGAATGACAAATTGTGGGGCTCATAAACCACTCAAGTCCTTACAACACAATTAATGTGGGACACTACACTAACAAGGCACACAAACCCAAACTCATGTTAGTAGGAGTGAGGAATCCCACATGAACAGGAAACCCAAACTCTTGTTAGTAGGAGTGAGGAATCCCACATGAACAAGACCAAAGACTTAAGTCTGCTGCCCCACTGGTAAAGAGAATGACAAATTGTGGGGCTCATAAACCACTCAAGTCCTTACAACACAATTAATGTGGGACACTACACTAACAAGGCACACAAACCCAAACTCATGTTAGTAGGAGTGAGGAATCCCGCATGAACAGGACGAAAGACTTAAGTCTGCTGCCCCGCTGGTAAAAAGAATGACAAATTGTGGGGCTCATAAACTACTCAAGTCCTTACAACACAATTAATGTGGGACACTACACTAACAAGGCAGATAGACTTGCACCTTTAAGTCCTCACAACACAATTAATGTAGGACACTACACTAAAAAGGCAGATAGACTTACACCTTTAAGGGTAGAGAGAATGACAAATGACAAATGGTGGGGCTCATAAACCAAGTCCTTACAACACAGTTAATGTGGGACACTACACTAACAAGGCAGATAGATTTGCACCTTTAAGTCTACTACCCCATTGGGCTTTACCATGACAAGTGACAAATGGTGAGGTTCATAGATCACTCAAGTCCTTCCATCACATTTAATTTGGGAGTATTCACACATGTACATACTACACTAACAAGGTAGGTAGGTATTATGGAATATTAGACTTGGCATCATCACATTAACCGGTTGGTTAGAAAGCAAGAGGATCAGCCCCTACACACATGCCCAAACTCGGTGAAAAATCCTACATGAGCGGGACCAAAGACTTGTACCTTTAAGCCTGCTACCCCATTAAGAAAGAGTGGCAAATGGCAAATGGGCCCTTGGCAAATGGTGGGGCTCATAAACCACTCAAGTCCCCACAACATAGTTAACTGGAATTATTCACATTTGCACACACTACAAGACTAACCATTCATATATGCATACACTACTAGACTTGTGGGATTATTCACATATGCACACACTACACTAACCAGACATATAGGTATTAACGTGGAATGAAATTCCAATCATGAAATATACCACTAGACTTGTATAAACACGTTAACCCGGTTAAAAAGCAAGAGGGTTAGTCCCCCATGCACATGCCTAAACTTGATGTTAATAGGGATGAGGAATCCCGTTAACCCGGTTAAAAAGCAAGAGGGTTAGTCCCCCACGCACATGCCTAAACTTGATGTTAATAGGGATGAGGAATCCCACATGAACTGGACTAAAGACTCCATCTATAAGCTTGCTACCAAAGAGTATGTAATCACATTAACCGGTTAGAAAGCAAGAGGGTCAGCTCCCACACATGCCAAGCAAGACGGTCAGCCCTCACACATGTCCAACCCAACTCGATGTTAATAGGGGTGAGGAATACCACGTGAGCGGGACCAAGGACTTGCCCTTTTTAACTTGTTAAAAAGCAAAGGGTCAGCCCCCCACACATGCCCAAACTCAATATTAATAGGGGTGAGAAATTTCAAGTGAGTGAGATCAAAGACTTGCATCTTTAAACCTGTTACCCATTGGCAAAGAGTATGTACTCACATTAACTGGTTAGAAAGTAAGAGGGTTAGCTCCCACACGACGTGATGTTAATAGGGGTAAGGAATAAAGAGTATGTAATCACATTAACCGGTAAGAAAGTAAGAGGGTTCACTCCCACATACCACATACACATACGTCGAAACTCTCGATGTTAATAGGGGTAAGGAATACCACGAGTGGGATTAAGGACTTGCACCTTTAAGCCTGCTATCCCATTGGCAAAGAGTATGGCAAATGGTGGGGCTCATAAACCATTCAAGTACCATGACTCAGTAAATATGGGATGTGAAATTATTTACACACGCACACTACACTAGCAAAGCAGATAGGTATTAACGACAGTTAATGTGGGATTATTCACACACTACGCTAGCAAGGCTTGACGACAATTATTGTGGGATTATTCACACTGCACTATTAACGAAAATAGGTATTAACGACAATTATTGTGGGATTATTCACACTGCACTAGCAACGCAAATAGGTATTAACGATAGTTAGCGTGGGATTATTTACACATGCACACATGGGATTATTTGTTGTGGGATTATTCACAGACACAAGGCAAGTAGTATTAACGATAATTAATGTGGGATTATTCACACACTACACTAACAATGTATTAACGTGAAACATTATTCCAATCAATACAGTTAATGTGGAATTATTCACACACGCATAAACTACACTAACAATGTATGTATTAATGTGAAACAAAATTCCGATAGACAAATAGGTATTAACGATAGTTAATGTGGGATATCGTTAATGCACACTACACTAACAACGTATTAACGTGAAGTAAAATTCCAATCAATACATTTAATGTGGGATTATTCACACACGCACACACTACACTAACAATATATTATCGTGAAACAAAATTTCGATAATAAAATATGCCACTAAACTTACATCATCACATTAACTGGTTTTCACAAAATTTCAATCATGAAATATGCCACTAAACTTACATCATCACATTAACTGGTTAGTGGTTAGAAAGTAAGAGGGTCAGCCCCTATGCCACTAAACTTACATCATCACATCATCTGGTTTTGACAGCCACTAAACTTACATCATCACATCATCTGGTTTTGACAGCCACTAAACTTACATCATCACATCATCCGGTTTTCACAAAATTTCAATCATGAAACATGTCACTAAACTTACATCATCACACATTAACTGGTTAGAAAGTATGCCACTAAACTTACATCATCACATTAACTGGTTAGTGGTTAGAAAGTAAGAGGGTCAGCCCCTATGCCACTAAACTTACATCATCACATCATCTGGTTTTGACAGCCACTAAACTTACATCATCACATCATCTGGTTTTCACAAAATTTCAATCATGAAACATGTCACTAAACTTACATCATCACACATTAACTGGTTAGAAAGTAAGAGGGTCAGTTTCCACACACATGCCCGAAATCGATGTTAATAGGGGTGAGGATCTAAACTTACATCATCACATCATCTGGTTTTCACAAAATTTCAATCATGAAACATGTCACTAAACTTACATCATCACACATTAACTGGTTAGAAAGTAAGAGGGTCAGTTTCCACACACATGCCCGAAATCGATGTTAATAGGGGTGAGGAATCCCACATGAGTAAGAGGCCAGTTTCCACACAGATGCCCGAAATCGATGTTAATAGGGGTGAGGAATCCCACATGAGGACTTGCACCTTTAAGCCTGTTACCCCATTGGCAAAGAGTATGACAAATGGTGGGGCTCATAAACCACTCAAATCCAACTGATATTCTTAATGTGGGATTAGTCACACAGACACAATTATACTAACAAGGCAGTCAGGTATAAACCTGAAACGAAATTCCACCACTAGACTTGCATCATCACATTAACCAGATGGAAAGCAAGAAGGTCAGAGAATGACAGCTTTGTTTGATAATTCATTGTACAACATCACATCAAGATTTAGTGCAGTGCCACTGATAATGGTGTAACTGGTTAAGATGCACATACTCCACTAACAAGGCAAATAGATATAGGTATTATCGTGGAACGAAATTCTAATCATGAAATATGTCATGAGACTTACATCATCATATTGGATAATTCATTGGATAATTCATTGTATAGACCACATCAAGATTAGTACAGTGCGATTGATAATGGTGTCGCCGGTTAAGACATGCTGGTGCATTATGAAACATTGTCATTATGGTGTATTATGCTTTTACCATTTTCTAAAATTTAGCGATTCGTGGAGGGGAAGCGACTCATGAAAGAAAAACTTTTTGTTTGGAGCACCTTCTTGGCGGCTCATCAACTTAGAAGCTTAGATCTCTTTTATTTTCAATGATACAACATTTGAGTAACCCAAAGCTTGGATGAAAGATTAGGTTCCCCTGACAGAAAATAAGATACTTTGAACTAATGCAGTTTTGTTGGCCTTGGCAAATTGTTTGTCCTCTAAAGTCATCGATGAAATTAACTGTAGTAAATTCGTACGACATTTGAGTGACCCAAAAGCTTGGATGGAAAATTATGTCTACTTGGAAGAAATTCAGGGAGTAATTTGAATCGATGCATTTTGTTGGCCTTAGCGTTAGCGTTACGGTGAACATTATATGTGCTTGCACGTTATCAACAAACACAACTTTAGTAAGTTTATAAAGTCAGCAAGATGACCTATATTTCAAGTTTTTCTTCCGCTAGTCAATATTTGAGATTAACAATCTGCCTTTACCAAATCATAACTAATTCCTACATTCATGATGGCATCAACAGTATAAGGACATTTAGATACCTAAGATAGCTCAGAGTTAGAGTGGAACACGGTAGGGCTGGTTATTCGTGTCGGTGCAACTATATCCATACCTTAGCTATCTTAATTTACATTCGAACTGTGGCATCATGTAGCAACATTAAGGACATTTATTTATGTTCTAACTCAGGGTTTGAGTTTGGAGCAAGGTAGGTTTTGTTATTCGTTTCAATGTAACTATGTATATAAGAGAATGACTAGTCTCAAAATGAGTTGAAAAGCGATGGGCAGGTAACCAAAGCCTTGTCACGCCCTACAACTATCTTAAAGAGAGGTACAATTATATATATTTTTGTTTACACGTTCATTTATGTTGGGTTTGAACTTTAAATTTTTCGAAGAATAAGTTAAAACCAAAACTGTTATGCTGCCCTCCTGAAACTACAATTCTAATTTTTGATGAGCATCTCTTTTAACTTTCATAATTTTATTCTAAACTTTGGCCGATGGCTTAGAAGAAGCAAGTTCTTAGTTTGAAGCATTAGTTTGAAGCATTTTCAAGTGAGGTGCTTCTTCTTAATGATTTCTCACGAAGTGTTATCTTGAAATGTTAGGAGATTCTGCATCCTCAAACACAAATAGAAGGTTAAACTCCTCTAGTAATTTCAAACTATACAGCAGCAAACTACAAATGAGTGGAATGGTGGCTACAATCTATTCGACAGCAAACTTTGTTTTTTAATTTTTAATGTGGCAGAGGCTGTCTTAAGTATACCGCCTTGGTTGGTGGCAAGGGTGATTGACAAGGACTGAAGCGAATACCCTAATCACTGATGTGTCTACATCATCACAGTGATTCAAGACGGACTCATCAGTTTTTTTTGTTTTATACACGCTTTTAATGATGTGGCTTGCAGGGTTTCGCTATCAGATTAGGTAGGGAATATTTTGTCTTTTCTAGATTGGATTATAGGGAAGATTTTAATATGGTGCGGATAGGAGCTGGTAAAGTAGAAAGGGAAAAAAATTTCTACAAATGAAAAGGACCTGACTCGTTTAGAATGATGGATAAGTTTTTTTTCCTTTAAATAAAGTATTTTTTCCTTTAAAATACACGGTCTAATTTAAACCCTTGATATGTACTTCCTATCAATGGAACCTTAAAAACATTTTTTTTTTCAAAAGATTGGAATGTTTTTTTTGTCTAGATTCATTTGAATCTTATGAACCTACTCATCTCTTATACAAAATTATTTGTGCAAGAGACTAGGATAGTCTAAACAGAAGAAATTGATGCAATGTGCATAAAACCAAAAATCCATGGGAGAGCCAATACTATACTGGTGTACCGAATCACTGTCTATTATTAGCTCAAACTGTCTAGTATTCAACTATGGAAAGGATACAAGCTTAACAAAACCCCTTATAATAGAAAGAACGCAAGTAAGCAAGTGTACTACTAAAATGTTCAGAAAACAACACATAATAACAAATAATAAAATTATTCAACTTGGAGAACCATTTCAAGAAGAAATCAGACACTTGAATCATTAAGTTTATTCCATGTAAAATAGAGAGATTATGAGAGTTTTCATTACCAATTTAACTCACTAATGTGTACAACCACCATGGCCTATTTTGTAGCTTCACACAATGCTTCTTGGTGGTATCCTTGATCTGCCATTCTTGGAATGACTTGCCCTTGATCTTGGCTTTCCAAAATCCTTTCTTCTTACTGGTTTTTGCCAAATATGCTTTCATAGTTTCTTCCTTGTCTAAGAGTGAAACTGATGTTTCTTGAGTCTTGAAACTTATAAGTGGAGGAATGCATGGAGGTGATGAGTGAGACTTGTCTTGCACATTGTCCTCTTAAGATTTGGTCAAATCAGTTTTAGGCCATCTTGTACATGCCTATTCAGTCCATTTTTAATTAGCTTGTTGGCTAGATTGTTTTTTTTGGCTTTTGAAGGTCCAAACAAATTATCTTTGAGCTGGTATTTGGGAGGTACATGTGTAATAATATCAATAACCTATGATAGAAATTGTCTTATTTGGGGCTGATAGGAGAGAGAAAAGATTACTGTATGATTGACAGAGTTTGGCCATCTTGAATGGTCAAATGGATGTATTGACATAAAATTTATCATACATAGCTGTTTTAGTGCTCTTTCATTTGCAAAAAAAATCATTCAATTTGGATTTTGATTTGGTTGACTTGTGCCCAAAAAATTCGTCTTGACTGGTCTTTCCAACTATGTTAGGGGTCAAATGGTGATATTTGAGCTCAAATCAATTATGAGAATTTTTCTTGAAGTCAAGAACCTTGACCTAAAGTTTTGTTTAAGTCTAACTTCATTTGAAATAGTTATGGCCAAATTATATTGCTGTCTATTTTGGATGTGTACTTGATCATTGTCACTTAATTATTCTTTCTTGATGTCAACTTGTCATGCTTTCAAGTGACCTGTTGTTCAATCTATGAAATTGCCTTTGCCTAAATAAAGTTTTACTTCCATTTTATTAATATGAACAAATTCTTGCATTATTTTAGGGGTCAAATGGTGAGATTTTGAGCTCAAATTGACTATGAGCATTTTTCTTGATGTCAAGAACCTTGACTTAAAGTGTTGTTTGAGTCTAACTTCATTTGAAATAGTTATGGCCAAAATATGTTCTTGCCTTTTTTGGATGCGTGCTTGGTCATTGTCAATTATTCTTTCTTGATGTCAACTTGTCATGCTTTCAGGTGACCTGTTGTAAATTCACATAGATCACTCGTCTTTAATGAGAAGACCTTTTGTCACAAGTAGCTTATTTATTGTACCTTCCCTAGTTGGAGCTTTTGGATTTGTTCAACCTATGAAGTTGCCTTTGCCTAAATGAACTTTTTCTTCCATTTTATTAAAATATGAATTGGTTCTTTCACTCTTTAGTGTCTTCCTTCTCTCTTCAAGGTTCTTTTCCAAATTCAATACTTAATATTATTTTTAATTTTTTTTGGTGTTGGCACATTTTTATTTATGTGAAATTGTTTTTTAAAAACTTATTTTAGTTTTTGAAGTGTTTATAAGGTTGTATAACTTTTTTCATTTTTGGCCAACCATAAATCATTGTCAAGATGGCATTAAAATATGCTCAATCTTTAATACCTATGCACTTGGCTTTTGGCTTCTTCAAGCAAGCATTAACATTGGAGGTTTATTTTACATACTTGGTGACATTTTGTGTCCAATATATTGCAAAACTCCAATTCTTCTTTCTACAAATATTTAATTGACATTTGTTCCAAAATAATTGCAATAAATGTTCCTTTCTTTCACAATGAGAACACGTTCTTAAAATTGCATTACCTTCCTACACCCAACTTTCTCTTTTTCGAGATTAAGTTGTCCTCTTATATTGGAGTTACCCAAGTCACCACAATATCAAAAAGTCTTACTTTGATATTAACATTATCTTCAAAGGATAGAGTGTTCTTTGACTTGGTTTCACTTGGGTCCTTGTGAAACTAGTCACTAGTGAAACCTTCAATCTTTTATTAAAAGTAATCTTTCCATGCTTAAAAGTATTTATACACGACGATGACAAAGTAATGGACAACCCACAAAGAAATTGATGCCATGTTTATAAACCCTAAATCCATTGAAGGACCAACAAGTTGCTCCTAATATCCAATAATTGTTCATTACTAGTTGAAACTAGCTAGTTTTCAAGCATGGAAAGCATATAAACTACTTGTTATAGTGCACATGTTATATTCTGAGCATTTTAGTAGTTTACTTGCATTGTCTTCATTTACACATGTAAGCTTGTGGGCCAAAGTGCACAAGGAGGAATTCAACATTGTGTACTTCAAACTTATATATCCTCATTTACTATGTTCTAATATGTTGATCATGCTAAGATATGCTTCATGATCTAGGTTATCTATATTAAATGAATATTCACCAAACATGGAGATATTAACAAGTGGATAGATTAATTGAAGACTGAGTTTTTATCCTTATAGTTGATGATTTTGGTCTAGTTTGATTTTGGACATCAAAACTTATTTTTGAATTTTAACTTACATTATAACCAATCAAAGGTTCCATAATAATCAGGGAAATGGGTCCCTTCTAGGGCAGTTAAATCTAGTATGTTGGAATTGGACTATCCTTGGAGGAGAGGACATGGGTTAAGGGCCCATCATAGAAGGAAGTGACATAAATTATCTCATGGAAACACATAAACATGATTGGGTATAAAGGTTGTAAGAAGATTGCAATATGGAATGAAACAACATAAAAGGTAAGGGATACTGATTTTGATAAAGGAATTTTGGGGTAATAATAATCAGTTGGAGAAAGAAGACCCAAATAAACCAATGCATTTGGATTTAAAAAAGGGAAAATGGAAGAACTATTAGAATCATGACTTGCCATTATGCTCTATAGACATCTAAATCCTACAAAAGACATGGGATGGATTGTTAGGATCTATATACAAATTTAAAGAAAGACGTCTCATCATACTCCAAACGTGGACAGAGAATTCTAATAGGGAATTTCAATGCAAGGACAACAAGCTAACAAACCAACATGCTAATGAACAAGGAGGATTTTGGTAGCAATCTATTGTGGCTAATAGAAGAAGAAAACCAACAATAGGCAAGATGCTTCAAGGACAAGGGACCATTATGCATTTTGGAGGAGAATTATCAACGTTCTATGGCATACATGGATTTGATCATCTACAACAGTATAGGTAGGTGGAAGAAATCAAGAAAGTATACATGCAAAACTCACAATAGGGCAAGTGTTGTCAACTATATCATTTGCATGGAAAGTCTAATAGGGGACATAATGGAACTAGAGATTAAAGACTCACCAACATAATTGAAATAAGATCGGAACTTAAAAATTTGTAAAACTATAATGGCGAAAAAGAAACTAGCATATAGAAAACATGCACCACAATCAACAACGGTCAATATAGGGAAATGTCCTCGTAACTTAAGGCAATTGTTTAATTCTCAAGGAAGCACTAAAACATACTTTGTAAGTGGAAGAAAAAGAAAGAAGGGATCAAGGAATTAAGAATCGTGAGTTAACAAATATAATTATAGAGGCATTCAAAGGGTGTAAAAGGTCTAAAGTTTGGATGAAGAAAAAAGATAACTTCTCGACAAATGCATGGTACGATGAAGAATGTAAAGTAACAAAGAGAGCTATGAAAGAACAAGATAAAAAAGAGGAAAATAAAAGCTCATACAAATGAATAGTGAAAACAAAAAAGAGTGTATGAGTGCAAGACTAGAAGAACTAATTTATTTAGGTAAGAATAATCCAAAGTTACTCTAGAAGGAACTTCAACAAAAAAAGTACATATAAAATAGCATTATAGAAATCCAATGACTAGAATATGTAGAATAAATGAACAAAAGCGAGTAGAAGAGGCCCTCTTAAAATCATCACACTAAGAAATTTATTTATCTTAAAGGAGGTCAAGGAAGGTATTAAAAGTTTAGAAATAGGTAAGGCTTGTGATTTGGATGGATTACATATGGTATATTTAATATACAGAGTAGAGAACTTAATATCACAAATCAAGAGAGACCCGTGAGGGATACCATAGTGGTAAGTCCTTGGATTTTCATCCAAGAGATCCAAGTTCAAACCCCGGTAAGAGGGGATTGGGACCCATCATAAAAACTCATTTAATCTTAAATTTTTATCTTTTTGAGAGGTCCAAGGTTCAAACCCCACTCAATATGAGGGGACCATGACCCCTCAAAAAAACATGTGTAAACTCGTTGAAAAATATCACAAATCAAGAGGATATTTAACAACATCATCCAACAAGCTTTCCAAGGAATTAGACAAGTCTAACAATACATTTCTTCAAGAGTACAACCATAAACAATCCCTCAAATTGTCAAACCATTATGGTTAATCCCCTCTTTGCAAAGTTGTTTGGAAGTATAGTTGAGAGTAGAATCAATAACTGGGTAGAAGAAAAAGGAAAGAGAACATAAGGACAAGCATGTTTCAAATTGAAACACCCAGAAATTAACCTCATCACTTTGAAACATATCCTTGAAAAATATAGAAAAAAATGAAGGCTATGGTTGTTTTGTGGACTTCAAGAAAGCTTTTGACACAGTGCTTGTTGCAAGTGTGAATAGGGTTTCTACTTAAGTGGCTTAGAAAAATCTAGTTTGTTTTTCTAGTCCTAAGTGTGAAAACTCCAAGATTTGTCGGCAAGTTGTTTTTCGATTTGTTGGCATAATTTGTATTTTTTCTCCCTCCTATTTTCCCTCCTATATTCTTTCCCCTTATTCCTCCACGCCTTTCATTCCCCTTATCTCTCCAACCACCTTATCCCTCCAACGTATTATTCCCTTATCCCTCCATCCTTCCTCTTCCTCTTCCCTATATAAATATTGGTACATATCATATAAGTGTAAGGTTGAAGGGTGCAATTTAATAAAAAGTATTTTTCCGCTGCGTTAATTATTTATTAAAATTTTTGTTTGTTTCGTGCTGCGTCAAAGTTTGCACCCGGTCGATCACTGGTATCAGAGCCGAGGTGAAGCCAGGCGGGGACGCATCCCGAGGCAGGTGTCAGGTGTGGAAGTCGAGGCATCGCCAGCAGGGCTCGGATCCCGAGGCGGATCGTGAGCTGGTGTCAGGCGGATATCTGGAGGCTCGGATCTCGAGGTGACACGTGGCAGCTGCAGGAGGCAACACGTAGTAGACAGAGGCTCGACACAGATCCCGAGGCGACAAGTGGCAGCTGACGTGGCAGCAGCGGACGCGGACAGCACGCGGATCGAGGCAGCGGACGTGGCGGCAAGTGGTTGGTCGAAAAGTGTGCCATGTGGCGACGAGTGGCGGATTTGCATTGGTCAACGTGGCATTGTTTGATTGGCTGCGTTTGCGGCAAAAAGAGGCGACTGTGATTGCCCGAAAGGCAATCGAAGTTGTTTGTGTGTTTTTGGGTTGATAAAGCCCAGTTGCGCCTCCGCCCACTACATGTGGGATAAAAAAGTTAATTCTTTTAAAAAAAAAAACCTTCTGCCGCGTATTTAAAATATACCCCACGTGCATTTGACGTCACGTCCGAGGGGCGTGGCTCAGCGGACAAAGCTTTCCGCTAGCGGGGAGAAGACCCGGGGTCGAATCCCGTCGAGGGTTGAAAAAAAAAATTTTTTTTTGTTTGCTTATCGCCGCCGCCGAGGATAAAAGGGAGGAAGTCTCTTTTGGTTTCAGCGCAGCCGCGTGGTGCAGCGGCTAAGATCGCCCGTCGGTGTTTGGGAGGTCGCGGGTTCGAATTCGCCCGCGTGAAAAAGGTAAAATTTTTTTTTTAAGTTTTAAAGGTTTTAATTTTTTTTAAAGTTTTTAAATTATTTAATAATTTTAAATTATATTTTTTAAAATTATCTTTTTAATAATTTATTTAAAAGGTAATTTAAAAAATATAAAAAATTTATTAAATTTTTTTTAAAGACTTTATAAAATTTTTAAAAACCTTGTTTGATGAGCATTTGAAAAAGGAGAAATAATGTGCCCTTGAAATGTTAGATGATCCGGTCAGTGGGGTGCTATAATGCACTTCTCTCGCTTTTGAGAAGAGAGACACCGGAATCCTTTGATGAAAGGGTTCAACGATCAGGTCTCCATACAATCTTTTGTCAGCTAGAAAATCAGGTGATTGCTCATCTGAGGAAACCGGATTCAGGGTACGAGGGAGATTCTGAAGACAATATCTTCGAAAAAAGGATTGAAGAGTCCGAGACCGTGGAAGTTGTACCGGAGGTACAAGCAAGTGCCAGTTATACACCTGGTGTACTGGTAGCAGAATCAAGTGAGAGCTATTCACCACGCTCTCCTAAACCAATAGCAGCAACAGAAGAAGAAGACGAAGAAGAAGAAGAAGATCCAGAGGAAGTGGATCCTGAAGAACCGGAGATCATAGTGATAAGTGACGACGAAGCAGACAACTTTGCTCTTCCCATACAGAGCAATCCTCAAGAAGAAGAACACCAACTCAGTGAGTGTTCTAAAAAGGCGAGATTTGATTTGAATCATTAATCTCTTTGTACTGCTTTATATTTCTTGTTTGCTTCAAATAAAGTTTGTTTTCTGAAATGGCGTCCAATACTAGTCTACCGATTCCTGAATTCAATGGAGGAGACTATGAGTATTGGTCAATTAAAATGAAAACTCTTTTGATAGGAAAAGGTTTATGGGATGTAGTCGAAGAGGGCTACACTCGAACCTATCGTCGCTGAATGGGAAACTTTCACTAATGTTGATAAAAAGGCTAAAAAGGAAGCTCGGAAAAATAATTCTTTTGCCCTTTATCACATACATGCTGCCCTAGATAAAAGTATTTTCCCTAGGATTGCCTCTTATGTAATTGCACAAGATGCCTGGAATGCCCTGAAAGAAAGTTATAGAGGTAGTGACCAAGTAAAGCAGGTAAAGCTGCAAACATTGAAACGAGATTTTGAAAATCTCAAGATGCAAGAAAATGAAAAAGTGGGAGATTATTGCATGCGAGTGAAAGCCGTAGTTGATAAAATGGTCACACTAGGGGAAGATATTAAGCCGGAGGTTATGGTGAAGAAAGTGTTGAGAACACTTCTTCCTAAGTGGAATTCAGTTGCAATAATTATTGAAGAATCCAAAGACTTAACCTCGTTGTCTTTTGATGCCTTAACTGGTTCACTTCTCTCACATGAAGAGAGGTTACAGGAAACTCCTACCACCAGTTATGGAGGAGATGATAAAGCTTTTGCCTCACATGAAGGAAGAGGTAGAGGCCGTGGCAAAGGACAACAAAGAGGCAGAGGAAGGAATAATCAAAGAGGAGGAACTCCTAACAGAGGAGGATCATCCAACAGAGGAGGAAATCAGAATAGAGGAGGACAACAACAAAATAGAGGGAAACAATCAGGCAAAGGAAAAGGAGGAGATAAATCAAAACAAGTTTGCTACAATTGTGGCAAACCTGGCCATTATG
This sequence comes from Wollemia nobilis, assembly GCA_028583015.1. Lineage (NCBI taxonomy): Eukaryota > Viridiplantae > Streptophyta > Pinopsida > Araucariales > Araucariaceae > Wollemia > Wollemia nobilis. Next base: position 4,795,523 of record JAQPPZ010017058.1, read on the forward strand.
CTCGAGATTGTTGGTCAAAGTCTTCGCAAGGAAGCAGCAGCAACCAGAGCAATCAGTTTGGAAATTTTGGAGAAGAGGAAGAGTCCACAAATCTCTTTCTTTCTTATGGCCAGACAGAGCAAAATATGAATGATACATGGATTTTGGACACCGGGTGTTCAAATCACATGAGTGGCAAAGAAGAACTCTTTGCTACTTTAGACTCCTCATACAAATCCAACATCCGATTGGGAGATGACAAATCATTGGCAATTGAAGGCATTGGAGCCATGGAGGTTCCAACGAAAGAAGGCGTCAAGCAAGTAAGTGATATCTATTACACACCCCATCTTCAACACAATATTTTAAGTGTTGGTCAAATGCTAGAAAAGAATTACAAGTTGATTTTTGATGAGGGTAAATGCACCATTTTTGACAAGAACAATAGTAATAGAATCATTACACAAGTGCCAATGTCAAAGAATAGATTATTCCCTTTAAAGTTTGGCCAGCCAGGGGGAGATAAGTTAGCAAATGTTGCTATTACCAATCCAAGTGTCCTATGGCACTTGAGATATGGTCATTTGAATTCAGCAAGTTTGAAAATGCTAACTTCACAAGCAATGGTAACTGGACTTCCCAAAATTCAAGATAGTAAGGAAGTCTGTGAAGGGTGTGCCTTGGGCAAGCATGCCAGATCGAAATTTCCTCATGGACAAGCATGGCGGGCCAGCTATCCACTCCAGTTAGTGCATTCAGACATCTGTGGTCCGATGCAGACCAAGAGTCTAGGTAACCACTCTTACTTCCTACTTTTTATTGATGATTGCACAAGAATGTGTTGGATATATTTTTTGAAGCATAAGGATGAAGCATTTGCATGCTTTGTTGATTTTAAAGCAAAAGTTGAAAGTGAGAGTGGATATTCTGTAAAATGTCTTAGATCAGATAAAGGAGGAGAATACTCCTCTAATCAGTTTTTGAATTTTTGTAAACATCATGGCATCAAGAGGCAGTTCACAACTGCCTACACTCCACAACAAAATGGTGTAGCAGAAAGGAAGAATCGCACCATTGTGGAGATGGCAAGATCAATGCTTCAGACAAAGCATTTGAGTAATTCATATTGGGGAGATGCAACAAGGACTAGTGTTCACATCTTGAACAGAAGTCCTACTTCAAGTTTGAAAGGGAAGACACCTTACCAAGCCTGGTATGGTAAGAAACCAAATGTGAAGTATTTCAGAGTATTTGGTTCATTGGCATATGCTCACATTCCTGATGAGCTGAGAAAGAAGCTTGATCCAAAGAGTCAGGCATGCATTTTTGTAGGATACTGTGAAAACACAAAAGGTTATAGACTCTACAATCCTACGACTCGAAAGATAGTGATTTCAAGGGATGTGATTTTTGATGAAGGAGGAGAATGGGGTAAGCCCCAAATATTCAGTGATGTTGAGGCCACTGATATAGTTTCTCAGCAGGTGCAACCGCAGATACCACAGAAAGGAAAGCAGTCTCCTCCCACACATCCTCCAAGTTCATCTTCTGATTCATCTTCTTCACCAAGTCCTTCTCCACAGTGATCAGTAAGTTCCTCACCAATGGACATTGATTCTCCATCCAAAGGTAAGAGAACTCTACAGTATCATCCATCATCTCAGATGTTGGATAAAATTTTTTCAAGAAGATACACTAGGAGTCAAGCTAGTGAAATGGAATCTGTTTTACACAGATTAGAAAGTATGCACTTGTATGGTGATGATGACTCCCAGCAGGAACCTAGGGGAGATCAAGTTAACTATGCTTTGTTAACTAGTGCACAACTTGAACCTTCTAGTTATGAGAAGGCTTGTACTCAAAAGATTTGGCAAGATGCCATGAAAGAGGAGATAACCTCTATAAAAAACAATGACACTTGGGAGCTCGTGAAGCTTCCTAAAGGAAAGAAATGTGTTGGCTGTAAATGGGTCTTCAAGACCAAGTTTAATGCTGATGGAAGCATTGAGAGGCACAAGGCAAGATTAGTAGCAAAGGGTTTTACTCAAAAATATGGAATTGATTATGAAGAGACTTTTGCTCCTGTAGCTAGACAGGAGACTATCAGAACAGTTCTTGCCTTAGCTGCACACAAAGGATGGAAAGTCCAACACATGGATGTAAAGAGTGCATTTCTCAATGGTTACTTGACAGAAGAAGTGTACGTTGAGCAACCACAGGGATTTGAAGAGCAAGGTAAGGAACACCTTGTTTACAGATTGAAGAAGGCACTCTATGGTCTTAAACAGGCACCAAGAGCTTGGTACTCACGCATTGATGGGTACTTCAAAGATTATGGGTTCACCAGGAGCAAAAATGAACCCACACTCTACTACCTAAAGCAAGGTAATGACATCCTCATAGTTTGCTTGTATGTGGATGATCTCATTTTTATGGGTAGTAATGAAAAAATGAATATGGAGTTCAAACACTCCATGATGACGCAGTTTGAGATGAAGGATCTTGGCTTAATGCACTACTACCTTGGAATGGAGGTTCATCAGTCAGATACAGGGATCTTCATCTGTCAACATAAGTATGCTCAGGATATGATCAAGAAGTTTGCTATGGAGCATTGCAAACCGATTGCAACTCCAGTTGGACATGGGATCCAATTAAGCAAAGATGATGGAGCACCAAAAGTTGACGTGACCACTTTCAGAAGCATGGTTGGGAGTTTGATGTTTCTCGCCAACACCAGACCAGATATTCAGTATGTTGTATCTCTTGTTTCTAGATTTATGGCTAACCCATCTGAGCTGCATTTGCAAGCAGCTAAAAGAATTTTGAGATATGTGAAAGGTACATTGGATTTTGGAATCCAGTACCATAAATGTAACACTATCAAGCTTGTAGGCTTCAGCGATAGTGATTGGGGTAGCAATATTGATGACAGGAAGTCAACATCAGGAAACTGTTTTAGTCTTGGGATCAGGACTAATAACTTGGAGTTCCAAAAAGTAGATAGTAGTAGCGCTATCTTCAACGAAAGCTGAGTATATAGCAGTTACTTATGCAAGTACTCAAGCCTTATGGCTAAGGAAAGTACTAGAAGAGATTGGAGAACAACAAAGTGGTCCGACCAGAGTCTACTGCGACAACATCAGTGCCATTCAGTTGGCATATAATCCTATCCACCATAGCAGAACGAAGCATTTTGATATGAAGTATCACTTCATCAGAGATATGGTGGAACATGAAATTGTTGAGCTTCAATACTGTCACACTTTGGAGAACGTCGCGGACATCTTCACCAAGGCGATGACTAAAGCTCAATTTATAAAGCTGAGAGACTGTATTGTCAGTCCTCTCAACTTTAAGGGGGAGAATGTTGCAAGTGTGAATAGGGTTTCTACTTAAGTGGCTTAGAAAAATCTAGTTTGTTTTTCTAGTCCTAAGTGTGAAAACTCCAAGATTTGTCGGCAAGTTGTTTTTCGATTTGTTGGCATAATTTGTATTTTTTCTCCCTCCTATTTTCCCTCCTATATTCTTTCCCCTTATTCCTCCACGCCTTTCATTCCCCTTATCTCTCCAACCACCTTATCCCTCCAACGTATTATTCCCTTATCCCTCCATCCTTCCTCTTCCTCTTCCCTATATAAATATTGGTACATATCATATAAGTGTAAGGTTGAAGGGTGCAATTTAATAAAAAAGTATTTTTTCGCTGCGTTAATTATTTATTAAAATTTTTGTTTGTTTCGTGCTGCGTCAAAGTTTGCACCCGGTCGATCAGTGCTTAGAAGTAAAGTATGAATCAAAATCCACGAGGAGGCCCAAGCTAAAACTAGAATGCAAATAGACCTTTTAGAATGCTTTAGAAGAGACATAGGGGTTAAACAAGAATACCCATTATCCCCTATCTTATTTAGATCATATACTAACAAATTAGAAGAATGACTCAATATGAGTGAAGAGGATATGTGGTGAGGCTTCTTTTATATGTAGATGATATCATTCTTATTAGAAGGTCAACATAAGGTTTTATAGAGCATTTAAAGGTCTTAGAGCACTTTTGGAAGGAGGTAGGATTACAAGTAAATACAAGTAAAACAAAGATCATGATCTCCAATTAAAAAAAATAATTGGTTAAGTTTTTACTTTGAAGGGGTATTATAGAAGAGGTAACAAAATATAAATATCTTAGGACATACTTCAATAATAAGCTCAAATGAGAAAGATGTAGAGGGATGAGGACATTAGGAGGATAAGAGCACTTTTTGCATTTAAATATAGAAATAGAGAAGGTGCATTATAGGACTAGAAGACTAAACAATTTTTATTTGGCCTACTAGTGATATCAGAGTTATTGTCTAGGTGTGAAGTGTGCGCTAGAAGCACGTCAGAATTAAAATGGAGGTAAACAAAGAGGAGTCAAAAACATCTTTTACGAATAAATTCAAAGTAAAAGTCAATGTTATATGAGATCCTTCTAGCAAAAATGAGTACAACTTTCGCTGACTTCACGTTCAGAGGCTTTTGGGTATAGCTGAGTCACCAGATGTTCTAATCGTATAGCATGAAGGTGGACATCAAACTTTAATATTGTTGAAAGTGGAACCTTTGAAAGTCCTACCGGGCATGCCAAAAACTGTTGGTCAAATATCTACCTAAAATACAAAATATGCGTTTGTGCGCCCTAGACATGACCAAAATTGAAATACCGAAGGAGAGAAATGTCCTTCGGGCCAATCTCCAGAGAGGGCTAGCTCCCTTACTATTCCTACACAGGTTTTAAGCTTAGAGTTGCAGGAAAGAAATAAAAATAACGAAAAGAAATTGGAAATATAGCCATAGGCCAAAAGATGTAGGATTGTGGACAAACTAGCAACAGGAATTCAAATTAAGTGTTATAGCAACATAGAACATAAACAAGACAAAATCCACTTACGATTTCAGGGATATGACTTCCAGAGTTGCATTCCAGTACTCACTCCCTCACTAGCAGTGTTCAAATCCAGATGCTGAATTTAAACTTAGCAGATAACAAACATGAATATAAAATAGAAATGATTAAAGTAGAAAGAAATCACACACATAAATCATTTGCAGAATCAGAAGCCAAGTCCTTTCTATTTACATAGAAAACTTGAAGTGTTTTTCTGCAGAGTGTCTATCCTCCTTCATTACATTGAAAATATTTAGTATTTATAGAGGTTTTCGCCTCTTTTAATTTAATACACAAGATAAAATATCCCTGGATCAGGAACTAGCAAAAGGAATCTTCTCGAAAATATTCCTTCTGTAGCGACAATCTAGCTTTCAAGGAAAAATTCTTGGGAAATCAACAAGTTTGGGCGTCGATGCATAAAAAATTGCAAATATGGCCATTGAATTGGTACCTCCATTGTGCCTTGGAAATTCGCCTTTGTCAAGGAAGTCCACCATCCCTGAGTATTGGTTTGAAAAGAGATGAAGTAGATTGGAAATGTCTCGGAACTTATGAAAATCATCCTGTAGAATTTAATCTTGCACCCTTCCAGCATAAAATCCGGGAACATAGCTCCTTTTACCACAATCATTAAATTCTCAAGATTGAACGCTTTCGAAAAGCCTTCTCGAACGTTTGAAAATAATTTTACCCAAAATGGAGCGACAGGCAAAGCTGAGCGAAAGTCCCCTGTCCAAATTTCTTAGCTTTCTTTTATCCATGCTTCCATTTGGAGAGAGCACCCACAAAACAACAACCTTTATAGTTTCACTCATCCTGCGCCTTTGAGTTGCGCTTTGCACCATTCCATATAATTTCACCCAAGGGAGAAGCAAAAATATTCTTTTTGTTCACCATTAAATCACATCTTGCAATTCTTACATTATTTCTCCTAATGCACAGCTCGTAGCTTGACTCATTTTATAAAATCTTTGCGTTGCGTTCACCCCATAATCGTGACAACAATCCTTTTTTGAGCAAGTCTGGGTGAAACACCCTACTGTACGCCTTTGTTTTCACCTTCAGCGCTTCAAACCATCTTCATATAGTTTCGCCCCGACGAGGGGCGAATGGGAGTTTTGCCCCACACCTGGGGCGAAATCATTGCTGATTTCCATAATGAAACCCATATTTTAGAAAATATTTTTGCCTTCGAAATATACATTCGCCCCAAGGAGGGGCGAATGGGATTTTCGCCCCTCACTTGGGGTGAAATCCTTTTAAAACTCCTTTTCCAACACATGCCAATGTGGGACCCCCAATGTGTTCCTTCTCCATATGCTTTCACCCCAAGGTAGTTTTGCCCCTCTCTTGGGGCGAAAGAGCCTTGAATTTTCAATATTGTAACTTGGTGCCTTGTTGCATTTGCTTGATGTTCGCCCGAAGTGAGTAAAAACATTATCACTCCATCTTTGTGAATGACTCCTTCGTGGGACCCATAAAACAATACCTCCGAATTCCTTGATGTTGGGCTTTCTCCCCAAGGGGCAAACAGGAGTTTTACCCCTCACTTGGGGTGAAACCCCAATTGACTTTTCCACATGCTAACTTGGCAACTTGTCATGCATTTTTGATGATGTTCACCCCAAGGCAGGGTGAACAGTGTTTTCGCCCCACCTTTGGGGTGAACCTACTCCATTTCGCCCCACCTTAAATTTTTTAACTTGTTTTATGCCTTCATAAGTATATTTGATTTGAGATTGAACTTGTATAGATAGAATTTTCTTGCCCTCAAACAACATAACATTTCTTACCAACCATATACCCCATGCCACTATTAATGGAATGCACCTGCATTCATTTAAATCAGAGTCTTTGAACCATTATTACATATTATCCAATAGATTCCTTGCTAGCCACTATGCCTTTTCCTTAGTCATGGGTAGAATAGACTTCCACACTTATCTTGATAAATCACAATGAACCAATAAATGATCCATTGTTTCTTCTTCCTTTTTACATGGGTTGCATTGAATTGGACCCTGACATGACATCTTTTGCAGAACATCCCATGTCAATGCCTTCTTAGCCAATTATAACCAAGATTATTTTTTTAGGGGCACTTTCACCTTCCAAATCTTGCTCCACCATCAAAGGACCTCTTCATTATTATCTTCAAATATTGCCTTGTATCCTTCCTTAGCTATAAATTGTCCACTAGTTAGGTTCTTTGACCATACTAAAGAGTCTTCTTCTTGTCTCGGTATTATAAAATCCCTTGTCAAACCTCTTGTATAGTTACTCCATTGCTCAACTTCATTTCCTTCCAAAAGTAATTATTTTGTTGAAAGCCACCTTTGATTCCACAAACTCGTTCTGTCCATAGAGGCCACATCTAACAATACCTTGAGCCTTTATTTATTAAGTTGTTCTATTAAATTTTGAGGTAGTTGGTAATAACCTCCATTCCCTAGCTAGGGGTCTTTTCCCAATCTTACTTTCTTCCCATTTCTAATTTTCCAAACCAAAAAATTATCTACTAATGGAAAAATATTCACTAAGGCTTTCCAAATGATAGAAGCATTGGTCACTGACTTGATATAAAGTCTAATCCACTCTTCATATTTCATGGAACCCAAATATTTCTCCTTGATAACCTCATGCCATAATCCTTTACTAGTTAATAATCTCCAAAGGCTCTTGGTAGCTAGTGCTTTCCCAAAGTTATGTATATTCTTAAGTCCCCAACCTCTTGTTGATTTAGGTTTGGTAATCTTGCTCCATTTAACCAAGTCCATAACATCTGTCTCCCTTCTTCCTATCCAAAGGAAATTGAAGCATTTCTTCTTTGTTTTTCCCATCATTTTAATAGGAATATAAGCCATGGAGTGCCAATATACTAGAGTGGCCTCCAAAACTAATTTCACCAATGTTAAATGGCCTCCTAATGATAACCATCTATTACACCATGAAGTTACCCTTTTTTCCACTTTATTGTATAACCAAATCTGATCGTGATATCTTATTGGGCTTTAATCATTTGGTAATATTACTCCATTTAACCAAATCCATAACATCCTTGTACCTTCTTGTCCAAATAAAATTGAAGCATTTATTCCTTATTTTTTTCACTCTTTTAGTAAGAATATAAGCCATGGAGTGCCAACATACTAGAGTGGCCTCCAAAATTGGTGAAACTAATTTCACTAGTGTTAAATGTCCTCCTAATGATAACCATCTATTACACCTTGAAGTTACTCTTTTTCCACTTTATTGTATAACCAAATCAAATCTTGATATCTTATTGGCCTTATTAAGCTTTAGCCTAATCCCCACATATTTAAATTTTGTTCAGACTCAATTAGATTAAAACCAAAAATCCTTACCATTGTTTTTTCTTGTCCAAGTTGTAATTTACTTTCATTCCTGTAGCAGTACAATATATTTTTTTGTTAGAAAACAAGGGGTTGTACTTGGGTCCCCCACCCTTGACAAGTCACAACTCCAACTCTCTCCTTTAGAGCTTGAGAGTTTACAAACAGATTCAATTCTCAACTCAATTGAGTTGCTATAACTAGATACCTAATCATTTTTCATAAAATGTATGAATTCTTGATTTTTATTTTTTGGATCTTCATTTTTTTGTCTAAATACAAATATTCAAGAATTCAACATCCTTCTTGACATTTTCCTATAACAACCTTCACTATAATAAAACTCCACCTCTACTATCTATGCATTACATCGTAGTAGAGTGATGTTTCCAAATCATTGCACTATCATAGTTTTTTTTACTAGATTTGGATTGCTAGTTTCCTTCCTGAAGCATAAATGCAACCACAAAAATTGTAATAAATAGTTTATATGAGAACATATTAACGTTATAAAATAAAACAAATATTACCAATGGAAAATATTAAATTAGATCTTAATCATTATTTGATTTAGGTAGTCAACATTTTCTTGTTAGCTTCAGCTAAACTTACTACTCCTCTAACCATGGAAAAAAGAATTTAACTTCATGATCGTCAATTAAAATCCCTCTATTGGCTAGCCTATCTGCATATTTATTTCCTTTACTTAACGTATGTGTAAACCCGATTTCTTCAAACTCCATAGCAATGTCTTGAATTTCTATAATTATCTCTTGTATGTTCCATGGAGCCTTTGTTTTTCTCAAAATTGCATTTATTACTATGAGTGAATCACCTTCCATCCATATTCTATTCCATTTCATTTGTTTGCATATTTTTAACCCTTCTAAAGTTGCCCAAGCTTCAACTTCATTATTTGTCTTAAAACCACTATTGAAATCTTAATGAGACAAAATCTCTCATCTATTATTTCTAATTATTCCTCCTCCTACTATTGGTCCTAGATTTCCTATAAATGCTCCATTAAAATTCAATTTGACCAACTCCACATCTGGTGGTTTTAACTTTATATTTTTTGCCTTCTTTTTGTTTCTCTTGTACCCAACATCATAAATCCAATTAATGACTTGACTCCATCTATCAAGGCTTTTTGCTTCTAGATTAGGGATTAGATGAGTTTATAGGGTTGGTTTAAAATCCTCTATGGCTAAACAAAACTTCATTTTTATTACCTCTAAATTGTTTTCCTTTCCTTTAAATAATATTCTATTATTTTCTAGCCATACAATCCAAAGTATTGTATCTTTTGATATATTCCAAATTGTTTGTAATGCCTCACTTTTAAAAGTGCTTTGCAATTGCTCTAACCATTATTCAATTCTACCATTCATCACCATGCATTTACCAAACATATTAAGAATTCATGACCATAGATTCCAGACTATTGAGCAATGTCCCAAGAGATGGTCTATACTTTCTTCCTTCTTTTTACCAAAAACACATTGTGAGGGGCCATGAAAAACCCTTTTCATAAGGTTATCCTAGGATAAAAATTTTCTATGACCTATTAACCAAAAACACATTTTGACTTTAGGAATGCTTAAGCTATCCCAAATATTTTTCCATATTCTTGCAATATTCCTATTTTGTTGGTGCTTTACATTATATCCATTTCTTGTTGTGTAATCTCCTAAGCTATTCAACTCCCAAATTAGCTTATCCTTGTCTCCCCTCAAAATAATTATTGTTGTTATCTTTCTACTCAACTGCCTCCTAGCTTCAATGTCTTGTATATTTGTAATAAAACTTCTTTCCATTTGTATCTTCCTAAACCTTGTACATAATTTTTGAAACTCTATAACCGTATTTATCTTGAAGTAATCTCATCTATGGTTTCAAAATTGGACCTATATTGAGTGGTTTTTTATCACACCAAGTATCCACCCAAATAGAAATATTTTCTCCAATTCCCACCACCCATATTAGACCTTTAATTACTAGATTAATAGAATTTTTTTGTAACCATTCTATAGAGCTGAACCATTTGGAAATGAGAATGGAGTAAATATTAATCTTGGTTCATTTGGTTCAACATACTTACTTAGAAAAAGTCTTTCCCATTCTCCTGGACTCTCTTTGTACAATCTCCAAATTATTTTTCCCTTAAGAGCTAAGTTTGCATCAGTAAGAACTCTTAAACTGAGGCCTCCCCTAGTTTTATGATCATACACCTTGCTTCATTTCACCGAAGGAAATTTACTTTTATTATGTAAACCTGACCACAAAAAGGACTGCATGATATAGATTAATTTTTTTCTATCAATTTTGGCATAGCATACAAGGACATATAATAAGTTGGAATTGCCTATAAGACTGATATAATTAGTTGCATTCTTTCTGCTAACGATAACCATCTACCTTTCTATACAGGTAGTTTATTCTAAACTTTACTTAAAACTAGATTCCATATTTCTATCCTCATTCTCCCCTCAAATAAGGGCATCCCTAGATAAGTTCTTGGTAAATTTGCCTCCTCCATTGAAGTAACTTGTATATACCTACTTTGATTCTATTTGGGTGTTTAGGAAGTAAATTTTGGATTTTGTCCTATTAACTTTCTGTCGTGATGCTCTTTTGTATTCCTTTAATAAGTTATTCAAAGCTCTAGCCTCGTTTATCCTTGCCCTCCCAAAAAGGGTTGTATCATCTACAAACTATTGATGGGTGATGTTGTCGATGTTATTACTAGCCTTAAGTCCACTTATCAACCCATATTTGTTAGATTTCTTCAATTTTCTACCCAAAACCTTTGCCATAATAATGAACCAATATGGAGATAGAGGATCTCCCCATTTAAGACCTTTCTTGGCTTTATATCATTAAGTTAATAACCCATTGACCAAGACTGAATATGAAACTATAGAGACACAAAATTTAAACCATATGACCCATTTCTTCCCAAATCTAAACTCTTCTAATACTATAAAAATAATTTTTCATTTAACCCTATCATAGACTTTACTCATATCAAGTTTTAAGATCATTGCTCTCTCTTTTCTTGAAGTTGTTGAATGCATAACTTTGTGAGCTACTATGATTCCATCCAGAATCTATCTTCCTTTCACAAATCCTCCTTTCTCTTTTAAATAAATTTTATCTAACATAGGTATTAATTAATTTGACATCACTTTGGAGATAATTTTTATGTCATATTACATAGGCTTATGAGCCTAAATGAATCAAACAGTTATGCATCATTCTTTTTCGAAATCAGAGTAAGATATGTTGTATTTAATTTATAAGGTATGTATTGTTTTACTCTAAACTAATCCACTACCACCAATAAAGAATATTTCACTATATCCCAATAATGTTGATAGAATATTGTAGAGAGCCCATCCAAACCAGGGGATTTATCCTTATAAAAAGATAAAAAAGCTAAATGAACTTCCTCCACAGTAATGGGCTCCATTATTTTTCTATTGTCTTCATATATTATAATTGAAGGTATGTCTTGTAGTAGTTTATCATTAAGAACTCCAAACTCCTATGGTCCTAGAATATTCTAGTAATAAAACCTTGTTTCCTTTTTGATTTCACTCTCATCTTCAATCCAAACCTCTTATGTTGACTTCATTCTACTAATTTTAGATGTTGATATTTGTGCTATTGTCATCGTATGATTTTTTTTGTATTTTCATCTCCTTCTTTTAACCAAGTCTGTCTCGATATTAATTTCCAAAATTTCTCTTCCTTATTCAAAATATTATGATATTTATTAAGCAACTCCCTTTCCTCTGAGCTTCGATTATTACGATCATATTTTTAGAATTCAAAATTTTTATGTTTTAGTTCTTCTTTCTTCTCCAAAATGTTTCCAAATTATTTTAATCTAGATGTCATTGATTTAATTTGTTTAGGAGGTGTATACAACCCACCATTTCCTAAAGAATTACACATTTGTGCTATCATGTCAACCAAATGAGGATGGTCTTCCCACATATATTCATATTTAAAATATGATATTTTTTAATTCACTTACCACCATTTTAACTCTTATTGGCCATTGATTTGAACCAATCCTTGTCAAGGTATTAATTTTAGCACAAGTCTCTTCATCTAGCCAATGATTTGAGAGTATGCATTTGTCCAATTTTTTTGCTATTAGGTTTTGGCCTATTTTGTTGTTGGTCCATGTATAGTTGTATTCTTCAAACTCAACCTCCCATAGATTATTGTTTTGAATAGAAGCTGAGAAATCTCTCATACTTAGGGTTAATTTTCTAATTCCCCAAAAATTTTCATCCAACTTTGTTATGGCATTAAAATCTCCCATGTTCATGAATCGGGTTTCTTGGTATTTACTTCTCATAAAGGCTTCAATCCCACTTCATACTTCTAATATGCTTGACTGAAATATTTTTCCATAGACATTGATAAGGATGGAATAAATATTGTAAAGTAACATGTGACTAAAGAGGCTATCCAATGTCTAGTTTTATGGATGGTTACACAGGAGGTTCTAATAGGATTCCAAAATTTTATAATTCCCCCATTTTCTCCTTCAGAATCCACAACATATCATTCATCTCTCACCCATATTGCTTTCATAGTTTTTGAAATTTCTTCCTTTGTCATTTTTATTTCCTAGATTTAAAGAATATTAAGCTTATAACTTAAACAAAGGTCCCTGATACACCTTTAATTTGAGGAGGTATTAGCACCCCTTATATTCCATGATGGTAATCATATCTCACTAAGGGCTACTTGCCTTGACTGTGAATGACCAATATCATTTTGTTGTTTGGTAAAGAGAAGTTCAACCAACTTAGTTTGTGTCCTTTTCTTTGTTTTTTCTTGCTTCCTTAGATCTTGCTTGATAATTTGAGGGCTTTTCTCTTTTTGCCTTACCTATATTAGGAGTAGGTATTATTATTACACTCCTTAATATTCTTTCACCATATTTCTTTTTGTTAGACTTATCCTCTCCTGGCTCTACTATGATTTTTTTTTTAATTTTCCTGCTCATTTTTTAGTATTTCCTTATTAATGGTAGAGGTATTAACACCTAACAATACATTTTATCTACCAATTTTCTTCTCCTGAATGGTGCATGGAACTTCAAGAGAGTCTTCAAAATATGATGAGACACATTCCTTAGGTTCATCAAGAATATTCATCCTTAAATCAAGATCATACTGAATAGATGATTCCTTGTTAATATTTTGAACCTATTGTACTATGTCCTCTAAGCTCTGATTTGCTTTGTCTTTATATCCTAAAGCCTAAAAAGAATTGGTATTTATTCCAATATCCTTCCTTACTGGGCTCCGTTTTTAATTACTTTCATATGTCTAGACCTATTTTTTGGAAGTTGAAAACCATCCTCACCCTTATCCATTTGTAAGCTTCTCTTGTGGTTTTCTACATATTTTTCTAATGGTTTCTTCGTAGGGCATGATCTTTCAATATGTACCACCTCATGACATCTTCTACTTCTAAAATATATATTTTTATAATCTATGGTTTGGGTCCACAACTTACCCCATACTTAAGAATGGTTTATTTTGGTAAGGTTTATTTATATCAATTATGACCAATATTCGAACATATATAGCTAAGAATCCATATTTTGTAGTTTTTGAAATATCAAGGAATTCTCCAGAGTGTTGCCTATTGCCTTAAATGTACCCATTTTCCAAAATTCAATGGGTAGTCCATACACCCTAACCCATACTGGTACTAGGGATAGATTTACATTCTCAGGCACAAAGCCTATATACCAACATATAAGAAAAAGTCTTGCTCTTCCCATAAACCAAGGACCCCATTTTAGGATTCTATCTATTTTCTCCCTGGAACAAAAAATGGCTAGAAAAAAACTTTGTAAAGAAAGGATAGAATCACTCCTAGAGACTTCTAACTACTATCAATCCATTTTCTTAACGCTGAAGCCCCTAGCCAAGACCCATTAAATTTGCCAAAAATTGCTCTATCTTTAAGGTACAAGGATCACTCCTTTGTGAGTTTCTCACCCTCTACTACTAGAGATGATTCTAAAGATTTAGATGTAAATTGGTCCATGGAAAAGAAACTCAAACTCAAACTTAAAATCTATAGAAATTTATCACAATATCCTCTAGAAAATATAATATATGAAAAAACCTATAATAATTTGCATGCAAAATTTCTAAGATAAAGAAGGGGAAAAATAAACTTACTTAAAAAATTATATCCCTGGATAGAATGTCTTGCCTCATTGAAGCCCTAGCCCTCCATTGCTCCTCCCATCATCTAAAACCTGGCTGACAGATATCTGCAATTTTATTTTTCGTGACTTAAAAAATCATCACTGCCCTTGTTTCGAATGGTTGACTTCACAGGGTTGTATCTCCCTCAATATTACTCAAATTCCTTCATATGACCACTCATTTTAAATCTCTTCAAATTCCACACAAAGTTGTATCTCCCTCAATATTACTCAAATTCCTTCATATAAGCACTCATTTTAAATCTCTTCAAATTTTACATAAATTGGTCCAAGAATCAACTAAATTATACAACCCTTTGTGAAGATATGTCTCCTAAAAAATGAAACATTTTAAAAAAGAAATTGGCCTAATGTTGCCTAGTTTCGAATGGTTGTTTGCACATTGTCATCTCCCTCAATACTACTTGGATTCTTTCAGATAACCACTCATTTCAAAGCTTTCCAAAATCTATACAAAATAAAACAAAAATCATTTGAATTGGAAAACTATATACAAATATATGGCTCCTTAATGATTGTTCGCTTTTTAAAAAAATTACCCTAACTTTATAGATTCATAATTTTTCTCTTAAACCTTAATTTTTTTTTTTTGTCGAAACTCACTTTCCATATTGTATATATTTTTAATGAATTGCATAAACGTTAGTTTATAACAAGTTAAAAAAAATCTATTCATAAATCAAACAAAAACCACACATACAAACAAGGAGTACAACAAAGATCTAACAACTCTATATTTTAATGCTTCTCTTATCAAACTATAAAAATATTAACCTTAAAAAAATTATGCTCAAACATTTTAGATTTAAATCTTAGCATATCATAAATATGTCTACTCTTAACACATTCTTTAAATGTTAACAAGCCATATATGTTGAGAAGTTTAAATTTTACCCAACAGGAAAAATGTTGGCTTTATAACAAAACTATCAAGATGAAAAGTGATCATTTCAACACCATAAACTATCAAGATGAAAAATTAAAATATTTTTTATTTTAAATTGGTTAAATGGAGTTGAAATGATACTTTTCATTTCCATATATTTTTTTTTAATTTCAACATGTTTATAGCTTGATAAGATTTAAACTTTCTTATTTATATGACTCGTTAAAATTTAAACTTCTCTATATATAGTTTTTCAATTGATTATATGGATTTTTTTTTTTTTTGGTTGTACATATACTACTTTTCCTTTTTGAACAACTGGTATATGTACTACTTTATCACCATAATAATTTGAATATTATCTATTGTCTCTTCTTATAGTTTGAGGCCTCTACCTTCTCGAGGAATCTAATCAATCGAATTAATACCATTTAATAATTTAAAAAACGATTTTTATTTTTATTAAATATTTTATTATTATTATTGTTATACACATCTGTTGGCACACATGTAGACCAATTTTCATTTTTTCTTTTAAAAAAATAATTATAATTAAATAAAAAAAATGATTTATAATTAAATTATATAAATTATATATTTTTTTAATGATTTTTTTGTAAGTTTAGGGGTTGGCTTGTTTGAATTTGGGTCTCTAAATAAAAACTCAAAAACTTACCTGCAGGAACTTGGATCTCCTAGGAGAAAACTCAAAAACCTATATACTTGAACTTAGGTCTCCTAGATCAAAACTCAAAAAACTTAAGGATACCAACTTGGGTCCCGTAAATAAAAACTCCTACAAATTTGGGTCTCTTTGGGTCTTTTAAATAAAAACTCAAAGACCTACCAATATTCATTTCTACAACAAAAACTTGACTTCCACTTTAAGGAAAGATCTTTATTCCATTAATCATATAAATTATATTGATCAAATACCTTAATGACCAAAAATTACAAAACCAGTTCCATTGGTTTGGTTTGAAAATTTTGGTCTTGCCACACTAACTTCATATACTTCATGAAAAAAAAAGTAGCCAATGTAATTCTGAGTTCACTCGGTTTTGTGGGCTGCTGTTTCTTGTTCCAAAGAAGCCGTCCCTTCGCTGCGAAGGCGATATGGCTCTGGCTCCCTCCCTTCCATCTCCTCATTGCCTTGGCCTTGCCCTTCCTCGGGCATCCACACGCCCGTCTTTGGGTCTGGCCTCCACCACATCCCCTTATCACCGCCGTCACCGCCACCACTTGGTGACGATGCCGCCTCCGCAGCAGCACTATCCAGTGGCCCTTCCTTCACACACGCCGTCAACCTGCGCAATCATAAATTTTTTGAAATGGGTATCGACTAATACGCCGATTCCCTTCACAATTCCAATTAATCTAAGTCAATTACAGACACCATAACCAGCCTGAAGATAATTACCTCGCAATCTTCTGCAACATTGCCGCCATAGACGGCGCTGCCGGTGCTCGCACGGCGTTCCTTCCCATGTGCCGCCCGCGGAACCTTAACATGGCTGGGTCTCTCTCTCCTGCTTTACAATACTCAAGTTATTGTTATTTAATGTAATGGCAGTTGGAGATGGAGGCGGATATAGATATTTACGAAAGGAGAAATTGTAGGATTTTCTGCTTGAGATATTTGGAAATGACGAAGTAGGATATAAACTTGGGATGTTTTCAGAGCGAAAAATTCCTTGGGGCCGTTTACGAGTAGGGGTTTTATACCGTTAAAGTTGCCATCGAGTTTCACCAACATTATCAATTGGATTTTGGGTACCCAATTCAACTTTTTGATAGGGTGGAGAGACCTCCCTTGAGAATTGGGCTCTCCTCTCCAACTCACCTACAACACCTAGATAATGTTTCCAGGATATTTACATTGCCAAAAATGATCAAAATAAAAACAGGATATTAAGATATTATGTATTTATGTTGAACTTCCTATCCCCTTTAAAGGGGAAACACAGAACCCAAAACGAATCCAAACAGGAAGGTAAAGAAGGGAGAAACGAAATTTGACTTGAATCATTGGAATTAAAAAATTAAAAATGATTTTTAAATCGGAGTTGTTTTTTATTTGAAATAATTATAATCAAATCTCTAAATATTTTACCATAAGACTGCCTTATTCACACCATTCAACTAAAGACTTATTCATTTATAGGAAGATAATTTAGTAATCATATAGAAATAGAATGAGACAACTTATTGATAAACAATCAACAACTATCAACTTTGAAATATTACTTTTAAATGTTTTTAAGTATTTATTGGGTAGGTGCCATTTCCTTCACCTAACAATTTTTATGGTTTATGGGATGTATTAATTTTAGCGTTTTTTTTTATGATTAATCTTAATTAATATAAAGTTTTTCATTAAAAAAAATTATATATTTAAATAATAATATTATTTTTATTTTATAATTATTAAATAATATTAATTTTATATGTAAAAAAGAAGATGTATTAAAGGTGAAACAAATTTTACATATAAGCTTTCAAAAAAAATATAAAATCTTACTCAAGAGTATAATCTAATATTAAAATATCGTGAGTAATCGTCATGAGAACTAGTCTCATTTTATATGTAACATATTACTTAAACTTTGTAAAAAATTTATAAATATTTTCATCTTAGAAATAATGAGTAGTTTTTTTAATATTAAGAATTTAAAATAATTTTTAAAATGTTTATATAATTTGTATCCAATTTAGCATATGATAAAACAATGGTAAATGAGTGCACAATTTAACCTTTTTTTTTATAGCGAAAAATCCCTTGCGGGGCCGCCTTGGTTTGAGAGACCACAAATAGGGGGCTCTACACTGTCAAAGTCACCCGGGAGTCGCACCCGACCCTGCCCGCATCAACATTATCAATTGGATTTTGGATACTCAATTCAACTTTTTTGGTAGGGTGGAGATTTGAACCTGAGACATCCCTTGGAGGATTGCCCTCTCCTCTCCAACTCACCTACAACACCTACAACACCTGGGTACAATTCAACTTCAAATCCAATATATTTTTACAAATATTTATTTAATAAGATGATTTATTAATTAAATTTGAAAGAATATATATAATTATAATGTTTATATGATTTAAAAAAATATATTTTAATAATAAATGTTTAATTTAAAAATATATGATAAGTTTAAAATATATATATTAATAAATTATATGTGGTTTTTATTGGGGTACTCTTATCAAAATACCAAAATATTATACTTGTTGTAGTATTTTTTTTTTTTTATCACAGTTTTCATTTTTTTTTCCTCTTAAATATATTCTTCAACTTTCTCAGTGCTATGTTTCTACAATTAGCTCTTTGACATCATTTTGTTTAAGACATAAAATCTCACTTGGCTAGTCTTTTTTCTAAAATTTGAAGCTCTTTGACATCATTTTGCTTAAGACATAAAATCTCACTTGACCACTTGCTTTCTAAAATTTGAATTTCATCGATATGAAGATCAACATTATAATTCTTCCATTTCCTTTAAATGTTACCAAAATATTTGACATTCCATATCTTCATTTGTTCCTTTAAATGTTTTGACTTTTAAACAAACACATGATCCTTCAAATTTTGATTCATCCCACCTTAACATAACCATCTTGGAAAAATCAGGGTCTTGGAGCAACATAGATTGGAAGCGAGATGGCTTTGGATGACCATTATTAGGTAACTCACAAGTCAAAAGAATGGGTTTGTGCTCTGATCCTGCTCGCAATAATATATCTGAAGAGATTGTATACTTTGTTTGAAACCATTTATTGGATAACAAGAATTTATCTAGTCTTTATGCTATATGATTTTTTCCAATGTGTCTATTATCCCATGTATATTGAAAGCTTGAGGGACTAACATCCCAAAGGTCATTTGAATTGACAAATGAAGCAAAATATTGCATTGATTTAGACCATCCTGGAATGCTACTTTTCTTTTCCAAAGGAGATATAATAGTATGAAAATCACCCCCAAGAATCCATAGATCACAATGAGTCATCATTGTATTTGACAAAAATATGCTAAGGTCCTTCCAACATCTTTAAAGAGGAGTAACTATAGTTGGAGCATATACATTTATAACCTCAACTTTGATGTTTTCCTCTTTCCTATAAAATAATCCAACAACCCAATTACTTTTTGCTTCTAATAGTTGTCCATCCCATTTGCATTTATCCCATATTATTGTAATACCGCCTGAAGCTCTTGTAGAAGAAACTGTTAAACAATCATCTGTCTTCCAAATATTCTTAAAAGCATCCTTACATTCCTCATCGCTTAATTTTGATTCTTGTATTAAAATAAACTCGGGGCTATAACAACCTATTAAACTATTTTTTTAGGGGTCTTATTCGTACCCCTAATATTCCTTGATATCATTTTCATCATCAACAATTTTTATTTTTATTAGTGGGCTTAGCCCCACTTCTTGTTAATACCTGTGATATTTTTATTTGACTTCCCAGATCAATATCCTTTTGAGTTTCTTTTTCTCTTTGTTCCTACTTTGATGGTATTCCTCTCATTTTTTTCTTGCCAACACTTTCATCTTCATCATTCTCTTCTATTTTTTCATATTGTTTAAAATGAGACTTATCTTCTAAATATTTATGTTGTCCTAAAGAACCGAAAGTCCAAGGAATAGCCTCATTAGCATTTTCTTCTTTATGCTGCCAAAAAAAATCTGAACTGCATAGATGATCCTCCATAGTCATCACTTTTTTATGTTGACCTAAAATCCCTAAATTTCCTTGGATATCCTCCATAATATTTTCTTTACTATATCGCTCTTGAAATCCTAAAGTGTAAGGAATACACTCTGTACTATTTTCATTTTTATTGTAAGGAGAATATTTTATGCTACTTGAGGATAATAAAGGTGATTTCCCTTGATTAAGCTCAACCTCCTTCACCTCATTTGCTTTAAAATTTGTTTCCCCATCTTCCTTTATTTTAAAATTTGACTTCCCCTCTTCCTTCATACCTTTAGCTCCTTCTATATTTGAACTTGCATATTGTACTTCCTCATCCTCCATATCATTTTTTTCTTCTAATGGCTGATTTGAGTGAATTGTAATGGCCTTTGCCATCTGATGATGTAAAGGGATTTTTCTAGCCACTTTCTTAGGAGTGAAAAATCCTTGATTTGACCTAGTTTCTCCTGTGATATGATCTCTTTGTTTCAAATTGAAGCTACATCGATATGCAGCATTTTCATAATCCACTCGTTGATCTCATTCTCTTGATTCAGATTTAATCCTGATCGACTGTGGTGAAGGTTTAGAAATATTCATGGCAACACATATTTGAATGTATACACCATGCCTTCTCTCCTTAGTAGTTGGTCACTCCAAGATGAATTCACCTAGATTATTACCAATATTCTTTAAAACCTCCTTATTGATGACTTGATAAGGAAGTCCAAAAAGCCTAATTCATACTATAAGTCTTTTAATAGATTTTGTGTCCATAAAAAAATTCTCACTCCAAGGTCTTAAATATAATGCATCTTTACCCCTAAACCATGGACCTCCATCCATTATTTTATCCTTTATTTCTGAACTAGAGAAAATAATGAGGAAAAATATTTTTGGAAGAAAATTCATGGAGTAATTTGAATTTGATCCCCACTTCTACTTGGTCCAATTTTGAATCTCAGAATAACCTGGCCAATATCAATGAAACGTATATGTTAAACCTATGGTTTTAAGAACCATTATATCATGCTCAATCATCTCATCCTTGATAATCAATTTTGGTGTAGAATCTGCTACTTGGACTAGGTTTCCCATAGATCCACTCTAGGGTTATGCACAAGGGCAAATTTTGCAATTTAGAGCGAATTTTAGGATTTTCACAATTGTTATTTTGCTAATTTTGGGAACCTAGAGGTCGGCCCATTCACTCAAAAATTACGGGATCAATTTTTTTAGGGTAAATTCACCCCCGTACAATAAGTTTTCCCGCCTAATTTTTGCCTTAAAATTATTAAAAAAAATTATCCTGCCCAATTCACCTCTTGTACCCCACTATATATAGGTAACCCTGACAACGACACTCATAGTCTCATTATCATACAATTAAAACAAGGCGACTGACAAAAGATGCCTGACAGAAGTGACTAACAGAATGCGACTGACATGAGGCAACTGTCACAAGGCGACTATTAAAATGTGAATGTCACAAGGCGATCGACAAAAATAACTGGCAAAAGCGACTGTCACAAGGTGACTATCACAAGGCAAGTGACATACAATGACAACCATTTACCGATAAGTTTTTGTTACCATTTATGTTCCTTTTTTATACATTTTTGTTCATTGACACTCAATAAGGAGGTTTTCCTATTATTTGGGCACCAATATCAAGCCTGCTTGGGTTAGATATTCTGTTGTCTTGAATAGTAGTTCTCTCTTTTACCAATTATTTCCATTTTTCAAAATGATGTTCATGTTACTCTTCTGTTTATATAGGTAAAATGTCACCTGTTGGTAGTGGAAAGAAGGGAGGCCAATATTTTGATAAAAGGAGTATCCTCAAATACTTTCATAATATTTTGAAATCCAATCAACCATCAACATCTGCACAAATTGAAGGTATGAACACCTTTACTTACTAACTAGTTAATTTTTGTACATTGTTAATTTTATATATAATTTCTTCATTCATTAAGAAGGGTGATTTTTGGTTGATGGCTTTGTCCATTGTTTATCTGTATTTTTTAAAAGAAGGTGTGCTTTTAAAAAGAATAATGATAATGACCCTGGTATTGACCCTAGTATTATCTCTACAGAAAACATTGTTGACCCTGGTATGCCTCCACTTCCACATATCCACGATAATGAAAAGTCCATAGATGAAAATTTTCTTAGAGAAATGGAACAACAACATGAAGAGATTCCTGAAACTAACACGCCAAATGGAAAACAAAATAATAGTTCTTATGCAGTCCCTACTTTTGAAGAATCTTCTTCTAAAAAACATAAACGTGCAAGGTCATCTAGATGGACAATTAACAGATCATTTCAGCCTGATTGGGTTTCAGATTTTCCATTTGTTGAGCCAATGCTGCCAGAGAATAGTAATGAGGTAATAACAGAATTGAGATGCGTAATTTGCAGTTGGAAACATGAAAAGGATCATAGATTGCAAGTTAAGAAAGATACAATAGAAAAACATTGTGGAAAGGTTTATATAAAAACAAAAGAAAGTGATGGACCAATACAAAAAAATTATAGGTGGAAGGATGCATCAGAGTGTGCACATATCAGATATGCACAAGAATATGATAAAGCAATGAAACAAAAGCAAACTTTGGTTGAGAAAGGTGCAATGATTCAAGCCCAATTTTAAAAAATGGAAAAGTTCACTTTAGCTTCAAAAAGTTTACAGTTTGTTGTTGTACTCACTATTCTTAAAAAGGGTAGACCTATGTTTGATTTACTTGATTATAAATCTCTATTTCGACTAGCTGATGTGCAGAACTTACCCAACGCCCATTGGTCAGATCGAAGTGGTTGGGAAATGGTAAAATGTCTATCATTGGTTGAGCAGGATGACCTCAAAGAGAAAATAAAAAAGGCCAAATTCATTTCACTTTCAATTGATGAGGTGACTGTTGTTGACAACACATCTTGGATTTGCATGCATGTTTACACATTGGAAAATCATTTAAGGCAACCTCATTTACTTGGACTATGCAAGATGGTGGAAAATTGCAATGCAAAAAATATTTACAATGTTGTTGTTTCTAGTCTAAAGGAAATAGCAAGAATGAATGAAATGGAAATAGCCACTAAGTTAATATGTGTTGGAGTTGATGGTGTTGCTACAATGCAAGGACACATGAATGGTCTTTGTGTTAGACTACAAACATCTGTTACCCCATATTTGATCCCTATTCATTGCATGGCTCATAGAATGAATCTTGCATACAAAATTGTGGATACATTTACAAATGTAGCGAGAGTGGAAGAGCTTGTCCATGAAATTCATGATTATTTTTTGCGTAGTCCAAAAATATTTTCAGAGTTTTAGCAGTTTGCACTAGGAGTTATTGAAGGTAAAAAACTCTTAAAATATGTAGATACTAGGTGGATTTCAATGTATAAACCGACATATAGAGTTTTCAAAGAATATCAATCCTTGGTAGGGTTTATGTATGCAAATCGTAGGGCAATTGATAAGGCTAAAGATTTGCTATTTTGAATGAGTGACTTTGAAACACTTCTCACATTGTGTGGTATTCTTCCAATGTTGGAAGAAATGAATACTTTGATCAAAATTGCACAAGAAAGATCGATTTATATTGTGGATTTCATCAAGGCGAGAAAACAAATTTGCTTACATATTGATACGATGTACGCATCTGGTCAAAGTTTTATGGATCCCATGTTTGAGAGTTGGAGAGCATTGACAAACGTGAATGATCCTCAAAACTTTTTGAAGTTCAATATAAATGATCATCTATGTATTAATGTCCATAGAAAGGAAATTCCTTTATATTATTTTGGTCAGTGAATGGATATAGCTACAAATGAAGTTGAACAAATACCCATAACATACAACAGATTTCATGTAGTTGTAATAGATACAAAAATTAAACTAAAACAAATAGCAGAATCATTGACAAAAGAAATCAGAGACCGTTTTGAAAGAGATGAATTGCTTGAGGCTATGGGTGTGGTTAACCCGATGTTTTGGGATCCTTGTAATGAATACCAAAATATAAATGGTTTGTTTCTCAAATACATGGGCACTCTTGCTAGCCATTTCAGTAAACGTGTGGTAGTCAATAGTATTGAAATCAATGGCATTCTCAACAAAGATCTTTTGACAAAACAATCAAACTATTTTGGAACAACAATGTCTGCTCAAGTTTCACAATTCAATAATCATCATGAAAGGGGTTCTATTTCACGTTTGTGGAAACAATTATATCCCAGTAGTATCCTACAACATACTATGAGTGAATATTTTAGTTTATATGAATTATGTCAAACGATGATTTTAGGATCTGTGGAGGATGAAAGGGTATTTAGTGCATTATCATATGTAAAATCTAAAGTTCGAAATAGGTTGGACAAAAATTTGGAAAATTGTTTGAGAGTATATGTGTCGACCTATGAGGTTGAGAAGTTTCCTTATGAAAGAGCTTTGTCATATTGGAAATCTCTGGCAGAGAGAAGAGGTGTCATGAATACTCAGGATGATGAGGATAATGGTAACATTGATGAGACTATGATGACAAATTTTTTGGTATGAGTGCAGAAGATTTTGCACAATCTGAAAAGAGTTTGTTCTAGCTTCCAACATTATGATGCAAAGATGCTTTCATTTGATTGATTTCACGTATTAAACTATCAGTTTTCAAAAGAATATTGGGATTTGATTCATTTATTTGATTTGATTTCACATATTATTCCATCAGTTTTCAACAAAATATTGAGATTTGATTATATTTTGAGACATGTTTTCATGTATTTTGGAACATAATATTGATTACAGAATCACATATATTATTTATTTTCACATGTATTTTGATTTCACATATTATGCTATTAGTTTTCAATAGAATATTGAGATTTGATTATATTTTGAGACACGATATTTTGATTTCAAATTCACATATTATGCTATCAGTTTTCAATAGAATATTGATTACAGATATTATTGATTTTCACATGTATTTTGATTTCATATATTATGCTATCAGTTTTCAATAGAATATTAATTACAGATATTATTTATTTTCACATGTATTTTGAAAACCATGTATAGCAAACCATGTATTGAATAAAGTATAAACCATGTATTAAATAAACCATATATTGAAAATAATGTATGACAAACCATGTATTGAAGAACCATGTATTGAAAACAATGTATGACAAACCATGTATTGAAAACAATGTATGACAAACCATGTATTGAATAAACCATGTATTGAAAACAATGTATGGCAAACCATGTATTGAATAAACCATGTATTAAAAACCATGTATTGAAAACAATGTATGGCAAACCATGTATTGAAAACAATGTATAGCAAACCATGTATTAAAAACCATATATTGAAAAAATGTGTGGCAAACCATGTATTGAAAACAATGTATGGCAAACCATGTATTGAAAACAATGTATGGCAAACCATGTATTGAATAAACCATGTATTGAAAACCATGTATTGAATAAACCATGTATTAAACTATGTATGGCAATCCATGTATTGAATAAACCATGTATGCCAATCCATGTATTGAATAAACCATGTATTGAAAACCATGTATTGAATAAACCATGTATGGCAAACTAAATATTTGTGCTCCATTTCATTCATTTCAAATTATTTCATAAAAAATAAAAGAACATTTTATTGCATCCACATAATTCAAAATTATTTATTCCATCCACACAACTGATCAAAACATCACAATATTGAAAATAAAATATCAAAAAGTAATACAAAATTTATGGAAATTGTCTCTTTGATTCATTTAAAAAATATACGAGTCTTTGAAAACATGTAAAAAATATGAGTCTTGGTAAAAAATATATGCAACATGTTTCTTTTCACCACATTCCAGAATCCACAAATAAGAAAACAATAGTTCTACTTTTCTTCTTGCAAAGTGCCTAAAGTTTCAGCTGCATCTACCTCAATATCCTTTGCTTCCAATGCACCAGCCCGTACCAAACTTTCACCTGTAGTGTTTATCCCTGATAGCAATAAACCTTCTTCCTTCATGGGATCTTCTCTAAATGGTGCATTCAGCTCTTTCTCATTTTCTTTTACTATAGCCTCCACATCCAGGCCCTTATCTTTGATAAGCTTCTTCAGCCAATTGTTTTCTCGAACAGTGTATTGTAGTCTCTTCTTCACTTCAATAGCATTATTCACACTGATTTTTGTTGTCCTGATCAACGTTTTCATGGTTGTCACCTGTTGCTTTAAGTGTTGATAATTAGACTACAAAATACAAGAGAAAAAGATTAATATTTATTAAAAAATATATTAAAGAAAAAAATGATTTTCAGATATATGTAAAACTTACATCTGTTGTAAGTCTTGCAGTTTTTGCTACTGCTACTTTCTTCTTATCTAGTTCCCATTCATTGAAATATGCTTGGGCTTCAGCATTCAAGTTCTCTAATCGGTCCAACATAATGGCTAGAACTTCATCACTGTTTGTAGAATCGGCCTTGATGGTGCTAGATTCAACTTTTAGTAACAGAGCATCGAGATTTTGTGGCTCATTCTCTACCTTTGAAAATAACTCCTTTCTATGTGCGAAGTTCTTGTATCGACCATTTATTACTTTGATCATAACCTTGGCCTGATATTCCCATTCTCTTAATGTATCAATATCTACAAGAAGATTATTCGTAATAGTAGCCTTACATCTATTTGCTAATAAAACATTTTTTGAAAAGTTTACTTTATCATCATCGGTCGGATGATGATGGGTGTCGACTTGCTGGTGGGGGAAGAGGAAACATCGATAACATCTCCTTCAACATTCTCCTCTGCTTCATCATCGATCCCTAGACCATGAAGTAGATCACTTGTCTTTAGTGGTAAATTCAAATTATTCATATCCTGATACATAAAATCATCATCGAGATTCACAGTAGCAGAGGGCATCTGAGATGCGCTTTCTACATTTGATAAATTATCAAGTGTTAAAATTGGGAACGATGTCCCTAAAACAAGAGATTGACCCACAGTCTGAGTGTGTGTCTAAAACTGATTGTTGGTTCCTAGATGTAGTGGTGTGAGGAACTATTTCCCACGCATGCGAGATTGGTTCCTCATCGGTGGTGTGTGCTGTGAAGTTTGTCGGACTTGTTGTGGATGAACTTGATGTTGATGGACTTGTTGTAGGTGAACTGGCTGCTTTTCCTATTGTGCACCCGGTGGAGGCATCTATTTTCTGAGTCTTTTAAATCTAGTCGGTCCCTCTGCAAAATTTCACATGAAAAATATAAATTAAAACTAGTTTTAAAAACAATGCCATTAAAATAGATCAATTTTAACTAAACATACCCGACTCAGACTCTACAGCCATTGTTGTTGATGATGCAAGTATTTGCCCTTGCTCTAAAAATAGTTAAAATATTTTCTCAAACTAAATATAATTTTATATTATTAAAATACATTATTTAAAATAGTACTTTTTGAAAATAAGTTTACCTGGTGAAATCAATAGCCGCCACGAATCTGGGCAGGTTGTCCGACTTTTATGGCCACCACAGTATTTTGCGTCGTTCGTCCTGAAAGCTGCCACATAGATCTTCGTGGAGTCCGCCCCTATAACCACCATGCCATAATCATTTTAAACCTTTACACCATTGAAAGCACCAAAGGGACAAATTCGATCGACGAGGCCCGATATTTGAACCTTGGACCTCCGCCCCCCTTATGGGGTTTGGATGAACCAATTGGTCTACACCTCGGACCTAAAATACATTATTTAAAATAGTACTTTTGAAAAATAAGTTTACCTTGTGAGCTGGATGTTATGTCTTCAATGTCGACTATAGCAGATGCATATCCAAAAGTAAGAGGAGTCGTACGTGTATGTTGTCCATTAGGAGACCTACATTTACGGGTGGGAGTTACTAGTGATTATTGTGACTACATGTTAGAATCGATAGATGCTTCTTGAATCCTGATGGCAGCATCCCTTTTACTAGAAGAGTGAAAAACATAGAGAACATTATTAGAGAATGGAAACTACAATACATCAAAATTAAGGATAAACAAAAATGAAAATTTAAAAACTTACCTTTCAAATGGTCTGGATTCATGGTATATCTGGATGTCAGCGTTGATTTGTCATCTTCAATCAATGCGTATTGGTTGTTAACAAGGAGACCATCCAAAAATGGTAGCCCTATTAATCGCTGCACATCCGAGGGATTCACAATAAAAACAATATCCTTGTTATCAACTTTGATCTGTACAGTGGACACATCATGGTCGTAGCAACTAACTATACGTTGCATCAGGGAGATGTTGACGTCCAACTATGGCATCTTCAAGACTCCAACAACTTCGAAGGTGTAAAGCCAATTGGAATCTCTCCCACGAGTGCTAAAAATATTCTTGACGTTTGGGCAATAGTAGCTCTTGAATGATACCTTGGAAGGGAGAGGAGAGGAAGCGCTAGCCATTTTTGATCACCCTCGCTTGGAAAATGCTTTGAAAACCCTCTTAAAACACTCTAAAAATATTAGGAAAACATTGGGAAAATGCTCCAAAAACCCTTTGAAAAAACTCAGAAAATAATCTAAAAATGCTCAAAATAAGCTTTGAAAACGCCCTGAAAAATCTCAAAAAATGCTCAAAAAGTCGTCTGAAAAAGCTCTAAAACCGTTGTAGAAAATGCTCTAAAAATACTGAAAAACGATCTAAAATTGCTCTGGAAATCACTGTGTGAAAGGTGAAAATGACCCTGCTATTCTATTTATAGAAGTTTGCATGGTTGAAGTCGATGGATGCGTGACACGTGGAAGAGGAGAGGACACATGGTAGCATCTTATTGATGATATTTGGTGGTCACCTTCTTCCAGTAGCCATGTGACAGTCGCCATGTGATAGTCACCTTCCAATCGCCTTGTGATAGTCACCATGTGACAGTCGCTCTATGACAGCCACCTTGTGACAGTCGCCTTGTGATAGTCATCTTGTGATAGTCGCCATGTGACAGTCACCTTATGATAGTCACCTTGTGATAGTCACCATGTGATAGTCGCCATGTGATAGTCACCTTGTGATAGTCGCCTTGTGATAGTTGCCATGTGACAGTCGCTTCTGTCAATCGTCTTTTGTCAGTCACCTTGTGACAGTTGCATTTTGATAGTCGATTTTATCAGTTGCCTTGTGATAGTCGCTTCTCTTAGTTGTCATTTTTAAATTTGAAAAAATTGATGCACAATTTTCAAAAAATCACCATTATTTGATAATTTTTTTGCAAAATTTTGAAAAATTTGCCTCGATGTTTATACACCTTACGACTAGATTCACCCCGATTTTATAAATACACTTTGGGGCCGACCCCTTATGCATAACCCTAATTCACTCTTCCTCCTATTGTTAGCTAGGGTATTCATACTTCCAACTTTGCCATTCATACTTTCAGTAGGACTTTCACAAATGACTTTCTTTCCATGTTACGTAGATTATATTCAAATGAATCCTTTCAATTCTCTTAATATTTGGAACAAGAAGTGGCACTTGTTCCTTGATCACACTTTGTTTTCTACTTTATGCTTCTCTACTCACACTTCCTCCTTACTTCCTATTTGTGCTCGCACTCACTCCCAGCTTGCATTCACACTTGCTTTCGGTTGCACTCACTCCTGGCTCACGCTCGCACTCACTTTTGGATGCACTTACTCCCAGATCACACTCTTAACTATATAATATATTATAAATCAAGAAAAAAAATTATCTTCATGAAGGATTAAGGCATTTTTTGTAGAAAACATCTCATATTTTAGAAGTCATATCTTCGCGAAGGGTTGTCCAATTCAGCTGATTCTTGGACCAATTTATGCATCATTTGAAGAAATTTAAAGTGAGTGGTCATATGAAGGAATCTAAGCAATATTGAGGGAGATATGACCCTATGAAGTCAGCCATCTGGAACAAGTATAGTAAAAAAAATTCAAGTCACAAAAAATGAAATTGCAAATATCTATTAACGAGGTTCGGATGATGGAAGAAGAAATGGAAGGCTAGGGCTTCAATGAGACAAGACATTCTATCTGGGCATAGAAATTTTTATCTAAGTTTCTTTTCCCTTCTTTATCTTAGGAATTTTGCATGTAAATTATTATAATATTTTTATCAAATATTATATTTGCTATAGAATATTCTAGTAAAATTTAGTAGATTTTGATAATAGTTTCCTCCCCACGGACTAATTTATAGCTAAATACTTTAGAACAATCTCTAGTAGTAGAGGTTAGTGAGTGCACCATAGAGGATCTATCCTTGTTGCTCAAATATAGGATTATTTTTCATAAATTTAATGGGTATTGGCCAGGGGCTTTAGCCTTGAGAAAATGGATTGATAAGAGTTGGAAGTATCCAAGAGTGAGTCTTTCCTTTCTTCCCAAATGTTTCTTCCTAGACATTTTTTGTTCTAGGGAAGAAAGGGATAAAATCCTAAAATGGGGTCCTTAGTTTATGGAAAGAGCAAGACTCTTCCTTACCCATTGGTATGAAGGCTTTTCACCTAAAAATGTACATCTATCTCTAGTACCAGTCTGGATTAGTTTGTATGGGTTGCTCGATAAATTTTGGGATATGGATACCTTCAACGTAATAGGAATTGCTCTAGGAGAATTACTTGAGATTGTAGACACTACAAAAGATGAATTTTTGGCTATTTATGCTCGAATATTGGTCATTATTGGTATAAGTAAAGCTCTACCATAATCAATCATTCTTAAGTATGGGATAATATGTGGACCTAAACCATAGATTATGAAAACATATCTTTTAGATGTATAAGATGTCATGAGGTGGAGCATATTGAGAGATCATGCCTTAAGAATAGTCTAACATAATCATATGTAGAAAACTATAAAATAAACTTACAAATGGATATGGATGAGGATGGTTTTCAACTTCCAAAAATAGATCTAGACAAATGAAAGAAAATAAACATTGGAGACCAATAAGGAAGGATATTGGAAGAAATACCAAATCTTTTGAGGCTTTAGCCTACAAAGAAAAAGTAGATCAAAGCTTAGAGGACACAATACAACAAGTTCAACATATTAACAAGGAACCGTCTATTTAGTATGATCCTGATTTAGGGATGAACATTCTCGATGAACCATTCAAAAGAAGAAATGGTAAAGAAAAAATAGTGTTAGATGTTAATTATTCTACCATTAATAAGTAAATACCAAAAAATGAGTAGGGCAAGTCAAAATATTTTGTAATAGAGCCAAGATAAGATAAATTTGATGAAAAAGAAAGTTGTGAAAGAATATTGAGGAATATAATAATAAGATCAACTCTTGATATATGTAAGAAAAAAAGAGGAAACCCCTCAAATTATCAAGCAAGATTCAAGGAAGCATGATAAAACATAAAGAAAGGAACACAAACTAAGTTTGTTGAACTTATCTTTACCAAACAAAAAAATGATATTGGTAATTTATAGGCGGGGTTAGTAGCTCCTAATGGGACATGATTATAATATCATGGAATTAAAGAGATGCTAATGCCCCCTCAAAGTAGAGGTGTTTCAAGGACCTATGCTGAAGTAATAAGGCTAATATTATTTGTATTCAGGAAACTAAAATGACAAAAGAAGTTTTCAAAACTATGAAAGTAGTATGGGCGAGATGTGAATCGAAAGTTATGGATCATGAAGGAGTAGCAAGGATAATTATAACTTGTTGGAATCCTATTAGAATCTCCTATGTAACCATTCTTAAATCTAGGCATTGGATAGTCTCTTTAGTCACATGCTACTTTCCAAATATTCATTTCATCCTTATCAATATCTATGGGACTAAAACTCAATCAGGTAGAAGTTTGGAGTGGGATTGAAGCCTTTATGAGAAGTAAAGACCAAGAAACTCAATTCTTGATCATAGGAGATTTTAATGCCATAACCAAGCTAAATGAAAATTTTGGGGAAAATAGGAAATTAACCCAAGTATGAGAGATTTCTCAGGTTTTATTCAAAATAATAATTTATGGAGGGTTGTGTTTGAAGAAGACAACTATACATGGACCAAAAATTGGAGAGGCTAGAACCTAATAGAAAAAAAAAACTAGACAAATGCATACTCTCTGATTGTTAGCTATATGAAGGGACTTATGCTAAAATTAATACCTTGACAAGGATTGGTTCTGATATCTAGCCAATAAGAGTTAAAATGGTGGTAAGTTGATGTAGGAGCATCCAACGGAAAGCAAAATACTGCAAGGAGAAAAAGTGTCGCGATATCGCGACATGTCGAAAAAGAAGAAAAAGTGTCACGATATCGCGACATCTTTGCTCTCTGTTTTCTCTCTCTGTTTTGGGTCGTGATATTGCGACATGTCACGATATCGTGACAACTTTGCCTTTCGCTTTCACTCTCTGCTTCGGGTCTTGAAAACGTGACATGTCACGATATCATGACAATTTCCTTCCTTGCTTTCTTTCTGCTCCTTCGATCATGATTTCGCAACATGTCACGAAATCATGACATTTTCTTCTCTGGCCTTTCCTGTCTTCTTTCGGTCATGAAATCGTGACATGTCGTGAAATCATGACATTTTTGCTCCGTGCATTCTCTCTCCTTCCTGAGTCACGAAAACGTGACGTGTCGCGATATCGCGACACTTTTTCCCCCTTGAGCCTTCTCTCGAATTTTGGTCGCGATAATGCAACATGTCGCGATATCACGACACTTTTATCTCTTGAGCCTTCTCTCGACTTTTGGTCACGAAAATGCGACATGTCACGATATCGTGACACTTTTTCTTCTTTGTCGACATGTCGTGATATCATGACACTTTTTCTCCTTGCAGTATTTTGCTTTCCATTGGATGCTTCTGCATCAGACAACCGAGGTGGATTAAGAAGTGACCTTCACTTTCGTACTGCTCTATCACCTTCTTTTTCAACATCTCAAAACTTACAAAATCTTCAGCCTTAGCACTGCTCTTTTCTCCTTTATCCATCATTCTCAATGGTGATTTACCAGTACTCCTGTTGACAGTCCTATCCGGAGTAACTGGGGCTGTACAAGCTCTCCAAGCTTCAAAAAAATCTGGGTCTTCAGGGTATGAACCCTTAAGTTCTTCAAACCCCATAACTTCCACTCTCATTGTTGTCAGCAAACTCTTTTCATCCATCTCCTTCAATGGCTTGAACTTGTGGCGCACTCCACATTTTGTCAGAGAGTAAGTATTCGCATGCCCATCATACACCACACGTTTGTCAAATTGCCATGGCCTCCCCAACAACACATGGCAAGCATCCATAGGCAAAACATCACACATGACCTCATCCTGGTATCTCCCAATATTGAACTTGACTAAGGACTATTCACTGACCAATGTCCTATGGTCCTTCTGCAACCATGCAATCCGGTATGGATGTGGGTGTCTCCTCCTCTCTAGTTGTAACTTAGTAACCATTTTTTCAGAGACCAAGTTATCAGTACTACCATTATCTATAATAACATTACAGACCTTACCTGAACATTTGCACCTTGTGTAGAACAGGCTCCTCATCTAGTCTGGTCCTTTCTCCTCATTCAACAAGGTTCTCCTTATGACCATAACTTCTCTCTCTGCCTCCTTAGAATGTTTTGATTTAGCACCTTCATCTGCTACAACAGCTCTGGCATGACCATCGGGTATCCTATTCGTCCTCTCTTTGTGTTGGGGACACTCATATTCTCGATGTCCCTCTTCCCCACAATGGAAATAGGTTCCACGAAATCCTCCTCTTCCTCTTTGGTAACCTTTGTTCTGATCACGGGATCTGTAATCATTATCTCCCTTCTGATCCTGACTACTGCTAGCTTCTTCTTTCTTCTCATCTCGTCCTCCATCTATTCTTCCACCAGTTCTTTCTCCATGACTTCTTCCTCTTTGCTTACCCTCAAACTGTCTGTTCAACTTCTCTTCGACTTTGAGGGCAAACTAGTAAGTATCCTCAATGGTGCTCATCTTAACTAGACTCAACTCTTATTGAATACTTGTTCTCAATCCATTGATGTAACGGGATACCTTCTCCTTGTTAGCCTCAGAATGGCCAGTTCTAATTGAGATCTGGTAAAACTCCTCTATATATTCTTTGACAGATTTGTTTGACTGTCTCAAACTCTGCATTTTCCTCAACAGATCCAGTTTGTAATCTATAGGAATAAACTGTCTCTTCAACTTCTCTACCATTCGATCCCATTTGGTTATCTTTACCTTTTTGATTCTATTTCGTTCTAGCTACACTTCTTTCCACCATATGCAAGCATGGCCTTTCAACTTCATTTTTGCAAACTTGATCCGATTTGGATCTAAAACCTCCTCATACTCAAAATATTCCTCCATATCATTGATCCAATCAATCAACTCCTCTGGATTGAGATTCTCAGAATATGCAAAAACCTCCATCTTTGGTTTCTTTCCAATCTGGGAGATGGCTCTATATAACCTGGCTTGTGTAGGATCTACAACATTTTCTTCTTCCTCAAACTAGTCCTCTTCTTCATCAACTTCATCTTCACTTCCTTCTTCTCTCCTTGGCTCAAACCCTCTACGCAACTCCTCTTGCAGAGCCTAAACTTGCCTTTGCAAAGCTCTAAAATCTTCCTCTGGCATCATATTTCTCGCACCACCACGGTTTCTTCGTGGAGGCATTCTACTTGTTTCTCTTACAAGCTCTTCCACAGATCCTGTTTCAAGTTGCCTCACTTTCGGTGATCTGCTCACACACTCAGGAACTCTATGCTCTTTCATAGATCCTAGTGTAAACTACCTCACTTTCGATGATCTATTTACACACTCAGGAACTCTACGCTCGTCCATAGATCTTGGTGCAAACTACCTCACTTTTGATGATCTGTTTACACACTCAGGAACTCCCACTCTTCCACAGATCCTAGTGCAAACTACCTCACTTTCGACGATCTGTTTACACACTCAGGAACTCTCGCTATGATACCACTTGACGAGGGACCGAGATTCACCACCAAAAATCT
The DNA here is from genome assembly GCA_028583015.1 of Wollemia nobilis. NCBI lineage: Eukaryota > Viridiplantae > Streptophyta > Pinopsida > Araucariales > Araucariaceae > Wollemia > Wollemia nobilis. The sequence continues at coordinate 4,830,678 of JAQPPZ010017058.1, forward strand.
AGATCCAATATTCTTCTTTGATCACAAAAAACAAATTACAACACTAGCCTGTAGACGTAGTTGAGCACTTGGTGGGGATCTAGGAGATTCACCACCCAAAATCCCTAGCTCACCACTAGCTTCTATTACAATGTCTAGGTTTCTTTCGAGGTCCCAACCCTCTAGGCCATTAATGACCCACCTGGAAGAATACATCCTCAGAATCTAAAAAGTCGGCTCTTCCCCCACCTTCGTGACTGAACCTTCACATCTTTTACCCTAACTGGCAACTGCCATCGGGTCAGCCACGAAAATACGCATTGATAAGTCGTCTGAATGTCTCTGACCTCTAGGTGTAGCATTCGAGTGGCCGCCATGCTCAACAAGCTTATTGGGCAAGAAATCATGAATTAATGAGGCCTTTGACCACCTCAGGAAACATCGTCTAGGAACGCATGCCTTTTCGAATCGCGAACCAGCAGTATGTCGCGATATCGTGACATGTCACGATATCGCGACATTTTTCTTCCTCGTTGCCTTTCTCTTCTTCGGGTCGCAATATCGCGACATGTCGCGATATCATGACATCTTTCCTTTTTGGCTCTTCTTTCTCCTTTTCGGTCACAAAATCGTGACATGTCGCGATATCGCGACATCTTTCCTTTCTGCTTCCTCCTCGCCTCTCGGGTCGCAAAATCACAAAATGTCACGATTTCATGACCCAAAGAGGTGAGAAGGAAGTAGAAAGGAAGAATGTCGTGATATCATGACATGTCACGATTTTGCGACCAGAGAGGCGAGGAGGAAGCAGAAAGGAAAGATGTCGCGATATCGCGACATGTCACGATTTTGCGACTGAAAAGGAGAAAGAAGATCCGAAAAGGAAAGATGTCGCGATATCGCGACCCAAAGAAGAGAAATGCAGTGAGGAAGAAAAATGTCACGATATCACGACATGTCACGATATCACGACATACTACTGGTTCACGATTCAAAAAGGCACATGTTCCTAGACGGTGTTTCCTGAGGTGGTCAAAGGCCTCATTAATGCATGATTTCTTGCTCGATAAGCTTGTTGAGCATGGCGACCACTTGAATGCTGCACCCAGATGTCAGAGACATTCAGACGGCTCATCAATACGTGTTTTCATGACTGACCCAGTGGTAGTTGCCAGTTAGGGTAAAAGATGTGAAGGTTCAGTCACGAAGGCGGGGGAAGAGCTGACTTTTCAGATTCTGAGGATGTATTCTTCCAGGTGGGTCATTAATGGCCTAGAGGGTCGAGACCTTGAAATAAACCCAGACATTGTAATAGAAGCTGGTGGTGAGCTAGGGATTTTGGGTGGTGAATCTCCTAGATCCCCACCAAGTGCTCAACTACACCTGCGGGCTAGTGTTGTAATTTGTTTTCTGTGATCAAAGGAGACTATTGGATCTGGATTTTCGATGGTGAATCTCGGTCCCCCATCATAAGTGTATTAAAAATATCATATTTTAAATAAGAGCAAATGTGGGAAGACCACCCTCAATTTATTGATATAATAACACAAACATGAAATTCTTCAGGAAACAGTGAGTTGTATACACTTCTAACATAAATGAAATCAATGGCACCTAGATTAAAAGAATGGAACAAGAACACTTTTGGAAATATTTTTGAGAAGAAAGATGAACTAAAAGATAAATTTTTAAAATTCCAAACTGGTGATCATAATAATCCAAGTTCAAAGGAAAAGGAGTTGACTAGTGAACATCATAATATTTTGACCAAGGAAGAGAAATTTTGAAGATTAAAATCGAGACAAACTTGGTTAAAAAAAGATACAATGAGTGTGAGAAGGTGTCTACATCGTAACTTGTTAATCGACCCCATTGTTATTGTCTAAGGTGATGGTCATTCAACGATTACCTAAGTAGCCCTTCGACACAATGCTCTTCGAGTGGTGTTGTCAGAACCTCATAGCCCAATGCCAAGTGCAGTCAAGCTTGAGACCAGTTGTGGTTGTTTTTCATAGGATGACTATAATATAGATACCAACATCTAAAATTAGTAGAAGGGTTTTGGATTGAAGATCATATTGAAATCAAAAAGGAGGTAAGGTGTTTTTATCAAAATATTCTTGGATCAGAGGATTTTGAAGTTCTTAATAATAAACTTCTTCAAGAAGTACCTTCAATTATAACAGATGAAGACAATAGGAAATTGATGGAGCTTATTACTCTAGAAGAAGTTCATTTAGCTATTTTCTCTTTTAATAAGGATAAATCTACAAATCCATATGGGTTCTTTGTAGCATTCTATCAACATATTGGGATATAGTGAAGGATTCTTTATTGGTGGTAGTGAAACAATCTAGGGTAAAACAATACATACCTTATAAAATAAATGCAATAAATCTTACCCTGATTTCAAAAAAGAAAGATGCAAAATTGTTTGATTCATATAGACCCATAAGCCTATGTAATATGGCATATAATATTATCTCTAAAGTGATGGTGAATTGGTTAAGGCCATTGTTATAAAAAAATATTTTAGAAGAGCAAGGACAACTTGTGAAAGAGACATATTCTGGATAGGATCATAGTAGCTCATGAAGTTATGCATTAAGCAACTTCAAGAAAAGAGAAAGCAATGATCTTAAAACTTGATATGAGTAAAGACTATGATAGGGTTAAATAGGATTTTATTTTTATAGTATTAGAAAAGTTTGGATTTGGGAAGAAATGGGTTAGATGGATTAAAACTTGTGTCTCTATAGTTTCATATTCAGTGTTGGTCAATGGGCTAGTAATACAATCATTTAAAGCCAAGAGAGGTCTTAGACAAGGAGATCCTCTATCACCATATTTGTTCATTATTATGGTAGGGGTTTTGGGTAGGAACTAGAACAAGCCTAATAAATATGGGCTTCTAAGTGGACTTAAGGCTAGTAATAACATCAACATCACCCATAAACAATTTGTAGATGATACAACCCTTTTTGGGAGGGCAAGGATAAACGAGGCCAGAGCTTTGAATAACTTATTAAAGGAATATGAAAGAGCATCAAGGTAAAAAGTTAATAGGATAAAATCCAAAATTTACTTCCTAAACATCCCAGCTAAATCAAAGTAGGGATATGCAAGTTGCTTCAAATAGATGAGTTAAATCTGCTAGCAACTTATCTAGGGATGCCCTTATTTGAGGGGAGAATTATAGAATCTAGTTATAAGTAAATTTTAGAATAAACTACCCATATGGAAAGGTAGATGGTTATCATTAGCAGGAAGAGTGCAACTAATTAAATTAGTCTTACATGCCATTCCAAAATATTATATATCCTTGTATACTATGCCAAAATCGATAGAAAAAGTTTAATCTATATTATGTGGTCATTTTTGTGGTTAGGATTACATGATAAAAGAAAATTTTCTTTGGTGAAATAGATCAAGGTGTGTGATGATAAAACTAGGAGAGGTCTCAATTTAAGATTTCATACAGATGCAAACTTAGCTTTTAGGGGGAAATTAATTTGGAGTTTGTACAAAGAGTGTCAAAGACAATGGACATGAATTTTTCTAAATATGTTGAGTCGAATGACCCAAGCTTAATATTTACTACATTACCTCTACCAAATGGTTTTGCACTATGGAACAATTTATAAAAATAACTGATCGAGTGATTAAAGGTTTAATATGGATGGTGGAAATTGGAGAAAAAACTATTTGGATGGATACTTGGTGTGATAATAAACCACTCAATTTAGATCCAATTTTGAAACCATGGATGAGATTACTTCAAGATAAATATGGTGATAGGTTTTCAAACATTTTGTACAAGGATCGGGAAGGAATATACAAATGGAAAGAATATTTTTTACAAGTATACAAGACATTGATGCTAAGAGATAGTTGAGTAGAAAGATAACAACAATGATTATTCTAAGGGAATCCAAGGATAAGTTGATTTAGGAGCTGAATATCTCAAGAGAATACACAACAAGAAGTGGATATAATGTAAAGCACCAACAAAATAGGAATATTGCAAGAATATGGAGAGATATTTGGGATAGCTCAAGCATTCCTAAAGTTAAAATATTTGTTTGGCTAGTAGGTCATAGAAGAATTTATCCTAGGATAACCTTATGAAAAGGGGTTTTCATGGCCCCTTACAATGTGTTCTTTGTAAAAAGGAGGAGAGTATAGACCATCTCTTGGGACACTGCTTAATAGTCTAGAAACTATGGTAATGAATTTTTAATATGTTTGGTAAATGCATGGCGATGAATGGAAGAATAAAGAATGGTTAAAGCAATGAAAGAGCACTTTTAAAAGTGAGGCTTTATAGTCAATCTAGGATATATCAAAATATACAATTCTTTGGATTGTATGGCTAGAAAAAAATAGAAGAAATTTTAAAGGATAATGAAAAGGAATGTTTTTTTAGCCATATAGGAGTTTAAACCAACCCTATCAACTCACTCAATCCCTAATTTAGAAGCAAAGAGCTTTGATAGATGGATTCAAGTCATCAAATGGAATTATGATGTTGGGTACAGGAGAAACAAAAGAAGGCAAAGAATATAAAGTGGAAAACACGAGCTGTGGAATTGATCAAATTGAATTTTGATGAAGGATCTAAAGGAAATATAGGACCAAGAGGAGGAAGAGGAATAATTAGAAATAATAGAGGAGAGATTTTTTCTCATTATGCTTTCAATCATGGACTTAAGACAAATAATGAAGTTGAATATTGGGTGGCTTTGGAAGGGTTAAAAATATGCAAAAAAATGAAATGTAACAGAGTATGAATGGAAGGTGATTCACTCATAGAAATAAATACAATTTTAAGGAAAGCAAAGGCTCCATGAAACATACAAGATATAATTGTGGAAATTCAAGACCTTGTTATAGAGTTTGAAGAAATCAGGTTTACACATACGTTAAGGGAAAGAAACAAATTTACAGATAGGATAGCCAATAGAGGGGTTTTAATTGAGGATCGTAAAGTTAAATTTTATTTTCCATGGTTAGAGGAAGTAGTAATTTTAGCTAAAGTTGACAAGAAAATGTTGATTCAAATAATGATTAATATTTACTTTAATGTTTTCCATTGGTAATACATGCTTTATTTTATAACATTAATGTGCTTTCATATAAACTATTTATTATAATTTTTGTGGTTGTACTTGTGCTTCACGAAGGAAACTAGCAATTCAAATCTGGTAAAGCGAATTATGATAGTGCAATATTTTGGAAGTATTACTCTACTAAGATGCAATGCACAGATAGTAGAGGTGAAGTTTTGGTATTGTGAAGGTTGTTGTAGGAAAATTTCAAGAAGGATGTTGAACTCCGGAATATTTGTATTCATATAGAAAAACTTAAAAATATCTAGAAAATAAAAATCAAGGATTTAGACATTTTATGTAAAGTTATGTAGGTTTCTAGCTATAGCAACTCAATTGATATAATAATTGAATCTATTTGTAAACTCTTAAGATCTAAATAAGAGACTTGTGATTTGTCAAGGGTAGGGGACCTGAGTACAACCCTATTATTCTCCAACAAAAAATTTAATTAATTCAGTTTGTTATTAAAATTTTAAAATAAATATTAAATGATATTAACTTAACTAATTAGATTCCTTGACATTGAAAGAAGAGGACTTAACATTCAAGGAAGAGACTCATGTTCAAAATTTACCAAGTGATACATGGATAATATGCAATATTTGTTGTAATAGCACTAGTTAGTGGTGATATAATATCTATTTTATTTAGTTTTTATATAATTTGTATTGTCATTTACCTTTCCTTAAAAAAATGGATAGTAAAATTCATTTTAATTAGCAAATTTTACTTACAAATAACTCTCAAGAACTCAAAGCATGATCCTAATTTGTTTTTAGTAGAGTGATTGGAGCATCTGTGGAGAATGTGACCTTTTGTTTCTTAGATCTGCATGGTGGGTTCCTTAATGAAGCCTCGGTAGAGCTTAAACTTGGTTTTCCTCAATAAACTATGTCTAATGACCCGCCTCCTCCCTCTTTGAGATCCTCAATTTTTTGGTCCTCTTCCCCTATGGATTGGGTTAAAATAAACTTCAACGGTACTTATAATGGGAACCTGAGTCTTGTGTGGTAGGTGGTGTACTTAGAAATGATAAAGGACATCTACTAGGTGCCTTTGCCAAAAAAATTTCAGTCCAGGCCACCCATTCTGTGAAAGCTAGAGCACTCCTTAAAGGCCTCTTATTGGTGGAATCCTTGGGTTTTAATAAAGTTATAGTGGAAGGGGAATCATTAAATATTTTTAATCTAGTCAAGAAGTCTTGCACCTTGCACTGGAAGATAGCAAATATCATGGCAGAAGAAGTACAAATTTTTCCTTCAAGATCGAAGGCTCAAATTCAACATATTTTTCATGAAGGAAAAAAGCGGTAAACTTGATGGTGAATATTGGGCTATTGCAACAAGACCTCTTTGTTTGGATGATAAATTTTCCTCAAAGTGTTCAAAATTTAATTATGGATGATCATGGTTAGTTGTGGGTGTTGGTTATGGAAGTTTAGGAGGCTAGGGGGATATTTCCTATGCTTTTTGGAGCCTCTTATTTTTTGATGTTTTCTTCCTAGCAGGGATTTGGTGCCATCTATATATACTTTGTGTACAATGGGTGCCAGTTGATTGGGAGTCTTGTCTTCTCAAGGCATCATGTTTTTTTGGGTGGTATATGTAGAGGTTTTCCTTTAGCGTGTGGGGTCTTCCTAGAGGGTAGCGAGCTTCTCTATTGTATCTTGTGATCTCCCTTTGGATATTGCAACAATTTTTTTTCCACTTTATTTTTCTTTTAGGAATTTATGTTTGGTACTAGTTTTATATCTGAATATTTTTTTGCTCAAATAATATTTTCTATAAGAATGATGCATTATCTCTTGCTCTTTCTCAATCCCATATGTATTATATTTTAAGATCTTTTAAAACCCCTTCTCTTACCTAATATATATATACTACTTTAAATATTATATATCTTAAATTTAATATTATAAATAAAATGTTTATAAAATTTATATATAACTCATGTAGTGGAGAACAATGGTGAATGGTATGTAATCATGTGTAAGTTAAATTTAAATCCATGTATTATAATAAATAATTTTTGAATAAGATGACCCCATAAGAATAGAACTTATTAAAATACTAAACGTTAAAGTAAATTTTAACATTTGTAAAGTCATATGATATGACCTTTATGGAGTATGTTTTTTATCCAATATATGGTTATCCGATTAGTGAAGGATGGTATACAACCCTACCCTTACACAATTTGAACCTTGAACCTTATCTTTAGAGTTTCAAAGTCTTGATCATTGGGCCTACTCAAAAATTGTAATATGCTAATGATGTAATATTGATGAGCTCATTTCAAACCTATATAACCAATTAAGAAAATATTGTTAAACTAAAAACAAAAGATCAAGAGAAGGTTAAATTTGAGGGAATGTGTTTAAAATAGTTATGTAACAATTTATTTAATCTCTATATAATTTATCATCATTTTCCTTTCCTTAGAAAAATGAATAATGAAACCCATTTTAATCATTATAGTTCACTTAACAACATTTTTTTAAATTAGAACTTAAGAACAACTCTTTAATTAAGTTAATTATTAAATTTTAAAATGAAATTAAAATATTTAACTTAAATAAATTAAATGGTATAAACTCAACCTATTAAATACCTCAACTTTCAAGGAAGAGGCCATGGTTTGGATTGTCAAAATTAGTATTACTTTCCAGGAACGAATAAAATTAACACATTATTCAAAAAAAGGAATATAAAATAAAAAAGCAGATGACCTAGAGGGTGTTAATAGACACCAAAATATTATCACAAATAGGAAAGAACTAGAATCACTTTTATACTAATACCAAATCTTCAACATTTACAATTACATGGTACGTTTAACCTAAGCTAACACAAGGGTCAAGGTTAAGAGAAGTTCAAGCATACCTTACTAAACCTTTAGTGAGGGTTTACTTAAGGTTAACCATACAAATATTTTAACCAATCAAGCTAGGGATGAATAGATCAAATTATTACCCATAGGCTTATATTATCCAATATCATCCTTGTACAACAAGGTTAGATTACCACCTTCTAAGTACTTTCATAATCTAAGCTTAAGGTCCAAGGAGAGAATACATTAGATATGGTAACATATCCCTCCATAATAGATGCTTGAATGGACCCGAGAGAATCTAAATCTTTAAAGAATATATGAATCTTTGTGTCATCTGGAAGTTTGTTATACAATTATGCACCTACAATTGTATATGAATATCCCCATGCTTAATAGTAATAATGGGAGCTAATATTGGACACTCCCATACATGTATAAAGAACACTTCCTTTGCAACTCTAATATATTATAACACTTGAACAAGAACCTCCTTGGGCATGACCTTATGCATGAAGATCAATGGATGTCTTGTTGAAGATACATGAATTGAATTAAATATCCCATGGATATGAAGCCACAACTTTGACTCTTAGATCCATGATTTTGAGCTTCTCATGATAAAATCATCAGCATGCGATGCAATGTCAATGATTTGACCATCAATCTCAATGTTGAATAATTGTTGTAGTCTCTCTTCTAAACTTTCTTATGAAGTAGAACATGTTAAACCATGGTCTAGAGTATTTTACATCCACAAGAAGCAATAATAGATAAGAATCCTCAAACAAGATCCATCAAGGCAATAGGAGCAACAGTATCGAAACTATCAATCCATTGCTTTTGAGATAATCCCATAGGAATAATACATATATTATGTTGACCATTGAATGTATACTTCATTTCATCATCAATGTGCTTGTTCTTGGTTAGAAGACCAAGTATACAACTAATATTAATGCTCTTGCTTGTCATCAGAAGAGAAATCTCATAACAACAATCAATGCCCTTATCCTTGTTTAGAGGAACATAATCAAAACATCCATTAGTGCTCATGCTCATGAGTAGAGGATCAAACTTCTATTTTTGTATGTCATACTCTACTAGTCAAAGTAGACTCATGTGCCTATGCCAAAATGTGTTGATGTCACCTGCTTTAACCATCATATTATCAAAGTCAATCTCCTTGAAGAATGAGGAAGATGAAGGGGATAACTAAGTATTTGAACATAATTAGAATTATGTTGTCTCAAGTTCCATGTTTCTCCTAGATCTAAAATCCAAATAAAATATAACAATGGTGGCAACAAAGAGACTATGAAATTGCTATAAAAATACATTATTATACAGTCATGAAAGAATATAACAAATGCTCCATAGCAAAGAGATAGAAAAAATTTCACTCTAAAAGAGATCCTATCAAGTAATTTCAAATGGAACAAAAAATATTCAAATTTAAATTTTTAAAATTACCTATGATCATTCATATGCTACCATGTGTCATAGGGTTAAGCAATAAAAACCACCAAGTGTCTCCTTCAATTGTCATCAACTAGGAACAAAGAACATGGAAGGAGGATAATTGTCTCTAGTTGATTGGTCCAAATATAGCTTATATAACAAAAAATAGATGGTAACTATTCACTTTGATTCCACATCAATTGTTTTATGTTTCATGTTTATCATCAAAATTTAGTTAGAACTATTAGAACACTTGAGCAACCAGGGTGGGAGTGAGTGGGATTTGAACCCATGACCTCTTTCTAAGGAAAATACTACAAAAGGCACCTTTATGATTATGCTACAATGCTTTGTAGGTATATAGTGAGTATGTATCTCAATTCACCATATACAAGTGCTACATCTACCATTGATATTTTTAAGAGAGCCACATGAGCCATCCAAAACCAAAATAAAAAGAAACAATGGAGAAAAAGGCTTAAAACCCTCATCTCCTTACCCCAAGTATTGTTTTTTGATGCCTTGTCCATTGAGCCATGCTCATTGACAAGTTAAAATACTTCATGTGCTTCTATTTCTCTACATTTTTATTTATTATGTCACAATCCCTTAGGTTGATTTTTTTTTTTTAATATATTAATTACCAATAAATTCATTCTCATCACTAACTTGCCACTTGGCCAAGTCAAGTTGTCACATTTACATTAAAAAATAGTTACCAAGGAGGTTAATACCAGGGTTATGCATAGTGGCAAATCTTCATAAATTTGCGAATATTAGCATTTTTAAAATGCAAATTGGCAAACTTGGGGACCTTGGATATTGGTCCATTCACTTGAAATTTTCAGGTGCAAAAAATGTTTAGGAGTCGGCTCACCACACATTGATAATAATATTACAGATTTTTTTTTTAAATCGCCAAAACTCTCGCCTAAATCATGGACCCATTTTTTCTTAAAATTATAATTTTTTTAATTATCCCACCAAATTCGCCTCTTATACCTCTATATAATTAACATGATAATGAAATTTATTAATGGAAAACATTCAAACTATTAAAAAAAAAGAGCAGCATCAACAAAAAGTAAAACCTTTCGATAGAAAAGGCAAGACCTGAAACATTTGATTTGTTGCATAATTCTATCGAATTTCCTTGATCATATCTAGAACTATGTTTCACCTAAAAAGGAGTTGAACCTCATTTTCCACTCGTGCAAGATCCAAACACTGCTTTGCACCCAAAAAGGAGTCGAAACCTATCTTGCACCTGGATGGGATCTGAAGGTGATTTCCACCCTGATCATGAGTCGAACCCTGCTTTACACCCAAAAAGGAGTCGAAACCTACTTTGCACCTGAACCGAATCCATGGTTGATTTTCCACCCTGATTGTGTGCCAGACCCTGCTTTGCACCCAAATGACATCCAAACCTGAATTTCCACCTGAACCATCTATCAGATCCTACTTTGCACCTAAATAGAAACTGGACCTTCTTTGCACCCAGATAGAAGTTGGAACTACTTTACACCCAGATAGGAGCTAGATCTGCTTTGCACCCAGAAAGGAGCCAAATCTTCTTTGCACCCATACTAGATACCTTATATTCCACCTGGATGGGCTGTCAAACCTTGTTTTGAACCTAGAGAGGATTTGAACCAAGTTTTTCACCTGGATTCGATTCAAATCATGTATCGGTAGCAAAAAATAAAGGTACACAATTTCACCTCTCTTTATTATTTTTAGAGAATGAGCTCAAGAAGTTATAGTAATATCTGTTTTTCTGTTAAAAAATTGTAGATTTTATTTTGCTTTTTTCCCCTATTTTCCTCTATTCCACATGTGAGTGTTTTGATGCATATTTCAGCTAGTTGTCATTCTCTTAGAACACTATGATTCTCTATTTCTCTTAAGACACCATGATTCTCTGTTTCTCTTGGTTTTTAGAGAATATAAGTTCAAGTATTTAAAGTAATAAGATCTCATTTATTATAAATATGTCAATGCTCTTTTTGTCATGTTTCTCCTATTTTTCTTTGTTTCATATGTGTGTTTTGATGCATTGTTTAGTTAGCTGACCTTCTCTTAAGAGACTGTAATTCTCCGTGTCTCTTAAGATAATATGATTCTCTATTTTTTTGTCATAAAATTAGAGGTTTTATTTTGTTATTTTTTTGTCATTTATTGCAAATAGATCAATGTTTTGTTTCCCATGTTTTAACCTATTTTCCTCTGTTCCACAAGTGAGTGTTTTCATTGATTTTTTAGCTAGCAGACCTTCTCTAAAAACACTGTGATCCTCTATCTATTCCACTAAGACTATGAGTTCCAAGGCCATTTAGTACCATAATCTAGTATTTTTCAACATTTGAATCTCTAAATATATTTCGTATCTATATATTTTTTTGTTAAATTATAGAAATTCCTATATGTGGTAGCATATTTGAATTTGTATATTGATTTTTTTGTCCTTTAAATTAATACAAGTGCAAACAATTATCTATCTCTAGAAAATAAAATAGTGGCATGCATAGAAAAATCACAATAAAGCCTAACTAGAAATTGGTATGTATTTTCTACCAACCAATTCTCTGTTTATTCTAGTTACGATATTATTTTGAGGTCTTATTGTAGTAAGATCTATTCAACATTTTATTAATTTTCTAAAATGAAATATATTTTCTTTACAAGTAAAATGGCACCTACTGGCGATGGAAAGAAGGGAGGCAAATATTCTACTAAAAAGAGTATCCTAAAATATTTTAGCCATATATCAAAATCCAATGAGCCATTGACATTTGTATAAATTAAAGGTACAAATGATTTTTACCTACTAAAACAATTTGTTTTGTATTCTATTAATTTTTAGTTAATAATGCTTTCTTCCTTAAAAAGTTAAGTTTCAGTATATGGCTTTGGCCATATTGCATGTTGATCTAAATCTTTTTTCTGTTTGTAAAAATATGTTCTCTTACATCCAAAAATGATAAAGAATATCATTGTATGCAAAATATACGGTTGACCTTGATATGCCTCCACTTGAAGATATTCCTCACAAAGATATGCCTTCACATGAAAATTCTTTTAACAATGACATCTAACAAACACTTGAAGATATTCCTTAAAATGACATGCCACATGAAAAAGAAAGCGATAAATCAAATACAATACAAACTTTTGGGGAATCTTCAAGCCAAAAAACTAAACGCATAAGGTTAACTAGATGGACTCTTAGAAGAACATTTAAGGTTGAATGGTCATCAACATGTTCTTTTATTGAGCCAGTCTAGCTAGAGAACAACAATGACATTCCAACAAATTATAAATGTATAATTTGTAGTTAGAAACTGGGAAAGGATCATAAGATACAACTAAAGTTAGATACAATAGAAAAACATTGTGGGAAATTTTATTCAATAGTTAATGAAAGTGATGGAATAGTTAAGAAAATAGTTAGGTGGAAGGATGCATCATAATACATGCATGTTAGATATGCAAAAGAATATGAAAAATAATTGAATCTACAACAATCTCTTGTTGAGAAATATGGAATGATTCAAGCCCAATTTCATAAAATTTATAAGACCACTTTAGCTTCAAAAAGCTTGCAGTTTGCTATTGTGTATAGTATTCTTAAAAATGGTAGATCCATATGCGATTTTATTTATTATAATCACCTATTTCAGCTAGCTAATGTGCAAAAACTTCCTAGTTCACATTGGTCTGATCAAAGTGGTTGGGAAATGGTAAAATGTCTATCATTGGTTAAGAAGGAGGACCTGAGGGAGAAAGTAAAACTCACCAAATTTATTTCACTTTCAATTGATGAGGTGACGACTGTTGAAAATACATCTTGGATTTGCATGCATGTGTACACATTGTAAAATTATGTAAGACATCTTAGTTTTCTAGCATTACATAAGATGGTGGAAAATTGTAATGTGGAAAACCTCTCATGTTGTTGTAAGTAGTTTAAAAGATATTGCGGGAATGAATGCTATTGAAATAGCCATAAAGTTAATATGTGTTGGGACTGATGGTGCTACTACAATGCAAGAACATAGGAGTGGTCTTTGTGTTCAAATTTAGACATAAATTATCCTGTATTTGATACCCATTCATTGCATGACTCATAGAATGAATCTTGCATACAAAATTGTGAGCACTTTCTATAATGTTGCAAGAGTGGAGGAACTTATCTGCGAAATACATTCTTATTTTTCATGCAATCCAAAAAGGTTTTCAGAGTTTCAACAATTTTCACTAGGAGTTACAGAAGGAAGAAAATTGTTAAAAGATGTGTATACAAGGTGGATTTCATTGTACCAACCTGCATACAAAGTTTTTACAAAATATAAATCCTTAACGGGTTTATGTATAAAAATCGTAGGGCAGTTGATAAGGAAAAATATTTGCTATATCGTTTGACTAACTTGGAAACACTTCTAACATTATGTGGTATTCTTCCAATGTTGCAAGAAATAAATAGATTGATTAAACATGCACAAGAAATATCCATCTATATTGTTGATTTCATCAAGATAAGAAAACAAATATGTGTGCATATTGACAGGGTATGTGTTTGGAGGAAATTTTATAGATCCTTTGTTTGATAGTTGGAAAACAACAACTAATGTGAATGATCCAAAAAGATTTTTGAAGTTCAACATCAATGATCATATCTGTATTAGTGTTCGTGGAAGGATGATAACTCTTCATTGTTTTGAAAGGTAATTAAATATAGTTACATATGATATTGCACAAATTCCCATAACATGAAATTGATTTGAAGTAGTTTTACAAAATACTAAGATTAAATTGATTAAAATAGCATAATCATTGACAAGAGAAATAAGATATTGGTTTCAAAGAGATGAGCTACTTGAGGCCATGGGTGTGGTTAACCCCATGTTTTGGGGTCCTTGTAATGACTACGAATCTACACATGATTTTTTTATTAAATATATGGTTACACTTTCTAAACATTTCTATAAAAGTGTGGTAGTGAATGGTATTGAAATCAAAGGTATTCTCAACAAAGAAATTTTAACACAACAATCATCACATTTTGGAATGAAAATGGTTGAACAAATGTCACTTTTGAGTAATTATCATGATTCTGGTTCCATTACATGTTTGTGAAAAAATTTGGATCCAAGTAGTGTCTTACAAGATGCAATAAGTGAATATTTTTGTTTATATGAATTATGTCAAACATTGATTTTTGGGATCTATGGAAGATGAGAGGGTTGTGCACTATATTTTGTGAAATCTAAACATCGTAATAGGCTAGATAAAAATTTGGAAAATTGTTTGAGAATTTGTGTCATCATCTGAGCTAGACAAATTTTCCCATGATAGAGCATTGGCATACTGGAAATCCCTAGAAGATAAAAGGGGTATCACTAATATGAACAATAATGAGGATACTGATGCTTGTAGTGAGTAGATTATGGAGACAGATTTATGTTATGCTTAAAAGTTATTCTAGATAAGCTAATCGATGTTTGTATTGAGTGGTAATTTTTCCCAATTGCAAAACCACACTTAAATTTCCTCATCACATGTTTTTTAGGCTATCCCTTTGCACGTGTGTTGTTGGTCTATTCTGGGAAGGATAGTGCTGTCCCAAAATTCTATGTAATGTTTCAAAAAAAAATTAGAAAAAAAATATTTTTTTCCTTTAAGGCTTTCCTTTAGCCTTTCATGTAAGGCCATCCTTAGCCTGTCATGTAAGGCTATCCTTAGCCTGTCCCTAAAGGCATTCTTTTTGCCTTTCCTCTAGATTTTGATATACTTTTATTTGGCCTTGGGACCTTGCTTCTAGTATTTTGACTTTTTGTAATCAGGTTTTGGGATCCTTGATAAAAATCCATTTTTAATTTAACAGAGCAAAAAAAAAAAATTACCCAACTGCAAAATCACACTCACAGTTAGGATTTTGATTAGAAAACCCTCTCTTGCAAAAAAATAAATATTTTCCAAGGTTACTTTTACTTAATGTGTGTATGTATAATTGTTAAATAAGTGCTTGGAATACCTTAGTGCTCTGTAAAATAACTATTAACAAGGGGCATGTGTTGGGGTTACTTTATTATGCTATGTTATTATTGTTCATGAAACTTAAAAGGAGAATAAATGTGATTGGCCCTCATATGACCACGATGTAGAAGTGAAGTTCCTTTTATCTTGAAATGTTTTAGATAGATTTTTATCTTTCTTTGTTAAGCAAGTTTAACCAATTTTATCCTTTATTAAACCTTGCTTATAAGCATGAAATAAGAGATTAAAATCTATCTTTACAATGTGAATCTGAAAGTGATAAGTGGATTCATTTTATGTAGCTTTGAGCATGAAAGAGAGTAAATGTGCATGAGTAACTCCTAAAATGTGATGGCATTTGAAGTGCCATATAAGTTATTTTCCTTTCATGAAATTGAGATTTTCATAGAGGAAAGATCACTTATTGATTTAAAGAATATAAGCTTTAAAATGCCTTATAAATTATTCTCCTTCCCCTTTGAATGAAATTGTGATTTTCATTAAGGGAAACTAATTTATTGCTTGCAAATAGAAATGTAAAGTTTGAAATCTAAATCTCCTTCAAAACATGAAATCTTGCAAAGCTGGAAATTACAAAATCCCTCTTAAAATGTTGAACTTTAAATAATTGTGGAATTTTACATTTGCCTTAAAACAAAATCGAACTTGCTCTAAATGGAACTTTAGAGCTTATTCTTGGGAACCATGTAACTCTTTTTTTGAATTTTAATTTTTTCTATTTTTATATTTTATTTTGAAAACTTTTAAAAAAATGAAAAAATATAGGGTTAGAAAATAAAAATAAAATAAAAAACAAACATAAAATAATGTTGCAACTCAAAAAACTACAAATGTTAGTACCTTGCAAAACCAGCATTGAAGTGACCCATATTCATGCAATCTAGCCTTCAAAGAGGTGTGATCTTCTAAGGGAAATGAGGTGCAATATATTAAAGAAAATAAATGAGTCAACCATTAAAATGCATAAAACCCATTAAATCTCCAAGATATTGACACAAAAAGGTTTTCAATAAAACTTAATGACATGCAGAATACAAACTTCCAGCAATGGTGAAATCCAATCCAACAAAATGGAAGAAATGCTTCAAAGACATACCTAGTGCCAACATGGTTTTCCACTGCAATCCTGCCCAAAGTTTTCAAGCCCTTTTTCCTGTTTTGATCCTCTATTTACAACTTTCGCCCCCTATTTCGCTTGCCTCTCAAACATTTTCTTGGCTTTCGTTGGGCTTGATAATGCTCCACTTTGTAATGTATATGCACCTCATGATTTCTCTCCTATTCTTCCCTAACACCAATACTCTCATTTTCTTATAAAAAAAAAATATGCCCTTTGTCTTCATATAAAACAAGTGGAGGATGACCTTTATAAATGCTTTTCAATACTATGGAATTAAAATAATTCGTGTTCTATGGCAGCACACTAATATACCTTGGTCATTTGGCCCTTACTAGCCGCATTCTTTATGGGTGAACATTGACATTTATGGCCATGCGGTCAGGCCCACCATAAGGTAACGAAAACTGCGCTCGACCTCAACTACGACAGTGTATCCGCCAACTGTGTCAGAGATGTGAGAGGCCATTAATGGGACATAAACGATGGTGTGCGTTACTTTATAACATGATACTACTATGTGATGTATTATATGTATTAGTCGTGTGACTACCTCCTTTTCTTTTACATGGGCGCTTGATTTACAAGCCACCGACTCATACATGGTCTAAATCAATGAACCACGCATATGCCGACCACGACCCATTACAACCTCGACTTAATATGTGCTAACACCCACTTTGTCATCGCAAAACTAACATACCTATAATTCCTCTGCTGACTCCACCAATCACTCCAACTCTACATTAATCTCTGGCTATGTGTTGAAATCCTGTGGCCCCTTTGTTAGCTCAGTGTCTTCAAAGATTGTCCATGGTCTGCCTCATTAACATTTCTTCCACACCAACGATCTTATTTTTTATGATAAAAATACCTTAAAAAAATTTGGCTATCCTGATCAGCTCATAATTCGCTGCGCATGCCTGGTCTATATCAACATTGTCATCGCATCGTTGTAACATTTCATTCGATGCTACTTTGATCGACGGTCACCCGTTCCCAATCGTCTATTGCCAACTATTGTTTGAATGTTGCATTTGTGTCATGTGATTACCGTCCTTCAATAATAGCTCCCATCATTCGCATCTGACATGAGGGCATTTTGTAATGTTGTTGATGTCTATCCATTTAGAACCATATTAAACATTTATCTAATTTGTTTGATTCATTGTTGTTTCTCCCATGGTAGTATTTGGTTTAGGTCCCAACACCCATTTCACCACGGTATTAGTTGTCTACCCACTAACGACGATGTTGAAGTCCAACTTAGAAACATACAATGCATTACTCTGATGTAGGCATCTACCTTCTTATAGTTTCCCATTTACATCCTCGTTCGAAGTTTGTCTGAGTCACCCTACATTCTACATATTTTCTTTGTTGCATTGTATCGAATATATCTTTATTTCTATGTGCATCTTATCACTGGTTCAACATCAAAGAAAATCCATGTCAACCATCTAAGTTCACATTGATCCCAATCTGTGTATACCACCTCGTCATTACCATTTCCACCAGAATAGACACTATTTCTTTCGTATACCCAAGTCTTCACATTATCGTCCCAAAATTATGACTTTCTATTTGTTGTTTGCTTCGAATAGGAAGTGTTGCTTCATCCAAAGGGGACTTCCAGGCATGCTACGTCGATGCCCTATCATCTCCCCATGGGTCACCCATTACATGTTTGCAACAACCCAATCATCATCGAGAGCCTCACCACGATCAACGTCTGAGTGGGTCCATCTTGCTTGCCACCTAGGCGTCATCACGTACTAGGATTTTAGTCGACCATGTGTCTGTCCGCATTTTGACCATGCCAGCCATGCACGCTCCTGTCATAAACTAAACAAGGAAAGTTAACATTATAACCTTAAAAATAAAAAAATAATGGCCATGAAATATTAAACTAAACTAAATACTTTAAAACATTAACACTTTAAATAATAACCGAGCTAAATACTTTAAAACACAACCTAAAATTAATTAAGACAAATAAGAATTATCTAGAAAGGAACCATATATTTATTTATTTATATAGTTTTTTTTATATTATATTTATTTTTTTATTATTTTTTGTTTTATTTAATTAATTTTAAATGTATGAATAAGCTAGATTCAACAATTAAAATCAATCAAAGATATACAAATGTAACCCACACAAGACAACTTAAAAGAAGGCTAGAAAAATGTAATACCAAAGACATTCTTAGAAAACTACAAGTGACATTACCCAAAAAAGGGACCTTGGAAACTGCATCGCAAACTCAAGGCTGGGGTCCATTAAAATTCACACTCAAGGAACACCAAAATCTCCAAAATAACAAAATTTCAAGGTGGGTCCCCAAATTTTGGGGCTAGTTGTGGAATGGCCACAACAGTTTGTTTCAGCTACCTAAATTGTAATTTTTCCAAGATTTAACAACATTGGTAAATTTGAATTTATTTGTTATAAATTTCATTGATAAATTTGACTTTACTTGTTATCACAACATTGCTTCAACTACCTGAATTGTAATTTTATGATTTATATCAGAGCATTGTTTTTCAAATTATATGTTTTATATTGTAGTCTTTGTAGTGTCCTAATTGTGTTCATTCTTAAAACCTTATGTTTTATGTTATAGTATTGTTAATGTATTGGCACAACTGATTTATATCATAATAATATTTTGTTTATTATTTAAAATTACAATAGTTGAATCGTTTTAAATTTAAATGCAACACAAGGATATAAATTGAAACAACCATTGAATGATAGAAGACACATATTAATAAAATCTTTTTCATTATTTGCAATGAAAATATACATTGTTTAAAATTTTTGAGAGCAATACAACAAAATTTGTTGTCAACTATTAAACATTTTACAATATATTAATTTTCAAATGGAGGTTCAAGGAGAGATTTGGTTGCTCCTTGTGTATCTAGATCACCTTGAGCTTAAGATACTCTTGAAGTTTCAGGTTCTTTTTCCTTATCTCCTATCCCAACAACCTTCGCTTGCATAGGTAGTCCTCTAGCTCTAATAAGGCCTTCCTCTACCTTCTATAAGCTCCCCATAAGAGATATTTCTTCTCGGTTTGGATCCTCTTGCACTATATGAATGTTTTCTTCATGCTTCTTCTTAAGCAAGATATATGGATCCATATTGTGCTCCTTTATAATATTTCTTAAATAATTATTATCTCTGATCTTGGTTTGTAAGGTCTCCTTCATTGTTATTGTAGCTTGGAGTGATTTATTTGTTGTTTGGATATTAACATTCATGCTTACAACTTATTTTTGTAAATTATCAAAATTTGACTACAAAAAATAAAAGAAAACATTAGGTAGTTGAGAATTATATGACAAAAGATAACCATAAAATTTACTACAACTAAAGTCTTACCTCAGCTGCATCCCTTGAAGCCTCAGTGACTAAAACTTTCTTTTTATCAGAAACCCATTGGTTATAATATGCTTGGGATTCAACATTTACATTCTCCAATCTGTTCAAAATAATGTTTAAAATTTCATCATTATATAAAACCGAAGCGTTTACCAAACCTGATTCAGCTTTCTGTAACAGACCACCAAGATTTTTTGGTTCATTTTGATCCAGAGAAAACATCTCTTACATTTTATCAAAAAATTTATATAGGGCATTTAACTCCTTCATAAGGACCTTTGTTCAAAATTCTCAATTCTTCATTTCCTTTACATTATGAAGCAAACTGTCTTTGATCAGTGCTTCACAATTATCAGACACTAATTTTTTTTAGAAAAATTAACTTTTGCATCCTCAGTTTGAGGACCAAGGTCGGTAATGTGAGAAGGTGATGATGAGGTTTGCTAAGCTTTAGGATATGAGTGTGTTTGTTATTCTTTTAGAATATCTATTGCTTTAAACCCTTTGATGTTGCCCTGTAAAAGATAATCATCCTCTAAAGGAGGATTATCTAATCTTGAGCTCAAAATTTCTTGAATTGAACAACCTATTGAAAATGACATATATGGAAATGTAGCCTGAGATGTTGTTTGCATTGGTGCCCTCCACGATCTCACTCCAACAAGTTTTCCACACATTTGACCTCTCATTAATTGTTATTGTGCTGGAGGTGGTGGTGGCGGCATCATTTGTTGCCTTCTTTGAGTATATAGAGAGGAGGCACCTAAATATATTATAATAAGATCTTGTTAAAAGAAAATAAAAGTGGATAAAATTAATACATATTATTTAAAAAAAACTTACCCAACGATGAGATCTATTGCTTCCCTCCAGCCTGTGAAGGCAACTCGGTGTAGGTGCGGGAGGGGTGGGGGGTGGGGCATAACACTGAAAATATACGAAAAATGAAAAAAATATATATTATAATTTCAACTAAGCAAGAATGGAAATGAATCAAAAAACTCGAAACAGTAAAGTTACCTATCATTGGTGTGGCCTCACTAGATTCACATTGCATAATATGTGTAGGCACATGTGGACAAGAAACTCTAGGATAAGGAGTTGTCCTCAAACGCTTAGGAGGCATGTGCAGTGGTGATGCTTCAAACCCTGTGTCTTCTGAATCACCAGTGACCCCTAATAAAAATATGTTGTTTTGTCTATGTGCTAGCTGCCTTACTTTGCATTTGGAGATAAATAAAAAGTTAAAATATAAAAACGTCCTAAAATATAAAAAATTATTTAATGGTGAAAATGGAATAATTACCTTCAACTCTTGGGGTGTCATGGCAATGGCTTGTAGGGTTGGGTGCACTACAGTTGGTACACTAGTATCCTACAAATTATGAAAATATTCATAATAAATTGCTAACATATAATTTACTATGGCCATTTTGGTCCCTGATTTTGTTTGAATTGAATGGATCTTTGTTCTAATACGATCTGAGATATATGTACACTAGTCATTTTTTTGTAGTGAAGATAACGAACTATATAGGCCAATGCCCATAATAGAATCTTTGTTCTTCCATGCAAAAACAATATTTCTTGGAAGAAGTTAAGAATTGCCCTAAAATCTAGATTTGTAACAGAGGTATTTGTTAACCCTCTTTTCGGCTTAGTTATGGAAGCTGCAAAATAAAATTAGATGAATAATCACAAAAATTTTAATTGTGAACTTTAAGAGAATAGATTAATGAGAATTATACCTAACAACAATTTCGAAGGGATATGGTAGTTGGTCTCTAGGTAAGCTTTATCAATGGTAGATAGAACGAAATTTGGTAAAACGAGAGTGAAACCCTTGTGGGGAAGACCAATCAATATTTGGATGTCAGTGGGTTTGATGGTGAAATATATTTTTCTATTTTGTATTGTTAGATAGACAGTTGCAAGATAATTGTCATAGCCATCAATGATATTGTATAGAACATATTTATCTATTTTGAAATGGGGTATAGAAATCAAAGCCTATAAACTTGATTCATTGACCCATGAAAGGCCGTAACCAGTAGTGGTTAATAGATCTAAAATTTCAAGGTAGTTCTGGTTTTTGAATATAATTTTTTGAGAGGTTGTGGAAGTGGTGGCCATTGCTGGAAGTTGTGGAAGTAGGGTAAACTTCACTTTGGAAAGGTGTGAGGTAATGGTCGCTTGGGGAGGGAAGGGTTCATTCTGATCTTGTGTAGAAGGAAAAAACCTAAAAAACAACTATCAATGCCTTTTTATAGATAAAATTAACTGGGTTAGACAGGAGGTAGCATGTTATTTGACATGCATAGGGGGTGGCTGACCATGTGATACATGGCAGCGTAAACCATGGTGCACCCGACCTAAATCTTAACATAGTTTTACACTCGACCCGTATCCGAATATTTTTTCATCCGATTTCTAGTCGGACCCTATTTTGCAACCGGTCTATGGCCAGACCCTGTTTTGCAACCGATCTACAATCGAACCTTATTTTACAATCGATTTGTGATTGGACCCTGTTTTGCACCCGGTTTATGGTCGAACCTTGTTTTACACCTGATCTGCATCTAAACCCTATTTTGCAACCGATTGAACCCTATTTTGCAACTAATTTATTATCGAACCCTATTTTGCAACCGATTTATTATCGAACCCTATTTTACAACCAATTTACAAATGAGCCTTATTTTCCTCTCGGTTTACATCCTGATCTTGTTTTTCAACCGGTTTACGATCGGACCTTGTTTTACAACCATTTTGCAACCAAGCATTGTTTTGCAACTAATCCACATCCGGGCCCAATTTTACAATAAAATAAAAAATCAAACCAGAAATTCACCATTGTTTTTTAATTTTTAGTTAAAAATAAAGGTAATTCACCATGTCTCCTACATGAATTTGGCTAGGATTCACTTGGATTTCAAAATTTATTCACATTTTTTTATAATTATATTTTGGGTTCGACCCCTTATGCATAACCCTGGTTAATACAAGAAATGGTAATAATAGACACCAACCATGAATTCAATCATCAACTATCTTCAAGACCTAGATGCTAGCAAGTCAAGCTTTCACTCTAGCCTTTACATTGTACCATATCTAAGCAAAGACCCTTCACTATCAATTCCACTTGGACTAGCGAATTTTCTTCTGAATTGACCTCTTTTACTTGTCAATTGGGGTTGATTACTTAAGAGAGTGCCTAAGTCAGTGCATGTTGATAAGTCCCACTTTTGGAGGATTTTAGGCCACTCAAACTTTATTTATATTAATTTAAGTATATCTTAACATGACATCCGATCTCACATTTCTTGTTCATCCTAGTGGCAGACAGCTTAGGAAGGACTCTTAATATAACGTGCTCTTAGGGTGGTATTTTAGGAATCAAGGCTTCAACCGAGCTCCCTCCAGTGTCTCATAAATAATTTATTCATGACATATTTTTAGCCAACCTCTCTAGTATTCCCAAAGCCAGAGTTATTAAATCTATACTGGAAGCTTATGAGAAGGTTGTCGGGCAAAGATTTAATTATTTAAAAAGCAGCATTTACTTCATCAATACTTCGATTGATAGACATGAGAGAATAGCTCAGATCCTGGGATGTGCCATTGCTGAGTTTCCTACAACTTACCTTGGCCTTTCGTTGTTCCAAGGGCACCCAACCGTGAGGATGTGGGATAGTGTCATTCAGAGGGTTATGAAGAAGCTTGTTGGCTGGAAGGGAGCCCTGCTCAGCAGTGCAGGTGTTAGATTTGGACCAGGAGGTAAAACATTAAATTAACTAAATAATTTAATATTAATAAAATTGCAGCAGAGCTATTACAATGACAATCGATCCCCTCATATTGCAAATCATAACGAATATATATGGAGGGGATAGGGAGGAAGTCGACGGAGAGGATAGGAGAGGAAATGAAGGGAAGTTGGAGGAATAAGGGGAAAGGGAGTTGGAGGGATAAGGAGGAAGAGGGAATAATGGAGGAAATGGAGGGATAAGGGAAAGAAGAGAGAAATTAATTAAAAACAAATATGCCGACAATATAACCTTGCCGACAACTAAACCTAAACCTTGTATTCACACTGCTACATTCTCCCCCTTAAAGTTGAGAGGTCTGACAATACAGTCTCTCAGCTTTACAAATTGAGCTTTAGCCGGCGCCTTGGTGAAGATGTCCGCAACATTCTCCAAAGTGGGGCAATAGTGAAGCTCAACAATTTTAGTTTCCACCATATCTCTGATGAAGTGGTACTTCATATCAAAATGCTTGGATCTACTATGGTGGACAAGGATATACTATGGTGGACAGGATTGTATGCCAATTGAATGACACTAATGTTGTCATAGAATATCCTTGTTGGACCACTTTGTTGCTCTCCAAGTTCTTCTAATACCTTTCATAGCCATAGAGCTTGAGTACTAGCATGAGTGACCGCTATATACTCAGCTTTTGTTGAAGATAGTGCTACGACTGTCTACTTCTTGGAACTCCAAGTTATTAGTCCTGATCCCAGACTAAAACAGTTCCCTGAGGTTGATTTTTTGTCATCAATGTTACTACCCCAATCACTATCATTGAAGCCTACAAGCTTGATAGTGTTACATTTCTAGTAATGGATCCCAAAATACCATGTACCCTTTACATATCTAAGAATTCTCTTAGCTGCCTGCAAATGCAACTCAGAAGGGTTAGACATAAATCGAGAAACAAGAGAAACAACATACTATATATCAGGTCTGGTGTTGGCGAGAAATATCAAACTCCCAACCATGCTTCCGAAAGTGGTCACGTCAACTTTTGATGCTCCATCATCTTTGCTTAATTGGATCCCATGTCCAACTGGAGTTGCAACTGGTTTGCAATGCTCCATAGCAAACTTCTTAAGCATGTCCCGAACATACTTATGTTGACAGATGAAGATCCTTGTATCCGATCGAGCATCAAGATCCTCCTCCACAACATTGGAAGAAAACATTTCTCTTACGTTTCCTCCAATCTTGTATCAAGTAATCAAAAGTTATAAAAAACTTGTGGTGGCACTCCTTCCACTCTTCATGTGGGATCTCCTTCATCTTTGTTGCTACTCTTTCCTGCAAGTAACCGAGTGCCCTCTTTTGATGAGCTACTCCCCCTTCATCAAAAGCTTCTTCAAAAAATGACATTCCCATAATGTCACATGTATTGGTTCTCACTAACCAATCTAGCACATTTCTTTCATTATTCTTTCTATGATCTTCAAACCATATTTCATCTCCTAATACTCCTGAGTATGTAATATGCATTGGAATTTCATTCATCTTTGATGTTGCTCCTCCATAACGCAAATGCTTGAGTGCCATATTTTGTTGATTAGCTCTCCCTTCAACAAAAGTCTCTCCTCTTGTGGTTTTCAGCAACCACTCTCTTACATCTTGATCATGATGGTCTTTAAACCATACTTTCACATTTTGATCATCTTTTACATCTTCATCACTAAACAATACTCCACATGAGTATTTACAATTAATCATCTCACATAGATGATTATACCATACAACTCTTTCAGATATTTCTACACAAAATATCACAACAAATATGGCCATCCAATGACCAATTACATATGCAACATAAAGTTGCTCCTCACACAAATGTTCTCTCAAAATAATGGCTTTACAATATTCCTTCTCCCAAGGAATTTTAAACACATCATTTGGATCCATGTGACCCAAGTTCTTCATTACTTTCTTCACTCCAAGAAGACTTTTCATCAAAGTTGTCTCAATGAGACAATCACCTTTAAATAATGCCTTTGGAAGATATTCTCCTTTCTTTTCATACCTGCTCACAAAAAACAAATCATTAATCATAAAAATATTACCTTCACTATGATTAGATTTGGTGCTTCCCATAAAGCTGCTTTGTGGCAATTCTCCTTCATTGTATGTTGCTTCAAGAGCAAACATCAACTCTTCACTAAGAGTTCTCCTCCTTTGTTCAAGCCATGTTGGTGTGTTGAAACACCATTCATCCAAGCAATCATTCATTGTTGCTTTATCAAAACAAATCTTTTTCTGCAATGTAGTCACTCCAAGTGAGTGATCTCCATCCACAATTGTCTCTTCAAGACAATTCTCAATCTCCTTTGATGATGCCTCCATTTCACCATGAAGTTCATCAATGACTATCTCCCTATTTTCTAGCTCCTCTTTGAGATAGTTTTCCTCATACAAAATAGTTTTCACTCCTGATGAGTGATCTTCAATCATGAGTGATGTTTCCTTGGCCATTACAACAAGAAAAACAGTAGTCACATTGTTATTTTTTGTTTCTATCTTATGTGCTTTCTCACTTTTCTTCTCCCAAATGAGATAATATTTTGTGTTCTTGTCTTCACACAACATATTGTCATCTTTGAGATTCACAAAATCTCTCTTCACATAACCTTCTTGGACTGATGGACAAGAAGTATCTCTATTTGTCACTCCTGATGAGTGATCTTCACAATTGAGCATGAAACTTATAGTCTTCATCTCCTCTTCATCAACAATGTCATGGGAATCAACATCCCATACTTCTTGTGAATCAATCTCATCTTTATATTTATCATTTTCTTCCCCCTGTAGAGGAACAATTTTATCATCTCCTTCAAGGAGATTTTTAGTTGCTCTTTCAAGAGAGCACACAACCATTCCAAGTGAATGGTCTTCAAGCCAATGGTCTTTCTTGAACATTGCTTTTCTAGCATCATGCCAACAATCTTGGTTGAGGTCATTTTCATCATTATTCTCATCCATGAGAATTTTAGGTGCATTCTCCATAATACACTCTTCATTTGTCTCTCGCTTTATGTGAGTGGTCTTCAACTATGCAACACTCCATGATGAGGGTTTCTCCATCATTATCTCGCTTTATGCTCCTCCATGAGCATTTTAGATGCTTTGTTCATGAAGCATTCTGCAACAAATAACGGATGTGGTGTCTTCTCCATAAGACACTCTTTTTCATATGTCTCCTCCATGAGACATTCTTCATCATACATCACCTCATCTAGGTGATCTGCAAGCAAGGAACACTCCAATGTGAGTGTTTCTCTTCCTTCAACTTCAAATTCTGCTTCCACTTTTGAATGATCTTCACAACAAGATCTTTGAGCAATTGTCTCGTCATTGAGACATTCATCCTTTTTGCTATCAATGTGAATGATTTCAAAGCATTCCATTCCTGCAAACAATTCATTAGTACAATTTTTCTTTTCATATTTTTCTCCTCCTAAAAGAAATAATTGACTATTACAATTTTCAATAACTGTAGGTGCCTCCCCCATGAAGCACAAATCTGGAATAGCAATACTTGGAGATTCAATCTCCCCCTCAATCTCAACAATGCATTTGTCAAGGGCTTCACAAACAACCTCTTCATCTGCATAACTCACAAAGCTTCTACAAGAAGCAAAACCTCTCTTGCCTCCTCTTCCTTTTGTAGCATAAATACCTCTTCTTCTCAAATTTTCCTCATAGACTTTATAAGCCTCTTCTTTTTGCAAAGAAACATCTTCAAAGAATAAGGGCTGATCTCTCTTTTTCTCATCCTCTTGTCCATGAAGGGATTTCATATCTTCGTCTTTCTTTTCTGCAATGTTACATTCCTCCATTCTTGAGAAATGGTCATCAATGGAATATCCTTCCATATTTTCAAGATGCCAACACTTTTGGGTTGAATCTTCAAGCAAGCCATCATCCAGTTTGGAGTGGTCTTCACAATATGCATCATTCCCATAGAATGATCTTTCCTCTATTGTTTCGTAAATGAGACTTTCCCTGTCAATGTCCATGTTTTCCAAACATGCCATTTTCTCAACTAATTTTGTTTCCTTACAAAAAACCTCATTCACACAATTTTTCTTTTCATCATCATATTCTCCCACTAAAAGAGAGAATTGACAATTTTCATCATATTCTCCATTTAAAATAGAGAATTGATATATACAAGGTTCCATGCCAACACAAGACATGTCTTCATATGAGTCTTTACAAGACTCTTCAAAATCTCCTTGAAAAGGATCTAATTCAGAAGCTTCTTCAAGGAAGCAAGGCTCCTCCTTGCTTAAACAATCTTCTTGATTGTCACTCATGACTTTATGGGTGTCTGCATCAAACCCATAAGCATCCTTCAACACTTGCCATGCCACTGTAGCTGATTTACAATTGGCTATGAGAGGAAAAACACTCTTTTCCATTCCTCTCCTCAAATCCATAAGGGCTAAGCAATTTTCATATTGCTTCCGTTTCATATCTTTACTGTCGTCTCCTTGTAGCTTGTTCCATGTGGGTTCCTCATATCCTTCTTCGACTATGTCCCAAAACCCTTTTGCAATCAATAAAGTCTTCATCTTAATTGCCCAGAATTGATAGTCTTTACCATCAAAAACTGGCACCTTCACATATTCAAACTTGGTGTCCATTTTGTAAATGTCCAATCATCAATATTCCATCACAATATTTAACCCTTCAACGGGGTTCCAAGGGGCAGTGCCCTTGGCGTGCTCCAGAAGGCTTCTCGAAGCACGAAACGGGTGCTCCAGAAGGCTTCCCGTCAATTTTCTTACCTCACTTTTGATGCAAAAAATATCCCTCTTTTAAAGCCTTTTTACAAGGATTGCCTCTAGGGCAATTGTGCCAATCATTTACAAAAATTGCCTCTTAGGCAATTTTTCCTTTTTTTTAAATCAATTTTCCAAAATTTATTTTAATAAAGCCTAAATTTTTTTTTAACAATTTTCTATAGATATTTTAAATTAGTTTTTTTTAAATAAAGGTTTATTTAAAAAAACTTAATTAAAAATATAAATAAAAATTATTAAATATTTTAAAAAACTTTAATTAAAATTAATAATGAAAAACTTAAAATAAAAAAAAACCTTTTTGATTTTGTGTCGTCGCGAAATCCCCGACGGGATTCGACCTCAGGACCTCCGTGTCCTGCCTGCAGCCTCTAGCCGCTACACCACGCGGCGTCGGTGAGACCAAAGGGGATGGCCGCCGTATTAAACTCCTCGCCGTTCGAAGTTTCCAAAAAGAAACAAAAACTTTGTTTAACCCCCGACGGGATTCGACCCCGGGACCTCTCCTCCGCAAGCCAAAGACTCAGCCAACTGCGCTACGCCCTTTGGCTAAAGTGAAAAGGAACGGGCGGTTCCTTAATCTATCGTCGGGCAAAATTTTTTTTTTTTAAATGTGGATTTGTCCCACATTCACAGAGAAGAAGACTTTCTAGTCTTCTTATATGCGCGCGGCCGCATATATTATCGATTGCCTTCGAGCAATCGCTCCTTGACACTATGCGTTCTCCTCAGCCAATCTGCAATCACCACGTGTCACTTTTTGACGAATCCACGTCCGCCACATGGACAAACCAGGTTTTGCCACTGCACACGCTCAGCTTGCCACCTCTGCTCGCCACATCGACCGCCATGTCAGCGCTCTGTCAGCACTCACCACGTGTCGGTTGTCACCACCTTAGCACCTCGATCTACGTGTCCATGTCAGCTGTCGCTCCGCCTACCATGTGTCACCTCGAAATCCATGCAACATCGAAGTCTGTGCCCAGCTCTGCTACCTCCTCAATCCGATTGCTAGCTCCTCGGGATGCATGCCCAGCACGCTCGCCAGCCAGTCACCGTGTGTCCTCGAGAATCGTGCTCGTGCGTCCTTGGGAAACATGCCCGTTCGATCTCGAGAATCGTGCCCGTCGGCTCTGATACCAAATGTCAGATTTGGACCAGGAGGTAAAACATTAAATTAACTAAATAATTTAATATTAATAAAATTGCAGCAGAGCTATTACAATGACAATCGATCCTCTCATATTGCAAATCATAACGAATATATATGGAGGGGATAGGGAGGAAGTCGACGGAGGGGATAGGAGAGGAAATGAAGGGAAGTTGGAGGAATAAGGGGAAAGGGAGTTGGAGGGATAAGGAGGAAGAGGGAATAATGGAGGAAATGGAGGGATAAGGGGAAGAAGAGAGAAATTAATTAAAAACAAATATGCCGACAATATAACCTTGCCGACAACTAAACCTAAACCTTGTATTCACACTCGCTACAGCAGGGAAGTTCATTCTAGTCCAATATTGTCTACAGAGTATACCAATCTACTCTATGTCCCTATTTCAAAATTTGATAGTTTTTTGTAATAAATTGGAACAACTTCAGCAAAATTTTCTATGGTCAAGAACAGAGAATAAAAGCATATTTTCCCCTGTTGCATGGGATAAGGTCTACCTTCCAAAAATGCATGGGAGGACTAGGTATGAGGAGAGTTCACCAGATGAATATGGCTATTATGTCAAATCAGGGATGGAAGATTGTGTCTAACTACCTAGCTCAGTGGGTTGATATTGTTAAGACCAAATACCTCAGGCAACGGTCTCTGATGGACAATTCCCTTATGCATGTTGGGTCTGCATTTTAGAACTCGGTGTGCTGAACTTGGTCTATCATTCAAAAGGGTGGATGCTGGAAGCTTGGAGATGGATTATGAATTAGATTCTAGGAAGACCCATAGATTTCGACTCAACCCCTCATCCATGATCAGTCTGTAAGTATTCTTAAACCTTTCACTATCTGACTTTTGGTCCCAAAGTTGAGAATTTCATTAATAATGAAGCAGTGGTTTCCCATTGGGTTGACATCCCTACTGATCTATATTCTCCTAAGCTTTGCTCTGCCCGCCTATGCCTATGTGAGCTTCTTCGAACTCATTTGATTCCAAGCACCAGACCACCTGATGTTCTCTTATGTAAACTCAGGTAGTCTAGGAATTTCTCAGTCAAAACTGCATATATGGCTATGAACGAACCTGAAGATGATTGGTTCCCCTCCAATAGTATCTGGATCAAATATCTTATTCCTACGATTTCTCACTTTTATTGGCTAGCAGCAAAAAATAAACTATTGACCACCAATAACTTGATAAACTGTAGTATGATTTTACCCAACAGATGTTACCTCTACAAATTCACATGGGAATCAATTAATCACCTGTTTCTAGAGTGCCCCTTTTCTTACCTTGTCTTGTCCTCGATCATGTCAAGTGTATCCATTTCTTGGGTTGCTCCTCAGTTTATCAGTGATCTTATTATCCAATGGCCAAACCCCTTTAAGTCCACTTGTCTAAAGTTTTGGTGGGTGATCATTCTCCCTCACTTTATGTGGCAAATTTGGATGGAAAGGAACAATCGTGCTTTCCAATTTTTGTGCCTTGACCCAGATCTGGTTGCTTTGAGAAATGTCATGTTTACCTCTAAAAATGCTAATATCATTCCTTTGGATAATTATCCTTCATCCCCGTTTGATATTCAAGTGGCACGTTCTGCTAATCTATCTTTTGAGGTTTCTGGTCATCCCCAGGTTGCTATGGACAGATCCCTTGTATCATGGATTCACCCCCCCTCAGTGGTTCAAGCTAAATTTTGATGGTGCATCAAAAGGTAATATTAGCGATGCGAGTTGTGGAGTGATCGAAGATGACAAAGGTCGACCCATTTTGACTTATGCAAAAAAAAATGGAGTCCAATCTAATAATTTTGCTGAGGCTCAGGCAGCTTTTCGAAGTATCCAAATGGCCATCGATCTCAATATTCAATACCTGATAGTCGAAGGAGACTCCTTAAACACCATAAAATATTTGAAAGGGGTCTCGAATCCTCCTTGGAATGTGGTACAAACCATTGAAGATTCCATTGTCTAGCTAAGGGTGATTAGCAATAGGTGTATTCAACATGTGTATAGAGAAGGCAATCGGGTGGCAGATACAATGGCAAACTTTGGGTTAACTATTCAATCCTTTTCAATGTGGTAGGGGAATCTTCCCTAATGTATCATTGATTCCTATAGTGAACTTTTATCTACCAATGTTGGTTAATGCCACGATGTCAAGGACTGAGTTGGCCCACAATGCGAAGTGTGTCAAGGGACCCTATCACACTACAATGCCAAGGTGGCATATTGACACTCACAAAAAAGGACAGATGTCGTGTGTGGACAAAATTTAAGGAAGGTGTCCATGGACACGTGATTATTTTTACATGAGTGAAATTATTCACTTAGGTACTATCACCTCATGCCATATCGTAGGGAAGGTCCCTGTGATATCTATGCTATTTCTAGTTTCTATTTGTGCCTATTATCGGTATGTTTGTAATAGTTTAGATTGTTTTAGTTTATGGACTCTACAAATGGTCCAATTTTGGCTTGTTCTGTAGGGATTTGAACCTTCACGGGATCCTCCTTACAGCTTGTTTATAAGGTTTTGGGTCCCTTATAAAACCCATTACTAATAAAAAAAAACATGACATACTTAAAAATTGTCAAAGACATCAAAAAATGAATTGAATCATCCTTAATATAAATTATTATTATATTTTTCATTTATAATAAAAAATCAACATATAAAATGTATGATCTTATATGAAGTAAAAAATTAAAATTTATTTCGGATATTGCTTGCTTTAAAACATTTAGTACCTATTACCAGTGACCACCGACTCTGGGTGGGAGGTCACCCTTTCACATTCTCACTCCTTCCTCACCTCCTAGGGCTCTCAAGCAGATTTCCTACTATGTTATGGAATTCCAGGTAGATCTCCTTGTCTTCCTAGGGTTTCTGGCCCTTCCTATCATTGCCTAGTGCTTGGAGGGTATCCATGGCTGTTTTTGCTTCTTCCTATGGTGTTCCAAGAAAGAGGAGGCAAATATATTTTTCTTCTGGCAGATCCGTAGCACACTCAAGAGATGCCCCGATGCTGGAGCAAGAGACCTCCCATTATGGGTGGGAGGTCACATCTTCATCTTCTTGCTCCCTCTTTGGCTCTTCCTAGGGCTCTCAAGCGGGTATCTTGCTTTGTTATGGTTTTCTAGGTAGGTTTCCTAGTTCTCCTAGGGTTACTGGCACTTCCCATCGCTACTTGGTGCCTAGAGGGTATCCAAGCCCTTTTCAGCTTCTTCTTGAGGTATTCCAAGTAAGAAAAGGTAGATATTCTTTTCTTCTACTAGATCTAGAGCATGCTTAGGAGATGCCCCAGTGCGGGATCTAGAGACCTCCTGTTATGGGTGGGAGGTCACCTCTTCATCTTCTCTCTCCCTCCTAGGCTCTTCCTAGGGTTCTCTAGTGGATCTATTATTGTGTTATGGTTTTCCAAGCAAATATCCTAGTTTTCGTAGGGTTTCTTGCCCTTCTTGTCATTGTTTGGTTCCTGGAGGGTCTCCATGGCCTTCTCTGCTTCTTCCTAAGGTGTTCCAGCAAGTCTTCTTGGGTGATGTTGCATGATCAAAAAAACTTGGTTTGTGGTCTCAATGTGGGGGTTGGCTTTTCTTCAGAGTGGGATCCAGTTTCTTTCATTTTTCTTCTCAAGATGGTCATTCACTGGTTTTTAGGCATGGGGGAGGCCCTAATTATTCTCATCTGAGTGTTTCTCATGGTTTGTGTTTCATGGCTGGTGGCTTAGGGTTTCTGGTAGCTTTTGTTTTGCTAGTTCTACTTGTCAAGATGGCCTTTCACTAGTTTTTGGGCTTGGGGGAGGCCCCTTTTGTTCCTAGTTGAGAGTTTTCCATTATTTGTAGTTCATGGCTAGTGTTTTGAGGTTTTTGACAGATGTGTTTCTTTGTTCTGCTTGCCAGGGTGGTCACTCGCTACCTTTTATGGGCTTGGGGAGGCCTCAAATTTATAGTTGAGTGTTTCCCATGGCTAGCATTTTGGGGCTCATGTCTAGGGGTTTCTACTGGATTCCTTCTCATATTTTCTTGGTCTTGGGGGGGACCATGTATGGCAGAAGGATTTTGTGGTTTCTCTGTTGGTGGTAGGGTTAGGGTTTCTTGTTAATATGGGCATCCTAAGGTTACGGGATCCTTTCAAAACCTCTTTTTACCAATAAAAAAAACATTAAAATGCATTTCAAGATAATGAGTGTTCAATGTGTGAATACTTTATAATATTTATAGAGACAATTCCAAATAAAGAGTTTATTTTCCTAAAATATATATAACCTAAGATGTGTGGCAAGATTTTATTTATTTATGTTGATAAAAATTTATTTTTAAATAAATATTTGAACTATAAAGTACCAAAGAATTATTATTTTTGTGTGCAATTCATTATTTTAATATGATTTTTTTTTTTTTTTATGGGATGATAGAACACAACATGCCTTATGTGTAATGATAGTTGTTTTAATTTTTTACTCAATATAATTGTTTTCTTCGAATTTTTAAGTTGAGGATGTTTGTTTTAAGAAAATATATACTTTAAAAATAATAATAATAAAATTAATATATATATACACTTTTAAAATTTAGACTACAAGATCTAACTAGTGAAATAGTTATAATTTAAAAATACCATGTTTGAATGTATTTTTAGTACATCTACATTCAAAAATATTATTTTTTACTTTGAAAAAAACTTGTGGAGGACGTTGATGTCATTGGATTGTTTGGCTGATCATTTGTTTATTAGATCCACTAATTGTGTTATCATGTATTGCCACCCTGCACTCATTTTAACAATGTCAACCAGAATTTGGTGCATGGAGGATGAAACCTACCCTTATTTTGATGAATGTTTCAATGGATAATACAATTGTGCTTGATATCAAAATGTAGGAGGCATGAAAGAATTGTGTTCCATTTTTTTATTATATAATTTTTTGAGAATAGAATTTAAACGTGATAAGTTTATTGGATGGAATGAAAAATGGGATTGAGCTAAAATATGGATAACATTGAAAGTGGGAGTAGGAAATACCATCCCTTCTACATGAATGCCAAAAACAGGTAATGTAAAATTTCTAAGTAATTTAAAGTTGTTGCATGTGTAAGGTGTTGTCTAACGTATTTTTCAACACAAATGCTCCTCACCAAGGAGCAAAAAGCACACATAGTGCTTTCTTATCTTAACTATTCCATATGAATATGTTAACCTTTCTTTTG
The DNA here is from genome assembly GCA_028583015.1 of Wollemia nobilis. Taxonomy (NCBI): domain Eukaryota; kingdom Viridiplantae; phylum Streptophyta; class Pinopsida; order Araucariales; family Araucariaceae; genus Wollemia; species Wollemia nobilis. Next base: position 4,865,607 of record JAQPPZ010017058.1, read on the forward strand.
AAATAGAGAGATGTTGTAATACAATATGCCTAGATGGAACTTTTCCAATATACTATTTTGATAGAGATTTTGGTTTAAGAGAAATAAACTAGCTTACCCTATCAACAAAATATAAACATAAGAATAAGTATAAACATAGGAATAATCATAAATATTATATAGTACACATGTCCATATGTAAAATATTTTTAGACTCTACAATTTGTTAGAGTATGGTTTTTTTATTGGTTATATGGAATTGAAATGGACCTTGCCTATATTACATCCTAATTATATAGTGGTATTATAACAATTTGGCAAGTATGCATGTATTTATTGATAAGATTTAAACCCAGTTTTCTTCATTAAAATTTGAGGAATATAATGTATTGAGCTAATGTCATTTGATGCTAGAGTATAGTTCTTGTTAGAGAAAGAGAGATCAAATTGCCTTTGTTAAGAGATTATAATATTACTTGATTTCAAATACAGATAATTCTTGAAATGGTTTTGCTCCCTTTTTTAGTTAAATAACTTCTTTTTAATATGACATTTATTTTGTCATTACCAAAAATAACAATATGTAAAAATAATTTTTACTATTAAGAGTAATGCTCATAAAATGTTCAATGTTGAGAATGTAATCGATGAGAGGAGCAAGAGGCTTGAGTGGTAGGGGCCGAGGTAGGGTTAGAGGTCATGGGAGATGGTGGGATGATAGATTTATCTACGATAGCTCTTGGGGGTCACCACTGTACCTATAGGTTTTGTCTGGGAAAATATGTTGAGGAGAGGATGGCTATTTTGCAAGCCATGAAAATATAGATCTCCTTTGAACCTACTAGTTTTGGTACTTCCCTTGCCTCCTCTTTCGGTCCTACTAAGGTTACTTCTCTATCGATGGTCCAAGATTTGGCTCTTGCTTCACATGTGTTTGCTCTGATGGATTTAGGTGCCCTCCATTCAGTTGGCTAGGTTTATGTTCAGATTCCTTCTCCCTTACCCTCAAGAGATGATGCCACCTCTCTCCTTTAAGAGGTTGGGGGTGGACTTAAGGAGGAGTTGTTTTAGATGGACCCTATGTTGGAGGGTAATGGAGATATCCCAATGTTGGCTCTTTCTAAGATGGGAATTTATTAAATAACGATCCTTTGTGAGGTGGAGGAGACTCTTGTGGGGTCCTTCTCAAGGGTTGCGATGGATCCTATTATGGAATAAATTTTTGAGCTTAATGTGTATCATGTGATTGAACCCTCTGTAGATGGTTAGGCAGACCCTATTATGTAACAAAGTACTAAGCATGAGGTGGAACATGTGGTAGAAATTTTTGTGGGTGGTCAGGTGGACCCTTTAGTGGAACAAATTGTTGGGTATGAGGTGGAACATAAGTTAGAAACTACTATTGGTGGTTAGACTTACCTTAGTGAGGAGACTCTAGAGGTGGTTTGATTGTTGGGCCTAGTTTCCCAATTGAGAAATATTATGTTGTAGCGATCACTCAAGAACTAGGTATGACTCTCTTCTAGACTATATTTTTGACCTCAAACTTGTTTAATCATCATTTTTGTGCCTTTATAATTGATCAAGGCTACCATGGGAGAGGGTGATAAGTCCCTTGTTGTAAAATTCTTTGGTAATGGTAGACCAAAATTAGACTCCATCAAGAGATGGGCCTTGTCAGTATGGTCACAAAAAGGGTAGATGGAACTAGTAGCTATTCCTAATGTATTCTTTTTTATTAAAAATTTTGTGGTAGAAGATCTCAGATCCATTTTGGATGGAGGTCCTTGGTTCTTTGACATAAGGGACCTCTTTCTTCGTAAATAGGGTCCAAATTTTGACCTGAACACCCAAAAAATTAACTCGGGTCCTATTTGGGTTAGATTATCAGGGCTTACTTTTCACTTTTGGCATGAAGCAATTTTAAGGGTCATTGCAAAATTGATTAGCGAGTTTGTTATGCTATATGCTCCTACTAAAGCAAGATCTAAAATAGTTTTTTCTTGTATGTGTGTGATTGTATATCTGGATGTTGATCTACCCAAGTCTATAGAACTTTTATCAAAGGTGGGTAATAGGAATCAAGCCATCTTGTATGAGAACAAGCCTAGGGTCTATGCTTAGTATAATTATTACGGTCATATCTTTGGATGATGCCCTCAGAAGCTTGTAGCTACAACCTTGGAAAAGGTCCCTGCTAAGGAACCTGCAAAGGAGACAGATATTTTTAGATGAAAACACAAATTTTGATCCAAGGATGGCATTGGGAGAATAGAACCACATTAATGTTTTAGAAAGAAATAGTTGCAAGGCATTGACCCCTCCTTCGATGTAGATTTTAGAGAATCCCTTTGCTTGTTTGGCTATCGAGTTAGCTCCTAAATTGACGAAAGAGCTTACAATGGATTTGGATTTGATTAAGCTAAAGGAGCTCATTCTACCTTCATCAAAACTAGGTTTTATAAAAAAAACTAATACCCTAGGTCCTGTAACTCATGGAAAAACTAAATGTAATGCCAAAAAAAACCCTGTTGGATGCTCGCTCAACTCTAGTTTCTAAAGCGGGAGTAGGGAGACATCAAAAGTGATTTTTGATGTCCCTTTTGATCGATGATTTTGGTGGAAATTTTTTATTCAAATTCAAATTTTTGGTTTGTCCCCTGGGAGGGATAGTGGCCTTTCTGACCAAGTTTTTAATGTTCTTTATGACTCTTTAATTTTTGGTTGGCTGGATTTTGGTAGTAGTCATTCTGATTTTGATGTCGGATTCAGAATTCAAGTTTAATTTTTTTATATATCTCCACTTTTTGGTGTCTGATTGGGAAGTGTGGTTGGCGGTGCCTCTTTGGAATCTATGTCAAGTCCCTAAGATATTCTATACCTCCTAGGGTGATTGTCTTTTTTGATCGGTGCTTGTGCCTCTTTTATTGTGATGGGTTATCTTTTTCCTTTCTTCAAGCCGATCTTTTGTTTCCTTTTCGTTAAAGGGAAGGACTCGAGTTAACGGGTGGTTGAGTGGAAGGGATGTGTTGTCTGTTCTAGGATATTGTCTCTTTTAGTTTTTTGGGATTTATGAGTTATTGAGGGCTATATGTGGATGGGAAAACTTTATGAGTAATGTTTGGCTTCAAAACCCTCTTCTCAATATAATCAAAAAAATTATATTCAATGTTTACAACACAATTCTTTGTCTTGGATTTTGTGCTTCAAATTATTTAAAATCTTAGATTTAATCCAATATATATATATATATATATATATATATATAATCATGTATCAAATTAATTCTCTACACCTTGCTCTATTATATATTTACTCTCTCAAGATATATTTCATTGCACATACACAACTGGTTTTGGGGTCTAAGTAATGATGGAAAATTTGATTAAAAGCAGGGTGGAGAATGGTGTAATAATATAGAGTGCTTAACAACTTGGAAATATTATATTAGAATTATGGGAACATAGTTGTCAAGTGAAATTACATGGAAATGCATGCATCAAGAGCAATGCATATGGACAATGCTATCATTCTTTTTTTCCTACTATAAATGTTATGAGAAGCATCAAGTAGTTGCTCTACAAAGAAGATAGGTTTCAATGTTACATTTTTTATTTTGGAGGGTATATAAAGCACAAATATGATGTGTGATGTTACATTTGGTGAAGTTGAAGCAACCATATGAATGTTGGATATAATTTACTCCTATTTACTTGAGGAGAAATATTATTCTCATCATATTGTGAATGTTACAGACTCTAAAACATTTATAAAACAACAACACTACTCTACCATTCCAACACATCCAAAAAAATTGATCCTCTTGCCTTAGTTCCCTTTCCATATCACTTCCTCTCACTCACAATGAATTTTTGTTAAATGATAGTAATCATGCATCTAAGGAAGCTACAGATAATAGGTGGAAGTTCAAGGGAAATGGGAAAGAGGTGAAAGCAATAATGTTGTATAAAGAGGGAGAAATATATTATAGATGAGTGAGGTGAATGGAAATTTTTAAAAGTAGCATGGATGATGGTATAACAATATAGAGTGGGGGTTTCACATATATGTTCGACTGAACATATAAGCTATTTTAGACAAACAAATAGGTTTGATCAAACTATATGACATCACATATGTTCAGTTGAACAACTTCAATCATACCACACCAACCCATAATAAACCCATTTAACCCTAATGTGGAACTCATTAACATGCACTCACCCACCTACACACACCTCTCAAAGACTCACTCTAGTGGATTTTGCATTTTCTCCTTTGGTTGAAGCCAACCATTTTTTTGGTTGAATCATTATTAGATGACTGAGTTTTACAACTTGTTATATTGTATTTTTAGCACCAACAAGAAGATATGAATGTGTAATGCATAGTTCAAGAAAATTTTGACTCCATATTAATTGGTTTAGAATGTATGGAGTCTTCTCACACAAAGGAAATGGTCTCTTATCATCCTTACAAGCATATAAAATTTCTAAAGGTGAGAGTATCTAACATAAGACAAGCATAGTCATGATTGTCAAAGGAAATTGCATCTCATTCATCAAACTAAATAAATAGTTCAACTAATGAATATGAAGAAAGAAAAATAATTTCATCCACTACTTAGGCATACAATCCATTTATAACATATAATAATCACACTAATATTTTTTAATATAAAAATTATGTTATATCAATTATATTAATTATCCAACCATGATATACAAAAGTGTAATTGAAACATATGTAATAAAAGTGTATCCAATCATGTCAATATATATTTTACCAAATATACACTCCCCTATCTGTTACTTCATGAACAATAATGGATCAAGCATTCATCACATTGATTAATAACATAACATATAAAATTTCATACTGATAACATGCGTAGATCAAACCTAAATAAATGATATTTAATCATTATGAGAAGATACTAAAGTTACAAGTGCATACATACATACACATACACACACACACACACATTTTTAGAGAGAGAGGTCACCAACACTAGGTCAAAAAAATATATCATTCAAGTGATATATAGATACATTTTTCATTAGATTGAAAAATTACATTTTCAATAATTAACCTTTGTAAAATCATATATTGGAATAACTTTGCACTCTTAAACTCATGATATTCTCAAGATAATCAAATATGGACAGTCATTTGTCTCACATTTATAACTAAAGGACATATAACTACTCTAATATCAAGGCAACACTACAATATCAACTTAGCAAGATGACATATCAATTTGTAAAATATCCTATAATTCAAGTTTTGCACAACAATCATTATATATGCATAAGGTTGGTCATTATGTTGTCCTCTATAAGTACAATATCAATTCATCTTCATGAAGGACTCATCCACCAATAAATTATTTCTAACCAAACATTTTAGTATAAAATATTACAATTATGATAGAATAAGTTGCATGAGAAAGCCAATTTTCCAATTTATCTAGACTTATGTCTACTAACCATCAACCCTGGTTGACCACTCTCTAGTGATTCCAACCAATGTTAATGGTCATGACATGCAAACCTCATAAGTAAAACATATGTGAGACATCCAATTTTAAAGAAAATCTTATTTGCTTTTAGCTATAAGTTGAGAGAAGGGGGAGCATCATCAAAATGATTTACTACCTAGCTATGGAATTATCACCTAGAATTCCCCTTCAGTTCTATCTCTACCTGAGAAAGTTGACCTTCAATAAGAAGATTAGATATAGAGCACTAGCATATCCTAAAATGAACTTGTAGATGTGTTGATCTATCAACATGATGTCACACATACTATACAACTTAACACATAGAAGATATATTCTAAAAAGATAAATTTTAGACACATGTAATCATTTCAATGCATCCTATGTATATGTAGTGAACTTATGTATACTATAAACATATTGATTACTTTAATCATAATTGGTCAGACTTTTTGTTTAAGCAAATCCACTTGATATGTTTCTTAGGTTATAATTTATTATACATAATTCAAATACATGTTAACACTTGTCCTCGAGTATTATACCACTATGTTCATCTACAAATGATATGTCATGTAAGTATCATATATAAACCACCCATGTCATGTTCTATCCATATACCTCTTTCCTTCCATCTCATCAAGTTAGAAACTTTGTTTGCTTTCACAATGAATTCATGGGATACCCTCCAATATGGGTAAAATAACAAGCATGAAATATTAATCCATTCATAATGGTGATATGGCAAAATACACTTGCATCCTAGCAAGGTACTAGTATAGGATATTAGACCATCTAGACTAATTCATGACGAAACATTCATTCATATTGATAATTTACTAAATTTAGGATAATGACTCTCACCTATTAAGTCCTTGAAAAAGTACTAATACATAAGATTCAATAAAGTGTCCTTCCCAATTGGCTTGGTAATAAAACAAAGCATTTATCTCACACTTAATGATTGTTCAACAAGGTACCATTCTAACTGGTCTTAGTGTCAAGTATAGGTTATGATAATTGTTCATCTTGGAATACCCAATTAGACAAGTCATTCACAAAGGTTGTGTATTAATACAATATTATAATTTATCAAAGCACAATTGTCATATAGAAAATACCTTAGTAAGTATTGATTTTAGTTTGATCAAGTATAGAACAAGACCATAAATGCATACTTTCAATTTATCCAAGTGTAGAACAGGATAATCAATGTATATTTTTTAGCGTATCCAAGTACAAAAATAGGATAATTATTTATGTTGATAGCCAAGAACACTTCTAGTTTGTCCAAGTATAAAAACAAAACAACATATATTTTTTCCTTAATAGTCATAAATTCTTCTGATTCATTCAGAGAAAAATAAGATAATTTTTTTTTTTAGACAAGAATTCTTCTAGTTTTATCAAAGTAAAAAACACAACAATATATTTATATTGACAATCATGAATTCTTCCAGATTGTTCAAATACAAAAACAATACTTTTTATAATAAAAAAAAATTCTAGTTTGTTCAAAGAAAAAATAGGACAATTATTTTTCTTTCATAGTCAAGAATTCTTCTAGTTTGTTCATATATAAAAATAGGACTATATTTTTTAATAGTAAAGTATTCTTCCAATTTGTTCAAATACAAAAATTGGACACTATAATTTTTTTTTTGGTAAGTTGAAGATTTATATACAAAAAAAAACAGGTTTTTTAAGAGGATCCCAAAACCTCTGTATAAAAAGGGCCATAGCACCTTGCAGGCAACCAAAAAGGTTGGAGGAACCCAGAAGAGAGAAATGAAGAAAGAACAAAACAAAAAGTAAGGAAGCCATAGCATGAGAAGACCCAGATCTACAAAAAACATCATAGAAGCCCCAACTACTAAAATTGTTGCTCTACCCTGATAGACGGGACTCAAAACCCCAAAAAATAGAATCCTCCTCTCCCTATTTCTTGGTGACTTTCTCTGGATCATCAAAAATCTCACCACGCTTTCAAGTAAGTCGTTTGAGGACCTTGATGGTATCATTTGTAAATTTGGCAATATTAGCCATTGAATTGATGGCGAGCTTTAGGAGGAGGTGGGAGGATGAAACCTCGCTGCCACTATCAAAATCTAAAATAACATGTGTTGGAGAGGATGCATTCTCCTTCTTAGGCCTTTTCAAGTGTGTAGAGGATCTAGGAGCAGGTTAAAATTCCTCTATAGGGTTCTGCTTCCTCTGAGAAACGTGTCTAGCACTCCTGTGGGGAGAAGGTTTGCAATGGGCCATTGGGCTAGCTTTTTCATCCTTAGGAGGGCTCATATTATGGGTCTCAAAAATGGTGGGAGAAATCAAATAAAGATTGGATTCCAGAGGGGTTACTTTTTGGAGAGGGGGTCTATTTGCTATGATATGTTTGAGGATGACCATAAGTAGACCTTGATGTAGGGGTTTGGCATGGGTTTTTTGGCATTTTCAATGGATATGGCTAGGGAATAAAGCACACTTTCTTGGCTTTGTGGAGGTGATTAATAAAGGTAAAATGGAAACTTTGTAGTGCCTTCTTAGGGTCGTAGCACATGACGTATTGCATGACTGGTACAATGATTTTGTTTCAGGGGTTGGGTAGAGAGGACCAATAAAGGGCAGACTTGTCCCACCCAATATTCTTGCCCTTGTCAGGAAACTAATCAGTTTCATCCTCCCAGTTATGTTTATCCTGATGAATAAAGTGGCCTATATGAGGAAGCCCTATAATTTCACACAACAACTCTATCGTAACCCTAAAGTGAATGTCATGAACTTTGACCTCACCTCTGTCCTAGGTATCCACAAAGTCCTTGGTAATCTCATCGTCCAACCCTTCAAACTTGCACAGGAAAGGAGTGAAACCCTTAGCATCCATGAAGGCTTACGTGATATTATCAAGATTGATATGAGTTAGATCCACGTAAATAGAGGCCATGAGAGCTAAGATAGGGGGGATAGGGTACAGGGAAATTTGAGGCACAAAGGGCCAGTGGGCGGGGCACAAGGGGCCCAGGGGAGCAAGGGTCGAAGGGAGGAGTCTAGACCACAGAGAGCCAGAGGTAGCAGGGACCAAAGAAGGATGAAATGCAGAAGGAGAACTAGCAAGTGTGGTTATAAAGAAGCTAAGAGGAGGCTCAGGGGGAGGGAAAGCATCAACGATAAACCAATTTCTACATGGGGACTCAACATCGGTAATAAAGGTTTCCATGTGATTAGGGTGGCGAGAAGAGGTGCTGATGTGGATGGTAAAAAAGAGACCACTTTGTAAAGTCCTCCAACATCAGACGTGGTGAACATAAATTCGAACAAAACTCAAAAATGGTTGATTGGAGCATTGGGACCTGGAGCGATGACAATAGGGATTCCTTACAGGTTTTTCTTTGTCTATGGTTGTATAATCAATGGGAGTGCTAACATGATCTGATGCCTACTAGTTTCCAATTATGGGGCCATCAGTCAAGATCGTGCTACAAATATGGGTCATGAGACAAATATTGAGGTGCCTCTTTGTGTCTTTGCTAATGTGGATGTCCCTAACCAACATGGTGGTGATGCTACCAACTTGGATTTCTATTTCCCTATGGATATGTGCCCAACGATGGATAGATCGAAAGCTTGAACAAGGGCTTGAGATTGAAGTAGCCTTAGCCTCACCCATCTCTGACATGGAACAAGGGGACATGTCACTCTTAAAAATTACACCTTGGCTTCTCATAGTTAGTTGCATCCAAATTATCATGGGAAAATTTTTGACGCCACACAATCAACTGCCTGGGGGAGGCTCCCTTGTTGGCCATGCAATCTACAATGGTGTTGGTCTCCCTGAACCTATGTTGGACCATCGAAGGGCCTTTGGATTGCAAGAGCTTTATGACCTCTATTATTGTGTTTCTAACCCTCCAAGATGGATTTTTAGAGTTGTTCAAGTAATTGATGACGTTCATGGAATCTCCTTCAATAAGGAGCCTTCTGGGATCCTCTGCGATGAGGCAAAGGCCTCTCCATAGAGCTCTAGCCTTAGCTACATGATTGGTCTGGATGCCCAAAAATTTTGAGTAGGAAAGAATCAGCTCATTTTCATGGTCTCGGATGACACCTCCAGCACTAGCAAGACCTGGGTTTTCTTTTGACGCCCTATCAAAATTGAGTTTGATCCATCCTTTCATGGGTATCCCAATGGATGTTGGCTCTAGGGTGAATAGAGATATGGAAGCAAGTTCCTTCACCTCATAGGGAATGTTGAGGGTTTTGAAGATGGAGGATTCCATGGTAGACTGGGGAGCAGAGGGGCATGAAACAAGAAATTTTTATGGTGAAAGCGATGGCTCTGGAGGCAACTGATAGAGGATCCCTAGAGGAGTCATCAAAAGGTCTGCTATTATATTTGAGATAAATTTGCCAAATAAAATTGTGAAGGCACACATCCTAGAGGAACCAAAGCTTGGAGTTGTAGAAGGGATTGGTCCACTGGGAAAAAAATGTCACTGATGAACTTGGGGTGGACCCATTTAATGTGAAAGGAATTCAAGATGTACCCAAGGACGGTGAAAGAAAAATCACAACTCAGGAACAAGTGATCAGTAGACTCCCAATCAACCATACAAAGGTAGCACCTGTTAGGGACTGAGAAACCTCTTTTGTGTAGATTTTCAATAGTAAGAGCTTTGTTTTGAATAGCAAGCCAAGATAAGAAGCTAGCCTTATGAATCAAAATTTTCCTCCATATCAGATTGAATGGAGTGAGTGAAATTTGAGAGGATATTTGGATGCTATAAGCTGATTTGACTGTGAAAATGCCATTGTGAAATCCTTTCCAAATAGGCCTGTCAGGACCATCTTTGGTGGGGATGGTAGTCGAGTTGAGTATTATGGATAGGAAGTTCACAGTCTCATCTAGATTTTTATCATTGATCAATTTCCATTGAGGGTTTCTAATGGAGTGGGTGATAAAGTCAACCATCCTACTCCCAATATTAGAATTCATAAAAGTCTTGAGGCTCGCTATATCTGTATTATCAATTAGGGGATCATCCTAAACCCACCTATCATACCAAAAATCGATGTTAACACCATCACCCAGACTCCATCGTAAGCCTTTTTGGATTAAATGTCTGGTTTAAATGATGGATTTCTAGAAGACCAATCCACTCAGAGGGATCCCCTCATCTAGGATTAGGTTATTAGAAAGATATTTATTTTTGACAATATGAATCCACTTAACTGTGTTGTTGGTGAGGATCCTCCATGTATGTTTTGCCATCAGTGCAATATTCATTTTGGAAGTTTTTTTGAAACCCAGGCCTCCTTACTTCTTGCTTTTGTACACAATATTCCAAGCAATGAGCGAGATTCTATTCTTCTTGTTAGATCCTGACCACATGAACATTTTGTACAGTTGTTCGATCTTACAGTACACTGTAATGGAGACTTTAAAAATAGATATGAAATAAACATGTATGCCTTGGAGGTAAGCCATAGTGAGAGTGGCCTTGGTAGCCTGAGATAGGAGATTTCCTTTCCAAGTAGCTAACTTCTTCTAGATTCTCTCAATGACATTGTTCCACATGGACTCCTTGGGGTTGCCAAAGAACAAGGGGAGGCCAAGGTAGGAAGATGGAAATGTGTCAATGGTGCACCCAAGGATTCAAGCTATCTTAGTTTGGTGGACTATGGGAGTATTGATGAGGAAAACTTTGCTTTTAATAAAATTGACCTTTTTCCCAAAAGCATTTTTGTAGAGGAGGAGGATGTACTTGATGGAGCTGGCCTGGTGGATAGAAGCTTGAGTGGATAAAATAGTGTCGTCAATAAATTACTGATGGGTGATAGGGTTGATGCCTGATGCAACCTAGATCCCAGAGATCCTCTAGCTCTGGCAGGCATCTTTTAGAGCACTGCCCAAGGAGTCAGCCAGGATGATGAAGGGGATGGGAGAGAGTGGATCTCCCTGGTGGAGGCCTCTAGAACTAAAAAAAAACTAGTAGGGGACCCATTAACAAGGGCAAAAAACCAAGAGGATGAAAAATAGCTTTTGATGAGGTCGACCCAGGTTAGGTGAAAGCTAAACTTAATGAGGACATCAAGGAGAAAATCCCAATTGACCCTATCGAAAGCTTTGTTCATATTGAGATTGAGGAAGAAGGTAGTCTTCTTTGCGAGGGATGCAAAGTGTAGGGTTTCAAGAATACTAATGATGCTATCCAGAATATTCCTACCTTTGATTGAGCTAGCTTGACTGGGGTCGATGATAAGAGGGAGAATCATCTTCATTCACTTCACCATAACTTTAGTGAGGACCTTGTAAAGGACGTTACATAGGTTGATAGGTCGATAATCAAATATAGACCTATAATATGAAGAATTGGGTATGAGAGCTATGAAGGTGGCATTAATCCCGTGGGGATGGACTGAGAGGTTTGGATTTCTCTGATGGAAGAACACACATCTGAACTAAAAATATCCCAAAAATATTGGAAGAAGCGGAGGGGAACCCATCCAGGCCAGGTACCTTGTTTGGTTGCATGGAGAATAAGGCTTCTTTGATCTCATATTGGGTGAAATGGTTGAGGAGAATGGATTTAGATGACGAGAAAACAAAGAGGATAATATTATCTAGAAGATCAATCTTGGTTTGGTTATCACACTTGGAAGGGTTGCCAAGACGATATTGAAAAAAGGAGATAGATTTAGACCTGATATCGAAGATGTCCTTGGTGGTGGACCCATCGCTGTGAGAGATTTTATGGATTTTGTTCGAGCCTCTGTATCTCAAGGTGGATGCATGAAAAAATTGGTATTAGAGTCACTGTGTTTGATCGAGAGGGCTCTAGACTTTTATCTCCATAAAGTTTCCTCCCTAGCTAGAATGTTGTGGTACTCAGCAAGGAGGTTCTGTTTTTCGTCCCTAATGGTGTTGCTTTGATTTTCAACTTTTATTTACCTTTCGATCGCTTGGATATTTCCTACGATAGCCTTCTTACTTTCAAAGATATTTCCAAAGACCTCCCTGTTTCAAGTTTTGAGTTTCTCCTTGACTAGTTTCAGATTTTGGGAAATTTGGAAGGAAGGGGACCTAGTGAAAGGTTGTTGCCACTAGAGGTGACTTGGTTTTTGAGGTCGGGGTGATGGAACCACATTGACTCAAAGTGAAAAGGGATCTTAAAAGAGGGGGGTTTGCCTACATCAAGGAGAAGAGGACTATGATCAAAGTTGATCTTGAGGAGGGCAAGGAGGGATGCATCCCCAAAGAACAAAATTACCTCTTTGGAGATGAGGACCTTGTCAAGATTCACTTGAATAAGACCACTTTCTATTCTTCTATTGCTCCTAGTGAAATTGGATCCTTTGATCTGAAATTCAATGAATTCATTGATATTTAGGAACTCACTATAAAGTCCTCCATAATTTTGTTTATGGTGTTGAGCCCTCCCCTATTTTTGAAGGGTACAAGGGGGTGTTGAAATCTCCAGCAATAACCCAAGGGATAGTGTTGAAAGTGCTTCTCATTTGGTTGATCGAGTTCTACAGAGTTGCTCTTTCAAGGGGGGATTTTAGGTCGTATACATTGGAAAGGACCCAGGAGGAGTTTTTGGTCTTACAATAAAAAAGGATGTTGATGGTTCTATTGGAAGATGATAAGAGTCTCCCTTTGACCTTCGATGGATCCCACAGGCACATGAGCCCTCCCGAGGATCCCTGAGCAAGGTTGTAGAGGACTTCTCCCTTGTTCAAGATTGTTTTTGCAGACTTGAGAGAGGAGGTATCATAATTTTTAGTTTCCTAAAGAATGAAAATGGTAGGATTACACTTTTTCCTTAGGTTAGTAGTGAGGCATTGTTTGGTTGCTTCGTTTAGACCTCACACATTCCATGAAAGGATCTTTATTTTAATATTTTTTGGGGATTTTTTGCCTCCCTTCACCTGTTGAAGGGGAAGTTTGTTTCCTTTTGGTTCATCTTTCTGTAGATCTATATTTCCAAATAAAATAGTTGATTGGGTCCCGTTAGCAATGTCTTCCTCTGTCTCTTTATTCCTTTTATTGATAGTGGAGGGTCTTCATATTTTTTTATCGTAGCCAAAGTTAGTGGAGGATTTTTACCTTTGGGTGTTTTCTGGGTTGAATCCTTTATTGGTTATCCAAGGGCTTCCCACGTATTTTATTAGGAGGTAGTTTGCCTCAATAGGGGTATGGGATAGCTCAGATATGGTTGGGGAGGGGATGAGGAAGAAAGAGGTCGGATGCCCAAAATCAACAACAAGAAAATCATCTTGAATACGATTAGTAGTAACAAAGGGAGAGAGAGGAGGTACCTGGACTTGATTGGGCTCCTCTGTAGGAGTGGTCATTTCTTTACCTTTGACTTTAGAGGGGGTTTCCTTTCCTTGCATTGAGACTTATCGTTCCTTGCTCCCTTGAGGTTTCATAGCTAAATATGCCTGACCAGGGTCCCTAGGGACATTCCTTAGGGGGGAGGGTTTCGAATCTGCTCTTTTAGATGACCTGTGCTATACTTTACACCATTTTTGGAGCTTTTAGAAGCTTGATACTGAGCTTTTATGGTGGTACATTGGTTTCTTAGGTGTCCCTGGGAATGATAATGCACATAAAAAGTAGGTTTGTTCTCATATTCCAGGGGTTGGCACCTTTTGTAGTAGGATCCATATAGGAGGTTGACAAAGGTGGGAAGCTTAGAGTCTAGGTTGGCATTGATACATATGCAAGCATGAACCATCTGTAACCAAACTTTGGTAGATGAATCAACCGCTACCAACTCGTGGATGGTTCTGGAGATTCCACTAAGAACATCCTCATGCCAAAACTAAAAATGGAGGTTTTGCAGTCTAACCCATATCGGGGTAACATTGATATTTTGGGTTTCAGGGTCAAAATATTTAGTCCATCGATGGATGAAGAGGCTCCTTCTGCCTAGGAACCAAGGTCCTTCAGTGAGGATTATGCATGCATCCTCTTGATTGTTCAGCCTGATGGCAAATAAACCCCTGGATAGGGCAATGATCTCCATATTCCCACTTGTTCTCTATTTCGAATATGCCCACTTCCTAATGGTCTTCATGCCTGGGAAACCTCCAATAAACTTGCCTACCAAAGAAATTTTTTCCATTTCTAGGTAGCTTGACATCAAACTTTTTGGCATCACTAGATTTGTGTCATTGGGCACTAGGTTATGGGATGTGGGTTTGGTGTGGGGGCCTTGGTTTACCATCTGGGCATAAGAGACAACCTCGGGTTTGTTCGGATCAAACCCCTTCCCAAGGTTTTTACCAACAAGTGGGTCCCTTTTTTTAGGAGACTCCTTTCCATGAGATGGGAAGGAAACACCATTGGATGGTTCCTTACCTACACCGCTTGTGACAGATCTTGCCTTGGATCCTCCACCCTCTAAACTAGTGTGACTGCATTCACCTGCTCCCTTCGCCATCGCTCCACTCCGCTCCTCCTTCGAAAAACTTATAATATTATTATATATAGACACTATATTTTTTGACAGTCAAGAATTTTTCCAATTTGTTCAAAGATAAAAACATGGCAGTTTTTTTAAGGTCAAGAATTCTTCTAATTTGTTCAAAAAAAAAATAGGACAATTTTTTTTATGATCAAGAAATTTTCAATTTATTCAAAGACAAAAAGTGAGTTATTATTTTGACAATAAGAATTCTTCCAATTTGTTCAAAGCCAAAAACAAGAGTTTTTTGTAGTCAAGAATTATTCCAATTTTTCAAATATAAATAGGAAAATTATTATTATTATTTTATAATCAAGAATAATAACTCAAGTTTGATAGCAAATTCAATATTGATATTACATAAACCATTCATGTCATAATGGATAGGGGTATATGTGCACCTAAGTATTGATTTTATTAGCTTCCAATCTAACCTCGTGCATAAATTTAAAAGTACATACTACTTGTAAATAAGTAGATTCAAATCATAATTTTAGTATCATGGTTCTTTGCTTTACCTCAATAGCACACAACAATTTCCCATCCCATGAGCTAAATTATAGCTCCATGGAAAAGATAACTAGATTAAGGTGTAACTAGAATTAGTCATTACTTGGCTACTCATTAGAATGAGAAAGAAGGTAACTTATTCCTTTGATCTATAACTGAGGAAAGTATTGTTATGGAAATGGATAATTTTAGTTTGAATACCATTTTCAACATGCCCTCAAATTCTTCTAATATTTAGAGTGGGTTTTACACAAATTCAATAGCAAAACACAAGTCAAAATAAAAACGAGCACAATCAATTTTTTCCTTTTTAATTGCATTCAAAGATGAAACTTAACTCTCAAAATAACATCCATAATCATGTTCATGCTAATTTTCTTATAGGTAAAATTAGACCAAAAAATAATAAATCTACTAAAATCATCACTCTATGGAGGGTTGGAATAGAATTAAACTTTGGTTACATTACAAGGTGAATATCCATGAATTTGAGGATGGATGGAAGTCAAAGGACAACTCTACTAGATTTCGCTCATTTCCTCTTAAAAAATAATTGGTATCAATCTTTTAAAAATTCTAATCTTAATGTTGCTCTTCTTTGTTATCACTATTATGGTTAGGGTTGTTCGAGTTTGTAGTATTTTATACAAATCTTCTAAAACATGCATTCACCACAACCATATGTCAAAAATAAGTAAAGGTGATTAAAAGATAACAATAGTAAATGAAGTAAAGAAACAAAGGGAGATGACAAGAAGTATAAGGTGGGTGTCCATAGGAACCCCAATATATCACATTTTATTCATAATTATGATACAAATGGATCCTCATTGAGGGGTATTTATAGTGATACCAAATCCTTAATGAGAGGTTAACCTTAGGTTGACATAAACTTAACCTTGAGGTTAATCTTATAATAAAATAATAATAAATTACCCTTTTAAGTGAGGTTATCCAAATATATGGATTACCAATACCACTAATGGTTAAATATGAAAGGGGCCCATAGGCTTACATAAATGATAAATGCCTATAAGATTATAGAATCACATGTTTGTAGGCTACATAAATGGCACTCATAAGAACCTCATCACACTTTTGACCTTGGCCTAAACAAGATTAGATTACACAAATTTTAACACCCCTCATAATCTAAGTTGAGAGGGCTAAGGAGAGAAGGCATTAGATGTTCCCTCCATAATGGATGCTCTAGTGGACCTCTATTGTTCCTCCTTTGTCCTCATCTTCATCATCAAAGATATTGTTTCCATCCCTCAAGAAATCTATCTCGATATTTTTTAGCCTTTTACAATACTCAAAAGTGTTTGACTTGTTTGAAACCTTAGAATTTCCCTTAGGCACCTACACCTTAGATTCCATTGACTTGAAGTATTTTGGATGATCTTGTGTATGAGAAATATCTCCACAATTTTTTATTACTACTTCATAATGGATTAGAATTTTGAAAAATCCTTAAAAAATAGATGGATTGTGGCTCTTTGATAATCATAGCATTCACATAAAGAACGCTAGATCAGCTTTTAGAGCTTCGAAGTGAGATATTTAATCTTCAATATTATTGAAATCTAAGATCTTGAAATTGGAGAGCTCTATCTATCTTGTTAACTTCACTAACACTTATTTTTCCATAAATATTCAAAGTAGACCATACCTTAATAGGATATTTCTATCCCTAATGTAGAAAAGTACATCTGGTTCCACTAACATGAAGAAAATTCCAAGAGCTTCCTCCTTTCTCTTACTAAGTTCATGACCACTGAGACCACCTTTTGATTAATTATTGAAGATAAGCAAGACATTTTTTTCTTGAGTAATCCTACCATTTGAACTGACCAAGAGATATAATTCTACCCATTAAGGCAAGTAACTTACTCTAAAAAATATATGTTTCATAGAAACCCTAAACAAATTTGTAACATGTCTATAAATTGATGCTAACACTATGTATAAGTCAAAAGAATATGCAATTTTAAAAAAATGGCTCTAAATACTTCTATATGCAAAAGCTATGGCCTTCAAAATATTTGGTTAAATTAGCATTCAAATTAAAAAAAATTAAAATGCCAAATTAAAAAAACAAATCATCGAATTAGGAATTGCCACTTGGCACCACTAGATTGGATCTATAATTTTCTAGCGATAAATTATGTTTTGACACTTTGAATCATATGACTGGAGGATTATTTAGGCTCATGTATATAGAAAATATTAAATTTTTAGTGGTTTTGGAGCCAATGAGACTCAAACCCAAGACCTTCTGTGAATAAGAAAATTAACCAATGTGCCACATGTATGTGTTGAAGCCAAATCTAGATCTAGATTACCCTGACTATGCACTGACCTATAAAACCTTGCACACAATAAGTGCTTACACTTGCTCCAAGTCAAACTTAGGATTTCCCCTCTAAAAGCAAGTGGACCAACCACTATGTCACACGGTTAGTTGAATTTAAAAGAGCAACTTTCTCCCATGGCACATACACTACTTTACATAGTGAGAATAGGCTCCAAAAATAACTTCACATGGAATCAAACCATATATAGTTCATATCAATAGGTATTGAAATAAAATATGTTGTCAATGATTCTAACTAGAAACGGCTTTCCAAAAAGAACCATCCCTAACAATGTGCCACTCCTTGCTTGGTGAGTGGAAGTGATAGAGATCTATCATAGATCTTATGTAACTATCGACAAAGAAAGAATAACAGGATTTAAAAATATCTTCTCCCAAATTTAAGGCATGCAACCTAACCACCATTCTATATATTTTGGCATACCAATTCTATATTAGAATATAGAGATGTGTGATAATAGGTCGTATGTAACATGTAAAATGCAAATGCATGAAATACACACAAATGGCATCAAAAGCAATGGTACCAATAGAAATTTAAATTTTAAATTCAAAAAAATAAGGATGTAAACCTAAATAGAATTTTTAACCATCAAACAGTTGATTTCTCTTTAGTTTATGAGTGATGTTGGTTTGAATATCACTTTGATACCATACGTAAATTTACAATATTTACTATAAATCTTCGAAAACATGCATTTACCACAATCGTGTGTCAAAAGGAAGTAAAGGTAATTAAAATATAGTAGTAGTAAACAAAGTAAAGAAATGAAGGAAGATGATAAAAAGTATAAGGTGGGTTTCCATGGGTACACTAAAATATCATAATTTATTTACACTTACGATACAAGTGGATCCTCATAGTGATACCAAATCCTCAATGACAAGTTAACCTCAAGCCAACATAAAATTAACCTTGAGGTTAACCTTATAATAAAATAATAATAATTACCCTTTTAAGTGAGGTTATACAAAAAGGTAGATTAACCAATATCAATAAGGGTGTAATATGAAAGGGGTCTATAGTCTTACATGAACATACCCATAGATTTACATAAATGAGGAATGCTTGTAGGCTACATAAATGGTGCTCATAAGCACCTCATAACACTTTTTTTTTTTGCCTAATCAAGATCAGATTACACAAATTTCAACAAGAAATTTAAGGAAATCCCCTTGGTCTAAATTCAATGTTCTTCCTAAATAAGCAATTGTTTCATATAGAAAATATTCATGGAGAAATCTCAAAATAGAGTGTGCCCACATGCAACTAGTTTTTCTACCAAAATCATATGTCCAAAATATTAATTATTATATAGAGAGATAAATGGAAAAAGGGTTTTGAATTCATAAATAATCTAATGTATATATATCCTTATCACACAAGGGACACCTAGAAGATCCAATATATCCTCTTCTCTGTAGACTCTCTTGTAAGAATATTGCTTTGGACTACTAACCAAGTAATGTTGACATAGAGAAGTTATTGAGTGACCAAACATTCTTCCAAGGGAAATCATTGGAAGTAGATAATTCTCATTACTCCAAATCCGTATATCCCAACTCAAGAATCCACCATATTTTCATATATTGTATCATCCTTTTGCATATAAATAGGCAAATAGAACTCTTGAAGCATATTTTTAGGCTCATCTACTAGATGTTTAAGGCCCTCTTCTTCAATCAATTTGCTAATGAAAAATTATGATATGGATTCGTTGCTTATATTAATATAATATATTACCTTTGTATCTTTACAAGCTAAATATACCTCATCCAATAGTTACCATTTTAGATAGAATATAAGGGGATATGACTTCAACCAGCATCAAAATTAATAAACTTGATGATTGAGGGATGACTCAAAAAAAGTATTATCAACAAATTAGAGATGAGATTTGGAGGGATTGTTTTTCATAACCTGAATACCTTTGAGTTTTTCTTCCTTTTTTTCTTTTTAAAAAGCTCTCCTTAGTGCCTCAATGAGAATAATGAAATATAAAGAGATAGTAGGTCATCCTAGAGGAGTCCATGATATGATTCAAAGTATCAAATGGGAGATCCATTAATCAAAATAGAATATTTGGAGTGCTATAACAACATCTAATACACTTAGACCAACCTTGATCAAAACTAAATTTTCTAAGAACATCATGTAGAATTCTCTAGAACACCCTATAATATACTTTCTTCATATCTAATTTTATAAGTATACCAGGTTTCTTCATGGAATGAAGATAATGTATGTCATATTGTGTAATGAATACACCATCAAAAAATTGTTTTCCATAAAGAAAATCACCTTGTTCCTCTAATATAACATAATGTATAGTGCTTTTCAATATATTTGTTGTAATTTTTGAAATTATATTATAAATCTATTACAAAGGATTACAGAATAAAATTTATCAAAATATTTTGTCTTACCTTTCTTAGAAACAATGCAATAAATATAGTACTTGATATCATTTGTTGTAGTCTTTTTTTTCTAGCCTTTTCAACGACAACCAACATGTCACTCTTTAAGAAATCCTAAAATTTTTAAAATAAAACTATAGGAAATCCATTAGGGTCAGGTGCCTTTTAAAGGTGGAATGATAAAACTACCTCTTGTAACTCCTCCATAGATATTTTCCTCATCAATCTTTCATTCTATCCTTACATGATAATTGATGGAATATATTACAAAAGCTCACATTGATCATACTTATAAACTTATGATAGAATGTCTTTGAATTAATTAATTGTTTACTTTCCAATATCTTCTTCTTCCTATGTACTTCTTCCATCTAGAGTTGAAATATGTAGATTTAACAAAAAGACAATGAAAATTTTGGTATCTTTTTCCCCTTCCTTAAGCCATCTCTTCCTATATTTTTGGGACCAATATGGCTCTTTCTTTTTCAATACATTATAATAATAAGAAAATAATTATTTTCTTGCACATAAGTATCTTGATCCGTTCTCTTAATTTTTGTTATATCTTGTCAATTTTTGATCTTGAATTTAATTTCTTCTTTTGTTTAAAATATGTTATCAAAATATTTGGCATTCCAAATATTTATTTGTCCCTTTAGATATTTTATCTTTTGAACAAACTTGTACATACATGATCCTCCAAACCTTGCTTCACACTACCATAACATAACAATATTGAATAAATTAGGGTCTTGGAGGCATATAGATTAAAATCCAAATGTCTTTGCATGATAATTATTAAGTAGATCACATCCTAAGTTAATAGGTTTGCGATATGATCATACTCCAATAATATATCTAAATAGGTTGTATAATATCTCTTTTTTAATTTGTTATATAGGTTTTAAATGAGCCCCACCCATTTTACATCATGACCGCATATTGGTATTATAATAGTTTGGAAATTATGAATGTATCACTTGGCAAGATTCAAACTTAGGTCTCTTCCTTAAAAATTGAGGAATATAGTCAGTTGAGCTAATATCATTTGATGATTGTATACTCTTTTGGCAACCATGTATTAGATAATATAAATTTGATCGATCATTTTACTGTATGAGTTTTCCTAATGCATGTATTATCCCATGAATATTTAAAGTTTGAAGGAATAACATCCCAAATGCCATTTGAATTGATAAATGAAGCAAAATCCTTATTTTATTTAGACCATCCATTAGTCCCATCCTTCTTTTCTAAAGGAGGTAAAACTATGTTAAATCCCCCTTAAGAATCTATAGATCACAATTATGAATCATCATTGAAATTGACATAAATAAATTAATGTCCTTACAACATCTTTATGAGGAATAAGAAAGTTGAAGCATGCACATTTACGACCCCAACTTTAAAAATTTTCTTTTTCTTGCATAAAATATCAACAAATCAATTACCTTCTAAAAATTGTCCATCCTATTTGTGCGTTTCTCTTATTATTACAATACCTTCTAAAGCGCTTGTAGGATAAACTATTGGACAATCCTCCATGTTCCAATTCTCTTTTAATGCATCCATACATTCTACTATTTTTAATTTCATTATTTGTATTAAAATAAGCTTAGGAGTATAACAACCTATCTTTTCTAGGGGTGTTATCCATACCCTTAATATTCCAAGATACATTTTTAATCATTATTTTTTATTTTATTTGTGGGCTTATCCCCACTTATTATTAGCACTTATGAAATTTACTTTTAATATCCTATATGAATATACCTTTGAGTTTTCTTTTATTTTTTATCTTGCTTTGAGTGTCTCCCTCTTCATTTTCCATTCTCACCAACACTTTCGTATTCATTAATCTCTTCTTGATTTTTCTAAACTGTTTATAATGAGAATTATCATCTATAGATTTATGCTACCATGGAAAATCTGAAGTGCAAGAAATAGCCTCAAAACAACTTTCTTATTTATGTTATCCTAAAATTCCTAAAGTGCAAGGATGATCCTCCATAGTAGTTATTTTCTTATATTACCCTAAGAATTGAGAAAAATGAAGACAATTTACCTAAATTAAATTTGACCTCTTCTACCTCCTTTGTCTTAAATTTTCTTTTGTGTCTTTCTTTGCACATTTAAGTTCTTTGGAGTTTGAACTTATGCATTATACTTCATTGTCCCTTGTATTCTTTTCTATGTTTCTACTAATGGTTTATTCAAGTGAACAATCATGGCCTTGGCCATTTGATGATGCAAAGGGGATTTATTTGGCACTTCTTTTGGGAGTGCAAAATCATTGATCTAATCCAACTCCAACTATAGTATAATCAACTTGATTAATCTTGAGGTTTGTATTAAGATCAATATTTTCTCTCTTTCTCCATCATTTTTACTTTGTAATCTCTTGCCATGTGTCTAGTATAATAACATTTGCAACATTAAAATGTATAGTTTTCATAATCTACTTGTTGATCTTATTCTCTTGATTTAGATTTAATTCTAATGGACTATAACAAAGGTTTTAAAATATCCATGGCAACACATATCCAATGTATATAAGTCATGCCTTCACTCCTTAGTAGTTTGTTCTCTTGAATGAACTCCCCTCGAGTATTATCAATATTCTTTAAAATATTCTTATTAGTAAGTTAATATGGAATTCCAATAACTCTAACCCACACTAGAAGCCAATAAATAGTTTGTTTTTATAGAAGAAAAAAAATCTCACTTCATGGTCTTAAATATAGGGCATCTATCCCTCTAAAATATAGGCCACCACCCATTATTTTATCCCTAATTTCTAAATTAGATAAAATGGTGAAGATAAATCCTTCCCAAAGAAATTGAGTAAGTCGAATTTAATCCCCACTTTCATTTGAACAAATTTTAAATCTCTAAAAATATTGGCCAATATTCATGGAACTTATATATTAACCCTCTACTTTTAAGAACCATTATGTCATGTTTAATCATCTTATCCTTGATAATCACTTTTGGCATAACACCTTCTATCTAGAAAGGTATTACAATAGTTACTTTTCCTCTTCTCCCCAGCTAGGACATCCTTACTTCAAATTAAAGCTTCCATAGATAAATTTCCTTTCATGTGAATCCTTCATGTTTTGAAGTTTTTCAAAGATTTAGGGAAAAAAAAGAGGTGAGAATTGCTCCTACTTGCATTCAAAAGTGTTAAGTTGTTAGGAAAGTATATTAATCCACATTTATTTTAGACACACTATAATAGAGTTTTTCTTCATCTTTGCATTGTCTTAGAGATTACAAAAACATTCATTATTATGTAAAAATATGGTTATAAATTTATAACCTTTTTCATACAACTTATGGTTTCAATGAACTCAATTTGAAAATGTTCCATGTTATTTACTTTTATATTTTATGTGCAACAATTTTTTAATAATTAAACAAATAACATGAGCTCAAATGATTAAAAGTATATATTCATAATTTTCAAATACCATTATATGGTTTATTAAAAAACTATAATTATAATATATTAAAAATAGGACCTGTTTTCAATCCTATATAAACAAAATTAAATTAAAAATATTTAATTTTATTTCTAAATATTATATATATATATATATATATATATATATATATATATATATATATATATATATATATATATATATATATATATATATATATATATATATTAATTTTCAAATAAAATAATAATTAACTTTAACATATAGAATCAAAGCATGGCATATAAATACAAATAAATTATCACATTAAGAGATGTTTGCTTTAGCCCCATTTTATATAGAATTTGAAAAGCTTTGAAATGAATAGTCGTACAAAAGAAGCCAAGAAGTATTGAAAGAGATACATCCATGTGAAGATAGCCATTTGGAACAAGGGTAGCATGAGGGTAGTGTTTTTTAAAAGAAACATCTCATCTTTCAAGAGTCATATCTTTGCGAAGGGTTATCTGATTTAGATGATTCTTGGACCAATTTGTGCAAAATTTGAAGATCTTTATAATGAGTGGGAATATAAAGGAATCTAAGTAGTGTTGAGGTATAAATAATCCTATGAAACATCCATATATAATAATATCAATGACAATATTTCAAGTCGTGAGAAAACAAAATTGTCAATATCTATTAGCAAGGGTTTTAATGATGGTAGGACCAATTAATGGCTAGGGCATCAATGAGGTAGCACATTCCTTATGGGTATAGAATTTTTTATCTAAGTTTCATTTATTCTTTCATTATCTTAGAAGTTTTGCATACAAATTATTGCAGGCTTATTTTTAAATAATATAAATACTACAGGATATACTTAAAAATTTCAATAGATATTAAGTTATAGTGTCCTTCCCATGGAATGATTTATAATTAAATATTTAGAATCATCCCTAGTAGTATATGTTAGGGAGGAATTCATAGATCAACAATTTGTGTTGCTCAAATATAAGGTAGTCATTAATAAATTTAATGGGTCTTGATCAAGGGCTTTGACTCTAAAAAATAGATTGATAGATGGAGGTCTCTAGGAGTCTATCTTTTCTTCCCAAAGAATTCTTCCTAGTCATTTTCTATTCCAAGAAAAAAAGAAATAAAATCATGAAATGGGGTCCTTGGTACATGAAAAGAGCAAGACTCTTCCTTACCCAGTCGTATGAAGGCTTTGCACTTGAAAAGGTATATCTATCCCTAGTACTAATCTGGGTCAGGATGTATGGGTTACCCATTGAATTCTAGGAAATGGAAGCCTTCAAGGCAATAGGCAACACTATAGGAGAATTCCTTGATATTTCATAAACTATTACTAGAATCAATCAATAAACTAGGAGTCTTGGCTATTTATGCCCAAATATTAGTCATGATTGATATAAGTAAATATTGGCTTTTTTAGCTTTACTACCACAAAATATAACTAGTCCCAATATAAAATAGCCATAATATTAAAGGTCAAAATAATAATATAATAGTAGAATAATATATGAGTAAATTAATATGTATATCAAGGCCTATATAATAAAGCAAATAACATTTATTTATATACTCAAATATGAATGTAAATGGATTAAATCATTCATGAACTGTGCATGAAGAAAACTTACAATATTATTTGCTCAAAATATTAATTGAATCATTCATCAAATTTTGAATACTCTTGAAGTACCATGCACCATTTAGGAGAAGTAAAGTGGTAGATAAAATGTAGTTTTAGATGTTAATACCTCTACCATTAACAAGAACATACCAAAGAATATAGCAGAATAAGTCAAAATCTTCCTTAGCAGAGCCAAGAGAGGATAAATTTAAAAAGGAAAGTTGTGAAAGCATATAGAGGAATAGAATAATAAGACCTACCCTTAATACTAGTAAGGCAAAAAAAGAGGAATACCTTCAAATTATGAAGCAATATTAAAGGAAACAAGAGCAAACATAGAGAAAAGAGCACAGTCTAAATTGGTTGAGCTTCTCTTTACCAAATAACAAAATGATATTGGTAATTTGTAGGAGGAACCAACAACCCCTAATGTTACATGATTACCATCTCATGGAATATAAGGGATGTTAATTTCCTCTTTAATCAAAGGTGTATCGAGGACCCCTATTTAAGTAATAATCCTAATATTTTATGTATCCAAGAAACTAAAATTACAAAGGAAGAAGTTTCCAAAACTATGAAAGCAGTATGGGCAAGATGTGAATAGGATGTTATGGATTCAGAAGGAGCAATAGGGAATTCTAACTTGTCAAAATCTAGTTAGAACCTCCTATGAAACCATTCATAAAACTAAGTAGTAGATAGCTCCATTAATCACATGCTACTTTGCAGATATACATTTTATTGTTATCAATGTATATGGACCTACAACTTAATCAATTAGATCAAAAGTATAGAGTGGGATTGAAGCCTTTATGAGAAGTAAATACCAAGAAAATTGATTCATGATCATAGGATATTTTTATGCCATAACCAAGCTAGATGAAAAATCAGAGGAAATTAGGAAAATAACCCAAAGTATGAGATATTTCTTAGCTTTCATTCAAAACAATAATATATGGGAGGTTGATTTTGAAGAGGATAGTTATACATGGACCAATAACAGATAAGTCAAAACTTGATAGTAATTAAATTGGATAGATGCATACTCTCAATTCATTGGCTAAATGAAAGTGCTTATGCTAAAATTAATTCCTTGACAATTATTGGTTTATATCACTGGCCAATACGAGTTAAAATGGTGGTAAGTGGATTAAAAAATATCATATTTTAAATATGAGCAAATGTGGGAAGACCATCCTCGATTTGTTGATATGATAGCACAAACATGGAATTATTCACAAAATGGTGGGTTTTACACACTTTTAAAACAAATTAGATTAATATCATCTAAGATTAAAAGAATAGAACAAGAAAACTTTTGGAAATATTTTTTAAAAGAAAGAAGAACTAAAAGAGAAACTTTCAAAATTCCAAAAATATGAGCACAATAATCCAAGCTTAGAGGAAAGGGAGTTGCTTAGTGAATATCATAATATTAAAGAAAGAAGTTGCTTAGTGAAACTCCAAAAAAAATAAAATGTTTGTAGATCAAAATCGAGATAAACTTGGTTAAAAGGAGATAAAAACACAAAGTCTTTTTATAGGATGGGAATAGTATAGAGATCACCATCTAGAATTAGTAGAATTAAATTAGTAGAAGGGGTTTGGATTGAAGACCAGAGTGAAATTAGAAAGGAGGTAAGGATTTTTTATGATAATATTCTAGAATCAAAGGATATTGAAATTCTTAATGATAAATTACTGTAAAAAGTACCTTCAACTATAACAGATGAAGACAATAAAAATTTGATGGAGCCTATTACTTTGGAAAAAGTTTATTCAATTCTTTTCTCTTTTGATAAGGATAAATCCCTAAGTCTAGGTGGTCTCTCCACAACATTCTATTAGCATAATTGGGAAATAGTGGAGGATTATTTATTGGTGGTAGTGGAACAATCTACTATAAAATAGTACATACCTTATAAAATAAATACAATAAATCTTACCCTAATTCCAAAAAAAATTATGCAAAATTATTTGATCCATTCATGTCCATAAGCCTATATAATATGACATATAAGATAATCTCCAAAGTGATGGTAAATCGGTTAAGAATACTATTAGACAAAATTATTTCAAAGGAGCAAGAAGGATTTGTGAAAGGGAGATATTTTAAATGATTCATAGTAGCTCATTAAGTAATGCATTCAATAGCTTCTAGGAAAGAGAGTAGTGATCTTAAAACTTAATATGAATAAAGGTATTAGAAAAGTTTATATTTGGGAAGAAATGAGTTTGTTAGCCTCGTAAGGCAACTTCCCTTCCCTTTTTGTTTTTTTTTTAAGGGCACACAAGGTGGTGCACCCAAGCCCAAGCCCGTGTGCTCCAGTCCAATGGAGTGCATAGAAATTCCAAGGGTGCACAAGCCTGTGCACCCCAAGTCAGGTCTGCGCGCTCCACAAAGTGGAGTGCACGAAGGTGTCCTCAGGTGCACAAGTTTGTGCACCCAAATTTTGTATGCACGCTTCATTGGAGAATGGAGCGCCCATAAGTTCTAAGGGGTTCATGACTCCATGCACCCTAGTTTGGATTTACACGCTCCACATCCATGGAGCATGCAAAAGTCCTTTCAGGCACACAAGGATGTGTTCCCATCTTAGAATCCATACATTCCACTCCAATGGAGTGCACGAAGGTCTTGGGGGAATCTGAGTCCATGCGCCTCGATCCTGCCCACGTGCTCCACTTCAATGGGGTGCACGAGAGTGTTTCAAGTGCACAAGATCACGTGCCTGACTCCCAGTCTGCGTGCTCCACTCCCAAGTGGAGTGCATGAAGTATCGAAGGATACACGAGTCTGTGCACCCCAAGTCATGTCCATGTGCTCCACTCCCATGAAACGCGCAAGGGTCAAAGTGGGCACACCAAGCCGTGTGCTCACCTCTAGGTTTGTGCGCTCCACTAGAGAGTGGAGCGCATAAGGGTCTTGAGGGTGCACGTTATGCTCTCCAAGGGAGTGGAGCGCGTGGATGAAAATGGGGTGCACGAGCTAGTGGAGTGCATGAAGTATCGAATGACACACGAGTCTGTGCACCCCAAGTCATGTCCATGTGCTCCACTCCCATGGAGCGCACATGGGTCAAAGTGGGCACACCAAGCCATGTGCTCACCTCTGGGTTTGTGCGCTCCACTAGAGAGTGGAGCGCATAAGGGTCTTGAGGGTGCACGTTATGCTCTCCAAGGGAGTGGAGTGCATGGATGAAAATGGGGTGCACGAGCTCGTGCACCCCATTTTCATCCACGTGGTCCACTCCCTTGAAGCGCATAAAACTTTTATGGGTGCATAAGGTCGTGCACCCAACTTGAATTCTGTGCACTCCACTCCCTAGTGGAGTGCATGAATTTTTTGCATTCATGCACCTAGTCCTGTCGATGTGCATGAAGGAGTTAATGATGCAGAGATTTCGTGTGCCCCTTCCAAAAAGTTGTGCGCCTCGCTCAAGTGCACCCTACCCGAGCCAATTAAAAGCTACCATATGGATAGAGATCCCATCTCACCATAACTCAACCAAGTGGGCTAGAGAAGAAACCAATCTGTAATCGAGGAGAGTGACATGGTGCACCCAGCTCCATGGCATGACCAATTAGAATTTTTTGATGAATAATAAAGTGTGTGCCCCACCTATTAAAATTAATGCAAGCTCTTTAGATGGAAGGTGGTGGACCTCCCCTGCAACATTAACATAAAGGCACATGCAAATTGCTTTCTCAATGAGGTTGAGCGCAGAAGTTTGAAAACCCCATTTATGTCCATGAAGACGCATTTCAATGGCTTCCACCAACATGGCTACAGCAGGAGTACCTGATATTAAGACTCGTATTGGGAGAATTACAAGGGCATGGCCAATTACCAAAAGTTTAAGGAGAGCCCAAGACCCAAAGGTACTTAGTAATCCACCAGATTCAAGTAGATATATTACAATGAACCAATAGAAGGAGGCATAAGGCATGACAATTTACAGCTTTGACCTCATCAATGAGGATAACCAGCACCACCCTATGTTGTTGAGGATTTTGTTCATGAGAGTGCAGTGGGATAGCAGCGAACCAAGCTTGATGTATAATAAATGGAACACCAACCTGGGCTGGTTAACTTGCCTGAGGGTCTACCACTCCTCAAACCTCCTAGCGTGGTTGGCAGTAGCCTACAACTCCAGAAGTAGAACCATTCGATCACTCAAATCAGGTCGTGGCCAGGTTGATGACCGATAGAATTAGATGAGTGTTCGGGCTTGCCATAACCTCATAGGTTTTTGACTTCCACACGCTGGCTCTCTAGGCCAATTTTATGTTGAGTACTACATTTCCAAAAATTCTCTTGAAGAGAGGTAGACACAGGCCTTCTGGTTTCCCAATCCATAAGTTCCATCTCTGATCTTGGGTGTAATATTACATGGATATGATCAACCTGGTATTGGGCACTAAGGACCTAGAACATATTACAAAGGAGGTCATTTTCCTAATTATCCAATGTAACAAGATAGATAAAACACCTCTCTACCAATGGAAAGACATCGTTAGTGACAACATGGATGGAGAATTAGTAAAATTACAGGTAACCATACTAGCCAATAAAGAAGAGCTTCCCCCATTCTTCTACTATTCATTTTTTATTCATCTGGTTATATCACAGTTTGACAAATCATTGGTGGTTCAATTAGGAGGAATAAATACCATCACTATTCAGGATGGGTTTTTGTGTATACAAGAAGGGTGTTCAAGCTATGCGACCTTCTTTGAAAATGTCTTCCCAATGGTACACACCCATTTGTGCAGCAAATAACCTTACATATTTGGAGTTGGGGTGAGGACCTTTTTGCATGAGGCTAGGGTAGGAGATTTCTTATATACGGAGGAATTATCTTATATTAGAATATATGGTTTTAAATTACCCCCGAAGGCATTACCAAAGCACTGCTCGACCTCCATATTTATCCTAGAGATAACTCGACAAATTTTTGAGGAGGTAAAAATTAGATTCCTTAGGAAGAAAGGGAGTGTGTTGTGGCTGCCCATTCCTTGCTCGATGGGCCCCTATACATACCTAGGCCATTTTTCAATGTTGCAGGCCATATGGAACATGGATACATACTACTTCCTTGAGGTTATGTGGAGACCCTATGACCCCGATGGCCATCATAGGTGAGTTGTTGCTAACAAGCTTGCTCTCTTACAAGTCACTCATAGGGGGGATGACTTTGAAGATGATATGCAGAAGGTCATAAAGGAAAACTTATCATTAGAATTGGTGTGGAGAATGGATAGGAGGCCTTATAGCAAACTAGAAGTAGTTGGATATTATGGCTCCGAGCTAAGACTACACAAGGAATTGTTGGTGGACAAGGTGGTGCCACTGGTCCCAGCTGCTCCCCTAGAAGAATTCTAGGACCCCACTTTCCAGGTCATCCATCAAGATACCAACCTATTTGAGGTCATGATGAGGATAGTGGATGAGGCACAACAAGAGCAGGTGAAACTCCCCTCTTCCTCTAGTTCTCTCATTGCCACTGCAAAGGGTAAGGAGTTGGTCACTTACTCCTCGCAACAATCACAAAGTCTCACTTCATTGGTTCAAATGTTGATGTGTCCATCCGAGCAAACCGATGTGGTAGTGGGCCAACCCTCATTGTTCACTGCCACCTTGGTGATCAACCAAGAGAAACTTCTCGTTCCCCCCAAGGTTCTAAATAAAATACAAGAAGCGGAGGGGCTATACAACATACTCAGGGAGTATGAAGTCCAAGAAATAATTCCCTCACAGTCCCCCATTAGAAATAAAGCTAGAACTAAGTCTTCTACCATGGACACTAAAAATATCACATTGGAAAGAGTAAGGTACATGCTCCAATTCACTACATATGAAGAAGATCAGATACAAGATATGGAGAAGCAAATATCCCCTAGTAAAGGAGTAAATAGGCCTCAAGGGATAGCTATACAAGAAATGTGTGATGTGTACACCACTATATTTGACATCTCTTTACCACTGAGCCTAAAATAAACCACCATTGATGTTAGCAAAGTTGTCGTACAAAACAAATCCGGCCCAATAGACATGATAAAGTACCACGTAGCCTTTCAAGTATAGGTGGTAGCAGCAGTGGAAAAAGAGATGGAATTTTTAAATACCAAGGTTGTAGAAGTGAGACAACTATAGCTTAAAGTGTAACAAATTCAGGCTAAGGTCAATCAATTAAAGCAAATTCCAACTCCCTCCCAGGCCATTGCAGCACAAGCCAGCGATCGCTTTGGGTCTATTGAAGAATTTAAACAATAAATGAAAGAGAATATACTAGAGAATATGGAGGATCTTGCATCCATATTTTATGACATCTACGCCAACAGGCACACCATTGGTCTCCTGCATGAATGATTGCAACAAGCTGATCAAAGGGTAAATGCAATATATCATGTATACAAAATGTTTAGGCAAAGCTACATGGAAATTAGCAGAGGAGAAGTTACATTGGGAGACAAAACTGTCTATTTATTTATAGAGGAATACTCTAAAGTTTTTGTGTATCTGCAGAACAAATCCAATTGGCTCCTCTAGAATTAGGAAGTTGTCAACATCGAGCAGAAAATTGAGGATGAAATAAGTTATTGCGATTTCACACTAAATAAATTCATCCAAACTCCTAACATCAAGAAGTATGTGCTCAATAAAATATAAAACTTTGACTTTGGTCTAGATGGAAAATTATCAAAGCAGTTTATATCTTTGGTGCAAATGGTGGATCGCTTATGTGTCTTCATCAAAAATACCATGGAATGGGCCAAAGAAAGGGTGAAAAAAGTCACACAGGATCTCAACCTATTAATATTCACCTTAACCTTCCACAACAAAGCATGGAGCTACATTGACCAAAGTCTACAGGACCTCAGAAGGGGAGAAGTGGGACCCATCTCACTAGTGACAGCACACAAGCTGAGTGCAGCATAGTCGCCTGCCCAAGATAGTGGGAGAGATGGTACATAACCTCAAACACCATATGCTTAGACAAAAAGATGTGGGCTATGTGCCCATTTTTTATTACATCCTACTTTTGGAGGGAGCAAGATCGGGCCAGCTGGAGGAAGTGATTACAGCCTCGCTCGAGCAACCAATGCTATATAGGGGAGACCATTGCAGTAGCATATTTTTTATCAAACCTCTAAGAGAGAAGCCTAAGTCTAGGTATAGCTATGTTTTAAGTGTTAGTCGTATTTCCCTTTTTGTGTTGATCCCTGTGTCTCTTACACCATATTTTCTTTTGCCATTTATCCAGGAACTGTCCAGGATGCTTTGTCTATCGAGATCATTTCCTGCGGACGAGCTAGAGTTGGAGGCTCTTACATCACTACAATCAAGATGGAGAGAAGTAACCTCATGTTACAACATTTGAACTAGGGTTTTATTGTAATCATTGTCATATAAGAGTCGAGCATTATGTTGATCTCCTCATATGTAAATCATTTCTATATTAATATAAACTCCAACTATGTTCCTAGATTTCTTTGTGTGTATGGTTTATGTGTCTTGCTCATTTATGTATTATAGTATTTTGAATGTATAAATGGTGCTTTCTCTCACTAGTTAATTGTTTCCATTTATTACATCATTTGAATGAATGTGGACGAACTAGTTTCTCTTCACTACTCTTTTCTTGGTTCATAAAATTTAACTTGCTATGACTACCCAATGGACATGGCACCGATCTGGTCTTAGTGTGTTTTAACAACATTTGGTTTGGTCATAAAATAATAAAGAAATTATAATATCATTGAATCTGGTAGAACATGGGTGATCATGTTACGATGGCAAATATATGCACTCATTGTTTGGAATTTCCTTACTCGACCTGGTCTATCTAGAGTCATTTAGATAATCTATTCCTAGGTCAAAGCGGTATATCCACTAGAGTCTACAATACTAGTTGTTATCTTCAGGATTCCTGTGATGTGACAAAGATTAGGTAGGTAAGCAGGAAATCCCCACAATAGGATCGGATGGATTAAATCTTGTCTCTATAGTATCATATTCAATGTTGGTTAATGGGCTAGTAATAGAATCATTTAAATCCAAGAGGGGTATTAGATAGGGAGATCCTATGTCACCATATATGCCCATTTTTATGGAAAAGGTATTGGGAAGGAACCTAAATAAGGTATACAAATATGGGTTAGTAAGCAGACTTAAGGCTAATAATAACAACGAAAACATCACCCATAAAAAATTTATATATGATACAACCCTTTTTGGAAGGGTAGGGAAAATGAGGCCAGAGCTTTGAATAACTTATTTAAGGAATATGAAAAAGGATCGAGGTAAAACTTTAATAGGAAAAAATCCAAAATTTACATCCTAAACACTCCAACTAGAATTAGAATAGGGATATGTAGGTTATTTCAAATGGAGGAAAATTTACCAACAACATATCTAGGAATGTCCTTATTTGAGGGAAGAATGAGGATAGAATTATGGAATCCATTTATAAGTAAATTTTAGAATAAGCTACCAGCATAGAAAGGTAGATGGTTATCATTAGCAGGAAGACTACTACTTATTAAAAGTCTTACAAGCCATTCAAACATGTTATATGTCCTTGTATATTATGCCAAAATTGGTAGAAAATAGTTTAATCTATATTATACGATCATTTTAATTGTTAGGATTACATGATAAAAGGAAATTTCCTTTAGTGAAATGAAGAAAAGTGTGTGATGATAAAACTAGGGGAGGTCTCGGTTTAAGAGTTCTTACATTTGCAAACTTAGCTCTAAGGGGAAAAGTAATTTAGATATTGTACAAAAATATTCAAAGACAATGGGCAAAAAAAATTCTAAGTATATTGAGCCCAATAATCCAAGCTTAATCTTACTGCATTCTCACTACCAGATGGTTCTATACTATAGAATGGTTTTAAAAAATTAATTAATCTAGTGATTAAAGTTCTAAGATGGGTGGTGGAAACTGGAGAAAAAAAATCTATTAGGATGGATACTTGGTGTGATAAAAAAACCACTCAATCTAAATCTAATTTTGAAACCATGAATGAGATTACTTTAAGATAAATATGGTGATAGGGTTTCAAACATTATGTACAAGGATCAAGAAGGAAGATACAAATGGAAAGAAGATTTTTTACAAGTATACCAGACATTGTTATTAGGAGGTAGTTGATCAAAAATATAACAATGATTATTCTGAAGGGAGTCGAGGATAAGTTGATTTGGGAGTTTAATATCTTAAGAGAATACACAACAAGAAGCAAATATAATGTAAGGCACCAAGAAAATAGGAATACCGCTATTATATGGTGAGATATTTGGGATAGCCCAAGCATTCCAAAAATCAAAATATTTGTATGGCTAGTAGGTCATAGAAATATTTTATCCTAGGATAATCTAATGGAAAGGGGTTTTCATAGCCCCTCATAATTTGTACTATGTAAAAAGGAGGAGTGTATAGACCATCTCTGAGGACACTAAATAATCTGGAAACTATGGTAATAGATTTTTAATATTTTTGGTAAATGCATGGTGATGAATGATAAAAATAAAGAATGGTTAACGTAATGGTAAAACACTTTTAAAAGTGAGGCATTAAAGATAATCTAGGATATAGTGAAAGATACAATACTTTGTATTGTATGGTTGGAAAGGAATAGAAGAATATTTAAGGGAAAGGAAAGCAGTTTAGAGGTAATAAAAAGGAAGATTCGTTTATCCGTAGAGGAGTCTAAAACAACCTTATCAACTCACCCAATCCCTAATATTGAGGTAAAGAGACTTGATAGATGGATTGAACTGATCAATTATAATTATGATGATGGGTACAGGAGAAATAAAAGGATGGCAAAGAATATAAAGTGGAAACCACTAAAAGCAAAGTTGTCCAAATTGAATTTTGATGGAGAATCTAAAGGAAATTTAGGACCAGGAGGAGGAGGAATAATCAGAAATAATAGGGCTGAGACTCTATCATATTACACTTTTAGTTTTAGATTTAAGATAAAAAATGAAGTTGAAGCTTGGGTGACTTTGGAAGGGTTAAAATATGCAAACAAATAAAATGGAATAGAGTATGGATAGAAGATGATTCACTAATAGTAATAATTCAAATTTTATGGAAAGAAAATGCTCCATGGAACATACAAGATATCATTGTGGAAATACAATACCTTGCTACATAGTTCGAAGAAATCATGTTTACACATATGTTAATAGAAATGAACAAATGTGCAAATAGGCTAGCCAATAGAGGATTGTGAAATTAAATTATCTTTTTCATAGTTAGAGGAAGTAGTAAGTGTAGACACCAAAACCTAACCACTCACAAAACCCACCCACACCTCAAATTTGCATTGTAAAAATGTACCTAAGGTTTAACTTAGGCATATTTTATTGCACATTATCCTATTTTATAGATTTTGTAAAATCTGGAAAATCCCCCTAGGATACCCTGTCTCCCCACTTGACATGTGTCCTAGCCACCACTACCCCTTCATTTTCCATATCTCACCACATCACTCCATTCCCACCTACCTACATGCCACATCTTCCCAGTTAAGTGAGACACTTCTAGTGACTCACTCTAACTACCCCTAACATTTGGTAACCCTAGATTACCACTTGGCAATGCTAGCTTGCCACCTCCCCTCACCCCCCTCATCTCCTAAAACCCTATAAAGGAACCATTATTTCATGAGCAAGAGAGAACTAGAAAATCATACTGTCACACTACCCAAATAGTATCAGGAGGACATCAACATTCTCAGAGGTTAAGCCTTAGAAGTCGAGGAGTCATACTGATCCTTCTGCTAGTCAATACCAAATGCAACACTATGTTTACATAGTCCCAAATATAGCCTTGCATTTAACCATTCCCAAACGTAGCATTGTATTTTTCCAAGAGAAATTTCAGCCATCAACAGACCCAGATCAAATATGTAAATCAACAAGGTATTAAGTTTATTTTTTGTATCTTCTACTCATCATTTTCAAGTTCTAAAAACATATACATTAATATTTTGTATCTTCTTTCATACACATCAAACAGGTGCTACTAATCCCTTTTGGTTTGCAAGCATATGTGCATAGGTGATAGGTTTCTAAATGCTGCTAAAGCGATGATGGTCTACAACGATAATCAAGCCCATCCAATAAATTGATTGTAGTAGAGAAGACATTTGGCACCATCATTCATTTGAAATCACAAAATGGGCTTTTCTCCCTTTGTCTATTATACTCTTAAGGAGCAAGCATTCACGTTGTAATCAAACCTTACATACTTGGGGTAAATAATTATAAAAGGATACCAAGGCTCCACTATATTCCAATACAAATTCAATACAAAGCCCTTTTGTTGCAATCATTTGTTTCTTTGTTGTCATTTGCTTGGTGTCGTATTTTTGCTTACAAAATGGCAATCACTGTGGGACCCCCAAAGGGTTTTGTTTATTATTACCTTGCTACTTTTTAATTTTTGATTTGTGTCTATATTTTATTGTAGGTTCTTGGACTTTTATTGTGTGGGGATCATAGAATCATTCTCAGGAGTTTTATAAGTTTGTTTGTGCAATTTTTGTACCTATGCAAATGCAGCTCCACATTTGGGAAACTTGAGAAAACACAGCTTTGTTTTTGGGAGCCTACATAAATGCAGCTCTAAATTTAGAAGTTTGCATAAATGCAGCTCTATATTTGGACATCTATGCAAATGTAATCCTATATTTGAGGACTAGAAAAGAAAAGTGAAAGGATTCCAGGTGAGTAGTCTGAACCAAAAACTCCAGTTCAAATTTTATTTTTAAAAAATAAAAAGAAAACCCTTTTATTTTTGCTTCTATCCCTATTTTTATTTGGTGCATAGTATAGATAGAATTGTTGTAGGCATCTAAAACTAAAAAGGTATCCTAGACTGCATTAGTTTAACTTCATATTGCAAAAGTTGTATTATCCACATCTAAAAGTTAATTTGCATTCACAAGTGTATTTAGATCAATATTTTAGCTTTAGATTTGTCCTATTCTATTTTTGGAACACAATAAAAAATGCAAACCTATGTTTGGCTAATCCTAAATGTAGTCCTGTGTTTGACCAAACATAGACCTATGTTTGACCAGTCCCAAACATAGCCCTACATTTGGCTCTATGTTTTGAGATAATTTTAGGGCCTCTTTGAACCTTGCTTTCTGCATTTAATTTAGGATTCTGGTTGTTTATGTTGTTTCAAGTGTTTTTTGTATTATGTGTGTTTTTATTGTATGTTTAGGTATAAAAATAGAATGGCAACATATTTTGCATCTTTAGAGTTATATTTTGTGTTTATATTTACAAAATTGTACAACACTCAAAACAAAACCTCACACACACTTTGCACTAATCATCATACCATGCCTTTGGATGACTAGTGTAAGGAAAACCTCCAAAACATGTTGGGTTTTATCACTAACCGTCATTCGAGCCCTAGAATAAGCTATAGTTAGTATGATAGTTTCTTGGACTTCATCATCAAAAAATTGGTTACTCTTTAGGTTAGCTCAAGGTAATCAAGGTTAGATGCACTTCAATTCCCAAATCTTAATAATTTATGGAATCATAGTTGTCGTTTATGCCCAAGCTCACATGAGGATGAAGCAAAAGACCAGATGGTCTGATAGCAAGGCACTAGATAGTATGACCTCTCTCAAAGAGGTATTTTGATCCCCTAGGTTACACCCATTACCAAGCCTTCATCTAGAAAGCTTTATTAGTCGTTCGTGATTCATCCTTCATCAGAGGGATGGATGAGAATACACCTTTTTAGATTCCACTTCACCACCTACCATTTATAGTTCTTAGTCATAGGTTACATAAAATACACCTTAAAAAAACTAAACTTCAAAAAAAAATCTACAAGAACTTCAAAATTAAAAATTAAAAATAAGAGAAAATAAAAAATCAAATCAAGAACAAAACTGCAAAAACGAAACAAAAATAGAAAATATTTGTTTGATTGTGTGTTTTTTTGTTTTGTTAGATTTTGATAATGTATGATATGGGAGATAACAATCACAAGATATAAAATATGCAAAAAATTAAGATAATGGAATTTTGCAATAAGATTGAAATATGCTATTAATGGAAAGTTGTAAAAATAGTACAATGCAAAGTAATGAAGGAAATGAACACTTCATAACTCTAATGGAAACTACATTGTACCTACTCACTACTTTGTAGTGAGTAAAACATCTGCTTTACACACATACACACACATTTCTATTCACTATGGGGCTTATATATAAGAAGATAAGTTACTTGGCCCTTACTCTTCCTAACTACCTTTCCTATGATTCATGTACAAGTGGACTCCTTGTACATTTACATAATTGCACATTGACACTTGTGCATTTATTACTTCTTCCTCAAGTAACCTAAGATAAACTCCTAATCTAACAATGTACCCAAGGTGGTACATTGACATGTACCTAAATAATGTAATATACTCTAACACCCCATGTATTACATTATTTGGGTATTGAAGACTTTAGTATTTAATATGGATCTTCCTCTTTTGAATAGTCTTCAACTTGATCAGGTCCTTCTTCTGCTTCAATCTTCATGTTATATCTTCTTGTCTTTTCCAACCCACTATTTTTTGTTGTCAAGCATATTTTATGAACTAGTGATCTCATAATTTTACACATTACAAGTGGATTAGAATTGATCCATTTTCTCTCCTTTGATTCTTTGTATGATTTGTTTCTTTGATTTTCACAAATGTCAATATTGAACTTATTATTAGTGGATGTTTCTGAAATAATATCCTAAAAGAAATGATCTATTCTATGTAGTAATATTTCTTCAAAACATTTATAGTACCTATATTTATAGTAGCAGAAGAAAGATAAATGATTTTTTCCTCCATAATATTTACATGGATGGAAACTCCAGCAATTGACCTTCTCATGACCAAATTGGTTGCAATAAGTGCATAGTAAAGGTATTCCAACTGCTTTGTTGTCTATTTTAGGAATATCATGTTTATCTATCTCCTTGATGAGATACTTAAACCATATGTGAATAATTGAGGCTATTCCATATTTACTTATTTCATACATCTGTATGATATCTTTTTTATCAATATTCTTTTCTTATTTTTGAATATGATCTTTTGTATCTTCATTAGTATAGTTGTCACCAATTCCTTTTGCTATCTCATTAGAGGATGTTTTAGAAGAATCTATTTTTCCATTACTACTAGTTTCAGAAATCCTTTTAAATCCTATTGATTCTTCTTTCTCGTTTGCATCTTTATCCATTGAATTATCAATCATGATTTTAATCCATATTGGTGCTTTTATTACTACTTTACTAATTGCATTATTTAATGTGTTAGTAGACATCCTTATAGCTCCCTAGATATAATTTGATAAAATCTTGCTTAGATTTAGGTTTTGTAGGTTTCCTTATGTATCCCAAGTAATTTAGAATATGTTATAGGCTTTGATAATAAGCTTAGCAATAATTAGTTCACCTTTTGAGTTGATTTTGTAATTTTTTGAGAATAATAATAAACCTTCAATTTTACCTTAGCTCTCCTAATGAAGTATGCTCTAACGAAGTTCTTATAGTTGGATTTCTTTTTGTCTCCTTAGTTTGAGTATGAGACAAGCCTTACCAATTAATTCCAACTCTATATGAAAGTAATAGAATTGCTTCTCTATCTAATTTTATAAATTCCAATTATCTATAGTTTTGGGTGTAGTATACCTTATAACTCCCTACTTTTGGAATATTAGAAAATAATGATAATTGTATTTGCAAATTAATATTTGAGTTTACCAAGGTTGACAACCTTATATATCCTACTTGGTTATTTGCAAATATGAGAATATCCTTCAATTATAATACCTTGAAATGAGCTTGCTTTATAAATTACTAATGCTTGGTTAATGTTGGTTATTCCAATGCAATAGTAAATTTGATTATATCACCTTATAACTCCAATGTTACCTTAATTAAAGCAAGTAATATCAAATTTACCTTAGTGCTACTTGTGGCTCAACGTATCTTAGAGTAGCTTGAGACTTCAACGTACTCCTCCTTGACGTATCTCTACATATCTTTGAGCAATGTGTGTTGCTTGAGACTTCAACATATATGTTGGTTAGGTGAAGATGAGCATTCAATGCTCTTCAACTTATATTTAATGCTACTCATTTTGCTACTTTGACCTTATTGTGCAAAATACCTTCATTGTAGATAACCACATACTCCTCCTTAGATATTCGTGTTGTTCACTTATGAGTGTCTTTCACCTGAGTTATTTATAGAGTAATCTCCCTTACATGGAGTGCCTTGAGGTGTTATACTCCCTTCTTGATACTTCGAACATGTGGTGGTTGGATTGTAGAGGTTACACCCTACATTTCAATGCTCAAGATGTAATGATGGTCTTTGCTTTCAATGTTTCGATTTCAAGGCGTTACTTCCTTGCTATACTCCTTTTAATGCTCCAAGGTGGGCATTACTCTCAGCGGGCATCAAATGATTGTTGTTTTATTAAATGCTCCAAGGTGAGCATTATTCCTTTGTTAGGCTCCATCGTGAGAAGAATGTAACACTTCTCTTCTTCGTTCCAAGTGGTACTTGCATGTGAAACTCTTCAACATTCTCTTTTAATCTTATATCTCCTCCAAAAAATACAAGTTGTTCACTTCTTTTCTCCAACGCTTTGCCAGTAAATTGTAGCTTGCAATTCCAATGATGATTTTCTCCAATGTTGGCTCCAACTATGAATCCAATGTAGCTTCTAGGTAGATGATATGGCATCACTTGATTGAAGCACTTGGATGCTTTGATGGCTCTCTTCCTTTATGGTTTTTAGACACTTGAATGAGGTAATTTTTTCATGGCCTTACCTTGGCTTATACATGGATTTCCATGTTGCTATTCTACATTGCTTTGTAATAGGACTGTAATGGTTGCAATGCTTCCAATGTGGATACTAGTTGACATCGTTAGTGGGTGTTGCTTTGGTGATTGGAATTGTGCTTCTAGACACCTAAAATCTAGTACTTGTGAACCCTGGATTGGCTTTTCTTCTACCTTTGTTGATTCACCAATAGTATACATTGAATCCCTGTTGTGTTAGTGTCTTGAGACACTTGATAATCTATCCTCTTTTTAGAGGTATATGTGTTTGAGTATATTACATCATTTGGGTGATGTAAATGTACCACCTTTGGTACATATCTAGAGTAGGAGTTTACTTCAGAGTAAATTTGGTTAGTTACTTAAATTATTATAATAAATGCACAAGTGTTAATGTGGAAGTTGTAAATGTGCATGTAGTCCACATGTACATGAGTCCTAGGTAGAGTAAATACCAAGCAATCTATC
Organism: Wollemia nobilis; assembly: GCA_028583015.1. NCBI lineage: Eukaryota > Viridiplantae > Streptophyta > Pinopsida > Araucariales > Araucariaceae > Wollemia > Wollemia nobilis. The sequence continues at coordinate 4,907,317 of JAQPPZ010017058.1, forward strand.
TTTCTATATAAAGGCCTCATAGGTGTAGTAAGAGAGAGTGAGAGTGATATAGTAAGTATACAATGTGTAGTAGATGTAGTGTGGTACAATGTAGTTCTTTCATATACTTTCATAGAGTGTTCATGTCCTCCATTATATAGCATTGTACTATTTTTGTTATTATTATTAATGGTATATTTTTGAGTTATTTCAAGATGGTCATTCTTTGTTTTCTTGCATATTATTTTACCATTAGTTTTATAGTTATCTCATTTAGTTATCCTTCATCTTGTGGTTGTACCACCTCCCATAAAAAATAATAGTGGTATCAGAGCACATGGTAGGTCAATAGGAATAGGGAGAGCCAAAAGGAAATTTACTACGTCTTTGCAAACTAGATATGCCACTATGTTCCACTGCATGCAAACACCGCCACAGGAGAGGTTGAGAGGAGAGAAGAGAATCTCAGTGCCAAAATATTTGAGATTGCATTTGGCTAGAGTCTTTCCATAAAGTTGTAAAAAAACTCATGAAGACTAGGACTCAGCATTCATCCCACTATATTGACAACTCAACTAGTGAAGAGTCATCATCTCTAGATTTTACAATTTCTACCATTTCAATTTCTAACATCTTGTTGCAGGAAAATGAGATTCAAATAAGTTTGGGAAGCTTCCTACAAGAGAGCTAGGAAGAATATCTTCTTTGAATCATTCAAGTACTTGTAGCAACAAGCATAATACTGAATATTTCAAAAATTTGAAGAGAGGTTTTGTTGAGAAGCAACACACCCCCCACTGAAAAATGAGAGTCCATCCTTAGAAAACCTCAAGCTTCCCATTTTCCAGCAGGGACCCTCTTGATAATTTTCAGGTTCAAATCCAAATTTGCTTGCCTCCTTGGTTAAGTTGTCCTTTTCCTTGCATTCTGGTTTTGTTGCCTTTCAGATTTCATTTTGTGCATGCTAGAGTCCTTCATGGGCAAAGAAAACCTTGCACCGATGCAAAAGAATGCAGAAAACAGATAGAAAATTTCATGAAAATCCAAAACTTTCCCTTTTCGGCAAAGCCGCGAAATCGCGACACTTCCATTTATGGAAATGTCGCGAAATCGCGACAGGAAAATAGAAAACCCGCCAAGTCAGTTTTGCGTAGCGAAATCGCGACACTTTCCATTTTTGGAAATGTCGCGATATCGCGACATTTCCATTTTTGGAAAGCGTCGCAAAATCGCTACCGGCCAGAGGAGAGAGAAGAAAGTTGTACGGAAAGGAGCGATTTCGTGACATGTCGCGAAATCGTGACATGTCGCATTATCGCGGTAGGAGAGAGAAAGTGGGCTGCAGGAGTGAAAATCGGCTAAGTCGCAAATGTGTCGCAAAATCGCGGTCAACGCGGTCAACGCATGCAGCTACGGGAACTGTCGCGATATCGCGACGTGTTCTATTTTCGCGGGTTGTTGATGGAAAAAGCTTAAGTTACAAAATTTGCAGCGATTCGCTGCATATTGGTTGAGAGGAGAGTTCAGGGCAAGGATTGCAGCGATGCGCTGCATATTTTCGGAGCGTGACGCCAATAGTTGCAAGGAGTTCGGTAGCAAAAAGCCTAAGGGGTAAGATTTGCAGCGATGCGCTGCACCCTTTTTGTGAAAAGGTCTTAAAAGGCAAAAGAGCATTTGTTAATTTATTAAAAAAAAGAAAAGTGCAAGGCCGAAGAAGAAACGAAGAAGAACCCAAGACAACTCGAAACGGACAGTTGGGAGGCAGAACTACAAAGGGAGCCACCATGTCGCGATTTCGCGACATGGTGAGAAAAAGTTGCCAAATTGAAAGACATAATGGAAAATCGGCCAAGGGCCAGAAGGAAGCAAAGAGGAGAAATCAAATTTGCATGAAATCGCGACATGCTTGAAAAAGTTGTGCGACAGCTAGCAAGAGGCGCGATTTCGTGACATGTCACGTTTTCGCGACGAAATAAAGGATAGAGAAACATGCTGGCGGGGATGTCACGATTTTGCGACATGTCACGAAATCGCGACATGTCCATTTCGTGACATGTCGCGAAATCGCGACATGTCGCATTTTCGCGACCTAGACAGAAAGTTGACTAGAATGCTTGCAGCTGTAAACAGACGCGTGTCACGATTATGCGACACGTGTCAAGACACGTATCAGATGAAACAGAGGCCGACATGCAAGAAAGATTAGGATTTTAATCTATTTTAATGTTAAAGTGTTGATTTAATGTTTATTAAATTGCTAATATAATCTTTTTGTCTTTCATGCAGGAATCCATCTGTCACTTGCGGGATAGCGGGAAAATGGCCATAAAGACAAAGTCAAATGCAATTTAATTAAAGGCGGCCATGTTGAAAAGGAAGGTGCCGAGAGTTGATGTTTCATTCCAGTATTTACAGATCTGTCCACAAATGACTAAGCAGCTGCCAGATTTTACCGGTGAAGGCATTCAATGAGGATTTATGGCAGAGTTAATAGCAGGCAGATATTTTCAACTCCGGGATAGATTTGCAGAGATGGAATAGCGGAGAAGTGGTGACTCATCCGGCTCACCAACGGAAATTAATGAAGGCATTTATTTGCAGTTGCGGGTGAATGCAAGCTGCATTTGATTCTATCTTCTCCATTTATGACAGCTGACCGCCCTGATTTGTAGAAGGGTTAGGTTTTATCCAGTCTTTGTTTTAAAATGGCTTTTATTGTAAAACCCGGTCCTAGGGTTTAAGATGATAAGATTTGCAGTTAAGAAAAGATATTTTCTGTAAAGATCAGGATCTGTCCTGAGTCTATAAATACAACTGCAAAATGTAATCGCGGGAGGCGGAGACTTAGAAATAAAAGGCTTATAAGCAATTTCTTGCAAATTTTGTGAAATCCTTTGTTTCTGGACTGGGAGTTGATGTGCTTTTGCTGTTTTCTGTGGTAGCATGGCCAGGAGCCTAATATTTTACAGATCTGTGATAAGTGTATCTTCTTCTGTTATCCGTTCCATTAAAGTTTGTTAGATATATGCTGTAAATCTGCCATTATCAAGTTTAAATATGTTGTTAGGCTTCGATTGTTCCATTGTTTGCTTGGGAAATTATAGATTTCAGGTGTAAGCTTGTTCTAATTGCTCTGTCTTCACCGTGTGAGCTAGGCTACCGGTGAAAGATACCAGTTTTAACCAACTTCCCTTCGGTTTATAATTTTTTGCTAGACCTGTTCCATTTTGCCTTGTGCTCTTAGTTGAAAGTGATCTTAGAAATCTGGACGCTTTCCTCTTTGATTTGTTCTGTTGTGAAGCTGATAGTATAGATGAAATTGATAGTTTAAGTTTTACAGTTTAAAGTTTGATAAACTTCCCTTTCTGCCTTACCCTACCCTCTCTTTGCTTACCGTGAATGATCCATTTTTACTTTCTTTATTTGTCTTTTATTTGAATCTGCTGACCCATGAGAGCTAGATCAAGAATCAAGTTAAATCTGATTGTTAACAAGTAACAACTTCTCAACTACCGAACAAGTTCAAGAACCCCCTGTAAGGTAACAGACAGATCCATATTGAAATCTATTCCGGAAGCGGAAAAGAGTGAATAGACATTCGACCCGACTCTGTAACTCACACCTTGGATAACCAGCTAGATCCTAAAGTGAGTGGGATTCATCCCGTGGGTGTTACCGGTGTTTATGCTCATTCTTCACGGGGTGTGTATGAAAGCCGGACCAACATTTAATTGGCGCTAGAAGGAGGGCCCGAGAACATCTGTTCTTAGTGCACTTGAGTTGGGAAATCCGACTGTATGTGGTGCTTGACAAATACTGTATTTTATCCAGAGTCTGGCATTTTAACATTTAAAAGTGGCTCAGTTTTATAAATTGTCAGTACAGTTTTTGTAAGTTGTCAGTGCAGTGTTTTAAATTGCCAAATACAGAACCTGTTGAGAACTGCAAAGTTATAAGTGCTTGTGAAAACTGGATTCTACATACAGGGTAACAAGGTCCCACCCCAGAGCTGGAGAGCTCCTTGTTCCTGAATTAGAAACTCCGAGAAGAAGTAGCCACAGAAGGGCCACATCTCTATCACAGACAGTTTTATCACCATTGATAGTCACTCCAACCAGAGCTCGGAATATTCCTGTCAATCCATTAGCTATGGCAAATTGGTTGGGCTCCACAGCTTTGAACATTTCGGGTATAGCCCATGACCTGCCCAAAAATCCAGAAAGATATCTCCCCAGGTACAAACATGATGGGACAAGAACCGCAGAAGAACACTTGGTTGCATTCAAGAATGCACTGAAGTTATTAAATGTACAGCATGAAGATGTTGCCTGTAGACTCTTCCCGTTCACTCTCCAGGAGGGAGCATATGACTGGTTTTTAAACCTCACCAATGATTCTATCACCAGCTGGAATGATTTAGAGAAAGTTTTTGTGTCACAGTTCGGGGAAGTGATAGACCCCAGTATTTTATATCAGCAGTTTTCTAGCATCAAAAGGGAATTAAGTGAATCTATCAGATCCTATAATGTCAGATTCCAGAAAGCCTATGGTAGACTTACTGGGTATTATGTACCTAATGCTGACTTGGCATTAGAGATTTTTAGAAATTCCCTGGATCCCATGACCTCTGTCTTCTTGAAGAGAGATGCCACTGTTACCAATTTGACAGAAGCCTACAAAGAAGCTTTGATTCTGGAAAGACAGTTGGGACCCCAACCTTTAAATGCTCAAGCAAGTTCCTCTGATCACACAAGTTGCTCCTGTGTTTAATCCCATTCCACATCAGATGATGTCGCCGATCTGTCAGACTCTACCATCAGCAAGTCCATCAACTGCTGCACCTGTTGAGAATGTACAGAACCCAGTGAAAGAGGTTGACAATGCAAGGATTGAAGAAGTCTCAAAGATTGTTCAGAAGCTGGCCAATGATTTTCTGAGTTTTAAAAGGCAAACTTCTACTGGTGACAATCCCAACAGATACTCATATCAGCCAAACAGATTTAACAAGCCCCCATATGAACCTAATAAAGATTACAAGGGTAAAACTCATGATGTGAACATCTGTGATTTAGCTCTGCCCAACTGGTGCAGAATACATGCCACTTCTCAGCATGGGGAGTTGGACTGTCTAGAATTTTGCAATGCATTTGAAGCCTTGTCTGGTGATCTGATCTCCCCTGAAAATCAAAGAACTGCTGATGGCCCAAGTTCATCTGGCCACAGTGCAGCCATGGTCCTGGATTCCTTTTCTTTCCCGGATGAATCTGAGAATGTAGTTGAAATGCCTATAGATGAAGTACAGGCTTTCCAGCAGTACAGAAGAGATAACTACAACCTGAGAAACAGGAATCCGGAGCCCAACACTACATCAACTCCTCCGGATAACTCTCACAATGTTCCTCCGGACCCCTCTCCAAGCAATAATCCACCTCCACCAAAGGGAGGGGCTCAAAGAGTACCGGATGTTGTTGTTCCTCCACTTAACAAAGGATATAACATAGTGGAGGATATGAAAAATATTAAGGCCAACATTACTCTACATGAGCTGGCACAGATTTCAGAGCGAGAGAGACAACCCGATAAAGACATACTGCGGCCTCGTTGCTAAACCCGTAGACAAGGGAAAGAAAATAGCAAATGCCAATCTAGCCATGTACAAAGAAAAAACTGAAGTTCCCCCCTTTTTACTGACTGTCAAAATTTTTGGGAAGAACTTACATAATTGTTTGGTAGATTCAGGTGCATCTGCTAATGTTATGCCATTGGCCATTTGTCAGCAGTTGGGACTGACCCCAATAAAGTCTGAAAGGAGAGTTGTCCAATTGGACAAGTCAGAAGTTAAAGTTGTTGGAGAGCTTCAAAATATTCACATACAATTAGCATCTGAGCCAAGGGCTCAACATAAAATTGAAATCCAAGTTGTGGATATCCCAGTGGGATATGGGATGCTGTTGAGTAGGGATTGGTCTAGGTCCTTGAATGGATATCTGGCAACAGATTTTTCACACATGTGGTTGCCATGGAAAGGAGTGGCAAATCAATTGCGGGTTGACAGAGAACCCAGGTACAAGCACACCATTACAGAGTACAATGCAGCAAATGAGACTGTCAATGTTGCAGAGGTAGACATTGGAGTCTACAATTTAACAATCGGGCAGAGTAACAAGTTTAATAAAGCTCATCCTGTACATACTAATGAAGTTTGGACACTTCATGTGGATGGAGCAAGATGTAAGCAGGGTTCTGGAACAGGGGCAGTCCTCAAAGGGCCTCAAAGTCAGACATTTTTTATGTCTTACCGCCTGCAGTTCCCATGTACTAATAATTTAGCAGAGTATGAAGCTCTGATTTTAGGTTTAAAGTTTGCTTTGGATAAAAATGTGAAAAACATTCAAGTTTTCACTGATTCAGAATTAGTGGCAAGTCAAGTCAGGGGTAAATTCCAGTGTAAAGCCTCCTATTTGAAGGGATACAAACACAGGGCCTGGGATCTTGTAGAAGGCTTTGATGCATTCAATCTGACACACATACCCAGGGAACAAAATTCACATGCTGATGTCCTGGCATCTTCAGCTGCAAGTTTAAAGCCATTGGAAGATTTTAAGTGGGATAAGTTCTCAATTGAGTTAGTCCCCTGTCCTTCAGTTCCAAACAATATAGACAGCTTTCAAGTTTTCTCAGATGATCAACAGATTGTAAACTTTTTGCAGGGTACTAACACCTTTGAGAATGCTATAATTGATGAAGGCCAAAGAGACACCCTGCTGGAACAGTTGGATGATGACAGAGGAATAATGAGGTTGAAGGACAACAGGATCCCAAAAGGAATGGTGGAGCTAGAAAGGCTATTTGATGTTGACAAGATCAGGCAAAGGGTGAATTCTGAGGATTTTGTAGCTGCCACAGACAATGGGACTGAAGACCTGAACATAGGCACTGAGGAGGATCCAAAGAACATCAAGTTGGCAAAGGACTGTGATCCAAAAATAAAGAAAAGTCTGGTTGATTTTCTGCACAGGTCCAAGGATGTAATGGCTTGGTCATACAAAGATTTAAAGGTATTTGACCCAAAAGTTTACACTCACATCATACCTTTGAAAGAATTTTGCAAGCCTTTCAGACAGAAACAGAGGCATGTTAATGCTCTGTTAGAACCCCTAATCCAAACGGAAGTGGAAAAGCTCTTGAGTGCAGCAATTATTTTTCCCATCAGGCATTCTACCTGGGTGGCCAATCTGGTGCCAGTCAGGAAGAAAAATGGGGAGATCCGCCTGTGTGTGGATTTTAGGAATTTAAACAAGGCTTCTGAAAAGGACAACTATCCCCTGCCTTCTATGGATGAAGTCTTGCAAATTGTTAATGGGTCAGAGATGATGTCTTTCCTGGATGGCTTCTCAAGGTACAACCAGATTTTGGTTGAGAAGGAAGATAGAATGAAGACTGCTTTTACAACTAAGTGGGGGACTTTTGCTTACAAAAGGATGCCATTTGGGTTAATAAATGCTGGAGCAACATTTCAAAGAGCAATGGATCATGCCTTCAAGGGGCTTATGGGCAAATGCATTGTAGTTTACATGGATGATCTAACAGTCTTCTCCAAATCCAGATTTGACCATGTAAAGCACTTAGAGTCTGTGTTTAACAAGTGCAGGGAGTTTGGCATTTCCTTGAATCCAAAGAAGTGCATTTTTGGTGTAACAGAAGGCAAATTGCTGGGACACTTGGTCACAAAAGATGGCATTTCTATGGATCCAGGCAGAGTTGAAGCCATATCTGGCATACCATTTCCCAACTCCAAGAAAGAGTTGAGGTCATTCTTTGGAAAGATTAACTTTGTCAGGAAGTTTATCTCAGGCTTTGCAGAGATAGTTAAGCCAATGAATGACATGTTAAAGCAGATCGCCCAGATTGTTTGGACCCCAGAAGCTAAGACTGCCTTCCAAGAAATCAAGACAGCCATTAAACAGGCACCAGTTCTGGTAAGCCCAGACTTCAGTGCAGATTTTTATCTGTACACCTTCTCTTCTGAACATACACTTGCTGCAGTTCTGACCCAACGGAGAGAAACTGGGGAACATCCAATTGCTTTTAAGAGCACCAATTTGAAGGGAGCTGAGCTGAAATATTCCCGTTTAGACAAACAAGCTTATGCTTTGGTAAAAGCAGTGAAACAGTTCAGACACTATATACTGAGGAGCAAAATTCATGCCATAGTGCCAGACCCAGCTGTGAAATACCTTCTGAGTCAGAATGAGTTGGGTGAACTGAGGGGAAATTGGGTCACAAGGTTGCAAGAGTATGACTTGGAGATTAGGCCTGCAAAACTGATTAGGGGGCTTGGTTTGTCCAGACACATTGCTGAAGTGCCTCTACGGGAAGAAGTTAATCAGTTAAATTTTGAATCTGATGATTGGTATGGAGATATCATTCATCTGCTACAGTTTGGAATTTGCCCATCCCATTTGAACAGAACTCAAAGGAGAGCATTAAAGTTAAAAGCTGCTCATTATCTCCTCAAGGCAGGTACTCTGTACAGGGAGAATTATGCTGGCATTTTCCTAAGATGCATTTCTCCCAACGAAGTCAGTGAAGTCATGGCTAGTTTTCATGAAAAACTAGGGGTAGGGCATCCATCAGGATCTACCACTGCACATAAAATACTAAGAGCAGGCTATTATTGGCCTACACTTTTTAAAGATGCACATCAGCATGTCAGAACCTGCCATCAGTGCCAGACATTTGCAGCCAAAGAGGCCAACCGGGCCCTGCCATTGCAACCTGTTGTGATCAGTAAACCTTTCATGCAATGGGGGCTTGATTTTGTGGGAGTCATTAACCCAAATTCTTCAACAGGGCATAAATATGTTCTGACAGATATTGACTATTGCACAAGGTGGGTTGAAGCAGTAGCCACCACAAGAAGTACAGCCCAAGAAGTGATTGATTTTCTTGAATCAAATGTCATAACTAGATTTGGGGTTCCCCTGAATTTGGTCTGTGATAATGGGCCAGCCTTTCAATCATTGGAGTTTGCAGATTGGGCATACCAGATGGGGATAGTTATCAGATTCTCATCCAACTACTATCCCCAAGGCAATGGACTGGCTGAGTCAACAAACAAGAATTTAATGAATGCCATCAAGAAGTCTGCAGCAGATAAACCCAGGCAATGGCATACATTGTTGAAATATGCACTGTGGGCTGACAGGATAAAACATAAGGTTGCTCTTAAGACTTCTCCCTTTGCTTTGTTGTATGGTACCCAGCCAATTGTTCCCATCTCTCTCAAGCTGCCTACCTACCAATTTGCCTTAGATTATTTTGAGGATCATGATGATGCTGAAGCCCGTGTTTTAGATCTCACTAACTTGCAGGATGAAAGACTCCAAGCCCTGGAGCACTTCAGTAGACATCAAGAAACTGTCAAAAGGTGGTTTGACAAGAGGGCCAAAGTGAAAGCTTTCAGACTGGCAGACTTGGTGCTCCTGTGGGACAAGGCTCATGAGAAGAAGGGTAAGCATACAAAGTTGCAGCCACTGTGGATAGGCCCCTACCAAATTGCTGAGATATTGGGTAACAATGCATTCCGTTTACAAGATCTGGATGGTAATTTTCTGGACCTCCTTGTTAATGGTCAATACTTGAAACATTATTTCTCGGTTGTTCCATCCAATCTATCATTTGAATGAGTCATAAAGAAGTTGTAACATATGTATACATTGTAAGTAAGCTTTGAAGTTTATTCTGCTTTAGTATAGTTCTAGTTTTCTTGTGCAATTGTTTCAGTAGTTTTTAGTTTTATGTTTCTTCTTGGTTGCGTCTTTTTTTTTTATTTTTTTGTTTTTTATTTGTTTTTTTAGTTTTTTTATTTTGTTTTGTTTTAAGGCCTGTGTCTGTCCTTGGAGGTCTGTCCAAAGTTCTTCAACTTTTGAAATCTGTCCTTTAACCTTTGCCTGAGCAATCAATGAAAAGTCAGCCGCTAAAAAAAAAAAAAATTGTTTTATTCCTAGCTGATCAATCCAGCCTCCACCCATTGTTTATAATTCTAATTGAGATAGTCTGCTTAAATTGAATAGTGGAACTATTTTGTTAGTCAGGACAACGGTAGAGAGGTGATTGGATCTTGTGTCTTGCTTGCCACAGTTGTTTTAATGATAGAAAAACTGCTATGCTGTTTAGTTGGAGGAACTCCCGGGGAATCCAAGAAAAGCTGGTTATAAGAGGGGACTATGGTTCATGCAATTATTTGGGTATCCACAGAGGCTATCAGTGCCTAGACTGAAACAGTTCCAGATTGATCAAATGATAAAAGAAAATTGTGATTTCTTTAAAGCCTTTCAGATATTGATGCATTTCAAAAATAAGAGAGATATAAAAAAAAAGAGTTATATGAGAGAGAGGCAGCCAGATTCCAAAAGCTATTTTTCTTTTACCAAGTTGCAGATTCTACCTTACAGTTGTAAATTTGGGTCGTGTAAATCTAAAGGGTAACTCTGTCTAGGCTGTAAAAGGCTAAACTAGTAAACAGAGCTCTACTCGGTTTCCCCTTTTACAATCTAGAAAAGCTGATCAGTCCAAAGTTCATCATTCAATCCAGTCATCCTTGAAGAAAGTTTTATACCCTTTGTAATTGCACATCAGAAATCTTCCTTGAAGTAATTCAGCCTAGTATGTCCTTGGGAAATTTTAACAGCTAGCAGTTGGCAGTCAATTTATTGTGAAGAATGTCCGTGGCAAGGCATGATGCATGGTCTTTTTGTTTTGAAACCAGAGTCCTGGGTTCTAAAATAATGCTACTATTTTACCCGTAGATATCGCCATTTGTTGAGAAGCAACACACCCCCACTGAAAAATGAGAGTCCATCCTTAGAAAACCTCAAGCTTCCCATTTTGCAGCAGGGACCCTCTTGATAATTTTCAGGTTCAAATCCAAATTTGCTTGCCTCCTTGTTTAAGTTGTCCTTTTCCTCGCATTCTGGTTTTGTTGCCTTTCGAATTCATTTTGTGCATGCTAGAATCCTTCATGGGCAAAGAAAACCTTGCACCGATGCAAAAGAATGCGAAAAACAGATAGAAAATTTCATGAAAATCCAAAACTTTCCCTTTTCGGCAAAGCCGCGAAATCGCGACACTTCCATTTATGGAAATGTCGCGAAATCGCGACAGAAAATAGAAAACCCGCCAAGTCAGTTTTGCGTAGCGAAATCGTGACACTTTCCATTTTTGGAAATGTCGCGATATCGCGACATTTCCATTTTTGGAAAGCGTCGCAAAATCGCTACCGACCAGAGGAGAGAGAAGAAAGTTGTACGGAAAGGAGCGATTTCGCGACATGTCACGAAATCGCGACATGTCGCATTATCGCGATAGGAGAGAGAAATGGGCTGCAGGAGTGAAAATCGACTAAGTCGCAAATGTGTCGCAAAATCTGGTCAACACATGCAGCTACGAGAACTGTCGCGATATTGCGACGTGTTCTATTTTCCGAGTTGTTGATGGAAAAAGCTTAAGTTACAAAATTGCACATTCCATATTTTAAGAGAGTTCGAAGAGAAAAAACCTAAGTAAGATTTATTTGAAAAGGTTAAAGGAGAAAGAAAGTTGAGGGAGCCACCATGTCGCGATTTCGCGACATGGTGAGAAAAAGTTGCCGAATTGAAAGACATAATGGAAAATCGGCCAAGGGCCAGAAGGAAGCAAATGCAGAAATCAAATTTGCATGAAATCGCGACATGCTTGAAAAAAATTGTACGGCAGCTAGCAGGAGGCGCGATTTCGCGACATGTCGCGAAATCGCGACATGTCACATTTTCGCGACGAAAGAAAGGAGAGAGAAACATGCTGGCGGGGATGTCGCGATTTCGTGACATGTCGCATTATCGCGACCTACACAGAAAGTTGACCAGAATGCTTGCAGCTGTAAACAGATGCGTGTCACGATTTAGTGACACGTGTCAAGACACGTATCAGATGAAACAGAGGCCGACATGCAAGAAAGATTAGGATTTTAATCTGTTTTAATGTTAAAGTGTTGATTTAATGTTTATTAAATTGCTAATATAATCTTTTTGTCTTTCATGCAGGAATCCATCTGTCACTTACGGGATAGCGGGAAAATGGCCATAAAGACAAAGTCAAATGCAATTTAATTAAAGGCGGCCATGTTGAAAAGGAAGGTGCCGAGAGTTGATGTTTCATTCCAGTATTTACAGATCTGTCCACAAATGACTAAGCAACTGCCAGATTTTACCGGTGAAGGCATTCAATGAGGATTTATGGCAGAGTTAATAGCAGGCAGATATTTTCAACTCCGGGATAGATTTGCAGAGATGGAATAGCGGAGAAGTGGTGACTCATCCGGCTCACCAACAAAAATTAATGAAGGCATTTATTTGTAGTTGCGGGTGAATGCAAGCTGCATTTGATTCTATCTTCTCCATTTATGACAGCTGACCGCCCTGATTTGCAGAAGGGTTAGGTTTTATCCCAGTCTTTGTTTTAAAATGGCTTTTATTGTAAAACCCGGTCCTAGGGTTTAAGATGATAAGATTTGCAGTTAAGAAAAGATATTTTCTGTAAAGATCAGGATCTGTCCTGAGTCTATAAATACAACTGCAAAATGTAATCGCGGGAGGCGGAGACTTAGAAATAAAAGGCTTATAAGCAATTTCTTGCAAATTTTGTGAAATCCTTTGTTTTCTGGACTGGGAGTTGATGTGCTTTTGCTGTTTTCTGTGGTAGCATGGCCAGGAGCCTAATATTTTATAGATCTGTGATAAGTGTATCTTCTTCTGTTATCCGTTCCATTAAAGTTTGTTAGATATATGCTGTAAATCTGCCATTATCAAGTTTAAATATGTTGTTAGGCTTCAGTTGTTCCATTGTTTGCTTGGGAAATTACAGATTTCAGGTGTAAGCTTGTTCTAATTGCTCTGTCTTCACTGTGTGAGCTAGGCTACCGGTGAAAGATATCAGTTTTAACCAGCTTCTCTTCGGTTTATAATTTTCTTGCTAGATCTGTCCCATCTTGCCTTGTGCTCTTGGTTGAAAGTGATCTTAGAAATCCAGACGCTTTCCTCTTTGATTTGTTCGTTGTGAAGCTGATAGTATAGATGAAATTGATAGTTTAAGTTTTACAGTTTAAAGTTTGATAAACTTCCCTTTCTGCCTTACCCTACCCTCTCTTTGCTTACCGTGAATGATCCATTTTTACTTTCTTTATTTGTCTTTTATTTGAATCTGCTGACCCATGAGAGCTAGATCAAGAATCAAGTTAAATCTGATTGTTAACAAGTAACAACTTCGGCAACTACTGAACAAGTTCAAGAACCCCCTGTAAGGTAACAGACAGTCCATATTGAAATCTATTCCAGAAGCGGAAAAGAGTGAATAGACATTCGACCCGACTCTGTAACTCACACCTTGGATAACCAGCTAGATCCTAAAGTGAGTGGGATTCATCCCGTGGGTGTTATCGGTGTTTATGCTCATTCTTCACGGGGTGTGTATGAAAGCCGGACCAACGAGGTCTCATTACTAGAGATTGTAGACCTGCAAGAGTGTAGAAGAAGAAAAGGCCATAGTAGCCTTACTGCTGATTCAAGAGACTCCAAAAAAGAGTCAAGAAGAAGATTGGAGGTTGGTGATCTCCATCAAATACTACAGACAATAGATTGAAGAAATCATCTAGATGAAGATTAAGAGACCCTTAGAAGGTCCAGTTACAAAACTTCTAGTTTTGGAAGATTGGAGGTTGGTGATCTCCATTAAAGCCTATAGATTGCAGAAGTAAAGAAGGACCAGCAAAGGTCCTATTCTAGATTCCATATTTTAGAGATCCATGAGAAAGATCTCATTACCAACACTTCCATAGCAGAAGGTTGAAGGAAAGGTCTCATTCGGAAGACCAGAGAAGCTGCAAGACTGAAGACCTTGGAGAGGTCTCAAGGAGAAACAAGGAGAAGGCTTGGAGAGCCTTATTTTTAGAATTTGAAGAAGGCCATTAAAGGAGTTCCTAGAAGAACTCATTGGAGAAATCTACCAGCAAGGAGGAGTTACTAAAAGAGTAGAATTTGGGACAATTGTCGCCATCCGACAACAAGCCCAAAAGGAGAAGAATTTGGCAAGGAGTGCCAAATCTCGAAGGAGAATACTGAAGACCTCAAGACATTTAGATTCTTGAGAAGGAGACCAAGATCGAAGTCAGAATTCGACAAAGAGAAAGGAGCCAGACATTACTACCAAACCAGAAAGGTTTGAAGATTACCTTTGGAGGCTAGAAGGCTCATCCGAAGATAGGGGTTTGCTGAATCTACAACAAAATACTGAAAGGGTCCTTGAAGGAAAACTCAACTACGATTTGGGGGAGCTCCCTACCAAATTTATGAGTTTCAAGAACAACATTTCAGTGCAAAAATTGACTGCGAAAGGGCAGCAATTAAGACAACATTACTAGCTGCAAAACTTTAGGAGTTTTAGAGTTCATCCTGAAGGCTAATAGGAGTCACCTACTATAGATTAAAGGGCAGCAAGATAGAGGAGTTACTAAGCTGCAAATTGGTGAGTTAAGGAGTTGTTTAGGATAGCCAAGAATAGTTGCACATCCATTCAGTTTCAAGGCAGCAATAAGGTGAATCTAATCACCTTGCAATCCTTCATCTATAGTGATCATTAAGGTAAGCAACTTGGGTGCAAATAGGTTCATTAGTTGAACTTTAATTTGGGTTATTATTCAGTTCCATTAAAGCACCTTATTAGAATTCAGAAGTTGCAAAGAGAAGGTTGCATTTTATAGTCTTCAAGGAGTGCAGAAGGAAGTTACTTTTAAGGTTATTATCTGCACATTAAATAGGAGTTAGATATATTTTGATAGAAAGAAAAATATCATCTACCTATTGTCTATCTAAGAATCAAGAAGACTACATCCTACAACATTGATTGTAGTGCATATTATAGATTACTTTTAAGGGTTCTTTATAATTACTCTTAAGAGAGTTGCAAAAATTATTAGTGCATTTGAGAGTTCTTTAAGAGTTTCTATTAGTGCATTAAAGGAGCAATAAGGTGAGTCTACTATTGCACTATTCTAGATTGTCTAACTTATTTACTCTTAAATATTATTATGTGCATTGGTTGATTGAGTTAAGGTAATAAACCAAAGTGCACAAAGCTCAAAATATCAAAGTGTTTAGAGACACTATTCAGTGCATAAAATCTGCAATCTATTGTGGCCTAGAGAAGCCACCAAACAGATTCATATTCCTCCAAGGAGTGGAGAAGAAAACCACCATTAAAATCATTGAAAGAAGCTACAAATCGAGACTTGGAGAGTCTCAGATTTAAGGTGCACTAAGGGTTTCATTAAAGGTGAAAGTTAGTGCAGAAATAACTCTTTCAAAAGCATATTATTTGCATGATTATTAGCTTGGATTTATTGTTACTAAACTATCCAAGTGAAGGAGTTAGTGTTGTCTGATTAGAAAGGCAACAATACATTGCTCTCAAGGAATAGAGCAAGTAGTGATCATATCCAAGAAGCAAGGGAAAAGCTTCAATTCATATACATTTATCCTCAAGCTATACAACGAGGAGCAGATCTATCTACATAACAAGAAGCCATCATATCAAAGGAGAAAATAGCATCAAAAGGAGACAAGGAGCTCACTAAAATTTGATGCAAAATAAATTTTCTTATTCATTCTACATTGGTGCACCATATTCCTCATAAGGAGGATAGAATATTAAGTGTCTTAAAGACACTAACACAGTAGGTATTCTACGTCTACTATTGGTGAAGCAACAAAGGTAGAAGGAGAACCAATCCAGGGTTCACAAGCACCAGTTTTAGGTGTCTAGAAACACCATTCCAATTGCCAAAGCAAGCATCTACAAATGATGTCAACCTACAGCCACATTGGAAGCCTTGCAACCATTACATTTCTATTGAAAAGCAAGGTAGAATAGCAGTGAGAAAATCTACGTAGAAGCAAAGTGAAGGCCACATAATATTACCTCAATCCAACATCAGATTGCCAACTAGGAGGGGAGCCATCAAAGCATCCAAGGACAACACTTTGCAATCACTAAAGGAGCACCATAAGACCATCTCTAAAGCACCTAGGACCTCCATCGAACCAAGAGCCAACATCTTGAGAAGAATAGCTCCTTCGAAGAAGCGTTGAGAGCAAGAAACCAACTGGATTTACATTGGCAAGAGGAGTATATAGGTTAAGGAAGGCATTGGAGGGAATATTTCATGTAAACCACCACTTGTCACATACGATAGAGCATTTGGTAATGCTCACAAAGGAAACGCTCAAGATAATGTCTAAGTTTTGAATATTGAAAGGCATCATTAAGAGCATCATCATCATCACTCATTAGTTGAAAAATAAAGGAGCATTACTCAAAGGCCAAAGCATTATAATAATGCCTCACCAGCTAGCAGTAACACGTGGGTGCAAGTCTAAGGAGAGGAGAAGCTACATAAGCACCCAAGTCCAAGAAATTACAGTGAAGTCCAAGCAAGTGTAAAGCAAGTGTAAGCGTAGTTCGAGCAGAGAACAGAAGCAAGTTTACAATGAAGATGCATTGAAAGCCCAAAGCCAAGGAGTCAAAGGATGTCCACTAAAAGCCTGTCATAAATCAACGATTCTAGTAGGTGTTAAATGTTTGGGTGGAAAAGATAATACCAACATCCAGTGAAAGCTTACATCACCACCATCAAGAGAGAGCTAAACCACTTAAATCATCATGGTTAAGGGAGAGCAAAACCACCTACATCACAACCATCAAGGGAGAACAAACCAGTTTCATTACCATCATCCAGTGAGAGCGTCCTATACTCACTACCAATCGAGCCACCTACATTGAAGGAAGATAAGTATATTATTTAATTATTTGCTTTCTAAAATTTGGAGTTATAAGGTGTTAAGCATAAGGTTGATTACTATTATTAAAATAACAACCTTAGAAAGCAAGGAAGCCATCCTAACAAAAGTAGAAGAAATTATAGATATTTGCAAATCACCAAGTAGGAGATATAAGGTTGTCAACCTTAGTAAACCAAAAATATTAAATTTGTAAATACTATTATTATTATTTTCTAATATTCCAAAGTAGGGAGTTATAAGGTATACTACATCAAAATAGTTTATTGGAATTTAGAAATATTAAACTATTGGACATTAAGGGTTATAAAAGGAAGTTCTTCATTTACTTAAAGAAGTTGGAATTATATACTTACACTTGTCTCATATTCATACTAAAGGGGCAAAAGAAATCCAACCATAGAGAACTTCAAATTAAGTGCATAGTTCATTAGGAGAGATAAGGTGAAATAGAAGTTGATTATTGTTACTTACAAAACATTACAAAATCAACTCAAAAGTGAACTATTATTTACTAAGCACTTTATTAAGCTTATAGCTTACTCTAATCACTAGGGAGACATAAGGAATTCTACAAAACCTAAGTCTAGAAAGGGTTTTAACAAATTGGATCATATACTCAATTTACTTGAGAAAGATATAGTATTCTACAAATCCTTAATCTAAGTTTTAAGGAAACAAAAAGAATACTACATGTCAAAAATTTCATAGCTTGTAGTTTGATCATAAACTTAATCTACTAGGGAGTCATAAGGTAGTCTACTACAAAGGATCTAACAAAAGTGTTCTTAAAATAGAAAAAGCTAAAACTAAGAGAGATGTCTACCTCAAGGAACACAATGAACAATGATATGAATAACACTATTAGAAAGGAAATAGCAAGTGTCATAAAAAGTGGAATCAAGAATTTACTTATAAAGTCTGAAGGAGACTTAGACCTTACTTCAAAAAGGATTCATAGTGAAGCTTTAAAGGACAACTTTGAAACCATGGAACATTATCTACATGCTCAACTCACTGAAGCAATTGATAATGGAAAGAGTGATATTCAAATTCCTTTAGAATATGGAAGCATATTATATATGGTACTACTTACATTAAAATATTATAAGGATGAAAATGTAGAATAGAGAGGATTGATAGAATTATTTAAATAAAAATAAAAATGGATGAATCATACCTAGAGAAGATATTTCAATCCTCATGCAATATTGGTACTTCAAGTTCTACTAACACAAAATCTTATCTTGATGCTCTAAGTGTATTTATAGAAACTTCTACACATGAAGAAAAGAAAAAGGAAAAGAAAAAAGATAGTACATCCACCCATGAAAGTACTGACTCCAAAGATGAGAATAAATAAGAAGAAGAAGAGGAACCAGATCAAGGAGGCATACAATGAAATGTGAACTAAAGATATTACAAAGGATCAGATCAAGCTTCAAATTTAGACAAAGAAGACAATGAAGGAACCTAGAGAAAAGAGCTCAAATTTTAGGACCAGATAAAAGATCCATATTGAAGACTAAAGTCTTCAATACCCAAATAATGTAATACAAGGGGGTGTTAGAGTATATTACATCATTTGGGTCATGTAAATGTACCACCTTTGGTACATATCTAGAGTAGGAGTTTACTTTAGAGTAAAGTTAGTTAGTTACTTCAAGTATTATAATAAATGCACAAGTGTCAATGTGCAAGTTGTAAATGTGCATGTAGTCCACATGTACATGAGTCCTAGGTAGAGTAAAGGCCAAGCAATCTATCTTTCTATATAAAGGCCTCATAGGTGTAGTAAGAGAGAGGGAGAGTGATATAGTAAGTATACAGTGTGTAGTAGATGTAGTATGGTACAATGTAGTTCTTTCATATACTTTCATGGAGTGTTCATGTCCTCCATTATATAGCATTGTACTATTTTTGTCATTCTCATTAATGGCATATTTTTGAGTTATTTGCAGATGTTCATTTCTTTATTTTCCTACATATTATTGTGCCATTAGATTTATAGTTATCTCAGATTAGTTATCCTTCATCTTGTGGTTGTACTACCTCCCATAAAAAGCTAACAATATGGTGCACCAATGTAATATGAATAAGAGACTTTTATTTTGCACCGAAGTTTAGTGAGTTCCTTGTCTCTTTTTTATGTTATTTCCTCCTTTGATATGATGACTCCTCGCTATATGTTTTTAGGACTAATGTATATTAATCTGAAGCTTTTCCTTTGCTTCTTCGATATGCTCGTTTCTTGATCTACTCTTTGATAGCAATGTATTATTATCTTTCTTATTAGACAACACTAGTATCTAATTCCTTCACTTGGATAATTTAGTAACAATGAATCCAAGCTAATAATCATATAACCAATATGCTAGAGAGATTAATCTTTGCACTAATTTTCACCTTCACTATAATACTTAGTGCACTTCTAATAAGCTTTAAGAGAAACTAATATAGTGCAACTGCAATCTCCTTATTACTCCTTAAAAGTAACTTGTAATATCCACTTGTAATATGCACTAATGATAACTCTTAAAAAACTCTTAAATGCTTCTATAATATCTGCAATTTAATGTAGTCTTCTTTTCTATAGCTAGATAATAGGAAAATGATATTTTTATTTCTTTCAGAATATATCTAAATCCTATTTTAATGTGTAGGTAATAATCCTTAACAAAAACTATCTTCTGCACTTTCCTTGAAGACTTTCGAATGCAACCTTCTTCTTTCAACTTCTAGATTTTAATAAGGTGCTTAATGGAAGTTAAGTAATGAACTAAATATAAGTGTTCAAATAATGAACCCTTTGCACCTAATTTTCTTACCTTTAATGATCTCTGAATATGATGTAGAGCTTGATGAATAGATTCACCAATTTGTTGTCTAGAATGGTAGTAAATTGTAGCTATAAAACCTTCAGTATTTTGCTATATATTTAGCAAACCCCTATATCCGAAATGTGCCTTCTTAGCTATGAAAGGCAATATCCAAATCTCTTAGATTTGGTAGGCTTCTTCTATTTGAGTTCTCCTTCAACCTCCTTGTTGAATTCTGACTTCAATTTGGGCCTTCTTCTTAAGAATTTATAAGTCTTGAGGTCTTCACTGGTCTTCTCCGAAAGTTGAAAATTTTATCAAATCCTTCTCCTTTGGGCTTGTTGTCGGATGGAAAAAACTGTCCCAATTCCTTCACTATAAAAAGTTTCTCCTTGGTAGTGAATTTATCCAATGATTTCTTCTAGTAACTCCTTTAATAGCTTCTTCGAACTATGCAATAAGTCTCTCCAAGCCTTCTCCTTGAGACCTCTCCAAGGTCTTCAATATCATAGCTTCTCTAGTCTTCTCAATGAGACATTTTCTTTAAAATTCTACTGTGGAAGTGTTGGCAATGAGATCTCTCTGATCTCTGGAATATGCTTCTAGAATCTGGAATAAGACCTTGCTAGTCCTTCTTCACTTCTATAATTTGTAGGCTTTGATGGAGATTTTTGAGTGATAATTTTTTCCAATTGCAAAACCATACTCACAGTCAGGGTAATATCAAAACCCTCTCTTGCAAAGAAATTTAAAACTTCTCCAAGGTTCTTATGTGCTTAATGTGTGCTTGAATGCTTGTGAAAATATGCAAAATGTACTAAAATACCTTAGAGGTGCAAGTAACTGTTAACAAGGGGCCTGTGGTTTGGTATTACTTTGATTTGCTATGCTCTTTATTGTTCATGAAATTTGAAAAAAAATAAAATGTGATATTATTGGTCCTCTATGACCATCCTGGAACAGTGATTTAATTCATTTTATCTCAAAGTGTTTTAAGTAGATTTTATCTTCTTTTGTTAAACAAATTTTATCTTCCTTTGTTAAGTTTTGCTTTAAGCATAAAAGAAAAGACTAAAATATAGCTTTGAAATGTGAATCCTCTCAAAGTGTTTTAAGTAGATTTTATCTTCTTTTGTTAAACAAATTTTATCTTCCTTTGTTAAGTTTTGCTTTAAGCATAAAAGAAAAGACTAAAATATAGCTTTGAAATGTGAATCCTAAATGGTGATTTAATTCATTTTATTTTGCTTTGTGAAACATATTTTATATTGCTTTGTTAACAAATTTTTATCTTGATTTGTTAAACAAAATTTAAAATAATAAAACCTGTGGAGTGCAAGAATCTATTTTTTTTTTTGTTTAAAGCGAAAAACCCCTTACGGGGCCACTTTGGTCTGAGAGACCACGAACAGGGGATTCTACACCATCAAAGTCACCCGGGAGTCGCACCCGACCCTGCCCGCACCAACATTATCAATTGGATTTTGGATGCCCAATTCAGATTTTTGGTAGGGTGGAGATTTGAACCTGGGACCTCTCTTGGAGGATTTCCCTCTCCTCCCCAACTCACCTACAAGACCTGGGTAAGAATCTATTTTAGAACCTCAAGAAATGCCTTAATTAAAAATGTCCAAATAATTTAACATGTTAGTCTTAAGAAATAAAATTATCTGGATGCTCTAATTACTTCAAAACCCCCATTATTGATTTTCTTTTTTTGTACAAAATGACATAACATTTTAGGTCTTTTAGTGATTGATGGAATTTAAAGAAACTAAAATGGAAAATAAATATAAAAAAAAAATCTAGGGTTTGAGAAAAAAAATGAAAAATATAAAATAAAATGAAACAGAGTGCAAAAAAGCGATCAAAGAGAGCTACCATAAATTAATTTCTCCTATTCTGCAAAAAATGGAATATTATGAATATTAAAACAAAACCAGGTTAGACCTGCATCCACACAATCTAAATCTGGTTAAGTGCAAGATTTTGAGGAATAAAGGCATGCATTAAAAACATTAAATGATGCTACCATATCCATGCATAAAACATCATAAAATGAACTCAATACATGTATGAGAAAGATGTGCAATTAAAATTGTATTCAAAACCTTCTTTGGTTGCATACAAGGTGGAAAAATCAGTGTTTGCAATAGCTTGAAGACCTTCCAATCCTCTTCACGCTCCCCTATTCCAAAAAAATTCCAACCCTTGTGTATGAGCTTCCATGGCTATTTCAAACCTTCCAACAACCCCCTCATTTCATCTTCCATTGGTTTGGTTGCATAACGCTCAATGAGTGTTTGCTCGCATCCCATTTCATGTGTTGGGTGCGAATCATTGATGTTGCCCACCTTAGCCTTTTTACATGCTAGTTGCAGCTCTCTTTTTTTTTAAATGGCTCAAAATTAATCAAATGATTCCCTTGTATGTAACTAATAAATATGAAACGCTCATTCTCTATCATCCCTTTTGACATAACGTGCAATCACATGTCAAAAGTGCACTATTTTTATTTGCATAGTATGCCAAATCAAGTCCAAATTTAGAATCAAATATGTTGCATGCCCATGATTATCCTGTTAGGCCTTTTTAGTGGTATATGCCATCACCATCCTCCCGTTTGTTACATCGTGCATGTATTCCAATAAATTTGCATACCCACATTTTCTCTTCACATCCTTCACATGCTCGATCGAGAGCTAAATTAGGAGCCATTATCGGGTTGATGCATTTCCCAATACTTGTCGACCCACTCTCCAAAACCATATCTGCAATCCAAAACCAACTTTCTCCTCCAACGAATTATTATCATGGTTCATGGGAGAAAATCCAATATTCTCAGGTTGTCCCTGGATCGCACCACTATATCGTAACATACCAGACCCTATCAAAGTTAGAGAAACTGATGATAGAACTATAAAAGCTCAATGGTGATGATAGTACTTATGCTAGTGTCGTTGAGCTAGCTCATAAACAGCAAGGACGAGTTTGACCACAAGTGACCCGACAGTCCCACCATATATCGAATCCAAGCATCCTCTCCACTAAATATACATGCCTCAAAGGGATCCTCTTGTTCTTGAGAAGCTTGCATAGAATCCTTAAACTGGTTGCATACGATCCTACCTTAACTACATAATATTCGATAATGGATGCAGCCATTTTGAACATGAAGTGTGTAAATTTCACCAATGTTTAGTTTTCAACTATCTTCTCAGCATGCTATACTCTCTGGTGTATAATGAATACGTGGACATCATAGGACCATGTTTGTCTAATGTCGTATATATTTCAACCTACCTATTCTCAAATCAATGTTGAATATTCAAATTATCATCACCTCTTAGTTCTCATCCGGATGATTCTCTTGCATAACACCAAGTTTCTTTTCCTCTACTAAAGTGAAACACCATATGCCCATCTGGTTCAAAATTTCCTTTTCTTTATCATCTCACACCACCCATATCATGAATGATAACATAAATTATCACTCAAAGCAAGTGATTAGGGATACTTCCAATAGTGAATGAGTGTTTATCAATGAAAAAAATGGTGATATTTTTGGTAGTACCATACAAGTCCACATAACCTGGCCCCTTGGATCCATTCCCCTCACCCTCATGTTGGATCATCCTCTTCCATAGCATCTCATTTGAGCCACTGTCATGTTTGTCTTTATGTTTTAACCAAAACATGTGGCATTCGTCAGGACCTATTTGTTTTAAATTTGATGCTAGCGATGATCGTAATTCATCATGACAACAAGGGACGCAAATACATGAATTTTGAGATTGTATGCCAACTCGCGAAGCATATATCCTTCCATCCAAACTAAATAACAAAGCATTACTCTCTAATGATCTCCATGAATGTCCATAAGATTTTACAACAACCCTCCTATCATGGTCGAAGCCCATCGAAACCAATGATGAAATGGTAGCTTCTCTTGGGTTATTGCTACTGGCTTTATCCCACATTTGGGATGCAATGTGCAATATACTGGTATAAAATGACTCAAGTGCATAGTAATATATGACCACCTTGCGGTGGTCACTTCCTTGTCTATCCTCGCATGAAGCGACCATGTGTGGTCTCCTTGCCATCGATTACCCGCCACCTCATACTTGACCATCTGGATACTTCATTGTCACATTTTGCATAGTCAACATCCTTGTCATCCACATATAGTTGGCCTCCTGGGAAGCCATGTTGATGATTGTGTTAACTACACTGCATCCATCGTTGCTCGGTCGGGCTCCAGCTTGTCTCAAAAATCAATACCACCACTTTTAAATAACCTGCCATGCAATCAACCATTAATGAAATTAAATTAAATTTTCAAAAACAAACCAAGAACTATACAATTCAATATTAATAGAATTGAAATAAATCTCCAAAATAACCAAAAATATATATACAAACATTGCACAGCCAGAGTAGCATAACAATGGCTTCACTTTAATTTACTTTATATATATATATATATATATATATATATATATATGTGTGTATTTTATTATTATTACCTTTTCTCTTTTTTTTGTTTTTTTTTCTTATTTATTTATTTTCTTTTCTTTGTTTTTTATTTTTATTTTTTATTATCTTTTCTTTGCTTTTATTTTCACTTTATTATATTTTCATTGATCCCTGGATAGCCAATGAACTGGATTCAAGGATGATTCGACATGAAACATTGAACCAAGGCTTATAAAGCACCGAAATGCCACTAGAAAAATCTTAAGGACATAGGCAAATGTGGTCTCAACACAATATGATGCTATTGGTAATATTATGAGGTCAATCACCTAAGAACAAATGAGATTGATCATAAAATTTCCAATGTTAAGACCATGATAAAATCAACAAATCACTCAATGTAAACCAAGGCTTTTCATTAATCCTCAAAATTTTAGGTGGGTCCCCAAATTTGGGGTGTGTTGTGCAATGGCAAAAACTGAGATCACCAACCTCCAATATTTTAGAACTAGGTGTTCTTGAATGAGACCTTCTATGGGTCTCTTTTGCTTCTTTAGGCTAATTTCTTCAATTTGTTGTCTACAATATTCGATGGAGATCATCAATATTTTATCTTCTTCTAAACTCTTTTCTGGAGTCTCTAGGATCAGCAACAAGGCTACTATGGCCTTTTCTTCTTTTGTAATGTGCAGGTCTACAACAAGACTTCCCTCATATTCCTAGAATCTCCTCTTATTTTGTTTGTTGCTTCTAGTGCTGGATTGATTCTAAAGATTATATTATTCCTAGCTCTCTTTAGGAAGCTTCACAACTTTTTTTGAATCTCCTTTTTCCTACAACAAGTATTAGGACTGTAATGAATGAAAATCTAAGGGATGAATCTTCATTAATTGATTTTTCAATCTAGTGAAATGAATTTTGAATCCTAATCTTCATGAGTTTTTTTGCAACTCTGTGGAAAGACTCTAGCCAAATACAATCTTAGAAATTATGGAACTAAAATTTGCTTCTCTCCTCTCAATCTCTCTTGTGGCTCTCCCTATTCCTATCTGATCTACCATAGATTTGATACCACTGCCAACTTTTGATAATGTATTATATAGTAGATAGCAATAACAAGATGTAAAATATGCAAAAAGTAAGATAATGGAATTCTGCAATAAGACTAAAATATGTTATTAATGGAAAGTTGCAAAAATAGTACAATGCAAAGTAATAAATGAAATGAACGCTTTAGAAATCTAATGGAAACTACATTGTACCTACTCACTACTCTATAGTGAGTAGCATATCTACTTTACACACACACACACACCTATCTATTCACTATGGGGCCTATATATAAGAAGATAAGTCACTTGGCCCTTATTCTTCGTAACTACCTTTCCTATGACTCATGTACAAGTGGACTCCTTGTACATTTACATCATTGCATATTGACACTTGTGCATTTGTTACTTCTTCCTCAAGTAACCTAAGATAAACTCCTAATCTAACAATGTACCCAAGGTAGTACATTGACATGTACCTAAATAATGTAATGTACTCTAACATGATTTTCATTCTCATCACATTTCCACACACATACCTGCACATTCACTACCCCATATCACCCCTAGCTTATGGTAATGACCCAAATTCAATCCAAATCTTTAGCCCAAAACCAACCACATGTATTTATGGATCATTTTGCTCAGGCTTCCCATGCTTCAACTACTTCTATTATTGATCAAGGGGGTGTGTCACAAACCATGCACCTATATCTATCCATTGGAACCTCATATTAGGCACCCCCTTCAAATATGGACATGATGCAGAGGATTTTTCACACCTCCATCCTAGAGACCCCCCACACTGAACCACCCACACTGTCTAACAACCACATTACCTACATAGATTTTGATTCCCTCAAAAGCTATCTAAAGTTGGTCTTTTATACTTACAAATGCTCACCATTCCACCCCAAACTGTTCCTACCTTCCAGTAGGAACCCACCTATTCACACCCTCATCATAACAACCAAGTCATCATCAACCCTCTTTTTGAGGCCACCTCCATACCAATGAACCAAAACCCTCCATCATCATCCAACCAATACATCACCATCCCATCCACCCATAACATTGTCTATTCTAACTTGCTATATGAAGCATAGTGCCAACCTCCATTATGCCTACATCATTACCATTTTTAGATCACATACAACATGTCATTCCTCATTTGGTTGTGATACCCTTCACAACTTACCCTCCACCCACATCAACCCATGTTGCTACCACACATCATGTATAAACCTCTACCCCCCATGTGACCATGCAACCTACATTATTGATTGCCATACAGTAAGCTTTGCAATATTTGTAGTAATTACTTATGGAGAATGTTAATCAAAGTAGTCATCCTACCTCACAACAATAATCATAGGTGGTATATTTTAACCATCCACACATCCAATCAAAACACCTTCTTCACCTAAGATTCATCCTGGGTGTCGAGACCACCCACAATAATCATACCCACTCATCCACTTCATAACACCTATACCACTTTGTCAACTCAACACACCATCATTCCCCCATCTCCACATCAACCATATCCACATCATCAACAACAACAATTCCATAATCAATACCAACATAACACCCAACAACATCAAATCCCAACCAACACTAATCCATTAGCCAATCAAAAATTCATTCCATTAAACCACTTCACCACACATCAAACTCACCCAAACTACACACAACAAGCAAACCAGGGCTTTCAATCACCATTGGAAGATCCCAAATTTTAATTGTTTACAAATCTATATTGAAAGCTTGGCCATGCAAATAGTTGGAATATTATATCAGAAACCCACTCTACGACAGTTGGTCAATCACCCAATTCATCCTTTGGTACCATCACCATCTTACCCCATAGATTTCACACTACTGAAGTTTGACAAGTTCAAAGGGGATGAGGACCCCCGAGAGCATGTATTCATATTCATCCATGTGTGCTTTATAATACAAGAGAATGATCCCTTGATGCTTTGAACCTTCCCTTAGACATTTGGAGGAGATACCCTAGAATGGTATAACCATTTGTTGCACCATAGTATATACACATTTGAGCAATTAGTGGACTAATTTCTAGAGTGATTCTTTCTATATGTTAAAAAAAAAACCATATTGATCGATCTATTCAACTTACGTTAATTTGAAGATGATTCAATCTATGATTATGGAAACCATTGGAGAGAAATTATCACAAAGTTTCCATTCTCCCTCCCTATGGCAAAACTCACAAGACTATTCATAAGAAGTTGTTCATAACCCATCTCCTTGTTTTTACAATTGCAATAATACAAGAAATTTGAAGAAGCACTCACCCAAGCCTCAGTCATCAGAGAAATTAAGATACAAGAAGGCAAGATAAAGCTTAAAAAAAATAATGGTAAAATAAGAATCAAAGGGGGAACAATCAGGGCTAGTCAAAAGTTGGTCAAGTGAATCAAGTGGTCTTGAGCCAACCTCAACCGTAGACACAACAAGCTCAAGTCCAATTCCAACAACCCTCACCACAAAAATAACAAGTATATCAAGTGGTACCGCCCCCACCTAAAATGCAAAATTAGGGCAACACAATAGATAACCAGCAAATATGACAATACAATCGGCCAGCTCGCAACTACACCCCATTACCTGAGCCACTTTCCAACATCTTTCGATGGTTATATGAGGAGAAAATAATTACATTACCAAAAATTAAACCAAAAGACCTCAACAAACCATGGGATAGGAATTATAAGGAGTATCATTACTTTACTTATCATTACCAAAAGGATCATGATATCATTAATTGATATTTGTTCAAAGATATCATGCAAGATTTGATTAAGAAGGGAACTATAAAAATAGATAACCCTCTAGCACAGCAAAACCAGAACCTTGGTATTTATCAAACACCTCTACCTCATCATGAGGTGACTCAACAAACAACAGGGGCATCAACTACTACAATTTCCCCCAACCAAGTCAAACCATATACATACTACTCAACAATAGCAAGTTTTTGTGGGTGTTACCCACATAGTCACCCGAAGTCAAAGAAATACATATCGTACATAACAATAAAATGAGCCAGCGCAAGTGGTACTTCCTCCAACAACACCAACAATTGATATGGATCAACAACCAAATCAAAATCATCCACCACCCCAAATTCATCTCCAAAACCATCTACCAAGACCAACCATTACATTGAGGAGTCAGTTGATGCATAGTTTGAAATTGGCTTCGACCAAACTATCAATATATAAGCTGATACACCAATCTCCCCCACATCATGAAGCATTTATGGAGATTCTAAAATAAATTTAACTTCAAACGCAAGATACCAATGCTTTCATGAACTTTATGGAAAATATTCAGACATTCATGGAACCATAAATTACATTTTATGATTTTGAGATCAAAACCATACCAATGAAGATGCATGATCCTCCGCTACATATTATAGCTCATATTGATAAAAATCCCTTCAAACATGTGTTAATATTGATAAAAATCCCTTAACCTTCCACCTTCACACATTGCCAACTCCACCTTTACCTTATGAGATTTTAACAATACCCTATGCTCTACAGTAAAAATAGTTGTTCTTCTTGTACAAGTAGGAGTTAAAACCATCCACACTATATTCCATACCCTATAAGGTGCTATGCAATACAACATACTCCTTGAATACCCCTGGATTAGGGACATGAAGAGTGTACCCTCAACATTACAATAATGCCTAAAATATATGCATGAGGGAAAAATTCATTGTATACATGTAGATGAAGAACCTTTTAAGTACTACAACTTTATTTCTAACCCATATGCACCATCATTTCCATCCACCCATTTATCCATCACATCGCTAACCACTCCATCAGCCCCAAGCAAAAACACATCATCAAAAGTACCCATTTAGGAGGCTCTCCCTATAGTCGATCACGTCTCCACATCTCAAACCACTAACCCAAATTATGCTCATCCTCCACCTCATATCACCTCCCATCACACCTTATCATCCTGCAAAT
Organism: Wollemia nobilis; assembly: GCA_028583015.1. Lineage (NCBI taxonomy): Eukaryota > Viridiplantae > Streptophyta > Pinopsida > Araucariales > Araucariaceae > Wollemia > Wollemia nobilis. The sequence continues at coordinate 4,936,551 of JAQPPZ010017058.1, forward strand.
CAACCCCTAACATCATCAGGTCATATCCCTCCACCTCACCCAAACAATCAACTTCTCACGCTTCTAACCATCATGTAGGATGGGAAAGCCTCCACATCACAAAGTCAACCACCCAATCAGCCAACACTAACCATCACCCCACCTAGTCCTGAGCCCCAAAATATTAGCCACATCACTCAGTCAAAATCTTCAACATCTATATCATCTGAGGCACATGTCCCTCCTCAAGCCTCCCTCCCAGCATCCACATCATCCACATATATACCCACCCAAGTTGTAGTCCATCTCACCAACCCTAGTATAGGTGATTATATAGTTTAGAATGTCACAATTACCCCATCTAGCATCGAGATTGTTAGAGACTATGGTCACCCATGTGACCCACCTTTAGCTATAGGTGTGGTATATAACATGGGTTCAACTCTAAACAGGATCAACTTTGTGTATGGGGGAGTAGATTCTTTGTCCAATATACCTCCTCTCGATGAACCTTGATAACAATTTTGTGCCAACATTGAGTATCTATCCAATCTAATATTTCCCAATACAATATTTTTTATGAGTTAACTGGCAGGGATATGGTTTAGGATGATATGAACAGGGTATTCGTAACATCTTTGAGTCAAACTATCAAGAGGTGCATGATCGCTCTGGCCTAGGATATAGGCCACAATCCTCTACCTCCTCCTTTGAGCAAACCTTTTAACAACTCATAATAGATCCCTAAGAGGATAGTGAGGAGGATGAGGAGAGTGAAAATAGTGATGATGAATATATAGACCCTAAGTTTGTACCTCTTTTGTATGAGGTCTTTTCAAAAATGTGACCACATATTGCTATGATTGACTCCATTTTCAATGATGACTCTGAGGAAGACTATTATGATAAATTTGGTGTACTCTCAATTGCCTTTGATAGCTTCAAGGAAGAGTCAGTCTCCATTACACCCTTCACTAATGAGGAGGAGCTTTACCTTCAAATATTTCCTATCCATCGACCCATATTTCATATCCTCCTACTTGATCGACCCAATGCACCAGTTACTCACTAGATCCACCTTGACTGCATCTACAACATTATGATAATCCACCAATTCTAGGTCAGCTACTACCTTGAGAGTGAGAATGAGAGAACCCACCCTCCACATCATAGCCACAACAAATCCTTCAAGTTAACATGATTTTTTTTTACTTTATGGCACCCCTTCGTAATCCATATTATTTGGTAAAACCAATTCCTATTGACATTAGACTTATCAACATGGATCATATCTCATCATCATCATCCATATAAGAATTCATATTGTCCAAGGAATTGCTAAGATATTTTGATGCCTATATCCCTCCGCAATCCTCACCTTCCCCTTCATTTATGTTTCATACCAAAGTAGAAGAGACAACACCAAAAACGTTTGAGGATATTGCTGATGATATTCATTTAGTTCCTACTTACCAGTTGGAGGAGGGTTCATATATGCTCATCCAATATACTTTTGATGTGAACTTTAGTACAAACATGGATAATTTGGTAGTCCACAATCTCATCTTGGGTCTTGATGCAAAGCTGGTCAAACAAAAATTAAGGAAATTACATCCTACCATTGCCCTCATGATCAAAGAACTTCGAAAATTATTAGATTTGGGTTTCATTCAACCCATTGATTATCTTGAGTGGCTCTCAAACATGGTACCCGTTTGCAAATCTAATGAGGGGATTTGTATATGTATGGATTTTTGAGATCTAAATAAAAGTGTGTCCTAAGGATGACTTTCACTTGCCAAACATTGATACTCTTATAGACTCTACTACAGGTCATGAAATGCTTTCTCTAATGGACCATTTTTTAGGATACAACCAAATTCGAATCAATCCTGATGACCAACACAAAACAACATTCACAACACCTTGGGGGATTTTCTACTACAAGGTGATGTCATTTGGCCTTAAAAATGCAAGAGCTACATATCAACATGCCATGACATATATCTTCCATGACTACATGCATAAAATAATTGAATATTATGTGGATGATTTAATAGCAAAATCTAAAACATGTCTAGATCATATTGATGTATTAGAAAAAGTCTTTGATCATATTTTAGAGCATAAGGTGAGATTAAACCCTAAGAAATGCATCTTTGGTGTCACATCAAGTAAACCTCTAGGGTTCATTATTTCAAAACAAGGAATTAAGGTGACCCAAAGAAGGTCAAGTCCATTACAAAAATGTCACCCCCAAGAAAACTTAATGAGTTGCATAGCTTGCAAGGAAAGATTCAAGTAATTTGTTGCTTTATCACGTAACTCTCTAACAAATATGGGCCAATCACCTCCTACAAAAGGAGGTCACATTTTCATGGAATAAATAGTATCAAGAGGATTTCGACAACATTAAACAATATCTAGCCTCACCATCGGTCTTAATGGCGTCCCACCCTAGAGTTCCATTTCATATTTACATCTCAGCTACGAATTTTGTGCTAGGAACAATGCTTGCACAAAAGAAGGAAAATCATAGAGAACTAGCATTTATTATGTTAGTCAAACATTGGTGAGCTATGAAACTAGATACGCATATGTGGAAAAATTATGTTTAGTAGTGGTTTTTTCCACTAAGAAACTTAGACATTACATGCTAAGTCACCCAACTTATATCATATCTCATGAGAACCCTCTGTGATACATGATGACTCGCACATACAACAACACTCGTACCACAAAATGGATAATGCTCTTTGATGTGCAAGGTGCAGCCAAAGTATTGTCATTGTTGTCAACACAGACAGAGAGATCAGTTGATGCAGTTGATGCAGTGGACAGGAGTTCAGAGGTCAGTCAGAACATGTACAGTGAATTTCCAAGAAGACGAAGTGGCCCAGATTCAAAAAATCAAAGAAAAAGACAAGTAAGAAAATTGTCGCGATATCGCGACATGTTTTCTGTCGCGATTTCGTGACATGTCGGAGGAGAGAGAAAATGCGGTCAAAATTGTCACGATTTCGTGACATGGCCGAGGAGAGAGAAAATGCAAAATTATCATGATTTCATGACATGTTGGAGGCAAAGAAGGCCAAGGAAAATTGTCATGATTTCATGTGACATTGTGAGAGAGAGAAGGCAAGTAGAAAAACTATCATGATTTCATGACATGTTGGAAGAAAACATGGCAAGTAAGAAAACTGTCATGATTTCATGACATGTTTGGAGAGAAGGCAAGAAAACTGTCACGATTTCACGACATGTTGGAGAGAAGGAGGCAAAGAAAGTGTCACGATTTCACGACATTTGAATGTATTTCAGAAGATGAAAGAAAGCGAAAGAGAGAAAGTGTCATGATTTCATGACATGTTAAAGAGAAAGCGCCAAGGAGAGAAAGTGTCATGATTTCACGACAGGTTCAAGAGAAAGCGCCAAGGAGAGAAAGTGTCATGATTTCATGACAGGTTCCAAGAGAAAGTGCCAAGGAGAGAAAGTGTCGCATTTCGACAGTTCAAAGAGAAAGCGCCAAGGAGGAAAAGTGTCACGATTTCATGACATTTGAAAGAGAAAAGGCACAAGGAGAAAGTGTCATCGATTTCGAAGTCATTAAAAGAAGGAAAAAAAGTGTCACGATTTGACATGTGGCCAAAAAAAAGGCACAAGAGAAAGTGTCCATTTCGTGACATGTTCCGTTTTCGGGAAGGGGAGAAGTGCAAGGAAGAAAAGTGTCACGATTTCATGACATGTGTTTTCCTGGCCAAAGACAGAAAAGGCACAAGGCAGCGAAAGTGTCACGATTTCGTGACATGTTCCATTTTCACGGTGGAAGGCGAAGAAGTGCAAGGAAGCGAAAAGTGTCACGATTTCTGACATGTCTGGTTTTCATGGGTGCAAGAGAAGAAGTGGACAAGGAGGCCAAAAATGTCATGATATCATGACATGTCATGTTTTCATGAGTAGAAGGCGAGAAGAGTACAAAGAGACAAAAATGTCACGATTTCACGACAGGTCGCAACAACGATTACGAACAGTTAACTGGAGTCAGTGTGACAGTTATAGGTGCAGTTACAGATAGAAATCATGCAAGCTATTTTAAGAACTGTCGAAGAAGGAGAAATCGAACAGTCGCATAAATAGAATCGAAAAATGCATGCATGCACAAAAATGAATACGAACAGTCATGATCAAGAAGACGTACAATCATGGTAGAGATATACGTTGCATGTAACGTAATGCCCACACTATATATATACAAAAGGAGTTACATATAGAAGGAGTTACAGTTGACAAGTGGTAGAAGAGAATATTAATAGAACAGTTACAACTGGCAAGTGGCGCATGAGAAATAAAAGATGGAGTTACAACTAGAGTTACTGTTAGACAATTTGATTATAAAAGGGCAATTGCATGGAGGAATAAAGTTGTCGCTCGGAGTGAAAAAGTGTTGAGAAAGAGTGTGAAAGTGATGCTGAAAGAGAGTGCACAGGAGGTGAGTGAGCGAGGGTGTGTGCTTGTGTAAAGAGTGGGCAATGTTGAGAAAGCAATAGACCGATCGGGGTCTTGTAAAAGCGAAGGCATTTTTATGTCAAAAAGATTCAAAATAGAATTTTGAGTTGGTGCTTGGAATCAGGGGTTGGTGCTCCTTTCTGTTGGTGCAGATAAATTAGGGGTTGGTGCTCCTTCCAGTCGATGCTGGTAAATTAGGGGTTGGTGCTCCTTTCTGTTGGTGTAGATAAATTAGGGGTTGGTGCTCCTTCCAGTGGGTGCTTGGTAAATTGTTTGTAAAGTTGGTGCTTTGCAAAGGCTGGATTTGGATGGGTGTCCAAGCAGTCTATTTTTGAGGAGTAGCCAAAACTGGTGAACCTCGTTACATCTTGTGTTATGTGATGCTCTCATGTGATATTTGCTTTATCTAGTTTTTAAGTTTGAAATAGCTACACTGATTCACCCCCCCCTCTCAGTGCCATTGTAAGACTAACAATTGGTATCAGAGCCAAGTTCCTGAACAAGCTCAATCGGCTAAGGTGATCTGGGAAGTGCCACAATGGCAGTTGGTGAAGGATTCTCATCAAACAAAGCTCCATTGTTTGACGGGACTAATTACGCATTCTAGAAAATCAGGATGCAGACATATCTGTGTGCGTTGGGATACGACATATGGGACTCAGTAGAAAGTGGATACACAATACCCACCACTCCTCCAACCGATGTTGTCGATAAGAAACTATTTGAGAATGACTCAAAGGCAAAGAATGCTATAATGTGCGGTGTAGCAAACAGTGAACTGGTAAAGATCATGAGCTATAAAACTGCAAAAGAAATTTGGGACAAATTGAAGAGCATTCATGAAGGAGACGATAAGATCAAGGAGGCCAAGTTGCAAACTCATCGAACTCAATACGAAGCGTTAAAGATGAATGACGATGAGAACATAGCGGCATATATGCTGAGAGTAAATGAAGTCATTAATGCCATTAGAGGACTCGATGAGAAAATTGAAGACCCTGCAATCGTAAAAAAGGTATTAAGATCTCTTCCCAAAAGATTTGATTCTAAAGTATCAGCTATAGAAGAAGCCAAAGATCTAAATACGTTTAGTATGGATGAGATGCATGGTTCGTTGACTGCGTATGAGATGAGAATAGGAAAGTCTGATCCCACAGACAGAGAAGCTACGTTTAAAGCCCACAAACATACGAAAGCAAAACAAGAATCCGAAGATGAAGAGACATCCGATGAGATGGAAGCAAACTTTGTCCGAAAACTAAAAAGGGGACAAGGAAAATACAGAGGAAAGCTACCATTTAAATGTTTCAGCTGTGGAGGCATTGGGCATGTTGCAGCTAAATGTCCATGAAATATGGAGAATGAAAGTGATGAAGAATCGCACCGAGAAAGAAGTGACTGGAAGAAAAAGATGAAGTTCAGAAACAACCACTTCAAGAAGAAAAGTTTCATATCCAAGAATGTCAGCTCCTCTGAAGACAGATCCGGTGAGGATTCTGAAGAAGAAACAGGTGAAACTCTGTTCATGGCATTCGAAGAAGAAAATACAGAAGAAGAACAAGAAAGTGATGGAAACCTTGAGGCTGAGGCTGAAGTAAATCTAAGAGGTGAGTTGATTGCTGCACTTGAAGAATTGAGGAAAGAAAAGAAAAAGAACAAAAGACTGTCCAAGAAATTGGAAGAATATGGAGATGAGATTGAAGATCTCTTCTTACAGGTTCAAAAGGCCAAGAAATCAGAAGAAGCCTTGAAGACACACCTGGATGATGAGAATTATGTATGCAGCACAAGTGAAGAGGAATCTAACAAAGTTATTGTTGATCTAAAGCTGCAAGTAGAACAGTACAAAAGGATTGAAGATATTCTCAGGTCTCAAATCAATGAGAAAGAGATTGTTTGCTGCCAACAAGAAGAAGAGATTGTTTCATTGAAGAAACAACTAGTAGAGGCCAATGTAAATCTCAAATATGAGAAGAGCACAGAGTTGCTAGATAAAATGATAAAGCAACAAAGAAGCTCCACAACTAAGCTTGGTCTTGGATATGAAGCTGAACAACCATCATCTTCCAAAAATGCAGAGAAGAAGAAGTTCACTGATGAAGGAAAGAAGAAAGAAAAGTCCTAAATCTGAATCTTCAAAAGGAAGAAAATATCAAAGAAGATCTACAGCAAAGCAAACACCACAAAAGAGGTTCTCTCATTCTCACTCTTCTCATAATAATGCTTTTAACGGTTATTGTTTTAGATGCAGCCATTATGGTCACCAGGCAATTTACTGTGGATTGAATAATAAATCAAGGAGTTATGCTGGTAGAAATACGTCTGCTCTTCTGAGTGAACACCATGTGCAATGTTTTAAATGTAATGGTCATGGGCACATAGCAAGGTTTTGTCCAAGCACCTCTGCATCTAATCTAAGGCAAGACCGCAGATTCCATCAGACACAAAGAGTGCAACACAGACAGGAAAATAATTATCCATCAAGAATGCACAAGAGACAACCACCCAAGAGAAATGTTCAGGTTCACGAAAAGGTTCAAAATGTGGATGCAGGTGAAAATTCTCAGCCTAAGTTCAAGAAAAACTGGAGAAAGAAAGAAGAGAGGAAATCGTGTCTCCTTGGACAGAAGGAGATTACTCCTCCATTGCTCTAAGCAACTCCAGTTGGCACATCCTCAGGGGGAGCAATATTAAAGTCTTATTTTAATGCTCCTATGTATTTGTATGGTTTTTTGAGGATGAAAGGCAAGTGGTCGAGAAATTGTCGTATTGTTGTTAAAGTGTGTTTTTCAGTTTATGTAGTGGTTTGTTGAAGTGCCGTGAAGTGTGGTGATTAAATGGAGAGCTGTCACCATTGGTAGTATTGCTTATGTCATTGTTGCTCTGTTGATGATTCTTCTGCCACTGTTCAAAATTACGGATCATAACAGTTCAGATTTTTGGTTTGATGAAAGAATGCGTGCGTGCCCTAGCTGCGTACTTGTGTTTCGATGCAGTAGCTGATAGGCGTTATCTGAGATAGAACATGCAGCAAAGAGATGCCAGAGTCAAAGCAAATAGTGGCACTAGCACCCAGTTCGTCAAGAGTGCCAAGTGGCACATGCAAGGCAGAGACGTTGAGAGAATAGCGCCCAGGTGGTGAAGCGCCAAGGAGGTCAAGATGCCTATGCACCTAAGAAAGTCTTGCATTATTTGAGGAATGCGAGATATTGCCTGAGGAAGCAGAATACCGAGAGTTGATGACTGCGTGCTGATTGAGGTTCCAACGCTAGAGGTAACGGTCCAGAAGTATGAGTTTGAGTAAGGTGTAAAAGGATATATTGTTTGTATGCTTTATATTTCTTTTTATAGTTGACTTCTAAGGATTGGAGTCATAAGGTGTTTTAAGGAATAAATATTTTTGTGGTTACTTTTATGATCTAACCCTAACTTGGTGGCAAAGTTGAGGGTGGTGTTGGTAACAGGTTGAAGATCTATTCTCTTCTTCCTCAAACAAAGAGGAAGCATTTTTCACTAGGGTTTATGTTAGTAAGTCTTGCTACTTGCAGTGAGATGGTGAAACCCTTAGTTGGCTATTTTGAGATTGATGGTTGAGTTGCTTTCATAGAGGTTGTTTTGATCAAGTTAATACTTTACTTGATACATGATTTGGGCTTACTCCATTGAGATTGATTTGAGCAAGTTATTCTTTGCATTGGTGATTTATGTTGGTGGCTGTTTTGTTCAAATACCTTTGGAAGGAAAAGGATGTCTATTAGTTTCCTTTTCATGCAGTGATTGGTTGAATGCTTCAAGGTTAATCTTGAGTTGAATGATGTTGGTTAAACCTTGTCTATAAGCATTGTTGTTAAAGCCCTAAATGGTTGAGAAAAGATATTGGTTGTGGAAAGATCATGAGTATCATTGTTATATGAGTTATTGCATGGTTGGCAATTGTTGGGTTGTGTTTCATGTTCTTGAGAAAAGCATACTACATCTATCTTATTCTTTTGAGATTGAGATTGAGTTGAGATTGAGATTGGGAGTTAAGTATAGAACATATTGAGTCTCTAACAATTCTCTTTATGCTTCTATGAGGTTGATGAATCACATTGGGTCTCTAACAATTCTCTTTGTGGGTTCATGCTAAGCAAGTTTTTCTTGATGAACTTGTGAGCTGATTTGGACAAGTTCTAGTGAAGACTTGTGAGCTGAATTGGACAAGTTCTAGTGAGGACTTGTGAGCTGATTTGGACAAGCTCTATGTAAGCTTGTTAAGCAGGTTCTATGTGAGCCTATTGACAGAGTACAGAGAACAGAGTCTCAATGGATAGAGATCCAGCAGCCAACACAGTTGAAGATAGATCTGAGTAATGCCTATTATGCTTATCATGGTGTTGTCAAACAGTGAAATGAAGTGGTCACATATTCCCAAGAATAGTCTAAGAATTGACTAGCTATCGGGATCAAATTCTCAGGGGGAGCATTTATGCATCTGTTTATCATATTGCTCATGTTTATGCTTTTTGCTAACTGTAATAATTTTTTGCCTGAGAATGTTGTGCATGGACTCAGGGGGAGTCTGCAGTAGCCCTTTGGTATTATTGTCAAAGGGGGAGAAGAATTACAGGAGATTGCATGAGTGTTGCCAACAATTCCAAAGGGGGAGATTGATGTGCAAGGTGCAGCCAAAGTATTGTCATTGTTGTCAACACAGACAGAGAGATCAGTTGATGCAGTGGACAGGAGTTCAGAGGTCAGTCAGAACATGTACAGTGAATTTCCAAGAAGACAGAAGTGGCCCAGATTCAGAAAATCAAAGAAAAAGACAAGTAAGAAAACTGTCGCGATATCGCGACATGTTTTCTATCACGATTTCGTGACATGGCAATTTCGCGACATCTCGAAGGAGAGAGAAAATGCGGTCAAAATTGTCATGATTTCACGACATATCAGAGGAGAGAGAAAAAAATTTTGTCGATTTCGTGACATGTGCGAGGAGAGAAGGCAAGTAAAATTGTCATGATTTCATGACATGGTGGGAGAGAGAAGGCAAGAAAAATGTCACGATATCATGACATGTTGGAAGCAAAGAAGGCAAGAAAAATTGTCATGATTTCATGACATGTTTGGAGAGAAGAAAAGCAAATTCACGACATGTTGGAGAGAAAAAACAAAAAAAAAAAAAAACAAAAAGAAAAGTGTCACATTTCATGAAGAAGAAAGCAAGAGAAAAGGCACGATGAAGAAAAAAGAGAGAAAGTTGCAACGAAGTTAAAGAAAGCCAAGGAGAAAAGTGTCACGATTTCGAGACAGTTTCAAGAGAAAGCGCAAGGAGAAAAAGTGTCACGATTTCACTGACATGTTTAAAGAAAGCGCAAAGGAGGAAAGTGTCACGATTTCATGACATTTCTGTAAAAGAGAAGTGCAAGAAAAAGTGTCACGTTTCATTTCTGATCATTTTTTGGGCAAAGAAAAAGGCACAAGGACAACGGGAAGTGAGAAGTGCAAGGAAGGCAAAAGTGTCACGATTTCGTGACATGTGTTTTCGCGAGCCAAAGACAGAAAAGGCACAAGGCACAGAAAGTGTCACGATTTCGTGACATGTTCCATTTTCGCGGGGGAAGGAGAGAAGTGCAAGGAAGCGAAAAGTGTCACGATTTCGCGACATGTCTGGTTTTCATGGGTGCAAGCGAAGAAGTGGACAAGGAGGCCAAAAATGTCACGATATCGTGACACGTCATGTTTTCGCGAGTAGAAGGCGAGAAGAGTACAAAGAGACAGAAATGTCACGATTTCGCGACAGGTCGCAACAACGATTACGAACAGTTAACTGGAGTCAGTGTGACAGTTATAGGTGCAGTTACAGATAGAAATCATGCAAGCTATTTTAAGAACTGTCGAAGAAGGAGAAATCGAACAGTCGCATAAATAGAATCAAAAAATGCATGCATGCACAGAAATGAATACGAACAATCATGATCAAGAAGACGTACAGTCATGGTAGAGATATACGTTGCATGTAACGTAATGCCCACACTATATATATACAAAAGGAGTTACATATAGAAGGAGTTACAGTTGACAAGTGGCAGAAGAGAATATTAATAGAACAGTTACAACTGGCAAGTGGCGCATGAGAAATAAAATATGGAGTTACAACTGGAGTTACTGTTAGACAATTTGATTATAAAAGGGCAGTTGCGTGGAGGAATAAAGTTGTCGCTCAGAGTGAAAAAGTGTTGCAGAAAGAGTGTGAAAGTGCTGTTGAAAGAGAGTGCGCAGGAGGCGAGTGAGTAGGGTGTGTGCTGTGTAAAGAGTGGGCAATGTTGAGAAAGCAATAGACCAGTCAGGGTCTTGTAAAAGCGAAGGCATTTTTATGTCAAAAAGATTCAAAATAGAATTTTGAGTTGGTGCTTGGAATCAGGGGTTGGTGCTCCTTTCTGTTGGTGTAGATAAATTAGGGGTTGGTGCTCCTTCCAGTCGGTGCTGGTAAATTAGGGGTTGGTGCTCCTTTCTGTTGGTGCAGATAAATTAGGGGTTGGTGCTCCTTCCAGTGGGTGCTGGTAAATTGTTTGTAAAGTTGGTGCTTTGCAAAGGCTGGATTTGGATGGGTGTCCAAGCAGTCTATTTTTGAGGAGTAGCCAAAACTGGTGAACCTCGTTACATCTTGTGTTATGTGATGCTCTCATGTGATATTTGCTTTATCTGGTTTTAAGTTTTCATTGCTTCAGATTTAAGAGTTAAGTTTTTAAGTTTGAAATAGCTACACTGATTCACCCCCCCCTCTCAGTGCCATTGTAAGACTAACACTCTTAATGGAATTTGATCTTGAATTCATTAGCCAAAAATCCATCAAGGGTCAGGTGATAGTTTAGCTCATGGAAGCTCCACTTCCTAACGATCAACCTTTGTTTATTGAGCTACCAGATGACTGAACAGAAAGAACACATTGATCCTAAAGATGATGTTGACATCTTCCTGTTATTTGACATATCAAAGTATGAGAAAGGACAAGGTGTAGGAGTCATGTATTACACACCACAAGATATGCCCATCCATTCATCATTCAAACTCGACTTCCCATGCAAAAATAACAATGTAGAGTACAAAGCCTTAATCATAGGGCTTCAGGTAGCTGCTGCTATGAAAATCAAGAGTATAAGAATCTTTGGTGATTCCCAACTTGTAGTTAATCAAGTAAAGGAAACTTACCAATGTAAATATCCAGTCTTAAAACTCTACAACAAAATAGCAATGAAATTGCTTGTAAAGTTTGACTAGTACAATATTTTCAACTTGTCTCACTCGACTAATAGATTTGTAGATGTGATGGACTCTCTAGGATCATTGATTCTAAAGAACCCCGCAAGAGAGGTCCAACCGCTAATCATTACAACAATGTCCAAGTCTATAATTTCATAGGCTAAGTCTAAAAATGAAAAAATATGTTTGTTTTATTCAGACATAGCCATATGAGCCTTGGCTTAATCAAATAAAGGATTTTCTCAAGTTTGGTACTCTCCCTACATATTTTTCATGAATTTCCAAGTGAACGTTCAAAGAAAAGGCAGCTCGTTACACTCTTTTAGGAGATGTATTGTATAAACATGGCTATGATGGTATCTTACTTTGATGTCTAGAGCCCATAGAGGCACAATGGGCCATATCTGAGGTCCATGATGGTATTTGTGGTGGCCATTGTAAAGTGCATTTTGCATATTGGTTACTATTGGCCTTCCATGAAAATGACTATTGCAACTATGTAGAAATATCAAAAATGTCAACAACAAACAAACTTAACTCATGTACCATTGCAACCATTATAGCCCATTCAAATTCTTTGGCTCTTTTCACAATGGGATCTCAATTTGATTGGTAAAATCTCACCTCCCTCATCAGGACAACATAAATTTATCATCACAGCCATAGAATACTTCACAAAGTGGGTTGAGGTAATTCATATGACCATTACAATAGGAACTAAAATCATGTAGTTCGTACTCCAAAATATTATCTATCATTTTGGCATTCCCTCGAAGATAATTTTTGACAATGGCAAGTATTTCAAGAATAAGGATATTTGAAAGCTTTGCAAGAAATATCATATCCAACATAGTTTCTCAACTCCTTATTACCCACAAGAAAATGGACAAGTTGAGGCAACCAATAAGACCTTGATAGCCATTCTAAAGAAACTAGTCAAAGATAATCACATATATTGGCATATCCAAATCCCCTTAGCATTATGGGCTTATCGAACTAGCATTCACACGCCTATAGGGGTGACACCATTTTTATTGGTCTACAATGTTGAAGCAATTATACCTCTTGAGCTCGAGATCCCCTCACTACACATTTTATTACAATAATTTATGGATGATAATACTTCTAGACAAGCACGTCTTGACCAACTCATGCTCAATGAAAGGTGAATCAATGACTTGGAGCATCTATGGGTATATCAAGACCGTATCAAGCATGCTTATAATGCAAAAGTTCATCCACATGAATTCCAAGTAGGAGATCTCATCCTCAAGGAAAATCAGCAAAACACCAATGCCTTGCCACACCTTTGTAGCTAATTGGTTAGGTCCATTTATAATAAAATAGAAATTGGGTCCTAGAATGTACAAGCTTTCCAATCTCGATGGAATAGAAGAGTCTGAGTCATTGAAAATTATTCACTTGAGAGCATTCTACACCTGAAGTGATATTATATATATATATATATATAATAAACAAATTTCGCTTAGTCATTTGTATTGCATCTATTGCATTTTTGTATACATAGTCCACATAATTTTAACATCATTGCATTTTTTCATCCATGTCACATCATTTGTTGTGTTGGTCATCATTTGGTTAGTTTGGATAATTGTTCATCCACTTAATCTTGTCTTAAACAAGGGCACATTCGGTTAATGTTAGCTTCATTACGCCACCCCCCAAAAAAATAATAAAATTGCAATAAAACCCCATAGCACCTCATTTCTTTGGTAGTCTCTAGTTTCAGGAATCTCTAGGTATTTTTAGTCACTCAGCCACCCCTAGTGTTTTAGGCAACCTCCATTGAAATTCAAACAATCCTTAGGTGCTACAGATTATTCCTGGTTAATCAAGTTTCCTCTTGGACCACACACATTATAACACATTAAAATATTGTGAAGTCTAGGAATGATGAAATCATGAGTAGCTATTACCATAAAGTGAAAGGTTTCCCTTGCTCATCCAATTATGTGCATGGTCTAGAAAGCTAAGAATTGACAAAAGGACAAGCTCCCCTTCTCCCCCTCAAAAAAAAAATTCCCTTGCTCTTCCACAAAATGAGCAAGTATCCCCCTCCAAAAAAAAAAATCCCCTTACTCTTCTCCAAAATGAGCAAGTCCCAAAAAAAATCCCCTTGCTCTTCTCCAAAATGAGCAAGTCCCAAAAGCAATAAAAATCCCCTTTGCTCCACTACAAAATGAGCAAAATCCCAAATAAAATCCTAAAAATTCCAAAATCCAAAATGAAATAAAAAGAAGGGAAAGGAGCTTGAATCCCTAGAATTCTTAGTTTTTGAAAACCATGGGGTATTCTCCATCGCCAATAATGGGCTATAGATGTCAGCCTAGTAGTGGAGTAGTCTTACGCATGGTGACATGTCTATCACATTAGCGACCTTCTTTTGTACAAACCTATGTGCACTTATAGATGAGATAGCTTATTGGCATAAGCTATAATTGATTAGTTTTCCCTCACTCATAATGGAAAATGAATATCTATTGCACACAGTTGGTCCTTGAGATATTTGACACCACTAGGACACCCTTAGCATCATATGGAATTGTGAGATGAATAGATGAGTTTTTTTAGATCACTAGGATGTTTGAGTCTTTAGAAAACAACTCTAGATTCTTTATCCCTAAGATAAAAAAGTCATAACTAGGCTTCTATACCATATCAACATCACATTATCATCTAGATATTATAGGTCACTCGACCTTCTTAATATTAGATGTTGGTGCCCCTGACTAGTCACTAAGACAGTCTGATAAACAATGGTTCATAACTTCTTTGAATGACGATTTAGAAAGCAATACCACTTGTTCATTCACACATGTTATCACAATATCACAAGCATTATGTCATAACACATTCATTTCATCACATGCATATATCATCATTCATACATTTGAAATAAAAACAACACATAAAACAAATGCTACACAAAATTCATGTATATATATGTGTGTGTGTGTGTGTATAAATCAAAAGGTATATAGTTCACCAGTAATTTGTGTACAATAGATATTTGAGGCTCGTAATCAAAAATCAAAACATCAAAAGATACAATAAGTGCTACTAGCTAGTGCCACCATGGTCCCTAGGCTATCTAAGAGAGGAACCATGACCATATCCCTATGATAGTAATGGATCAAAAAATCGTACAACTCGAGAGTGGGAATTTCTCAACCTAGACTCGCTCCACCGGCTAGATCTAGATCCCAAAGAAGAAAGCCATAGAGTTAGCATGATGCCTCATTGCGCAAGTCGATCCTTCAACAATTAAATATGACTCTTCTATGATCAAAGATGATCCAAATCCTATCTTTGATGGGTATCCTTCTCTTCCATATCTAAGCAAAGAACAATGGTCACAGTTGCATGATCACCTCCACCCTGGGCATTCTGTAGCCCTACAATCTCAGCTACCAATTGATATCGCTCAACTACTAGTCCATCTTGCTCAACTGCTAATCAATCTTGCTCCTCAACTAATTTGTCATGCTCTGTCTGGATTACACCCCACTCCTCCTCATTCTACACTAGAGGTCTCTCCAAAGCCTCACTCATAGCCCCCATATCCACACCCCCACCTCCACCAGCTCCACTATCACCTCCAACCTCAGGAGGTCGATCCACATCGATCCTCGATTGCCTCCCCCCACCACTAGCTCATTGACATCTTTATCATAAGAGAATCTCCTCTATACCTACCACTATATCCCCATCATCACCACTAACATTGTCTAAGGTCTGACTATGTGCCCAAGGAGGCTATGAAGCAAACTAAGCATTGTAATTGATCATCATCCCAACATCATCCATGTATGGGACATCTATAACCTCATCATACTTATCCTCCATAGGCCAATCATAAGAATAGGGTAGGCTCAACTCATCACCACAGTACCTATATATCATTAGAGCATCGAGAACCCTCTATGGTAACATAAATTATTGTAAAACTCAAGAGAATTAGCTCAATTCTCTCTCACTACTGTGGCATCCAATCATCCATTTGGCTCATCTAATCCATCATAGATACTCCCCATCCTCATACCATCCACCCCTTTCCATGGGCACCAAATCACATCAGTAACCATAAAACCTAACCACATGTCCCTATACTCCTATATGTTGTGGCTAGGGAAACTTGGTTGCATCTCCTCACTGGTACGCCACCTGAGAGCATAAGGGCAAGAACTATCCCACTCACAAGGTAAATCAATAGGGTGGGCCACACTGAAATGCTCCCAACCCTAGATCTAAAGGAGTAAACTATAGCCTAACCCCTTCTGTTCCCACCTCTTCACCTCATACAGCTCAATGTAGAGGTGAGCTAGCAAAGTAGGCACCCAAGCATAAACTCGAGGCTTACAGATCATATCGAGCACCAACCAAATCTGGTTCCTAGGGAATCTAGCTCATGTGTTGTTTGGTAACAACATATTGGCTAAGATAAACATAACATAAGTGGATAGTGCATCCAGCTCATCCCTCTAAAACATCTCAAGATATTGGATGTTACACTTTCTAACATCCACATCCTCCCATCCATAGCCAAATAGAGGTCTCAACTCATACTTTTTGTCATTCCCAACTCTAATAGGCAACCCCTCAACAGGAACACAGAAGATGTGATAAATGTCCTCAAGTGTAACTGTCATATCCCCTATTGGGAGTTGAAAAGTACCCCTCTCTAGATCCTACTTATCCACAAATAACGAGAGGTACCCCTCTTCTGCCCTCACAACCTCAATTTATGCAGTACTTACCAATCCCACCCTCTCCAGAAACCCCTAGTCATCTACATTCAAAGCCTTCCTAATGCAAGATAGGATAGGTAAAAACCAGTGTCAAGTGACTAGCATCTTCAGCTACATCAAAAACAAAAATAAAAGCACATCAATGCATAACATAAAACCAAAAAAAATACTTTTTCGCATCCCCTTATCGTTGTCAACATATATATATATATATATAACTAAAAACAAAAATAAAAGCAAAAGCAAAAAACACCTAAGCTACTAAAAGGCTACAGGAGCCTACTTCTGCCACATGCCCTCCTGCTCCAGCTCTTGTATCAATCCCTCCTACCCCTACCATTGCACCCATGCTCTCCATTACTCTACAAAGCTCTCTTCTCTTTCAATGCAAAATCAAAATGGTAAAGAACAAGAATGAATAAGAATGATCCCTCAAGCCCTTTTATAGCCTGAAAAAGCACTGCTAAACACAACTTTGCATTTGGAGTGCACATCTAAACATAGACCTGCATTTTGATGTGCTATTCAAATGCAAACCTACGTTTTTAATAGCACAAACGCAACTTTGTGTTTGTGAAGGAATAAACGTAGACCTGTGTTTGGCCATTAAAAGTTTCAAAACATCCAAAAAGGCTACAAAATTTCATAAATTCCAAATCGGTATGCACCATGCCACTAAATGAGTCTGACATACAGTGATTACAATTGAGGTATAAAATTTTCCACCCATAAATACTTCCAGTATCATGCACATACCCACATTGGCTGGTCCATCTACCACAACAAAATCACACATTATTTCACCAAAAGCAAACTTACAACAAAGCAGCCCATCCAAACTTGGGGTAACCAACTTGATCATGATTTTCAACATTTACATTTATCATATCACATCTCTCCATCAACTAAGTTTGTCAAGCGACTCATGGGTTTCATCTATTTCATATCTCACCCATTCATTGCTTGAGGGGGTATGCCAAAATCAAAATTTTCAAAGATCATTCAATCCTTGCACTGAGGCAACAAAATCAGTTTTTCCAACCAATAAAGCCATGTGTCTTTTTTGCACTGCATTGTGCTTTACACAACGTAATATAAAAGGGGCATTTGTAGACACCAAAACCTAACCATTCACAAAACCCACCCACACCACAAATATGCATAGTAAAAATGTGCCTAAGGTTTAACTTAGGCATAATTTCCTGCACATTATCCTATTTTCCAGATTTTGTAAAATTTAGAAAATCCCCCTAGGATACCCTATCTCCCCACTTGACATGTGTCCTAGCCACCACTACCCCTCCCTTTACCACATCTCACACACCTCACTCCACTCCCACCTACCCACATGCCACATCTCCCCAGTTAAGTGAGACACTTTTGGTGACTCACTCTAACTGCCCCTAACATTTGGCAACCCTGGATTACCACTTGGCAATGCTAGATTGTCACCTCCCCTCACCCTCCTCATCTCCCCAAATCCTATAAATAAACCATCATTTCATGAGCAAGAGAGAACTAGAAAAACATACCATCACGCTACCCAAATTGCATCAAGAGGACATCAACATTCTCGAAGGTCAAGCCATCAAAATCGAGGAGTCATCTCGAGCCTTCTTTTAGTCAGTACCAAATGCAGCATTGTGTTTACATAGTCCTAAATATAGACCTTTATTTGAAAAATGCAGCCCTATGTTAACCATTCCCAAATGTAGCCATGTGTGTGCCCAGGAGAGGTTTCAACCATCAACAAACCCAAATCAAACAGGTAAATTAGCAAGGTATTAAGTTTATTATTTTCTATCTTCTACACATCAGTTTTAAGTTCTGCAAACATGTACATTCAAATTTTGTAGCTTCTTCATACACATCAAATATGTGCTACTAATCCCTTTTGGTTTGCAAGCATATGTGTGCAAGTGATAGGTTTATGAAGGCTGCTGAAACGAGGATGGCCCACAAGGATATTCAAGCCCATCCAATCAATTGATTGTAGTAGAGAAGATATTTGGCACCATCATTCATTTGAAATCAAAAAAGGAGCTTTTTCCCTTTTGCCTATTGTACTCTTAAAGAGAAAGCATTCACATTGTAATCAAAACCTTACACATTCAAGGTAAATCATTATAAAAGGAGACCAAGGCTCCACTGTATTTCAATACAAATTCAATACAAAGTCATTTTATTGCAATCGCTTGTTTCTTTGTTATCATTGCTTGGCATTGTCTTTATTTTCTTACAGTAAGTTTAGTTGAAGCTAGCAAAAAAAATTGAAAGGAGCAAATTCAAAATAATATTCTATAGAACTACAAAATTTTTTAGGGGACCTATTTATAGATCAATGCATTAGAGGAAAGTAATAGTTCCTGTTTGGTAAAGTGGACTATGATTTTGTGAAGCGGGTAGAAGTTTTGTATGCTAAGCAGAAGAACATGATATCAGATAGAATTCAAGGCTGAATGGATTATTTGAGTTGTTGGTTGTTGGTTAGATTATGGGATAAAGTATGGATTGGAACTTTCAACATTTTTTTTTTTTAATAAGCTATGTGTGGCTTCTATTGGGGGCCACTCCCATTACAAAAACAAAACATTACATTGCTCTCATTACATTTCTAACAAGTTAATTAAAGCATATCCAACTTTGCCTTTCTATCAAAGATATTCTTCATTTGCCTTTCTATCAAAGATATTCTCCATCTTCCTCAAACTGCTAAGTTTCCACAATCAACTCCTTTTATATCAGATGCCTTCCAAAATTTAAATTTTGTCAAGATGAAATTCAACACCATGAATGGCTAAAATATTTGTTGCCCAACTTCTATATCTATAAATATCTTGTCTATAACAACCTCACAATTTCTTAATACCTTTTTTTAGGGTTCTTATTCATTCCCCTAATATTCCAAGATATTATTTTCATTGTTATTTTTTGTTTTTATTTGTGGGTTTAGCCCCACTTCTTGTTAACACTTGTGATATTTGCTTTTGTTTTCCCATATCAATATCCCTTTGGGTTTCTTTTTCTCTTTGTTTTTGCTTCTTGGGTCTTCCTCTTTTTTTTCATTCCCAACAATACTTTCATCTTCATCAATCTCTTCAATCTTCTCACACTGCTCATAGTAAGACTTATCATCTTTAGGTTTGCCTTGTTCTGAAGGATCTGAAGTGCAAGGAATAACCTCAAAAGCACAATCTTCTTTATGTTGCCCTAGAAACCCTAAAGTGCAAGGATGCTCTTCTATAGCAATTACCTTCTTATTCTACCCTAAAAACCCTAAATTGTTATGGGTTTCCTCCAACCTCATTTCTTTATTATTCTGCTCTTGAAACCTTAAAGTGCAAGGGATAACATCTTCACCACTTTCACTTTTATTACCTGGAGAGGATTCTATACTACTTGAGGAAAATGAAGATGATTTACCTAGAATAAACTTGACCTCTTTTGTTGTCTTTGTTTTAGGATTTATCTCCACATCTTCTTTTGCACCTTTAATTCCTTCTGAACTTGCCAAATGATACTGTAGATAGGCTTTCTTTGCCTCTTCTTTTGGAGTGGAATATCCTTGATCTGATCTAGCTTCTATTATTGTATGATTTCCTTGCTTCATCTTGAAGTTTATCTCATGGCTAGAATTTTTTGTCTCTTTCTTCATAGTTTTCACTTTGCAAACTCTTGCCATGTGTCCAATCTCATAACAATTGTGGCAACGAAATGTGATATTTTCATAATCTACTTGTTGATCCCATTCTCTTGATTCAGATTTAATCTTAATGGATTGTGGCAAAGGTTTTGAAATATCCATAGCAACACATATTCGAGTATATATAGCATGCTTTCGCTCCTTAGTAGTTGGTCCTTCCTTGATGAATTCCCCTAGGGTATTTCCAATATTCTTCAAAACATCCTTATTTATAAGTTGATATGGAAGTCCAAAAAGCCTAACCCACATTGGAAGCTTCTTAATAGTTTCTATCTCAACAGAAAAAATTCATTCCATGGTCTCAAATAAAGTGCATCTCTTCCCCTAAACCATGGGCCACCAACCATTATTTTATCCCTAATTTTTGAATTGGAAAAGATGATGAGGAAAAAACCTTTAGGAAGAAAAGTCACAGAATAATTTGAATTCAATCCCCACTTCCACTTGATCCAATTTTGAATCTCCAAAAACCCTGGCCATGATCTATGGAACTTACATATTAACCCTCTACTTTTAAGAACCATTATATCATGCTCAATCATCTCATCCTTGATACTTACTTCTGGTGTAACATCTGCTACCTAGATCGAACTTGCCATGTATTCGCTCTTCTGCTTATCTCCAACTTGGGCCTCCATACTTCCAACTAGGGCATCCTAATTTCTAGCTAGGGCATCCTGACTTCCCATTAGGGATTTCAAATATGACTTTCCTTCCATACTAGCTAATGGGGCTCACTCTTGGCTTGCACTCCCTCTTGGTTTCACTCCCTCTCGACTTACACTCTCTCCCAACTTGCACTCTCTCCTACCTCACACTTGCTCCTAGCTTGCACTCCCTCTTGGCTCACAATTACCCTGTCTCTTCTTTTTCTTAATGTTCCTTTGCTTCAACAATTTTTTGGAAACAATGTTCCATGCATTCGTGGTAAGGGTTTGAAGCATTGATGCACTTCGGATGAACTCGTCGCTCTTTTGCCATGACTGAATCTTGGCTCACACTCCCTCTCAGCTCGCACTCACTCCTGGATTGCACTCTCTCCTACCTCACACTCCCTCCTAGCTTGCACTCCCTCTTGGCTCACAATTGCCCTTGTCTCTTCTTTTTTCGATGTTCCTTCGCTTCAACAATTTTTTGGAAATAATGTTCCACGCATTCATGGTAAGGGTTTGAAGCATTGATGCACTCCGGATGAACCCGTCACTCTTCTACCATGATTGAATCTTGGCTTGCACTCCCTCTTGGTTCACACTCCCTCTTGGCTCGCATTCGCTCCTAGCTTGCACTCTCTCCTGGATTTTCTTCAATTGAATCCTTTAAATTCTCCTAAGATCTGGAACAAGAAGTGGCACTTGTTCCTTGATCACACTTTGCTTTCTACTTCCTGCTTCCTGCTCACACTTCCTCCTTGCACTCATTTTTACACTCACTTTCAACTGCACTTACACTTACACTAGCTTTCAGCTGCACTCACTCTTAGCTCATGCTCATACTTGCTACTGTACTTACTTCTGGCTCATGCTTGCACTCCCTCTTGCACTTACTCTTAATTCGCACTCGCACTTATTGTTGGAACTTTCAACATTTTAAGACCACTAAACTATTTATTAAAAGAATGCCATTATGATTTGTTAAATTCCATTATAATATGAATGAGATTCATTTCATTACTCATTAAAATGATAAAAGAAAATCATTGGTTATTTGGGATTAAAATGAATTGCATTTGTATTATTAGTTTAATTATTATGGATATATCTCTTGATAAGATTTAAACATGAAATTTCAACTTTTTGAGACTACTAAACTATTTATTATAGTTCTTGTGGTTGCACTTATGCATCAAGAAGGAAACTAACAATCCAAAGTTGGTAAAGCAAACTATGATAACACAAAGTTTAGAAATATTACTCTACAAAGATGTGATGCATAGACAAAAGAGGTGGAGTTTTAGTATTGTGAAGGTTGACACAATAAAATGTCAACTTGATTTGTGAATATTTGTATTTATAAATAAAATTGAATATCCAAAAGATAAAAATAAATAATTTAGACTTTTTATGAAAAATATGTAAGTATTTAGCTATAGCAACTTAATTGAGATGAAAATTGAATCTATTTGTAAACTCTTAAGTTTTAAAGAAGAGAGTTATGATTTGTCAAGGGTAGGGGACTCGAGTACAACCTCTTTTTCTCTAGAAAAAAAAAAGAAATGTTTACTTCAAACTCGAATTAAATATGGGTATTAAAAAGGTATTAAAGATATCAAAAAGCCAAGGCTTCATAACATAAATTATGGTAGTTGAATTCATATCATAAGTTTTGAAAATATAATATCAATTCAATGGTAGCTTACACAAATCAAAATTACCATAAAAATTCTTTAAAAGAATTATACAAGACCTTAAATAAAGATCACACCATATTTTAATAATAATAATAGTCCAAAATACCCATAAGGGATGTCATAGTGGTAAGTCCTTGGGTTTTCATCCATGTGATCCAAGTTCAACCCCCAATAAGAGGAGACTGATACCCCTCATTAAAACCCATGTAAACTTACTTTTTAACTTTATCATAAGCCGAGAGGGAGTGTGAACCAATCTTGAGATCTTTAGATATGGTGGAAGAGTAGTGGATTCATTCAAAGTGTATTAATGCTTCAAACCCTTACCATGAATACAATGAATATTATTTCCAAAAAATATCATAGCAAAGGAATGCTAGGAGAAAGAAGAGATAAGAGCGAGTGTGATCTAGGAGGGAGTGCAAGCTAGGAGGAAGTGTGATCCAGGAGTAAGTGTGAGTAGGGAGGAAGTGCGAGTTAATCTTGAGATCTTCAGATATGGTAGAAGAGGAGTAAATTTTTTTAGACTGTACCAATGCTTCAAACCCTTACCATGAATGCAATGAATATTATTTTTACAAAATTTCCAAAGCAAAGGAATGTCAAGAGAAATAAGAGATAGGAGCAAGTGTGATCCAAGAGGAAGTGCAAGTTGGGAGGGAGTGCAAGCTAGGAGGAATTATGAGTCAGAAGTGAGTGTGAGTTGAGAGGGAATACGAGCCAGGAGCGATCCCTAGCCCAAAATCCACTAGCTATTTTGGAAGGAAAGCCATATGTAAAAGCCCTAATGGGAAGTGAGGATGCCTTAGCTAGAAGTATGGATTCCCAAGTTAAAGATAAGTGGAAGAGCAAATATGGAAAATTTTAGCCAAGTAGTAGATGTTGCACTAGAAGTGACCATCAAGGATGAGATGATTGAGCATGATATAATGGTTTTGAAAAAAAGAGGTTAATATATAATTTCCATAAATCCTGGCCAAGTTTTTGGATATTCAAGATTGGATCAAGTGGAAGTGGAGATTGAATTCAAATTACTCTGAGTTTTCTTCCTAAAAAAAATTTCCTTGTCATATTTTCTAATTCAAAAATTAGGGATAAAATATTGAGCGGTGGCACATGGTGTAGAGGGAGAGATCCCTTTATTTAAGACCATGGAATGAAAATTTTTCTATTGAGATAGAAACTATTAAGAAGCTTTCAATTTGGGTTAGGCTTTTTGGACTTCCATATCAGCTTAGAAATAAGGATGTTTTGAAGAATATTAAAAATACCCTAAGAGAATTCATCAAAGTATGACTAACTATTAAGGAGCATAAACATGTTATATATACCATAATATGTGTTATGGATATTTTAAAATATTTGCCACAATTCATTATGATTAAATCTAAATCAAGAGAATGGGATGAACAAGTGTATTATGAAAACATCACATTTCATTGCCATAATTGTTATGAGATTGGCCAATTGGCAAGAGTTTGCAAAGTGAAAACTATGAAGAAAGAAACAAAAACAAATAGTCATAAGAAAAACGGAGGCAAAGCAAGGAAATCATATATTAATAGAAGGTAGATCAGATTAAGGATATTCCAATCCTAAAGAATGGGCAAAGAAAACCTATTTGCAATATCTTATGGAAAAGGCCACCATAACTCACTTGGATCAACAGTTAGAAGAAACAAAGAAGGTTATAAGGGATAAGAGTATAATATGTAAGTTCAAGTTTAGAAGGAATTAAAGGTGCAAAGATAAATGTGGAGGAAAATCCAAACACAAAGATGATAGAAGAGGTCAAGATATTTTCAGGTAAATCATCTTCATTTTCCTCAAGTAGTATAAAATCCTCTCTTGGTAATAAAAGTGAAAGTGGTATAGAGGTTATCCCTTGCACTTTAGGATTTCAAGAGAAGCATAATAAAAAAATGAGGATGGAATAAGTCTATAACAATTTAGGGTTTTTATGGTAAAATAAAAAGGTAATTGCTTTGGAAGAGCATTGATGTAAATCCAAGATAGATCTTCAATCACCATCCAAAAACTATGATATTCTTCATTAACAATAATAACCCCTTACAATGCTCTAGAAATACATAAGAGCGAAAAGATCAGTTTTCCAACTTAAATCTATGCCTGCAGCCAAAGTCAAGCTATTTTACACCTACCAAGCAAAAACATTAAATGCCTGTGGAAAATATTAAACACCTAAATAATTTATTTCTCGTGGAAAACATTAAATGCCTATGGAAAACATTAATTTTTTTATTACATCATTCTCCTCTAGTTGAAAGGAATGCAACTCCTGCAAGTTCGATTTTTCAAACTCCTACAACTACTAACCAACGACAACTACTAACCAACGAGGGCAGTGATGGTGGCCAAGGATTAGGTCGATCTGTATCATATTCCAACAAAAACAAACTTCCATAACACAGTAGAGAAGTCTTCAGTGTGTGCAGTAAAGGAAAGGATATGGAACTGTCGAGTAGTGAGGGCAATGGTGTTGGCCAAGGAGGTGGTCAAACTATGATGCAGATCAATTGTAGATCTACCAACTATGACAAACTAACATCATATTTTTCTACATATCCAAAAACATCTGCAATAGTCAAACAAACTACAATGGTAATAAGATCTACTATAGGTAGAATAATGGTAATATCATCAACAACAGCAACATTAACTACAAAGATAAAACAAATTGGGTCTTCTTCTTTCAGATCTACATCAGGCAAAACTACAATATCATCAAGAGCTGCAACAAGATCTAGTTTTGTCAGATCTTCAACAAATAAAACTACAACCGGATCTAGTTCATCCGCAACTGCAACAAAAATATCACCAATAGATATAACAACCTCAAAAGTAGGGAATACAAGTATTACATCTATCTTTTCTTCTTTCGAATCTTCAACTTCTTCAAATTTTTCCATTGCTTCAATAGCAACAGTATGGTCCAAGGGAAGGACGATGGGCTCCATGCCCATAGATCCTGGTTCGATTCCAGGTACTGCTTCCAATTTTTCTTCAAAAATTTCTTCTACAAGAAGAATTTCTTCTTCAACAAATTCTTTTTCTACTATTTCTTTTGTAGCAATTTCTTTCACAGGAAGAATTTTTTTGCAACAAATTCTTCCACAGGAAGAATTTATTCTTCTCCAACAATTTCTATTGTATTTGAGGATTCTCCTTTGACAATATTAAACCCTCCATGTCCTCTTGATGGGGAGGATGATGCTCCTCTCTTTACTCCCACATTCTTCCTAAAATTGTTCCTATTCTACTTTTCCTTTGCTTTCAAGGCTAACTAATAAGCATCATCTATAGTACGAGATCTAAGCATGCTAAGCTCATTTTGAATGCTAAATTTCAACCCATTAACATACATGGTTGTCTTCTGGAGCTCAGATTCCTCATATGTCACTTTGATGGAGAGCTTATAAAACTCATTGGTATAATCTTCCACACTGTGTTCTCTCTACCTCAGATTCTGCAATTTTATGAAGAGGGTTTGCTCATAATCTACCAGGAGAAATTTTTCCCTCAATTTCTTCTCCATTTTTTCCAAACCCTGATCTTATTTTTTTCTTTTTTTTTCTCTAAATCTGGAGGTGATCCCACTAGACCAGTGCATGGCCCTTTAGCTTAATACATGTAAATTTTACTTTTTTATATTCTAGCATATTCTTCCATTCAAAGAATTTCTCCATACGATTCAATCAATCTAACATCTCCTCTGGTTGTAACCCTCCTCCATACTTAGGAACATCAACCTTCACCCCATCATTCTTACCTTCCAAGGCCCTGATCAACCTTTCCTCAAATGGCCTTTCCTCTAGGGGTTCCTCTTCCCCTTCCACGGGTGGAATTTCACCTAGTTCACTATCCACATCATTGGGGTTTCCTAGTCTCAAAGCAATCACCACAACTATAATCTGAGCTATTTGCCTCTGCAACTCTTGGATCAATCTATTCATCTGGGCATATTTAGCCCTTCCTCTTCTCATCTTCCTATAAAATAAGGCAATAAATACATAAACAAAAACCAAATATTTTTACCTCCATGATCTCTACAAGATCAAACCTTGCTTTGATACCACTTGATGTATTTACAGAGTAACATAAGGGTTGTTATCACTATTAAATAAAAATATCATAATTTTTTGGTTGGTTATTGAAGATCTGTCTCTGGATTTACATCAAGCATCTTTGCACTTTAGTGTTTCCAAAGCAATATAAATAAGAATGTGCTTTTAAGGTTATTTCTTGCTATACAAATATTACATAACAGGATAAACCTATAGATGATAAGTCTTATAGGTCGAAGGGTCTAGCTTGTTGGTCAAAACACTCCCTTGGAGGGTGGAGGCCACAGTTCGAGTCCCTCGGGTCTTGTAGAATCAAATGGTATATCGTGCTAGCATTGTCAGCTATGTTAAAAAGTTTACCCATCACAACTGGAGGTTATAGTGGTAGCAAAGAACAGGATTTAAACCCACAAAGAGGCGATGAAAATGTAATGAGTTATTGATTTCTCTAGTATACACAAAAAAATAGATGATGAGTCTTACTTTGAGCAGTGTGAGAATATTAAAGAGATGGAGAAAGATGAAAATACTGGTGGAAAAAAAAAAAAAAGAGGAATACCCAAGAAGCAAAAACAAAGAGAAAAAGAAACCTAGAGGGATATTGATATAGAAAAACAAAATCAAATATCACAAGTGTTAACAAGAAGTGGGGTTAAACCCACAAATAAAAACAAAAAATAACAATGAAAATAATATCTTGGAATATTAGGAGCATGAATAAGAACCCTAAAAAAGTATTAAGAAACTCTCATATTGTTATAGATAATATATTTATATTTATATATATGAAAAATGGGTAGCAAATATTTTAGCCATTCATAGTGTTGAATTTTATCTTGACAAAATTTTTATTTATCTGTATAAAATGATAAAATGGAGTCGATTGTGAAAAATTAACAGTGAGGAAGATGGTAAATCTCTTTGATAAGAAAGGCAAATGAAGAATATTTTTGATAGAAAGGCAAGTTGGATATGATTTAATTAATTTTATAGAAATGTAATGAGAGCAATATAATGTTTTATTTTTGTAATGGAAGTGACCCCCAATAGAAGCCACACATTGATTATTTAAAAAAACTAATAATAGTCCAAAAATATAAAATTTTATTAGGTAGGAAGACTTAGGATTTTGAAAGGACCCTTAGCCTTTTACAATGAGAGACATAATAGAAACAAGAATAGTAAGCAAATTAAGAGAACAACCCCAAGGGATAGGGGGATACAATAAAATGCCACAAATAAGAAAAAGGAAGAAAAGACCTTCAACAAAAAGCAAGAGGGAGCACCTTATCAACCAAGGACTAAAAGAGACCAAAATTTGAAACTAGAACACACTAAGTTAAAAAGGTAGAAAATCCTTCATCCAGATTTGAAGAGCATTCTAATTGACCCCCTAGTTGGCCAATAGATCAACTTCCTTATTTCCTCCTCTAAAGGTGTACCTGAATTCAATACCTTCCAGATTCTCAATGTGATGGTAAATATCTTCTATTAAATCTAAAATGGACCAATGGGGGGAATGATTTCCTTTAGCAATATTAATGATAGAAAGAGAGTCACCTTTGATCACCATATTCTTTACATTTATCTTTTCTAGGAGCATGACCCCTTGATAAAGCACCCAAGCTTCGGAAAAAAAATTGGACTGAACACCTAAGAAGTCAACAAAGGCCAAAAGAATAACCCCTTTGTCATTTTTGATGATTCCTCCAGCCCCTACAATGTCTGGGTTGCCCTTAGCCACCCCATAAAAGTTTAATTTTATCCAACCCTGAGGTGGAGGCTACCATTTAACAATATCTCTAGGATTAGGGGTGGGCAGACTACAAATACCTTATGTATTGTGGATACCCAATTGGCTAGAAAGCTTACCTTCGTTATGGGACCATTTATCATCTTTGATGGGGATTATGAAAACATTTTATTTCAAGGAATTGAAAATTTTAGCTTCCACATGCAGGGGATCCTTTTTAACATTCTTGAAGGCTCTTTTGTTTCTTTCATTCCAAATACCTCAAATAAAATAAGGTAAATAGAAATATCAATAATTTCTAAGCAAAATATTATGGATGGGGGCAACCCACTGCAAAAACAAGTCCATAATGTTATTAGGCATGACCCAGGTAACATTGAATTTGATGAGAAGAAGATGGATAACTTCTAAGGAGAAGGGACACTCAAGAAACAAATGATTAGCATTCTCCCAAGTAGCTTCACATAGATAACACCTATTCAAAATAAGTAAGCCTCTTTTGTGAAGGTTTTCAATAGTAAGAATTTTGTTTTGGACGACCAACCAAAAGAAAAAATTAACTTTAAGTATGAACCATGTCTTACTAGTCCTCTTCCTCATCAAACTTAATATTGTTTTTTATATATTAATTGACAAGTCCAAAAATATTAATATATTACAAATGGTCCAAAATATTAATTTTTTTTATCAAATTAAAAGGTGAGGGTTTTGAAAGGATCCCACAACCTTATACAAAAAGCTCCAAGAGGAGCCAGCCAACCACCAAGCCTTCTAATCTACAACCGCCAAGCCAAGCCTTCTGATCTACAACCGCCAAGCCTTCCGATCTACAACCCAGCACAAAGGCAGGCCCAACACAAATTTTCTCTCAGATGTTTTAAATTTAAACTTATAACCCTGCCCAAACAGCAGCACTCCAATTTGAACATAAATTTGAGAAAATCAACATCCTAACCAACGAGGGATAGCCATCCTGCAAAACTCACCCAACTAGTAGTTGGGGAATGAAGAACTTACTCATAAGATAAGAATTTGTGAGGAAGAGCAGAATCAAAAGATTTACAAAAATAAAACCTACTTTAGAGGATAGGTAACGACCACTCCTAGAAACCTTGTTTCTGGGTCCATACAAAGAACCAACAGTCCAACCTGAAGCAAAACCACCCAAGAAGCACGAACAGCCCCGAGCATCAAAGGAGTAGTAGAGAATTGTAATAGAACTCAAAATCCCAAAATTTCTATCCACGAGACCGAAGGTATTTGAGGAAACCATACCCAACCCTAATAGAAGGGTCTTCATACCTAAAAATTTAGATTTGAACATCGGTACCCTTGCAAAAAAGAACAAAGAAAAAATAAAAAAGGGATCAAGCATCTAATATATAAATTCTTTGATCCATATCACACGGATCCTGCATCCCACCAAACTCTAGAATAACCAACCGAAAAAACCCCTAAAATCCAGAAGAAATTTGAACAAAATAGCCAAGGGGGTCAAAAAATAGTTGGGTTTTGAAGGTTCTTAGAACCTTAGAGTAAGATTTTGAGAAGGCTTTCAGAACCTTAAAGCCCCAAAGAAGAGCCAAAGCCTAAAAATTTTAAACATAAAAGATATATTACTACATATTTTTCATTAAAAGTTTAAATTCTTTATTTTCATCTTTTAGATCTTTTTTCAATTTTATTTGTAAATACAAATATTCACAATTTAATTGTATGCTTCGACTGACTATATGTTAAAAAAAAAAAAAAAGTTTAAATGGGATATCGCAATGGTTTAGTCTTTGGCTCTTCTTTGGGGCCCCTTTCAAAACCCATGTTTAATGAAATTTTAACTTATCAAAAAATATATATGTTTGAAAAAGTTGCAATATGTAATTGTTATTCTATATATTTTTGAGATGATGGATAATCAACACACATAAATGTAAAATAAATACATGTAAAAAATAAAGTAATTGAATATTTTTTAAAAGCATACAATAATAGTCAAAGCATACAGCTAAAGTGTGAATATTTGTATTTACAAAGAAAATTGAAGAAGATCTAAAAGATGAAAATTAAGTATTTCAAATTATTTATGAAAACAAATGTAGGTATCTAGCTATAGCAACTCAATTGTGATGAAAATTGAATTTTTTTTTATTATTAATGTGATAAAAGAAGGGGTTTTGAAAGGGTCCCAAATATTTTACATTAGTCGAAAAGAAAAATCACTTCCAACACCTACATATTACAAAAATTGAACTAAAAAGGAGCATGTTGCATACTTAAATACAACACTTTTGATTTAACTTTATCCCATGGGGATTCAGTATTTCTTAATTATTTGGTTTCTTGATGAAAATTGAATCTATTTGTAAACTCTTAAGATTTAAATAAAAGAGTTATAATTTGTCAAGGGTGGGGGACTCGAGTACAATCTCCTTTTCTCCAAAAAAAAAAAAGTTTGCTTCAAACTTGAAATAAATATCGGTATTAAAAATATATGAAAAAGATAAAGATCAAAGGCTTCATCACATAAATTATGGTTGTTAACTTTATAACATAAGTTTTGAAAATATAATATCAATTCAATCATGTAAATTGTGGTTGTTAACTTTATAACATAAGTTTTGAAATATAATATCAATTCAATAATTGCTTACACAAATCAAAATCACCATAAAGATTCTTATAAAAAATTATACAAGACCTTAAATAAAGATCACACCATCATCTTCTATTAATTGACAATAATGTTTTATATTTATTTCACATACATATAAAAGTTGAGAATTAGAATTATATAATGTTATATTACTTTGCATGTTAAGAATTAAAATAAAAAATATTATTAAAACATACAATTAGAATAATATGAAACATTAAATATAAAAAACAATATTTTAGTTGTATGATATGTTTCAAGGTTTATAATAAGGGTTAAAATATGTAATTGTTTTTTTTTTTTTTTTTTTTTTTTTTTTTTTTGGTATATAGAAGCAATGGTTACAATCACGATTTTTAGTAACTACCAGCGGGTAGGGTTCAAACTATCTACGAAGGCTCCCAGGACTTCCACCGTCTCGGTACATGGTAACCGGCGTGAGATGGGGACCGCCGGACGCACGGGGGTTGCACCGTCGTCATCAATCCGGCGCACCACTCAGAGGAATCGGATCTGGGCTACTGTCTGTGCATGGGCAAGCCCGTGGGATTGGAACCTAGGTCTCCTCTCGGTAAGCGCCCCAACTTACCAATCCACCTAGACCCACGGACAAATATGTAATTGTTATTCTCTATCTTTTTGAGATGATGGATAATTAACATACACATAAATGTAAAATAAATAACTAAAGTTTGAAGAAAGAAATGTCCTGAAAAAAACAAAGTAATTGAATTTTTTTTTTTTTTTTTTGGAAACATGCATTAAAGTTCGAAGAAATAAAGACTTGTAGAAAACAAAGTAATTGAATTTTTATTATTTGTATTTACAATGAAAATTGAAGAAGATCCAAAAGATTAAGATGCAAGTGTATAGTTATAGCAACTCAATTGAGATGAAAATTGGATCTATTTTAAACCCTTAAACTTTAAAGAAGAGAGTATGATTTGTCGAGGATGAGAACTCGAGCACAACTCCTTTTTCTCTAGAGGAAAAAAATGATTGCTTCAAACTTGAATTAAATGTCTATATTAATCGAGCACAACTCCTTTTTCTCTAGAGGAAAAAATGATTGCTTAAAACTTGAACTAAATGTCTATATTAAAAGGTATGAAAGAGGTCAAAGATCTAAGACTTCATAATATAAATTATGGCAATTGACTTTATAGCATAAGTTTTGAAAATTTAATATCAATTTAATGGCCACTTACACAAATCAAAATTACCATAAAGATTTTTTTTTTTAATTATACAATACCTTAAACAAAGATCACGACATCTTTTAATAACAATAATAGTCCATAACATTAATGTGTTTTCATATAAATTATTTATTACAATTTTTGTGGTTGAACTTATGGTTTAGGAAGGAAACTAGCAATCCATATTTGGAAAAACAAACTATGATAGTGTGAAGTTTCAAAAAATTTACTCTATTAAGATGCAATGCATAGACAATATAGTTGGAGTTTTGGTATTGTGAATAATACTATAAGAAAATATCAAGAAGGATGTTGAATTTTAGAATATTTGTATTCACACAAAAAATTGAAGAAGATCCAAAAAATTCAAACATTTTATGAAAAATGATATAGGTATCTAGCTATAGCAACTCAATTGAGATGAGAATTGAATATGTTTGTAAACTCTCAAGCTCTAAAGGAGAGAGTTATGATTTGTCAAGGGTGAGGGACCCGATTACAACCCCTTGTTCTTCACAAAATAATAATAGTTAGATTTATTTTTTTTAAGTGAAAAACCCCTTACGGGGTCGCCTTGGTCTGAGAGACCATGAACAGGGGGTTCTACATCGTCAAAGTCACCCAAGAGTCGCACCCAACCCTACTCGCACCAACATTATCAATTAGATTTTGGATACCCAATTCAGCTTTTTGGTAGGGTGGATATTTGAACCTGGGACCTCTCTTGGAAGATTTCTTTCTCCTCTCCAACTCACCTACAACACCTGAGTTAATAGTTAGAAATTTTAATTGAAAAAAATATTTTTTTTTTTTGTAATATTAAGTTTTGACCAGGAATCCCCCAACCTGTTACAACAACTCCACCAGGGAGACACACACCCACCCCCTCACACACTCACCCATGCCATGGTTTGAACCTTGGACCTCTCGAAGAAGAGCCAAAGCCCAAACCATTGTGTTGCACCCCTAGGTGCCTTAAGTGTGACAAGAATATCGAGAATTAAAATTATGTGGCGTTATATTACTTTGCATTTTAAGAATTAAAATAAAAATAATTATTATAACATGACAATTAGAATAAGTCATTTATATAAAAAGATGTTATGAAACATTAAATTTAAAAAATAAAAACATTAAAAGAAAATGTTTTAGTCCTAAGGGGAACAACGCAATAGTTTGGGCCTTGGCTCTCTTCTTTGGGAGGTCCAAAGTTCAAACCATGGCGTGGGTGTGGGTGAGTGTGTGAGGGGGTGGGTGTGGTGGCTATGTTAAATTCCATATTGATAAGTATAGCTCTCGACTTTACGAGGGGTCATGGTTGGGAGGAGACTGCTCAACCCTATGTGTTGGTCGTAGGGGTTTCTCACACTAACCAAATAAAAAAAAAAAAAATAGTTGTCACATAATATGTTTCAAAGTTGCAATATGTAATTGTAATTCTATATATTTTTTGAGATGATGGATAATTAACATATACATAAATATAGAATAAATAACTTTATTATGTGATGTTATATTTTTTTTTATGAACACACACCCACCCCCTCACGCACTCACCCTGCCACGGTTTTAACCTTGAGGCTCTCAAAGAAGAGCCAAAGCCCAAACGGTTGTGCTATCCCCGGGAATATGTGATGTTATATTACTTTGCATGTTAATAATTAAAATAAAAAATAATTATTAGGACATGACAATTAGAATAAGTTATTTATAAAAGGATGTTATGAAAAATTAAATTTAAAAAACAAAAACATTAAAAAATAATTTTTTAGTTGTCACCTAATATGTTTCAAGGGTTGCAATATGTAATTATTATTCTATATCTTTTTTGAGATGATGAATAATTTTTTTTATTATTAATGGTGAAAAATAGGGTTTTGAAAGGTCCCATAACCTTTTACATTAGAGGAGGCAGAGAAAGATAAGGCTAATTAAGCACGAGCCAGCCTCCAAGGCTAAAAGAAACAAAAATTAACCTAAAACATCCATCCAAAAACAAAGACTAGCCCACCACTTAGCAGGGCATAAAGGAGAATTTTTATTCAACTTTTTTTTAGAGACACCAACGATATTGCTCTATTTTTGCATAAGACTAGAAGAGTGGAAAATACATCAAGATGCAGATAACAAAACTCTAAACTCAGAGAGAAAGGATGAAGGCAAAACACCAAGTATATTCCTTGAGAATGGTACCACTAGGGAGCAAAAGGGCCAGCCCCTCAAAAAAGACCCCCAAAGAGAGGATCACTAGAACACAAATGAGATATCATCCAAGCAGAAAGACAATAAAAAGGTCTACTGGATAGGTAGGTCCAATGCTTCCAAAGCAACAATTGTCATTAAGCTCGAAGAGAAATTGTCTTCCTAAATTCTGAACTGACCATTATCCACCCCCAAATTATCCATAACATCAGCAACCTAGTTACCTTCCCTATAAATATGTTCAATTTCAACTTCTAACATACCTTCCAAAATCTTTGATGTGTCCTTAATAATATTCAAGATGAAACAATTGTTAGTCTTTACAACCTGCAGATCTCAAATGATTTTCAAGGAGTCACCTTGAACAAGAAGTCTTCTGAAGCCCCTCTCAAATATTTGGTGAACACCTGAGAAAATAGCCTTAGCTTCATCGAGGTGGTTGGTTTGAATACCATAATCTTCAGTGTAATTCCAAATGACCTCACCATTATCATTTCTGACAACACCCCCTCCACCAGCCCTCCCGAGATTACCTTTGGCAGCCCCATGAAAGTTTAGAATGATCCACCCTTTAGCTAGTTTATGCCTTAATATTTTTTAAATAGTGGATACAAAAGTAGAATTCTTTAGATTCAGATTCCAACTAACAATAGCCTCTTTTTCCACAACTTCCTCCCTACCATTTCCAACATCAAAGACAATCAGGTTATTCTCAATAGCAGCTTTAATCCTTCTAAAGACAAAGGATTCATCCCTAGTAATATCCTTGAAAAAAATTATTCCTCTCCCACCAGATACCCTATAAAAAAATGAGGAAGAGCCAAATCCCACACCCTAGTGAGGTTGTGACTGATGAAATGGGATTCCCACTGAGTGAAAAGTTCCTTAAAAGTTTGAGGTAATGTCCATTTGATGGATAATTAACATATACATAAATGTAGAATAAATAGCTAAAGTTTGTAGAAAAAAAGACTTGTAGAAAACAAATTAATTGAATATTATTTTTTTTAAACATAGTAATAGCCAAAGCATAAGGTTGAATTATGAATATTTGTATTTATAAATAAATTGAAGATAAAAATAAAAAATTTAAACTTTTTTTTTGAAAAAAGATGCAGTTATCTAGCTATAACAACTCAATTAAGATATAAAGTGGCATTGAGTTGCAAGCTTACTGTAGTGGTAAGGGATTTGGTCTCTCATTGAGAGGTCCAAGGTTCAAACCCCACTTAGTATGAGGGGATTGAGACCCCTTATAATAACATGTGTAAACTCATTGAAAAAAAGATATCAAGTGACATTAGCTCAATTGATTAGATTCTTCAACATTTAAGGAGGAGACCAAGGTTTAAATATTACCAAGTGATACATGGATAATATCCAAACTTTGTTGTACCCTCGAGGTTTAGGTGGATTGGTAATTTTTTGTTTGGCTAGACACTTATCAAGAAGACACCTAGGTTCAAACCTCAAGGGCAGCTTGTTTGCAAAGGTAGTAGTTTGATCTGAATCCTCTAAGTGTGTGCCAGATCGATGATGATGGTATGAATCTCGAGCGACCGATGGTCCCCTTCATGCCATGTCAACAATAACAAGGTGGAATAAGTTTGTTGGAAACAACCCCTATGTTTTGAACCCTGCGCTTATCAGTTACTAAAAATAATGTGGTTGTGACCAACTCTCCTATGTAACTCAAAAATATATATATATCCAAACTATGTTGTAATCCCATTGTGTGGTGATGATGTAATACGGGTGGGGTTCGTTTCAATCCCATATTAAAACTCTCCAGTTATCGAGAGGCCTAGGTTCAAATATCTCCCCTCACATGTTGTGGATATGTTGTGGATATGTTGTATATAAAAGATTCCTCATCAAAAAAAAAAAACAACTTAATTAAGATGAAAATTAAATCTATTTGTAAACTCTAAAATTTTAAATAAGAGAATAATAATTTGTCAAGGTGAAGAACTTAAGTACAACCTCTATTTCTAAACAAATGTTTGCTTCAAACTTAAACAAAAAATTGGAATTAAAAAGATATGGAAGAGATCAAATATTTAAGGCCATCTAATTTAAATTATGGTTGTTAACTTTGTAGCCTAAGTTTTGAAAATATAATATCAATTCAATGGTTGCTTACATAAATCAAAATCACCATAAAGATTCTTAAAAAGTTTTTTTTCGATTACATAGGAGAGTTGGTCACAATCGCACTATTTTTAGTAACTGACAAGCCTAGGGTTCAAACCACATGGGCTGCTTCCACCAAATCTATTCTGCTTTGTTATTTTTGACCCAGTGTGAAGGGGACCTGAAGGGGACCATCGATCACTCGGGATTCGTATCGTCATCGTCAATTTGATGTGCACTCAGAGAATTCATATTAGACTACTACCTTTGCAAACAGGTTGTCCTCGAGGTTTGAACTTGGGTGTCTTATTGGTAAGTGTCTGGCCAGACAAGCAGTTATCAATCCACCTAGCCCTTGGGGGCTTTCTTAAAAAATTATGCAAGACCTTAACAACATATTTTAAAAACAACAATAATCGAGAAATATTAATTGACAATAATATTTTATATTTATTTTAACAAACACATAAAAGTTGAGAATTAAAATTATATGATGTTATACTATTTTGCAGGTTAAGAATTAAAATAAAAATAATTATTAGATCATGACAACTTATTTATATCAATGTTATGAAACATTAAATTTAAAAAATAAAAATATTATTAAAACATTGAGCTCGAATGACTTTCCCATTGAATTCTTTCAAGAATTTTGGAATCTTCTTGATGTGGTAGAGGAAACGAGAAGGGATAAGTTAGTAATTAAAAAAATCAACAACACTTATATTGTGCTCTTTCCTAAATCTCAAGAGGTTGAACAAATTTGTGGTTTCAAGTCGATAATATTATGTAATGTCCTCTTCAAAATCATTACAAAGGTGATGCATGATAGATTGAAACCTCTTCTTACCAATATAATTTCCCCAAAGCAAGGAGGTTTTATGGAAGGAAGACAAATTGCAAATGAGATAGTGTTGGTCCAAAAAGCCTTACATCCTATGCATGTCCAACAATCCCCTTCCATGTTTGTTTGTTTAGATCTTTTCAAGGATTATGACATGGTAGATTGGTGTTTTCTTCTTTGCATTTTGGGATAGTTTGGTTTTTCTCTAGATTGGGTAAAATGGATTAGAGGTAGTATTTCTGCTATCTCCTATGCAGTGCTTATCAATGGTAATATATCTCCTTTGTTTATGGCTTCTAGGGGTCTTAATCAAGGGGATCCTCTTTCTCCTTATTCATAATACTGGAAAAATATTTGGGTCATCTTATCTCTAAGGATAGAACCAGTCGATCACTTAAGGGACAATGGCCTTTGGAGCCCCTCAGCTATCCCAGTTATCTTTTATGATGATTCAAACTTGTTATATTATCCATCTTTAGGAGAGTTGTCCAGGTTCAAGAATATTTCGAATGTCTTTTTAATAGCCATAGGATAGTTGATTAATGAGGAAAAATAAAATATTATCTTCTTTCATTGCTCTACCCAAGTGGAAATTATGATTTTAAACATCTTGCATTTCAAACAAGCTTCTCTTTCAATTTCCTATCTAGGAGTCTCACTAAAAAACACTAGGTAAAGAAAGAAAGAATATGGTTGATAGAGAGGATAAAGAGCCAACTAGATAACTAGACCAATCAGTGGCTCTATTTTGGAGGTAGACTCATTTTGGTAAAATTAGTTCTTCAAATTATTCTTATCTATGTCACTTATGTCTTGGATATGTCCTAAGAGCTAGATAAAATCAATAAAAAATTCTTATAGAGAAAAGCAAAAGCAAAACACAAATGACACTTATGAAGTGGGAGAATTTATGCTTTCCAAAAAAATAAGGTGGCTAGGCCTTAGATCAATGATCAACAATAATAAGGCATTGACAACTAAACTATATTGGTAGTTAATCAACACCCCTCATGCACTTTGGGCTTGAAATTTGATGGCTAAATATTGTTGTTGCCATTGCACAACTCACCCCAATTGGGGACCCACTTGAATTTTTACACCAAATTTAAAATTTGCTTACACTCACGTTTTACATTTGTTTGAATTGAATAAGTATTTTAACTTGCTTGAATTGAATATTTAAAATGGATTGGATTTCAATTGTTCTTCATATTTTGAAAGATTTCATTCTTGGAAGTTGTTTTTAGGGTTTTTTGAATTTTATCATTTTTTATAACTACAAACCTAAAATGACCATAACTTTTGCTAGGAAGCTCTGTTTGATATGATTTAAATCCTGATGGAAATTTTTTGCAATTATATTTACAATGGTACCAAGCTTGCATACACAACCTCAATACTTCAAGAGTTTAAATGAGAATACCATTAAGCCACATTAATTTCTCTATGATAATCCATAAACTTCAAATGGCTATATATTTTGATTCACAAAATTTTTTTAGTCGTTTTAGATGTTTTGGATATTCATATGGCCATTTTAAAAATTTGGAAAGTTTTATGAATTTTTGGACACTTTGAATTTTTACTTATTTTCATACTATGAGAATTAAGGAATGAAATCCCAGCCTGGAATCTGCTTAAAATCTATAGTCAAGCTGGCCCATGAAGGCTTAAATAAAAATTGCACCATGTCCTAAATATGTCTCTACATCGTGATCAAAGAGTGGTCAAAACACATAGAATAATGATGGGTCACGATATGTCTCAATGTCATGGTCATCGAAGATTGGAAAGCTTAAAGAATAAAATGGATTGTGACATTACGACATGTCTTAATGTCACTATCATCAAAGTTTGGGAAGCTTAAAGGATGATATGGATCATGACATCATGACATATCTCAATATTATGGTCATCGAATCTTGGGAATTTTGAAGAATGAAATGGGTTGCAACATCGTGACATGTCGCCAAAGCTTGGGAAGCTTGAAAAAAGAAATACGTCGCGACATCGCAACATGTCTCCATGTCATGGTCATCAAAGCTCAGGAAGCTTGAAAAATGAAATGTGTTGCGACATTGTGACATGTCTCCATGTCATGGTTGCCAAATTTCGGGAAGCTGGAAAAATGAAATGCGTCATGACATTGCGACATGTCTCCATGCTATGGTCACCAAAGCATAGGAAGCTTGCAATCATCAGATTTTTGCAAAACTCTATTTTGCTTAATCATCCTTTCAAATTTGTGATGTTCAATCTTGTTTTATACTCATGCAAATTTTCATGAAATATAAATCTACTTTATAATCATTCACAACCATGAAAGTTTTATTTTTTTGCCTTAGCATCATTCGAATTTCTATGAAATATTAAATTTGTTTTATAGAGCCCTAAAAACAAATTGCACCGTTGGATTTCCATGAAAATTCAAATTTTCTTAATCATCGACCAATGCGCCTAAGTCTCATAATCCATCGCAACCATGAGACAATATCTCAATGTCACGATCTAACTTGTCAAGCTCGCTCCTGATGAACTCGCATCGTGATCGCCAGACAATATCTCAATGTCACGGTCCAACTTGTCAACCATGATAAAATCCCACTTTGGATCCTGACCATGAGACAAAGGCTTAGCATTTTGATCATAGGGTTACCTTTTGTTGGCTCAAAATTACGAAATCTTCATCGTCCATTATTAAAGCACGGAATTGAGACTCACTATGAATGTGGTCTGGAGCATTTGGAAAGAATAAAGTGAAATCTTGAGGTGTACATTTTGAAAGAAAAACCCTATCCAATATTTTAATTCATTTGGATATATATTTTTTGACATTAGAACTTAGTATTAAATTTAATACTTTTGCCCTAAAATTAATAATGAAAACCTTAGGGAAATATTTTAATTAATTAAAATAATTAGATTTTAAACCTTAGCATTGGACTAAATATTATTTTGGAAATGAATTAAAATTTAAAATAATTGAAATTAAAGCTAAGACCATGAATGAATATTAATAAAAGCAAAACCTTTGAAAATATATAATGTCTTGATTTATTAAAGGATGGCTAATATAAATAAATAACGATTAAATTAAATAAATAATAATAATAATAATTCGTAAAAACTTGTATAAATTTATTGAGAGCTGCCAAGGGCTAGGTGGATTGGTAATTGTTTGTCTGGCCAAGCACTTACCAAGAAGAGACCTAGATTCAAACCTTGGGGGTATGCTTGTTGCAAAGGTAGTAATCTGATCTAAATCCTCTAAGTGTGTGCCAGACCAATGACGATGGTATGAATCCCAAGCGACCGGTGGTCCCCCTCACATCAGGTCAACAATAACAAGGCGGTATAGGCTTATTGGAAGCAGTCCCTGTGGTTTGAACCCTGCATTTGGCAGTCACTAAAAATACTATGGATGTAACCAACTCCCCTATGTATCAAAAATAGTAATAAATTATTTTTTCCCACCCAAGTTTTAATTTGATTTAATTTTTGATTCTTTATTCTGTGTTGCAGGCAAGTAAACTATAAAAGGCAAGGACGAAGACCGACAAAGAAGGAAAGACAAGGACCGAAGAAGAAATAAAGGTACATTGAACCTGGACAAAATCTCAACCTCTTGAAGCACGATGATTCAGATACCCAATCTGTAGAGAGAAGCTTCCAAAATAGCCACATAGATCAAGGGCTGAGATTCCTAATCAAATTTAAGAACCCTAAAATGCCACATCATCCAAATCTAGCTAGGCTATTACAATTATAAAACACTAAAATTTCAATATTGTAAAGGCTATAAATAGCCATTGAGACCTCATTTGTAGGGGTCATCAGAATCCACATTAGCGATAGACTTTAGAATTTTTTCTTTCTTCTTTGGTAGTTGGTGGATTTTCTGTGCCCATGTCATTGTACTTGGAGAGTTGTATTTACAATCACCTAAAGCAAGAAAGTCTACAAATGTGTAATTCTTGAATATCTTCAATTTAATACAAAGTACTACGATTCTTGGTGTAATATACACATGATGATGGTGGTTATTTTTAAGTCAATTCCAGTGTTTTGCTCTCTTTCCCTTTGAATATGGCACTAGCTTAGTTTCAATTGTGTGGTAGTTGATTGGACTAAGATTGGTTATTCAGAGTTGGTTGCTACAATAGATTACTTGCAAGGCTTTAAGATCACAATGGCTTGTTTTTTTTCTTCTTCTAACCCTTCCTTTTGATTTTCTTTGATAATTGATTAGATTATAATAGTT
Organism: Wollemia nobilis; assembly: GCA_028583015.1. Classification (NCBI taxonomy): domain Eukaryota; kingdom Viridiplantae; phylum Streptophyta; class Pinopsida; order Araucariales; family Araucariaceae; genus Wollemia; species Wollemia nobilis. Next base: position 4,978,227 of record JAQPPZ010017058.1, read on the forward strand.
TATGCTTAATATTCTTAAGCTTTTCTTTCATGAATATGCACTTCATTGCTTTAAGTTTCAAAATGTCTCTTTGAATGTGTTTTCAAGAATATAATCAGAAGGTAGAAAGCCTAGAATCTTGCTCTCATATGCTTTTACTGTAAAATTTTTAATGAATAAGAAAATTAAATTGATAATTGCAATAGATTGAGCTTAAATCAGACCTTGAAGATCATAATTAATCACTCACCCTTGTAATAGTTACATGTGGCCTTGAACATTCCAACATATTTTCTTTAATTTCCTCTTTATACTTTGAATTTAAATCAACCAGGTTAGACCAACCTTACCAGAACCTTGGGGGAATCAAGAATTCCTTTCAAGAGAGGACATCTTGTCTTGATCGTTGGTGTATGTTTGCAACTGGGCAAATATATCACTCAACAAATATGTATAAAACATATTACCAAAATAATTTGCTAGATATCAACTACCTAGTAGAGTATCTTCAATCCTAGTAGTGAGAATGGGAAAACATTGATCAAGATACCTCTATTATGGATTATCAATAATGATTGCTAGGAAAATTTATATATTAAGACCTAGAATGGGCATCCCTTGATAATTCAACAATTTCTTGAATGGAGACCTCTCATGAAACAACTTCATAGGAAAGGGTGGGTCAAAGTTTCCCACTATTATAGGAATATTATGGATGGTGCTTGACATGAAAGAGTGTGGATACCAACTGTTGAGTGGCCTATGATATTATTGGAGGCTCAAAAGAAAGCTATTCAGATGGTTCTTAGAGCTTGATCTCTTTCTTGGTCTCAAGAAGATGGCTTTTTAGTTGAGACCCTCATTCCAAGGGTGTTTATACAGTAGCCTTGGGATATTCTTTATCATGTCAATATGCTACCAACCCCCTTAGTGATGTTTTCAATCAACTTTGGCAGTCACCATTATAGCCCAAAGTAAGTTTTTTTATCTAGTTTATTTTCCATTAGTAGGTCCTTATAGGCAATTGATAAAACAAGGTTTTTTTGGCTCTTATAATTATGTGATTTGTTCTAGATATGGAGATACTCTAGATCACCTTTTTTCTTTCTTATCCCTTGGCCACCTAATTATGGAAAATGTTGGCATCTTACTTGGATTTTAGACCTCACATGTTCACTTCCTTTGAGCAAACTTGGTGTACTTGGTTTGAGATGGATGACGTGGATAATTCTATGAAGGTGATGGTATGGGCCAACATTTCTTTATTGCTCTAGAATATTTGAGAAAGAAGAAACAATAGGATCTTCAAAGACATTCAACACGATCTTCACTATATCTAGCAAAGGACCTTATTTAATATCAAGGAAATTATCCAACTGTAGACACCTAAAACGCGTCATGTCGAGGTGACTACTCATATGGGACATGCTAGAAGACCATATGGAAGACCTTGGATAGATACCAAGGTATAGCAGTGGTTTTTACCACTCATTTGGGCACCTTTGCCTAGTCAGTGCTAGCCATTGCTGACACCCACGGTTAGCAGTGTTGACCGTGCCTGTCAGCCATGGTCAGGACTCAGAGTCAGTTGGCCTTCATCCGACCCAAAATCGGTTGCAATGGCCAATTGGTTGTGGATTGGAGTGGTTTGAGTGAGGAAGGTTCTGGATCCTTCCATCCAACAAGCTCAACCACCCAATCTTGATCTAGGCTTCCTCATGAAGCCACCCCTAGCCCTTGGCAATTGCTATATAATCCCCCTCCAAATTGGGGAAAAGAGAGAGAAGCATAATCAATTGAGCAGTGAAGCCCTATCGAATTGCATACTCATTCACATGCATTGATAGGAATACTTTTGCTACCCAATTGGAGATCACATTGCCATGGAGGTCCTAGGAGGATAGGAGAGCCAAGAAATGCTAATCCATGCAATCCGTGCACTCACTGAGCAATTCAACCACCAAATCTATCAGAGGACATAGAGGTGACCCTTGACCATCAATTTGGCAAGGAGAATCAGAGAAATTGGCCCTGATTTGGAGGGTAAACTTACTTCAGGCTCAGCCGTGGCTATCAACCATGGTGAACAGTGCCCATCGCTTGAAGGACCCGCGGTCAGAGGGTAATCCCTGATTTCCTTGTTCTCTATTTTGTAATCTATTTAACTAGGTTAGATTAATCATGTTGTAGGTTTAATTCAGTATTCTAGAGACTTTTGACCGATATATTAGGAGTTAATTGTAATTTTCCTTCATTATTGTAGTGTAGGTATAACGAATATTTTTCATGCTTTCATGTCTTCAATTGAGTAATTAGGAGCTTAGATAGATTCATCTTAGTTTCTTTCATGTTTCTAATGGTAGATCATCATGATTTAGATCAATTTACATGCATTGAATCACTTTCTTGATTTCTTGATTATCATGTTATCTTTTGTGCAAGTACCCTTTAAAAGCCTCATCAAGAGAGGCCTCCTTTGCTTTTAATGTTTCTTGTTGTTTATTGCACGTAGGACTAATAGGGTTTTGGGATGCAAGGCAACAAATGCCTCTAATCATGGAGAAGAGGGTCATCGACACCCTAGAGCAGTTCGTGTCATCCTGAAAGGCATTTGGAAATCACACCTACCCTTGAGAGGGAAACATTACATCCTATTGTAACAATTGTATCAAAGTGATTATCCCTAAGAGGGATGTACTTGTAATTTGACTTTGGCTTCAAATATAATGGAATAAAGTGTATTTCTTATTGTCAATTTGTTGTCAATTTCTTGTTCTTGTATGCATTTTGTGTATCTTTCAATTCTTGCAATAGGAACCGATAGGTGTGAGCCTTTTTTGGATCGTACAGAAGGCGATCATGGTGGAACTCCGCATTTCATGCCACAAATTTTTGACTTCTATCATTTTTTTATGATAGGTGCTCACCGTGGTTGATAGCCATGGTCAAAATTTGTCATCGTGGTTGACATCCATGGGCAACAGTGGTCACCGCGCCATAGAGCCGTGGTCAGAATCTGATAAATCAGACAGTAGGGAGAAAAAGCTTGATCAAATGAGGATCTGAGGTAGGTCCCACTGTCATTATATTTTTTTTTGTTCTCTGTCTGTGTTTTTCTAGAGAGTGCAAAATATTAGCATAATTAGGGAAGGCAATGGAAATATGTTAAATGCATTGAGTCCTTAGGTCTTTTGATTAGGATCTACTAGTCGTTGCTAGGAACAATGGACCTCTGAGTGTAGTCCACCCTAGTCTCCAGTGGTCTAGAACCTCTTTTATGCTAGTTTTGCATGCATGAGGCCCAATTAGTGGCCATTTATGTCATAGATAGTTGCATTCTCTGAATATCATTTAGCATAGTCATGCATTCTCTGAAAATCAAACATTCTTTTGAAAAGCATGTAGAATCATTTGAGTGTTGTTTTATGCATTTTTATTTCATGCAAAGTAAAAATAACCACACACACCATGACATATCTTGAACGCTAGTGAGTTGGAAGTCACATCCAACCACTAGTAGGGTTTCAATGATGGTGGTAGTGATTTCCATCCATTGGCCCAACTCCCATGTACCTTATGTTCTAGACCAATACCAGATCCAAGAACCTTTCGTAGCCCAAAAAATTTGCATATACTCCTCTTCGGAGGGTATGACACTGATCGGGTGAAAATGGGTGAGGATCTAGGAGGACCTATGCTCCCTGCTCAGGTGTGGACTTTCATTTCTACACTTTGGGGGGATTACGTGACCTGGAGTTCATAGCCAGGTTGTCGAGCTATGAGTATACAGGTGAAAGCCCTTAAAAAATTGAGAAAATCATCAACATATTGCAAAACATGACAAGAGTTACTTTACTGATACAACAAATTTGAAAAACACATCAAACAGTTTAGGGCTCATTTTAAAACTATAAAAAGAGATAATCATCATTGTATTCTTTGCATGTTAATAAAAGTTAAATCTAGACATAGGATACATAATGGTGCAAACATGGAGAGGTCGATCCGGGCATAGACCCGAGATCGAAGCCCAAGCTCCACCTAATGCACAACATGATGTAGAATGCCCTCAATCATAGAATCCTCCTAGACATCATTCAACGAGCATTAGAGGGGATAATTCTACATGAGGGGATTCCATTGAGAATACCTCGATTAGAGGAAGTACTAGACATCCCTCTAGACACAGATCAGAGCATGGGACTTCCCAGCATGGGGGTTCCGCATATGGTAGCATTTACCATGACCGCATTCCGCGTGGATCCATGGGTTCTACCAAAGAATATGTCATTGAGGGATCCAGATTGGTACCCCTTCGACCTGTATCTAAGGGAGGCTCATGACCTCCACCATCCGAGTATAGATAGGCTCGAGATCTACCCATTCAAGGGTAGGTATATGGGATCACTTTCGAGCATAGGCCCATGCAGACTCCCCATAGGGGTGAACCTACTAAGTTCACCATAGATATATCCAAAGTGGGAGCTAATGGTACACCACCTCATGAGCCATGGCATAGCAAATAGTTAGATGGTCTAGACAGAGTCCTAGGGCATCTAGGATATAAGCCTATGCCTGCACCCTCTCGACCTACGAGTGAGTGTAGCGGAAGCACCATTAGGACCACCTGAGAACCTAGAGAGTGCTCCAAGCGTTCTCATGACATACATGCTCCTACATCCCATGCAGGGACAGAGTATAGGAGACAGCCTGACATGAATGTCATATTTACAGATAGAGGCAAGAGTGTGGCAAATCAGTCCATTGGAGGACATACCCATAAAGTCGCTCGAACAGAGTGCACTCCTAGAGGCCTCATATGATCGATCATGTTGATAGAGCTCATAGACTGATGTCAGAGTAGAGATGAAAGATTCTCCAAGACCAATTAGAGGATGTTCATGCAGAGAAGGAGCGCCTCAAAAATGAGAATACTCAAAGGTAGAGGTTCATAAGACAAAAATTATATGAACAGCGCATGCGTGAACAATGCATCCTCGATCAGAAGGAGCGTGTAGAGAGAGGATCGATTGGCTAGCATAGTTTACCTCCTCATAATGAGACCAGGGAGCGTGTCAATAGATGAGTGGCTTCACAGCTCGAGTTACACCCTGAGCACATAGACACACATACTCGCCATGCAGCTCAACACAGAGATCGGCATCCAACGTCCGAACAACATGAGCATAGGTAGTATGAGGAAGAAGTGGGAGAGGAATTAGAACAAGAATATCTAAAAATCTCCCAATTCGAGGAGGAGGGTGAGCCTAGTCCACCACCTCGATCGAGGAAGAATCTGCCTCCGAAGGTACCTCCAAGGCAATCTCGAGAAGAGGAGTTTCTTTCCTCATAAGCCTATAAGACCTTAGCAGAGAAGGTTCAAGCCATAGAGAAGCAAGGAATGACTTATCAAAAGCCTACCTTGAACAAAATTCATAATGAACCTCTATGCATATCAGTGCCTATTCTACTATCCTAAGCATTTCAAGATGCCTAGGCTAGAAAAGTTTCAAGGAGAGGAAGATGCACAGGAGCATGTGACTAGTTTTCTAGATATGTGCTTTCATATTGAGAGCAATGATGCTTTACTCCTATGCACCTTCATCATGACCCTCTCAGGCCCAGCTCGAGAGTGGTTCAACCAATTAAAGAGGCACAACATCACTAGTTTCAAACAACTAGCTGATGCATTTCTTGAACGCTTCTCCTTCGACATCAAGAAGAAGGTAAACTTATCCGACCTGGCCGCTTTAATGCAACATGACGATGAGCCAGTGATGGATTATGGAAAATGATGGAGGAAGATGATGGTGAAGCTACCATTCTCCATCCCATCCTCTGAATTGATGTGAATGTTCACAAAGAGTTGTGCCAAGCACATTTCGTTGTTGCTATAGTTGCAGCAATACCAGACATTCGAAGAGGCTTTGGCATAGGCCAAGGTGATTGAGGACATCAAGTTATAGGAGGGTAACTTGAAGCTCAAGAATAAGAAGGATTGGAACAAGAAAAGCACTAAGAGACAGTAGGCCAAGCCGGCCCATGTTAATCAGGTGGTGTTGAACCTTCAAAAGGGAGAAAAAGGGCAGCAAAAGCAAAACTATCAAGCCCAACCTCCGCCTACGCAGTATGATCAGCGCAACAAAAATTAGAGGGGTAAAGATAAGGAACAATACCCACCTCACATTTTCACTCAGTTATCGGAGTCATTGGCTTCGATTTTTCATCAGTTATGTGAGGCTAAGGCCATAAACTTACCCAAAGTCAAGATGTTGGATCCTAACCAACCTAAGCCTAAGGGCTACAAAGATGATCATTATTGCATATTTCATCGATCGAAAGGCCATGACATTGAAGTATGTTGGTCTTTCAAACATCTTGTGCAAAATATGATCGAAAGAGGTACGCTTCTTGTCGAAAACCCACAAGCACCTGACAATAAAAATATGGGGATTTACAAAAATCCTCTACCAAATCATGAGGTACCAAAGAATAATGTTGGCCAAGTCAACCAAGTACGCATCGAACCACCAACCCAGGGGTTCATCGATATGGTCAATATTGTCACAAGAAACGTGAGGTATGAATGACCAAATCAACCTCCAATACCTATTAGAGTCCAAGTTATGCCTCCTCCAAGGCCAGCCTAGTATGTGCCTAGCCCACCAACTAGACCGGTGGTGACCATCAGAAGTAGGTTGGTCCAAAACCTACAGATAACTCCAACAAAGTTGTCAATTTATGAGCTGATCCAATAGTCTCCCAAGCATAGGGAGATGCTTATGGACATTTTAAGGTCCATATAAGTGTAGCCTTAGGATCCCAAAGCATTTACACACTTCATGGGGCACGTGCAATAGTGTCAAGAACCGGTCATTCAATTTCATGACCACAAAGTCAAGATGGTTTCCACTATTATAGCAGACCCATCATTGCATATTATTGCATGTGTGAATCACAAACCATTCAAGCGGGTTTTTATTGACATAGGGTCATCAATAAATATCATAACTACCAAGGCGTTAACTCACTTGAAGTTACCCAAGATGCATATCATCCCTTCTACCTTCACATTGAGAGCTTTCAATGATGCATTATGCTCAATGGTCGGTACTATAGTTTTACCTATTCAAGTAGGACTGAAGACCATCCCGGTGATGTGTCACATAATCGAAGGTGCTATGCAATATAACATACTTCTAGGGAGACCTTGGATCAGAGAAATGTATTGCATCCCTTCTATTCTACATCAGTGTATCAAATACATTCATGAGGGATAGGTTCACATGGTGCCTTCGGATGAAGAACCCTTTAAATACGTGAATCTAGCAGATTTTTCGAGGGAATTTGTGCTCCCCTCAATGCACCTGGATGTGCGGCCAGCATCGCCAATCAAATATCCAGGAGGTAAAATCAAAGAAGTGTGTGCTAGACCTGCAATATCCGTATCTCAATGATCGGAGCACACGACAACTACTTCTATTAGACCGACTGCATCTATGATACAACGGGATGATAGGAAGTTGAAAGAAAAGGTGGGCGAAAAGAAGATAAAGCAAGTGCCCAAGCCAATTATCATTGAAGCCCCTACTCCCATGGAAGTAGAGGAAATTCAAGGAGAAGTCGAAGAGGCACCTCAACCTGCTTCGCCTACATCTTCAGTAGGGTCATATGCACCGTAGGTGACCATCCATTTGGTTAATCCTAGATTAGGGGAATATATTATGTAGAATGTGATGTTCACACCTATTATCAAGACTGCATAGGACATGGGCCGACCGTGAGCCCATCACCTTCCCATAGGGATGGTGGAACCATTAGGGGTACCACCTAACCAAACCAACTTCATCTATGGAGGGCTAGACCAGGTTGCATCTCCCACACCCATGGATGAGGATGATAATGAACCATTCACCATGAATATTCATTATCTATCCAACCCAGAATACGCCATGTGATACTTCGAGCGTTACCATTGGCATGGTTACGGTCTCGGACTATTCGAGCAAGGGCATAGAAGGCCATATGAACCATAGTATCAGTTGCCAACTGATAGGTTCGGGTTAGGATACTATATCCAAGGTCAGGATGAACTTCTCATGGCATATTTAGACCACTTATACCTCAATCTAGGGGGTGAAGTTGACTTCAATCCTTATCACCCTAATCCTTCTACATTTTAGAGGGATAACCGGATAGTGTCTTATGTCACTATAGAACCACCCGAGACATATCACGAGGATATCTTGGTGGGTACCGGTCCAGATCATATACCAAGAGAAAACTTGGGTCAACAAATTTATGAGGTAACCGATGATATAGGCATGTAGGTTCATAATGCTAATTTAGTGATAAATTCTGAGTTAGAAGATCATTTTGATGAGGATACAATAGAGTCCATCTACGAGATAGGTGGACCAAGTTGCATACATGAGAGTGATGATGACAATGAGTCCTCAAATAATGAGCAATATGAGGATGAGACTGAGGTGGCCTATCTAGGCCCTCATAATTTACATCATCTATTACCAGAGGAAATAATCATCAAATATGATCAATCCTTCACGAGCGATAATAGTTATCAGGTGTGGGTGTACATGGGACCCCATATTCCTAATATCTCAATTCCAGTTGGTAGCGATGAAGGTCTCTATTATGATAGTGATGATGAGGATGAGATAGAGAGAGCCTATTTAGGACCTCCATACTTACGCCATCGTAATGCACCTTACACTATGGAGGATTTGCATAGAGAGATTAATATTAATCCTCTTCTTAAGGGAAGACCACCAAATCTTAATGTGATTTATCACATGGTGTTTCCCGATCCACCAACGTACATGGAGCTCCTTGAGCCCAATGATCCCATCCAATAGTCTATTCATGGACCGGATCCGGAGATCCCCATACCCCTAGAACCACATCTCGGGGATGGAAGTTTTGCTAATGTTGAGTCACGTGCACGTGGTCCTGGAGACATGATCCATTCCATCAATATGATCTCCATTGATTTGACCACTCCACTCCGCAATCCAGCTGATCCTTCCAAACCATTGTGTCTTAATGTAGATGCTATTGATTGGGATCACGTTGATTCACCCCTAGAGCCTGAATATTTCTTCCCTAATGAAGAAATGTTGCAACCTTTCCATTTTGCGCTAGGCTGTGCACATGATGTCTATCATGCTGAGGATGCTTCCAATGAGGAACCTATAAACCCAGAAGATGACATCCACTTGATCCCTACGCCTCATCAGCTTGAGGAGGGATCCCATATGTCAATAGAGGAAACCTTCGAAGTGGATATCAGTAATGATCCCACCAATCCAAGGAAGGTTAAATTTGGAGAAAGTTTGACTCCTGATGAGCATGCCAACCTCATCCCTCTACTGAGAGAGATACCTGCTCTCTTTGCTTGGACTTATAAGGATATGTCGGGTCTAGATCCAAAATTGGTTACTCATAACCTTTCGCTAGATCTATCAAAGAAGCCAATCAAGCAGAAACTCAAGAAGATGCATCCAACAATAGCCTTAATGGTTAAGGATGAATTGCAAAAGTTGTTGGATGTAGAGTTTGTCATTTCCATCGACTATCCAGAATGGGTATCAAACATGGTGCCTATAGGAAAACCTGATGGAAGGATCCATATCTATACGGATTTTAGAGACCTAAATAGGGCAACACCAAAGGATTCATTTTCATTTCCGAATATCGATGCTCTCGTAGATGCAACTGTGGGTCATGAGATGCTCTCCTTAATGGATGATTTTTCTGGTTACAATCAAATTTGGATTAAGCTCGAAGACCAACATAAAACCATGTTCATAACGCCATGGGGGACATTCTATTACAAGGTTATGCCATTCGGCCTAAAAATGTTGGTGCTACATATCAATGGGCTATGACATATATCTTTCATGACTACATGCATAAGATCTTAGAATATTATATCGATGACTTATTGGCAAAGTCATTGCTACATTCAGAGCATGCTGAGGTCCTGAGGAAGGTCTTCGATCACCTGATAGAGCATAATGTCAGGTTGAATCCTAAGAAGTGTGTATTTGGTGTAACTTCAAGAAAGCTCTTAGGATTCATCATTTCAAAATGAGGCATCGAAGTTGACCCAACAAAGGTCAAGGCTATTTTAGAAATGTATCCCCCCATAAACATCAAGGAATTAAGAAGCCTTCAGGGCAAAGTAGCATCCATAAAGTGATTTATCACACAATTATCAGATAAATGTCGACCCATGAATCGACTGCTACACAAGGGGGTCCCATTCAATTGGGATGAGGACTATCAAGTGGCCTTTGCTGAGATTAAGCAATACCTGGTGATGTCGCCAGTACTAGCTCCACCAAGGCCAGATGTACCATTTTTGCTATATATATTGGCAATCGACTTTGCATTGGGAACCATGTTAGCCCAAAAGAATGTGCAAGACAAAGAACAAGCCATATATTATATTAGCCGAACCTTGGTGAGTTATGAGCTAGGATATGCATATGTTGAAAAGTTGTGTTTAGCAGTAGTGTTTGCTACAAAGAAATTGTGACACTATATGTTGAGTCATACGACGTATGTCATATCAAAACAAAATCCTTTGCAGTATATGATGAGCAAGACATATCATAATACATGTACTACAAAGTGGATCATGCTATTGATAGAATTCGATTTGGAATTCATAAGCCAAAATTCCATTAAGGGACAAGTCATAGTTGATCAACTGGCTGAGGTGCCTCTCAAAAATAGTAGGCCCCTCACCATAGAGCTTCCTGATGATGCAGTCTTTGCCTTATCAGAAGCACCCAAACCCGAGGAACCAGATAACAAAGCCGATATGACCTTGTTCTTCGATGGTTCGAAGTGTGAGCAAGGGGGTGGTGCAGGAATAGTGTTGTTCATGCCACAAGGAGCTCCAATGCCCTTGTCATTCAAGTTGGACTTTCCTTGCACTAACAATAATGCTGAATACGAAGCCCTAATTTTGGGTCTCCAAATAGCTATCGCCATGAAGATAAAAAGGCTAAATATCTTTGGTGATTCCCTTCTCATTGTTAACCAAGTTAAGGGATTATTTCAATGTCGATGTTTGATATTGAAAGCTTACAAGGATCTTGTTGACATTTATCTAGCTCAACTAGAATGGTATGACATCGAGGCAATCCCTCATTCATCCAATAGATTTGTAGACACAATGGCATCTTTGGGATCTCTAATCCCTCAGAATCCATCTACTGATTTTACTACCATCCATGTAAAAACATTGTCACATTCTATTGTGCAATGTGAAGCATTGGATAACAAAGAGTCAATCAACATGATTCATGTAGAACCAAACCATGAATGGTTCTACAGAGCCAGAGACTTTCTCAAGAGAGCATCCTAGGGGTCTATGATCTCGTAGGATCCGACGGGGAGTGGTATTACCATTCACCACAAGGTTGTTTCCCAGTCTGCATTTGCAAATGTAGAACCATAGGGGGAACATGTTGTCTTGTCAGTCAAAGTCGAAGCTTATCATAACTGGACGTCATAGATACATGACTTCCTTAGACTTGGTGTAATCCCTCAGGGATTGTCGCATGCCATAAAATGCACATTTAAATAGAAAGTGATAAAGTATGTCTTGTTAGCAGACATCCTATACCATAGAAGCTATGATGGAGTTCTCCTTCATTGTCTTGAGCCCCAAGAGTCATCTTGGGCAATTTTGCAAGCTCACGATGGTACGTGCGGTGGCCATTTCAATGGCATGGCTATCATCAAGTGCATCCTTCGCATGGGTTATTATTGGCCCACTATGGAGAAGGATTGCAATGTGTATGTCAAGAAATGCGTTAAATGCCAGCATCATGCTAATATTATGCACCTGCCATCATAGGCCTTACAACCCATTCAAGCGGCTTGGCCATTTGCTCAGTGGGGATTGGATCTCATAGGTAAGATCTCTCCTCCATCATCGGGCTGACATACTTTCATTATTATGGCTACTGAGTATTTTACTAAATGGGTGGAAGCCATTCCCTTAACAATGACAACTGGAGCGCGTATTGCTGAGTTTATACTCACCAATATCATAAGTCATTTTGGGATACCATCCAAGATAATTTTGGATAATGGAACGTCATTTAAGAACAAAACTGTGAGAGCTTTGATGTCTAAGTATAGAATCAAACACAGTTTTGCGACTCCATATTATCCGCAAGCAAACGGACAAGCTGAAGCTTCAAATAAGATAGTGGTTTCCATCTTGAAAAATATGGTACAAGAACACCATAAATATTGGCACATCCAGCTACCCCTTGCATTATGGGCTTACAAGACTAGTATTCGGACACCCATTGGGGCAACTCCATTTTCACTAGTATATGGTGCTGAGGCCATTATGCCCCTAGAGTTGGAGATTCCAATGTTGTGCATCGCATTAAAAGAATTCATTGATGATGACACCACATGACAAGCTCACCTAGATCAATTGATGCTACTTGATGAACATCGCGTGAATGCCCTTGAGCACCTCCACATTTATCAAGAACGTTTAAAATGAGCTTACAATAGCAAATTCCATCTGAGAGACTTTGAGGTTGGTGATCTTGTGCTGAAAGAGAACCAACAAAATTCAAATTTACCACCAAAAATGTGAGACAAATTCATAGCTAACTAGTTAGGTCCTTATATGATCTCAGAGAATATTGGACCTGGGACATATCGCTTGACATCATTCGGAGGAATTGAAGAGCCTGAGCCTCTCAATATCCTTCATATTAAAGTATTCTATGCCTAGAACCAGAAAAGGCTCCAAAGGCATCTATAAGCCCTTTGGTCAATCAAAAAGGCTCCAAGGGCATCTATAAGCCCCTTGGTCATCCCAAAAAGGCTCCAAAGGCATCTATAAGCCCTTTGGTCAATCATAAAAGGCTCCAAGGGCATATGTAAGCCCCTTGGTCATCCCATTAAAGGCTCCAAAGGCGTCTGTAAGCCCTTTGGTCAAATTAAATTTTCAAAATCCATAAAAATTAAAAAAGTAATAAAATCCAAAATATATATATAGAAATATCAAAAATCAAAAAATATTGTGCATCATTGCATTTTCAATTATATGTTGCATTTCATTTTGCATCATTGCATTTCATTTCATTGCATTGCATTAGGCATTTCCATCCGTCGCCCTTGCATTAGGATAGGTTGTGTTTACAATCTTACAAACGATACCACGTTTGTGTTTCAATCATGCATCTATGCATTACATTACCATCTATCATTCACCCTTGTGAGTAATTGTGTTTTTCAACACAACCCATCTTGTTGCTATGAAGAATATACTAGGGTTTTTCGGTCATTCAACCATACCTAGTGGTCTTCTCAAGAGTTGGTAAGAAAGCCTGCTTTGCTTTTGTGGTTGAGGTCTAGTTAGTATAGCCCTTAGCATATCATAATCCTATCACTAATCAACAAATTAAACAATCCTAATAAGGACTAGGGGAAGATGAAAGCTACGAAGCGGGACTAGGTATCCTGAGGTGAAAAGTTTATTCTTGCTTATCCCCCTATGCGGATGGTATGGGACATGTGGGCAATTGGAAAAAGGACAAGTTTACTCCCTACCCATATAAATCCCTTGCTTACAAATGAAGGAGCAATATCCCAGAGTGATACCCTAGATCAATATCAAATATTGATATCCCCTATCGATATCCTAGATCGATATCCCAAATTGATATCTCAAAGTCAAAATCCCTAGTATTCAAATCAAAGTTCAAATCAAGATCAAATGAAGATCAAAATCAAGTTCAGATTCAAATCAGTATCAAATCCCTTGCTCAAAAAGAAAAAGAAAAAGTACAAAATAAACAGTGATTCTTATCACTATAGTACAAAAATAAACAGTGATTTTTATCACTTTATATGAGCAAGTATCCCAAAAAATTGAAGAAAAGAAGGGGGTGAACTTGAATCCCTGGAATTGCCAGCACTATTGTACCTTACGCATGATGATATGTCTGATGCATTAGCATTTTTCTTATGTGTAGACCAATGTTTGAATGTGGAAGAGCTAGCTTCAGGTGTCCTGTATCGCCTAGTGGTCTAGTCCAACTGAAATCTAAACCTAGGATTGGGTAAGACATTTGTGGACCCCCAATCTTAGCAATGGGCTGAAAGAATCTCGTATGACATCGGGGTATGCTTATGCCTTATCAAATATACTCACTTGCACACATAGGGGTAATGAATAGTTAGGGCCTATCCTAGCGAAAGCCTTATGTTTCAGAAGTCTTGTATGGTCAGTATACAACTTTTGATTAGACAACTAGGGTGTTTGAGTCTCATGGAAAACCTCAACAATTCCCAAATAGCAACAATCATTCAAATTGCAATCATCAAAAATCAATTTCTTTTATAGGAGTTTGTTTATTAGAATTATTTGTACTATATAATTAGATATCGGATGGATGTCAAAAATGATATTTAGATGGCCACTGATTATATTATCCATATTCTTTTAATTTACAAAAATCGATAAATAGAAACCATATACCATTGCATCTCACAAACGGGTGTACAATTTATCAAACATTCATAAAGATATAGCAATTACAATGCATGATTGTTATACATTCTGTGGTGTCATCCATTAGATTGTTTAAATTTATATTACATTCATACATTATGTTTTAAGTGATTAAAGCATACATGTTCATTGGCATAGCATTCATCATAGAAAAAATATGCAATACATACATGGCATAAATTATGTCATAACAACATAAATTAAATGCATACAAGTATAGAAAGTTACACATGCATTTAAAATAAACATTGCATCCATATGCATCCATCATAAGTAGTCCATCTACACATATATCTCATAGCATCTAATCATCTATCTCATATCTAGCTAGTGCATGTCATCCATACATCACATCATATAGCATTAAATCAATATAAGCAGTGCATCCATGTGCATAACATAAACATAAAATACCAAAAATAAAGTACACATGTAATGAAATGAACTGTCATATCATATATATATATATGTGTGTGTGTGTGTGTCAAATGTACATCACAACAGGGTATATCAAAATGCCCGTAGGCTACAACTGTGTAGGTCCTCAGACCTTACACCAAAAGGGTACAAAAAGTAGCAAAATTTATGCTATGGCAATGTGCTAGCTTTGGCCTGCACCCCCTGATCCACCTGCACTGGAGGACTCTTTGCCTCCCTTAGCCCTATCCCTAGGGGCCTACTCTAGAGCCTACTATGGGTCCTACGGTGGATCCTACGCTCGGCCTAGACCACCTGCACGTGGTGCACGAGAGATAGTCCTCTGGCTAGACCATGTGCTAGACTACCCTATCTCCCTAGTCCTAGTCCTACTATGTGTCCCTATAGTAGTGGTCCTCTCAAAACTACCACCTAGAACTGATGACACCCTCCAATGGGCATGCAGCTACATCTATTGTATGCTGATCATTACCCTCCTCCACGACGGTACATAGCCACCTAATCTCTACCATAGGGTCAAAACCTGTTGGCACTAAAGTAGATGGTACTACAAGAGGTGCCATGATAGCCTATGAAGGTGAGGGATTCCCTCACCACCCTAAGTAGGTCCCGCTTAGTAGTCACAACATCTAGCCTCATAAAGATCAATGTCCTGATCTTCTCAATCTCGATGTCTATTGTAGTCACCTATCTGAGAGTACCCTCTCCTCTGTCACCTACCACTACCTGGCCATGAGCTAGCTTCACCTCTAGAGTGGTGATAGAAGTGTCCCTATGTAGGAGCTGAGTGGGAGTCTCCCAACCTAGCTCTGGAGGTCAACAATATGTGCCCTCAATTGCCCTACCTCACTATCTAGAGGTACCTCACCCTCCTAGAGGCCTCCTCCTATACCTCTACCTGTGGCCTCCTCATAGTGCCCTCACCCCATGCCCTCTATCCTTAATGGTCCTACATCCATGAGGGTCCACCTTTCTCTACTACAAATCATCTCATTGGCCCTAGAGGTCCCTCTTCATGCCATTGGAAGTCAGTCCACCACCCATCATAGTAGTAGTCCCTACCTCGACTCTCTGAAGTCATCATCAACCTCCCTTAGTGGAGTCACCTAGAGCTAGGTCAGGTCCCTCTCTAGGACCAGATGTCTATAGATCGTAGGCACCTCTAGGACATCTTGTCAAATCCCAAACTACCTTAGGATATGAGAGTAGTGCTGATACTCGACGTATTTCGACCTTATTGATAACCCACCTATCTCTATGTGCCCAATGCAGGTATCTATCTACCTCTATCCAGGTTGGGTAGTCCATGTATGGTCACCATGCTATCTACCTAGGGTAGAGCTATGCAAATCGACCAATGTAGTGGTCTAGGTCTCCTACATGAGACCTACTCCTGAAGCCCTCCTACTCCTAAGGCCAACAAGCTACATAGCACTAATGATCCTTAGGGATAGCAGTGATCTCTAATGGCAAGTCAATGGGGTACTCTATCAAAATATGCTAGCCCCAAATCTATAGGAGTAGACTATAGCCAATGCCCACTCTACTACGACATGTGATCTGATACAACTCATGGTAGAGTTATGCTAAGAGAGTGCTCCCCCACACTAGAATGAGAGGCCACACGATCAAGCTAACCATAACCTCCCTAGTCCTAGCCAAGAGGTTCCAAGGGAACCTCACACTAGATGAGTCTAGGAGGACTATCTAGATGATCAAGTGCATGAACACAGCCTCCCACTGTGAAAAGAATCTGGCTCAGAACCACTCCTCAACGTGGATGCCTCCATGGTCGATGTGGCCCTATGCCTCAATGCTCCATCCATCAAAGATAGCATCAAAAATGACCTTCCTCACCATGGTAGGAGAGGAGGTGATGGCCTCGCCATCAATAGGTAAGTGAAATATGTGGTAGACATCCTCTAGAGTCACTATCATTTCACCCATCGATAGGTGAAATGTGTTGGTCCATGCATCCCAATGATGGGCCAAGGCAGTCATGTAGGACTAATCAACTCTAATGGTGGGGAGATCCAAGATATAACCAAACCCCACAACAACAAACCACTCCCACTCCACATTAGTGAGAGTGTAAGTTATGAAGGAGATCAGTCTCCCTCACTCTATTCATCAAGGCCTAAGTGAAAGCAATCAAATAAAAATAAGAAGAAAAATAATTAAAAATAACTAAAAATGACAAACAAATCATAAAATCTCATGAAAAAGCAAAAACATGCACACACATGATCAAAAATTTCAAAAAAATCAAAAATAACACTTCAAAAATGCATTAAAGAGCATTAATTGCCAAGAAAATTCAAAAAATTAAATTTTGAAAAATTTCCTAAAGTTTGCGCACCGCGGGTCGAAACCGTGATCGACGCAACGGTCAAAAATATGATCATTGGGATTTAAATCCCGTGCTAACAGCCGCGGTCCCCAATATACCAATTGGGAACCACGTCTACCACCCACGGCTAAGGAACATGACCTTTTTAGGGTCATTTCCCTCCCAAAATAAACCCCAAAAATTAAAACCCTCCCCTCTAACCTAACCTATGCTAAACCTAACTAGGGTGAGGTTCATTACCGATAGTTTAGTGTGGTTCATTAACCCATTTTTTAGTGTGGTTAATTTTAATCCGGTAATTGGATTGTGTGGTCTCGGTTTTTGAGTTACCTTAGCGGCACCGACTCCTCCACTGGTCGAAGCCTCAAGCTAGTCAACCATCTGGATGGGTGTAGAGCGATCAAGTCAAGTTTACGATAACATTCCATGTCAGATTTCACTGTTTACCTCTCAAAGCTCTCAGTTTTTACTATCAGTATTAGGTAAATAATGAAATATTTCAAATGTCAAAACCTTATATATTTTTTGAATTTAGTTCAGACCATGCCTGACAACCACGGTCCTCGAATTAGGGTTTTACGACCATAGCTTAGAGCCACGGTCAAGGAAATTAGACTTTTCCATCACTTCTGACAGACATGGTCAACAAACTATAATAAATGCTCTCAATTCCCATCGTGGAGAGCCTTAAAAGGTCAAATTAAAAATTTTCACCAGACCAGAATTGCCACAAGAAACATAAAATAAGCATATTTGGTGATGCAAAATCATTAGAATGAGCCAAACAAAGCACAACGACATTGGAAAATGTCATCATAAGGAAAAATAGAATAACTAGCTGAGATTATAAAGTACATTCAACCGAGGTCGTCACTATGGAAATCCTTTCTTTGAGCACCGCACCTCCCAACCAATAAAACAAAAAAATTAAAATTAACAAAAACAAATAAATCAAAAGCCAAATGTGCCTCGTATTCAGTCATTTACCCTATACACTTGGTGGTTGCAGTGACTTGCGCTCCATGCAATCCGACAAGATGAGTAAATTACCATAAGGACATTTGGGGCAAATCCATCATCGTGGAATTACTATGCTTCATTTCAATCCCCAAGAAGGCCTTGATGGTCGGACTGCTCCAAGGGAACGAGATATTCATCGTAATTCTCCTATGATATTTTTAGCAAATCATCGAACAATATGATTCAACACAAGCCTAATTGGAATTGCTATCATCTTGATTCCCTAAGAAGGCCTTCGAGGCTGGACCGCTCCATGGGATAGAGATGTACAATTACTATTAATAGTTGTAATCATAGCTGATTAGGCCTTGCCAAGTATTCAAATGCTAAATCTTAATTTGTTCAAGATCATTCATAGTGGTCAAGCGACCTCGTCACTTCATTTAATTGTCATTACCCTCATCGACTCGTCACTTGAGGGGGTAGTCATAATATCAAATCATAATCAAAGTCAATAGAAGATCCCTTGATCGTAGATCCCTAGATCTTGTCAAAATTGTATTCATCTTACGAATCATTGCCAAAGACTATCATAAGCTTACCCTTTGTTGGGGAAAATAGCATATATGATAGTTTGTTTGTAGCTCTCCTCCTTTCGGTTATATAGGCCTAACTCCTATTGTAGCACCAAAGCTACCCGAATGTCTGATGACGAGTGCAAACCCTTTCAAATTTAAGCCTTCCATCCAGTTGGAAGCAATGATTCTAGGATGCGCATCCTCTTTGTAGGACTTGGGCATCTAATGTTGATCAGACTAATGATCATCATCCAACCTACGACATCATTTTAGGAGGTCTATTTTTGCTCAGCGTTGTTCGATCTCACAATGCATCTCAAAAGGGGCATCTGTAGACACCTAAAACGTGTCATGCCGAGGCGACTACTCATATGGGACATGCTAGAAGACCATATGGAAGACCTTGGATAGATACCAAGGTATAGCAGTGGTTTTTACCACTCATTTGGGCACCTTTGCCTAGTCAGTGCTAGCCACTGCTGACACCCATGCGATTAGCAGAGCTGACCGCGCTTGTCAACCGCGATTAGGACTTAGAGTCAGTTGGCCTTCATCCGACCCAAAATCGGTTGCAATGGCCAATTGGTTGCGGATTGGAGTGGTTTGAGTGAGGAAGGTTCTGGATCCTTCCATCCAACAAGCTCAACCACCCAATCTTGATCTAGGCTTCCTCATGAAGCCACCCCTAGCCCTTGGCAATTGCTATATAATCCCCCTCCAAATTGGGGAAAAAGAGAGAGAGAAGCATAATCAATTGAGCAGTGAAGCCCTATCGAATTGCATAATCATTCACATGCATTGATAGGAATACTTTTGCTACCCAATTGGAGATCACATTGCCATGGAGGTCCTAGGAGGATAGGAGAGCCAAGAAATGCTAATCCATGCAATCCATGCACTCATTGAGCAATTCAACCACCAAATCTATCAGAGGACATAGAGGCGACCCTTGACCATCAATTTGGCAAGGAGAATCAGAGAAATTGGCCCTGATTTGGAGGGTAAACTTACTTCAGGCTTAGCCATGGTGAACAGTGCCCACCGCTTGAAGGACCCGTGGTCAGAGGGTAATCCCTGATTTCCTTGTTCTCTATTTTGTAATCTGTTTAACTAGGTTAGATTAATCATGTTGTAGGTTTAATTCAGTATTCTAGAGACTTTTGACCGATAGATTAGGAGTTAATTGCAATTTTCCTTCATTATTGTAGTGTAGGTATAACGAATATTTTTCATGCTTTCATGTCTTCAATTGAGTAATTAGGAGCTTAGATAGATTCATCTTAGTTTCTTTCATGTTTCTAATGGTAGATCATCATGATTTAGATCAATTTACATGCATTGAATCACTTTCTTGATTTCTTGATTATCATGTTATCTTTTGTGCAAGTACCCTTTAAAAGCCTCATCAAGAGAGGCCTCCTTTGCTTTTAATGTTTCTTGTTGTTTATTGCACGCAGGACTAACAAGGTTTTGGGATGCAAGGCAAAAAATGCCTCTAATCATGGAGAAGAGGGTCATCGACACCCTAGAGCAGTTCGTGTCATCCTGAAAGGCATTTGGAAATCACACCTACCCTTGAGAGGGAAACATTACATCCTATTGTAACAATTGTATCAAAGTGATTATCCCTAAGAGGGATGTACTTGTAATTTGACTTTGGCTTCAAATATAATGGAATAAAGCGTATTTTTCTTGTCAATTTCTTGTTCTTGTATGCATTTTGTGTATCTTTCAATTCTTGCAATAGGAACCGATAGGTGTGAGCCTTTTTTGGATCGTACACCAACATGTAATGCATACCCCCTCCTCTCCATCCCAATAGTGGAATAGTATTTTTGGTAAGACAAAGCTTTCTTTGGATGAATGAAGACAAAGAAATCCTCACAAACACAAGTTTCTTATTCATCGGGATGGTTATTGGCAAACCCTTCCCAATGGTGTTTGAAAGATTAACACAAATGAAGCTTCGAGAAGTAATCTAGGAAGAGCAAGTATGGAGGGTATAGGGAGGCTTTCAGAATGACAATCTTGTCTTCATCTTCACAAAGAATTTGGGTGTTCTCTCTAATAATCTAACATAAGTTTATGCTATCCTTTGGGGTCTTCAAGAGGTTGTTAAGGTTGGCCAGAGTTTAGTACAGATAGAGTTGGGCTCCCAAATGCTTATAGAGAGTGTTGGAAAAGATCCATAAAATTTAGACAATATTTAGGACAACTAAATTTTTCATGTCCCTTGCGAGAAAAACAAGGTAGTGGATGCTATGATAAATTGGGCCCTATACTGAGGAAACCTAATTTTTTATAATACCTCCCTAGATGGTGGATGCAACAAATCCAAGAAGACCTTTATTATATCTTACGTCTTGATGCTAGTAACATTGATTTATGTGTCTTGTAACTCAAAATAAATTATTAAATTCCTTTTTCTTTGTAATAACTTAGTAAAATTAAAGCATTGTATCCAATCCTTTATAAAACTCCGGATGAAAACCCTGTTTACTTAAAAGGGCGGTGATGTAACCTTTTTACTCACTTTTAATTAATAAGAAGTTAAAAATAAAATAATAAACACCTATATCAAGATGTTATAAATATATTTTTTTAAAGAAAAAGCTAGAATATATTAATTTATTAATGTTATAAATCATTAATCTAACAAATAAAAAATTCAAAGATTCAAATTCCATAATTATTTCAAAAGTTTTCATTATCATCTCATTACCTATTAAAAATAAATAATAATAATAATTTTAATATTTTTTAATTAGTTAAAATTGAAATGGACCCATACCACAATTTTTTTGGTTACATAGATGAATTGGTTACAATCACAATTTTTAGTAATTGCCAGTGCAGCTGGCAGGGTTCAAACTATCAGCGAAGGCTTCCAACACACCCACCGTCTCGTTAATGGTAACCCGACATGAGATGGGGACCGTCGGACGCACAGGGTTCGCATTGTCTTCGTCAGTTTGGTTCAACACGTGGCATGAAGGGGGACCGTCGGACAAGTAGGAAACAGATCATCGTCATCAATCAGGTGCAACACGCAGAGGAGTCGAATCAAGCTACTGGCTATGCATGGGCACGCCCATGGGATTGGAACCTAGGTATCCTCTCGGTAAGCGCCCCAACTTACCACAATATTACACCAAATTAATAAAAATTATATATACCTTCTTTTGCTAAGCCTGGTCTTCTTCTAACTTAAATGTTTCCATATTAAAAATAATCTTTGCTTGCAAAATCAATATATTTAATCAATTAAATTTTTGTCTATTAACATATGAAAATCGATATGATTTTAGAGCAATATTAAATAACAAGTTACAGGAAAGGGAAGAACTACCTTACTGTAGCAGAGATTACAATAAGAGTGAAGGGTTAATGCACATTATTCAAGAATCTCTAAACAAATGCAAAATAACTAAACCTAAAAAGAAAGAAATGAATAGCTTCCCAACCAACCCATGGTTCGATGAAGATTGCAAAAAAGTGCGAAGATTACTAAAGGAACCAACGGGTAAAACAAAAGGGTAAAACAAGAGCAAATAGAAAAGCATATGAGAAACTAGTAAGGGCAAAAAAAGAAGAATACACTAGAATAAGAAGGAAAGAATTGATTTACTTAGGGAAGCATGAACCAAATTTTTTTGAAAGGAACTAAGCGTGAAAAAGATGCAAACTGAAAATAGCATAACAATTAATCAGTGGTTGGAGTATTCAAAACAATTGTATGAGCGTAGTAACCAACAAGAGACACCCCCTACTATCATTGTCAAGAAAGAACTTTTCACAAATGAAGACATTATTCAAGGGATAAAAAAGTTAGCAACTGGTAAAGCCCGTGACATAGAAAATCTTCAGGTAGAACATATAAAATGGGGTAGATATTTTGGCACCGCAGATTAAAGAAATTTTCAATGAGGTCATACAAAATTTCCCTATCGAGTGGACAACTAGCTTGACCATTCATTTGTTTAAAAGTGAAGATGTAAATAATCCCTCAAACTATCATGATCAACCCTCTCTTTACAAAAGCGTAGGATCAACATATGGACAGAAGTAAAGGGAAAGAGAGCAAAGGGGCAAGCAGGTTTTAGGCCCAAGCACTCAACTATTGATCACTGTATCACGCTCAGACACATAGTGGAAAAAATATGGGACAAAAAAGAGGAGGCTTTTTGTTGTTTTGTAGACTTCAAAAAGGCATTTGACACAAGGCCAAGGAAAAAATTATAGAGCAGAATGGAAGAGCTAGAGGTTCCAATTCACTATAGGGCAACAATTCATAGACTATATGAGCATGTAAAGGCTAGAATCAGAACATAGAAATGGTTATCTGAATGTTTTGGTAGTGAGGGTTGCCCTCTATCTCTGATCTTATTTGGGTTGTACATTGACAAGTTAGAAGAATGGATAAACAAATTTGGGGGAGAGGGTGTGCATTTAGCCAAATATGTGGTAAAACTCCTCATGTATGAGGACAATGTAATTCTTGTGGCCAAAACAACCAAAGATCTAGAAGATCACCTTCGAACTCTAGAACTCTTTTGTAAGGAAGTTGGGATGTAGGTGAACATGAGTGAAACAAAAATTATGATTTTTTCAGCAAAAAAGAAGAAGTAGCAGCTCGAATTTCAGTTTGCAGGAGAACCACTCGAGGTAGTAGTAGAATACAAATACCTGGGCATAGACTTTCATGACAAACTTAATTGAAATACATGTAGTATGAAAAGAACTCAAAGTGATTGGAGAGCACTATATGCACTTCAAAACAGGTGTAGGAATACCGAGTTGTGGGACTAGAAGACCACCAAGGTTTTATTTGGCCTACTTGTTACACCGGTTTTGTTGTATGGTTGCGAGGTGTGGGCTAGTGGCACAACAAATGCAAAATGGAAGCAAATAGAAATGATTCAAAAATATCTAATCACAAATTTTCTCAAAATTAAGGCCACAACCCCTTATGAAATTATTCTAGCTGAAACTGGAATGTTCCCTTTAGAAGCAATTGCTATGACCAAGCTATTATGTTACTTGAAAAAAACAGAAAACATGAAAAATGACAGATGGCCTAGGATAGCTATGAAATTATTCTAGCTGAAACTTGAATGTTCCCTTTAGAAATAAAATTATTCTAGCTGAAACTAAAATGTTCCCTTTAGAAGCAATTGCTATGACCAAGCTATTATGTTACTTGAAACAAACAGAAAACATGAAAAATGACAGATTGCCTAGGATATCTATTGAATTATTCGAGCTGAAACTGGAATGTTCCCTTTATAAATGAAATTATTCTAGCTGAAACTGGAATGTTCCCTTTAGAAGCAATTGCTATGACCAAGCTATTATGTTACTTGAAACAAACAAAAAACATGAAAAATAACAGATGGCCTAGGATAGCTAAGGACGAAGAGTTGCATAGACAAAAGAATACATGGATGAAACAAAATCAGAAATGGATGAAACGTTGGGAAATCAACATAAATGAATGCCCAAATGTCAACAAAGACATAAAAAATTATGTGAATGAAAAATGTAGAAGTGGAATGTGGAAAAATACAAGCACGAAAAAGACAATATTATATTGCAAAGTTTAACCCAACGTATGACCACAAGGAAAAAGAGTATATAGGTGTTGGAAAAAGCCTAAAATCAAGTGGAAGGAAAAAATCCTCACTGCTCATATAAGGACTAGCTCTCATAGGCTTAGATGTGGAACAAAGAGATGGACAATGCCCAAAGAACAATGGGAAGAAAGGATATGTACTCTATGCAGCACAGGGGCAGTAGAGATAGGGGAACACTTCATCTATAAATATCTGAGTTTTTGAAATATCCGTGGCAAATACAAAAAAAAACACTTGGAAAGGGGTCTATGGCAAAGTTATTTAAAGATAGTAAAATAAAAAAGTTAAGAAATTGCTAACCCAAATCAGGAGGAGAAGGAACAACCTTTTCAAAGATATTAAAGATCATATGATATGATTTGAGTAGCTGTACTTTCATATTTGAGGTCCCATAGATTATATTTGGGTCTCAGATCATATTTGGTAGGGAGAAAATTAAAATCTTTCATTTCATTTCAAAATAAATTTTATATTTTATAACTAATTTCAGTTTTATTAGACAATATAATTAGAGTTTTAAGTTTTCTTTGAAATTTTTATACAAAATGTTTATTTCCAGTAACAAATGTTGGAATTTTTTAATTCTTCTTCTTCTGCCCTTCGATTTAGGAACAACCTTTACATGCAAATTTTAAGAAAATTCCAACCAGATAAATGCTACTGAACTGCTTTTAATTATTTTATACATCCGAAACCTTTTGTCTAGCACCAGTACTGATATAATGTTTGACTCTAGCTGCTGTTCTTGTAATCCCTCCCCTCCTCTACTCCGTTGGAGCTTTGGATGCATTGCCAAGTGAGGTCATTTGATTGGATTTTGAATGGTTTTTCCATTTAGGCAGTTTGGGCGATCTTCTGCATACAAATTAGAAGAGCACTGAAACCTTTCAACAATATTTTCTTCCGCATTTTTAGGCAAAAATTTTCAGTTTGACTTCGATGGCGACAGAATACACCGCTTCGTTGCTGGAAAATGTCAGATCTCATTTGCTGTTAGTCGCAGGATCGAGTTCGTCGACGGCAGAAACAACAACTCCACTCCCAACATTGGAGGAAGTCGTGTTAAATTCAGGATCGGGGCCATTTCGGTGCCACAAATGCAAGGCCGCTTTGCTTCTGGGCCCAAACTCCCAAATCTGTGGCGCCTGCGGAACCCGGCGGGAAGATGTGGCTGCTTCTTTTCGCATATCTTTCGGTTCCACGCTGGCATATCAGCTCCTCATGTCCTCCTTTCAGCCCCAGGAATCGGTGAGTTCACCTATTTATTTACTGTAAATTATTTTTCTTCCTAAGCTGTAAAAGCTGTTCAATAGAAATGTGTCCAATGGACAAGACAGTTCGGGTCAAATCTTGTAAATTTTATGTTTTATTAGTCATGTTGGCAAAGGAACGAAAGAAACTTGATCTTTCATCAGGAAAATGGCGCTAGGTTTTCTGGAAAAAAAATGTTTGGTTAGCGTTTTGAGTCAAGATCACCGATATTCTTTGTTTCCTACTGTACTTCAAAAAAAAAAATTCTAATTAGTAAATACAACTGCGTTTTTTTCGGTTTTAGACTATGGATTAATTTATTTTATTTTATTTTTAAATAAATGGGACTGATAATGGCCAACTATGCATTTTTGTTCGAGAAAATGTTGAAAAATATTTTCTGATTGAAAATTAAAGTTCGCTTCAATTTGAATGGCGGAATTTTGCATTTCTTTTAGAACTTGCTACCTCAGTATGCACAATATTGAACCAGAAGGATATTGGTAAATATTTAAGTTTTTGAGGAATAAATTTAGATATTTTTTGAAAAAATAACTTGTAGAAATGCAAAATTCCTTGAAAAATTTCCTACATAGGCTACTTTGTGTATTTTGCAGCGTTGGATCATCCTTTTCATAGTTGGAGGTCTTCCTTCGTTTTGCATTGAGAGAGCATTTTCCTTTGCTTGCCGTTCATTTTCTGTTGTAAAATTCCCAAATGTTCTGTTTGTTAAATGATTAAATCTACCAGCTAAATTTCCAGACTGAATATGCATGATTGATGGAGAAAGTTTGTTTTTTCCAAGAGCTGTTTCTTGCTCAAATTACCTGGTCGTCAGTCAGAATGGCAATTACATGCATAATCACATTACTTAGACTTAAGAACAGCAGGATGAAGAGTGAGAATTGACTTACCAATCGGCAATATTAGGAAATATTTATATTGCATCATGTATCTGAAACAGGAACAGGAAATATTAGGAAATGCAACTATTCAAATTGAGGACAGCTAAGGCCAGGAAATCTTAGACTATGGATTAATTTAAAAACTATTGATTAATTTAAAAACTTCGAAACTATTGGTCATATAAATATATCCTAACAACGAGCGGATTGCAGTTTGGTATAATATATGTTTTGTAAATTATAATGTAACATTATTACATATTAAATATACAATATAAGTTATAATATATATTTTTGCCTCTTGAACTTAATGCCGAACTTTATAGCCTTATCTTTTAGTGGTCAATTTTTTCCGATGTTTATCTTTGCCAAACTGAACACAAACACGATTCTATAATTCATAATATATAAGGGTCTAATACAATATAAGGCGGGATTTGGGTTTACTACAGGATATGATGCCTTTATGAAAACAAGACTTGGATCTTTGCTGAATTACTCCCAAGAAAAAAGCGCACTGGGTGCCAAGTGCTATATAAGATCATGAAGCCAAGATGATAGTCCTTGGAGAGAGACAACATGAGTTTGGTGATTAAGGGGGTTTCTCAACAAGAGGGCATAGACTATGATGAGACCTTTGCTCCATTGGCAAGGATGGCCCCGACACAATTGGTTCTAGACATTGCATCACATTTTGTTTGGAATTTAGCAAATGGATTTAAAGAGTGCATTTGTCAACGGAGATTCTGAGTAAGTACCTATGGGTCAGCCTGTCCTAACTCAATGGGTTGTAGCCACTCTATCATAGCTTCCTTGGAAGATACCAAATGGATGTAAAGAGTGCATGGATCAATGAAGATTCTGATGAGGAATTGCCTATGAATCAGCCACAGAAGCTTTGGAGTTGTGGGGAAATAACATCTTGTATGCAAGATGGTGAAACGTATTTTAGTTTGAAAGATCTTTACAGGTTAAAACAATTTTCATGAAACTGGCATATAAAACTTAATATTTATCTTTCTAGATCTAGATTTAGAAGAAGTCTTTCTAACTCGAATCTATATGTCAAAGTTTTTGATGATGATACTGTGATTCACATTGTATATGGAGACAACTTAATTATAAAAGCTAATCAGACCTATATAATTTAGCAGGCAAAATTGGATTGGAACTCTACATTTGACACAATGAGTTAAAGTCTCCTACATTATCGATCAGGAGCAGAATTTTGACAAACTATTGGAGTTTCAAATGAAATGTTTTAAGGATTTCTTGGAGAAATTTCTTATGGGTGATTGTTATCAGCCAATAGTGAATCAAAATAAGCTTGTTGAGTAAGTTTTGTCAGACTTTGGTGGGCCACAAGGCAAGATCTTAAGATTTTCTATCAATTACATTTCCAGGTTCATCCATAGCCTTGAAGATAGATCATTGGAAGACATCAAAACAAAATGTGACATATGTGCTGCATATGGTAGATTTTGGTTAATTTCCTCTCACAGTAGTGATTTTGAGCTTGTTGGATTTACTGATTTTGATTGGGCAGAGTCCACAAATAATAAAATCCGCTATAGGATATGAATTTGACCTATGAGCATGAGTAGTTTCATAGGCTAGCGAGAAGCAAGCCAACAATATCCTTTTTTTTGGCATGAAAGCAGAATGGGGAGCTCCTATCCTTGTAGCTTGTAAAGTAGTTTGTTGAGGAGGCCACTTGCTGTTTTACAGGTGGCTCAAACAAAAGTAACAATGCTTTGTTGAATAAATTATGCTAAAAATGCCCAAAAACCTTCGTACTCTATGACAGACAAAGCAGCGAACTAGAATTATATTTGAGAGTTTGAAAATGGATTGAGTTACAATATTGTTTAATTCAAGAGCATACAGTTGATATCCTTTCAATATTGAGTTATTATAGTTTTCAACTGAACAGAAAATAGTCATATCCTTTCAACATCCCTCAAACCTGATAAATTTGTTAGATTTAGGGACAGGGTTTTGTAGCATGTATGACTACTTAAAGCAAGGTGATATAATATTTGTAATGGTCCCAATGTTTAAAGTCTTTATTCAATTTCATGTGATAAAGTTTCTATGTTATGCAATACAAGTCATCTAAGGTCTGATGAGTCATGTAATGAAGCTAGTTAAGGACTTGATCAGTTATGACATTTTTTAAAGAGGTTTACACATGGTTACAAGGATGGTTGATCACAAGTCCTTATGATGTGTACTTTTATGATGTGTACTTTTGAGAAGTATATTGAATTGAATGTAAGTTTTTGGTCCGTTTTTCTTTTACCTCTAGTCTTGTATTTTGTGGACATTACAATAATCTTGAGTATTCATGCAAAGTATTGCTCTGGGTAATGTGCCAGGGAACTTTGGGAAAAAAGTTTTTGGTCGCTCTTCTTTTGTCTATCATCTTGTGCTTTTTGTACTTTACAATAATGTTGAGGATTCTTGGATGGCATTAGCTTGGCTAATGTGTGTAGCGATTTTAGCTGTTGAGGGAAAGCACTAGAAGATCTATGTTTCAAATATATTTTGGGAAAGCACTAGAAGATCTATGTTTCAAATATATTTTGGGAAAGCACTAGAAGAAGCTTTCTCCTGCCCTTGGATATTTTATCCCTCTTCAATCATTTTTTGGTGAAAGGAGAAGAAATGGATGGAGAGGTGGTTGGTGAGTCCTTTAATCTGCTTGCATGTGTAAAATTAATGCAAATCTATTTATGAGTGCTTGTGTTTGCTTGTATATTTGTAGATATGCCTGGATATATTTGTATGTGACTAAGATCTGTATGTATCTGTTCATGTGTAAAATAAATGCAAGCCTATTTATGAGTGCTTGTGTTTGCTTGTATATTTGTAGATATGCCTGGATATATTTATACGTGACTAAGATCTGTGTGTATCTGTTTGTATACGTTCAGTTTGTCATTTTTGATCCTTTTTCTATTAGAACTGTGGTAAATGTATTTTTTTGGTTCTCTTAAAAAGTTTCCTTTCGAGAGAATGAGTTGATACAACAGAAGTCTAGTTTTAGAAAGGACCATTGACAACAAACATAAATATCAATCAAATTCCCAAAGATAGTAATCATATACAGGTATAAATAAGCAAAAAGATAATACATGAGCAGATCCAAGCGAAATTTGGTCATTTACAAACAAATTAAGTAGTCATCAAATAGATCTGCATCTATTTCTGCAGTTATGAATACATGAAAAACAGATTCAAGTTCTTATTTTTTTTGGTAATTTGAGTAGTATTTACAAAGCGGGTTTTGAAAGGAACCCAAAACCTTATTACATTCAGGGCTGAAACGCCGTACGTAGGGGCAACATTTTCATAGAGGTACTAACGCCCAACACAAAACCCTCTAAGACCCAGAGGGAAAACCACTTGAAACAGAGGACCAACTGAAAACAGAAAAACAAAAAACCACCAACAAAAAACAGGTTTCCTTCAGACGAAGGTAAACCCTAGAAACCAGTTGTATCAGTTTCAAAATTCCCGCCCGAACACTGACTCAAAACAGATTCACCAGCAAAAAACGAACCCAGCCTGCACGCCACCGCCCTAGAGGGAGGGTCCCACGCCTATCAATTTTTGGTATCATCCTTTTTCCTTGCAGCATAACGAGACAACATCTTGGAGGCCTCCTCCAGGTACTTGATAGATGTGCCTATGGTGGAAGCCACTAGCTCCAACAACATCTGGGAGCACTGGTCCTCCTTGTCACTCGCGGAATCGGATATGACGTGAGTAGAGGAAGAGGACGGCTCCACTTTTGGCCTTTTGAGCCTGGTCGAGGATCTGGCTGCCGGGGGAGTATTTGACACAGTCGCACGTTTCTTCTGCTCTCTTCGCCTAGCGCTCCTGAGAGGGGAGGCCTTGGAGCGGCCCCCAACTGGACCAGGGCCGACAGGGGACTCAACAGGATGACTGGGCGATGGGGGGACCTCGTCAAGGGGACTTGCAGACACAGGCTTGACGTTGTGGACAGGGGGCCTATTGGCTAAGGCATGCTTGAAGATAATTGCTAAGAGCCCTTGGTGAAGCGGCTTCCCATTCATCTTTTGACATTTTTCAATGGTCAGGGAAAGGGAGTACAAAAGGTAATCAGGGACACAGACTGCCTTGCCATCCCGGAGGTGGTTGACGAAGGCTAGGTGGAAGCTACGCAGAGGCTTCTCCGGGTCATCGCAGGTCACATACTGCATTATGGGAACAATGGCAATATTCCAGGGAGCCGGGAGGGAAGAAACGTGAAGGGTGGATTTGTCCCAACCCAAACTCTTACCTTTGTCTGGGAACTGATCCGTCTCCTCTTCCCAGTTGTGCTTATCACGGTGGATGAAGCGCCCTGTCAGTTGGAAGCCGGTGATTTCTGCTAGCATTTCGATCATCACCTTGAAGTGAACTCCCTGGATGGTGACCTCACCCTAGTTCCAAGAGGTGATAAAATCCTTGGTGATTTGATCTTCAGCTCCAGAGAATTTTAGCAAGAAGGGAGTGAATCCCTTGGCATCCATGAAGATCTTGGTTGTTGGGTCAAGGTTCAACTGAGTTGGCTCGACGAAGGCCATGCTCTCAGCAGGGGGAAAAGGGCGGAAGCAGGGAGATGGGAGGTGGAGGGAGCCGAAGCGAAGGTCCTACAGAGCCGAGGTAGGGGAGGTAGAGGAGGGAGCATGAGCAGAAGGGCTAGAGCCAAGGCTGGTTAAAAAGGAGTGGGTCGAGTGGAGGTAGCCGAAAGCGGCGGAATCGGGTTGGATGACACTACGATGGGAGAAGGCACGGGATGACCCTTGGAGGTAATTGGAGGGGAGCAGACAATCATTCCAAACCATGGAAAGATCGACCTCGACCGACTTAAGATTTGGAAGATCGAAACTCACGCGTGGAACCTGGGAAGCTTCCAGAAAAAACTCTACGAGGGAAAACGGGGGGTGTTGGGAAAAGCAATGGATAGCTTGGGAAGGTAGAAAAAGTCGGGGAAACTCGCCATGATTAGCGGGGCAGGGGTGGAAACGCCTTCCCAACTTCTTGTGATTAGCCACGTAGCAAAAGAGATGCCAGGCACTGATAACTTGGAGCACGGCAGCTTTGAAGGCCCGCGTGTCGTTGGCCTTGAGGTCTGGGCAGCGCCATAAATCAACCGAGTGGGGAGTGTGCCAGTTTTCCCATGTTTTTCCACCCATGAGCTTGAACCTGATGACATACCCGATCCACTCGTGGCAATTGCCCGCACTTTGGGACAAAGGTCTAAAGAAACCGCCAATGGTGAGGAAAGCTCCTGTGATAAGCTTTGATTCAAAATTCAATTCATTGGGACTTACCATTTTGAAAATTATCCCTTTCATGACTTGTTGCATTGGTGATGTCTTGGGGAAAGCTATCTCTCCAAATTCTGAGGTTGGTTGAAGATGTTGCCAGGTTGGCCATGAGATCGGCTAGCTGATTAGCCTCCCTGAAGTTATGGTGGATGGTCATCTACGGGTGACTTCGAAGGATCTTCCTGGATTCTTGGATGGTATTGAAGACTTTCCAGGAAGGAGTCTTGTCATTCATCATATAGTTGATAATATTTAAGGAATCACCCTCGATGATAGCCTTTCTAGGGTCCTCTTGGAGCAAGACAAGCCCCCTCCATAGAGCCATGGCCTCCACAAAATTGTTAGTTTGAGGCCCGAGGAACTCTGCAAATGCAAGGATCAGGTTGCCGTTATGGTCTCGGATGACCCCTCCTACCCCAACAAGGCCAGGATTTCCTTTGGAAGCCCCATCAAAGTTCAGCTTGATCCATCCTTCCGGAGGCGGCATCCACTTGAGATTGGCTCTGGGATTGGGCCTTGGTTGAGCTCCAGGATCCTCTTCAGGTATACCAAGAGATTTGAAAAGGGCACATTCGAGAGCCTGGGAAGGGGCCATGGAGCAGGGGATGAGCCGGATGTTTTCAATAGCATAGGCAATGGATTTGGAAGCCATAGCTAGGGGGTCCCTAGAGGAGGACGAGAAGGCCCTATTATTGTGCTCTAGCTAGATTTACCAAATGAAGTGATGGAGGCAGAAGGACCAGAGGGAGCGAAGCTTGGGATTGCTAAACGAGTTTGGCCACTAGGAGAAAAGGTCAATGATTGAATTGGGTTGGACCCACTGGATGTGGAAGGAATTGAGCAAGTGGTCGAGGGTTACGGAGGAAAAAGCATAGTTGGTGAAGATGTGATTCATAGATTCCCAGCTTGAAAGGCACAGGTAGCAATGGTTGGGGATCATGAATCCTCTTTTGGCCAGATTTTTGAGCATGAGGATCTTATTTTGGATGGCAGTCCAAGAAAAGAAACTAATTTTGGGGATGAGTTTCTTCCTCCAGATGAGGTTGTAAGGGATGGTTGCAACCTGGGCCTTCTCTTGGAAGGTGTAGGCTGACTTTACAGAAAAGGACCCTTCATCAGTTCCCCTCCAGATGGGCCTATCTTCCGCCTCTCCCGTTGGAATGGTGACTGCATTGAGCAAGCTAGATAGGGCAGCAACTTGATGAGGGAAGTTGGCCACGTCAATGGTTCTCCATTTGGGGCCTCCATTGTGACTGGTGATAAAATTTGCAACCTTGCTCCCTAGGTTGGCGTCAGTGGACGGTTTAAGGACCACCAGCTCCTTGTTTTCACTCAGAGGTTCCTCTTGAAGCCATCTGTCATGCCAAAAGTCGATGGTGTTCCCATTACCCAAAATCCACCTACTACCTTTCTGAATGAGACTTCTGGTCTGGGTGATGGACTTCCAAAATGTTGAACCATTTTGGGGCCCCTGATCATTCAAGAACTGGTGGTTTTGCATGTATTTCTTCTTGACTATCTCGACCCAATCTGCATCATTGTTGGTGTAAATCTTCCATGCATGCTTGGCTAGGAGAGCGAGATTCATTTGAGTGACTTTCCTAAGTCCAATGCCTCCTTTGCTTTTGCTGTGATAGACCAAGTCCCAGGCCACCAAGGGAATTCTCTTCTTATCCTCACTCCCGGACCAGAGGAACCTCTTCTGGATTTGTTCTATCTTAGAGCTCACAAAGGCTAGGATTCTGAAGACAGACATGAAGTAAACCGGGATGCTTTGAAGACAGGCCGAAGTGAGGGTGGCTTTGGTTGCCTGGGAGAGGAGGTGACCTTTCCAAGAGGCCAACTTTTTCTGAATTCTTTCAATGACATTATTCCACATGGGGGCAGTGGGATTGCCAGAGAACAGGGGGAGCCCAAGGTAGGAAGTGGGGAGAGCCTCCGGGGAGCATCCAAGGATCCGCGCAATTTTGATTTGCCAGGAATGGGGAGTGTTGATGAAATAAATTTTGCTTTTGAGGAGGTTGATCTTCTAGCCTGCAACATTCTCATAAAGGTGGAGGATGTGTTTAATGGCCTTGGCTTGAGCAACTGAGGCTGAAGTGGCCAAGATGGTATCGTCGACAAACTGCTGGTGGGTGACTGGGTTAAGACCAGAAGCAGTTTTGATCCCAAAAATAAGCCCTCTCCTGCTGGCACTTGCAATGGACCTCCCTAGAGCCTCAGCCAGGATGATGAACAAGATTGGGGATAGAGGATCTCCTTGTCTCAGACCTCTAGAGCTCGGGAAGAACCCAGCAGGGGACCCATTGACTAAGACGGAGAACCACGGAGAGGATATGCATCTTTTGATAAGATCAACCCATGTCGGGTGGAAGCCAAATTTAAGGAGGACATCGATGAGAAACTCCCAGCTGACCCTATCGAAGGCCTTGTTCATGTCTAGCTTTAGAAGGAAAGTTGGTTTCTTGGCCAAAGTGGCAGAATGCAGGGCCTCATGGATGGTTATCACTCCATCTGTTATGATCCTCCCTTTGACAGAGCTGCCCTAGTAGGGATCAATGATAAGGGGTAGGATCCCCTTGAGCCTGTTAGCTAAGGCTTTGGTTAGGATCTTGTAGAGAACATTGCAGAGGCTGATAGGGTGAAAGTCAGATAGAGTTTTGCAAGTCGACACTTTGGGAACCAGGGCAATGAAGGTTGAGTTGATCCCTCGGGGAATGGCCTTGGATGATTGAAGGTCTCTAACTGTTGCACACACCTCAGGCCCAATCATGTCCCAAAATACTTGGAAGAAGCGCAGAGGGAATCCATCTGGTCCGGGAGCCTTGTCAGGCTGCATAGAGAACAAAGCTCCTTTGATCTCTTCAATGGATAGAGGGCTAATGAGCATTTCATTAGTGGAGGAGGATATGGAGTGGGGAATATTGCCCAAGAGAGCCTCAACAGCCTGGGGGGAGCTAGGGGAGGATGTGCCCAGAAGGGACTAGAAGAAGTTGGCAGATTCGTTCCTGATCTCAGAGATTTCCCTTGTGACCCTTCCATCGCTGCAGGTGAGCTCTAAAATTTTGTTGGAGCTTTTGTTTCTCAGGGTAGACGCATGAAAGAATTTGGTATTCGAGTCACCATCCTTGAGCCACAGGGCTCTCGATTTTTGTCTCCAATACGTTTCTTCTCTGGCCAGGATGTTGTGGAACTCAGCTAGGAGCTTGCTCTCTTTAGCTCTGATGTTGTTGTCTTGGTTGCCTTCCTGGATTTGTTGTTCTATGATCTCTAGCTTCTCTTTAATTATCCACTTGCTTTCGAAAATGTTGCCAAAGGTTTCTCTGTTCCAAGTCCTGAGATTTTCCTTGATGAATCTGAGTTTTTGGTATAGTTGCCTAGACGGGGACCCTTTGAAGGGTTGCTGCCACCACTGAGAGACTTGGTTCCTGAAGTCTGGATGGTGGAACCACATCGCCTCGAAGCGGAAGGGGCTCTTGAAAGAGGGAGCTTTGGTGGCTTCAAACAGAAGGGGACTGTGATCAGAGCCAATTTTAGGGAGGGATTTGAGGGTGGCATCCCCAAAAATAGGGATAGCCTCTCTAGAGAGTAGGACCCTATCCAATTTGACCTGGATGAGATTGGTTCCAGCCCTTCTATTACTCCAAGTGAACTTTGCTCCCTTCAACTGGACATCCATGAGTTCGTTCGCATCTATGAATTCCCCAAGTTCCTCCATGCTTTTGGTAAGCAAGGTGTTACCTCCTTTCTTGTCAGATGGGAACAGGGGGCTATTAAAATCTCCTGCAAGGATCCAGGGGATGGTTTTGAACGAGTTTCGCATATGGCTAATCGAGTTCCACAACGAGGCTCTTTCGAGAGGGTTATTAGGGGCATAGACATTGGAAAGGATCCAAGTGTTGTTGCTAGTTTTGCAGTGGAAAAGCATGTTGATGATCCTGCTTGAGGAGGAAATCAACCTTCCTTCAACTTTTGTCGGATCCCACATGCATAACAACCCTTCGAACGTTCCTTGGGCGGGAGTGAAGACGAATTCACTTTTATTCCATATTGCTTTGGCAACTTTGGGGGAAGAAATCTCATCTACTTTGGTTTCTTGCAAGATGAGGATTGTGGGACTGTAATCTTTCCTTAGATTTGCGGCTATCCATTTCTTGGGGGCACCATTGAGCCCTCTCACATTCCAAGTGAGAATCTTCATTTAAAACTTTTTGAGGGATTTCTTGCCTCCCTTCCCCTGCTGAGAGGGAGGTTTGGATTTTTTGGGTTCGTCTCTTATCAGGTTGAGAGAATCAGACAACAAGGTGGCTTGGAAGCCATTTGCTATATCATCTTCGACCTCTTTCCTTCTCTGCTCAGCAAGGGATGGCCTTCCTCTTTTTCTGTCACTTCCAAAGTCGATGAGGGATTTTTTGCTCTGAGTCTGCTTGGGGCTGAAGCTTTCCGGGAGGGACTGGGATGGGACAAGACTTCCCTCATCTTCGTCATCAGAATGAATGGATGCTGGTCCGAAAGTTTCCAGCGGGGGGAGGGATGGACCGGATTTAGATGGGGACTCGAAAAGAACTATTTCTGCCAAACCGGCCTGGGGAGGATCAGAGTGAGGAGGGGGAGGGGGATCAGCCATAGGGGGGTCCAAATTACCCTCAAAGAAAATAGGGTTAGATTCAAACAATGGACATACCTGTTCAGACTCCGGGGCCGGAGGAGGATCGACAATTTTTTCCCTTTGTCTTCTGAGGAACCGTCCCTCTTTTGACTTGAAGCCTGGTTTGCTTGCGCAGATGAGTCGTTCTTCCTGGGAAAGGGTTGGACATTCTTAGGATGATTATTTCTTGGTGGATGGAACCGATTCTGGGATCTGGGAGGAGCCCTCGGAAAGAAAGAGTCACCATCCTCGGTTTCCTTTGACGGTTTAGCTTTGAGGAGAGGGCATTGGTTTTTGAGGTGGCCTTGCATGTGGCATTGGACGTAGAAGGCTGGTTTGTTTTCATATTCTAGAGGTTGGTGCCATCTGAAGGACCCCAAAATTAGGTTAACGAATGAGGGCAGCTCGGTCTCGAGATTGGCATTCACGCAGATGCGGGCGTGGACCATTCTGGAGCCCGCTTTAGTTGCAGAATCGATGGCCACCAGTTTGCCAACTGTTCTTGCAATAGCTTTTAGGACGTCCTCGTGCCAAAGATGGAAAGGTAGATCTAGGATGCGGACCCAGATGGGTGCAAAGTTGATACTCTGGGTATTGGGATTGAAATCCGCCGCCCACCGCCTGAGAAACAAGCTCCTCCTGCCTAGGAACCAGGGCCCTCCTGTTAGGATTCGGCTTGCATCATCATGGTTGCATAGTTTTATGACAAAAAACCCTCTGGAGAGGGCTACAATCTCCATGTTTCCTGAGGTTTTCCATTTGGAGAAGGCCCATCGCCTTATTGTCTCCATATCTGGTCGTCCCCCAACAAACTTGCCGATTAGGGAATAAGATGCCTTTGAAACATAGTTGGAGAAAACCTCTTCTCAGATGACAATATCCGATTTGACCTGAGTTAGGTGGGCATTTGAGGTTTTTGGAGTGATCGCCCCATCAAAAATGACCTGCGCGTATGACGGCCCACCAGGGTTCCCTGGAACAGGTTCCTTATTTGGGATGGGGCCCTCAGTAGGTCTTTTGTCAGGAGGCTCATTATCCCGAGGGCCCTCGGGGGGCTTCCCGTGGGAACCCGCTTCAACATCAGCAGCACCATTCTTACCTGGTCTAGGTCTTCCATCCGCCGTTCCAGCAGAACGGATCCCGCCATCGCCATCGCTGCCCTCCGCCTCCACCATTGCTGGAATTCCGAATCTAATTCCTCAACTTTAGATATTGATCTTTAAGAGGTAGATTGAGGATCTGATTCAAGTTCTTATTAAGTAGAGATAGCTCTGCACATATACCGTAAACCTAGATTCTTAGTTGCATTCCCGTCCCTTTAAGCTGGCTTAGCAAGAGTTCTTGAAGTTCAAAAAGGAGCCAAGTAAATGCCTTTTAGATTCCTACGCATAATAACCAAGCAAATAAATCCAAGGGCACTCAACATTAGGCAAGTATTGGCTTTGATACTATGCTAAAATAGGAGAAAATCACATGCTACATTAAACAAAATAAATATGTTAAAAACAGCATAACATCCTACAACCTAACAAAAAAAAACCATGGTTGGAGTTTGAAACCACCATGGAAAAGAAAATCCATTATGACAAAAAATCTCTCATTAATATGTCCAATACAATGATACGTCACAATGCCCGAGCTAGCTTTGTTTCCACAACAGTGTAGTATGCCTTGATCTTTTCTCTATCCGTACTGGTGTATGTTTTAATCTGTGCTCTATCTACCAATTTCTCGTGAAAGGCCAGTCTTTTGTCCATATCATCACCACTTGGCGTTTTAATCTTGGCCTGTGATTTGCATGTAAGTGGCACTGTAAGAGTTTTAATTAGCCACAATAAAGATTTATTTCTGATGTTTGTAGTAATGGAATGGGTACTATGAAATTTTGCACTGGAACCATTGTAGTGAATTAGATTTTATTATGTAATCCAGGCATCGTTGTTTGAATA
Organism: Wollemia nobilis; assembly: GCA_028583015.1. NCBI lineage: Eukaryota > Viridiplantae > Streptophyta > Pinopsida > Araucariales > Araucariaceae > Wollemia > Wollemia nobilis. The sequence continues at coordinate 5,016,841 of JAQPPZ010017058.1, forward strand.
CTGACCAGAGAGATAAGAGTTATTCATGTATGGTTTGACGAAAAGAATGTTGCTAATACTATCATTGTGATTTGTTTTCAGTCAACAGAGTAGGAGTCTCCACTATATATGGGTTGACGGCTAGATGAGAATAAAATTGTGGGAAAAATTTGCAGTCTTTGTTGCAACAATAAAAAGTAGTTTATGAGAGGTCCTTTCTGAAAATTATGAATGGGTTCTTCCATAAATTGTTCGTGGCAAGAGATCTTCGATAAGATTGTTTATTATTAATTTAAAGTATGTTTTTTATTATGAATGGTGTTATTATTTTATCATTCTATGGTTAAGTTAGTCTTTGGTGTGGAATGGGAAAGGAGCTTCTGGTGCAAAAGGAATATTAAGTTACATAAGGCAATTTTAGTGCCATGGGATTGTGCTTGGTAAAAAAATGGGTTGTTGGAGATTATCAAAAGAGAGGAATCTAGATAGCTAAATATCTAAGGCCATTGCAGAGGGTTTGTGGTGCAGGCATGTATATGCACGTTGGCATTCAAATGGCCTAGAAGAGAAGTAGTTGAACAATTGCCTTCAAATTAGATGCATGCAGGCTAAAATCTAAACCTATGTGTATTTATAAGCTAACGTGGGATAAAGTTCTTTAAACAGTTGGGTTTTGCAAGCTTGCATTCCCCCCTCCTTTTCGTTTCGGTGTTGTTCAACATGTTTACATTTGAGGTGAACAGATGAAGAAAAATAATCATTTTGAGTGGGCATATGCTTATTATCAATTACTAATTTAATAATATCTTTGGATGGGCCGTTCATCAGGCCAAATCTTGATCCTAAGACGAGTACATAAAAACATGCCATGGAATATTGTAGTTTTTAAAAGTTGTCAATTTGATGTATATACTATTCCACGGAAAAAAATATTCATTCAGAGTCATCCTATCACGATCAACTAAATTATTATTGTAAATATGGGAGATGTTGATAAAACAAGATTTTTTAGGGTATCATTTTGATTAATAGCTACATACTTTCTAGCATTCTAGCTAATGAACTTGGTGGTGCATTCTTTCATTTGTTTGTATGCATGAAATGGTCTAGAAAATAAAAACCGTTATTGTAATTACAATGATAGTTAAAATTCCTTTAGAAATTGAATCTTGCAAAACTTACAAGATGTGTCCAGGAATTCGCATTGGTTTAAGGCAGAGAATTTTTTGGGTTGTTTGAAATAAAAATAATTTAGGCCAACTATAAAGGTTAAAAATATATAAGCTGCAGAGATGTCTTGAGGCCCAAAGCTATGAGGAGGGGAAACACTTTACAGAGATTATTACATCGCAAAATGCATATAGAAGTCAATTGTTCACAATGAACCACTCAATCAATGCTGAAAAATGTGCAATTTATCTGAAATACACCAGAATGTCTTGGACTGAACCTCATTCAAATGTTCCAGTATCTTGTAAAATCAGCTTATGCAATGTGTATGAAGTAAATACATGAATCGGTGATGTTTTGGGGCAATTCTTGTATATGAAGTTAAAAGTTAATGGGGAATTTTTTGTTTTTCATAAGATCATTGTTCTTGTGTCATAAATATAAGGGATGATAAAGCAGTGAAATTGGTAGGAGAAATTAAGACATGGTTAGCACTACACCTCAGGTACACCTGTCTTCTTTGAACAGGATAACAGTTAGCTGAACATATATTCAGATCAAAGTAATTTCGTAAAGTTGGCAGCAGGTTATTACTGGAAAGTCAACACCACATACTGGAGCAGCAAATTTGCAGACTCAACAGACAGAACCAAAAGACGGACTAATTGCTTCTGATATATTGAATTTGGAACTGAAATGGTCTGAGGATGAGGCAAGATCCAAGCAGCAGTCCACAAGTGTGATGCACACTGCAAGTGCAAATTCTCCTTGTGAGTTAGGAGTGGATTTAGAAGATTTCTTTGGGTCTGAGGATGAGGCAAGATCCAAGCAGCAGCCCACAAGTGTGATGCACACGGCAAGTGCAAATTCTCCTCGTGAGATAGGAGTGGATTTAGAAGATTTCTTTGGGCAATCAAAGCCACAAGATTCCCCTAAAGAAGTTTTGACATCAACATATCAGATACAAGATGTTAAGTGGCATGCACCTTCTGATTCCATGCCACAGGTAAGTTCACATGAGAGCCAGATAGAGCTTTTTAGTGTCCATCCAGGGACACAGAAGACTCAAACACAGACTGAAGATAATGATCCCTTTCTTTCTTGGGAGGGTGATTTTAAAAGTGCTAACTCAATGCTTGATAATTTGGGATCTAGGAGTCTAGATACACCTGCAGCCCCTTCTGCTGTTGACCCTCTTCAATTAATACATGAAAGGACAGAATCAGCGTGGAATGTAGGTAGACACTCTACACTCGATGGCAAAGATTTGTTTGGTAGTGCAGTGAGTGGTGCAGAACACTCGATGCCTATGAAAGAAAGCTGGATTCAAGATGATCCTTGGTCAGCCATAATAACAAAGGAACCATACAGAGGAAGTGCAGAAAATCTTGAGGAAAATTCTGGTTTGCAGTCAGACAGGCCAGAAGCTTTTCTTTCATCAGATATTCAAGTTTCATTTTCTGGTTCTATTTGGCAGCAGGGTGACATTTTACAGCATAATGAATCAACTATGGAAAGGAGCAGAAATCACCCAAAAGGTGAAAAAGAAGAAGAGGGGCTTGATGTTCTTTTCGTGTCACATCCAGACTCACAGACATTGAAATTAGACAAGGAGAACACAAGTGTGGGAACTAACTTAACTGAAATTGAGTTATTCAACAGGTGCGTACTTATTACCCTCAGCTGCTATTACTTCTAGATATTTGTGACATTTTTCATTTGATTGTAAAATTCATATAATGCTTTTAGTCATCTCTTCTGTATATCAGTTGCTATTAGTTTCATAACGCCTGTCCAGTCATGGTTTAGAAGGCTGTTTTAACTTTTTGCTCTTTATACTCATTATTGTCTGCAGCAAGACCAACATACTTATTGATCTGCTGGCTAAGTTTCCATGGTGGTATTTGCAAATTTTGATTCTTGTTATCTGGTGTTTGGAGTTTAATGTCGTACTTTCTTCAAACCACAGTCTTTAGTTAAAACATAGAGTTCAATATCAAGATTGATGTTGGAGGTCTTATTAGTGTAATAGTGAGACATGATTATGAAGTTTAGTATAGCTGAGACTACCTGCTTCCTTTTCTGTATGAAGAAATCTGAGAACAAGAAATGAGACATGATTATGACTATGCTTTCTCCTTTCATTACTCCCTTCTTCTAATTAACTTGCTTCAGAATTTCTTTAGAAACCAATATGGAGACTTCTGTCAGGGGAGAGAATCAGACAGACTTTTATTCTTGAAAATAGCAAATTTAAAGAATGGTAGGAGTGGAATTCTCAACTGCCTACTGGTGAATGTATTGGCTAATTTTTGTGAGTCAAGAGTGAGTGTGAGCTAGGAGCGAGCCTCACCTTTTTCTTGTTTTATAAAGTAAGCAAGTGTTAGGGTGCAAGCAGGAAGCAAATTGCAAGCGCTACTACTTCCACTCTCACCATTCTTTAAATTTGCTATTTTCAAGAATAAAAGTCTGTCTGATTCTCTCCCTTGACAGAAGTTTCCATATTGGTTTCTAAAGAAATGTTGAAGCAAAGTGCAAGCTCTACTACTTCTTGTTCCAGATCTTAGGAGAAACTAAAAAATGAAAGGATTCATGTGAAGAAAATCTAGGTAACATGGCAGGAAATTCATTTCTGAAAGTGCTTACCAAAGTAAGGAATCCCTAATTGGAAGTAAAGATGCCCTAGTTGGAAGTATGGATGCCCTAGTTAGCAATAAGAGGAAAAACAAATCTCTGGCAAACCCTATCCAGGTAGCAAATATTTATACTAGAAGTGATTGTCAAGGATGAGATGATCAAGCATGATATAATGGTTCTTAAAAGCAGAGGGTTAATATGTAAGTTCCATGGATACTGGCCAGGATTTTCGGAGATTCAAAATTGGATCAAGTGGAAGTAGGGATTGAAATTTAGTTACTCCATGACTTTTCTTTCGAAAGGATTTTTCCTCATTATCTTCTCTAGTTCAGAAATGAAATTAGCTGAGACTACCTGCTTCCTTTTCTGTATGAAGAAATCTGAGAACAAGAAATGAGACATGATTATGACTATGCTTTCTCCTTTCGTTACTCCCTTTTTCTAATTAACTTGCTTCAGCATTTCTTTAGAAACCAATATGGAGACTTCTGTCAGGGGAGAGAATCAGACAGATTTTTATTCTTGAAAATAGCAAATTTAAAGAATAGTAAGAGTGGAATTCTTAACTGCCTACTGGTGAATGTATTGGCTAGTTTTTGTGAGTCGAGAGTGAGTGTGAGCTAGGAGCGAGCCTCACCTTTTTCTTGTTTTATAAAGTAGCCAGTGTTAGGGTGCAAGCAGGAAGCAAAGTGCAAGCGCTACTACTTCTTGTTCCAGATCTTAGGAGAAACTAAAAAAACGAAAGGATTCATATGAAGAAAATCTAGGTAACCTGGCAGGAAATTTATTTCTGAAAGTGCTTACCGAAGTAAGAAATCCCTAATTGGAAGTAAGGATGCCCTAGTTGGAAGTATGGATGCCCTAGTTAGCAGTAAGAGGAAAAACAAATCTCTGGCAAACCCTATCCAGGTAGCAAATATTTATACTAGAAGTGATTGTCAATGATGAGATGATCAAGCATGATATAATGGTTCTTAAAAGCAGAGGGTTTATATGTAAGTACCTTGGATACTGGCCAGGTTTTTCGGAGATTCAATATTGGATCAAGTGGAAGTGGGGATTGAATTTAAATTACTCCATGACTTTTCTTTCGAAAGGATTTTTCCTCATTATCTTCTCTAGTTCAAAAATAAGGGATAAAGTAATGGATAGTGGCCCTTGGTTTAGGGGCAAAAATGCATTATATTTAAGACCATGGACTGATAACTTTTTTGTGGAAACAAAGACTATTAAAAGGCTTCCATTGTGGATTAGGCTTTTGGACTTCCTTATTAGCTCATCAATAAGGAGGTTTTGAAGAATATCAACAATACTCTAGGGGAGTTCATCCAGGAGAGACCAACTACTAAGGAGAGAAGGCATGCTGTATACACTTGAATGTGTTGCTATGGAGAGTTCAAACCTTTGCCGTAGTCCATTAGGATTAAATTTAAATCAAGAGAATGGGATCAACAAGTGGATTATGAAAACATTGCATTATGATGTTGCAAATGTTGAGACTGGACACATGGCAAGAGATTGCAAGGTGAAAATGATGGAGAAAGAGAAAATTTTGGGCATGAGAAAACCTTCAGTTTGAAAAAGGAGATCATATCATAGTAGAAGCTGGGTCAAATCAAGGTTTTTTCCAATCCTAAAAATGTGGCCAAAAAAACCCCTTTGCATCATGAAATGGCAAATGCCATTATAGTTCACTTGAATCAACCATTAGAAGGAAAAAAATGACACAAGGGATGAGGAAGTACAATGCGCAAGTTCAAATTTAGGAGTTAAAGGTGCAAAGGAAGATGGGGAGGCAAATTTTAAAGTAAATTAGTTGAAGGAGGTCAAGGTTAATCCAGGTAAATCAGCTTCGTTTTCCTCAAGTAGCATAAAATCCTCTCCTTGCAATAAAAATGAAAGTAGTACAGAGTGTATGCATTGCACTTTAGGGTTTCAAGAGCAGCATAGTAAAGAAATGCATATGGAGGATTTCCATGGAAGTTTAGGGTTTCTAGGGCAGCATAAGAAAATAATTACTATGGAGGATCATCCTTGTACTTAAGAGTTTTTGGTGCAGCACAAAGAAGAAAGTGTTTATGAGGCTATTCCTTGCATTTCAAATTCTTTAGGGCAGCTTAAATCTTTAGAAGATAATTCTCATTATGAAAAATATGGAAAAATAGAAGAGATGGATGAAGATGGAAGTGTTTGTGGGAATGGAAAAAAAAGAGGGAGGCCGTCAAAGCGTGAACAAAGAGAAAAAGAAACTCAAAGGGATATCGAATTGGGAAGCTAAATAAAAGTATCAAAGGTGTTAACAAGAAGTGGGGCTAAGCCCACTAATAAAAATAAAAAGTGATGATGAAAATGGTATCATGGAATATTAGGGGTATAAATAAGACCCCTAAAAAATGATTTATTAAGGAATTAATAGGTTGTTATAGTCCTGAGTTTATTTCAATACAAGAAACAAAATTAAGTAGCGAGGAATGTAAGGATGCTTTTAAAAGATTTGGAAGATAGGGGATTGTCTAGCAGTTTTTTCTATAGGAGCTTTAGGTGGTATTGCAACAATATGGGACAAACGTAGATGGGATGGACACTTGTTAGAAGCAAAAGGTAATTGGATCATTGTACTATTTTGCGGGAAAGAGGAAAACATCAAAGTTTGTGCTATAAACGTTTATGCTCTAACTATAGTTACTTATTGTGAAAGATGTTGAAAGGACCTTAGCATATTTTTGTTAAACACAATGATGATTCATAATTGTGATTATTGGTTCTTGAGGGTGACTTGAACATAGTTCTATTTCCTTTGGAAAAGAGGTGGTACTTCCAAAGTTTGAATCAATGCAAGATTTTGCTTCATTTGTCAATTCAAATGGCCTTTGGGATGCTATTCCTTCAAGTTTTTAATATACATGGGATAATAGATGCATTGGGAAAACTCATATAGCAAAAAGATTGGATAGATTTTTGTTATCCAACACATGGTTGCAAACAAAGTATACAATCTCTTAATATATTTTATTACGAGTAGGATTAGATCACAAACCCATTCTTTTGACTTAAAATTTTTTTTAGTTAAAAAAATTTTTAGAGTTAAAAATTTTTTTAGAGTTAAATTTTTTTTGAAAGCATCACTGGCAGCTTCTGAAAATAATGGAGAAAAGATAGAGAGCTCAGGCACATTGCTCGAGGCATCGTTTATTGGAGGAACCAAAAACCTCTTCGATCTTATCTTTGTAAAAACAAAATTGTTTGAGGGACTCTATTTCCCACCTTGTATTTTCACATTTTTTAATGCATTTCTTCTCTTTTTTGGGTGGGTGTTTCTTGGGGGTTGAGCCTGGGACTTCTCTTCTTTTCACCGTCTTGGTCTATAAACTTGTGGTTTGTAACAATGCTTGGGTGTTTTTATCCCACATGCATTACTCTTTGGCTCCCCCCTTAGAGTTAGGTCTTTATAAAGATATGTTGTATCTCTTCAAAGCTCACTCCGCTGATGAGACCCGTAGGTCGAAACGCGTTCGAAGTTTTGTAGATGTATCACTTCCTTTTTTTGGAATAAAAATTCAATCCAATGTTCTTGGTTCCTTTCCTAACTTGTCTTTTTATTGAAGTTTTTTATCCCTCTTTTTTCTTCCTTTTGTTTCCTATTGCTATTGGTATTATGCCCTTCACCTGCGCGTAATGCAATTTGGTGAACCAGAAAGCCAACACTAGGAGTATGCTCTTCACTTGTGCATTTGCGATCTGGTGAATCAAAAACTAGTTTACTTTTTTAGAGTTCGTCGTGTTTTGTTTTTGCATTATTCCTAAAGGGCGCTCTCTCACGGCCTCAGGCACTAGTCTCTCCTAATAGTCAGGGCCGAAGAATCTTCGTTGAAGAAATCGATGATCTATCTTTGGAAATCACCAATCTGGAGTCTCGACGAATCGTGGGTGCGCTGTCTAGTAGCCCTGCTTTTGTCTAAATGGTCCAATATGTGACGTTTTCACCCGATATCCTCCCTTAGTCTATCCGAGGTGGTGAAGTAGGTTGTGATGGGTCGAGAGTGTGGGGGGAAAGAACCGCATGGAGGAGAGCTCCTCTGTCGACGAAATGGGGTCACCTCCCTAAAGTAGAGTGCAAGACATCGCTGGTTTGGGTATTTGAAGGTGGATAGAGATTAAGAGTTATCCCTAAAAAGGCAATGAAATCTGCCTCAGATCTCATAGTAGATGGGACATCAAAAAATAAAGTGATGCAAGGTTTCTACTTCTCCCAAGGAGCAAAATTGGCAGACCCGCTCCTCCCTCGAGAGATGGTGATCTGGCTCAACCCAAAGTTGGTGGGAGCACACTCTGAGCTGTCCAATCGGGATCCGTATGTTATGCATCGTATGTTGTTAGAGGTACTGAGGGGGGACTATCCAACCGTCTTGTATCTGAAGGAAGTGCTCGTGGTAGAAAGACAACTTGGGGGAGAGAGGGGCAGTGGGAAAGATCGATGTGCAACTGGTATACTGGAGGCTAATGTCCTTTCGGATCTCTTGGAGTATCTTCTCCTTATTTTGAGTAGAGGGGAGAGCTCCCAGGGAATAAGGGGGGAGTCTATCAATCTGTATCTGAATGCTGGCCAAAAGTGTAGACTTGAAAATACCAACTCCTCCCACCCCCTCAAGGTCTCGAAGAGAGGTCCATCGAGGAGCGAAGGGCAAGGGAAGGGTACCGTCTACATCCCGTGGGGGTATCTCCCAAAGAACGAACCCTTTGTAGATAGGTGATAATCGAGAAGATGATCTCGAGCCGAAGAGGAGAGGCCCCAAACTTTGCTAGGATAATGGAATGGGGGACCGTTCCCTTGCAATGATTGAATCTCCGAAGAAAAAGTGTTTGCACTTGTTCAACATGAGACCATTCAGTCGGGCCAAGACTAGGACCCCATATTACTAACCCATAGGTTACAGTTGGTTTGACCAAGGTATCAAAAATTCTCATTTTTACTAGAATATCTTGGAAATGTGCTCTGAAACAACTCCTCTCGAGCAAAGAAAGAGTTGCATACCCCTTATAAACTCGGGCCTGGGCGGCGGGTTTCAACCCAAAGGTGGGTCCAGTGAAGAGAACCCCCAAGTACACATAGGAGGTGGTGATATCAACCTCCCACCCTTGAAGCTAGAAGTGGAGATGGGATAGAGCCTCTTTGGTAGTATTGAACACCATAACCTTGGTCTTAGAGAGGTTCACTGTCAATTGTCTCATGGTACAAAAAGCGGCTAAAGTATCCAGATGACGTTGAAGCCCCTCAGGGGTCGACGCTAGAAGGACAACATCATCGATGCTAGAAATTAGCACATGGTGAAGAAGGTAACCGTCCTTAGTCTGTGTGTGCTCTCGAATAAATGACTCAAGCTCGTTTATGAATATCCCAAGGAGTGTCAGAGAAAGGGGGTAACCTTGTTTCACTCCTATGGTGTTGAGAATGTTGTTTGAAAGCCCCTGTGGAGAGCAAAACCGACCATTCACTCTCTTATACAACCATGAAACTGCTGTCAAAAGCTGTCCAGAGATGCCAACCGACCGAAGTCTCTCAAGTGGTAAACGTCGAGATACAAAGTCAAAAGATTTCCTGAAGTCGACAAAGCAACAACAAACTCTCAAGGATTTGAACCGTGCCTCCTCAATAATAGCCTTGAGGACTAGGATATGATTTGTGGCCTGGTGGCCTTGCCGAAAACCAGCTTAGCCCGTGGCCCTGTGTCCCTCCTCCTCCAGCTTGTGAGAAAGAAGCATGTCCAATGCTGTGGTGTAAAGCTTGGCAAAGACATGCCCAATCATGATGGTCTTGTAATTGTTGGTTTCATGGGGATCTCCTGCCTTATGGATGGGCTGGACCATATGCTGAGTCCAAGAGTTAGGGAAACCCGAGCAGACAGTGAGATTGAAGAGATTGGTGAGGGGCCTAAAAAGAGAGTCGATGCCATGCTTCAGAAAGTTTGCCTATAACCCATCCAAATCTTCTGCTTTGCCCGTGCAAAGCTTTCGAATAACTTGCTTAATAAGTCCAGTAGAGAAGAGATGGCAGGAAGTAGGGGGGGAAGGAACCCTAATAGGATGTTGATTTGGTCCAAGAGGAAAGATTGATCCCATGGTTGACCTGGTCTCGGGTGAGGATAAGGCACCATAAAGATTTAGGAGAGTGGTGGAGGGAATGAATGAGATCCAATCTATGTTGAGAGAGGAAGAGACATTTCTTGTTCCGGAGTAGTGATTTGTAATCTCTGTGGGAGGAGGTTGTGAGCTGGGGAGAGTACCGAATGGTATGGTTCAACCTTCGGTGGGCAAATTTACAGTCCTCGTCGTATCAGATGTTCATGGGACAATGACCGGGGGGGGAAGGGCGAGGAGGGGGGCGGATGGTGTGGGGGTAAGAGTCCATCGCTGCCCTCCAGATTGCTTGGACTAAGAAGGCAAAATGATTGGTAGCGGTAGGGAGAGAAGACAGCCTAGGAAGAACCTGACAAAGATGGTCCATGTAAGTAAAGGAATAGTAGTCAAAATCTATAGAAACCCGAGGGGTGGGAGTGGAGGAAGGGGGTGGTGGATTAATAGGGAGTGTGACAATGGAGATAGTGAGAGAGAGTACGAAGTGATCGGTAAGGGGAGTGAGAGTTTATTCTACTTGCATGAACCAGAAATAAATTCACACAAAAACACAATGTTGCAACTTGAACACAAAATAACAATTATTTTATTGATTGCATTGAAGAGTTACAAGTATTGCAAGCCACTTTGAGGGGGCAACCTCCTTTATTGTAGGTCGCTTCGAGGGGGCAACCTCCTTTATGACCATTGCTTCTTTACAATGTAATTGTTTAGGATGCCTTCATCTTTCTTACAATGCAATATATAAAGATAAGTTTACCCAAATTACAATGCAAAAATAGATTAATTCCAAAATAGCTATTTGAGCTATCTAATTCTAACCCTAATGATTAAGGGTCACCCTCATATTCAAAAGAGGGTGCCCACTTATTACTAACTAAACTATTATAATAAAATAAGAAGGGTTAGGATGTGAGGTCCTAATACTACCTTCCCATTTAAAACAAGTGTTGTCCTCAAAATTGAAGATGAGAAAATTGTTGTGAGAGTTGGTGTAGTGGTTCCCATGTTGTAGCCTCAAGATGTAATTTGTATTATTGCACCAAAAGATATGTAATGGTTCGGTTGCATAGTTGTCATGATTGTTGATCCAAAATAGACGCTTTTTGGAGAATGATTGAGCCTTCAAAAATCTCGTGGTGCCATTTCATCCACTAGAAATGCTAGGAAGAGACAAGGTGAGAGTTGGTGGTGTTTGTCATTTGGTCCATTGCTTTTGATGCTCCGAAGTAAAACATCGTAAGGCTCCAAGCACTTGGACGCTTAGTACTCCCTCTTTTTCTTTTTGAATCAGATTATTAGATATTCTATTTGGAAGTTTCTACCTAGAACTCAATGCCCAATTAAAAACCCTTGCGATCCTTGCCAGTAAAACTCTTGTAATCCTTGCATGTAATATTTTCTTGTAAAAACCCCTATAATCTCAGCCTATAATCTCTACTTGTAAAAAAAAACCTTGTAATTTGTCTATAAAAACCCTTGTGATCCCTTTGTTTTTTTTAAATGGTTATATGGGATTGAAATGCGCTTTACTCGTATTACATCATGACCACATGGTGGTACTGCAACAAACTTGGCAATTATGCATGTATCGCTTGGCAAGATTTGAACCTTGGTCTCCTTGAAAGTTGAGGAATCTAACTGGTTGAGCTAATGCCATTTGATGTTAAATGTTAAGGTTCACCCATGAGATTTGAGCCTTGGTTAAGGATTGTAATCCTTTTGTTGCTCAAGTCTGCAAACTTCTGAATATTCTCTGGAAACGCACTCTTCGTATGCCCAGAGTCCTCAATTTTTTTTTTTGTTCTGAAAATTCTTTAATATTCTTTGAAAACAAGCTTTGCTTAGGTCAGGATTTTGGCGTATTTTGAATTGTTCTCTTAGTACGCCCAAAAAGTCCTTGTGGAATTTTTTTTTACCAGGTGTGCTAGGCTGGGGTTGGTTTGGTTTGTGGGCTCGTAGATATACTTATCTTGTTTGTAGATAGTGTTTGGCCTACTCTTTCACGACACTAACTATGGAGGATTCCACCATTCCTATAGTTGCATTGCTCGTCTTTGAGGTATGATGCGAGTACCTTCCCGAGACTGACTGCTTATAGGTGCGCCACAAAACTCAAGCGACTGAAACTTCCCATCGGTAAAACTTGCATAGTTAGACAAATCATTGGGAACCCACGATTTCTTGCAAAACTCGCAAGAAATCACGACAAATGATTTAAAAAAAAAAAATCTCGATGTCAAGAAACTTGCCGGCTTACGCCAATATTTCCACCAAAAACTTGCCTATTTCTTGCGAGAAAATTGGCCGTAGGGGCAAAAATAGAAGAAAAACAAAGCAATCTGTCTTAAAACCTATTTCTTCTGATTTGCTCATTTTTCCTTCTTTCCAACTGTGTAGAAATTTTTCCAAGGGGTGAAAACAATAATCTTAAACCACTCTTCTGGATTACATGGATATTGAACATTGGTTCAAGGAGATTAGAGGCAAAATAATTGGATGAGCTAGACTTGCTATGTGATTGGATTGCTGATTCTCCTATGGATACCGAGTTTACTACAAAGGAGGCACAGATTGGAGTAGATATACCATAATGATATTATACTTGAGGAGCCTCCAATTTGTCCACCAGTTCAGAGCTAAGGCCAACCATCTAGTGCGTGGGAGAGGAAGGGAAAACAAAAAGCAGTTTAAAATTTGCTTCAAATGTTGCATTTCTATGATGTATTTGGTTGGATTTGCCGATTCATGAACTTTAATTGTACTCTTTTTATGAATATCTAATATAAAATCAACTTTTTGGCTCTCCAATTGTTGTTTAAAATGTATTTTTTTAATTGAAAAAATTTCTTTGGTTTTTTTTTTGGTCAAGTTTCTTGAGTTGGTGATAAAATCTCCAAAATTGGGTTGTCGAGTGTATTGCGTGTTGCAAGTTTTCTAACTATAGGTAAAATTTTCTCCTATTCCTAGGGGGGTCTCCCTATATACTTGAGGGTACATGGCAGCTCACAGCTGTATACGGGTGTTGTCTAAGGCCTGGGTATTAGAGTCTGAGCACCCCTCACTTCACTAGATGCTTTATGGGCAATTTAGCTTAGCCAACAATAACAACTCCTTTGTGATATTTTAAAACCCCTGACATAGGGTTTCTAACCTAATGAATCTAGGAAAGAGAAAAGAAAAGCTCTGATACCAAATGTAATGATTCTACTTGCATAAATTGATTGGAACCAGAAATAAATTGGCACAAAAACACAATGTTGCAACTTGAACAAAAAATAACAATTATTTTATTGATTGCACTAAATAGATACATGTGTCGTAGGCCACTTCGAAGGGGCAACCTCCTTTATCATAGGCTGCTTCGAGGGGGCAACCTCCTTTATGAGCAATGCTCCTTTACAATATAATTCTTAAGGATGCCTTCACCTTTCTTATAATGCAATATATAAAGATAATTTTACCCAAAATAGCTTACAATGCAAAAATAGATTAAACTCAAAATAGCTATTTGAGCTATCTAACCTTAACCCTAATGATTGAGGGTCACCCTTACATTCAAAAGGGGGTGTCCACTCATTACTAACTAAACTATTACAATAAAATAAGAATGGTTAGGACATGAGGCCCTAACACTCTTAGTGAAAATGATGTCAAGAAGATGATTGCAGTTGCAGAAACATACTTTTGAGGAAGATGATGAAAGTATTTGATAGAAAAAGAAATGAAAAATATCTTTGATAAAAGGGCAAGCTGGATATGGTTTAATTGATCTAACAACAAATGTAATATTTTGGTATTTTGATGGGAGTGGTCCCCAATAGAAGCCAAATGTAGCTTATTGAAAAAAAAGGAATGACCCCAAATAGTAGCCACATATATCTTTTTTATTAAAATAAAATAAAATAAAGACTTCCTAGTGGTGGATATGGGTTCTAGAAACTGAAGAGGGGGCCATACCACTCTACCTACTTATTATTTATTCACAAAGACACACTTTCTGAAAATAGCCATAGAGTTTCTATTGTGTAATGTCACTAAAGAGTTGGTGAAAATTGAAGTCATATTTGTAATTGTGGATACACATTAGAACAAGTATGTTTTCAATTTATAAATGTATTTTTCACAGTGGGTCTGTCACTGTGAGAAAGTGCAAGAGCACATATAATAGTACCAATGTTCAGCAAACAACTTGAGGGAATAAGCTTTTTCTATAGAAGCAGTGAATTACCTATATACTTAGCTTTTATTGCCATGCACTAAAGTGATTTTTAGGAATGAAAGTTATTCCAAAGGGACCAAGTATATGCAGAAAGTGGAAGGTCCAGACACACCATAGAAGCCCATGTGATATATGGAAGTAAAAGGCAAACATGGTTTTCATGGTCTTAGTATAGCTTGCACGACTAAGTGATGCATGACAGCCACTTTTGGGAACAAGGGAACTTTTACTCTGATTTTTTAAATTGGTTATTTGGGATTGAAATGGGCCCTATCCGTATTACATCATGACCACAGTTCTACAACCACATTACAACAAATCATACTATTATGGTTCCCATACTCTGGTGGGATCTTTGTGAGCCAAACATTCTCACCAGTCCAACCTCAACCCCATAGGCAAGGGGACTTGGAGTTCATTAGATTTCAGCCTCCCCAGGTTTCTCATGAGAAAGCTTGGAAGTTGGGCCTTGCCAATATGAGTATAGATGCCTATAGAATGTTTATTCTTTATTTTCCTTGATTACATTACCAACAATTAGGGATTGATTTTCTCTGTTGATTTGCATTACTGTGGTTTCTTTTCATACGGGGAAAGATATTCTTTTTAGTTGTGTTAAAAGCGAAGATGTTCTTCATTGGTGACATTTACAACACTGGATATAAAGAGCACCAATTATTTGCAGAAATTTTATGTTTGGTTGTTCTTTTCTATGACTTTTGCCTGGTGTAATTTGCAATTTGATGTATTTTGCAGGACGGAAGCTAGGGAGGTTAATGCTGAAGCCAACTCTGACTTTGCTTCTCCAAAGACGAGCTATGTAACGACTGATACACCAAAAGGTTCTTCAAATGATGACTCAAAATATATTGTGGAATCCTTGCTTTCGGAAATGCATGATCTTTCTTTCATGCTTGCAGATCATCTTGTAGTACCTGATAGAAATAAAGAACATACATTATGTCTTTGATTGTAAAATTCTAAAACTACACTGCTATTTTTGATGCAGCACAATTTGTAGCAGTGTTAATATTTAATTTCCTGCACATCATCATCCTTATTTATATATGGATGGTTTGATTTGAAAGTAGTTTGTGTTTTAGACCTGAAGTATTGAGGAGTTTTCCTTGATATAGGTGTTTAGTATAGCTGTTGCGCGAGAGTTTGAGCAAATAGACATGCTTATTAAGGTTAGGTTGAAGTATTGAGGAGTTTTCCCTGTTATAACTGTTCAGTATAGCTGTTGCACAAGTGTTTGAGAAAAGATAAATGCATATTTATAGTAGGTTAGGTTCTAGAATCTAGGTTTTTTTTTATGGGTGCATTGGTTCTGGTATGGCTAATAGGATGATCATAATTTATGAATTATACTGTAAATTTTGAAGTGACTTCCATTCTGAAAAATATAATTAATCCATAAAATTTGTAATATATACCTCTGTAATATGGCAGAAATTTCGACATTTTGGAAGGAAAGTCCATAAATCCATAAAACCCTTAAAGTTATAGCCAAGAACATCTAGGAATGCTTATTCGAAATCAATCACCTGTTCAAGTTTTGGAAATGGATAAGAGTAATGCCCAAGAAATACAGGAGATGAAATATAATTTAATCACAGAAAGTATTATTTATGTCGACTTCACATTAACGTCTATTTGGGGCTAGAGGTGTTGGCTTGTTTGAGGGGCCAGGCCATGCACCCAATAATGCTGCCATCTGATGGGACCTCCATTTTGTTACTTGTAGGGGTTGGAGATTTCAATCTTAATTGTTTTACAATAGTATAGTGCATATCAAAGTTTAAACAACAAAGTAATCAGGTGGATTTTAATGACACCTAGGTACCTGTTCCTAGTTTTTCTCCTTAGTTTAAAGAGTATAGTCTAAATCTAAGTGAAGAATTATTACTGTAAACAAAATTCCGAAGTATAAGTCTTGAATTTCTATTCTGCCTTCTGTGAAGTAATTTAAAAACATTAATATTTTAAAACCAAACCCTTCTACTAAGTAGTTTAGTGGCGAAGATTATTGCCTATCCTGCAAAACCGTGCTTAAGGATAGTTCTTGAAAGGAAGTAGTGGATAGTGAATGTGTTGTTTTTAATATCAGACATAGACCAAACACTCGAGAGGATGGATATATTGTTTGAAATTCAAAAACCTTGCAACAAAGAGCAGAAAAGAGAACAGTAAAAATTACCGTAATGCTTCCATCTTGCAAAATCGTGTTCAACTAGGAATACTTATAGAAAAGAATTGATGGAGCAAAGGTGATATAGTGGTTGGTATTGGTCATAGAGTGAACACTCCAAAGGATGGATATATCATTCATGGATATAGTGGTTGTGCATGGGCAATGGCGAAGTGGCCATATCATTGCTGGACTAAGCGCTGCATTGTTGGTTTGAAACTTTGCACGATCATAATATCTTTGCCCTCACATTTACACTATAGGTAGGGATGGTGTTATTCTCGAAAAGGGACGCCTCCCTCTGTCATGTCTCTTGTTATGGCAAAGATGGACATGCGAGTGATCATTAAGGCGTCGTGATTGATCATGAGGTCAAATTTGTTTGTTGTCTAACGGGTGCATGCGTGCTAGATAATTTTTTTGCCCTTGTTTCTTGATTGGACTCTTCCATAGAAGCTTTTGTATCAATGTTCCATTCGGAATGCATGGCGTAGTGGTAGGAAGGTACCAACTAGGGCCTTTTACAAGGAAGTCAGGATTCAGATCCTACAAAGTTTGGTTTGGGAGCATTTGAGTGAGGTGCCATTCTCCTCAAGGGGTGAATACACCTTTTCCCCAAAGTGCATTCGTGTGGGTGGTTGGCTAGCTCAGCTAGCTTAGGCCGTCTGGCAAGTGGAGGTTCGGCGTTTGAACCTCGCCCCTTTCACTGCCTTGGGCGTGTAGACATTATTCCGTTGGTTGAGGTGGCAGTCGATGTGGCTGTTGAAGAAGACAATTTTCTATTTATATTGGTCAAACCAATCACTTGGAAGCAAGTGTTGACGATTAGGTGAACTAGAGGAGATGAAGTGTCAAAAAGTAACTGGAGCACATCAACGAATGAGAATTTACGAAGTGGCAGGTTGAGATTAGCCCTTGCAATCCTAAGGTTTGAGCATTTTATTTTTAAATTTTGGGGTCCGGTAGGGAAAAACTTTTGGAGGCCTTAACTTTTGCATACAAGTGTCTTGAGCCCATTTTTTTAATTTCAGGTTGCAAGTTTTTTCTAGCTCTACACATTGGTAGTATCAGTTCATAGACTTGATACATCATTAAGGATTCAATTGCATAAGATGGGCTACAAAGCTTTAGTAATTTGCCTTAATGAGTGAAATTACAGTGTTTGATAAACTCAAATGATTTGTTCTGCTATGAAGAATTTGTGGTGCATCTTTTAAGGGGATAAAACAAATGTTTTTGATGATGAAAATCACCATATAAAAGTAAAGAGGCTCTAGATATGTTTTCCTTGCTAATTGAATCAGAGTCCCTTTTCCACATCAGAAAGGAGAGTGACCCTATCAAGGTATGGTCAAAACTGCAAAAGCTTTTTAGGAAACTTAATACTACTGAAGTAAGTCACTTGGAAATGGAGCTTTCTTCTCTTACACTAGTTGAGTTTGATAACGTTGAGGACTATATAACGTTGGGATATTATTGTCACTAGTGTTTTCTCTCCTTGGCTTCTCAATTCAGATTGGGGGGTGTTGAAATTATAATCTAATTCATGGTCAAGGTCGACATTGTGCAATGTATTGGATAGACCTAAGGGCATTTCATTGTACAATGTATTTATTATTTGTAATATTTTATTATGTAAGCCCAATGGGCCATGGTTAACCTTGTTATGGTTAAACCCTATTTATTACTTGTAATTAACCTAAAACCCTCTTGTTATGTCGATTTAGGTTAAACTTTATGATATAATTGTGGTGTTGGTATTGTTAATATTACCCCCCTCACACTCATTTAATCACAGGAGTGTTGTGTAATATTATCTACGGATATAGTGATTTCTTCTGGTGCCCACCAAATCTTTCTTTTTTGTCTTGCTTTTTGTATAAGATTTGAGTAAATGGTTTGCTTCTATTCATTTATGGAAAATAATGTGAATTCCAACAATTAGGGTGCTTAACACGAATATAGTGCATCCGACTTTTTTTTTTGAATCTTTGCCAGACTCTAGAACTGGTTTTACCATTTAAGTATATCTCACAATGTTGGGATAAAAATATGATTAGTATGATTGAGATAACCCAATGTCATAAACCTTATACTTGATTTGGATAACTTTCTTGGGAAGATTCAGTAGCAAGTCAAGCTATTTTAATATTTCCAATTCTCAAAGACTTGTGACCATTCCACTTTTTCTTCTCATTTTATGAACATCCTAAAACCTAGAAATGATAAAAAGAGATTGCTTAGTTGTGTTTGTAATCAAAATATTTAGCAGATTGGTTGTCCATGATGAATGGCTCCCCCTTCACAAGTTAGTTGTGCAATAAAAATAATGGGCAACCCAAGATTTTGTAGCATAATGCATTGTTAGATTTAACAATACTTTCTAGAAACGAATGTAATCAACACATTACCTAAAAAGAAAGAACAACTCATAGGCACAATGCAATATGAAGGGTGTTTGTAGATACCCAAGTAATCTTTCTAAAATCACTTCAATAGATAATGAAATGGTTGGTCTCAAGGGGTATAAATACCCAATGTATATGTGACCTTAGCTCAAGTTTAAACAATAGATCTTAAGGTTTATTATTAAAATATTACAATAAATCCACCTATACAAGTTGTATAGAGACCCATAGGGATATACAAGTAAAAACGATACAAATAGACGCCGTGGCCTTAAGTGAAGCTCGACATCACATATTCCAACATTCCTCCTTAAGTTGAATGGGGGACAAAGAGAGACTCAATCATTCCCCCTTAATGATAACTTTCTTATTCCAAGATGTTCTCACAATCACACAAAGGGCACCTTAGGCATGATCTTGCTTAGGATATCTACTATATGCTTTGTTAATGACACAGACTAGATCAAGTATCCCACAAATATGAAACCATCAAACACAATGCATCCAAACTTTGATGTGCTTAGTCCATTGATGAAACGTTAGATTGCATACAAGCATGATGGAGCTTTGATTGTGAATACCCAACAACTCCAAAATCGTGAGTATCCATTAGAGGTGTTTGGTAGCCTCATTGACAACACCATATTAAGTTTTCATAGAAGTTTGGGATATAGAAGACTACCACTAAAACACCAAGAGATCGATCCAAAACCAAGTCAAAAGAATAATTTTGGTGGTAAAACATTGTTGGTCTAGTCACCAACCTAGTTTGTATCAAAACATCCTATCAAATAACATTTACTCCATCTAAGTAATGAATACCCATTTGATATATACTTTTGATGTACCAAAATATTTGCTCGACCATTGTCCAATGACTCTTATGGGGGTGCCTGCATATTCCTCAAGCAATAATTAACAACAAATGTAATGCTCAACCAAGTCTGGGTGAGATAGAGAAGTCCTTGAGAAGTGATCCATATAGGGGGTAGCCACCAAAGGGGAAATGCAACCCATTTGAAGCTTCGAACCAAAAGCAAAGGGAGTCTAAGTGGGTTTGTATTCCTCGATTTGAAATTGCTATAGAAAATCCAAAGTGATCCATTTGAATCCATAAAAAATAATGGGAGATGCCCAAATTTTTCATCTCAAAAGTGTCATAAAGCCTTGACTTCATCTACTAGATATGTTGAGCTTTCCATGAGAAGATTGCCAACATGCAATACATTCATCAGAGTCTGACCATCCTGATGTTTGATTTTGATATTATTCTCTATCTCACATTGTCAAAATCCAAAATGGAATAAAATGAATGAATCTTTTCATACCAAGCATGAGAAACCTACTTAAGCTCATATAAGGACTTCTTTAGCCTACACACCAAGGGGATGGGCCCATCAAACTCAAAACTAGATGGTTGTCTCAAATAGATCTCCTCTTAAAGCTTCCCACGAAGGAAGATACTCTTTACATCCATTTGATGTACCTTCCACTCTTAAGAAGCTGTAAGAGATAGAATCATCCAAATAGAGTCCAAGCTTGGGATAGGAGCAAAAGCCTCCAAATAGTCAATTCCCTCCTTTTGAAAGAAACCCTTAGCAACAAGGCATGCCTTGTGCTTCTCCATTTGACCATCGAAATTTTACTTGGTCTTATAGACCCATTTACAACCAATAATGTTCTTCCCTTCAAAAAGAGGAACAAGCTTCCATGTCTAATTTAGTCAATGACTTGTACTCTACCAACATAGTATCCTCCCACTTTGAACAAACCTTGGATTGTATACAAGTGATGGGATCTCTAGAATCATAAATTTCATAACCTAGGCCCTAAGAGGGGGCCTTTTGATGACACTCCTAAGAGAGAGTGGACTAAGTGTCCTAATGGAGAGTCCATACCCACTTGGGCATCAAATGATTTGTTGAATGCAGTGGCATATCATGCATAGAAGTATCATCAGAAGAAAGTGCTTGAGCATCAATTACATTCTCATAATCAACCTCAACATCCAACGTCGTTGCACAATGCATGGAAGAATAAAGCTTGTTAGGTGTAGAATCCAAATATGGAGTAGTCGTTGGAGGAGAATTGGGGATGGAGACAACCATATCGATCGATACTTGGATAAACTCAAGTTGATAGGTTGTAGAGTTGGAACAATTGGAATAGAGCCAAAAAGAATATCTTAAGAAGCAACATGTACCTCTAGAGGAGTTATGGATGGGAGGGAATCACTTGCCAAGACGACAAGAAGAGGTCCTAAAGGAGTGGATGGAAGAACCTGATCAAATATCACATCCCTTTGAAAAATAATATCTAGTTTCACAGGAATATACAGGTGATAAGCCTTAGAGGTATTAAAATACCCCACATAGATGCAATGATGACTCTTTGAAGCAACCTTGTTCCATGTATCTGTAACAACATGAGCCTATGTAGTAGATCCAACTATTTGGAACTCACATTAGGCTTGTCCCTTATTAATCTCTCAAGAGGACTCACATCCTAAATGTTTAAGTTGAAAACCTATTGATGATATATGTTACAAAAGTCATTGCTTCACCCTAGAAGCTAAACTCCATTTGCTTGGCATGCAACATACACCAAGCCACCTCCATGATAACTTTATTCTTCCACTCTACCATCCAAAAATTACTTCAATGTATAATGAACAATCCTATGAAAAGAAATGCCATGAAGAGGCAAAAAACCACCAAAGGTATGACCAACATACTTATCTCCTCCATCAATCTACATACACTTGATCTTCCTCTAAAACTAATTCTCCACAAGGGCTTTGAATTCCTTGAACATGCCAAAACTAAATATTTAGTGCAAATGGTGTAAATCCATACATACCTAGAGAAATATCAGTAAATGTGAGAAAATACTTGTTTATGGAGAGATAGGCAACCAGTTGACCCACATGTATTACTATAAATGAGCTCCAATGACTATGTAGCATGTCTACTTGTCCCTTCTAAGATAGACTCGATGATGTTTCCCCATAACACAACCCTCCCAAACACCACTAGGAGTGATAGGAAGACTGCTTGTCATCTAATGTCGACTCATACCTCTAGGAATCATAATTAATATATTCAAGCCTATGGTTCCACCACTTGCTAGTTTATTTGCTTGAGCCACCATATCCACAAATTCTATCTTCTTGGAGGAAGAAGAAGAGGAAGGACACTCACCAAGCTCATACATCTAATTGGAATTATCACAATATCCCAAGTCAATGGTCTTAAAGCCATTATTAATGCCCTTAATCACCCATTTATGAGACCAAAATTTCATCTTTTTGTTAGTATAAGTGATATGATAAATAAAAAGAAGATTAGATCCCACACCTAGCACATGAGGAACTTCTCTAAATGAGGAGGAACCAACTATCACCTCACTATATCTGGTTACTTGCAAGGAGTCATCTCCAATGACTGTATGGTCGAAAGTTGGTGATGCTTAGTCATGTGTTGGGTTGGCCCTAAATCTACAATCCACTCTTCTAAAGAAGAGGCTATCTAATATGTTGAATGAAAAATTACATGTGTATGTCATGTCTCCTCATCTTGGTTATTCTCAACTTGAGAATAAGAAAGAGCAACATTAGCACCATCCTTTTGGTTGCTTCTTTACGATCATTAATATGTTATCTATAAAATCCTAGCTTGTGCCCTTCCTTATTGCAATTTCCATAAATCAGGTTCTTGAATGATTTCTTGGATTTCTTCTTTCCATGCTTATGCTTCTATTTTAACTTCTGGTTTAGCCACTTCCTTTGTATAACCTTGGATGGTGAGAGAATGATTATTTCATAATTGCATCCAAGCATGATGTGGAAGAAACACATTATGAAGATATGAGATATGGATTTTAGGGAAATCAACCTAAAACATCTCAAAGATAATGGTAATTGTCTCTTAGGTCTTCTAAACATTGTTGAACACAATATTGGATAATCGAGCTCTATCTTACAACCAATATTTCCTTCTAACAATGAGAATGTCTTGTAGTTTTTTAAACCTATTGATGTACTCTTCAACGACCCCAAGATTATCCATGTCCAATGTAGCAAGCTCTATTTCCAATCTACTGATAGGGGTAGAATCAATATAGTCACACATATACTAAATTTCTCCAACAACTCCTTTGGATCCGAGATGTTGATATGATTGTCATAGCTTATCAACATGCAAGGCAATTGCAAGATGGGATTCCTCCTTATCCTTGTACAATGGCTTTCTCTCCTCAAAATCAATGTCTTTTGGGTCCTTATTTACATATTTGAAAAGTTTCTTATTCCGCAACAAAGTTTCTATCTTGATTTTCTACTTGGCATAGTTAGGTCCATTAGTTGGATTATCAAAAAATTGACCTTATTGGCCAAGGCCAATAGTGTTAATGTAAACCTATGAACATTCTTTACATAAGCCTATGAGCAACACTGATAAATTCATCCTTAGCGATATCAACTAAACCACTTGTATGATAAATTTTAAGTTAAGGGTTTAATATCTTATAATGTAACCTTTAAGCCAAGTTATGTGGACTTGAGGATTATAATAATTGGGAATTAGGCACTTGCTATAAATATCTCCAATCATTGATCCATTAGTATCAGTTTAATGGGATGTGATATCATGAGGGTGCTTACAAGCACCCACCCCATTTTCCTATTTTGATTATCTATATTATTCTCTTTTGTCTATATGCTCTTTTATTTCATCCATGCTCTTTTGTATCTAATTGTGGTGAATGTTGCTTCAAAGTGTTTGTAGAAATTATTCTAAAATCGTACATGTTATCATATCCAACATGGGACAACATCACTCAATTATGCAAAAGAGATTTTATTTTTTCCCCTATTTGGTAGTGTAAAGAAGAAATTCCCCTCTTGCCTTTGGAGGAAAAATTCTAAAAATTTAATTAAAAAAAAAAAATCAAATTTGACACCAAATCCATGCACCATCTTGTTCATGCCAAAATTTGTGTCAAATCATTGTTCTTTTATGCACATTGCTTCTAGGGTAGTTTCCCTCAAGGGGTATGTTTGTTGATTTTTTTGCTACTAAGTTTAATATTGTGTTGTTCCCTTCCTATGCAATTCACTAATGTAGCATCAAAACTTGTTTTTGAAGGTGTAGAGTTTTAAAAAATTATGGGGGCAAATATCCTCTAGTTCACATAAATTATTGTTTTTCTTGTTTAGAAGGGCTCAACATCTTCAAGGAGCACTAAACATCCATTTTAATGTAACATGTTATCGTAGGGCATAATCATCTTCATATGACAATGAATTGCAATGTAGTGGGAAAATATTGGCATGTTAATCAAGTGATTGCAAGTTCAAATCATGTGGCTTTGTCAATATTTTGCAATAAAGTTGAAGCTAAGTGCACACTTGTCTTTTTTCCTCTCTTCGACTTTAATGGCTCTTATATAAACTACTATCTTCTCATTCATTTCAATACTAAGAGCTAGGATGGTTAGGTGATTGTGGATAAGTATTTTTTCCTTTCAAAAATATCGCGAGTTTGAATGTCTCACATAAACCTTATTCTAAAAAGTATTCAAACATGCAAAATTTACATTGATTAAATTCAAATCCATTCAAATCTCTTCTCATAAGTATCACAAACTCCATTGGGCAACTTGCATGAAGACAAGACTTCTTGTTTAAATGAGCCATGTTTGGTTCGAGTTGACAAAGTTTTTTTTTGTGGGGTGCACTTTGATACGAGTTGTTTGACTTTGGTAAGGCCATGGGAAACCATGTTCTAAGTTTTCTAGATCCATATCTAGTGCATGTTGTGTGAAGACTTGGACATAATGTATAAGGTTCAAATCTCACAACCCTTTTATTCCCTTCTATGTCAAGGGTCACAAGACTAAGTTACTTGCATGATCGAGGTATACATCATTTGTAATCTAGAATGCAATATTTACTATGTAAGAAGTCTTCCTCAATTTCCACTAGCAAAAGAATTATGGATGGCTAGTGCATGGTGGTGTAGTTCTTTTGTCCAACATAGAGTCCAAATTTGGTTCATGACATTTTTTGTCATGCACTTCTCAAAGTGCTTTGTTCCCATATCTACAATATGGTGTACCTTTTCATACAATGGTTTCTTTTGGCATGGTAGTTGGTACTATGTTTTAATCAGAAGAGGTC
Organism: Wollemia nobilis; assembly: GCA_028583015.1. NCBI lineage: Eukaryota > Viridiplantae > Streptophyta > Pinopsida > Araucariales > Araucariaceae > Wollemia > Wollemia nobilis. The sequence continues at coordinate 5,041,758 of JAQPPZ010017058.1, forward strand.
CATGGTTTAGGTCTCAAGTTGGATAATTTTGAAGGGTGTCTCCTTTGCACTTTATTTTCTACTTGGTGGTGCATTTTATGCTTAGCCAAGCATGTTGGTAACTTAGATAGCTCAAATAACCTAAGACACTCCCCCTTATCCTACCAATATTCAAATCCTATTCTAGTCATTTTTGTTGAAAACCATGATGACTTAGTGGATAATGTTGATTTGGTAGCCATATGGATCTGATTGGCATGTACACTAATTTTTATCCAATCAAACCTTGACATGTGGCATCCATCGTTCGCCCTAGTTGCACAATGGTAGAAAAGTGTGGTATGAATTCCCTACTAACATGTGACACATGGTAGCTTCTAGGTTACCACCATTTTTCTAAGGTTTGGAGGCATTAAGTTTTTATTAGTTTTAGTTCTAATAGGCCAAAACTTCCAAAGGCCATAATGTTTGTATATGAGAGCATTTCATGCCCATTTTATAGATCATACTGGTTTTTGAGCTCTACACATTAGTGACATTAGTTCAACGACCTGTTATAGTGTTGTAAAATATTTTTTGTTTGCAAGAGGATTATGCTTTGGATGGTCAACATAAGATATACTTTGTTGCTATCGGTCCCTTTCAAAATATGGGAGTTGTTATTCGAAAACATACTTTTATTGTTTTATGATTCAACTAATTTTTTTTCATATGAGAGGACAAATTATGGTTACCATATTGCCTATTGATGATCTTATCATGAGAATCCTAATATCTTTGATCCAAAAAATGGAGTTGCAACTTCAAATTCAAGGAAGTGTTGATCTCATCTATGTACCTTTAGTGAGAAATCATATTTCATGATCAAGATTCAATGGACCACTTGAGCATTCATTATGGGGGAGATGTTACCATCTCTAATGTCTCCTCTCCTTGGACCCTCAATTCAAATTAGGGGAAATTGGAATATTAGTAATCTAACCTTTTTGGCCAAGGCCAATAGTATTAATGTAAGCCTACAAGTGTTCTTCATGTAAGCCTATAAGCATGCACAATGTAATCCTAGAAGCATTCTTTATGTAAGACTACAAACAATTTTGATATATTCAACCTTAGCAATATTGGTTAAACCACTTGTATGGTTAACCTTTAATTAAAGGATTAATATCTTATATTTTAATCTTTAAGCCAAGTTATGTCGACTTAAGGATTGTAATAATTGGGAATTAGGTAGTTGCTATAAATATCCCCCAATCATTGATCCATTATATCAATCTTATGTGATGTGATATTGTGGGGTTGCCTACAAGCACCCACACCTCCCTATTTTGATTGTCTATAGTGTTCTTTATCTATATGCTCTTTATTTCACTTTCATACACTTATACATCTAATTGTGGTGAATGCTATGCTTTGGATTTTTTTTAGAAATTATTCTAAAAACCAACACCACTAAGTAGGGACACATGTTGATCGATTGTATCCCTACAAAAAATTAGTCTCTTGCATACAATTGTAATAAAAAAGTCCTATCAATGTGAAAAGATCTACAAATCATGCAATTTGAAAAAAGTGGCTCAAAACACTTTCACATACAAAAGTTATAGCTCTTTGCAATTTGGCCCAATAATCGCAGAAAATATGACCAAAACCTTTCAAACCATGCAAAAATTAGAATATACCTTCAACAAATCTGAAGTGCTACATGTCAATCTAGGAAAACTAAAGGTGTGCCACTGGGACACTAACTGTGTAGACCAATTAATAGAGAATCAAAAAATTATGAGCTAACACATATTACCTTTCTAAAATAGGAAATGCCACTTGTGCACCAAGTCTACTACTGACTGGTTGAGTGACTATGCAAGGAATGAGTTGGGTAAATATGATGTGTCTTGATTCTATTGGTTAAACCTCCTTTTACAAGAAAACAATGTTAGTTGTCTTATCCATGACACCAAGTTGGTCACGAAGCCCACATTGACCATCAATACTTTAATGGAAAAACCAATGTCAATAATGAATTCATAGACAAGTTCAAATCAAGAATCTCTTGAGTTCCATGTCTTGGCATAACTCTTGCTATCCAAAATCTCCATGAGCCTTTCAATATTAAAAAAGTTTAACTTAATATTTAAATAGGACATCTTCATAGTGGCCCATCAGGTGCCCTCCCTTGTACTCCAAATTTACAACCCTCTTCGTATCTTAATTATCCACCACAATCCTCCAATCAAAGGAAGAGACATGGATTTGAACCCACCCTTTCATGGCCAAAGAACTATAGAGGGTACACTTATGAGCTAGAAAACTAAGAAGGCCAATGCACTACATGCCACATTGAGCTAGAAAACTAAGGAGGCCATTGCACTACATGCCACATTGAGCTAGAAAACTAAGGAGGCCATTGCACTACATGCCACATTGAGCTAGAAAACTAAGGAGGCCATCCAAGAGCCAATGCCAATTATGAATGGGAGTGCATGCATATAAAGAGTTCCATGCACCCACCTTAATGCCTTCCACACGCTATCCAATAAAATATCTTTATATGAATTAAAATCATGACCTTCAACCTCAAAGAACATTTCAAAGTGAGTGGATGCCATTAAGCTATCACCTAAGTTAAGGGATGGGTGTCCTCTCCAACAATAAGCCTCATATGCCCCTCCCAACTACCACCAAATAAATGCATCACCCCCAATTCTGCCATTGAAATGCTGGATATTCATTGGAATATTCAAAATTTTGAATTTTAAAATTTTAACAAATGAAAGGAAGATTTTATTGCAACAAATAGTAGAATACCTAATGGCAGAATAACAAAAAATGCTAAATTGGAGTCCCTATAAATTTTTGCAAAGAATTAAAAAAAGATGATCGTTCATCCACAACTATCACACTTTGTTCTATATAACCTTTTTTAGATACAACCAATCAGTCCATCTTCTCCAACCAAAGCAACATGAAGGTTTTTTGACCATTTTTACAACCTTTTCAAGTGACTTGAGGTCTTTGCTAGGCATACAAATTTGCCCATGACTTCTTTGACATTTGGGAGTAGTCAAAAGGTTTTCATCCTATTTTCCTCTACTTAAATAATCATGCAAACTGCCTTCTCATATGTATTACATTGATTCAAAGAATGAAATGGATTTTTTTTAAAAACCTATTGAATACAAATGAGGGTTTCAAACAACCTCAAAAAATTTAATCCGATAATAGGGTCATCTAGTCACTAAAAAATGAATCAAATTGAATGTTAAGAGAGGGAAAAAAATTAATGAATATTTCTCTTAGAGAAACAAATTTGTTATGGTATAATGATATGCTCACCCAAGTCTAACTAGGGTTTAGCACAAAACCCTAAAAACTATTGACAACACACAAAGCTCCCAAAATCTTCTTCTAAAAAACCACACTGCTTCTAGAACTACCATAGAATAGAGTTCTCTAAATTTAGGTCAAATAATGAATATTCACGTCTACTTGAATACCATATGATATTTTATAGTACCTTCTAGAAAGGAATGGAATCAACACATTACCGAAAAATAAAGAATAACTTAAAAAACACAATGCAATATGAAGGGTATTCATATACATCGCTAAAGAAAGAATAAGCACACAAGTTGATGATGAAATGGTTGGCCTCAAGGGTTTAAATACCCAAATTACATGTGATCTTAGACCGAGATCAAAGAACCAACCTTAATATTTATTGTTAAAATATTACAATAAACCCATTATACAAGGTGTACAAAGGTCCATATGGCTTTACAAGTAAATACAATACATATGTTGGTAGTGGCCTTAGGCGAACTTTAACATCCATATTTCAACATGCATAATTTAATTTGGATAAAATATTTTGGTTCAACTGCTAATATGACCAAACACTATTTTGTACATTTTGTGAATATCCTTATATTAAGAAACTTTTGGGCTTTTATCCTTACCTTCACAAGACTTGAGTTGGGAGCTCCCTAGTTATGAGATTGCAAATAGGTAAAGGTAACATTTGATACTTTCTAGACCTTTGGGGCTTATAGACTTTATCCTTATGGGATTTAATTGAGAACTCTATGGATTTGAGATTTCCAATATGCCAATGTACTATTTCTCGTGTATGCCAATGAATTACTTGCATTTGACATAATCATTATTCACTTTCCATCCATACAAATTAAGTCCAAATTTATGGTTATGAATAAGTAATTGGTTTGATATTTTCAATGAGATGTAAAAGTGTAGGTGTCCTTGTCAAGAGACAAGGATTATTGATGATATTTGGTACCAATTTTCTAAACATGATTTAATAGTTGATACTGTAGCATAATATCTTTGCATTCCCCATAATGGAAATAAATAACATATAAATAGAATAAAATAAAATCAACTCCAAATAATAAAATTTGCATGTCATTAGATGCCTTGTATAATGTTTGAACAATTATGAACATATCATTACCATATACAATATGTATATCTCTAGAAAAGTAAGGAATGATTATATAGAAGATGGCCATAGGGAACTACCCAATACTTGATATCCATATTCATAAAAATTAAAAGTATTTTCTACTAACTTTGTTGCAAACATTTAGGCATCACACACCCACACGTGACAATATACATAATATAAAATCCTAAAAAGTATATACATGATAAAATACGTATATATATGATGACATATGCAATGACTTAATGCTCCAATGGTGCCTGAGCTATCACCATCTCAAATTGATTTCCACTCCCATCTAAATTGATCAACATCCTTATTGACTGTCATTGTTACCTATGAGTAGGTAGGTTGAACAACAAGAGTTGATATTTCCTACATGGAAGAATTGGTAGGAAGGATCTATAAATATTGGATCAATTATTGTATTTCCTATATTTTTATTGCATTTTGTCAAATTTCCTATGCTTTTCAAATTGTCTGTCAATTTTTTTTAACTCTTGTAATTTTAACACTTAGGTCTCAAAAGAAGCAATCCACTGGCTATCTTATGACTAAGAGTCTAGGGTACTAATGTAATGATCCCTCTCTAACAACTACTCCTAATGAATATGACATAATAAGTATTTATGCACCTTAGGATCACCTTTGCTTTGACTCTCTCATGAGAGTTGTAATTCACTTTTGAGTTGTCAAGATCACTCAAAGGTGAGAATCTAGTTGATGACCATTGCAAAATGTACGTAATATAGTTGTGTTGCTAGAAGGACGAATAAAAATCCTTGGTGATTGTGTTTCTTTTAATTATCAATGGAGTTGGATACTCTGTTGCTTGAGCATTTGTTAAACAAATGCATGAGGGGTGTTCATCCAATACTAGCATACCAAGTTGTAACTATTGGCCATCAATCAAAGTCTAAGTATAGCTGTCCAATGTACAAATATCACCCAGATTATATATGTGGTTAGTCTTAGTGTTGTTGCTTGAATAGTTATAAAATTTAAGTAAATTCATTGACCATGTGCATTGCCCATATACATCACTCTTCCATTGGTCTCAATAAAAAATCATGCATGTTTACCACCCTTTTATAAACATTTAGTTTTTCAATGAAGACATATGTATAGTTTGTATATAGGGAGGGCATTCGACCTCTAACTTAGTCTTAGTCTCTACTAATCTCAAAGTATCACGATACTCATGTTATTTCTCCATATAACATCTTTACCTTATTGATTTTCATGTTGCAACTACTACTGCTCAACCTCTTGCAAATGTTTTACTTTGATGTACATGTTATCTACTTTCTCATTTTGTGAAAGTCCCTTAAATGCAAGGGATGTTGGAAATGTAATCACACCTCCTAAGATTTCTCCATAAATGTTGGGAGGTGAATCCAACTCTAGATCCTTATTTGTGTCATAAACTATCATAGACTACTTCTTATTAAGATAGATGGATTGCATGTTGCTCTCATCATGACAAGCCTCCTCCATTTGTATTGTGGTTGATGGCTCCTATATCTCCTTCATTACCTCAACTAATTGTGCAATAACAACTTTCTAGTCCTCTATCATAGTGCAACCTTGTCTTATTGTACCTCTATCCATACAACCTCTCTTGCTACTTGCACAATATATTTTGGATCCTTATCTTTTGCTACTTGTATAGGTGCTAGTGTATCATGTGTCTCTTCCTCCAAAATGAAGGTAGAATACAATTCATAAAGTATATTTGTTATTGTAAGTGATGCTTTGGAGTACTCAATTGTTCCTTATTGTCATCCTATTATTTTTCATCCTTGTTTGGTGTTGATTCCTTCTTTGTGGATTCCATTCATGGTTTTATTTTCTTAATACATGGTCCAATTGCACTCCATTATAATGGTACACCATCCATGTAATATAAATGATGGAAATGACATCAAGTTTATTGATCATATATCCCCAATTAAGTATACTCACATGTTGACCAAATGTTGCTTCTAGTATCAAGGCTGTCATGAAATTCCATAGAGAAGTTCTTGGCAGTGCCCTATAGGAATTTTTGCATAATATTTTCTAGGTATGAGTGCCAATAATACTTGATATTATCCATGCCACCCTATATATATGATATAATCTAGGTTGACATCTCTAAATCCCTTTTCTTACTTAACAATTGTGTCAAGATGGGATACCTTATGTATTTGAGGTCATTTTTACATAATAATTGCATCTTCAACTTGTGAATCCTATGAGATGACAACCTTGTCACCTCATTCATTGTCATGGAGTCCATGTTATAATAGACCGTAAAAAAATCTTGTAGTCTACATTTCCTTAGTGACTCATGCATGATAGGTCTATGAGGGGGTGTTGGACTTCAAATACATACATGCAGTTTTAAGGAGTAGAAGTCATCATCAACATTTATTTTCTAATATAGAATTTGGTCTTCTTCACCTAAGAATCATATGTGCATAGGAACCCAATTAGGTGCCTCTTGAATGTATCATAATTAAATGATGGTACCTATAAGATATAATGCATTGAACCCTCCATGAAGACCACTTTAGTGCATGATTATTAATATTATCCTATCACCATTTCTTGTACCTATTTCCAATGGACATGGTCCATGCAATATCCGGATTCTAATATTTGGTTTGATACCTTTGTGATTTGCTTTTCTATTTCCCTTGTAAAGTGATTGCGTATCCTTATATTGTTGTCTTAACTGTTGTGACATCGATGAGGTTTTGTGATCTAAAATAAAATAAATTTGTTCACTAACCTTTGGCTTATCATATTTGACCATTGCTTATTCTTTTCCTTGGTGGTCAATGACATGTCCTTGTGTTGCTATCTTAACTGCTATAGTGCTAGTAAGGTTTTGAGATCTAACATGGAATGCATTCACTTGCTATCTAGATGTGCCATAAAGACCTATATTATTAGTTGTATGATCATAACAATGATGCTAATATTGACTATTGATAGGGGATAATGATGTTTTGTATTGATCTAGATTGAAGTTTGGGTTTTAAATTTTGAATTTGAAGAGAAATGGAAAATTTAAAGGTCATTGGAGGGTAAATTAAAGAGGAAGGGACATGATTTTTGGCCTTTGATGCCCCATTTTTCTTCCTCATTTTTGAAAAAAGTATAAATCAGGGATATTGCTACATTTCTAGGCCATTGGCAAGGTACGAGTTTGTAGAAGCTTTGAATTCTATGAGCTACTTGTATTCTCATTCTCCAAGAGACTTTATTCCAACTCCAACACATTTTATATCTACTATATTTTTAGTAATATAAGCTAATAGAACTCTTTCTTATGTGTTTTATTCCCCTAGAGTGGTTTTCCCACTTAAATCCTTGGGTTCTTGCTAGTTTTTGATGGCTTAAATTTATGGTCAATGGTTATTTACTTCACTGTGCTACAATTGTGCATTGTTTAGTTGATTATTTTCCTTTTGATGCATTGAGTAAGGTATGTTATTTTATTTTATTTTTTATTGAAGATCTATGTGAGTGATCCAATTTGAAGGTTGTTACAAATCATATGGTATCATAGTAGTTTTCCTAATCTTATGTGCATTTATTTAACCCAAAGAAAAAAGGAATTTTTTTTTTTTTAATCTCTAGATCCAAAAATTGAAACCAAACCATGGAAGGTGCTATTGAAAACAATGGAAAAAAGTGCACATTTTTCTTCCAACCATTGAGAAGGGTTGGACAAAGTTGAAGAATAGATGGAGCAAGTCCTTGATACATTAGAAAATGGAATAATATCTAGAAATAAAAAGGATGGGATATCGAGACAAAAGAAGGTTTACAATCCTTTTATATTCATTTCACACCATTAACATTTAATATGGAGGCCAAGTTTGAGGTTAAATATTTTAAGAAAAAGTGAAATACAAAAAATTAGAGCATTGGTTTAAGTAATTGGAGGTGTTTTTGATATTCATGGATATAACAATTAATAAATAATTGCTTAATTATGATTGAAAATGTCCAAAAGTGCATTAATTTGGTGGAGAAACTACACTAAAGGCTTGGAAAATGATGGAAATCCATCTAGAAAAAGTGGCCATAAATGAAGGAGATCATGAGGGAAAATTTTATCCTCTTGGGAATGCTTATGAAAAGAATACAAATTGGAAATTCTTACAACAAAGAGAAGGACAAAATGTTGAAGAATATTCTACTAAATTTTGAAAACAAGCCATATTGATGAGAAAGTCATTGAATGATAAGGAGGTATTTGCAAAATATCTTTTTAGTCTTCAAGCTCATGTGGAGAGAATTTTATTACTTGTCCCAAAAAGACATTGGAATAAGATAGCATAGAAGATCACACCATTGGTTAGAAGTACAAAAAATAGCTTTTATCACCTCACAAGTTGAGCAAGGAGGACCAAGCAAGTCGTACAAAATCAAATAAAAGAAGCAACTCAAGAAAAAGATAATTGATTCTACCAAAGAAGGAAAAATTATACTTATTGTGATCTACATATTGGAAGTTCTAGGTCCAAGGTGTAGACCAATTGGTTCAACCAAACCCCATAAGGGGGCGAAGGTCCAAGGTTCAAATCTTGGGCCTCGTCGGACTGAACACTTGTCCCTTTCCTGGTTCTTCAGCGGCATAAAAGGTTTAAAATAATTTTGGTATGGTGGTTATAGGGGTGGACTGCATGAAGATCTGTGTGGCGGCTTTTGGGGCGGACAACGTATAATACTGTGGCAGCCATAAAATACGAAAAACCTGCCCGGGTTCGTGGCGGCTACCGATTCCACCATGTAAATTAAAAAAAAAAAAACATATTGGAAGTTCAATGTAAGATGCATGAATAAATATTTCTAAAGAAGAAATAGAGGAATACTATGGCTCTACTATTAAAACAAGAGAGGTGGAGTATGAGTTTAATTTAGATAAGATGATTGTTTGTACATCTGCTCTTCCTAAATCAATTATTACAAAGAAGAAATAAAAAAGAATGAAAAAGAAGATAATGCCAATGAAGGGGAGATTAATGCTTGTTTGTTTCTATAGTGCATGCAAAAAAGACCAACATAAATATGTTGATGGATTTTGGTTCACCAATTTTTTTTCTAAAATATGGTAAAGAAACTTAGTTGGAGCACTCTTTCTCATCCTAAGTGTTATCCTCTTCATTAGGTTCATAACAATGTTGAAATAAAATTTAGATTGTAATGTAGAGTGAAGGTTACAATTCTTGATGAGTTTGTTGATGAGGTATTATGCGATGCTATACAATTGGATTTTTGTCAGCTTGTGTTAGGTAGCCTCTATTTATGGATAAATAATTTTGTTTCATGAGAAGAGTATAGAAGTGTCTCTTGACTAAATGAGGATTGTAATATACCATAAAAATTTATAAAGGATGACACCCATAATAAGTATTTCATTTAATTAAGCAAAGAAATTGGTCAATGAAAATAAAAAATCTTTGTCCCTTTTCATCAAAACCAAGAAGGAAAGAGAAGATATTGAAGTTGAGATCCCAAATTCAAGTTGCACACCTAAACAAATGGGGAGGATTATAGAGTTGCTTCCATCCTTTAAGTTGGTGTTTTATGGAGCTATAAGGATCCTAATACATATATAAGTTAAACATTAGATTCATATGTATCAAAAATCCCCTTGCCAAACTTGGGGTTGTGTATAGATCAATAATTAAGAAGAAGAATATCAAGAGGTAAATTTAGCTGTCTTTAGACCAAGGAGTCAGTAGACCAAGTTCATCCCCTTGCAACTCACCCATTGTTTTAGTGCCTAGGAAAAATGGCACTTGGAAGATGTGTATAAATTATTAAGCATTGAACAAAATCGCCATCCATTACCTTAGATATATGATATTTTGACTGATTACAAAGAGAAACGTTTTTCATAAAGCTATATCTAAAATCTAGTTATAACCAAACTCATAAATGAGGACACTTGGAAGAAATCCTTTAAGAATCAAGATCTATATGAATGATAAGTTTTACCTTTTGGCCTATGTAATGCTCCTGCTACATTCATGAGGGTTATAAATGACATTTTTATCCATATATAGGCTCATCTATTTTTGTGTATTTAGATGATATTAAGGTTTTTAGTGAGACAAGGAATGAGCATATTGATCATTTGAGAAAGGTGTTAGACTTGTAAAAAAATTAGCTTAAGGAATATTTCAAGGAGTGTGAATTTGTAAAATAGAGTTTAGTGTATGTTGGTTTTTATTTTAGGTACGTGATAGTTGAATATTGATCCAACTAAAATTTAGGTTATTTTTAGTTGGCCTACTCCCACTAATATTACTAAAGTTAGAACTTATATTGGAGTCATTCAATTTTTGAGGAATTTTTTTTCTTACTTTTCAACTATTGGTGCTTCTTTGCATGCCTTATATTCCAAAAGAAAAAGTTTTATTTGGAAGAAAGAACATGCTTAAGTATTTGAATAATTGAAGCATAGAACTAGTAATGCACCTATGTTGGCATTGAGTAATGTATAACAAACATTTGAGGTTGTGAATAATACATCTAATTATGCCATGAATGCTATGCATTTGATATCATTCAAAGTTATTTGAAAAGGCTATTAAGGGCTTCCTCACTTATGACAAGGAGTTATATGCATTTATATAATCAATAAAGAAATAGAAGCACTATCTAATGAGGAAAGAAACCATTATTCATATGGATTATCAACCTTTGCATATGTTCAGATTCAAAGCAAACTACAACAAGCTAGATATTTGAAGTCACTAGGTTTCTTGTAGCAATCTCATCTTATTATTAATTACAAGAAAAATGTTAATAATAAAAGGGTTGATTTGTTTTCTATGCCTACCATTTTTATAGCTACTTTATAATGCAAGTTGATCCCTTGGCACATGAATATTTTTTATAAGAGTACGTTGAAGAATTTTTTTTGAAGATATATTTAAACATTTAAAGACCTCCAAAGCTTGTGAGAAAGGAGGTATAGATGATTAACAAGTTATTGATAGTTTACGTTATAGATTAGGTAAGCTTTACATACCCAATGGGAGGTCAAGGATGTATTTGATAAGAGAAGCCCATACATCTCCTATTGTTGGTCATTTTAACATGAATAAGACCATTTTTAACTTGAAAATGCATATTTTGGCCAAGAATGAGAATTGATGTTGCTAAATTTATGAAGGGTTATGTTTTATGTAGTATTAGCAAGCCATATAATAGAAAATTGGGGTTGTACAAATCAATTTTGGTTTCATTTAGGCTTTGGGGAGTGTCTTTGATGTGACACCAACGTGTCTCATTGTTTCAGTATTATTATACAGGCAAATTGTCATTTTTGTGTACATATTATAGTATAATGCCAAGTACTTTGATTATTGTGCATGTTGATGTCAATGTTAGCATAGTAAAATGATGAGAAATACTATTTTGCTGTTATGATTATTTTCTTTGCATTTTTGTCATAAAATTTGCATAATTTTTAGTATTTAGTAAGCATAAACAGACATAAAAGAGAGCAATAGGAGTAAAAGTTTTAGTGCACATTTGAAAAACTAACATGCCAAGATTTTTGAATAATTCTCCTGCCCTTAGAAAAAGGGTTTAGATGATGTGGCGCTCAAAAAGTAAAACTTTCACCAATTCTAGACTGTGCAACCTACTATAACAGAGCCCGCAGGTTCTACTTTGGAACATCTAAACATCAAGTTGCCAAATCCTACATAACAAGTGTTGTATGCCAATTTTGGGGTCAACCATGATTTTTTAGCATAAAGGAAATAAGGGAGAATATATCTAAGCACCGTAGATCAACCCAAAAAACACTTACTAGAGCATTTGCACACAACAGGTAGTCGACCACATGTTCCAGAGCAGTTGCAAGAATTCCTGCAACAACAAATTTGGTTTCTAACCAATTTCCAATAAGGAAAGGCAAGCTGGTGACTTGGGATGAAGCATGAATATTCCTAGGACCTATTCTAAGCCCTTCTACATCATTTGGAGGCATAAAAACACATGAATATATCCCTAATGGACTTCTATCCTAATTCAATATAAGTTAGTTTTTTGACTATAAAATTGGAGTCCATTGACAACATAGCATTTCTATTTTAATTCCCAATTGTAAGTAGGACAAGTGGAGGATTTCATATAAATACTCCTTATATACCCTTGTAAAAGGCTAATAGGAAATTAAAACAAGAATCTGTGAATTAGTCAATTATTGTAAGTATCAACAATTAATAAAGTGCAATATTTTTAGAACAATTTATTTTGCAATATTCATGTCAATTTGATCTCGTAATTTAAGATTTGGTGAGTTTACACCTTCTGTTAGACCTAGGAGCAAGGGTCCACTCTCAGGGATTGTGGAAGGACATATGTACTATAATTGTAGGTTTTATTACTATTATGTTTTTGTCATTTATTGCAAGTAGAATAAATACTTTATTTCCCCTATTTCTCCCCTATTTTTCCTCTGTTTGCATATGTTTGTGTTTTGTTTCCATCACAGCTAGCTGATTTCTATTTGTACTTGTAATTTCCATTTTTGTCAAATTATTCTTATTTCAACATTCACTTTATGTTTTCAATAATTTAGTTCTATTTCACTATTTCAGTTTAGCAACATTACATTTTTAGTATTTTACATTTTTGTCTTTTCCATTCAAGCACTTTACTTTTTTGTCATTTTTATTTTGGGAAATGTAATTTTGCATCTTTTATTTGGCAAGTTTTGCAATTAGTTTCCTTTTTGCAAGTATACTATTTTGTTCAATTTCTACAAAGACTTTGTGATTCTCTATTTTGGATTAGTAGCCTAATACCGTTATTTCTAAGCCACAATCCCATCATTCTCTATAGTATATAGCCTTGGATGCTTCCTAAATTAAATGATGAACATTAATGACACCCATAATTTTTGGCGTTGTTGTCAAAGAAAAAATTAGTGTTGTTAGATAATAAATAAGTCACTAAATTATTGTCATGTGAAGTTGCAAAAACCACAAAAATGACAAAAAAAAAAAAAAAAAAAAAAAACCAACTTTACATGAAAATAGTTGCATTGCTTGGGATTGCATCTTAGATATTGGGACATTAGAATATAAATTCTTTCTCTACTAGAATGTATGAATAGGTTAAGATGTGAAAGAAGTAGATTCATTAGATCAAACCTTCCACCAGCCACATGAAGATGATATTCACGAGGAGTTGAACCTATACTTGAATTACTTGAATTTGAAATTCCTGAAAACATTGAATTGCAATTGAAGAACACAAACTTATACTGAGAGGTGGGTGAACAGTATAAGATCACTTTTTACTTTTATTTTCAATTAAATATTATGTAGTGTATAGATAGCAGTATCAATAGCAATAATCAAAGCAATACACAAAACACCATCCACAAAAGTGACACAACAATTTACGTGGTTCACCCAATGCGGGCTACTCCACGGAGAAAATATTTTGCTAAAACTTTCTCAATCAATCTCTTGGGAATCCTTCCCAATTACAATGTTTATGGACCTCTATCCAAAGGAGATGTTGATCCCCTAAATCTCAAGTTCATGGATCTCTTCCATAGGAGAACTCTTTCCCCTTCTGCTCTGGCTAGTGATCTTCTAGAAGACTCTGTCTCTCTACTGCACTGACTTGTGGATCTCTCTCCACTTGAAGACTCCTCACTCAGATCTATCTTCAATTGTCCTGGCTGTTGGATCTCTATCCACTGAGACTCTGTCCTCTATACTCTGTCACCTCCAAAGCTCTATCAATAGGCTCACTCAGAACCTTCTCAAATATGCTCAATAGGTCCACTCAGAACCTGCTCAAATATGCTCAATAGGCTCACTCAAAACCTGCTCAAATATGCTCAATAGGCTCACTCAGAACCTTCTCAAATATGCTCAACAAGCTCACTCAGAACTTGTCCAAATATTCTCAACAAGCTCACTCAAAACTTGTCCAAATATGCTCAACAAGCTCACTCAAAACTTGTCCAAATATGCTCAATAAGTCCTCTCTAGGACTTGCTCAAATTCTCAACAAGCTCACTCAGAACTTGTCCAAATCTGCTCAACAAGCTCACTCAGAACTTGTCCAAATCTTCTCAACAAGCTCACTAACTTGTCAAATTCTCAACAAGCTCACTAAGAACTTGTCCAAATATGCTCAATAAGTCCTCTCTAGGACTTGCTCAAATCTGCATAGCAAGCTTTCACAAAAGCTTACTCAAAATCAGTCCACAAGCCTTCTCAAAGACTTACCTCAAATCAGCTCAACAAAATCTCAACTCAATCTCATAGAAGCATAAAGAGAATTGTTAGAGACTCAATATGTTCTATACTCAAATCCCAATCTCAACTCAAATCAATCTCATAGAAGCATAAAGAGAATTGTTAGAGACTCAATATGTTCTATACTCAAATCCCAATCTCAACTCAATCAATCTCATAGAAGCATAAAGAGAATTGTTAGAGACTCAATATGTTCTATACTCAAATCCCAATCTCAACTCAAATCAATCTCATAGAAGCATAAAGAGAATTGTTAGAGACTCAATATGTTCTATACTCAAATCCCAATCTCAACTCAAATCAAATCAAATATAGAATAGTTTGTTTTATGGAACTTGAACAACCACTTCACACAATCACTTGACTAGGCTCAAACAACTCTACTCAACCAATCACCACAAGGAGCAACTCTTTCTCACAAACCCTAGTCCAAACATGAATCAACCAACTCAAAATATTTCCAACAATGCTCAATCACAAGTCTCACATAACAATGATACTCATGTTCTTCTCTAACTCAAGTTCAAGTTCATTTCACAATCAATGGGCTTCAACAACAATGCTTATAAAACAAGGTTTAATCACAACTCTCAAACCAGAAAACCTTGAAGCATTCAACCAACCACTTTCAAAAAGGAAACCACAATCAATCCTTTTCTCTCCAATGATATTTCAGAAATCAACCACCATAAACAATCAATAGGAGAATGTGCCCATACCTTTTATGAAGATGAAAAAACCTCTTTGGAAATCTGCCACAATCACAATATTCTTTTGCCAATCTTCATGAGGGTTAGGAGAAATTACAAAACAATTATCATAACCTTTTACACCTTATTTCTCCTAGTCAAAAATCACATCCACCACTAGAAAATAATTAAAGATAATTATTTCCTTATCTAATTAAGCATAGCATGAATATCACCACAACCATTTACCATTCCCTTATTTCTCCTAAAAACACTTTGCACTAATGCACAACTCACTAAGCTCCTTAATGCAAAAATCCCACATCAACTAGTGCAAAATATAAGCCACAACTCATAAACTATACCACCATGGCAAACCCTCAATAATGATGCATTAACCTTAGCTTAGGAAAATTAAAATATTTATATCTCAATCTCCAAAAATTGTGGCGATGACATACCTTGGAAAAAATTGTTTTCTGCTCCAAAAATTGCGGCGACAACACACAAGCGAAAAATGAATTTCGGGTGACTCGAACCCGAGACCTGCAACAACGAGTGTGCCTTTGCACTCCTTCCACCCACCAAGTGGGCTAAGCTTCCCACATGGAAGCTATTCCACTTCATGCTTGAAGTACTTCCTCTTGGCGCCCATGAACTTACAAACTGCGCTTCTCCCAAACCTTCACCGTCAATAGTGCACGATTTCGGAGGAGGATAACTTTTGCAAAAGAGGATTTATCATTCGAATTTCGGAGGACATAAACCATTGCTTAACAAGGCACATTTTATACATGATGCGGATGGGGAAGAATAAAAGTCGACGTCGACAAAAAATGGAGGGAAAACTTTTGATTAATTTTAAATAATTAAAATTTAAACTAAATCTTTAAAATTAAATATCTCCATCACCAGGGCACATTTTTCGATGAAACGAAAAGCCAACTTGGGTTTTAAGAAAAACCCATTTCAAATATGCCATCCATGGTTTTAAATAAAACCTTTTATTTTTCCTGCCTTGGTTTTCACAAAAACCCTTCCTTGCACTTTCACAAAACATAGTGCATGCCATCATAGATCCTTTTGACATCAAATAACCTTTTGACATCAATGACAACATTTTAGCTTAGGGACTCAAAATGTCCAACAATCTCCCCCTTTGTCATTGATGGCAACCCATATCCTTTTACTAAAATCTGACCTTCTTTTCTGCTCCCCCTGGCTCAATGCTCTCTCAATTATCAAATCTCTCCCCATATCAAAAACTCTCCCCAATATACAAATCTCTCCCCCTTTGTCATCAATGGCAAAGGGTCACCTTTGGGGCTCGGGGCTAAGAATGAGCCTCTTAGCTTAGCCCCTCCCCCACCTCCACATGAGGTGGTTAATTCTGGGGTGGGAGTATTTCTACTCCCCGAAAGCATAGATCTATGCTTTTATCTTTCTCTCTTCTTTTGTTAGTTTTCTGAATCCTCTCACTGTTTCTTTCCAAGATATCATCCCTGTTCTTGTCATCATTTATGTTCCTATTTGTGCTCTTGTTTTCATCCATGTTCCTATTCTTGTTCTTTTCTGAGTCTCTATTCTTTTTTGAGTCTCTATTCATGTTCATGTTCTTCCTTCTGTTCATACCTGCTTTTGGAATATTTTCTCTACACCATCTTGTTGTGTGTCCATCATTATTGCACTTATAACACTTAATGTTATTATTCCTTGGAGGTGCAAATGTCTTAGGATACCTTCTAGTGAAGCCATATCCTCTTCTGCCATGAACCCTGCAATTCATTGCTTTGTGACCATACTCATTGCATGAGTAGCAATACCCATGGAAAGGTTGTCCTTTCCCATATTCCTGTCTTTCATATGACCTGCATTGTGAAGCCATGTGCCCAAACCTGTGACATGAGAAGCATCTCCCATTGAAGCTTCCTTGCCTAGACCTCATTGGTCTCCTATTATGATTGTTGTTCCATCTGTATCTTCTTTGTGCATTGTTCCTCTCTTTGTTGAACTCTTTGTTGTCCAACTCAGCCTTTGATGTCCCACTTTTACTTAAACTATGTTCTTCTGAAGTTTCTTCTTCATCAAGACTTGAAGTAGATTCTTTTTCCTATTTCTTTTGAACCTTTCCAAAGCCAAGACCTGTTGAACATGATGTTCATTGTTGTCCACAGATGAACTTATCCAAGTTCTTAGAGCTATTTGTGAAACTCTTCATCTTGATCTTGGAGTCCTTTAAGTCTTATTTTAGAGTAGCCACTTCTTGTGCTAACTTCTCACATTCCAAAATATTTGCTTCTAACTTATCCTTGAACTTGCTTGCCTTAGCCTTTGACTTCTCTAAATCCTCTATGAGCAATAACCTTTCTTCATCACATTCTTGAAACTGACTTTCAAGCTTAGAGTGTTGCTTTCTTACCTTCTTTATTGTGTCAAGGGCATAGATAAGTTCTCCCTTGAGATCATAACCATTCTCTATTGAGTAATCCTCTATTTTTTTGCCTTTGTCCTTATCATTACTTCCTTTTGGCTTGTCTTCTATGGGATCACTTACTTCATCTTCTAGAGCCATTAGAAGATTCTCATCTGGTCTTTCAAGTGCATCTTCAAAACCATCATCACTGAAACTATAGCCATCCCTAGTGCAATCATCTTCAAGATGTCCAAATTTACCACATCTAAAACATTTGAGAATAACTGGAGTCCTTTTCTCTCTAACCATAAATAGGACTTCATCTCTATCATTGTCTGAAAAACTAGCATCACTATCAATTGAGTACTTACTTGCATTATCTGCATAGTAGCTTTTATTTTGCCTTTGGAAGAACTTCTTTCCTTGTCTGTTTTGTCCATCCTTGCCTTTCTTTTGGTACTTGTGTCTTTTTGATTCCCTGTACCTGTGATCCTATTTTTCTTCATCACTGTTGTACTTTGGCTCTTTGCACTCTATTGCATAGTGTCCATACTTTCCACAATTGAAGCACTTAATAGATATTATATCTATGGATATTTTGGAACCTTTATCTCTTCTACCATAGTTAGCTTCTTCATCACTAGATGACTCACTGCTTGATTCTATATTTTTACCCTTTTTATTTTTGTCCACTTTGAATGCAACTTCTTTCGGAGGAATAGGATCTTTTGTTCTTATCTCAAAAGTAGTAAGCATGCCAAGCAAAGAATTCCTTGTCAAATAATCACTATCAATTGATGTTTCTATAGCAAAAACCTTTTCACTATACCTTTTTGGAAGAGTTCTCAAGATCTTATCACAAGCATCAGATTCATCAACCTTCATTCCAAGACCTCTCATCTCATGTACAAGCTCATCAATCTTACTGAGATAATCATGAATATTTTCATCATCTCTCATTCTTAAGTTCTCAAATTCTCCTTTGAGATTTTTGATCTTAGCTTTCTTGACACCTTTATCACCCTCATATATGTCATGCAGTAGATCCCACATATATTTTGTTGTTTTACAATCCATAACCTTCATAGATTCTGATCTACCCAATCCTTTTATAATTGCATTCATAGCTCTTGAATTTGCATGCATTAGAAGCTTACCTTCCTTATCTGTAGGAGGATTGACTTTTGAATCATATCCAAGTTCCACTGCATCCCAAACTTCATTTCCAAGTGCCATCAAGGTAAAATCTCATCAGCATACACCAATACAAGAAGTCACTTCCATCAAATACTGGTACTGCATTATTGAATGACCCATCCTTTTGATCCTTGTGATCCATTGTGTTCTTAGACCGCTTTTCCTTCAAGCTATCAAACTCTTCTGAAGGAACCCGCTCTGATACCAATTGAAGAACACAAGCTTATACTGAGAGGGGGGTGAACAGTATAAGACCACTTTTTACTTTTCTTTTCAATTCAATATTATGCAGTGTATAGATAGAAGTATCAATAGCAATAATCAAAGCAATACACAAAACACCATCCACAAAAGTGACACAACAATTTACGTGGTTCACCCAATGCGGGCTACTCCACGGAGAAAATATTTTGCTAAAACTTTCTCAATCAATATCTTGGGAATCCTTCCCAATTACAATGTTTATGGACCTCTATCCAAAGGAGATGTTGATCCCCTAAATCTCAAGTTCATGGATCTCTTCCATAGGAGAACTCTTTCCCCTTCTACTCTGGCTAGTGATCTTCTAGAAGACTTTGTCTCTCTACTGCACTGACTTGTGGATCTCTCTCCACTTGAAGACTCCTCACTCAGATCTATCTTCAATTGTCTTGGCTTGTTGGATCTCTATCCACTGAGACTCTATCCTCTATACTCTATCACCTCCAAAGCTCTATCAATAGGCTCACTCAAAACCTTCTCAAATATTCTCAATAGGTCCACTCAAAACCTGCTCAAATATGCTCAATAGGCTCACTCAGAACCTGCTCAAATATGCTCAATAGGCTCACTCAGAACCTGCTCAAATATGCTCAACAAGCTCACTCAGAACTTGTTCAAATATTCTCAACAAGCTCACTCAGAACTTGTCCAAATATGCTCAACAAGCTCACTCAGAACTTGTCCAAATATACTCAATAAGTCCTCTCTAGGACTTGCTCAAATCTCTCAACAAGCTCACTCAAAACTTGTCCAAATATGCTCAATAAGTCCTCTCTAGGACTTGCTCAAATATGCATAGCAAGCTTTCACAAAATCTTACTCAAAATCAGTCCACAAGCCTTCTCAAAGACTTACCTCAAATCAGCTCAACAAAATCTCAACTCAATCTCATAGAAGCATAAAGAGAATTGTTAGAGACTCAATATGTTCTATACTCAAATCCCAATCTCAACTCAATCAATCTCATAGAAGCATAAAGAGAATTATATGTTCTATACTCAAATCCCAATATCAACTCAACAATATCATAGAAGCATAAAGAGAATTTTAGAGACTCAATATGTTCTATACTCAAATCCCAATCTCAACTCAACAATCTCATAGAAGCATAAAGAGAATTGTTAGAGACTCAATATGTTCTATACTCAAATCCCAATCTCAACTCAACTCAAATCAGAATATAGAATAGTTTTTTTTATGGAACTTGAACAACCACTTCACACAATCACTTGACTAGGCTCAAACAACTCTACTCAACCAATCACCACAAGGAGCAACTCTTTCTCACAAACCCTAGTCCAAACATGAATCAACCAACTCAAAATGTTTCCAACAATGCTCAATCACAAGTCTCACATAACAATGATACTCATGTTCTTCTCTAACTCAAGTTCAAGTTCATTTCACAATCAATGGGCTTCAACAACAATGCTTATAAAACAAGGTTTAATCACAACTCTCAAACCAGAAAACCTTGAAGCATTCAACCAACCACTTTCGAAAAGGAAACCACAATCAATCCTTTTCTCTCCAATGATATTTCAGAAATCAACCACCATAAAAAATCAATAGGAGAATGTGCCCATACCTTTTATGAAGATGAAAAAACCTCTTTGGAAATCTGCCACAATCACAATATTCTTTTGCCAATCTTCATGAGGGTTAGGAGAAATTACAAAACAATTATCATAACCTTTTACACCTTATTTCTCCTAGTCAAAAATCACATCCACCACTAGAAAATAATTAAAGATAATTATTTCCTTATCTAATTAAGCATAGCATGAATATCACCACAACCATTTACCATTCCCTTATTTCTCCTAAAAACACTTTGCACTAATGCACAACTCACTAAGCTCCTTAATGCAAAAATCCCACATCAACTAGTGCAAAATATAAGCCACAACTCATAAACTATACCACCATGGCAAACCCTCAATAATGATGCATTAACCTTAGCTTAGGCAAATTAAAACATTTATATCTCAATCTCCAAAAATTGCGGTGACGACATACCTTGGAAAAAATTATTTTCTGCTCCGAAAATTGCGGTGACAACACACAAGCGAAAAATGAATTTCGGGTGACTCGAACCCGAGACCTGCAGCAGCGAGTGCGCCTTTGCACTCCTTCCACCCACCAAGTGGGCTAAGCTTCCCACATGGAAGCTATTCCACTTCGTGCTTGAAGTACTTCCTCTTGGCACCCACGAACTTACAAACTGCGCTTCTCCCAAACCTTCGCCGTCAATAGTGCACGATTTCGGAGGAGGATAACTTTTGCAAAAGAGGATTTATCATTCGAATTTTGGAGGACATAAACCATTGCTTAACAAGGCGCATTTTATACATGATGCGTATGGGGAAGAATAAAAGTCGACGTCGACGAAAAATGGAGGGAAAACTTTTGATTAATTTTAAAATTAAAATTAAAATTTTAAATAATTAAAATTTAAACTAAATCTTTAAAATTAAATATCTCCATCACCAGGGCACCTTTTTCGATGAAACGAAAAGCCAACTTGGGTTTTAAGAAAAACCCATTTCAAATCTGCCATCCATGGTTTTAAATAAAACCTTTTATTTTTCCTACCTTGGTTTTCACAAAAACCCTTCCTTGCACTTTCACAAAACATAGTGCATGCCATCATAGATCCTTTTGACATCAAATAACCTTTTGACATCAATGACAACATTTTAGCTTAGGGACTCAAAATGTCCAACAGAAAATACAATCATCATCATCAGGAAGTGTAGAAACATCCGAGAGAGAATTACAAAAAGAGCAAATTATTAATTCATCCTCATCTACTGCTGACAGATTAATACGATCAAACCAATTCAGGAAAATCTATACTTATTGTTGGTAACATATCATGGTAGATATAAAAGGAAATATGAATAGGGGTAGTAAAATTCCTAATCCAGGTAATACCCACACCCCTACCCAAACCTTTGAGTATCCTATTCGCTTGAATCCCACTCAAAACTCTCCTATGAAAACCATTTCACCATTAGTATTTTCAACCTTTAGGGGAGTTACAACTAAAGATCTTGATTAGTTTTTATTCGAGTTTAAGGTTGTATGCCAAACCTATGACTATATAAATGACAACAAAAAACTCAAAGTATTTCCTTCTATGCTAAAAGACTTAGCTTTACAATGGTTCATGAATTTAGCACCTGATTCAATTCGAACCTGGGATGAAATAAAAAAAGTATTTTTGGAGAAATACTAAGAATATTGTTGAGTAAAGAATCAAAAGGATGAATTATTTAGGATAAAACAAGAAGAGGATGAAACCTTGGAAGACTACTTGGATAGATTTGCCTTTGTCCATAAAATATGTGGAGGTGTAGAACCAAAACTTAGTAAAACCATATTCTTGAGAGGATTACAAGATGAATCCAGAGAAGTATTGGATCTCATGGGAAAAGGATATGTAAGCACACTTGAACTTGAAGAAATCATGGAACTTTGCAAAAATTATTCTTGCACAAAACATAGAAGAAAGAAAACTGGTAGTAACATAAATTATTTAAAATAATTTATGGAAGATTTTTTCAATCTTAAAGTTGACATTCTGGTGCATCTGAACACAACATTAGGTGAATTAAATGCAAAAACCAAATCTACTAAACTGTTAGCTATCTATTGTCCAAGATGTAGGAATATACATGCTCTCCATAAGTGTCCTTTGAATAAAACTTCCATATCTGCTATATGTAGCATTTGTGACAAAGGACATCCCATAAATCAATGTCAATTGTTACTAGGATTCAAGAATATATTGGAGAAACATTCTCAACCTATAGAACTTAACTTTGTAGGACCAAGACAAGGGGGTAATTTTCTTCCAAACCTATACCAAAATGCTTCTCAATTTTCCACAAATTGGAGAAATAATCCTTGGACTATGCCATGGTCTAATTCAAAACCACAACCTTGGAATCAACCACCATGGGCATCATCCCAAGAATGGTCTCAACCTGGATGGATGAATAAAAAATAGAATCAACCACCATGGATGCATACACAAATGCAAGGAAAACAATGGGGACCATAGTATCAACCATACCAAGGGCAACATAGATATCAAAATCAACAACAAAACTTGTTGCTTGGTCCTGCTCAAAATTACCTTTAGGATCAACAACAAAAATCACAAGTATAACAAAATCCACTTCTGTCTCAAATTGTGGCCAATCCAAATAACACTAGACAAGTAGCCCTTGTCTATGTGGCTGAACCAGAAGAAACATGCATGATAAATGTCATTGATTGTGACAATATCCAATTACGTTTAGGAAAGATACTTTTTGAACCTACTTTGCCTATCATTGTAGGAATGGGAGCCAAATAAATCAAATCAGAAGACCCATCTACATCAAAACCATCACAACAAAATATTAAAAAAGGAAAAGAAAAATAATACCTTCCTCAAAATAATTTCTCTTTTTCATTAGAATAAGTACGATATCCTAAAAAATTTGAAAAATCTAAACCAATATCTTCCAAATCAGATGTGGTACAAGAATTGAAACATTTAAATATCATAATTTATTTACTACAAGCTATCAAATGGGAAGTTAGTAGAAAACCAAGAACAAAGAAGAAAGTGTTACCTAAAACCATACAAGTAAATGGGAAGTTAGTAGACCTCCTTGCAGGAAAGCTTATTCCACTAAAATATGGTGATCTAGGAATCTCTGTGGTCATAGTAGTGATATGGTCAATACAAATATATAATGTTTTGATTGACCTAGGGGAAACCATCAATGTTATGACAAAGGATACAATGCAAATATTATAATTAAACAACTTACATCCTACATCTACAATATTAGAAATGGCTGGCAGAGAGGGCCTAAGCCTCACCATGACAGAGTGGGCCTAAGCCTCATCATGGTATATAGGACTTGAGAGACCCTAAGCCTCACCATGGTAGAGAGGGCCCGAGCCTCCCATTATTGTGCTCTCAAACCCTTTCTCTCTAAGTGGGAAGCCTTCCTATATTTTTTGCTAGGTTTTTCTCTTTGAGATCTTGCTGCTGGTTGCCTATGCTGGTCAGTCGGGTGTCTCTCTACAAAATTCTTTGGTCTTACCCCTTCCCTGATTCAAATACAGGGAGAGACCTTGTACCTTCAACATTTGTGGAGTCATACTTGTATTGCTAGGTTGCTCCACCTAGTGGATATTTAGTCTTTTTACCTAATGGCTGCTGGGATAGTTGTTGGATGTGGGTGTCATTTTGGGGGTTCTTTCCTTGTGGTTCTTTTTGGTCTTACCCCTTCCTTGATCCAACTCCAAGGGGAGACCTTGGGCTCAATGACCATTGAGGAAGGAATTTGTGGATGGCCCCTTCGTCTAGTGGGGTCTCCTAGTACCGGTGGGTTATAGGGGGTGGACCAAATGTTAGACTTCTCTGGTTGTACCGAATCCTAGGGTTCCAAAGCTCCAAATTTTTATCAAGATCTTCCCTTTATTTCCTTTTAGGTGTTGTTTTGGGCTGGTTTATTCTCTTCAATTGATCCCATGGTTGATTGGAATCTAGATCTGGAATGTTTTTATGTTACCGATGTACTCAATTGTAGATCTCCTTTTATAGACTGTATCATTTTTGTTGTTTACCCCCTTGATAGGTCTCCAACTACTAGATGGACCGTGTGTCAAAGGAGGTCTATGTTCCTTGGCTGGGATCTCTTATGGGGAGGGTTTATTTTATTTTTTGAGAGCTCCTTGGATTTTTTAGTTTTATTTTTTGAGCTTTTAGGTTTGTGAGCTCTGAGGGCTTCGAAGCAAGTGGGATTATTTTATTTTAATCCTATTGCTTTCTTTCCATAGGGTGATTTGAGAGTTTTCAAATTTAAAGCAAAAAATTGTGTTTAATTTCTCTTGTTGGCTTGTCAGCGCCATACCCCTATTTTTCAACATGCTCTAAGGGCTTCGTAACAAGTGGAATTTTTTGTTTAATTCTAAATATTTTTTTGTTGGGTGATTTGAGAGTTTTCTTTTTTTTTTAAGTAGAAATTTGGGTGTTTTTTATCTTATCATTTTGTCAGTGCCATTCCCCTGGTTTTTGATTGTTTCATTCTAGGTATGCACCATGGGCTTCGTAGCAAGCGGAATTTTTTGTTGCAGTTTGCTAATGACTGTTCGCGGCTTGCTGGTTCGCTTGACTCTCATTGAGTGAGATTTTTTTCAATTTCTAATTGAAATCCTCATTGTTTTTGCCCAATATTTCTCAAGTGCCTCATTTCACTCGATGTCTTACTCTTTGGCACTCTTTTTCAAATTTGAATTTTAAAGAGGAGATAAGGCGGGATTTTTGGATCCATATTTTATTTGATGTTCTTCCTCTGGATCCATTTTTATTTGATGTACTTTAGGCTCATTGAATACTCTTTGGATTTGTAATGGTTTGGGGTCCCTTCCAAAACCCCTTTGTAAAGGTTCATGGACCCTTCCAAAACCCCTTATTTCACCCAATCAAAAAAAAATATTAGAAATGGTTGATAGGTCAGTTGCCAAACTAGAAGGAATAATTGAAAATATTCTTGTATCAATTTCATCATGGGAATATCTAGTTGAATTTTTGGTATTACAACCTTAAAATACTATGAATGGTTACCCAATAATTCTTGGAAGGCCTTGGCTTTCTATGGAATCTACCTTCATTGATTGTAGATTAGGAGATATGACCATTTTTAATGGAATTGACTCAAAGCAAATCACTCTATATCCTCCTATAAAACCTTCAATAAATTCTACTGGTAACCTATGGTTTCCTAAATTGGATGAAAAGAATGAAGAAAATATTTCAACATTAGCCACCATAATTGTGAAATATCACACTGAAGAATTGGATCCATTTGAGAGAGTTATCTTTGAAGAAGAGACTGTCTTGATGAATAATTTGTATGATTCAGGACTAGACAATGAGCCAGTTACTATCAATCGCTTACTAGGGAAGGATGAAGAACAAGAATTTAAATCATTACTGTCCATTCCAATACAAGATAATTATTTTAATTTACCACATGAATGACATCATAATATTATCTTATATTTTCATTGTCCTATATCAACTTTAATTCCATCAAGAATTATATTTGATAAAGATACTCGGATCTTCCATTCTCTTTTACCACATAATTGCCCACTCAAATCATTAATAAGAAACTTTGAAGGAATCAATTCGATACAACTTGGTACAAAATAAATTGAAGTACAACCAAAAAAGTTTTTGAATATTAATAGTTGGTTGACAAATGACCAGGAATAAAAATTGCTTAATGTATTGAGTCAACATCCCAATGCTTTTACGTGAGAATACAAAGACCTGACAAGAATTCATCCAGATATATGTACTCATAAAATTTATACAAAGGATGTTAAACTTGTAAGACAACCACAATAGATATTGAACCTTGCTTTGCGTGATATTGTGAAAGATAAAATTGAAAATTGCTAGAAGTAGGATTCATCTACCCCATTTTTGATAGCCGATGGGTTTCACCATTGGTTATTGTTCCAAATAAAAATGGAAAGTTCCAAGTATGTGTTGACTGTAGAGAACTAAATAAATCTACACATAAAGACCATTTTTCATTACCATTCATATATCAAGTGTTAGAAACACTAGCTAAGAAGAAGTATTTTTGTTTTCTTTATGGATTGAGTGGTTATAATCATATTAAGGTAGCACATGAATATCAAGAGAAAACAACCTTAACTTGCTCACAGGGAATATTTGCTTATAGGGTTTTACCTTTTGGAATTTGCAATACCCCACCAACTTTTTAATGCATAGTGCTTGCTATTTTCTATGATTTGACCAATGATTGTACCGAGATCTACATGGATGATTTCACAGTATGTGGCAAAATTATTGATGAAACTCTTGAAAATATTGACAAGGTTTCTATACGAGGTGAAACTTACAATCTATCACTAAACCCATCTACAGGAATACAAGTCGATCCTAAGAATATTAGATTATCAAAAATTTGTCTGCACCCCAAACACAAACATATGTTAGGAGTTTCTTTGGAAATATTGGTTTTAATCATTGATTCATTAAGAATTTTAGTACCATTGCAAACCCTTTGTTTGCATTTTTGACTAAATATTCAAAATTCAGATGGACAAAAAAGTGTCAAATTGCATTTGATACTTTAAAAAAAAAATTGACCACTACACCTGTGTTATGCGGTCCAAATTGGAAACTTCCATTTCACATTCAAGCTAATGCATATAACACTACAATCGGAGCAGATTTAGGCCAAGTTGAAAATGGAGAACATTATGACATCTATTAAATTAGGAAAAACTTAACAGGAGCTGAAAAATAATTATACTAATATCAAAAAAGAATTCTTAGCAGTAGTATATGCCATTAACAAATTTTGTCACTATATCACATGATATCAAGTATTTGTTCATACAAATCATTCTGCAATCAAATACCTTATGAACAAACCTTTAGTTAGTGGTCAAATAATAATATTGTTGCTACTATTACAAGAATTTGATATCACTATAGTAGAAAAACCAAGAAAAGGTAATGTAGTAGTTGAATTTTTATCTAGACTCAATATCATAAGAGAGGATGAGCCAATAGAATACTCTTTTCTTGATGAGAGGTTATTTGCAATTTTAGTACAACCACCATTGTTTGCTGACATTGGCAACTAATTAGCAACAAGAAAAATTCCCTCTCACTTTAATACTTAGGAAAAATGATGATTGGTGAACCAAAGATCATCATTTCATTAGATCAATGGTCTACTATTTAAATGTGGAATCGACTATATTTTATGTCGATGTATTCAATGAAAACATTATTTAGTAAAACACACCATTAGAAATTTTTTAGGAATAGGTTATTATTGGCCCTCACTTCATAAGGATGTAAAGAAGTATGTACGATATTGCGATTCATGTCAAAGAATGGGTAAATTAACTACCACAAATGAAATACCTTTACAACCTCAAGTGGTTGCAGAATCATTTGAGAGATAGGGATTAGATTTTATTGGACCCATTGATCCACATTCTCAAGGAAAAAAACACATTATTGCGTGCATTGATTATGTAACAAAGTGGGCTGAAGTACGTGCTTTTAAACATGCTCAAGAAGAGGAGGTCATTGATTTTCTATACACTCAAATATTTCAAAGTTTTGGTGCTCCATGATCTATTGTTATAGATCGTGGACCCCAATTTACATTTAAAATTATAGAGGCATTTACTAAAATGTATGAAATTAAACATAAGAAATCATCATCCTATCACCCTCAAGCAAATGGTCAGGTAGAAGTCACAAATAGGGAATTAGAAAATATTCTAAGACAATAGCTTCCTACAAGAAATATTGGGTGAATAGGTTACCCAAGGTCGTTTGGGCTTACAACACTACATGGAAATCCACCACAAGATTTACACCTTACAAATTGGTCTATGGTAAGAAACCTCTTTTTCCAATTGAATTTGAATTACTAACACTTCATACATCTTTGGAAGTTGGCATTGAGTTGTTGCAGGTACAACAAGAGAGAATTACATAATTGATTGCTTTGGATGAACTTCGCTTGGAAGCACTTCACTAGATGGATATCATTCAACAACATAAAATGTGGTATGATAGTCACAATAAGAGTAGTAGGTATGAACCATGATATTGGGCACTATTGTTTGATTCTCGATATGTTGATTTTCTTGGCAAGTTACAAACTTGATGGCTTAGACCATATCAAATTGAAGAAGTGTTCGATAATGGAATTATTTGACTTTCTCCTATTGATTATTCAAGGAGGAAATTGGTGGTAAATGGGAATCATTTATGAGTGTACCATAAGCCATTAAAAAATGAGGAGTTTTCTCTACATTTTGCACAATCTGACCTATATGTGATAGAAGAGGCTTCCTCTTCTAGCATAGATTTTGAATGATAAACATCCTTGAAAAAAAATGTATAGAAGGTTGAAAACCATAAATGACAACCTCTTCTAATGAAAAAAAATAAAAAATAAAAAATAAAAAATGAATAATTCAATAGTGAAAACCTTTATAAGGTGCTATTGAGTTAAGGCTTACATAAAAATTGGCTTTCGACTTGTTTACCTTTTTGTATATTCATCATTGTACAAATGCTAAGTACTGCACTTATGTAATGTGTATTCAAGTTGTAGAAAAGCTACCCAATTAATAGAATGGTCCAAAGAGTGCATTAAATATTTCAAGATAGTTAGGTAGGTATTTTTTTCATTTTACTATTAGTTAGCCTTGACATTACATGAATAATAATTGAATGCTTGGTATAACTCAAACCATGCAAAAAGGATGCTACAACCTTCATTCAAATTGTAGAATCTTGCTGCTTTTGTTATTGAAAATAAAAAGAGAGGTTACAAATTGAAATCCATTTTTATAATTCTTGCCCTGAAGGCTACAATTGGGTCTTCTCGAAGGAAACCCTTTAAGATGTGTTCAAAGGTAGCATGATCTGTCTTCTTGATGTTACTCAGTGCAGGTGGGCTTCTTGCTCGTGGGCCACCACTGGTTTGATGTGTTCTTTGTACCTGTTGAAACTCCAAAATCTAGTTAGAATATTTAGGGGTTTGCCTCAGTCAAACCCCATGTTTATGAAGACAAAAGACTCTCTAAACTAGCTCAAAACATATAGAAAATTGTATAAAATGATATAAAGCCCTAGATTAGACCATACTTACCTACCCTATAAGTTATATTTTGCTATAACAGAGGTTTGCGCGGGTGGGTGTGAACCTGGTTTGAGCCTAGAAGTTCGCACGGGGATGTGTGAACCTGAATTTTCTGGTTGAACTTGTAAGATCTGATTTCTGAGCTATCTTGGTGTTGTTACTCCTTTGCTTTCTCGACGGGTCACCTTTAGAAGTTGCCTTCATTATCGATAACCTTTCTAGATCACAAGGAATGTTATGAATATGATAAAAATCTTATTGCTATGTGGATGTGATGGATGTGTGATGGATGTTATGAGTCTGGAATGATTTATGTAGAGTTTTTGTAAGCTAAAATTGGAATCTCTAAAATGGTGAAAATGACCTTCTACTTATAGACTTAGCGAAGGCTAGGGGAGAGGGTGAGGTGTCTCATGTGAGGAGTGTGTGATGAGGCATCCACCTAAGAGGTGTCCTGGTTCATAAATGATATTAGGTGAGAGAATTCCTCACCCATATACTAGTCATGATGACCTGGAGGAAAGTATTCAAATGTCATTTATTGAAACCTTTTTGGAAATATCTTCTAATTTAGAATTGCTTTTTATGTGCAAAAGTCTCTATTTATCATTTATGGCCTAGGAGAGTGTGAGGTGGATGAAATATCTAGGTGAGAGGTGGCAAGGCTAGGCTAGGCAAAGTAGACTAGGTGAGGTGGAGGGTTTATATTAAGCATGATTAGCCTAATTAACCATAGGATTAGTCATAAAGCAAGTTTTGACTAAATTTGTTGACTTTTTGCCCATAAAGTGTTTTTTGACCATGGTGGAGAATTCAACCTTAGTTGAGTTATGGAGGAGGTCACATGAGGACCTATAGTTAAGCGTAGGAAAGGGCTTAGCTAGCCCAAAGGGACTAAGAGCAATGAATAGTGATTTTAATAATTAAATAGTGTTTCAAGCAAATTTATGCAAATTTTGAGGGTTTTACAAATTGATTGACCAAGAAGATGAGGAGAGGGACAATGTGCAACTTTTGAGTGTCTACATTTTCTCCATTTTGTACTGGATTGTGTGAAAATATGATTTAGTACAAAAATTGATGATGTGAATTGATAAAACAATTAGAAGGTAAAGACTTTCTGATTGATGGATGTGGATGATTGTGAGAGAGATGCATTGATAAAAAAAGAAATATGATTTGTGATTGATTACAACATTTTGAAATATCATAATGATTTCTTTTGAGGGAAAATGTACGATTGCCTTGCATTGTGGTCAATGTGAGATGTTCTAATTGTGGAAGGAACAAATGCCTTTGCTGATTTTTGCTTTCGATTGATTGATGAGTTCTTTTGATAATATTTGAAAAACCGCTAGAGTCGTAGGGTAGAACTTTTAGGAGCTTCATTCGAGAGTGGTCTTATAACTTCCATTATGAAGAAGGAAATCCATGAGCTATCTACAGTCAGAGGTGTTTTGAGGTCTATCAAATATTGATTTGTTTTAGGTTGGAATTTTGGTCTTGAGATAATTGCTAGCAAAAATTTTCTTAGATATTTGTTTTATTTGTGATTGGATGTTTTTTGGTTGTTTGATCATGTGAAAGGTAGCTTTTTATGTGTTTGGATGACTACCCCCTAAAGCGATGAATCGACGATGGAGGAGATGAAGAGCGGTGATGAAACGATTGATAATGATGAAAAATGATGGAAAAAGTGGAAAAATGAAGAATGTGGGGAAAATTGATGAATTTGAGGGTGTGGAAGGGAAAAATTGACCCTGTGAAAAGTTCACACATTGGGGTGTGAATTAAAGGGTTCGCACAGGGGCGTGCAATTTTTTTAGTTCGCACATACAAGTGCGAAACTACAAAAATGCAAGTATAAAAGGTGAATTTGGCGTGCTGAGTTCATTTGTCGTTGCGTGGAGGAGAGAAAAAGTGGTGAGGAAGAATATTGGAAGTGAAGCACTGCTAGATTGTCGAATGAAAGGTGCGATATGGCGAGCGAGCAAACAAGCACGAGTATGGGTGTTGGCGTTCCAAAGGTAAGTAAACCGTACTGATCCTAGAATGAGTGTGATTTTTAAATGTAAATGAATATTTGATGTGCTTGCATGTGTATTGATATGTGTGTGTGTGTGTGTGTGTGTGGAAATAATATTTGGAATGCATGCATGGACTATGTGAGTGAAATATGTATACTACGTGAAAATTTCCCAAATGGGTATTGGGAAACACCTTTTGTTTTGCCATGTGACTTTATTTTGCTTTGGACCTCGAGAAGTGCGCGTGAAAGTATGTGAGTGTGTTTGCTGTTGGATTTATGTATGATGGAAATTTTTGTGATAGCGAGGCAATTAGGGCAAATGGGTACCCATATCTATGTTCGATTGACCCATTTGACCTCTTGTTGATGGTCTCATTTTGCGTGCATGTGTATGTGAAGTTTACATGTTTTTTGTGTTTTTTGATGTCGTACATGCATGTGGAGACAAAAAGGATGGGACCACATGTGTGATAGAGTAAATAGGTATATGAAAATCCCCAGAGTGGAAGTTCTCATGGGGGTGTCCGAACAGGAATGTTGGAACAAGGGCATGCAAACAGGGTTTGTTCGCACGAGGTCATACAGACAGAAAGGTTCGCATGGGGTCGTGCAAACTTTTTTTTTGTGGAAATTTGTACATGTGATGATGAAATGACATGACTAAATTTATTTGATAGGTGAAATTGATATGCGATGTATGAGATTATTTGACATGTGATTTGGAAGTGAAATATATGACATTATTTTACATGTGTTTGAAAATGTGATGCAGGTGAAGAATATATTTGTGTGACATTAGTTGCGAAAGTTGAGGAAGAGACTACAGGATGTGTGGTGTGCAGATGATGGAGCTTGGATGCAGACAATGGGGTTGTATGGAGTGTGAGAGATGCCTGAAGTTTATGTAAATCATGCCTATGTATCCATGCTATGCGAGAGGTGGGATCCAAATAAGAACACCTTCCATATTTTGATAGGGGAGATGACGATTACCTTGGAGGATATATACCGCATCTATCAGCTATCAACAAAGGGTATTACAGTGAGGACTACAGAGCAAGATGCATAGGATGGAATTATTTAGAAGAATTTTGGAGAGAAATGGATCAGTGTGAGGCTGAAGGGTGGGGTGGATTACACAAAGTGTTGGGTGGACAAGATCTTGTCCAACCATCATGTGATGGCGATGCTTATGATAGCGAGTCACGCCTTGCTAAATACTTTAGGGATGAAATTACCTTGGAATATGATGGGGATAATATGTGATATGGTGGAGCGGAATATAGTGTATGCATGGGATCCAACATTACTAATGTAGGTCTATAGAGAGTTGCATGGAGTAGTGAGGACAGAGTGGATATGTACTAGTTTTAGCTCTCTACTGTAGGTGTGGGCATGGAAGTTGTGATGTGCCCTTTACGATGAGATGGAGGACTGACATGGAGAAGAATATAAAGAGGGAGTGAGAGGGTGATTTGATGCACTACCATGTGCATCTAGGAGGCCTAAAGATGACACACACTAGATGGCAACCATGGTGAGGGGTACCTAGTTGGGAGGAGTATGCAGTGCATCACATCTGCATTAGGCATGGATGATGGATGGTGGGGAAGTATGAGTGGCAGGTAGAGTACTTCCCATTCTCATGGGTGATGTGATAGTTCAATTTATGATAGGAATGGTCAGATCCTCCAGTTGTGATTTATAGGATGGTAGGTGATACAGGGCCAGTGCTAGTAGTAGCACCATTAGACTTGAATCATGATGAGCCAATTATTGTCCTTGATATGGACAATGTTGGGACCACTATAGAGTATGATGTGTGGTGGATGAGGTAGTGATGGGAGCCTATGGTTGGAGAGGTCGATGGATAGGATGAGGCAGCAGGGACACTAGGAGGGGTGAGAGTAGCATTGCCAGGACATGGGGGAGTGCTTGAGGCAACAGGTTCATCCCAGGATGAGGGATCACTCAAGCCTAGTGAGGAGGATATGGAGTTAGATTAGTTGATTCAGTGTGTGAAGCCATGATGAGATGAGTAGGATAGGTTGGTGAGAGATAGTGGCTTGGGATAGCCAGAGGAGAGTGAGGTGTTTCTGACTGAGGGTGTAGTGGGGATAAATGATATACCCATGATGGATGTGGATGAAGGGATGGAGGAGACTGTGGGTGGAGTGAATATGTATGAGGCAATACGATGGTGAGGTAAGGTAAAAGAGTTAGAGGAGAAGCTGACAAAGATGAAGTTAGATTGGGCAATAGATCACTTAGAGGTGGAGGAGAAACATAGAGCGAAGGGAAACTCATGATAGCCTTGAGAGAGCGGGATGAGGTGAGGGCAAGGGTAGATCAATTGGCCATTGAGAGGGATATGCTCATTGGTGAGTAGGATGCTACGCAAGTGGAGAGGGATGAGACGATTGATACAATTGAGCGACTATAGTAGTTGTTGGACGAGGCCAGGGTGGAGGTAGAGGCTAAGAAGACCAGTTGAGAGAGGCATGTAGAGGAGTTACAATAGAAGGTGCATGATATGCAAGTTGTAGAGAGGCTGGTGACCATAGATATTAAGGGCTTGGGAGTGACAGTGCCACTGCTAGAGCAGGCATGAGTGGAGGCAAATAGTTTGCAAGAAGAGGTGGAGTGTTTGCAACAAGAAAACATGAAATTGATAGTAGCCAATGTGAAAGAGATTGCAAAGAGAGACCGCTGCAAGGGCGAGTTGATTGTGAATGATTTAGCGATACCAAAGTATTCAATGTTGCACTAGAGATCTTAGATTCAATATCGACGGAGCTAGTGTAGTACACCTTATGTAGTGGGAAGGAGCCAACAACATCACATGTAGTGGAAGTGGTGCCAAAGGTGAGGATGGAGGTACCAATGGTATAGGATATGAGTGATGTATTGCCTAAGTGAGGCATCACAGAGCAGGTGACGGTGGAGGAGGGCAGTGGGGAGACTCCCGCGGAGTAGCGCATATGATGTAGTTGTGGGGTGGTAGTCGGGTGGCTATCCATAATTTTTGTATGATGAGTATAGACATGATATATACATATGGTGAGGTGCCCGCATGGGTAGACACATTTTTATAGCCTAATGGTATTTTTGAGATATATATATATATATACATGACATTCTATG
This sequence comes from Wollemia nobilis, assembly GCA_028583015.1. NCBI lineage: Eukaryota > Viridiplantae > Streptophyta > Pinopsida > Araucariales > Araucariaceae > Wollemia > Wollemia nobilis. The sequence continues at coordinate 5,076,960 of JAQPPZ010017058.1, forward strand.
ACGTTTATATGATATTTTCATTTATCTGTGTGTATGTTTCTGCTTTATTGTGTATGTATATGAGAGTGATGTAAATGTATGTATATGTAGCATAGATATGTGAATTGGTAGATGTGTAAATGTGATTGAAGTAGATACATACAAAATGAATTAGGAATAATTAGAGATTGAATAATCCTCTAATAAATTGGAGATGAATATGCTATGTATGAGAATATGCTATGTATGAGAATGCAGGTGAATGCAAACATTGGTGAAGAAAGCACTTGTATGTTTGCAAAACATGCGATAGTGTAATCCATTCGATTATTTCAAAGATGTCGGATATGAAAGGTTTGAACATGACAGTATGGGCAATAAAATCCATTGAATAACTGAGCAAAATTTCTTGGAAAATCTTAGCTAGCTTGGCAAATAAGAACCCAAACATGGATCAATGTGTGTAAAGTGAAGTTCATTTAACCATTTTGAAAGAGGATGGTTTCAACTGATTGTTAAATTAGTTTGTAAGTTAGCTTATACAAAAGCATGTGATGGTCTGTATAAAAGAATGCCACTAATGTGACATACATGTCAACACTTGTAAGGAATACTCCATTTCCAATTAAGCGTCTATAGCTTCGATGGAGATTTACCCTGTGATTTTTAATATGGACCTAAGGACCTTAGGGATTCAAGCTTGTTGAATGGTGGTGCTCTTTTTGGAGCATTGGATTTTGTTTTTTACCTGCTATTTTTCTCTTTTTGTGGCTTGTTCTTTTGTTGATTCTCAAGGTTTGATTTAGATCATGCAAATGATAGGATGAGCAAGGTGACTTTTGCTAGGTGAATAGTATGCATACAATGTTGCCAATCCTATTCTCAAAATTTTCTTAATGTGTAAGATGTGTAAGTTGATCCATGAAAGAGTGCAAGGTAACTAAGGGCAGCTTTTGAAATGCTTTAGAAACTGTCAAATTTAGATGGTGGTTGATTGAAATTATCGTAGATGGGCGAATATCACAAAGCATTCAATAATCCTATATTATGAAAATGGGATTGGGCACCAAAACTGGTGTGCTAGAAAATGCATTTTTTATTCTCCAAGTATAGTATTCACAATGGATATTTACAGATATGGATATGAACAAAATTTATATGCATGCAAAAATGTGTGAATATGTAGTGAATGGTATGATATTGTAATGGATGAAGTATGTAAGATTTTGTACAAGGTTACCCTAGGATAAATTCCAATGGAATGGGGCGATGGGATTAATGAAGAGTATATGATATGTGTAGCACCCTAAAATTGGCCAGTTAAACCCTTAGTAAAAAGATAAAAATTTGAATTTTAACCTCGAAATCGCCCGTTAACTGCTCACCCCATTTTTCACGCCATTTTTAGGATTTGTTTTGACCGTTGGACGATATCGTCCCCGATCAAATGAAATCATCCCAGATCGGACGAATTCGTCTGGAATAGAACGTCCAGACGATTTCATCCCAAAACCAAATTTTCATAATTAGCTTCTGTTTCAACAACCTCTCTAACTTGGGCAGAAAGCGTGTCTGCGCAGTTAGAGATTCCTCCCGTTGAGGATCTCCCAAATTGGGATGATCCCCAACCTCCTAACCTCCCCCTAATCCTATATAAACTGGGATTTTCTCATTTTATCCCCCTGGCTGATTTTCCCTACAACTTTAGTTTCTTGTGCATTAGAACACCTTCGCACCATTGTTTGCATTGTGTATTTCAAGTTTTCTTGCAGGAATTTTACTATTTTTCAGCTGGAGCAAGCTCGGATCATCGCTGGCGATTCCAGATGATTTCGGATGATCCTATCGTAGATCGGCGATGATCTCGTATGATTGGAGGTGATCTTGACTATAGTCCATATTGGGGGCAATCAAAGCCCGAAGTTTGCATTTTCTTATCTTTTCTCTTCATTTCCTTATGCATTAACTTAGTTTATTCTATTTCTGCATCCTGGAGTTCACCTCATTTAGCATAGATGCATGATAAAGTTAAAATAAATTATTAAATTAATGCATTTCCTTTAATTGCTATCTAGATCTATCATTTAGGCAATTTTACTATCATTTCTATCATTTCCCCTTGCTTTTGTAGTTGTATTTTTGGTCTTTGGTATCTATTTTTGTGATTGTAGGTTTTTGATGAATTCGTCAGATCGACGATGATCTCGTCTGATCTCAGATGACCGACTATGATCTGAGATGATTCTGTGCAATTGTAGATGATTATATAAGATTTGAGATGATCTGGACTTCTACAAACCTCAGAATCTTCATCAGACATCCGAAATTAGGTACATTCTGTCTTATTTAGCACACTTTCTATGTTTAGCACTTATTCATGTTTTTTGTATCCATATAAATCAGCATTGGCATATAGAATAGCTTAGATTCATCTTGGCCAAACCTAGGAATTGAATGATTGAGTATAAAAATGAACACATCAAACCCATTCTCAACCTAGGCATGGAAACTGCCACTCAAATTTTCCTGGTGAACCCCACCATCCATCGAAAATTCACCCTTATACCCCCTCCCCCGAGAGGCGCGACCTTCAAAGGGCCTCTCGGTTCGAGGTATTGTCCCATCCTTCTCGCATCCCCCTTTCGGGCATGGATCCTATAGCCTGAAGGTAAGGATGCAAAAAATTTGGAGCGATACATTTTGGTGAACCCGACGTGAAAACTAAAAACCTTTTGAAAACAAAAAAAAAAAAAGGGAGAAGATTGTTAAGATTGCATATCATATTTAGATGGTAGATTATAATAAAAGACGAGTTGTCACCATAAATGTTGAAAATCAATTAGCAGCCATAGAGATTACTTCTTTGCTTAGAGTACCTCAAACAAATAGAGTCCAACCTTTGTGGGACGAACTTGATAGGAGATTGGGTATTATTTCATCTAGGTCAACAGAACTTAGGCAAATTAAGAGGTTTGTCCTAGATAGAATCCTGGATCCTGATCAGGTGACTTTGTACCATGAGCTTCAGAGAGCTTGCCATAGGTGGTTAGTAGATAAAAGAGCACTTGTGTCTTTCGAGTTGTACACCTTTGAGGAATACCTTGACAACGCAGTTGTAGTACATAAATTTCTATCTCGTATAGAGGATCAAGAGGTCATTCTTACGGATAGAAAGAGATGGAATAGAGTTCCTAGAGCTGTGTTATATCGAGAGTATTGCCATGAACTTTATTTCTACAGGTCAGAGTCTGAAGCAGATAATATCACCATAGCACACTTTGTCAAATTCTTGAAAAACCATTTCCAATTTGAAGAGGAGCATTTCATGACTCCCGATGAACTTGATCCTATCAATGATATCCATAAACTATTTATAGAAAACTAAGCCATTCTTTTATTATTATTATTTCTTGCATTTAGTATGTTGTTTGTTGTCTTTATAATATTATTATAAAAACAAAAAAAAAACAAAACAAAAATATAACAAAAATTAAAACGTTTTCTTTTAAGTATTATAGTAGGTATATAATTAAAATATATACCTCCCAAACTTGTCGCATATATATATATATATATATATATATATATATATATTTGCTAAAATCTAAGTTTAAGCATAATGACTAGACTTAGGAATGGAAAACAGACTGAAGTAGAAGAAGATTGGTTAGGAAAACCATTAAATAAACTAGATGTCCTTCCCGAAGACCCAATTCAGGAAGAAGGAACCCTAGACCAACAAGAAGAAGAGTTTGCTGAAGGAAATGAACAAAGAGAAACCGTTAGAGAGGAAGGATCCTCATCCCCTAAAATGTCTCCGGGAGGAGCTATTACTTTTGAGAACATGGAACATTTTTGGAAGTTCCTCAATACTAATATTGGCGCTCTTAATAGAGCAGTCCATATGGACAAGGATCAAATTAGTGACACTCAAGCAACCCTAGAAGAAATATATCACACACGCACTAATCCCTTGTCCTTCGTTGATCAAGAAAGTGATCAAGCTGGACCATCCAATTTGGATATGGCCGCTATAATCTAGAACATGCAACAACAACAGGTTACCCAACCACCTAGAGTGCCTGTTACCAAGCCTAGAGTTATTCCCACACAAAAGAAACCTTCATTCACTGCTCTATTTTGCCAAGCTATTGATCAACATACCTCAAATCAACAAAAGCCCAAAACAAAACCAAACACCAATTTCCAACAATCTGGGATACAACATAATGCTACTACAAATCTTCTTCATAATACTCTCCCTACCAACCATTTGCATAATAGCAATATAGCATCTAATCCTTACGTCACGCCATCATACGCTCACAAATCCCATACTCAGGTATCACCGAACCAATATGGTGGACAAACTAGTAATCTGGAAGCCATGGTGAAACAGTTAGTCTCCCGCATGGACCTAGATAGATCCCTACCATCCCTCGTACAATTATCGAGAGATGTGTAGTCAGCCTCTAGATCCTATAGTTGTAGCACAACCATATCCTAAACACTTTCCTATGCCTGTCCTACCTATATACAAAGGAACCGAAGATCCCATAGAGCATCTTCGTATGTTTAGGATAGCATGTCATGATATATCACATGATGACTTGTTATTACTAAAAATGTTCCCAAAAAGTTTAGGAGGAATGGCATTAGAGTGGTATTATCAATTACCCACTCATTCTTTGAGGAATTTCGAAGAAACAACCGAGTCTTTTGTTCATCAATTTAGTGCCTACATCGAAAGGCATGTAACCATTAAAGATTTGTACAACTTAAAACAAGACAAAGATGAATGTTTTGCTGATTTCCTAGCTCGATGGAGATAGTTGATAGGAAAATTGCACTTTGTGTTACCTTATCGGGAAATGCTGGATATCTTTATCAATAATTTACAAGAACAACTATCCTATGAGTTATCAACCGCTACCTTGACCACCTTCGATCAAGCTATAGACTTAGCTCGAAGAGTGGAAGATGCTCTCATTAGGAGAGGTCAGCTTAAAAAGAAAGATGATGAGAAAACATCCAGAAATCAATATAAGAATAAACAAGTTGTGGGTGATGGAGTCACTGATAGTAGAAATATTGCTAATGTTAATGTTGCAAAAACAACGGAGAAGTTTATACTGAAACCTCCTGATAAACCACCTCAAGAATTTACTAGGTTAAATCAACCTCTATCAACCATTCTACCGCAATTATTAGAATGAGGTTTGATCCAATTACCAAATATCCAGGAACCTGATCCAACTATACCCGGATACAGAGCTGATTTACACTGTGATTTCCATAGAGGACCTGGACACGCTACCAACTCTTGTAAAATATTAAAACATAAAATACAAGACTTAATTGATAACAATGAGATGGAGGTGCAAGCCTTTCAACCTAAACAAAATCCTCCTAATAATGCTCAAAAGAACATCCCCCAAAATCAAAATCAGAATGCCAATCAATCATTGGACATATTTCAACATCCTTTACCAAAGCATGGTAAAGAGGTGGCTAATCAAATTGAGCATCATAATGTTCCCCCTCCTACCCGATATGTAGGGACTATTAGTGGACATTTACCTGCTCATGATCTGCAAATATTTGACACAACTTTATCCATGGTTACGACCAGACCTCTATATAATATTCGGACACCTGATCTTAGTGATACAGAATACGAGACTGAAAGTGACATGGAAATCACATCAAATCAATCGAATAGTTCTGAAGATGAATCAGATGCTATTCAACCTATCACAAATTCTATGGTTTCGGAAGAACCATTTCCAAGAAGAGTCACTACTAGACCATCTTCTCACCAATTACTTTCTAATGAACAAGCCATAAATGCTAGACCAAGACCCATTCATCATCCACAAAATAATATTGTAGGTACCATCGGAGCTATTACTAGACAACAGGCTCAAAATTCTCAACAAGATCAAACTCAGAATGATGGATCAACTCCATTTGTTTTGAAAGTTCCTAATAAAGGGAATCATGTGCCTAATGTTCAACCTAAACCTCCTTATAATATTAATGAACAATTATCAAATACTACAACTAGAATTTCCCTTTTGGACCTTTTAAGATCTTCTCCTACACATAGGGATGAATTAATGCTCACATTAAGCCAAATGATGGTACCACAAAATATTCAACCTAAAGCCATGGCCAATACTATCATAACTCGAGAAGTCGATTGTATTGACTTTCGGGATAGAGATATACCACAACATAGTTTACATAAGGATAACCCCTTATATATTACTGCCCTAATTGGAGATGTAGCAGTTAAACGAGTCTTGATTGATAATGGTTCATCTTTAAACATTTGCACTTTTGACTTCTACCAAAGATTTGGGTTTAGAAGTGATGAAATGAAAAGAACTGATATGATCATAAAAGCCTTCAATGACGAAACACAAGAAACATGTGGAGTTATTACTATCCCATTGCAAGTTGGTCCAAGAACCTTAGACACGACCATGTTTATTGTACATTGCCCTGCATCATACAATATACTCTTGGGTCGCCCTTGGATCAACGCGATGCGAGCTATTCCCTCAACTTTACATCAGTGTGTTAAATTTGAATTTAAAAATTAGTTGGTTACCATTCATGGTGATCCCAGACCCTTTGATATGTGTGCTTTGGCAGAACCTGTTGGAGTTCAATTTTGCCCTGCTCTATCATCCACACATCCTAATTCTAATCATCCATCTAAACGTGTGAAACACACACCCATAACATCATCTAATTTTTCTCCATCAACTCCACCTCTACATATAGTTCAACCATCTTCCGAACAAACCACATTAGGACCTCAAAAGGATCCTAAACCCACAACCAATGCTTCTTGTTTTACTCCTATAACTTCCATACCTATAGACCCGTCCATCGACATCTCTACAACATCTACACCTACCAGAGGCATATTTTTTGCATCCGAAGATATAGGAAATGTTCCTTCTACCTCTTACGCTCTTACTGATGAGCTCTTACCCGATTTATCTAAAATTCTTATAAAGGGACCTTTATTACCCCTTGAGGGACCTTTTGTTGGAAAGTGATGCCATTCAGTTTGAAGAATGCAGGTGCAACATATCAACGAGCCATGACTTATATCTTTCATGATATGATGCATGATATTCTACATGATTATGTAGATGATATTATAGCTCATTCCATCAAAGAAGATGATCATTTAGATGACTTGAGAAAAGTATTTGATCTATTAAGGGAATATCTTATCCATTGAATCTAGCCAAATGTATATTTAGAGTTAAGTCTAATAAATTATTAGGGGTTATAGTTTCTTTACGTGGCATTGAAATTGACCCTCTCAAGATCATGGCTATCACTGATATGCCCACACCCACAAATATATCTGAATTACAGAGTCTACAAGGTAAGCTTCAAGCTATTCGTCGCTTCATCGATAAGTTGGCGGACAAAACAAGACCCTTTCTTAAGCTTCTTAAGAAAGATGTCTCTTTTCATTGGGACGACGAATGTTAGGAAGCATTTGAACTCCTCAAACAATATCTCCTTAACCCACCTGTGCTTTCACCACCTAGACCTGATCGCCCATTTATCTTGTACATTTTTGCTTTAGATTTTGCCTTAGGAGCTATGTTAGCTCAACTTGACGATGAGAAAAGAGAGCGTGCTAATTATTACATTAGCCAAACCTTAATCAGTTATGAAACCCGCTACACAACATTAGAGAAATTATGTCTAGCAGTCATATTTTCTACATAGAAACTATGCCATTATATGCTCAGTAAGAAAACGTATGTTATTGCTAAATTTGATCCTTTGCGGTATCTCATGAGTCGACCATACTTATCTGGTCGCACAACAAAGTGGGTTCTTGTGCTAAGCGAGTTTGAACTCATGTTTATAGGACAGAAGTCTGTTAAGGGTCAAATCATAGCAGATCAATTAGCTGTTGCACCCTTAGAGTCTACCCATCCCCTCATCATTGAGTTTCTCGATGAATGCCTTAAACTAGAGGCAGACCATCCAGAGCAATGGTCCCTATACTTTGATGGAGCTCGATGCATGAGTGGGGCTGGTGCAGGTATTATTTTAATATCTCCATAGAAACATCTTATACCTTTGTCCTTTAAATTAACGTTTGCTTGTACTAATAACACTGTTGAATATGAGGCTCTAATCCTTGGATTACGAGCTGCCTTGGCACTAAAAATTAAAAATCTATTGGTTTTCGGTGATTCTCAACTTGTCATAAATCAAATCAATGATGTTTATCAGACCAGAGATGATAAATTACGTCCATATAAAGCATATGTCTTACAATTATTATCTTTATTTGATCAAGTTACCTTGGAAGCTATTCCTCGAACTAGCAACCGTGTGGCTGACGCTATGGCTGCAACTGCATCTCTTTTGCCCTTGGAGTTAGATGACGAATATGCTACCATCATTATTCGTCGACTCTAGGAACCCACTTCAAATAAATCATGCTTAGAACCTTTGGATGTGTTTCTAATCAACGAAACTACTCCTAAACCTTGGTACACTGATATATTTAATTTTCTTCAAAATGGGACCTTCCCTGAAGGTTGTAATAGCAACCAACATCGGTTATTACGTAGACGAGCAAGTCGCTTCGTAATTATTGGCAATACGTTGTATAGGAGATCTTTTGAAGGCATCCTATTGAGATGTTTGAATCTAGAAGAATCTAGATCAGCTTTGAGTGAAGCCCATGATGGATCTTGTGGGGGACATTTTAGTGGTAGCGCCATTGCTAAGAAGCTCCTTAGGATAGGATATTTTTGGCCCACCATGGAGAATGATGCACATGATTATGTGCGCCATTGCGACAAGTGCTAGAAACATGCTGACCTTGTCCATGCCCCTGCACAAGAACTGCAGGCTATTTCATCTCCTTGGCCCTTTTCAAAATGGGGCTTAGACATCATTGGAAAAATCAACCCTGTGTCATTTGATGGACACAAATTCATCATAACCGCCATCGAGTATTTCACGAAGTGGGTTGAAGCTATGCCCTTAGCTTCCTGCACTGGAACCCAAGTTTCCAAATTTATTTTTAATCAAATTATTTGTAGGTTCGAAATTCTTGCAAATCTCATCTCGGATAATGGAACTTGTTTCAAAAATAAAGATGTCAAGAAATTATGTCAAAAATATAAAATTCAACATCGTTGGTCCACTCCCTATTATCCTCAGGGTAATGGCCAAGCAGAAGCATCTAATAAAACATTAATCAAAATCCTCAAAATATTGGTCAATAAATCTGGCCGAGATTGGCACATCCAATTATATCCTACTTTGTGGGCTTATCGAACTAGCGTTCGCACTCCCACGGGCACTTCACCTTTTGTTTTGGTTTATGGCATCGAAGCTATTTTTCCCTTTGAATTAGAAGTTCCTTCTTTGGCTCTACTACTTCAAGATACTCGAAGTAGGAGATGAATATCGTGCTGGCAGACTTAGTCAATTGGAACTCCTAGATGAGAAGCGCATCAATGCTTTGGAACATCTTCGTGCCTACCAAAACAAGCTCAAGCGAGCATACCTCAAGAAAGTTCATCATCGATCCTTTGAGATCGACGACCTTGTCTTAAAAGAAAATAAAAAAAATACTAATGCAACTAAAGATCTTAAAGGTAAATTTGAACCTAACTGGCTTGGACCATATATCATCATTGCTAAATTTGGATCGGGAGCATACCGATTAGCTACCTTAGATGGTAAAGATCTTAAAGAACCTATGAACATTATGCATCTTAAGCGCTATTATGCATAAAATCTGGTCATTTCATCATTGTATATATTGTTATTTTGCATATTGTTTCATTTTAGTCATCCATATAAAAATTTCAAAAACAATAATAGTATTTATTCTTTCAATTCATAAAATCAAAATCAAAATAAAAACTTCAAAATCATCAAAATCTTCAAAAACATCTTTTATTTTCGCATCTGTCAATTCTTGAAGTATTGCAGTTATATTTTCAATTATTTTGGATAAATTAGCATTTATTTGGAATCCCGCACTTTCACACTCACATGAATAAATATCTTGATTTTATTTGGTATGATTATTAATCTCTCTTATATCAAAGTCCACAGTTGAATTAAATAAAGTTTTGAGCATAGAGAACTGATCTTGTTATTTACTTGAACCAAGCATATCTTTTCACATTAAAATGATTTCATTGCAAATTCGATATGATGCTACATAGTAGAAATGGTTTCTTGAGCGAAAAGTTTCCCCTGCTATCCTATCATGCACATGGTCTAGAATCTTTGAGAATTGACAAAAGGACAAGCTCACCCCTACCTAGAATAAAAATCCCTTGCTCTACAACCAATCCGAGCAAGTATCCCTAGTATAGGAAGAAAAAGAAAAGTCAAAGAAAATGAGAAAAAGAAAAATATCATTTTGTACCATCGCAGCAATATTTCAGCATTATCTCAGTATCAAGCAAAAAAAAAAAAAAAAAGAAGAGAAAGAGAAAAGAAAAAGCAAAAAGCAATAAAATCCCTTTTCCCTACCCCTTGAAAAGAAAAGAAGGGTGAATGAGCTTGAATCCCTGGAATTCTCAATTATTCGAAAACTGTGAGGTAAGCCCCATAACAAGTGGTTTGTGCCCAACCCGCTTGGCCTTGGGTAATCCCTAGCGTGGTGATATGTCTGTCACATTAGCGACCTTCTTTTGTACAGACCTATGTCGGCTTATGGATTAGCTAGCTCTTGATGACCCGACTTACATAGTAGTCTAGTACGGTTACATGCATATAAATCATGGTCAACGAACACTCATTTGGTTAATTCAAATTACTTGTATCAAATTATCTTGCTCAAAATTGGTGAATGAACAATACAATTGCACACACATTTGTATTTGAGAGATTTTGTATCATTATGATAAATCAAGATCGGTAATGAACTCACATTTGCACATGAGGGTTCCTTATAAATCTACATTTTGTCTTTGAGATAATTTAAAATATTTCTGCAACTCTTTTTGGAATAATTTCATCTTCTTATTTAAGAACATCTGTTTAGTATAAAAACAATTACATACATTTTTTTTCAAAAATCCAAAACTTCTTTCAAACAACATATTCAAAAACCTAGTAAATAAAGTCATGTTTATATATTATTTTTGTTTATCTCAAAATCAAAAATCAATCATGCAATAAAACTAATATATCAATTTCCTTTTGGATTTCGCGATGATGGTATAAGTCTATACCTATAATTCTATGCCTAGCGCAAACCATTGTTCTAATTTTATTTTCCCATTCATTATAATTCATAAAAACATATGGCTTACATCATTATGTTACACAATTGTGCTTTAAAAAGAACGAACACATTTTTCTATTTCATTTCATTATGTCAACATTCCATTTTGCAACCATGGTATAATTCCTAGGGAATTATTCAAAAAATTTATCACACTTAGGAATTTATGCCTAGCAAAAATCATATTTTTTAATATCTCATGCATAATATTTTTATGAAAATCTAAAAACAAATCATCACCATCATCATTTTTCATCATCACAACACAAAGTCTTAAGACAGTCTCTTAAGCACTCTTTTACTTTTAGCAATATTTCTATACTGGGATTAGCTTGACGACCTAGCGAGCGGTGACTCCATGAAATGGTCTATAACAACGACAATGTCCTTTGAAATTATTGTTAGAAGTCCCTTTATTTTTTATTTTCATCAAATCACACCAAAACAACCAATTTGTTTACATCATATTATTTCATTTAAATTTTATGGCATGACATAAAATTATAATTTATTTCAAACGACATAATTACATGAATAATCAATCAACAATTCAAAAATTAAAGCATCATACAACATATGCACAAGTCATATCATCAAAAAAAGACAGTCAAAATTTAAATAAAAAATCACACAAATCAAATTAAAAACATAATTCACCAAGTTTAGATCCTTACCCGTAACCCGAGTTGGACCTCTGTCGATCTATGCGCCATTTCTACCATTTCGCCCGCAGAGCTTTAAAAACAGCAACAATGAACAGTAAACAATGAATTAGGGTTTTACCCTATCTTTTAATTTTATTTAAAAACAACATTTTTTTAAAATTTTGCTTTTTCGCGCTTTTACCTCAAACGTTCGATTTGGGTAAAAACTCGGAGGGGGCACCATAGTAAGCAGTTGTACGATTCGACCTAGAATCATCGTCTAAAAAATTGAGTAAATTTTTGCTTTCTCGTAAAGAGGGAAAAACTCGTCTTTAACGCATTTTATTTGAAAAATTCGCTAAAGATGGGGCAAAATGTAGCACCCTAAAATTGGCGCAGTTAAATCTTTAGTAAAAGATAAAAAATTGAATTTTAACCCCGAAACCGCCCGTTAATCGCTCACCCCATTTTTCACGCTATTTTTAGGAGTTGTTTTGACCGTTGGACGATATCGTCGCCGATCAGACGAAATTGTCCCAGATCGGACGAATTTGTCTGGAACAGAACGTCCAAACGATTTTGTCCCAAAACCAAATTTTCATAATTAGCTTCTGTTTCAACGACCTCTCCAACTTGGGCAGAAGCGTGTCTACACAGTTGGAGATTCCTCTGCTGAGGATATCCCAGATTGGGATGATCCCCAACCTCCTAACCTCCCCCTAATCCTATATAAACTGGGATTTTCTTAGTTTATCCCCCTGGTTGGCTGATCCCATGATTCCTTGGCTGATTTTCCCTACAACTTTAGTTTCTTGTGCATTAGAACACCTTCGCACCATTGTTTGCATTGTGTATTTCAAGTTTTTCTTGCAAGAATTTTATTGTTTTTCAACTGGAGCAAGCTCGGATCATCGCTGGCGATTCCAGATGATTTCAAACGATCCTGTCACAAATCAGTGATGATCTCGTATGATTGGAGGCGATATCGACTGCAGTCTAGATTGGGGGAAATCAGAGCCCAGAGTTCACATTTTTTTTATCTTCTCTCTTCATTTCCTTATGCATTAACTTAGTTTATTCTATTTATGCATTTTGGAGTTCACCTCATTTAGCATAGATGCATGATAAAGTTAAAATAAATTATTAAATTAATGCATTTCCTTTAATTTGCTATCCAGATTTATCAGTTAGGCATTTATACTATCATTTCTATCATTTTGTATTATTCTTGTAGTTGCATTTTCGGTTTTTGGTGTTTGCTTTTGTGATTGCAAGTTTCTGACGAATTCATCAGATCGACGATGATCTTGTCTGATCTCAGACGATCGACTATAATCTAGGATGATTATGTACAATTACAGATGATCCTATCATTTTTAGGATGATCTGGACTTCTACAAGCTTCAAAATCTTCATCAGACGTCCAAAATTAGGTACATTATGTCTTATTTAGCACACTTTCTATTTTTAGCACTTATTCATGCTTTCTGTATCCATATAAATCAGCATTGGCATATAGAATATCTTAGATTCATATTGGCCAAACCTAGGATTATGAATGATCGAGTACAAAATGAACACATTAAAACCATTCTCAACCTAGGCGTGGAAACTGTCACTCAAATTTTCCTGGTGAATCTCACCATCCGTCGAAAATTCACCTTTATACCCCTCCCTCGAGAGGCGTGACCTTCAAAGGGCCTCTCAATCCGAGGTATTGTTCCACCCTTCTCGCATCCCCCTTCTGGGCATGAATCCTTTATCCTGAAGGTAAGGGCATGAAAAATTTGGGTCGATACAATATGAGTACAAAAGAGAAGAAGAAGAAGAAAAAAGAAGAAAAGAAAAGAAAGAGAAGGAAAGGAGATGAAACCAATCAAAGGCATGTATCTGCTTGAAGCGTGACCATACAACATTGACAAGCAACAAGAAGGGGGAGAAGAAGAAGAAAGGATGTAAAACAGATTTTCATTGATGTAATTGGAGAAAACACCGTAGAGTGCTGATTGTGTGTTTTGTTGTTTTTTTTTAATTTTTGTAACCATGATGGTATATACAAAGAATGATGAGCCTTAATGCCAATTCTTAGGCATAAAATGCTCGATGATGAATAATGTTAATGAGCTCAAGGTCAACAAGACCTTTAATATTGGTAAGACGATATGCCCTAGAACCAAATTTATGGGTAACAATGTAAGGGCCCAGCCAATTAGGTACAAATTTATCATAAAGATGGCACGGTTGGCTGGTAATCTGTTGGTTCTCCTTAAGGACCAAGTCCTCGATTTGAAATTCATGTTGATGTACCTTAGAATTATTAATATGACGAAGGTGATCTTGATAGATGCGCGTATGTTCAATGGCATGGATGTAACATTCATCCAAAAGGGTCAACTAGTCTAATCTAGCTTGATGAGTAGTGTCATCATCAATGAATTCTTGCATAGAGACCCATAATTATGGAATTTTGAGCTCCAAGGGCATGATGGCTTCAACACCATATACAAGAGAAAATGGGGTTGCCCCATTTGGAGTACAAATGCTTATGCGATAGGCCCATAAGGCCAGTGGCATTTGATTGTGCCAATCGCGGTGTGATTCTGCAATGGTCTTGCAAAGAATGGTGCAAATGGTTTTATTTGTAGCTTCAACTTGGCCATTACCCTAGGGGTAGTATGGGGTAGAGAATCTATGTTGAATGTTGAATTTCTCACATAATGCATGAATATTCTTATTCTTGAATGGTGTACCATTTCCAGAGATGATCTTGGATGGAATTCCAAAGTGACAAATGATATGTTGAGTGATAAAATCGATAATTTTGGGACCTATCATTTGGACTAGAGGTATGGCTTCAACCCATTTCGTGAAGTATTATGTGGTAGTGATGATGAATTTGTGATTGTTGGATGAGGTGGGGTGATTTTTCCAATAAGATCCAAACCCCATTTTGAAAAGGGCCACATTGATTGAATGGGTTGTAGAGCCTGAGAGGGAAAATGCTTGAGATTAGTATGGTTTTGGTATTTGACACACTTTTTAATGTATTCACAATAGTCAGGTTCCATTATGGGTCAATAATAACCCATTCGTAGAGTGAGTTTGGTAATATCCATACCATTTAAATGGCCAGCACAAGTACCATCATGAGCTTCTTGGATAACGTGTTGGGCCTCGTGTGGTTCAAGATAGTGCAATAGGATGCCATCATGACTATGCTTGTAAAGGATATCTCCCAACAATGTGTAGCGAATCGCTCATTATTTGAAATACCATTTGTGAGTGTGATTCAAATTCGATGGGAGGATACTAAGCTTTACGTAATATTTGACCTGGTAGAACCATGGGTCATGCAATTCATCTTATACGATATGGATACCCTCATCAAGAGAAGGTGGGACGTTGGAAATGGTAGAATGGAAGAGGGTGTGAATGGATACGTGAGTTGTGTCAAAATATGGATTTTATAGGATGAGTGAACCTAAAGAAGCTATAGTGTTGATAAAATGATTGGTGGAACATGGGGTAGCAGTGATATCATACCACTTGAATTGAGCAAGTAAGTGTTCGGTGACTTACTTATACTGCTAAAGGATGGGGCAACGACATTGTCATTCTCCCTTAATTTGATTCACAATGAGAAGGGAGTCACCAAAAATATCTAGATGTTGAATGTGCATGGAAATTGCTTGCTTAAGGCCGAGGATAAGAGCTTCATATTCGATATTGTTGTTGGTGCAAGGAAAGCCTAACTTTAAGGAAAAGGGGAGGGGCTCCCCCTATGGTGTAAAGAAGACTATGCCTGCACCCCCTCCATGCTCGCAATGAGATCCATCAAAAAGGAGGGTTAAGTCAGTGGTTGACTCAGGTTCTATAGGTTCCTCAAATTTAGTAGTATGAGACACAGAATCATCAGGAAGCTAAATGAGTAGCCGTGTATCGCTCAGTAAAGGTGCTTCAACTAGCTGATAAAAAATGAATTGCCCTTTGATGTATTTTTGACTAATGAACTCGAGGTCAAATTCCGTGAGAAGCATAATCTATTTGGTTGTGTGATTGTTATGGTAGCTCTTACCCATCATGTAACGGAGTGGATTATCACGGGCGACTGTGTAAGTAGTGTGATTGATAATGTAATGTCATAGCTTCTATGTGGCAAAGACAATGACAAGGTAAATATTTTCCATGTAAGAATAGTGTGTCTCGTAACAAACCAATGTGCGACTTATATAGTATACGACATGTTCATGGTTCATCTCATTCTTCTGGGTGAGAAGCGTACCCAATGCAAAGTTAGTAGTGGATACGTACAGATGGAAAGGTCCATCAAGATAGGGCAACGCTATAACTGGTGGGGATGTGAGGTAAGACTTGATGGCATCAAAAGCAACTTGAAATTGATTCTCCCATTTGAAAGGGATCCTCTTTTGAAGGAGATGATTGAATGGTTGACACTTGTCAGAGAGTTGGGTGATGAGTCACCAAATACATTGGATATTTCCCCACAAAATATGTAGCTGTTTGAGGTTCGAAGGGGGAGGCATATTGATGATAGCCTTGAATTTTTGAGGATCAACTTCGATGCCGTGTTGTGAGACAATAAAACCCAAAATTTTTCTTGAGGTAACACCAAAGACACATTTTTTTTGGATTTAATCACATGTTATGTTCGAGGAGGTGATCAAATATTTGGCGTAGGTCCTCGAGATGTTGACCACACATTTTGGATTTTGAAATAAGATCATTGACATAGTCTTCGATAGATTTGTGCATGAAATCATGAAAAATGTAGGTCATTGCACATTGATAGGTTGCCCCATTATTTTTGAGATCGAAGGGCATGATCTTGTAACAAAATTTTCCCCAAGGGGTCATGACAGATGTTTTATGTTGGTCATCTAGGTTGACACAAATTTGATTGTAACCAAAAAACCATCCATGAGTGATAGCATTTCGTGCCCTACTATGGCATCGACCAATGTGTTGATATTAGGGAGTGGAAAATTGTCCTTGGGACAAGCTTTGTTAAGATCCCTAAAATTGGTGCATATGCGGATACTCCCTTTGTGTTTTTTGATGGGAATCATGTTTGAGACCCACTCAAGGTAATTGAATTGATTGTATGAACTCAACATCAAGAAGTTTTTGTAACTCCTCTTTAACCATTAGAGCAATGGTGGGATGCATTTGATGCAACTTTTGTCTGATAGGTTTGGCATTATCATCCAAGACCAAGTTGTGGATAACTAATGATGGATCAAGGCTAGGCATGTTCATGTAGGACCATGTGAACACCTTTATGTACTTCCGAAGGAAAGTGGTTAAAAAAACGTGTTCGTCAATAGAGAGACTAGCTGCAAGGTGGAAAATATGGGGGTGATCAAGATCATCACCGATGTCAACATCAATGGTGTCCTCGAAAAGCATGTGAGAATAATCATGGAGTTGAGCAGGTGTTGGGATGAGGTGAAGGTCATCAATGACGTTAGGAAGCAAAAATTCATCATCTAGATAAAAATTCATATGATTGATCCAAGGTAAGTGGGGTGGAATAGAAGGCAAAGGTGCATTAGTGGACCGCAGTAATTGAGGCGATGCCAGGAACTCAACGGGAGATGGTGTGGCTGAAATGTTGTTGAAATAGAAAAAATTAGTAATAGGTAATGGAATGTAATTCAGATTATTTGGATAGTGAAGTGGGGCATATAAGTCAACAAAAATCATGTTAATGGACAAGCTGGATATAGTAGATGTTGAAGATGATGGTGGTGAAGAATAGGAAGAGGATAGTAATGAATAAAGACATGGTTTATGGTGGCCAAGAAGCAAAACTACGGGTGGGGAAGGAGAACGAGAGTGGAAATGGGGAACATGTGGTCAAGTGCAGAAAGGGATGAAAGGAATAGTTGGCGAAGGTGAAGAAGGCCTGTCGATCGATAAGGATGGATCGAGTGATAAATCGGTAAATTGATCGGCAAGAGATTCAACCTCATAGGAAGGAGGGTCCACACACGGTGGAGATGAATGGAATAAGGTGGATGGAATGTCAACCATAGATTGACGGGCTATGAATAGTCCATAGGAAAATTGAGCTCAAATTCATCATCAAAAAGGACCTCGATGGGATCAAGATTGAGATGATGAAAATCATACTTGAGGGTGTTGATTATTGTAGGATGGTAACCAATTCCAGATCGATCAGTAGGCTTCCATAAAGGAGGATGGATAAGGGTGCGACACCCTTGCTCATATCTCCCTAGTATGTAACCATACTAGTTGTACATACGAAGATAGTGCCAAGAAAATTTAGGATTTGACATGTGATCAAGATTATCATAAAATTTGGTTTGTGGTGGTGGAGGCATTGGAGGCTCCATAGATGAGTCAAGTCCCCCATATATAAAATTTGTGCAATTATCGGGCAGACCAAGAGGAACAACTACCCCAATAGTCATGGGCATATTATGGGATCGACCAAAGTCACGGGTGGATTGGGTGGTGGGTGAGATAATCCAAGTATTGTGTATGTCATACTCACCGGGACTAGGTGTGATCATGAGTATAGAGACATGAGGAGGGGCCTGATGCTTAGGTTGGGGGGAGGACCCACTGGGTGGTGAATATGGCAATGGTATTGATGCAGGTAGAGGAGAAGGTGAAGCAAATGAATCAGGAGGATTTGATTGAGCCAATTGGTCATCAAGTTGAGCGACACACTATGTCCACTCATAGAATTCAATAGGTGTTCCCATGATGGGATGGTTTGCATGTGTGAACTGAGAGGTTGGAATTGATTATGTGGCTAGTGTGGTAGGGATGGCTCATGACCACACAGAACGGGGTACAAAGTAATGGGAAGATGTAGATAGGGCAGGAAGAATAGGGGGTGTAGTAGAAGATGAGACCGATGAGGACGTAGATGAAAAAGTGAATGGGGGGGAATGGGGCATGGGAGGAAGATGGTGAAGAAGAAGAGGAAGGAAGATGTGAAAATGTCAAAGTAGTGGAAGCACTAGTAACCGAAGGCGGATGTGAGGAATATGATGGTATATCACTCAAATCGGGTATGGGATGTGACGATGAGGATGATGAAAAGGTAGTATCAAGGGAACATCATGGAGTGGGAGTGAATTGTGTGGATGATAGGGGTGGACCCGGTGGAAGAGCGATAATATTACAAAATTCAAATGGGTCACCGTCAGTAGGGATGCAATGGACCAATCCATTATATATAAAAATCTAATTCATGGGCATCCTAAAAGGATATTGTAATGCATCTCCCCTTCAATGATGTGGAAGAGGGTGGAAATGGTTTTGGAACCAGCCTGAATGGATAAGACAATGGTGCCTACAGTAGGGTGCATAGAGCCATCAAAGACTAGAAGGTCCATATAAGGAGTAGCGAGATGATTAGGAGGGAGGTAAATATGGCCAAGGGTGGCGGTAGAAATGATGTTGATGGATGAGCATGTATCAATGAGAACACGCTTATAAGTGATGAAATTAATGGAAGCTTGGATATGCAAAGGGGGATCCGCCCCCTCGCCTACAACTTTGGTGATCTCATGGTCATGGAAGTTGATAGAAGGTTGCAAGCATCTTTGAACATTGCCAATAAAGTTGGCAAAGGCATCGGTATCATGGATCTCAAGATCAAGAGAACAGAGAATGGAATTGAGGGCCTCGCAATGAGGTTGGGATTGTTGCAGAAGGTCAAATATGGATAACCTTGTAGGGGTAGTGTAGAGTTGATGTGAAAGGCTACCACAAATAGTGATGATATTACATGGTATGGTAACAAGAGCTGGTGGAGGAATTGGAGGATTAGAAGAAGGTGGTGGAAGAGAAGTAGAATGGATGTGGGGATTCAGTAGGAGGTGGGTAGGGTTGGTTACGGGTAGTGATGTTGATCCTATTGGGAAGGATCATTATTGATATGATTGACCTTTCAGGGATTGGATTGAGTATTAGGACCCCCATGTTCAGGCAATGGATTTTGATAGATCCTCAAGTTTTGATTTTGTGGTGCAAGGGGATTAGATACCTGAATGGTGCCACGATCAATGAGATCTTGAACGATGTGATGAAAGATATGATAATTTTCGAGTGGGTGGCCACATTGGTGATGAAAATCATAGAATACCTGTGGATTGTGGTCCCATAGGAGGGGATGATTAGGATCATCAAGTCTGATATCAGGCAAAGAGATAAGGCCCCCATCAAATAAATGGTGGAATAAAGTGGGTATGGGTTTGGAAAAAGGTATCTAATTACATGGTGGTCGAGGAGGGCGAGGGTTACACCCTTGGAATGGATTGGGAGGTGGTAGTGAAGTGGTGTGGTATGCAGGCTGGGATAGTTGAGGTGGTGTTGATTGTGGTGATGAGGATGGAGAAGTGAGTAGCACCTGATTGGTTTGAGGTGGTTTGGAAATGGGTGGTACATATGGATTTTGATTGTAGCAAAAAATGGATGGATAAGATTTCTTTGGATGAAGCTTGATCTTGACCGTATGGATCTTGATGTCCTCAATAACCTTGGCTTGAGCAATAGCCTCCTCAAATGTGTGACTCTGATGGATTTGCAAATTTTGAGAGATTTTCTTATGGTAAATTTTGGCGAATAGTTGGACGAGTTCTGTAGGTGGAAGGGTAAAAGAAATATTATGAATGACCACCCTCCATCGAGAGATAAAATCAGTAATGGGCTCATCATCAAACTAGTGTAAAGCATATACATTTGACAATGTCATCTTTATTTTGATGTTGATGGAAAAATATTTGAGAAAGAGATTGGCCAACTGTTCAAACTTGAAGAGGCTATGACAAGGCAAATGATTGTACCAATCTAATGCTTGTCCCCCAAGAGAAAGTGCAAATGTACGAAGCATGAGGGGATTGCTACCATGAAGTTGGTAACAAGAAAAGTGATAATTGTAAGGGTGTTCTTTGGTATCTTCTTTACTTTTAAATTTTTCAAATTTAGGGATATTAAATCGATAATGATAAGGATGCATAGGAACATACGGATGAATGGGTTCATTGCACAACTCATCATACGTGGGCTTTTGGGGCCCATAACTAGTCATGCACAAATCCAAATTTTTGATTTGTTCTTGCATAGCTTGAAGTTCACTAGAGAGCACCATGGTAGTATCTGGTGGGGATGGGAATGGATGTGAATAAGTAGGTGTAGAATGCGGTTGTTATGATGCTTATGAATAATCCAAATGGGGTGGGTATTGCAGTTGTGACTCTTCCCATTGATTGTAGTAAGAAGCCTATTGTGGATCAGGTGCTGACATAGCTTGATATTGTGGGAGAGGGACCTAAGATGGATGTGGTGAAGTGTATGAGTACTAAATTTTAGGTTGTTGTTGTTGATCATGGTACACAAGAATCTATTGATCGAGCATGGGTACTTGCTGTTGCTATGCATGCTAGAAAGTTGATTGTGATTGGGCTATGGTAGTGGAGGACCAAGTAGGTGGTGAAGTGAAGAAAGTAGGTGGTGTCAAATATGGTGGTGGGAGAGATGAGGGTGTAGTGAAAGAAAATTGGCTAGAGGATGGAGTGGTAACCGATGAGAGCTGAGGTGGCATGGAAGGAGTAGAAAGGGAAGATTCAGGGTAGGTCAAATAGCATGGTGGATTGGTGAGATATGAGGGGTAATTCAGAGGATATGAAGAAATAGGAGTGGATGGTAGTGGCCAAAAAGGAGGGGGTGGAGGTAGGTGGAAAGAGGAGGATGATGCCAATGGAGGATCGTATGATGATGGTGGTGGGAAGGTAGCTAGAAAGGTAGTAGTGAACTATGGAATGAATGAGGGTGGCTGTTGTGATGGAATGACTTGATGTTGTTGGAATTTTTGAGATGGAGGTTGTTGATATTATGGTGGTACCTGATAGTATTGAGGTGGAATTTGGGAATATTATGGTGGAAGTGATGATGATGGATAAGATGGGGGTTGTGAATGTTGTGGAGTTTGTTGTGGGTGTGGTATTTGGGATGAATAAGAGGAAGAGGGTGGTGCAAAAGAAGGTGGAGTGGAAATCATACCTACTATTTGGACAGTATTGATGATATCGGGGATGATTTGAGAGATGACAATGTTATAGTAATCCCCCAAGAGTGGATGAGAGGAATTCTCTAGGAAGGGGTGATTGGTAGATGGGGATGGAGGTGGAGTGGGCTCATCAAAAATTATGGTGGGGAGAGGCCTACCTAGTGTAGTGTAGATGACATGCTAGTAATAGGTCGATGGTGGATTGGAGGGGGAGAGATCATCTGGAGGAGATGTGTCCTCATAGGTCTCATCCTCCTCCTGGGATGGGGTGAAAGATACAATATGGGATATGGGACTTACCTTGGTAATGGGTGGATCAGTCAACAGATCATATAGAGATACGGAAGTAACATTCTTAGAATCGAAATATGGATCATTGGTCTAAGAGGAAGAGGCACCAACAACCATGACAATTTGGTGAGAAGCATCAATGGCACAATGGAGAGCCTCACATGTCTGAATATGCATAACGGGCATGATGATGTGTGTGCTAGTGAAGTAACAATTAAAAGGTGTGAAATCTAGGCTTTGTAAAGATCTGTGACTGGTTATGATACTTGCTATTCTAGAAAATACAGGTTCACACAGTGGGGTGCAAAATTATCTATAATTGGAAGTTCACACGAGGGAGTGCAAACCTCAAGAAAATAGAGATAGAGGAAGGATTTTTGCTATGTGGGGTATCTCTATGCTATGCATAAGTTTCTGTGCTATTTTATGACCTGAAAGATAGATTCACACGATGGGGTGCAAATTATTCTGTACTCAAAAGTTCGCATGGGGGTGCAAACCTTGAGAAAATAGGGACAAAGGGTGGAGTTATGTTGTGGAAAGCATTTGTGTGTTGTATATCAATTTTTGTGTAGTTTTGTAGCTTGAAAGCTAGGTTCGCATGATGGGGTATGAATTTATTTGTACCTTAGAAGTTCACATGTGAGAGTGCAAACCACCTAAAATAGACTATACAATGTTGCGTGAAAATGAAACTATGGGACAACCAAGCAAGTGAGTTATGAGCAATTTTGATATGCTGTTGTAACCACTTTTTGTGACTCAACCATAAGCAAATATTTTTGGATTTTTGTGTGTTTTGATGAGAGTATTGTATCCATCCTAAGAAAAAACCATAGGAATGGGTGAATTCTACTTGAAACAGGTATGTCGTAGCATAGAACCTCCTACAACACCCAAAGGCGTGTAGAATAGAACTATGTTTCCAATGGGTGAATGGCAACCTAAATGGAATCTGGTACAATAAAATGGTATCCAAAGGGGGAGAGACTAAATATGCTCATATTAGTCAATATACTCTCATGAAGAGAGGTCACACTGTCAATGTGTTGCTACCGACCAAGCCTAGATTTCACTTAACCCTCATGTTTAAGGCATGCATAGTAACGATCAAATGCACCCACTAATTATTTTTAAAAGCCCTATGGTAAAGGGGCTTTCTAAAACTACCCACTTCGAAGGTACCTTCCAATGATTAAATCTAGATAACCAACACTCAAGAGTGGGGGATCACCTAAGGATTAAGGTCGGTCGACCACTCCTTGGGGGCTACTATGGTGACTATACGAAGGGTGAGCTGGTGGAGGAGAAGAAATCCAACATCACTAGTCTCAAGTGGGGATTGGTGATGAAATCCAATCCTTACACTATTGATATCACGTGAGTGTGTGGGTGTGTGTTTTACGCAAACAATTTTAGAAGCAAAGCTACCCTAAATGCCTTTTCAAAATTGAAATCTAGATTAATGTGCCTTTTCGAATTGAAATCTAACCTAAGATACCTTTTGAAAACAAATGACTAGAAAAGAACCTAGATTAAATGCTTCCTCACAAAACCAAACCTACTCTAGGACTTTAAAAAAATGATAGGAATGAAAATGCACTTGGAAAGTGCCTAAAGACTTCCTCACTTGGAAATGGAAATGTTTTTGAAAATAAATCTAGACTAACATGCATCCTCATGAAATCAAGTTAATCTAATGCTTTTGGAAATGAAATGCAGGAATGGAAATACCTTTTGAAAGCAAATATAGTCTAGAAAGCATTTTTAAATACTAACTAAAACAACCAAGTGTATGGGAGTCGTTAGGTGGCAACCCAAGCGATAAGTTAACCTTGAAATGTAAAAATTAATAGTGTACTAGTAAAATACATGCATCCAGGTGGTTGCAGATTCCTCTGTCTCTCTCTTTGCATCAATATTGCGTCATTTTGGTAAGTTCACACCCCAGGTGCAAACTTGTCTTCTATTGGAAATTTGCATAGGGTTGTGCGAACTTGGTGTCAAGAACTAGATCGACTTGTTTTATGGTCATGGTGACTATTTTTTAGCTTCTAAATGGTCCTAACACAGTTTCCTACATAGAAAATAATGAAAAGTCAAATATTTGATCAATGAATGCATAAAACCTCGAGATAACACGCATGCACTTGGAAATACTTGGAATTTTAAAACTAACTAGGTGCCGCACAAAAATACAAGGAATGATTTCACCTTGCATACACCGTGGCGAGAGGCGGTTTGGGGTCTAGGTATGGGGGCACATAATCCCAATGAACATAAGTCTTTTAACCTCCCCCGACTTACCTTGCCAGTTGCTGGGGTGTCTGAAATCGATACCTATGCTTTAGGGACCAATTTTGAGGCAGATTGTAAATTTCACATGCCTAAGTGTGTACTCTCTAACCTCAAAATCTCGCTAGTGCACCAATGACCTTTTGTGATGTAGCCTGAACTGTGTATTAAGACATTTGGTTTGGGATTATTCAAAGTTGGCAACTACCTGCCAAATAGAAATAGTCCACAAGATGTGTTAGATGGTGATTAAGCTAATTCTTGGTGGGGGTCCCACCAGGCATGCCAAAATGAAACCATTCAAAAGATACTACAACCTTCATTCAAAATTGTAGAAATCTTGCTACTTTTGTTATTGAAATAAAAAGAGAGGTTACATATTGAAATCCCCTTTTACAATTCTTTCCCTGAAGGCTACAATTGGGTCTTCCCTAAGGAAGCCCTTTTAGATGTGTTCAAAGGTAGCAAGATCTATCTTCTTGATGTTCCTCAGTGTAGGTGGGCTTCTTTCTCATGGGCCACCATTGGTTTGATGTGTTCTTTGTACCTCTTGAACCTACAAAATCTAGTTAGAACATTTAGGGGCCTGCCTCAGTAAAACCCCATATTTTTGAAGATAAAAAGACCCTCTAAATATGCTTAAAATATGAAGAAAACTACATAAAATGATATAAAGCCCTCAATTAGACCATACTTACCTGCCTTGTAAGTTCTATTTTACTATATGTAGCACCCTAAAATTGGTGCAGTAAAATTGTAATAATCACATTCACCTTAGTAAATAATTTAAAATTCAAATTTAACCTCCCAAACCGCCCGTTAACCGTCGGGTAATCCGTTTCCCCCTTTTTCGTCCCATTTTTAGAGGTTGTTTTGACCGTTTGACGATATCATCGCCGATCAGATGATATCGCCCCAGATTTGACGATTTCGTCTAGACTAGGACGTCCAAATGATCTTATCGCAAAACTGATTTTGCAAAATTAGCTTCTGTTCCAACGGGTCTCCAATCCGGCAGAAGCGTGTCTGTGCCGTTGGGACCCTCCCCCATTGGAGATCTCCCAAATTGGGATGATCTCCAACCTCCTAACTACTCCCCTAAGCCTATTTAATCCTAAGCTATCCCCTTAGCACCCCCCTGGCTGAAATTATCTACAATTTAACTCCATCTACGCTGAATCATTCCAATTTTTCATTTACATTGGTCCCATACCAATTTTGTTGCAAGTACATCACTGTTTTTCAGCCGAAGCCAGCACACATTGTCGTCGATGAACCTATTCAGATCGAAGGCAAACCTGTCGAATTCGAGGCAATTTCGTACTGATGCGAGATGATCTCGACTGCAGTCCATATTGAGGCAATCAGTGCCTGGAGTTTGCATTTCTCAAACATTTCTCTGTTGTTTTATTCTACAAATTAGATAATTTATTCAGTGTTTATGTTATTTTGCATTTGGAGTTCACCCATTTAGCTTAGATTGCATACTAAGATCATGATTTGTCATTAGAATATCGTAATTTGCTTGAATTTCTGTTCACAACTATTACTCAATATTCATACAGTCATTTGGTGTTGTTGCCCTCTGTTAGCACAATAGTATTCGTTGTATTTTGTATCTATTTTTTTGCTTGCAGGTCTCTGACGAATTCGTTTGACGAGTTCGTCAGATCTCAGACGATTCTGTCAGATCTTAGACGATTCTATTAGATATCAGACGATTCTATCGAATGCCAGATGATCCTGACTACTTCAAACATCAAAATCATCACCAGATATCCGGATCAGGTATTTCTCATTTGTATTCTATAAATTCTCTATTTTATGTCTTTAAATCTGTCTTCTGTACTCATTGAATTTGTATTTTCATGTAGATTAATCTAGATTCATTTGGCCAAACCTAGGATATGAATGCTTAAAGTTAAAAACGAACACATTAAAACACATTCCAAACCTAGGCGTGGAAACTGCCCTTAAATGTTTCTTGGTGAACCCACCATCCGTCGAAAAATCATCAAAATACACCTCCCTTGAGAGGCGGGACCTTCGCAAAGTCCTCTTAGTCCGAGGTACCGCACCATCCTTTTCCCATCCTCCTTTCGGGCATGAATCCAATAGCCTGAAGGTAAGGATGCAAAAAATTTGGAGCGATACATTTTGGTGAACCCGACGTGAATGCATCATAACCTTTTGAAAACAAAAAAAAAAACAAAAACAAAACAAAAAATATATAGAACAACTAAAACTTAGATGCATTTTAAACCATTTAAAGTTTAAAATCATGTTTAGATGGTAGCTCCTAAGAAAAGGTTAGCAGTTACTATAAACGTAGAAAACCAATTGGCAGCCATAGAAGTCAATTCTGTCCTTAGTGTGCCTGAAACAAGTAGAAACCAATTCCTGTGGAACGAACTTGATAGAAGACTTAGTTTCATCTCATCTAGGTCCACACAACTTAAGCAAATCAAGAGGCTAGTCCTAGATAGAATCCTGGATCCTCATCAACTAGTTTTTTATCATGAACTTCAGAGAGCCTGCCATAGATGGTTAGCTTATAGGAGAGCTCTAGTATCTTCAGAACTATTCACCTTCGAGGAATACCTCGAGAACGTAGCCATTGTGCACCAGTTCCTAGGTTGTGTAGAAGACCAAGAGGTTGTTCTTACAGATAGGGAAATATGGAATAGAGTTCCGCGAGCTGTGCTATATCAAGAGTATTGCCATGAGCTTTACTTTTATCAACCAGCATCTGAAACAGACAATATCACTATAGCTCTTTTCATCAAATTTTTAAAATAAAAATTTCAATTTGAAGAAGAACACTTCATGACTCCTGAACAACTCGAGCCTATTAATGATATTTATAAATTATTCATAGAAAACTAGATTATTACTTCAGTATTATTTCTTGCATTTATTGTGTTATTTGCTGTCTTTACTATATTATTTCAAAAAAAAAAAAAACTAAAAAACCAAAAAAAACTTAGCAAAAACTTAAAAATTTCATTTCAAATATTGTAGTAGGTATATAGTAAACATATACCTTTTAATTTGTTGCATATATATATATATATATATATATATATATATATATATATATATATATATATATATATATATATATATTTGCTGAAATCAAAACTTAGCACCATGGTAAAGAAACTTTAGGAGAAGGAGAAGATTGGTTACAAGATACAACTAAAGACCCAAATGTCCTTCTTGGAGATCCAAATCCGGAAGGATAAACTCTAGGTCAATCAGACGAAGACTTAGGTGAAGATAAGGAACAAGAAGGAAGTGTTAAAGAGGATGGATCCTCATCCCCTAGAGTAGCTCCAAATGGAACTATTGCTTTCGACAATGCAGAGCATTTTCAGAAATTTCTTATTGATAACATTGATGACCTTAATGTGGCAATTCGTATTGATAAAGGGAAAATTAGTAACACTCAAGCAACCATGGAATATATGTGTAATATGCGCACTAACCCCTTGTATTTCATTGATCAAGAAAGTGACAATGCTGGGCCATCCAATACGGATATGGTCACTATGGCTCAAAACATGTCAAAACAACAGGTTATCCAACCTCCTAAGGAACCTATTATTCAACCTAAAATCACTCCCACACAAAAGAAACCTTCCTTCACTACTTTATTCCACCAAACTATTGAGCAATATGCTTCAAGTAAACAAAAACCTAAAACAAAGCCAAATACAAATTTTCAACAATCCGAAATACAACATAATCCAACTTCAAAATTCCTCCATAATACTTTTCCTACCAATACTTTACACAATAGTAACATGGCATCTAATCTGCATGTTCCTCCATCCTATGCCCATAAAACCCATGTCAATGCCCTACCGAACCAATATGGGGGGCAAACTAGTAATCTGGAAGCCATGGTGAAACAATTAGCTTCGCGTATGGACCAGATAGATCCCTACGTCCCTCGTATAATTATCGAGAGATCTGTAGTCAACCTTTGGATCCCATAGTTGTAGCTCAACCATACCCTAAGCATTTTCCCATGCCCGTCCTGCCTATATATAAAGGAACCGAAGATCCCATAGAGCATATTCGCATGTTTAGGATAGCATGTCACGATATATCGCATGATGACTTGATATTATTAAAAATGTTCCCAAAAAGTTTAGGTGGAATGGCATTAGAGTGGTACTACCAATTGCCCACTCATTCTTTGAGAAACTTTGAAGAAACAGTAGAATCATTTGTCCATCAATTTAGTGCCTACATCGAGAGGCATGTAACTATTAAAGATTTATACAATTTAAAACAAGACAAGGATGAATGTTTTGCCGATTTCTTGGCTAGATGGAGGCAATTGACAGGAAAACTGCACTTTGTGCTGCCTTATAGGGAAATGTTGGACATTTTCATCAACAATTTACAAGAACAAATATCTTATGAGCTATCGACTACTACCTTAACTACCTTTGATCAAGCTATAGATTTATCTCGAAGAGTAGAATATGCCCTCATTAGGAGAGGCCAACTTAGGAAGAAGGATGATGAGAAAACATCCAGGAATCAATACAAAAACAAACAAGTTGTCGGTGACGGAGTCACTGACAGCCGAAATATTGCTAATGTCAATACAACGAAGACAACAGAAAAATTCATATTGAAACCTCTTGATAAGCCTCCTCAAGAATTCACTAGATTAAACCAACCCTTATCAACTATTTTACCTCAATTTCTCGAAAGAGGTTTGATCCAATTACCAGCCATCCGGGAACCTAATCCAACTATACCCGGATATAGAGCTGACTTACACTGTGATTTCCATAGAGGACCTGGACATTCTACCAATGCTTGTAAAAGGTTGAAACATAAAATACAAGATTTGATTGACAATAATGAAATGGAAGTGCAAGCCTTCCAACCTAAACAAAACCCTCCTAATAATACTCAAAAGACCATTCCTCAGAATCAAAATCAAAATGCCAATCAAACTTTAGACATATTTCAACACCCTTTACCAAGACATGGTAAAGATGTAGCCAATCAAATCGAACATCATAATGTTCCCCCTCCTACTCGATATGTAGGAACCATTAGCGGACAATTACCTGTTCAGGATCCTCAAATATTTGACATGACCTTATCCCTGGTTACGACCAAGCCCTTACATAATTTTCAAACTTCTGATTCTAGTGATATAGAATCAGATAGCAAAAGTGAACTAGACATTACTTCAAATCAATCGAATAGTTTTGAAAATGAATCAGATCCTATTCAACCTGTCACAGATGCTATGGTTCCAGAAGAACCATTTCCTAGAAGAGTCACTACTCGACCTTCTTCCAATATATTCCTTTCTAATGAACAAGCCATTAATGCTCAACCAAGACCAGTTAAACGTCTTCATTATAACATTGTAGGTACCATTGGAGTCGTTACTTGACAACAAGCTCAAAATTCCCAACAAGAACCAAACCAAAATGATGGATCGGCTCCATTTGTTTTGAAAAACCCCAATAAAGGGAATCATGTTCCTACTGTTCAATCTAAACCCCCTTACAATATTAATGAGCAATTGTCCAATACTACGGCCATAATTTCTCTCTTAGATTTACTAAGATCCTCTCCCACTCATAGGGATGAGTTGATGCTTACATTGAGCCAAATGATGGTACCTCAAAACATTCAACCTGAAGCTATGGCCAATACTATCATCACTTGAGATATTGATTGTATTGATTTTCGGGATAAAGATATACCACAACACAGTTTACATAAGGACAATCCCTTATACATTATTGCTCTAATTGGAGATGTAGCTGTCAAAAGAGTTTTGATTGATAATGGCTCATCTGTAAACATTTGCACTTTTGACTTCTACAAACGATTTGGATTTAGAAGTGATGAAATGAAGAAAACTGATATGATTATCAAAGCTTTTAATGACGAAACACAAGAAACGTGTGGAGTTATTACCCTCCCATTGCAAGTTGGCCCTAGAACCCTAGAAACAACCGTATTTATTATACATTGCCCAACATTGTACAATATACTTTTGGGTCGCCCTTGGATCAATGCCATGCGAGTGGTCCCATCAACTTTACACCAATGTGTTAAATTTGAGTTTAAAAATCAGTTGGTCACCATTCATGGTGACCCTAGACCTTTTGATATGTGTGCTTTGGCAGAACCCGTTGGAGTGCAATTTTGCCCTGCTCTGTCATCCACACATCCTAGTTCTTATTTTTCATCTAAAACTGTGAAACATACACCCATAACTTCACCTATTTCCCCTCCATTAATTTCATCCTCCTATATAGACCAACAACCCTCTAAACAAATCATTTTAGAACCTCAAAAGGATCTTAATTCTACAATCAATCCTTCAAGTTCTATCCCTATAAATTCAAAACCTATAGACACATCTATCATACCTTCCACATCTAAAGACATAGGTAATAAGCCTTCTACATCTTATGCCCTTTCTGATGAACTTTTACCAGATTTATCTACAACCTTAATATCAAAAAAAATGAATGCTTTCATGCAAGATTCAAACCTTTTAAATAACTTGTCGCCATCTCCTTGTACTTTGGGCCTCCCACAACCTATGGGAAGTACTTACCAAGTCGGGAGTTGTGCCTTCATTTATAAAGGATATGACTGCGAAAGAATCCCTCAGAATATCAAAACTCATCATGAGGGATACGCTCGCTATTATTTTACTAATGATTATATTAAAGCTAAACCCATGATGCTTAAAATGGGATATGAAGGGAAAGGCTTGGGACCTTTCCAAAATGGCATGAAAGAACCTTTCGAGGTAGAACCGTGGCCTGCCCATTGTGGTGTGGGCCTATTTCCTAATAAGGGTCAACCCTTTCCTTTTGAGGATGATGATCATCTCATATGCTATCAAGATTATTTGGATAAGCATGTTGATTTGCCTCTTAAAAATCAGTCATTTTCATGCAACATGCTATCCATAGCTTACCCTGAAATGATTGTCGACCCCGATGAAGAGTTGGAAGGAGATATCTTTCATGATGTCTTTGTTGAAGAGATGTTACACAATGGATTTTATTTTGATTGTTCTATACCAACTATAGCCCAACTTGAGGCCACTAATCCTCAGAATGAATTATCTAAATTAACCTTACAAGAATTACAAGAATTGGGCATTTCACCCGCCCCACCTAATTTTGAAAGAGATCTACACATGGAGGTAGAAAACGTCATTAAAATTAATATTGGAACTGAGGACAATCCTCACATAATCAATATTGGATCAGAATTAAGTCAAGAAAAACAAGAACAATACATTGCATTTCTTAAAGAGTATGAAGGTGTCTTCGCTTGGACATAGGAAGATATGCCAATTCTAGACCCTTCTATAGTCATGCATCATCTAGTGGTCCATCCGGATGCTAAACCTGTTAAACAAAAACTTAGAAAAATGCATCCCAAAGTGGCTCTGCTAGTCAAAGGGGAGTTAGAAAAACTCCTGAATGTTATCTTTATACAAGCTATTGATTATGCTTGAATGGATCTCAAATGTAGTTCCAGTCACCAAGAAAGAAGCTACCAAAGTTAGGGTTTACACAGATTTTAGAGATATTAACGTTGCATGCCCTAAAGATGACTTTCCTCTTCCAAACATGGATCAAATAATTGACTTCACTGTCGAAAGTGGGATGATGTCCTTAATGGATGGATTCTCTGGTTATAATCAGATTAGGATAGCTCCTGAAGACTAGGCTAAAACAACCTTTATTACCCCCTGGGGTACCTTTTGCTGGAAAGTGATGCCATTTGGCTTAAAGAACGCTGGTGCAACTTATCAACGAGCTATGACCTATATTTTTCATGATATGATGCATGATATCCTACATGATTATGTGGATGATATTATAGCTCACTCTATTATTGAAAATAATCATTTAGATGATTTGAGGAAAGTCTTTAATCAATTACGAGAATATCTCATTCGATTAAATCTAGCAAAATGCATATTCGGAGTTAAATCCGACAAACTATTAGGGGTTTTAGTTTCTTTACGTGGTATTGAAATCGACCCTCTCAAGATTGCGGCCATCACTGATATGCCCGCACCTACTAATATATCTGAGTTACGAAGTTTACAAGGTAAACTTCAAGCCATCCATCGCTTCATTGATAAGCTGGCGGAAAAAATTGGTCCCTTTCTTAAACTCCTTAAGAAGGATGTCCCTTTTAATTGGGACACAGAATGTAGAGAAGCTTTTGAACTTCTCAAACAATACCTCCTTAATCCACCTGTGCTTTCACCACCTAAATCTGATTGCCCATTTCTCCTATATATTTCTGCTTCAGATTCTGCCTTAGGAGCTATGTTAGCTCAACTTGATGATGAAAAGAGAGAACGTGCTAATTATTACATTAGTCGAACCTTCATCAGTTATGAAACCCGCTATACAGCGTTGGAAAAGCTATGTCTAGCAGTCGTTTTTGCTATGCAAAAGTTACGACATTATATGCTTAGTCAAAAAACTTATGTCATTGCTAAATATGATCCCTTAAGGTATCTCATAAGTCGACCTTATTTATTGGGTCACACAACCAAGTGGGTTCTTGCTCTAAGCGAGTTTGATCTCACATTCATAGGACAAAAGTCTGTTAAGGGTCAAATCATAGCAGATCAATTAGCTACTGCACCCTTAGAGTCTACCCATCCCCTCATCATCGAGTTTCCGGATGAATGCCTTCAATTAGAGGCAGACCATATTGAACAATGGTCCTTATACTTTGATGGAGCCCGATGCATGAGTGGGGTCAGATGCGGGTATTATTTTAATATCCCCACAAAAACATCTTATTCCTCTGTCCTTTAAATTGACCTTTGCTTGCACCAACAATACTGCTGAGTATGAAGCTCTAATCCTTGGATTACGAGCTGCCCTAGCACTAAAAATTAAACATCTTTTAGTTTTTGGTGATTCTCAACTAGTTATAAACCAAATTAATGAAGTTTATCAAACCCGAGATGATAAAATGTGCCCATATAAGGCCTATGTTTTACAATTAATGTCTTTATTTGATCAAGTTACCTTGGAAGCCATTCCTCGAACTAGCAACCGTGCAGTTGATGCTATGGCCGCAGTTGCATCTCTCCTCCCCTTGGAGTTAGATGACGAATATGCCACTATCATTATTCGTCGACTCCAGGAACCCGCTTCAAATAAGTCATGCTTAGAGCCTTTGGATGTGTTTCTAATCAATGAAACCACTCTTGAACCTTGGTATACAGACATATTTGATTTTCTTCAAAATGGGACTTTCCCTGCCAATTCTAATAGAAACCAGCGTCGGTTATTACGTCGACGAGCAAGTCAATTTGTAATCATTGGCAATACTTTATATAGGAGATCTTTTGAAGGTATCCTATTAAGATGTTTAAACTTAGAAGAGTCTAAATCAACCTTGAGTGAAGCCCACGATGGATCTTGTGGAGGACACTTTAGTGGTAGTGTCATTGCTAAAAAGCTCCTTCGAATAGGATACTTTTGGCCTACCATGGAAATGGATGCACATGAGTATGTGTGCCATTGCAACAAGTGTCAAAAACATGCTGACCTTGTCCATGCGCCTACACAAGAGCTACAGGATATTTCATCTCCTTGGCACTTTTCTAAATGGGGCTTGGATATTATTGGCAAAATCAATCCTATGTCCTCTGATGGACATAAGTTCATCATAACCACCACTGAGTATTTCACGAAGTGGGTCGAAGCTATGCCTTTAGCTTCCTGCACTGACACACAAGTTTCTAAATTTATTTTTAATCAAATCATTTGCAGGTTCGGAATTCTTGCCAATCTCATCTTTGACAATGGAACTTGCTTCAAAAATAAAGATGTTAAAAAATTATGTCAAAAATATAAGATTCAACATCGTTGGTCCACCCCCTATTATCCTCAGGGTAATGGTCAAGCAGAAGCATCTAACAAAACCTTAATCAAAATTCTAAAAAGATTGGTCAATAAAACTGGTCGTGATTGGCACATTCAATTATACCCAGCCTTGTGGGCCTATCGAACTAGTGTTCGAACCCCCACTGGAACTTCACCATTTGTTTTGGTTTATGGTGCTGAAGCCATTTTTTCATTTGAATTGGAAGTTCCTTCTTTGGCTCTGCTACTTCAAGATACCGAAGTAGGAGATGAATATCGTGTTTGCGGACTCGATCATTGGAACTCCTAGATGAAAAATGCATCAATGCTTTGGAGCATCTCCGTGCTTACCAAAACAAGCTTAAAAGATCATATGCTAAGAAAGTTCGTCATCGATCCTTTGAGATTGGCGACCTTGTTTTAAAAGAAAATCAAAAAAATACAAATGCAACTAAGGACCTTAAAGGTAAATTTGAGCCCAAATGGCTTGGACCATACATTATTACTACTAAATTTGAATCAGGAGCATATAAATTATCTACCTTAGATGGTAAAGAACTTAAAGAACCCATGAATATTTTGCATCTTAAACGTTACTATGCATAAATTTCATCATTTCATCCATGTATATATTTGTTCAAAATTACTATCTTGTATTTCTTTCAATTTATTCAAAAACACCAAAAACATTCATAAATCTTCAAAAATCTTCAAAAATTATCTATTGCATTTATTTAAGGCACTTGTTAAATATTTGCTCAAAAAAAAAAATAAAACCAAAAAACAAAATAATGATAAAAATCTAAAAACAACAATATGCTTGACTCTTTCGAAACCAAAACAAAATAACGAAGAAAGTGAGAGTCAATATTCTCAAAATTTCTCAAAAGTGTTTATATATATTTTCTTACAATTATTGCAGTTATATGTTTTAAATTATTTTGGATAAATTAGCATTTATTTGGAATCCCTCACTTGCACACTCACAACAAATAAATATCTTGATTTTATCTGGCATGATTACTAATCTCTCTTATATCAAAGTCCACAAAATTCAATTAAATAAAGTTTGAGCATAGAGAATTGATCTTGTTATTTACTTAAACCAAGCACATCTTTTTCACAATAAAATGATTACATTTGTAATTTCCATGTTTTGCTACATAGTAGAAGTGATTTATTGAGCGAAAAGTTTCCCCTGCTATCCTATCATGCACATGGTCTAGAATATTTGAGAATTGGCAAAAGGATAGGCTCACCCCTACCCAGAATAAAAATCCCTTGCTCTACAGCTAATCCGAGCAAGTACCCCTAGCAAAGAAAAAGAAAAGAAAAGTTCAAAAAAAAAAAAAAAAAGAGAAAATAAAAATGTTCTTTTATATCATTACAACAATGTTCCAAGCATTATCAAGCTAAAAAATACAAAAGAAAAGAAAAAGCAAGAAAGCAATAAAATCCCTTTCCCTACCCTTTGAAAAGAAAAGAAGGGTTGATGAGCTTGAATCCTTGGAATTCTCAATTATTCGAAAACTGTGAGGTAAGCCCCATAACAGGTGGTTTGTGCCCAACCCGCTTGGCCTTGGGTAACTTCTAGCGTGGTGATATGTCTGTCACATTAGCGACCTTCTTTTGTATAGACCTATGTCTGCTTATGGATTAGCTAGCTCTTGATAATCCGACCTACATAGTAGCCTAGTATGGTTATATGCATCTACATCATGGTTAATGAACACTTGTTTGGTTTCTTCAAATCACTTGTATCATATTATCTTGCTCAAAATTGGTCAATGAACAATACAATTGCACACACATTTGTATTTGAGAGATTTTGTGTATCATTATGATAAGTCAAGATTGGAAATGAACTCACATATGCACATGGGATTCCTTATAAATCTAACTTTTGTCTTTAAAATAGTTTGAAATATACTTTTGCAAATTGTTTGGAATGATTCATTTTCTTCTTTCAAGTACAATTCTTTAGCATAAAGACAACTATATAATAGAAAAAATCAAATATTACTTTCAAACTATACAATCAAAACATATACATATATATCTGGTTGACTTTCACGATGATGGTATAGTTCCAACACCAAAATTGGAATTTTATGCCTAGCGCAAGTCCTCCTCTTCATATTTTCTGTTTCTTTTCAACAAATACAAATCAACCATGCAATAAAACTATCTTTTTTTGGATTTCCGCGATGATGGTATAAGTCTATACCTACATATTCTATGCCTAGCGCAAACCATCGTAACAATTTTTATTCCCCATTTATAAAAAATCATGAAAACCATATGACTTAAATCATTATTTTACACAAATTATGCTTTTAAAAAAAAAGCAAACCCATTTTCATTATTTCATGTCATTATGTCAACCTTCAATTTTGCAAAGACGGTATAATTCCTAGGGAATTATTCAACAATTTTATCACTCTTAGGAATTTATGCATAGCAAAAATCATTTTAAAATATTTCATGCATAATATTTTCATGGAAATCTGACAACAAAATCATCATCATCATCATTTGCATCATCACACCAAAGTCTTAAGACAGTCTCTTAAGCACTCTTTTACTTTTAACAATATTTTTATAAATGGGACTAGCTTGACGACCGAGTGAGCGATGACTCCATGAAATGGTCTATAATAGCGATAATGTCCTTTGAAATTATTGTTAGAAGTCTCTTTTTATCTTTTACCACATTTCATTACAAACAACCAATTTGTTACATCAGATTATTTCATTTAAAATATTTCAAGCATGACATTCTAATTATAATATTCCCAACGACATAATTACATCCAATTATCAAATCAATCAATCAAACATAAAAGCATCATAAGCGTACACATTATACAAGTCATGTGATCAAAAAACATATCTCACATCATATATATATAAACAACCGTATATGTACATCAAATCTGGATTGGTATGCCATAATCTGTACCTCAGCATACTCAATTCTCTATCAACAAAAAAATAATCATATAATACAATGTCAGTCCAGCCCTCTAGCCTCGAGAGTCCCTTGAGCTCTCT
Source organism: Wollemia nobilis (assembly GCA_028583015.1). NCBI lineage: Eukaryota > Viridiplantae > Streptophyta > Pinopsida > Araucariales > Araucariaceae > Wollemia > Wollemia nobilis. The sequence continues at coordinate 5,114,517 of JAQPPZ010017058.1, forward strand.
GCCTCATCTCCTCCCCCGCCCTGAGGTGGACGAGGTTGCCCCATCGCAGTCTGTGTAGTCCTGGTCCTCGACCGGGACGTGGTCCTCGATGACCCGATCTTGATCGGATTTGTAATGTTGGCTGGCAGGGATAGTCTATCTGCATCTGGCACCAACTGGTAGTACAATGTCTGATAGAATGTCAGCTAGGTGATAGCCTGTGTCAGCTCTCCAAAGCTCGCCCCTTTGCCCTGTGCCCTAAGGCGTGCAATCTCATCCCACAGCTATGACACCTCAGCTCGATGGCATGCAGCCTCATCCTATAGAGTCTGCACCAGGGCCTACAGATGATCTCTCTTCGCCTGGAGAGTAGCCATCTCACTACTCTCTCCTGTGTTGATGCCCTTGCCCTTATCGGGCGATGGTGGCCTCTCCCTCTATGGAGATGGGGGTCTCACCTCCCTTATCTCCCTCTACCGTGGCCTCTCCTATGCCTGTGGCCTCCTCACATCTCTCCTGTCGTGACCTTGGGCTACCTCCATCGTTGCCTGGTGCCACCTCCCTATCCGACGCACAACTGCGTGAATCAAACCCTATGCCCTTGTCATCCTAGGAGGGCGGATGCCTGCCAGGCATCATAGCCATCGGCTACTCCTGCATCATCCCCATCCACTGGCTGGATGGGGGCATCATCTGCGTCCTGGCTCTAGAACCGCTGCATGTCGGGAGCCCCGCTAACCATGGTGTTATCTTGGACAGTCCGAGAAAACTCGTAATCCCTCAGAGATGGGATCCCCTGCTGTAGACCGAACTGCCTCAAAACTCGGTCGTAGCGGTGGAGCTCCACCTCTCCTCTCTCCATCCATAGCCAACAGACTCGCCTAATGTGAGCCAACTCCTGTCCGTCCTCTGCCCACCCTGGATGCTCCCTCCATGGCCTCCAGGTGATCTGGTCTGGGACTAAGTCATCTAGTAGCCTCCGAGACATAGGTAGATCTATCCATCGCTGTGCCCCTCTCCGAAGCCACCAGTAGAAGACTCGGGGCCTCTCCCCATCTACCCCTATCAAAGGAAGCCCTACCGGCCTTCGCACTGCAATGTGCTCCCAGCACCAAACTTGTAAGAGCAATGTCATGACCAGACATTGGCCGCCCTTGTACACAACCCCATACAGGATCCTGTACAATCAACATAGAACAAAGCTGCCCCAAGAGAACCTGTAGCCGTGATCTCGCATATCGCAGATCACATCTGCGAGCATCCACGACACCCTGCACCTACTCTGGTGGCACAACGGAAGTCCACCAACTACTCTAGCTAATACCTGTGTCAGTCTAGATGCCCCAGGCATCTGGCGCAGTGCCTCAATATTAACTCTGTCCTTCTCTAGGACGAAGCTCGGGTCACCACATAGTCGTCCCATACCACGACCCTGATTGGCCGTAGGAGTAATCAGTCGTCCTTGTATGGAGATTCTCAAAATCCTCCATACATCCTCTAGTGTGGGAGTCATCTCCCCTGTCGGTAGCTGGAAATAAGAACCTGGATACCACCTCTCTGCTAGGGCCGTCAGTAGCCCCATATCGGTAGACACTTGTGGCATCTCTGCCACATGCTGCAAGCCGGCCTATGCCAGCTAATCCCGCTCTGCCTGTGTGAGAGCAGCCAAGTCATCTCTCAACCCTCCGTACTTCCATTCTCTACTCTTTAGTAATCCTCTCTGCAAACATAAACAACAAAACAATAAACAATCATTAATATCACATTTAAGTAATTAATAATGCAAGTTAAAAATTCAATTTTGTGCAATTGATGATATCGCCCACTATTGGACGATATCGTCCCAAATTTGAGCAGGATTGTCTTCGATTTCGCAAGCTGAAATCGTCTCTAATTTGACGAAATCGTCCCCCTTTTGTTGATTTCGCCCTTAGGCGAAATTGCCGAAATTAAGAGGATTTCATCGAAATCGGGATGATTTTGTCTCGACGACGTCGACGGCCCAAAAACGGCCGTGATGCTCAAAAATCACCTAAAAATTACCTACAAAGCATGTAAATTCAAATTAAAACATCCTAGTTAAGTCTAGACTCTTACCCGTAGACCGCACCGGACCTCTGTCGATCTGTGTGTCGTCTCCACCATTTTTGCTTTAGAGCTCTTAAAACCAGAAAAATGAATAGTAAAAATGAATTAGGGTTTTACCCTATTTTTTTTAATTTTATTCAAAAATAATTTTTTGCTTTTTCGCGTTTTTACCTCAAACGTTCGATTTGGGTAAAAACACGGAGGGGCACCATAGTAAGCTGTCGTACGATTCGACCAAGAATTGTCGCCTAAAAATGGGAATAATTTTTGCTTTCTCGTAGATCGAGAAGAACTCATATTTAACGCATTTTCTTCAAAAAATTTGCCAGAGGGGGCAAAATGTAGCACCCTAAAATTGGCGCAGTAAAATTGTAATAATCACATTCACCTTAGTAAATAATTTAAAATTCAAATTTAACCTCCCAAACCGCCCGTTAACCACCGGGTAATCCGTTTCCCCTTTTTTCGTGCCATTTTTAGAGGTTGTTTTGACCGTTTGATGATATCGTCGCCGATCAGACGATATCGCCCCAAATTTGATGATTTCATCTGGACTAGGACGTCCAGATGATCTTGTCGCAAAACTAATTTTACAAAATTAGCTTCTGTTCCAACGGGTCTCCAATCTGGGCAGAAGCGTGTCTGCGTCATTGGGACCCTCCCCCGTTGGAGATCTCCCAAATTGGGATGATCTCCAACCTCCTAACTACTCCCCTAAGCCTATTTAATCCTAAGCTATCCCCTTAGCACCCCCCTAGCTGAAATTATCTGCAATTTAACTCTATCTACGCTGAATCATTCCAAATTTTCATTTGCACTGGTCCCATACCAATTTTGTTGCAGGTACATCACTATTTTTTAGTCGGAGCCAGCACACATCATCGTCGACGAACCTGTTCAGATCGGAGGTGAACCTGTCGAATTCGAGGCGATTTCATACTGATGCGAGACGATCTCAACTACAGTCCATATTGAGGCAATCAGTGCCTGGAGTTTGCATTTCTCAAACATTTCTCTACTATTTTATTTTGCAAATTAGATAATTTATTCAGTGTTTATGTTATTTTGCATTTGGAGTTCACCCATTTAGCTTAGATTGCATACTAAGATCATGATTTGTCATTAGAATATCGTAATTTGCTTGAATTGCTATTCACAACTATTACTCAGTATTCATACAGTCATTTGGTGTTGTTTCCCTCTGTTAGCACAATAGTATTCATTGTATTTTGTATCTATTTTTTTTCTTGCAGGTCTGACGAATTCGTCTGACGAGTTCGTCAGATCTCAGACGATTCTGTCAGATCTCAAACGATTCTGTCAGATATCAGACGATTCTGTCGAATGCCAGACGATCCTGACTGCTTCAAACATTAGAATCATCACCAGACATCCGGATCAGGTATTCCTCATTTGTATTCTATAAATTCTCTGTTTTATGTATTTAAATTTGTCTTCTGTACTCATTGAATTTGCATTTTCATATAGATTAATCTAGATTCATTTGGCCAAACCTAGGATATGAATGCTTAAAGTTAAAAACGAACACATTAAAACACATTCCAAACCTAGGCGTGGAAACTGCCCTTAAATGTTTCCTGGTGAACCCACCATCCGTCAAAAAATCATCAAAATACACCTCCCTTGAGAGGCGGTACCTTCGCAAAGTCCTCTCAGTCCAAGGTACTGCACCATCCTTTTCCCATCCTCCTTTCGGGCACGAATCCAATAGCCTGAAGGTAAGGATGCAAAAAATTTGGAGCGATACACTATAGTAGAGGTTCACACGGGTGGGTGCAAACCTATTTTAAGCCTGGAAGTTCATACGAGGGCGTGCAAACCTGATTGTTTCTAGCTAAACTTACAAGATCTAATTTCTGAGCTATTCTGGTGCTGTTGCTCTACTTTCTCTATGGATCACCTTCAGAATTTGCCTTCATTTTTGATAACCTGTCTAGATCACAAGGAATGTTATGAATATGAAAAAAACCCTATTGCTATATGGATGTGATGGATGTGTGATGGATGCTATAAGTATAGAATAATTTCTATAGAGTTTCTATAAGCTAAAATTGGAATCTTTAAAATGGTCAAAATGAGCTTCTACTTATAGACTTGGCCAAGGCTACGGGAGAGGGTGAGGTATCCCCTATGAGGTGTGTGTGATGAGGTGTCCATCTAAGAGGTGTCCTGGTTCATAAATGAGACTTGGTGAGAGAATACCTCACCCATCTACTAGTCATAATGGCCTGGAGGAAAGTCTCCAAATGTCATTTATTGAAACCTTTTTGGAAATATCTTCTAATTTAGAATTGCTTTTTATGTGCAAAAGTCTCCATTTCTCATTTATGGCCTAGGAGAGTGTGAGGTGGATGAAATATCTAGGTGAGAGGTGGTAAGGCTAGGCTAGTCAAAGTAGACTAGGTGAGGTGGAGGGTTTAGATTAAGCATGATTAGCTTAATTAACCATAGGATTAGCCATAAAGCAAGTTTTGACTAAAGTTGTTGACTTTTTGCCCATGAAGTGCTTTTTGACCATGGTGGAGAACTCAACCTTAGCTGAGTTGTGGAGGAGGTCACATGAGGACCTATAGTTAAGCGTAGGAAAGGGCTTAGCTAGCCCAAAGGGACTAAGATCAATGAATAATTATTTTAATAAATGAATAGTGTTTCAAGCCAATTTATGTAATTTTTAAGGGTTTTGTAAATTGATTGACCGTGAAGATGAGGAAAGGGACAATGTGCAACTTTTGGGTGTCTATAATAACTATATACAAAATTAGCAAAAATTAACATACCCCATTAATCACCCTAAAAGATATCCTACTCTATCTTTGGTTGTACAAAAATTTACCTCCAGCAAAGTGAAAAACGACTAAAACAGATGCTCCAAAATAAAAAATGCTTTGAAATGACAAGCTGCATAGGTTTGGTTGGGTTTCAATTTACATGCTCGTCGTAAATTTTCAAAATACTTTTTGCATGCCCATCTAAAAAATAAAAATAAAAATTTAAACACCCCAACAACTAGCTATGAAAGCATGCACGACAAGACCCAACGATCTATAGTTGCATACTACTGAGTTCGATGATCTATGCATGGTAGCTATCTGGGACTTACCATGCCATCATGATCCAAGTTGTCCCATTAGACTTTGCACCTGAACACCCCCCTCGCTCACATGTGCCCACATGATTTCCATAAATATGTGGTAGCAAAAAATAGGAATAAGAGTGACACGAGTTTCCAAACGAGTGCAAATTGAGTCAAATAATCTAATACATAAATTTGGAAATCAACCACCCTTATTCAATTGCATGGAAAAACTACTTTGTCAGCATGTGCGTGTGACTTATTTCCAACTACCATCTTTATCTATGCCAAATTTTAAAAAATTTCAAGAATCTATTCATCAGTCACCACGTGTTCAATTAGTGCATGGAAAGCATTCACAAGCTACATACATAGTTTCAAATATGTTTTACCATATTTTGGAGTAATTCACCTTGCTCAGGTATGATAGTGTAGGTGGGTGTCTTGTAATCATCACACAAACACACCAAAACCCATGCTTCATAATCAATAGGACAGAAAATACAACATGAAAATAGTCAAAAGATATAGAGCCCAGTTGAAGCATTGAGTGAAGAAGGGCAAAAATAATTATATAAGCACAATCAAAGTAGAGTGACGTATTGTAGAAAAACTTAACAAGGCATTGTAAAATTGTAGCATTTGGAGCAAAACACACAATTGACCATGATGGGTGGACAAAAATAGAAAGCCAAACCTGACGACACTAAGGAATTGCAACACCATCCAGAAATTGTCAAAAATTTTAGCATGCTGGGTGGATGCAATTTTTCCAAAAATTGGATGATCATTCAGAAGAATTAGCAGCAAAATTCTCTCGCACTCTCCAAAACAATTAAACAAATATCAATGGAATGTGAATTGAGGTAACCCCCATTGTTCTCAGTCAAATTTTGAGCTTCCTTCTGAGGGAATGGAGTTAATTAAAGCTTTTAAAGCCACATTGCTAGAAATAGTGAGCATATTCAAAGAAAATGGGGACCTTGAACCCCAAATGCATATGAATAACCACATATGTAAGGGGGTAAAGAGAACTAGTTTAAAACAACCATGGGATGAGGTTGCCACCTAGGTAATTTGGTACCTGACTTGTGAGGGTTAGTTTGTTGTGTTATCTAGGTACCACATCAAGCTATTGACCCACTTAATATGTGGTGCAAACAGACTTGAACTTAAGATAAAATACCCTTATATCTGCACTAGGCCCTGCATGATATGAAAAATGTTATCAAAAGGAGCAGGGATTAGTCAGGCATCATGGCCTGATTAAACTAGTATGTAAAAACCATTTTAGAGGGAATCACAAAAATTTTAATAGGTTTTTTGAGCCTTGGGATGAATAGACCCCTCTAAAAAGGTAGAATTAGCGACTAAAAATAGGGTAGAAGGCCCTATTGAAAAACCTAGAAGCAGGGTAACTTCTAAACATAGAACGAAATAGTCAAAAACTATAGGAAGCCCTTCCTCACTTAGCACATCAACACCTAGTGCAAAAAAGTAAAAAATAGACATGAAAAGAAAACTTGAAACAACCCTTTCAAAATGACTAGAAGGACTGTTATCAAAACAAGAGAAATATAGGTGTCTACTGAGGCAAGTATCTCTACCCAACAAGGACATTCTGAGTCAAGTGCAATAGAAGAGTATTTTGATTAGGAAAAATTATCTACCATAGAATAGGATGTTTCTCAAGGAGACTCTTTTTCTATAGAGGAATGGTACTAGCAAGAGCAATAGCTCGGGGAGGTAGGACTAGGTATATTGCTAGGAGATAGGTAGAATAAAATAAGGGCGAAGGAAACATGCAACAAAAAGAAATACAACCTACAAAATAGATGAGATCAACTGAACAGGTAGTAAGGTTTGTGGAAAATATTTCTAGTGAAAAAGGAGAGGATAGTGGGAAGCAACATAATACATCAACACCACCTCCTCTTAGGAGAAGTCTATGGTAGAGATAAAATGCAATCACTCAATAAAAACAAGCAACATCAGTTCAGGAGGATGATCAGGATGTTGGTGTAGCGACCCCGGGATGCACGCACCGCTTTACTCTACTTGCAATATTATACCCAAAATGAAATGAAAGACCATGAAAAGCATATAACATGGAAAGTAACAAAGATAGATCTCTTTATTTGTATTGAAACCCGGTTACATGTCGGTCCCTCTTAGGGATACCCATTTTGATACAATGAATTACAAATGAGGAAGATGTCCCCTAGCAAGGGGTGGTGCGCTTTCACAAGCTTCCCGGTTCCACACGAAAATGTATGAGGGCTTACAGATGCCTCCTTCTCTAGGTCTGATTGCCAGAGGGATCCTCTTGCTCTCGTATGTTGTGGATTTGCTCGATGAACCTATAGCCCTGTAAACAATGAAACAACAACACACGCTTAGATGTCCGAGATTGCCTCCCCGGATGAGGTTGTTAGCAATAAATGAACTTAATAAAAATATGATGAAACTATGCTATGAAATCATGTAAATCTATGCTAATGATATGAAGATATGAAGAAAGCAGAATAAAAGAAGCTAATGTCTAAACCCTAAGCTAGGCCTACGGGCCACTATCCAGGACAGCGACCGCTAAAGTGAAACTTGCCTTCTTTGCTCCAAGGCTATGGATCAAAGCTTGTATCCGATGTTGAAATGGTGGTCGATTTGTTCATGTTAAACCCTTGATTGGCTAGCACCTTGTTGCTCCTCAAAGATGCTCCAATATGCTCTCCAATATGGCAGGGCTTCGCTATAATGGTAGTCTCCAAGGGAAGCTCTCCAAGTCTCGAAAGCTCTCCTCAATGACCACTGTCCTGATAAATTTGGGATCCTTGGTGCTCTTAGGCTTGCACCTTTTAAAGTGTGTGAAACCCTAGGTCTATGTTCAAAACCCTAGGATTGAATTCCTCATGCGTAGTGAATGTTAGCATGAGAAGCTTTTGTCTTTTCTATGTTTAAAGACCAGTTAACTGAAGTCTAAATTCAGACTCAAGTCCTCCATGTGAACTAGTCATGAAGGGGAATGCAAAGTTACTCCCGCTCACCTTTATTGCATGCAGACTACCACTTCCACCCATGATTAGGCCTGTTTGTTGGCAAAATGCTTTTTATGGCTTAGCCGCTGTCGTCTATAGTGGCTAAGGTTTGGTCGCTCTAGGCTACAACGGCTAAGGTTTGGCCGCTCTAGGCTACAACGGCTAGGATCCACCACTTTGGTTCATAGCGGCTAGGCTTGGATGGGCTAAGAATACCCCAGATGAGTGGTGAGAACCACTTTTGATACTTGGAAAGTCCAAGGTTTAGTCATATGGTCTAGGAATGTGCCTATGTGGGTAGTTCTCCTAAACATGACATGTTTTAGGTGTCTATAGATGCCCCTTTTTGTGATGCACTATGTGGGAAAAACATAGTACGAAGCAAAAATGTAGACTACTATGTTTGTAGGGTGTATGATGATCATTGATCTGATCAACATTGGATGCCCTAGTCATGCAAGACGACGTGCATCATATGACCAAAGGTATTAAGGTGCCATTGGAGCCTTTTATGATTTGACCAAAGGTATTAAGGTACCTTTGGAGCCTTTTGTGAAGTGACCAAAGGTATTAAGGTACCTTTGGAGCCTTTTGTGAAGTGATTAGGAGATAAGCTTAAGTCAAATCCTAGCCTTTGGACAACTAAGTCACCTAGCCTTTGTGGCAATTAGGAGACTTAGTTAAGTCAAATCCTAGCCTAGGTGGCAATTAGGAGACTTTGTTTAAGTCAAATCCTAGCCTTGGTGGCAATTAGGAGACTTGGTTTAAGTCAAATCCTAGCCTAGGTGGCAATTAGGAGACTTGGTTTAAGTCAAATCCTAGCCTTGGTGGCAATTAGGAGACTTGGTTTAAGTCAAATCCTAGCCTAGGTGGCAATTAGGAGACTTTGTTTAAGTCAAATCCTAGCCTAGATGGCAATTGAAAATGAAATGATTTGTGTCTGTTCTTTGTCCTTAACAAAAAAGGGATTTTTTCCAATGTGGATGGTATGAATGCAAGGAAAAGGGTGCAACCTTTGATAAAATAAAATCTTTTGAACCTATAAATTAACCTGTTGATTATGTGATGTGATGTGTTACGAGTTGATTTGATGATGGATTCTTTATCATGTGCATAAGATGTATGTTCATATGGATGTTTATATGATTTTATTATTATGACATGAAGTCAAATCCTAGCCTTGATGGCGATAGGAGACAAGCTTACTGGTTTGCTTGAATTTGCTTTTGATATTTTGCTTATTTGCCCCAAGCAAAGGGGTGCATGATTATCTTTGGTAATGACTTTTGAATAAGTGCACTTAGCAATGATTTAGCATTTAATTGTTGATTTTGATTGTGCATGTTGTTATTATGACCAATGGACTTAGCAAATGCCATTGGGGCATTTTGGGTGGCCAAAGCATTTATGGATGCCTTTGGAGCATTTTTTATTTTGAATTTGACCAAGTGGCATGAAGATGCCCTTGGAGTATTTTGATTAATTTTGACCAATGACATAAATATGCGCTTGGATGCTTTTAGTGATTTGACCAAGCAGCTTGAAGATGCCCTTGGAGCTTTTAGTGATTTTGACCAAAGGGCTTATGATGCCTTTGGGGCTTTTTGTGATTTTGACCAAAGGGCTTATGATGCCTTTGGGGATTTTTGTGATTTTGACCAAAGGGCTTATGATGCCTTTGGGGCTTTTTGTGATTTTGACCAAAGGGCTTATGATGCCTTTGGGGCTTTTTGAAATTGATTGCTTAACTGTTTGATTGCTAATTAAGGGAGGTATGATACCAACAATGCCCCAGTTGATGTTTAGCAAATGTATATTTTTGGATGCAATTATGATTTTATGATATATGATGTTGATGATGTAATGATGATGATGTGATGCTTAGATGGATGCTTATGTAGATGCTTGTATGATCTGATTATTGTGACATGATGTGATGTACCATGAGTTGATTTAATGATGGATTTATGATTGTATGCGTAGGCGGATTATGATGTGATATTGAATGTGAATGGGTGAGTTATGAACTATGTATTTATGGATGCAATGTTTATTGTTAAATGCATGTTTGATTTTGGTTTAATTGTATGCATCTAACTTATGCTATGATATGGTAAATGCAATGTGTAATGCGTTATGTATAGTGTTTAATCTAATGTGAATGAACTTGTATGCTTTAATCACTTAAAACATAAGGAATGCATATGATATGACTTTAACAATCTATTGGGTGATACCACAGAAAGTATAACAACCATGAATGTCAATAATCATTCTTATCACAAGAATTAATTATTTAAACTATCCATATGTGAAGTGCAATGGCATGGAATGTATGTACTTTCTTGATAAGCTTCTATAATTTAAAGGATTCAAAATAGTCAGTGGTCGTGTAAACATCATTTCTGACATTTATCCGGTATCTAACCTACCTTGTTAATACCCCTTAATTCACAAAACCTCATAAAGAAAATTGATGATGTGATTGATGATATGATTTGTTGCTATGTAGGAATTTTTGAGGTTTTTCCTGAGACTTCAAACACTCTAGTTACCCTATCAACAACTATGTACTGACCATGCAAGACTTTTGAAAGATAAGGCTTTCTTCATGAAGACCTAGATACTCATTATCCCTATGTGTGCAAATGAATATATTTAGATAGAACTCAAGCATTTCCTTCGATGTCAGGCGGGATTCTTTCAGCCCATTGCTAAGATCGGGGATCCTCAAATGTTCATCTCATCCTTATGTTGGACTTAGTTGGACTATACCACTAGGCAGTATTGGGTTACCCAAAGCTAGCTCATCCACATTCAAACATTGGTCTATACAAATGCCAGAAGCTATTGTGATAGACATATCATCATGCGTAAGGATATCTCCTTCCAGTTTTGTATAATGCTGAGAATTCCAAGGATTCAAGCTCCATTCCCTTCTTTTCTTCATTTTATTTGGGATACTTGCTCATGTTTAGTGATGAAAATCATTGTTTATTTTTTATTGATTTTTTTCTTTTTGAGCAAGGGATTCATGTAGTGATGATAATCACTATTTCTTTTTTTTTGTGCTTTTGAGTACTTTGAACTTTGATTTTGGAATCTTGAATTTGTGCTTTGTAATCTTGAATTTCACTTTGTTTCGATATTTTGCTTGTTTTGATTTAAGCAAGGGATTTAATTGGGTAGGGTGGAGCTTGTCCTTTTGCCAATTCTCAGCATTTTTGAACCGGTCGCACAAGGGGATAAGCAAGGAAGATCCTTTTCACTTAAGGTAACCTAGACCACTTTTGTAGCTTTCATATTTCCCTTGTACCAGCTAGGATTTTAGTGTTTCAATTAGTGATGGGATCTTGAATATCCAAGGCATTATCACAACTAGACCTTACCCTCTACTAATCAAGGTGGCTTTCTACAAAAGTTGATAAGACCACTAGATATGGTTGAGTGACTAGGAAACCTTAGTATATTCCTTATAGCAACATGAAATGGTTGTGTTGAAAAACACAGTTACACACATGGAGGCATGGATGAAGGTGGACTTGAATACTGTGATTGTGATACAAATTGTGGCATCATTTGCAAGATTGTGATCCTAACATATGCAAATGTAATGGATGTAATGCAACTATTTGAATGCAGATGGAAGATGCAAATGTTTTTGTATTTTTTATTTTTGCATTGTTTTTGTGTTTTTGATTTTATGTTGACCAAAGGGCTTATTGTGCCCTTGGGGCTTTTGATTGATCTTGACCAAGCGGATTGGATACCCTTGGAGCATTTTTGATTGATTTGACCAAGCGACTTAGAGATGCCCCTGGTGCCTTTTGATGAGATTTGACCAAGCGACTTAGAGATGCCCCTGATGCCTTTTGATGAGATTTGACCAAGCAGCTTAGAGATGCCCCTGGTGCCTTTTGTTTTTTATTTTACTGCTTTCTGATTTGTTTGTATTTCTATGTTTTATATTGTTTTTGTATTTTGATATATTTGAATGTTTTGAAAAAGGGGGAAGGTATGATACCTTAGGTATCCCCCGTGTGCATGTTGTCTACTACAATGTAGTCAGTAGGCTTAGGAAGAGTGACAGAAATCAACTCTCCCAATTGGGGCATGATAGAAATCAACTGGGTGTCCCTGTCCGGATGGGGAGGAATGAGTGAACCATCTGGATGGAGCTCATTTCGCTCTAATAGGTCTTGGACCATATTCTTGAATCTATGGCAATTGCAAATGTCATGGCCCTCTATTCGATGATAGAGATAGTGTTGATCCTTCCTATAACTCCTAGGTTTAGGCCTATCTGGATCTAGATGTTGCATGTCAGGTAATGTTAAGACCTTAGTCTCTTGGAGCTTCTGGAAGATGATAGACATAGGCTCATTTAAAGGAGTCCAGACATGCTGTTGTTTTGAGCGTTTAGCATGCTTTGGCCTGGTATGAGGACCAGGTTGAGCCCTAGGTATGTCACTTACTAGCTTAGAGGGCTCCCCTTGTATTTTTGATGCAAGGGACAGATTGTTGGCTAAGATCATTTGTTGGTCAACAACCTGAAGCCACTTATTTCTAAGCATGTTGTATACTATGGCTTTGAAACCCCAACATGATTGAATATCATGACCATTTTGTCTATGGTATAGATAGTGTAGCTCTTCCTCATACCCTTGATGTTTTGGGTGATTTGGATCTAACTGGCCAACCTCAGGTAATCTGATAGCATTTGTAGCACATAATCGATTGAAAACCACTACCATAGGCTCAGGCAATGGGGGATGCTTGTTCAACTTTTGAGGTGGCCGAATTGGTATTTGCTTTGGCTGAGGCTTTTCTTGTGGCTGCACAAGGGACAATTTGACTTCAGATGAGGGTTGCTCTTGTAGCTCTTGGTTCTTGAGCTTGTTCATGATATATTGCAATGCCTCATTTTGCTCATTCACTTGGCACTCCATTCTATCTAGACGATCCAAGATGGAATGCATGACTGGCAAAGATTTAATGTGCACCTCTAGCAATGAGATTGGAATATCATCGCAGATTGACTTGGGTGAAAGAGTTGAAGTTAAAGATTCACAATATGAATGTAAATCATCCCTTTCATTCACTTGAGCTGATGTGGATGCTTCATGATGATGCACTTTGCTAGTGGCATCCACAAGATTTTGCTTACTAGCTTGAATACCCTCAATCTGATGTAGGGAAAATGCCTACTCTTGCTCTTGAGGAGGCCCTATGAAGAATGAGTCTGGGGTAACTAAAGCCAATGGTTTTGACCCCTTTACCATGGAAGCAACCTTTGATTGCACCATATCTTGTCTTATCTGCTTTAGAGTCATTTGGTCATCTGACATAACGTCAACCATTGCCACAAACTCTTGAGAAGGTGCTTTATCTTTTGGACCAGTTGAAGGTGCTTTAATCATGTTAACTGATGTTCTCTTCTCCTCATCAAGTAATATGATATCATGATCTTTGGTGATGGGAGGAGGTAGCAACTTCTCGATGCAAGCCTCCATTGAATTTTTGGTGATTTTATCCGCATGAATGTTTGGAGGCCCGCATATCACCAGAGCTTCTTGTGGCTCATCAAACTTCTTGTAGTACTTGAATGGCTCAGGATCTTGGGGGACTACGTACACTTGTCCTTGGTGTATGAATTTTAAATTTTGGTGCACTATGGAAGGCACACATTCCATATCCCTCATCCATGGTCTACCTAGCAATATGTTATACTGCTTCTCACCCCCCAAGATATGGCACAATGTAGGTATCATCTTCATCCCAACCTGTATAGGTAAGATTACTATGCCAATTGTTGAGGAAGTGGCATCATTGAAGGCTCTCAATGTGAATGTTGCGTCCTTAATGCGCGAAGGTGGCAGATTTAAATACTTCAAAGCTGTAGCCGTGATGATGTTGATACCTGATCCAGTATCAATCAATACTCTCTTGTACGGAATTTGATTGATGCTTGCTATGATGTGTAGTGGAGGATCGGGTTCATCTTTAGAGATTGGCTCAATCTCCTATTTGTAAAAAGCAATCACAGGGTCCTTTTGTAAGTGAATTGAATTGATTGTTGGTGTGGACCATGATAGATTATTGTCTTCAGTTGAATTTTTTGGTATGTTGTATTGATCAAGGTATCTTTTGCTTCCTGTTGTAGTATTGATCATACCAATAAAACCCTCATCAAGTGGGGCTATGTGCACCTTATTGACATGCTCAACTTGATTGTTAGGTGCTATGTTTGTTTCGTGTGTAGGCAAGGGGTCTTGGAGGAGTCTTATCTGAAGCTCTTGCCTCTCAATCATATCTTGCACTAAATATCTAAAGGGATGACATGTCTGGATGTCATGCCCCTTTTGTCGATGGTACACACAAAATAGCTCTTCTCTGTGTGCCTTTGATCTACGCTTATTAGGCTTCAATGGATGGATTTCTGGAAGCTTGATTCTTTGCACCTCATATAATCGATCAAAGAGCGATGCTAATGTCTCTAGAAAATTAGTATATTGTCATTGTGGCCTACGTTGTTGGCCTTGTATCTGATTTTGTTGCATATGATCTTGGGCCAGAGGAGGCTGAGCTTGGTAATTATGCCCCACTATTAGAGGTGGTGCCACCTGACTTGAGGATTTCGAGCTACTCAAAATAACTTGATTAACTAGGGCTACCTTTTGTTGGTTGTTGTCACCTTTGATATTCTTGTTTGACCATTGCCCCTTGTGGAGTTCACCCTCCTCTATCTTGATGTCTTCAATGACCTTGGCTTGCGTCAAGGCCTCCTCAAATGTTTGATACTATTGTAATTGTAGGAGAAGCGAGATTTGTTTTGAGCAGCTTCTAGTAAACATCTGAATGAGCTCTATTGTTGGTATGGTAAAAGGTAATTTTGACATCATATTTCTCCATTTCTTGCCATACTCCATGATTGGCTCATCATCAAGTTGACGAAGGCTTGCCAAGTCAGTAAAGTTTATCATTTTCTCAGCACTAGAGGCAAAGCGTTCCAGAAATAACTCAGCAAGTTGCTCAAAGGTGTTTATGCTATGATGGGGTAGATGATTATACCATTCCAAAGCATCCCCAACTAGCATTGTAAGAAAAACTCTCAGCATCAAGGGGTCATTGTATTGAAATTGGAAGCATGTATTGATGAATATTGTCACGTGCTCTTGTGCATCTTCGTCATCTTTGAATTTTTCAAGTTGAGGCATCCTAAAATTTGATGGGTATGTTGGTGATGACACTGATGGATGCAAAGGCTGATTGCTAAGCTTCTTTAGTGTAGGTTTTTGATAAACCAACCTTTGATTTTGCTTTTCAAATTCATTCATTCGATCAACTAGAACTTTGTATGGCCTCGATGAAATGATCTGATCTTCCAGTTGTTGCCCTTGATTAGGTAGAGGAGGCTGCTTTTGATGTTGAGTTGGATGATAACTATAATCATTAGATACCTCATCATAACTAGATTCAGAGTAAGTATCCACTTCTTCTTGATGTTCCCATTGGGACTCTTCATATGATTCATCATCATATTGACCTTGGTATTGTTGAGGAGTATGAGGTTCTTGATGGTAACCAGATAACGACCTTTGATGTTGAACACTATTTTTGCATGATCAAGGGGGCAGATTCTGAGATTGCCCTGGATGCCTTATGCCTTGTTGCATCCTTTGTTGTTCATGCATATTTAGTTGATACACCCTTTGTTGGTGTGTTTGTTGTGAGTCCACCCATTGTTGATTCAATTGTTGTTGATCCATGCATTGTTGTTGGTAAAGTTGTGACCTTAGTGCCTGATGTGTATGATTTTGTTGTTCAGTTGTATAGGGGTTATGTACCCTCGTATTAGAAATACGAATGGTTTTGTCATATATTTTTCCCCTAGCAGGATCTATTAGTTGTTTTCCATGTTCTTTAAAGGTTGCATTAGCCTGATACTTTGGTCTATGAATGGACTCTGTATAGTCTGACAATGCAGACATGCAACGTGACTACCCCACGTACTCTTCACGAGGAGTAGGATGATGACTTGGATCCTCTTCCTCATCTATGAGGAAGGACACATATTCAGACTTAGATGTAAGCTCTGTGTATTCAGACTTCATAGAAGCAGAACGTGCACATGCAGAATGCTCTTTGTGAGGAGTAGGGGATCGACTTTCTCGATCAACCGGAGTGGTTTGCTCATCTAGCCTAGGCCATGGTGTGCCCTCATTTTCATTTTTTGATTGATGTATGGAGCAAGCTGGTATGTGAACCTGTGACATTGACTTATTAGGCCCCTCAGTGGGCATATTGTTCTTTATATAGAATTCCATCAAGGTGTTCCAGTCTGGTAGGTTTCCTGGAGGGCCTATGGGTGCTTCCCTAATAGGGCTATCTCGAAGGTTTGCCCCCCTATGGATGGTATTGATGTTATGATAAGACCTGGGATGCCATTCAGGGATGGCCATGTCCTCTGGACTGATTTGGATATGTCCCGTGGTCATGGAACTTGATTCCCTCTCTAGATTGGAGGTCTTGCTCATCATGGGAGGTCTCCCGGCCATAATAAAATTTTTGGCTTCCGAAAAAAGGTTTTAAGTGTCATATATCAAAATGATCAGTGTGACGAGCTGATCACAATGGGCTATGACTCTAAAAAGTGACTTTCGGGTCAAAATTTTGTATTTTTGAAATAATTGGCTAACTGGGGCCCGTGGGGAAATGCCCACTTTTAGGAATTTTTAGGAATTTTTGAACCGTGAAGAGTTAGGACTCAAAATTTTTGGGAGAGGTGCCCCAGGGGCTAACTAAGACAACAAAACAAATTTGGCAGTTTTTGGAGTTGTCTAGCCCATTTTATGATTATTTTAGTGTAGTTTTTCCCTATTTTCAGCCTCGAAAATAGAGTAAAAATAAAACCAAAATAACTTTTTTGTTATAGCTCCGATTTGCATGATTCTCGATCCGTTGGATGCAGAATCAAAAAGTAGATTTTTCAATAATTTTTTCTAAAAATTAGGGTTAGGGTTTGGTCCCAAATAACAAAGAAACACACAAAGCAGACAATATGATTATCTCTTTTATGGATTAAATGTGTGTCCTAAAACTGGTTTCAGTGTGTTTAGATTTGTTGTTGCTCTTGCTTTGGACTTAGAATGAAAGAACTCAATCATAGTGGTGATTAGGAACACTAGTGCCAAACATGATTTCTCAAAAGAGTCTAGGGTACACCGCTTAAATCCCAGTGGGGGGTTCGCCTAGCTCTTCCACTCTGAACCAATAATTGTTCCAATAGTGGGAGATAGTTTGAACACAAGAGACCAACACCTCCTTGAAGGAGTTCCCTATTCTATCTAAGGATATCTAGGGGGCAAGCCGGTGGAAGGAGGTGAATTCCAATGTCACCGGTCTGAATTGGGGGTTGGTGATGAAATCCAACCTTACCAATGTTTATAATGATACGTGCGAGTGTGTGTGATTCTTTTTAGATTTTGAAATAGAAAGTGATGCATCAACCAACATTCATGACTACTTTCCTACAATGCCTAAAAAGAACGTTTCATTTTCAGACAAATGCATCTATAACTAGTCTATATGATTTTAATGCACTCTCCTATTTTGTGATGAAAACAGCCACTGATTGGGCCACATGCAAGCAAACCAAAACACAATGGCCTAGCACACTGGAGACTAGGGCGGACCTTACAGGCAGAGGTCCGCTATTCCTAGAAGTGCCTAGAGGAAATCTAAAAGAAACCTAGGAAATGCAAAATGCAGTTTTTATTTCTTTTTCTTTCATTTTCCCTAATTAATCTATGTTTATGCTTGCTATTTCTAGAAATCAAATGCAGATAGAAAATTAAAGAAATACTAGGAAGGGGTACCAACCTTGAATCCCACTCAGATGACAGAAATTCTACCCTCTATTGCACTTCTCTGCTAGCCATTGTAGACTAGAGCGGCTAATTTCTGGTCGTTGTAGACAAGGCGCGTAGACAGCTTTTGTAGACGCTAATTTTTGGCCACTGTAGACCAGAGTGGCCGAACCTACACACAAAAACCTGAATCAATAAGTCAAAAAAAATTAAAAACTTGGTGGGGGTCCCACCGTGATCGCCATCTGTAGCGACCCCGGGACGCACGCACCGCTTTACTCTACTTGCAATATTATAACCAAAATGAAATGAAAGACCATGAAAAGCATATAACATGAAAAGTAACAAAGATAGATCTCTTTATTTGTATTGAAACTTGGTTACATGTCGGTCCCTCTTAGGGATACCCATTTTGATACAATGAATTACAAATGAGGAAGATGTCCCCTAGCAAGGGGTGGTGCACTTTCACAAGCTTCCCGATTCTGCACACAGAAATGTATGAGGGCTTACAGATGCCTCCTTCTCTAGGTCTGATTCCTAGAGGGATCCTCTTGCTCTCGTATGTTGTGGATTTGCTCGATGAACTTGTAGCCCTGTAAGCAATGAAACAACAACACACGCTTAGATGTCCGAGATTGCCTCCCTGGATGAGGTTGTTAGCAATAAATGAACTTAATGAAAATATGATGAAACTATGCTATGAAATCATGTAAATCTATGCTAATGATATGAAGATATGAAGAAAGTAGAATAAAAGAAGCTAATGTCTAAACCCTAAGCTAGGCCTATGGGCCACTGTCCAGGACAGCGATCGCTAAAGTGAAACTTGCCTTCTTTGCTCCAAGGCTATGGATCAAAGCTTGTATCCAATGTTGAAATGGTGGTCGATTTGTTCATGTTAAACCCTTGATTGGCTAGCACCTTGTTGCTCCTTAGAGATGCTCCAATATGCTCTCCAATCTGGTAGGGCTTCGCTGTAATGGTAGTCTCCAAGGGAAGCTCTCCAAGTCTCGAAAGCTCTCCTCAATGACCTGTCCTGATAAATTTGGGATCCTTGGTGCTCTTAGGCTTGCACCTTTTAAAGTGTGTGAAACCCTAGGTCTATGTTCAAAACCCTAGGATTGAATTCCTCATGCGTAGTGAATGTTAGCATGAGAAGATTTTGTCTTTTCTATGTTTAAAGACCAGTTAACTGAAGTCTAAATTTAGACTCAAGTCCTCCATGTGAACTGGTCATGAAGGGGAATGCAAAGTTACTCCCGCTCACCTTTATTGCATGCAGACTACCACTTCTGCCCCTGATTAGGCCTATTTATCGATAAAATGCTTTTTATGGCTTAGCCGCTGTCATCTGCAGTGGCTAAGGTTTGGCCGCTCTAGGCTACAATGGCTAAGGTTTGGCCGCTCTAGGCTACAGCGACCAGGATCCAACCACTCTGGTTCATAGCGGCCAGGCTTGGATGGGCTAAGACTACCCCAGATGAGTGGTGAGAACCACTTTTGATACTTGGAAAGTCCAACAGGTGAATAAACAAAAACTAACTTCATCACACCCTAACATGATTTAGTCCACTATTGTAGAATAGGAACCAACTCCATCTACTCCTATTATAGAGACTATTTTTGTAGAATAAAGGAGGACAAAAGAAGTAGTGTTTGTTTGAAGGGCAATAAAAGAACCCATGGATGGTGGAGAATGCTTCATGTAGGAAGAAGATGCTATAGAGCATGAGTAACAACAAGGTGTAGAGGAATACACATTAGTATAGAGGTAGGCTCTAGAACATCCAGTATAAGAGAATGCTCTAGAACATCAAACACAAGAATAAACACCTAAACAACAACAACAACAAGAAGAGGCTCTACTATAGCAGGGGGCACAAATGACAAATTTGAACCATAATACCACATTATATGCAACTTCAAAATTATAAATTGGATTAGGATAACATGGAGTACCAATTGAAGAAATCAAACAAATGATTTCAAAAATTGTGACTTTGACTCAGGCTACAAGAATTGGGGTACAACATGAAATACCTCCAATCCCTACTACTCCACCAACCGTTGCACCTCAAAAAAATATGGTTTTACTGATAGAGCATAATGCAACATTGAAAAGGTGGATAGTTCAATGCCATGCTTTAGAGGAATGTTTTGTAACACTACAACCATTGAAAAAGCAAAACAGAAGATAGACATAAGAAATTATAGTGCTATAGAACAAGGTGAGAGACCTGTGCCACATAGCAGAACATGTGGTACAATGTAGAAGACTTGCCAAAATTTATAGCTTGCTCCTCAAATAAAAATACTATAGGTGGAAGGTAATGAGAATATGTTTTGACCTTTCTTATGACCTATCTTTTGAGCAAAGTTTCATTGATGCATATTTGCAAAACCTTGAAGAACAAAAAAATATGCTTTGTAAATTTTATCTGCATAAGTTTGTAGTAGTGGAGGATGTTTAGTTTATGCCACATATCTATACAAGGGATGTCCAAATTAGATCCCTGTAAACAATAAAGTATATTGGTAGAGTGAATGGTGGCAGTATAAGACAATGGAAATAATACCTAGACTCCTACTTAGGCATGACCAACCTAACCCAAAAGCATCGATTAGTCAACACTTCTATCTGATGGGAAATATGATTATTAGAGCTACTTATATTGAAAACCTTAGGGAGAGTGTGGCTAATTTTTAAACTTTCTTCAGAGATAACTTTGACAATGTAGGATTAACATGCAGGAATAGATGGGATGAGCTGCCTATTTCTCTAAGGAAAAGAGAGCCCATATCCCCAACCAATCTAATGTGGTCTCATAGGAGGATAGTAAAATTAGTGGAAGTGGTAATTGCAATAAAATATGAGTGGATAGATCTTCATTTTAGGCCACCCATAATACTTACACTAGTGCCCTACTACTTTGATTCAGATCCAAAGCTAGAACAATAATTTTAGAATTGATTGGCAGAGATTAGAAGGAACAAAGGATATCATTCTCCAAATTAATTTTTTTGGAGAATATCCATAGGTAACTAGACTTGAATGCTGTTGTAGCCCACCAAAATACATGAGGACATGCATCAGGTTAAGTAGGGGGAATGATGAGACACCAAAATGTCTCATTATTTTAGTATTATTATACACACAAACTACCATTTTTGTCTACATATTATAGTATAATGCCAAGTACTTTTATTATTGTGCATGTTGATGTTAATGTTAGCATAGTAAAATAATAAAAAATACTATTCTACTATTTCGATTATTTTCCTGCATTTTTGTCATAAATTCTACATAATTTTTAGTATTTAGTAAGCACAAACAAACATAAAAGAGAGCAATAGGAATAAGGGTTTTAGTGCACATTTGAAAAAATAACATGATAGGATTTTTGAATAATTATCCTATCCTTGGAAAAAGGTTTTATATAATGTGGTTCTTGAAAAGTGAAACTTGCACCAATTCTAGATTGTGTAGCCTGCTATAACAGAACTTGCAGGTTCTACTCTCGAACATCCAAACATCAAGCTACCAAATCCTATATAATGGGTGTTGTATGTCAATTTTGGGGTAAACCATGATTTTTAAGCATAAAGGAGATAAGGGAAAATATATATAAGCACCATAGATCAACCCAACAAACACTTGTAATCAACCACATATTTCGAAGCAATTGTAGGAATTCTTGCAACAACACCAAAATTGGTTTCTAATTGATTTACAAGGAGGAAAGTGAGTTGGCAACTTGGGATGGAGCATGAATATTCCTAGGACCTATTCTAATCCCTTCCATATCATTTGCAAGCATAAAAACAAATGAATCTATCCCTAACAGACTTCTATCCTAATTTAGGATAAGTTAGTTGTTTGACTACAAAATTGAAGGAGTCCATTGATAGCAGAGCATTTGTATTTTTATTTCCAATTATAAGTAGTACAAGTGGAGGATTTCATATAAATACTCCTTGTATACCCTCGTAAAATGCTAATAGAAAATTAGAACAAGAATATGTGAATTAGTCAATTATTGTAACAATCAATAGTCAATAAAGTGCATGATTTTTAGAATAGTTTATTTTGTAGTCTTCATGTCAATTTGATCTTGTAATTTAGCTTAGGATTTGGTGAGTTTATACCTTCTACTAAACCTAGGATCAAGGGACCACTCTCGGGGCTGGTGGAAGGACATTTGTACTGTAATTGCAAGTTTTATTATTGTTGTGTTTTTTTTAATTTCTTACAAGTAGAATAAATACTCTATTTTCCCTGTTTGCATATGTTTGTATTTTGTTTCCATCACAGCTAGATGATTTCCATTCATGCTTGTATTTTCCATTTCTATCAAAGTATTCTTATTTCAACATTCACTTTCTATTTTCAACAATTCAGTTCTGTTTCACTATTTCAGTTCAGCAACATTACATTTTAGCATTTTACATTTTTGTCTTTTCCAAGGTTATGCATAAGGGGTTGGTCCCAAAATGTATTTATAAAATTGGAGCGACTCTAGTCGTAAGGTGTATAAATGTCGGGGTGAATTTTTGAAAATTTTGCAGAAAATTTATCAAATAATGGCAATTTTTTGAAAATTGTGCACCAAATTTTTTAAAATTTCCAATGGCGACTAACAATTGCGATTGTCACAAGGCGACTAACAGAAGTGCCTGTCACAAGGTGACTGATTGAAGCGACTATCACAAGACAATTGTCACAATGTGAATTTCACAAGGCGACTGTCACATGGTGACTATCAAAATACAACTAGAAGAAGGCGCTGCCAAAGATCATCAATAAAATGTTGCCACATGTCACACATCCATCGACTTCAGCCATGCAGAATCTTATAAATAGAATAGTCGGATCATTTTTCACATTTTGCACAACAATTTCCAGAGCAATTTTAAAACATTTTCCAGCATTTTTAGAGTGTTTTCTACAACGATTTCAGAGCTTTTTCAGATGCCTTTTGAAGCATTTTCAGAGCTTTTTTCGAGCATTTTTAGAGTATTTTATGATCTTTGTCAAAGGGTTTTTGTAGGTTTTTGAGCGTTTTCCCAGTTTTTTTAGAGTGTTTTAAGAGGGTTTTTAGAGCTTTTACAAAGGGTGATCAGAAATGGCTAGCACTTCCTCTCCTCTACCATCCAAAGTATCATTCAAGAGCTAGTATTGCCTAAATATCAAGAACATTTTCAACACTCCTGGGAGAGATTCCAATTGGTTTTACACCTATGGAGTTGTTGGAGTCATGAAGATGCCATAGTTGGACGTCAATGTCTCCCTCATGCAACGAATAATTAGTTGCTATGACCATGATGTGTCCACTATACAAATCAAAGTTGATAACAAGGATATTGTTTTTACTATGAACCCCTCGGATGTGCAGTGACTAACAAGGCTACCATTTTTGGATGGTCTCCTTGTTAACAACCAGTACACGTTGATTGAAGATGACAAATCAACGCTAGCATCCAGATATGTCGTGAATCCAGACCATTTGAAAGGTAAGTTTTTAAAATTTTATTTTTATTTATCCTTAATTTTGATGTATTGTAGTTTCCATTCTCTAATAATGTTCTCTCTATTTTTAGTTAATTCTTCTAAGTCGAAAAGGGGTTTGAACATTTCCAACGTTGTAGACAAATTTCTTTATGCCTACATTGAATTTTTCTTGGGAAGGCTTATTCTGTAGGGGCGACCTATAAAAATATTGTTTTGGGCATTGTCATTACTGATTCAATGTATTTATGGAGGCAGATATGATTGGTCCACCCACATTTCCAACCACCTAAAATAGGACCTTCTTAGTATGCAAAAAATTCAATCTGCATATACAGTAACCTCCAACAACTTTATTCTTTGTCTTTTTCATGAAGCATACTACAATCTTCAACAAAAAAATCCTCCAACTGCATTGCACCCAGATTTTTTGGCTATTGGCATCCCTGAGAATGAAATACAGGTAAAATTATTTATTGGAATAGTCTCTCTTTTCTTTCTTTTCAATCAATCTAGTTATTTTCTAATTTTCTTTTGAAAACAAAGAAGAGTAGCTCACTCATCTAGTAAAAGGGATGCCACCATTAGGATTCAAGAAGCATCTACTGATTCTGACACGTAATCGCAATCATCACTAATAACTCCCACCCATAAATGTAGGAGGTCTCTTGATGGACAACATACACGTACGATTTCCGCTACTTCTGGACATGCATCTATTGTAGTCGACATTGAGGAAGTAACCTCCAACTCACAAGGTAACCTTATTATTCAAAAGTACTATTTTAAATAATGTATTTTAATGATATAAAATTATATTTAGTTTGAGAAAATATTTTAACTATTTTCAGAGCAAGGGCATATGCTTGCATCATCAACGACAATGGCTGCAGAGTCTGAGTCGGGTATGTTTAGTTAAAATTGATCTATTTTAATGGCATTGTTTTTAACACTAGTTTTAATTTATATTTTTCATGTGAAATTTTGTAGAGGGACCGACTAGATTTAAAAGACTCAAAAAATAGATGCCTCCATCGGGTGCACAACAAGAAAAGTAGCAAGCCCATCAACAAAAACCAATCAAGCCCATCAACATTGAGTCCATCTACAACAAGTCCATCAACATCAAGTTCATCCATAGCACGTCCGACAACCTTCACACCAAGCACCACCGGTGAGGAACCAATCTCGCATGTGTGGGAAACAGTTCCTCACACCGCCGCATCGGGGAACCAACAATAAGTTTCAAACACACACTCATGATGTGTCTCAATCTCTTATTTCAGGGACACCATTCCTGATTTTAACACTTGATAATTTATCAAATGTAGAAAGTGCGTCTCAGATGCCCTCTACTGCTATGAATCTCGATGATGATTTTATGTATCAGGATATGAATAATTTGAATTTACCACTAAAGACAAGTGATCTGCTTCATGGTCTAGGGATCGATGATGAAGTAGAGGAGAATGTTGAAGTAGATGCCATCGATGTTTCCTCTTCCCCCACCAGTAAGTCGACACCCATCATCATCCGAACGATGATGATAAAGTAAACTTTTTAGAAAATATTTTATTAGCAAACAAATGTAAGGCTATTGTTACGAATAATCTTCTTGTAGATATTGATACATTAAGAGAATGGGAATATCGGGCCAAGGTTATGATCAAAGCAATAAATGGCCAATACAAGAACTTTGCACATAGAAAGGAGTTGTTTTCAAAGGTAGAGAATGAGCCACAAAAGCTCGATGCTTTGTTACGTAAAGTTGAATCTAGCATAGTGAAGGCTGATTCTACAAACAATGATGAAGTTCTAGCCATTATGCTGGACCTATTAGAGAACCTCAATGTTGAAGCCCAAGCATATTTTAATGAATGGGAACTAGATAAGAAGAAAGTAGCAGTAGCAAAAACTACAAGACTTACAACAGATGTAAGTTTTACATATATCTAAAAATCATTTTTTTCTTTAATATATATTTTTAATAAATATTAATATTTTTCTCTTGTATTTTGCAGTCTAATTTTCAGCACTTAAAGCAACAGGTGACAGCCATGAAAACGTTGATCAGGACAACAAAAATCAGTGTGAATAATGCTATTGAAGTGAAGAAGAGACTACAATACATTGTTCGAGAAAATAATTGGCTGAAGAAGTTTATCAAAGATAAGGGCCTGGATGTGGAGGTTGTAGTAAAAGAAAATGAGAAAGAGCTGAATGCACCGTTTAGAGAAGATCCCATGAAGGAAGAAGGTTTATTGCTATCAGGGATAAACACTACAACTAAAATTTTGGTAAGGGCTAGTGCATTGGAAGCAAAGGATATTGAGGTAGATGCAGTTGAAACTTCAGGCACTTTGCAGGAAGAAAAGTAGAACTATTATTTTCTTATTTGTGGAATGTGGAGAAAAGAAACATGTTGCATAGTTTTTTTTAAAGACTCGTATATTTTTAAAATGAATCAAAAAGACAATTTCCATAAATTTTGTATTACTTTTTGATATTTTGTTTTCAATATTGTGATGTTTTGATCAATTGTGTGGATGGAATAAATAATTTTGAATTATGTGGATGCAATAAAATATTCTTTTATGTTTTATGAAATAATTTGAAATGAATGAAATGCAGCACAAATATTTAGTTTGCCATACATGGTTTATTCAATACATGGTTTGCCATACATGGTTTTCAATACATTTTTTCAATACATGGTTTTTCAAAACATGGTTTATACTTTATTCAATACATGGTTTGTTATACATGGTTTTCAAAATACATGTGAAAATAAATAATATTTGTAATTAATATTTTGTTGAAAATTGATGGAATAAATAATTTTGAATTATGTGGATGAAATAAAATGCTCTTTTATATTTTATGAAATAATTTGAAATGAATGAAATGCATCAAAAATATTTAGTTTGCCATACATGGTTTATTCAATACATGGTTTTCAATACATGGTTTATTCAATACATGGTTTATTCAATACATGAATATTTATTTGTTTATCAAAATACATGTGAAAATCAATAATATTTGTAATTAATATTCTGTTGAAAACTGATAGCATAATATATGAAATCAAAATACATGTGAAAATCAATAATATCCAAATCTGTAATCAATATTCTATTGAAAACTGATAGCATAATATGTGAATTTGAAATCAAAATATCGTATCTCAAAATATAATCAAATCTCAATATTCTATTGAAAACTAATAGCATAATATGTGAAATAAAAATACATGTAAAAATCAATAATATATGTGATTCTGTAATCAATATTCTATTCCAAAATACATGAAAACATGTCTCAAAATATAATCAAATCTTAATATTTTATTGAAAATTGATGGCATAATTTGTGACATCAAATCAAATAAATGAATCAAATCCCAATATTCTATTGAAAATTGATAGTTTAATACGTGAAATCAATCAAATGAAAGCATCTTTGCATCATAATGCTGGAAGCTAGAACAAACTCTTTTTAGATTGTGCAAAATCTTCTGCACTCATACCAAAAATTTATGTCATCACAGTCTCATCAGTGTTACCATTATCCTCATCATCCTAAGTATTCATGACACCTCTTCTCTCTGCCAGAGATTTCCAATATGACAAAGCTCTTTCATAAGGAAACTTCTCAACCTCATAGGTCGACACATATACTCTCAAACAATTTTCCAAATTTTTGTCCAACCTATTTCGAACTTTAGATTTTACATATGATAATGCATTAAATACCCTTTCATCCTCCACAGATCCTAAAATCATCATTTGACATAATTCATATAAACTAAAATATTCACTCATAGTATGTTGTAGGATACTACTGGGATATAATTGTTTCCACAAACGTGAAATAGAACCCCTTTCATGATGATTACTGACTTGTGAAACTTGAGCAGACATTGTTGTTCCAAAACAGTTTGATTATTTTGTCAAAAGATCTTTGTTGAGAATGCCATTGATTTCAATACTATTGACTACCACACGTTTACTAAAATGGCTAGCAAGAGTGCCCATGTATTTGAGAAACAAACCATTTATATTATGGTATTCATTACAAGGATCCCAAAACATCGGGTTAACCGCACCCATAGCCTCAAGCAATTCATCTCTTTCAAAACGGTCTCTGATTTCTTTTGTCAATGATTCTGCTATTTGTTTCAATTTAATTTTTGTATCTGTTACAACTACATGAAATCTGTTGTATGTTATGGGTATTTTTTCAACTTCATTTGTAGCTATATCCATTCGTTGACCAAAATAATATAAAGAAATTTCCTTTCCGTGGACATTAATACATAGATGATCATTTATATTGAACTTCAAAAAGTTTTGAGGATCATTCACGTTTGTCAATGCTCTCCAACTCTCAAACATGGGATCCATAAAACTTTGACCAGATGCGTACATCATATCAATATGTAAGCAAATTTATTTTCTTGCCTTGATGAAATCCACAATATAAATCGATCTTTCTTGTGCAATTTTGATCAAAGTATTCATTTCTTCCAACATTGGAAGAATACCACACAATGTGAGAAGTGTTTCAAAGTCACTCATTCAAAATAGCAAATATTTAGCCTTATCAACTGCCCTACGATTTGCATACATAAACCCTGCCAAGGATTGATATTCTTTGAAAACTCTATATGTCGGTTTATACATTGAAATCCACCTAGTATCTACATCTTTTAATATTTTTTTACCTTCAGTAACTCCTAGTGCAAACTGCTGAAACTCTAAAAATATTTTTGGACTGCACAAAAATAATCATGAATTTCATGGACAAGCTCTTCCACTCTCGCTACATTTGTAAATGTATCCACAATTTTGTATGCAAGATTCATTCTATGAGCCATGCAATGAATAGGGATCAAATATGGGGTAATGGATGTTTGTAGTCTAACACAAAGACCATTCCTGTGTCCTTGCATTGTAGCAACACCATCAGCTTCGACACATATTAACTTAGTGGCTATTTCCATTTCATTCATTCCTGCTATTTCCTTTAGACTAGAAACAACAACATTGTAAATATTTTCTGCATTGCAATTTTCCACCATCTTGTGTAGTCCAAGTAAATGAGGTTGCCTTAAATGATTTTCCAATGTGTAAACATGCATGCAAATCCAAGATGTGTTGTCAACAACAGTCACCTCATCAATTGAAAGTGAAATGAATTTGGCCTTTTTTATTTTCTCTTTGAGGTCATCCTGCTCAACCAATGACAAAAATTTTACCATTTCCCAACCACTTCGATCTGACCAATGGGCATTGGGTAAGTTCTGCACATCAGCTAGTCAAAATAGAGATTTATAATCAAGTAAATCAGACATAGGTCTACCATTTTTAAGAATAGTGAGTACAACAACAAACTATAAACTTTTTGAAGCTAAAGTGAACTTTTCCATTTTTTGAAATTGGGCTTGAATCGTTGCACCTTTCTCAACCAAAGTTTACTTTTATTTCATTGCTTTATCATATTCTTGTGCATTTCTGATATGTGCACACTCTGATGCATCCTTCCACCTATAATTTTTCTATATTGGTCCATCACTTTCTTTTGTTTTTATATAAACCTTTCCACAATGTTTTTCTACTATATCTTTCTTAACTTGCAATCTGTGATCCTTTCCGTGTTTCCAACTATAAATTACGCATCTCAATTCTGTTATTACCTCATTACTATTCTCTGGAAGCACTGGATCAACAAATGGAAAATCTGAAACCCAATCAGGCTAAAATGGGCTGACCTCTAGGTTCTCAAAATTAGAAAAAGTGACTAGCTGATCTCGTCAGTCGCCTTTTGCTAGGTGGATGGACCGACTCTAGGTTCCCAAAATTAGCAAAAATAATTGTGAAAATCCTAAAATTCGCTCTAAATTGCGAAATTTGCCCTTGTGCATAAACCTGGTCTTTTCCATTCAAGAACTTTACCTTTTTGTCATTTCCATTATGACAAACATAATTTAGCATTTTTTCTTCAACAAGTTCAATTCCTATAATTAGTTGGTTTCCTTTTTGCAAGTATGCTATTTAGTTCAATTTCTACAAAGACATTTGGATTTCTTATTTTGGATTAGTATCCTAATGCCCTAATTTCTAAGTCATAATTCCATTATTTTCTATAGTATATAGCCTTGGACACTACCCTAGATTAGTAAATTAAATTAAATTATGAACATTAACAACACCCATCAGTCTCCATGGATTTTCTTGATGATATGCCTAAAATGAGGTAGAAGAATGATTACTATTTGTTATAGATGATCAATTTAGCAAGATGTGTATTTTGATGCATTGTAAGAATTTTATTATAGTTATTTATCTACTAACACATTATTTACATAGGTATAGGTCCATTTTAGGTTCTCAAAATCTATTATTTTAGTTTGGGATAGATTTTTTAGTTCATTTTGGATAAAATTATTGGATAGGATGCACACTAAGTTGAAGAGTTCTACAACATATTATCCCCAAAGATATGGATAAATAGATGTTGTGAACAATAAATTGGTTCATATTTTTAGATGTTATAATTGAAGGAATCCAAAGGCTTGGGATGAGATTTTGCATTATTAAGCATGCTTATGACAAAAAAATTCAAGGTTGAATATTGCTATGGATATCTTCTAATTCACCTTTCAATTTGGAATTTGTAATTTTATAGAATGTAGTAGATAGCCATAAGGAGGTAAATGCAAATGGAAAATTCTTGGAAAATATATCATAAGTGTGCCCTATTTATTAGGCCTATATAACTTGATTTAGATTATAAGGGCCATTTACAATGGAAAATTCTTGGAAAAAATCCTAGTTCAAATGACAAGATACATAAGTGTGCCCTATTTATTAGGCCTATATAACTTGATTTAGATTATAAGGGCCATTTACAATCCTTTTATGAAATAAATAAAGATCAATAGACTTTAATGGTAGCTCTTTTTGTTCCACTGGGAACCACAAGTGTCTAGATGATATGAACTTAGTATCTATCATAGAATATTTAAAACCTAATTACGTTCTATGGTTTTAAACATCTAGGAATTCATTCCCAATGACTACCTTTATAACTATTAGTAACCCTCTTGTAGTTTGACAACCATATGGAAGGCTTAGATGATGTGTTATAAGTTAGAAAGGTCAAAAATAAGGTAGATAGCCTCTCTCAACTCCCTAACTATATCCTTCACTCCTTAGACAACGTGTTCTTAGATTTAACTAGTGTTTATTCTCTAATAAGTCTCTCTTTTTACCTTTTTGATAGCTTATCCTTCCAATACGACAACTCCATTCATATTCCACATGGCCAAAATGATACTTGAAATGAGAAATTTTTTAAAATACTTGGTGAATTCTCCCAATCCACCTTTGATATGTTTAATATATCATACAATATGTGTTATTTATTAGATGGTTTATTTATATGACATATGTTGTGTATCAAATTACACCTTCTTGACCTCAAACAACATATTAACCTTAGATGACATCTTGACCTTAGACAACACTTTCTTCTTTAATAATGAGGACTTGTCAAAGTGGCAAGTGAGTTATTCACTATGTAAAGGTCAAGGGTTCAATTCTCCTTGGAACTTGACATTGACCCTCATGGTCTTAGGTCCATGTGTGCATGTGCAACATCTTAAAGAAAATACTTATACCTTTCTAGATGACTATACTTAAAAATACATGGGTAAATCATACAATAATCCTTACTTTTACATTGGATAATATAGAATGGGAAATGAGAATATATTTATCAAACCCTTAACAACATCTAATTCATATTTGATAGTGTGTTCAACTTAGGTGATGATGGTGCAAATAGGGAACATGATCCTCTCTTCCCCCCAAATGACCTTCACTTGCACCAAATGGACTTTATTTTCACTTGGGCAATACACATTCCAAACTAGATGATATTAATACCATAAAGTAACCCTTATGATGATGGAACTTGCTCTTTCTTATCTTGGATTGTCCTCATGCTTTCCTCATAATATTCTTCTTGTCCACGAAGTAGGAATATACAAATTGCTCATTTTCTAATATATATTTCATTTGCCATATGAATTTACAAATGGTTGAATATGAATGATATCTTCTAAGTAAGGTAAGTTTATATTTTCCTTGCATTCCTCTACAACTTAAAATTTTGAGTGAGGTTGATAGATATTTATTTAATAAATATTTAAACATAAATGATTTGTTTAAAGTTACAGTTAAAATTGTTATCACTTAGAGAATGGTTATATTTAATATCTTGCTCTTATGTATCTCTCTTGCTATTAACAATTATCTATGTTGGACATCACTATTAAATTTATTGGCTCATTTCTTACAATCTTTTCTTAAAGACCCATTTGGAATTATTCATGAATGGTGAATTTGATTTTTAAAAATTTCATTGTCATTGTACTATTTAAAATTTTAAAAACTTCTTAATCACCCAACTTTTATTGCCATGACAATGTATTTTGGGATTATGCTTGGTTTTTCATTTTCGTCCTCTTCACATGTCTTTATTTGTCTATCCAAACTTCATTGCAACTTGTCACATAGTTCCATAATGTCAAATAAATACCACTTTTATAGTTCTTCAATGTACATTCACCATTCTCTCTACTTACAAACTATCATTTTTATCTCATGTTCTTTTTTGAATGTGATCAATATTTGACATGAAATAGGATACTGTCTTGTTAATTCTATATTTGAAATCATTGTAGACCCATAATATTATTTGCTACCTATTCATGTCTCATAGTTTTAATACTTTTGAAACATATATTATCTATCTTTATTAACACCATATACATTAGAAAGGATATGACCCTTATTATTTTATGAGTCAAATGCATACTCACAATCTACATTTCTTCAAATAGTCAAGTTCAGGACTATACTATTGCATGGATTGGTTTGATCCTTCCTTTAGCATAACCCATTTGATTAACCATGACAACTACTCTCCCTCTTAATTTGAGTTTTTGTTAGATTAATTTGTAGTTATGTTTATATATTTAGAGAGTCTACACTTCATAGCTTTCCAAATCATAATCCTTTCAAAGGACCTCATGGATTGATTAGATGCATTGCATAGTCCAATAAGAGTATGTCTTAAGGCCAATAAAATTAACTATTACTTGTACTCTATATTACTTCAACTTCAACTTATTCATTAGATTTTGTCATTATTATTGTCCAAAATCTATAGTTAGATAGACCCATTGTCCAACACTTTTGTGATTTAAATAGGCCAAGCCATATTGCAATCAACTTCCCTTGATTGATATCCCTCTTTCCATTATATCGTTGAACAAGGTCTCTCTTATTGAATGCTATGATTTTTAACTTCTTGTTATGCTAGTGCTTATTCCTCTATTGTATATTTTACTAGCCTATTATGCCATCACTCTCTATTCATCCAAATTTCTTAGTGTTCCAAACTTTTCTTGTGATTTAGTTAGTTTTACACTATTGCTCTTATACTAGAGACTATAAAATATATTAATATAATTAAATCCTACCTATTCATAAACTATGGTGGTGTATGTATAATTTTCAAGTTGTATGTAATCCTTAATGACCATAAGATTGCTAGCATCTTTCTCCATAAACATCATCTTCTCCATAAGACTTGTGAATTGCCAAGACTAGCACCTTGTTTATTGCTTCTACCTACCTCATTTTATTTTGGGAAATATAGGCTTGATCCTACATGATATATGTAAAATTATCTTAATAGCTTCTTTATCACCTCATTCACAAAGTGGTCGTATTAATAAATTTTAATTTGTAATGGTATCTCTATTGGATTTTGTAGTAGTTTTCAAAAATTAATGGAATCAAATATTACTTAGTATTGCTTAACAAAAAGAATACACAAAATGAAAATACAAACATATAATATGACAGGGTGCTTATAGAAACTAATAATAGGTCAAAATTGTGAGACCAACCCTTACAAATAAAATATTTTAAAAATTACAAAAGCACCTTTTTCAAGGTTTACGTGGAGTCAAAGGAAAAATATAATAAACACAAGCACAAATAGTTGGTCATGACATCAAGAGAATATTAACCATCACATATTCCGACATCCTCCTTAAGTTGAATTAGGGGCATAGAGAGAGACTATTACTTTGCATTCCCCTTTAAGGGACACTCTACAACTCTAGGAAGTTCTAGAATGTGTACAAAAGTGGTCTTAGGCATGACCTTGGTCAATATATCTATTCTCTTCTCTAATGAATTCAAAAACACTATATCTAGCATCCCATGTGCATGAATCCATCTCAAAAAGTATATCCATACTTTTATGTTCTTTATCCACTGATGCAACACTAGATTATGGATAAATTGGATAGTGATTTCATTATCACATTAAAGGGTGACTAGAAAATTCTAAGAAATTTCAATCTCCTTCAAAATCATGACCATCCATTTAAAATGCTTAGCTACCTTATTGGAAGCACAAAATTAAGCATCCATGGAGGATTGAAAAATAGTATATTGGCATCTAAAACACTATAAAATTAATTTGGATTGTAAATGGAACACAAATCTTATGGTGGAACACCACTCATCCAAGTCACCTAGCCAATTAGCATCTAAAAACTCCTATCAAAAATAAATAGGAGCCAATGTATTAGTGAATACTCATCTAATTCATCCCTCTAATTTATCTAATAATCCTCTTAGTTGCTATCCAATGACTCTCCTAGGGTGCCTACATATATCTAGAACAATAGTTGGTAGCAAAGGATACATTTGGTCTATTGTGAGTAATATGAAGAAGTCCTCCCATAAGAGATTGACATAGCATGGCCTCAAATAAAGGTGTGGTGTAGTTAACCCATAGATTTATGCCTAAGTCATAAGGAGTCTAAGTAGGCTTACACTCCATCCTAAAACAATAAAGAAGATCCAAATCATAATTGGATCAAGAAATGGTGATGGCAGATTCTATCCAATCAATATAAATCCTTAAAAAATATAAAATATCTAAATCTCTAATCTCAACAGTGGAACAAAGCTATGATTTTATATTTTGTATTAGAGTAGAGGAGATGCCAATGATGAGAAGATAAAAAATATACAACATAATCACCAAATTTTTTCCATCCTAATGTTTGATGTAAACATTGTTTTTAGCCTCACATCACTAAAACCCACAACTGATGAAAAATGAATGGATATTTTCACACCATGCATGAGAAGTATACTTAAGTCCATATGTGAACCTAGTCAAATAAAAAACCAATGGAATGGGTCCCTCAATCTTGAAGTTATATTTTTGCTACATGTAGATCCCCTCCTAAAGTTCCCAATATAGAAATATAGTCTTCACATCTATCTAATGGAACTTCTATCCATAGGAGGCAACAATAGAGAGAATCATCCTAACTGATTCCATCCTAGTTGCCGGTGCAAAATTCTTAAAATAGTCCACTCCCTTCTATTGAGAGAACCTCTTGGAAACAAAGTGTGTCTTATGCTTCTCTACATGACCATCTAATATGTATTTGATTTATAGACCTATTTATATCCAACAACATCTTCCCTTCTAGAAGAGGTACCAACTCCCAAGTCCTATTCTTCATCAATACCTCATACTCTCCAACATAGCATCTTCTCATTCTAGCTTACCCTTAATTTGAGAATATGTGATAGGATCCTGATAATGGCCTACCATTAATATCAATGCTCTTGATGGAACCTTTTGATGTTGCTCAAGAGAGAATATTCTAAGAATCATTTAGAAACCTCTTAACCCACTTGGGGGTTGGATGAATTGAAGAATCATGTGCATCCTATGGTAAGTCAATATCAAAATCTAAATCTAAAAAATCCAACTTATCACCACTCACCTCATTATGTAAGACTAAAGCATTATGAGTTAATGTGTCATACTCATCTTGCCCTACTCTTAGAGAAGCGAAACCTACCTATGGTGTTGTACATGAAGGATTCAATTCAATAAGAAGATAAAAATAACTTGAGAAATAAGAACAAGGAGAAGATACTCTAATAGGAACAAAGCCAACCAAAATCTCAGAAGAACCTATTAAATCTAGAATAGGTGAAGGATCAAAAGAATCAGTATCCAAAATCTTAGGTGGTGGGGTGGAAGGAGTACCTAAAAGAACCTCATCAAAGATGACATATCTCCACATCAAAACCTCATGTATCGAAGGATAATAAATATGGTATACCTTTAAGGTATTAGAATACCCCATAAATATATATTTATAACTTTTTATTGTCTCCTAAAGATCCTTGGGTATGTAAGCCAATGTTGAAGATCCAAAGATACATAATCGGGATACACCTAGCTTATCCCTTATCAATCTCTCAAGAAGTGTCATGCCCAAGACTATCTTGGTGGAAACTATGTTGTTAATGTATGTATCACAAGTGATAGCCTCACGCTAGAACTTATGATCCATCCCCTTGGCATGAATCATAAATCATACGATCTTCATGATTACCCTATTTTTTCTTTTAGCCACACCATTCTATTTAGTATTATAGTGAATAGTCCTCTGATATGTAATCCCATGAGAATATAAAAATTGTGATAATAATAGCTTACATATTCACCACCACCATATGTTCTTAGATATTTGATTTTTCTATCTAGATGATTTTCAACAAGGGCCTTGAAGGTCTTAAAAATCTCAAAGACCTCATCCGTAGTGTGAATGGAATTCAACCACACATATCTAGATAAGTCATCAATAAAAAGAAAAAAATACTTATTTATTGAAAGATATGGTGTACCCATATGTCCAAAAATATCACTATGTATGATCTCTAGTGGATGAGATGCTTGCCTTGCAACCCCTTTTAGAAAGGTCTTCCTATTATGCTTTCCCAAAATATACCCCTAACATTCCCACTTGAAAGGTATATGCATGAGATCCTAATAGATATTTTATTTTGACTCATTTTTATCAAAAATCCATAGCTAAGATCCCCAAGCATATGATGCCACTTCTCATTATTATTATTAGCATGAGAAACCATAGAAATAAAATTTTCTTCCTAAAAATAGGGGCAAAAGAAGCAAGTATTTCTCCCAACTTATACATGTGGTCAATCTCATTAACTTAACTAGAAATAATAGTTTTGAACCCATTGTCTACATCCTTAATTACTCATCTATTAGGACAAAAATTTACTTTCTTATTTGTATGAGTAGTTCAACATATAGACAAAAGGTTAGGGCCAATGTTAGGAACATGAAGTACCTCATCAAATGATGAATATATAATGTTGATGTCTCCACTCCATGTAACCTACAATTAATATTCATCTCTAATCACATCATGTTCTCTTGTATATATTTTTTTATAGCCTTGAAGTAGATGCTTATGCTTCATCATGTGCCTAGTTTCCCCTAAATCTACTATCCACTCATCTGAATATATGAATGTATAATATGTAGAATGAACTCCTACATGAGTCTATGAGGTTTCTCCATCAAATTTATCCTCACCTTGTGCATTAAGAGAGAAACATAAGCACCTCCTATTGATTGCCAATCTGGCACCATGTACAGGGCAAGGGTGGACCAATACCAGTATAGAATGGTTGCCACATCGGGACGAGGTGGTCGATCTCCAAAGAAGGTCAGTTCCTCAGGGGTGGTTCCAGCTATCTATGTTGTAGGGTTTGGAAAAGAGAAAAGGAGGAAAGAAATAGAAAAATGGTCGTAACCAGAACTCACAAGGATGGGTATAGTCACATCAAGACCTATGTAGGCATGATACCATAGGCAAAAAAATAAATATAATAACTAACATATTAGCCTACAATATCTTCATATAGCTCTACTAAGCAGTGGGTGTGGGGTGAATTCTAGAACTAGAGGCTAGGTGCATGAAATACAGGATGTAGAATTAGAGTGCTCCTATCTAAACTAGCTTTAACATAAATAAACCCCTAACTCATGTTTATGAATGCACACTCTTTTTTCACTTAGTAATTCCCATGAAATACAGATAATAGAATAATATGATACTGTCTAGATAACTAAAATGGAAATAAGCATTCACACATTGAACATAAACAAGAAGGTAAAATGGGAGACCAAACAGTATTGAATCTATATTTACATAGTGGTAAAACCTTACATATGAATTGTAATGGCTAAAGAGCCATACTTAGGAATGATCAACATTCCACTATTTATAGACATATTCAAAATTAAACATTAATGGTGGTAGGCAGGAAGACAACCCTTGAAGATGATAGGCGCTACACTGGTATGTTGTTCCTCAGGATAGTATTGATCTTCTAGAAGGAGATAGATGCATCTGGTTCAATCTGGGCCTTTGAATCCTCTAATATTTTTTCCCAATTCATCAATTCTTATCTACCTCATCCTTTTTCTTAGTTGGCAATCCTCTGGTTAGGTGGCAAGCGATAAGAATTGATCATATTGGGAGCATCGTGTCTCAAATCTATCACTTTTACATACGAGAACCTGGTACTAGATGGTTGTGGTAGTGGGTACATCCTTTTTTCAATATTTGAGTGATAGTGGGAGTTTTTTGTGTCAGGAAGGTGCTTCTTTTGTACTTATTTCTATATACGAGGGCA
This sequence comes from Wollemia nobilis, assembly GCA_028583015.1. Lineage (NCBI taxonomy): Eukaryota > Viridiplantae > Streptophyta > Pinopsida > Araucariales > Araucariaceae > Wollemia > Wollemia nobilis. Next base: position 5,152,724 of record JAQPPZ010017058.1, read on the forward strand.
CTAGGGAAGAATACAGGTATTTCTCTAAACTTTCACCCATTTTGCACTTGCATATCCCACCTGAGATAGGCGGGAGTTTTTGTCTTCCCTAATGGTGGGGTAATGTGACCTTTTCTCCCTTGCTAGCTGCTTGAAAGGCTTGCCCAACAAGTGGGTAGGATTATTGGATACTTTCACCCAAGGAAATAAGTGGGTCATCCACCCAATCTATCACCCACCCTACTTCCATCCATCATCCACCCATTGCTTTAGTTCACCCATCATTGCCACCACTTGATATCTTTTTCCTATCCATAAATGTCCCTCAAAATTTTGTTGGTGCACTCCTTTCAAACAAAGGGAATCACTTCCTGAAGGGAAGAGTGGGTGAAGGGTGTAAAATTTCACCCACACTTATGGTGACTTACAGGGGTTTTCCATATTGTGGAAAGAAGGAACCCAGAAAGACTAGGAAATATAACAATCGAAATAGAGAGATAGGGATGAGGGAAAATAGACAGAGGATAAAGGAGGATGCGGAGAAGAAGATAATACAAGGGGGAAGCTAAGCATGAAAATGTTCCAAAAGAATTGACACAATTAATAGGGTGAAAAGCATGGTAGAAGAAAGGGAACAGGGCCCAAACAACAAGAGCAAAAGGGGGAAACAAGGAAAAGAAAGCCAAAAGAACAAGGCCAAAGCAGCCAAAATAGAGAGAACTACTGTGGAGAAGAGCAGTAGGAAGACAAGTAGTGGAAAAAACAAGAAAATACTTGAAAATCTTGTTGGAAGAGACCCAGGGGAAGAAAGTAAAATAGGAAATAGTTGAGATAAAGAAGCCTTTGCCATCAACTAAAAGAGTTACAAGCAACAAAGAGGAGAAGAAAGCGGAGGGAAGGAAAGGGCAGGAAATCAGGGAGACACAAAGGGAAAAGCAATATGAAGCCTATCAAGTGAAATCAATAGGTTATAGACCCTTCTCCATGAGGTATTCTTACATATTGATTCCCATTAAACGTAACCCATCGAGGAACTGAGACATTCCAAGAGCAAAAAAATTGCCAATGTTTCTTATCTCTTTTGTCCTAGACTTTCTTTTTCACACAATCCAAAAATGATCCTATTTTACTAATTATTATCAACCAGGAGGCTATTTATAGCATACTTGCCTTACCTTGTGCTTGTGTTTATGAGTTCCAAAGCTTTCTACAACTCTCAAGGATGAGTTAAGAGGCCTTGAAAATTATTGAATGTGTCCATTGGGCTACGGGATCACAAAAAAATAAACAAAAGAATAAAAACTAGGGATACAACACAAAGATGAGGAGAATGTTATATTTCCTAGACAATTTGTGGAGAATCCCTTCTTGGTGCTTTTCGATGCTTAACCAAGTGGCAACCTTTCATAGGGTCATGTTGCTCAAATGTTCGATGACAAAATTTATGATTCCCAATGCACTATCCCTACATAATGCAAGGCTTTATTTATTGGCCGTAAAATTGTAACATGACAGGCATGCCTGAGCTAGGATATCTCATGAAAATCATCCTATGAATCTATAGTGGCCAAACCATATTACATTATATTTGAGGCACCGCTTGTAACCCATCTGGCATCATCCACACTGGCTCAAAATTATGATGATATCATAATTCTTATTGTCTTGCCTAATATTTTGAATGCTCAGGCCTTTGAAACCTAGGGTGGAAAATACTTTTGCTATCGTATTTTACCCTTCAGGTGGTGAGTTGTCAGGGACCAAATTTTCATGTTGTCCCTTTTCAAGATTGGCCAGCTATACCAATCTCATGGTTGACTCTCCCTCCACCATTGGATCCATATTTCGCTCATGGGTCTCCACATCCTTGCACAAAATCAACTAAATATAGGATTGATATGATACATTGTTCTTGTGGACATGGTCATCTTAGCACATTTTCTCCTGGTATGTTCCTGTTGTATGATTTGGCACCAGTTCCTAAAGAAAAATGATTGGATGGAGCCTCCACATCAGAACTTTCTTGGCTTTGATAGCTTCCTCATAAAGTTAACATCATGACCAAGAGACCAACTATAGAATAGATACACCTAGGTGGAATTTGGGAGGATTTGTCATGGAATCCTCTTCTAGCTCTTCTAAAAATGGACTTTGAAGTCTGCCACACTTTCAAGAGGGTTCCTCTTGATAAATGTGAATTGATTTAGAGACTAGAAGGGGTCCTCCAGTTTGCCAAATGTATCCATGAGAGGCTCTACCAGATCTTCCCATGTAGAGATACTCCTAGACTGTAGGGTTTTGAACCAAATCCATGCTCTACCTTCAAGAGAAGTGACCAATAGCCTGATCATCACATCCTCATGCATGATATTGTGAAGGGTGGCCAGAGAAGCTATATTTTCTAGGTGTTCCTTAACAAATCCCTTAATACCGCTATATTTTGTCAAGGCATTGAAGGTAGCTTCTAGAATATCATGTCGATCAAGGAGATTGAGAGGACCAAAATCATTCCAGTGCAAGAAATTCATGGTGGCACTGGTCTTCAAATGTCCCATTGATGTTGGAGTTGGAGTCACCAGATGAACATGCCATATCTTCCAGCGAGATCAAGTTTTTTCATCATACCCTAAGTCCTTCGGGATATTTGGATCTTCAGCATGAATAGGCGATTGATCTCATGATTTGGATGTGTCGCTCAGTCAGAGTCACCAAGTGATTTTGAGCAGATATGGGAAAATTAGAGAGTCACCAAACTTTGATTTCTTGAAACACTGAAACTCAATGAGTTCCCCAGTAGAGTCACCAAAAATTATTGGTCATAAATTTGACACCATGTGCAGGGTGGGGGCGGACCAATGCCAGCATAGAATGATCATCACGTCGGGACAGGATGGTCAATCTCGATCGATTCCTTGCAGGGGTTCTAGCTATCTACATCGTATGGTTTGGAAAAGGGAAAAGGGAGGAAAAAATGAGAAAATGGTCATATCTAGAACTCACAAGGATGGGTATAGCCACATCAAGACCTATGCAGGCACGACACCATGGGTGGAAACACAAAGGCAACACCTAACATATCAGCCTATGATGCCTTCATCTAGCTCTACTAAGTGGTGGGCGAGGAGTAAATTCCAAAACTAGAGGCTAGGTGCATGAAATATAGGATGCATAATTAAAGTGCTCTTATCTGAAATAACTTTAATAGAAACTAACCCCCCAACCCATGTTTATAAATGCACACTCTCGTGTCACTAAGCGAATCCCATGAAATCCAGATAGTAGAATAATATGAGACCACCCAAATAACTAAAATAGAAATAAGCATTCACACATTGAATAGAAACAAGAAGGCAAAATGGGAGACCAAACAATGATGAATCTATATTTACACAATGGTGAAACCTTACATATGAATTGTAATGGCTAAAGAGCCACACTTAGGAATGACCAACATTCCACTATTTATAGTATATTCAAAATTGAACAATAATGGTGCTAGGTAGGAAGACAACCCTTGAAGCTGACAGGCACCACACTGGTATGTTTTTCCTCAGGATAGCACTTATATTCTAGGGGGTAGATGCATCTGGTTCAATCTAGGCCTTTGGATCCTCTAACATTTTTGCCCACTTCATCAATTCTTAGCTACCTCATCCTTTTTTCATGGTTGGTGATCCTCTAGTTAGGTAGTGAGTGATAGGGATTGATCATATTGGGAGCACCGCACCTCAAATCTATCACTTCTGCATTTGAGCACCTGGTACTAGATGGCTATGATAATGGGTACATCCTTTATTCAAAATTCAAATGATGGTGAGAGCTTTGAATGTTGGGCAGGTACTTATTTTGTACTTATTTTTGTCTGCAAGGGCACTAGGAAAGAGAGTGGATATTTCTTTTAACTTCCACCCATTTTACGCTCACATATCCCACCCAAGATGGGTGGGAGTATTTATCTTCCCCAAGGGTAGGGTAATGTGACCTTTTCACCCTTTATAGCTGCTTGAAAGGCCTGCCCAACAAGTGGGTGGGTGATTTGGATACTTTTATCCAAAGCAATGGGTGGGTCATTTGCCTAATTGATCACTCGCCCTTCTTCCATCCATCTTCCACCCATTGCTTTAGTCTTTCCATCACTGCCACCACTTGATATCTTCCACCCGTCCATCAATGTTCCTCAAAATTTTGATGAACTCCTTTTGAACAAATGGAATCACTTCCTAAAGGGAAGAGTGGGTGAAGGGTGAAAAATTTCACCCACACCTCCTCTTTTGTTGCTTCCTCAAGCTTCTTTATTTGAATCCTATAAAATTTTAGCTTGTGCCCTTCTTGTTTGCAAAACTCATAAGTAGGCTTCATGAACTTCTTCTCATTCTATTTTGGCTTTTTACCATTTTGAACTGTGAATTCTTTTGGGTGAGCCTAATTAAAAATAAATTTTCCCTTATGATTATTTCTCTTAACATGATGCTGTAAAAATACTTAAATACCTCATCAATGGATGGTGTAATTGAATTTGGAATGTATACATGAAGCCCCTCAAAGATAACAATAAATATCAAATATATTTAAGATACATTATTGAATATAATATTGAGTAGTTTAGTTTTCCATTCTCTTTTCAATGCTTCCTATCATTATCTTCTCTCCTTGGGAAGCCCTCTTGCAATTTGAATGTCCTCTTACAATTTTTTGAATTGATTGATATATGCATAAACAATATAAAATGAGTCCATGGATAATATTAACCTCCAACCTATTGATTTATGTGAAGTTAATTTGATCACACAACCCTTCAAATTTCTCAAGCAACACTTTAATATTTGTGGTGTTATTGAGATGAGTTTCATATACATTATCAACTTGAAGAACGATGACACCAAGATCCTCATCCTTCTTATCCATGTAGAGTTTATTTAATTCTTTAGAATCAATATCATGAGGCTCCTTTGTTCACATATTTGAGCAACCTCTTGCTTTCGATCAGACCTTCAATATTGAATGTCTACGTAGTATAGTTAGGACCACTCAATAAGGGCATATGATGATCCATAAATATTCTACCAAAATATAAAAATCTACATGCAATTGTGACTAGAAACAATACTACCAATTTAGAGATCTCAAAAAACCATTTTCTCAAAATGCTTTTGTATGCAAAATTTATGCCCCCCAAATTTTTGCCCTAAAATCACAAAAAATGCATCCAAAACCTTTGAGTTTTTTTTTAGTACCTGCATGAGAGACCACTACATATTGCTAGGTAAATGGTTAAGGGGTGATAATCATACACTGACCATGTAGCATATTTATGAATTGCATGATACCACTTGTCATGATCTAATTTACTATTTGATCTATGACCATACTGTGCACTTGTTGCATTTTGATTTACTCTAAAATTCATGCATTGTCAAGTCTGTTGTTGACTATGCAAGCTACTTGTCAAGTCTGATGATTTGGAAAAATGTTATTGGATGAACCTATATTTATGTGTCAAGTGATGTACAACTTGCCATGTTGACTGCTATAGAACCTACCCTATCGACCCAATCAGATCCTACCATATCAACATATATGTCATCCCTACATCATCTACATTATGTTGCCTTGGGATTCATGCCACAACACTAGGTGACTTAGTAGCTCTAGCTACCATGTGTCTTTACATATCACCTATATAGACTACCATGTCACCTTAGAAACTACAATATTACCTGTATAAACTACCATGTGTCACCTTGGGATTCATGCACATGCTACCAAGTCAGTTGTATATATTACCATATACCACCTCAAGATTCATGCACTAGATGTCACCTCAACTATATGGACTTCCACATCAGTTGTATATGTTACCACATAAATTAGATGGACTACTACATGAAATCCATATAATTTTCCCATGTCATCACTACTAAGAAAAAGGTTGATATCATCTAATGCCATGTCATTATAGGGTCCCACATCATTGTAGGATTCCACATCATTGTAGGTTTGCATATGAAGTTTATTGACATCATCACTGTTATAAAAAAAAGTGATGTGGGAGGTTTTAAATTGAGACCTCCTAAGGTAAAATGCTCTAAGTTGTCCTTGCTAGCCATAGCCCCAAGCTTATGCTTGGGAGAAAGAAGACAAGGATGCGACTAAACCAAAATAGAGCCTCATTTCTCTTTGTATTTGGTGCCCTACATAGGCTATGTAATGATGAAATATGTGTACATACTCTCATTCCATAGTGCATTGCATCCCTCCTTGTAAATATTCTAGGGAATGTTCTTTTTTAAAATTTAAAAACTTAAAAAATAGATGGAAATGGCTAATTTTTTGAAGGAAATATTGGAGTTACTAGAGGTAAAATAGACCAATGAATTGAATTGAGAGCCTCCCTAAAATTTCACAAAGAATCCAAAAATAGTAATGGTTCATCTATATCTATTATAGTTTTTTCCTACACAACCATTTTGTCAAAATAAACCAAGCAGGCCATCCTGTCATGCCTATGTAGTAGAGGTCTTTGATAAGCATGCAATCTTTCCCATGAATTCATTGGCACCAAGGGTTTGTTTGAAAAAAATCATTCTCTTCTTTTATTATTTTATAGTGGCCAAGCAATCTACCCTCTTATCTATGCTGCTATTGGTCAAAAAACCGAGAGAGAAAATAGAACGAATCTTTTGAAAAAATCCATAAAAGAAAAATGAGGGTTTTGAAAAACCTAAAAAAAAAATAATTCTAAAACTAGGGAATCCATCTAGTCAAAAATATTAAAGAAAAACAAGATAGAGTGCCAATGAGATAAAAAAAGAAACCTTTTGGTGAATATTTCTCCTAAAGCAAATTTATTGATTCTAGTGATATCCTCATGATCCAAATCTACCAAGGGTTTTATCAAAAAAAACCTTCTTCAGATTACACTGTCAACCTTTAAAAAATCTTCTTAGCTAACCCCAACAAAATATGTCCTTGAGAGACGTTGGAAGAAAAATACACCTACTAATAAAAGCAATTGAGTAATGAAGATTCACACCTACTCTGATACCATGTTGGATTTCATAGAAATTAACAAAAATTAACGAAATTAAAAATTACTTAGTATTATTTAACAAAAGGAATACAAACACAAAAATGATAGGGTGCCTATAGATAGCAATATTATCACTACAAAGGAATTGAAATTACACTCCAACCGATTTTCAAAAAGGTTGGTAGGAAGCGGTATTTATACCCATACACATGATACCTTTAGGTCAAGGTTGTAAGACTCATACCCAAGAATAAAATAGTGAATTTGTTTTACAAAAACACATTTTTCAAGTTTTATATGGGCCTAAAAGCAAATATAACAAATGAAAGTATAAACAGTTAGCCATGGCCTCAATAGAAGCATAACAACCACATATTCCAACAATATCAAATCTTATGATGATCTATTCATTAAAAAACCAAAATATATTTCTTATAGATATTTTAGGCAATACCCTTGTCTCAACCCATTTTTAAAGCTTCTCTATGTTTGAAAATATATGTGTTTCTATATATCCTATTGTACTATAAAATATCCATAGGATTCAAACCCTATCATTCAAACTAGTCCAATGGTTGATATGGATATAATGACACGAAGTCTTTCTTTATAGATTATCTTGTTCATTGACATGTTATAAGAGAATACAAACTCTCCCACATTATAAAATAGGATAGGCTATAGGATTATATTCAATATTACCTTTCTTCCTATCATGTCAATTCCCACATGTATGACCCAATAGTTCATGTGTTTTCTTTAGGACACTTCATTTTTCTTCCTTTCAATAAAATTTTATGGTATCTTGTTTGGTCCCCATTTTGTAAAGTAACCTTTAATCAATTCAAATGATCTTAATATAATGATCATCTTTATCTTCTTTGCTACTAATATTTTTTTCTTGGTAGTTGTCTAATGGAAAGATGCATAACAATGTGTTTATACCAAGAGGAAAACATCACAATGTGAAATAAGTGGGTGTCTTAGAACTTGTCTAACACTCCATTTGCAAATCATCTAGAGTAAATCTAAGATGTTTGATAATCATGTGATTCTTTACAAGTCATATGAATACTGGAAATACAAAATCTTATAATCTAATGACCCACTTATTAACTCTCCCATGAGTGGTTAAATTTCTAATTATGTACAACAATACCTAATGGTCAACAAATAATACAAATGGATTTGTGAGTAGATAGTTTTGAAAATTCTACACTACATACACCATCCTAAATGCTTCATGTTTTATCATACTATAACTTCTCTTCATCCATGATAAAATCAATGTACAAAGTAAATAGGTTAATAAACCCATGACTTCCTTCCTATGAAAACATATAACTAGTTGCCAAGTTTGACATATCAATATGGATTTAAAATTATCTACATTAATGTAGGGACACCACAATGTGTATGTTGATGAGTCCTATTTTTGACTACTCAAAGTCCTGTTTATTTTTTATGCATCTAAAAGGAATAACCTTATATGTCAAGGTGTATTAGGCATATGACAACTACACAATGTTCTTGATGAACCTATAATAATACCCTACATGGCCCAATAAGGATTTGAATGAACTAGAATAATATAGCTCATTTAAACACACCACCATATGGATATTTTCAAGATCTATATTAAGTATCGTATGAAAGATAATGTACCCTAATAGTGTACCACAAGGAAATTTCAACTTACATTTCTTGGAGTCGAAGAAGAGGTGAGTGTTCATGCACAACTAATTGCACTAGTCTAATGTTTGTAAGGCTCTTCCTTCTTCCCATAAAATGACCAATCATATAAAATATTTTGATTTTTTCCATTCACATATATTTTAAAATGTATAGGATAATTCTTTGTAACATCATATATGGGTTATATAAAATGAATGGTACTTAATTTTGTGCATAGATTATGTTCTCTATGATAAAAGTAGTTTTTAAATTGTCCTCTTCATTATACAAAAATAATTAAAGCCCATGAATCAATAGAGGAATGAATATATATGGTGTCAAGCTACATATTCCAAACTAGAACTAGTGAATGAAATGGATAATATATCCTTGATGGTGATGGCATTCAAGCTTTTAAATCTTAAATAAATTTGAGTTTATACTTTTTTCTCTCATGATAATAATTATGATTGATGATGCAAAATCACTCATGGTCACTTTAAATATCATACCATCAATAATCATCTTCTTAGTTTTTGCATTGATTAACTTTGCATACTTTGATCTCATGTGGTATGGCATTCATCATACTTCTTATGATCCTAGAACCTAACATTTTTAATGAATGAACAACTATGACAGAATTACCTTGATATTTTTGTAGGTCCATGCAAAGACCTTTTTATATTGTAAGAATATTTAGAATGTTGCTATCATCAAAATCTAGTCAAAATCATCACCATAGTGGATGAAATTCTCCTCATCCCTTTTTTCGAGGTTAAATCGCACCAATCATGGTTCCTCGTACTATATGGTATCTAGTTCTTCTATCATATTATCTATTTTGAATATATTTTCTAGCCTTTTGATATGTCCATGTGTCATAAAAACTTAATTCTATAAATTTCATGATAAATGTTGGTTTATTTATGTCCACTATGGTGTATGCTTCCTTAGTTTTCTATAGCAATAGGATTGAATTTTTTACTATAAATTCATTCTCATTTTTATCTATAACTATATTATCTTTTATATCAATACAAAAACATATTGGATAAAAAACTTCATAGTCATCCATTTGGTAATTTAATAGACCGCTATTGAAATGGGTCTCATATTCTATGTTGCTTTAATTATAGGATATTTCTATCATCTAGTTCCATGTGCATATCATCATGGTGGATGTAAAAATATCTGAATAATCTAAAGATACTACATCCTTGATCATGGACTTATTATTCTAGTTAATGTTATATTCATAGTGTCCTTTGTAAATAATAAATAATAGTTTCCTACTTATGTTCCACCCTTTCTATTCTCATCCAACCTCATTATACCATGGCATTGTAGGCTATCTATTACAATGTTATCATGACAAAGTCTAGGATAAATTTCCACCCCACGATGATAATTTTTTGTCCCAATAGCTCACCTTTCATTTTAATCTAGATATTGATATACTCTAAGTAGTTTAAAATTAGGTGGTCATAGAGTTGGTGTACCCAAATCCTTCCCAATATTTTTTGGGATAATATTCACATTGGATCCCCATACACTATGACATGTGTTAGTGTATAGCCTAATATATCCATGTGGAACAATACCAATATCTTTATAATATCATTCATGAGGATCATCATGTTGATATAATGGCTAATCCTTATAAATTTATTTCTTGAAGGTGAACTAAGATGCTTCTTCTCTCCCTCATAAAACTTCACCATTCTATTGATAGTGTCATATATTTTTGAATAACATAAATAAACATCACCATTATTATTAATACCTTTCTTAGTAAAGTTTGAGTCTCTATGATGTTCATGAATTGTTAGTGGTGGATGGTGACAAGCATATCTCGTATTTCTCCCATTTATTGCATGACTTGGTCATATTTTTTCTATATTTGCAAGGACCACTTGAAATTTCTTCTTATATATGATAGGATAAGGATATTTTAGCTGTTATTTTGCTTGCTTTTGTGCCATATGAAATATTTTCTTATTCCCTTTCTTCTATATCAAGTAAACTCATACTATGACTATCCACTTTATTCTTGGAATAATTAACATATGCATGGATCCTCAATTTTCACTAGTAGCACATCATATATGCACTCAAAATAGTGGTATTTATACAATTGCTTATGGAGTACCTCCATTCTTGACACTTAGGATATTGTGTAATAGTCTTATGACTTGTATCATATTATATATGACTTTGGCTCTAACTTTTTACATTCTTACTATCTTGATTAACATTCTTCTTTCCTTTGTATGTTTTATTAGCAACCCCCACTCATTGCATCTCCATTTCATGTTCTTTGATTCTCCTCTACCTAATTTTAGAGTGGAAGACTTTGGTTCTTCTTACATTTTTTTACATTAAAAGGACAATTTACTAGTGCCCATTTACCTTGAAAATATTGAATTAGTTATGATTTTGAATATTAATGTTGAAATGTTCATTCATCAAATACTTTGTATTACAAATGCCATTTTATTCTATACTTTTCATTCTTGCATTATATCATTCTTGAGTGCTTTAATTGATGCTCCCCTATCTCATTTTTACTATCACTATTAAAGTTGCTTTCTATCCAAATTTGACCATGTTCAACCAATGTGATCACATCTCTATCCAAGTTAAAATCCCTATCAAAGGATTCTTGATACAATATTGGAAGATTTTTTTTATCTTACATTATAATTTTATAAGAATCCCATTTATGAATAGTTTTTTTTACAATTTATTTTCAAGTTAATTCTTAAACTTGTTAATTAATTCCTTTAGATAATGGTTACAAGATTTGATGTACTCATCCTTCTTTAATTTGGTGATGTAAATATATATGATGAATTTTATATCATCATACAAAAGTCACAACCCTTCTCAAAGGATTTCTTGCGGTCATCCTAGGCATTGAATAATTTTATTAATGATAGATTCTACTCCATTGTCATACCTTATATTATGGAATAATTGCATACATGAATTCTCATCTATCACTCAATTCACCTTCCACATCATAACATAAGTTCTAGTATGATAAACATGATTTTCCTTTCTACCACTATAAAAATCTAGGGATTATAAAAATTTGGGTGGGAGACCCTTGTTTCAATTTTCTTGCTCCCTCCTTGCTCCATTCTTGAGGATTTTTGGGTGGATATCCTACTTCTCTAGGCCGAAAAGGTCTTCATGGGATCTTCCTAGTGCTTGTTCCATTTCTAGGGCCTTCTTGAGGTCTTCTTGGGGTCTCCTAGGAAGTGTTTTCCTATTTTCCTACGTGAATGCAACTTCATGGTAGGGAGGACATGGAGATTCTTTCTTTGGTTCCCTTTGGTGTGGTATGGCTTCTTACTAGCTTGGTTTAGGAGATGGTGCTATGGAATTTCCCTATGGATATTTTGGGTCTTTTGGATGGGACCATGTGATTCATCATTGTCTGTAGTAGTGGTTTCCTCCTCTCTTCTCTTGAACTGGGCTTTCGAAAGAGGGTTCAATATCTTGTTTATTTGATGTGTGAAGTGGCCTGGGGTTTTTGTGTCTACATATTATTGGTATTTTATGGGAACCACATTTTTTATGTCTACATATGAGAGTCTCTCAAATTTGCTTTCGGGTCAGGCTTCTAGTGGCAGATTTTGGGTCTTCAAGAAGATCATGTGCTTGTCTATTTTAGGGGTTTTCGGTGGAACCCTTCTTTGCAGTATGGTTTTTTGTCCTTGGGGAGGTAACTTTGTGCTTTCTCATTCAACTGTGGTAGAAGTTTTCTAGTGATTTCTTCTTGGATGGATAGTTGGAGAGGTTGGACTTTAATCTGTTGCTAGTGATTGTTTTATGGCCATATCTACAACATTTTTTGGTCTTTGGGGAGAGACCTCGTGTGTGATCGCTTGCTATAGAGGATGGGTTCTTAAAGGTAGTCCTTGGATCAAATTATTGCTTCCATTTCTAGGGAACCATGGTGAATTGAATCTCCCCTAGGTTTTCCTATCTTCAGATAGTGCATTCCATCTCCATTGCAACGAGATATTATGGCTTGTGGAGATCACCTTGTGTTGCTGATCCAACTTTCATGCCTTTGAAAGGCCTCTATGTGGGATTTTCTTATTTTTGGTGCTTCTCCCAAGGGTGAAATTTGTTTCCTTTTTATTATAGGAATATTATTTCAATTTTGAATTTTTGCATTGTTTCAGGTGGGGCCAGGAGGTCCTCTTTCTCTTTCAAGATATTATTTTATTTTCTTCACATGTTGGTTTTCCCTATTTATGCAAGAAAACATTTTCAAAATTTAGGTCTCCTTTGTAGATGGTCCTACGAAGGTTGTCTCCATATTTTAGTTGTTCATTTTTTATCTCCAAGATATTATATTTTGGAGATAGTCTCTTTTATTGTGGTCCATTTGTAAAAGGTTTGAGGATCCTTTCAAAACCTCTTTTTCAACCAATAAAAAAAAAGAACTCAAAATGACTCATATTATAACCTATTTGTCATAATTTTTATAACAAATGAACAAAATGATCTCATATGTATAAAAACTCATACAACAATCATGAATGTATCATTACCATATGCAACATGTACATATCCATCAAAGTAAGAAATGAATATAGATAAGATGTTCATTATGAGAACAATATGTAACTCCCCAGTTATCAACTATCCAATTATCATTCCCATACAAATTAAAATAGCTATTGACTTTAGTTTGTATTATGCACCTACATGTGACAACATACATATGATAAAATTTAAAACTATGTACATGATAAAATATTTGTGTATGACCATGTTTTTGATGATTTAATGTTGCAATGGAGGTTTAGCTACTACCATGCTATATTTACAACTTATAATTACCATGTTCAAAGGATAATTTTCTTCAAAAAAAATATTTAATTTTATGGTTAAATGGTCCTTAACATTATAAACTAATAATAAATTAGAATTAATTGTTTGAGCACTGTCTAATTTTAAATCCCCGCATTATGATGGACACTTCCACAAAAATATGGATTAGGATAAGATGGTTTGTTATAATATTTTATAAGTAAATATCATTTCAATACTTATGAGTAACACAAAAAAGAATAATTCTAAGGTTAAGTAAGTGTTACTTCATATATGCATATATTGGTGATGGTGCATCTACGTCATATATAATCTATTAAGAATGTAGTATTTATGACATTTTTGTTAGGATACAAACTGGGCAATGTTGGATTTTGCAAAAAGGGAACAAGATATCACCTTTTAGTTTGAATCGCTTTTTATAAATTGAGGAGAAAGACCTGCAATTGTGTAAGTCTAAGATGTAGTTAACCTTAGATTAGTTAGGCCAAGGTAATAATAATTGACATGAAAATTACAAAGCCAAAAATATATTAAACTAACCAGTCGATTAATACATTAACATAAACCTTATATAGGTTTAGAACTTGCGTAATAATAGGAAAGGGAAGATAGAGGAAGATCGGGGAGTTTAGAGAGAACGGAGGAGTAGTATGTGGAGTGGGAGGTGGCAGCGAGCGTGGGGAGAGGAAGGGAGTGGAGTGATAAGGGAAAATGGACGGCAAGAAAGGAGGAAGCTGAATGGAGGGATAAGGATAAAATGAAGGAAAGGGAGAAGGAATATCATGTCGACCATCCAAGCAAGATTAACCGACAAAAGGTGAGTGTGTTCACACTGGGCTTAGAAAAACTAGTTTTTTCTAAGCCTGTTTCAAGCTAAGTTCTGTTCACACTTGCAACATTTTCCCCCTTAAAGTTGAGAGAACTGACTATATAGTCTCTCATCTTTAAAAATTGAGCTTTAGCTAGCGCCTTGGTGAAGATTTCAGCTATTTTCTCCAAAGTGTGGCAATAGTGAAGCTCAAAAATATCAGTTTCCACCATATCTCAGATGAAGTGGTACTTCATATCAAAATGCTTTGATCTACTATGGTGGATAGGATTGTATGCCAACTGAATGGCACTAATGTTGTCATAGAATATTCGAGTTGGACCACTTTGCTGCTCTCCAATCTCTTCTAATACCTTTCGGAGCCATAGAGCTTGAGTACTAGCATGAGTCATCTCTATATACTCAACTTCTATTGAAGATAGTGCTACTACTATCTGCTTCTTGGAACTCCAAGTTATTAGGCCTGAACCAAGACTAAAACAGTTACCTGATGTGGATTTTCTATCATCAATATTACTGTCCCAATCAATATCACTAAAGCCTTCAAGCTTGATAGTATCACTTTTGTAGTATTGGATTCCAAAATCCAATGTACCCTTCACATATCTCAAAATCCTTTTGGTTGCCTACAAATGTAACTCATATGTATTAGACATAAATCTAGAAACAAGAGATACAACATACTGAATGTCTGGTCTAGTGTTGGCGAGAAACATCAAACTCCCAACAATGCTTCTGAAAGTGGTCACATCAACTTTCAGTGCTCCATCATACTTGCTTAATTGGATCCCATGTCCAATTGGAGTTGCAATTGATTTGCATTGCTCCATAGCAAAATTTTGAATCATATCTCGAGCATACTTAAGTTGAAATATGAATATCCCTGAATCTGTCTGATGTACTTCCATTCCAAGAAAGTATTTCATCAAGCCAAGATCCTTCATCTCAAATTCTTGCATCATGGAGTGCTTGAACTCCATGTTAACTTTTTCATTACTACCCATAAAAATGAGATCATCCACATACAAACAAACTATGAGGATGTCATTTCCTTGATTCAGGTAGTAGAGCATGGGTTCATTTTTGCTTCTAATGAACCCATAATCTTTAAAGTACCATAAATGCGTGAGTACCAAGCTCTCGGTGCCTGCTTGAGGCCATAAAGAGCCTTCTTCAGTTTGTAAACAAGATGTTCCTTGTCTTTCTCTTCAAATCCCTATGGTTGCTCAACATACACTTATTATGTCAAGTAACCATTTAGAAATGCACTCTTTACATCCATGTGTTGGACTGTCCATCCTTTGTGTGCAGCTAATGCAAGAACTGTTCTAATAGTCTCCTGTGTGGCTATAGGAGCAAAAGTCTCTTTTTAATCAATTCCATATTTATGAGTAAATCCCTTTGCAACTAATCTCGCCTTGTGCCTCTCAATGCTACCATCAACATTAAACTTGGTCTTGTAGACCCACTTACATCCAACATGTTTCTTTCCTTTAGGAAGCTTCACCAACTCCCAAGTGTCGTTGTTTTTTATAGAGGTGATCTCCTCTTTCATGGCATCTTGCCAAATCTTTTGAGTACAAGCCTTATCATAACTAGAAGTTTCAAGCTATGTATTAGTTAACAAAGAATAGTTAACTAAATCTCCCCTAGGTTCCTACTGGTAAACATCATCACCATACAAGTGCATATTTTCTAATCATTGTAGAATAGAATTCATTTCACTAGCTTGACTCCTAGTGTATATTTTTGAAAAATTCTTATCCAACATCAGATATGATGGATGATTCTATAGAGTTCTCTTGCCTTTGGATGGAGAATCGATGTCCATTTGTGAGGAACTTACTGATCTCTGTGAAGAAGGACTTGGTGAAGAAGTTGAATCAAAAGATGAACCTGGATCTCTGGGAGGAGATTACTTAATTTTTTATGGTGTCTGCTATTGCACCTACTGAGAACCTACATCACTAGATTCATCATCACTGAAAATCTTAGGCTTACCCCATTCTCCCCCTTCATCAAAAATCACGTCCCTGGAAAGCACAAAATTTCTTGTCCTGGGATTGTAGAGTCTGTAAGCTTTTGTATTCTCACAATATCCTACAAAGATGCATGCCTAACTCTTTGGATCGAGCTTCTTTCTAAGCTCATCAGGAATGTGATAATATGTCAGTGATCCAAACACTCTAAAATACTTAACATTTGGATTTTTACCATACCAAGCTTGGTAAGGTGTCTGTCCTTCCAAACTTGTAGTAGGACTTTTGTTCAAGATATGTACGCTGGTCCTGGCTGCATCTGCCCAATATGAATTAGTCAAATGCTTCATCTGAAGCATAGACCTTGTCATCTCCACAATGGTGTGATTCTTCCTCTCTACGACACCATTCTACTATGGAGAGTAGGCAGATGTGAACTGCCTCTTAATGCCATTTTGCTTATAGAAATTCAAGAACTCATTAGACGAGTATTCTCCTCCTCTATCTGATCTAAGACATTTTACAAAATATCTACTCTCACTTTCAACTCTTGTTTTGAAATCAAAAAAGCATTCAAATGCTTCATCCTTATATTTCAAAAAATATATCCAGCACATTCTAGTAAAATCATTAATAAAGAGTAGGAAGTAAGAGTTGTTACCAAGACTCTTGGTGTGCATCGGACCATAGATGTCTATATGCACTAGCTAGAGTGGATAGCTGGCCCGCCATGCTTGTCCATGAGGAAATTTTGATCTGGCATGCTTCCCAAGAGCACACCCTTCACAGACTTCCTTACTATCCTGAACCTTAGGAATTCTGGTTACCATCGCTTGTGAAGTTAGCATTTTCAAACTAGCTAAATTCAAATGACCATATCTCAAGTGCCATAGGACACTTGGATTGGAAATAACAACATTTGCTAACTTATATCCCCCTGGCTGGCCAAACTTTAAAGGAAACAATCTATTCTTTGACATTGGCACTTGTGTAATGATTCTATTATTGTTATTTTTATCAAAAATAGTGCATTTACCCTCATCAAAAAGCAACTTGTAGTTCTTTTCTAACATTTGACCAACACTTAAAATATTGTGTTGAAGATGGGGTGTGTAATAGATATCACTTACATGTTTGATGCCTTCTTTAGTTGGAACTGTCATGGCTCCAATACCTTCAACTGCCAATGATTTATCATCTCCCAATTTGATGCTGGATTTGTATGAGAAGTTTAGAGTAGCAAAGAGCCCTTCTTTGCCACTCATATGGTTTGAACACCCAGTGTCCAAGATCCATGTATCATTCATGTTCTGATCTGCCTGACCATAAGAGAGAAAAATATTTGTGGCCTCTTGCTCTTCTCCAAAATTTCCAAACTGACTGCTTTGGCTGCTACTAGTTCCTTGTGAAGTTTTTGTCCAACAGTCATGAGCATAATGGCCAAGTTTGCCATAGTTGTAGCAAGATTGTTTTGACTTATCTCCTCCTTTGCCTCTGCCTGATTGTTTTCCTCTATTTTGCTATCCTCCTCTATTATGTTGTTCACCTCTGTTTGAGAATCCTCCTTTGTTCTGATTTCCTCCTCTGTTAGGAGTTCCACCTCTCTGATTATTTCTGCCTCTACCTCTATTTTGTCCTCTACCATGGCCTCTACCTCTACCTTCTTGTGAAGCAAAGGCCTTATAATCTCCTCTGTAACTTGTGGAAGGAGTTTTTTTATAACCTCTCTTCATGTGAGAGAAGTGAGCCAATTAGGGATTCAAAAGATAGAGAAGTTAGGTCTTTGGATTCTTCTATAATGATGGCTACTGAATTCCACTTAGGAAGAAGTGTCCTCAACACTTTCTTCACTATAACTTAAGGCTTTACATCTTCTCCTAAAGTGACCATCTTATCTACTATGGCTTTCACACGCACGCAATAATCACCAACCTTTTCACTCTCTTGCATTTTAAGAGTCTCAAACTCTCGTTTCAAGGTTTGTAGTTTAACTTGTTTGACTTGGTCACTACCCCTATAACTTTCTTTTAAAGCATTCCAAGCAGATTCAGTAGTTATAAAAGAAGCTATTCTAGGGAAAATACTTCTATCAAGGGCATCTTGGATATGATAAAGGGCAAAAGAATTATTCTTCTGTGCTTCCTTTCTAGCCCTTTTATCAGCCACATTCAAAGCTGCCCATTTAGTAGTAGTAGTTTCAGTATATCCCTCTTCAATGACATCCCAAAGACCTTTGCCTATCAAAAGAGTTTTCATTTTAATTGACCAATACTCGTAATCACCACCATTGAACTCAAGGATTGGTATACTAGTATTGGAAGCCATTTTAGAAAGCAAACTTTATAGCAACTTCAAACAAGTAGTACAAAGAAGTACAAAATAGATCACTGATTTACTGATTTAAATCAAATCTAGCTTTCTTAATATGCTCACTGATTTGGTGTTCTTCTTCTCGAGGATCACCCAAAACTGGAAAGGTGAAATTGTCTGCTTCGTCGTCACTAATTATAATGACTTCAGGTGTTGCTGCTGGTTCATAACTTCTTTTAAGAACATTTCATTCTTTAGTTGCAAGTTTCACCTCCACTGGTTCTACTTCCTCTTCTTCTTCTTCTTCTTCTGGTTCTGAATCAGGAGAGCGTGGTGTATAGCTCTCACTTGTTTTGACTTCAGGCACTGTAGGTGTATAACTATCACTTGACTATCCTTCAGGTACTATTTCAACTATCTCAGATTCAACTATCCTTTGCTCGAAGATATTATCTTCAGAATCTGCCTCATAGCCAAAATCTGGTTTCCTCAGATGAGCAATCACTTGATTCTCTAATTGGAAAAACATGGTATGAAGTCCATACCACTGGACTTTTCTGTCAAAGGAATCAGGAGTCTCTCTTCTCAACAGAGAGAGTAAAGCATGATAGCACCCGGTTGACCGGATCATCTACCCAGAATCACACCGTATGAACTGGGTTACAACTTAGTATGATGCCAAAAATAAACTTTTTATATCAAAAAAAAACTTTGCACCCTTTTATTTTTATAAAAAAATTTCTAAAATTTGTTTTAATAAAGACTTATTTAAAAAAAATTAACAATTTCCTATATATATATTTTTAATTATTATTTTTAAATGAAATGGATATTTAAAAAAACAATAATAAAAAACTATATATAGAAATTATAATTTAAAAAAAAAATCTTTTTTAAAAAAACAAATAATAAAAATTTAACCTTTTTTTTTTTAAACCCCCGCTGGGATTCGAACCAGTAACCTCTGCTGTCTACCCGACAGACTTAGCCGCTGCACCACGCGGCTACGGATGGGAGCAAGGAACCAAAAAACAATATTAACCCTCCATAAATCATGAAGACAAAAAAAAATTAAATTTTTTTTTTTACCCCGACGGGATTCGACCCCGGGTCTCTACTCTGCAAGGCGGGGAACTTCACCGCTAGGCCATGCTAGTCGGATGAGATAGGAGAGGAAGGGGGTTCTACTTACAATGGCGGTGAAATACAGTTTGAAAAAAAAATCCAGTTTTTAATCCCACATGCAGTGGGCAAAACAAATGTCCAGGCTTTATCAAAGCCTACGGACACACAAGAGTTCGATTGCCTTTAGGCAATCAATCTGCCAATTCTTTTGCCCGTTAGACGACCAATAAAATGTCGCCACGTGGCACACATTGGAGCCCTCGTCCACATCAGCTACCGTGTCAACACACATCCACATCAGCCAGCCACGTCAGCACGCCACATCAGCCATTTCAGCACGCCTCCACATCAGCCAGCCATGTTAGCCTCGTCCACATCAGCCAACCATGTCAGCCTCGATCCACGTGCTACCAGCTCCATTGCCATGTCAGCCTGTTGTTAGCTCCATCGCCATGTCATCCTTCTATCAGCACCACTGCCATGTCAGCATCCAGTCAGATCCTCGAGATTCGTGTGCTCCTCGAGATCTGTGACACTGCTACTTCGTCGCTCCTCGGGATCTATGTGCTCCTTGGGATCTGTATGACTGCTACTTTGCCACTCCTCAGGATCCATGCGACATCTTCTTTGCCACTCCTCAAGATCTGTGCGCTTCAACTTTTGTGCCTTACCTCGGCCCTCAAGATCCGTGCCCCCTCGGCTCTGAAACCAGTGTAAGTCTAAGATGCAGTTAACCTTAGATTAGTTAGGCCAAGGTAATAATAATTGACACAAAAATTACAAAGCCAAAAATATATTAAACTAACCAGACGATTAATACATTAACATAAACCTTATATAGGTTTAGAACTTGCGTAATAATAGGAAAGGGAAGGTAGAGGAAGATCGGGGAGTTTAGAGAGAACGGAGGAGTAGGATGTGGAGTGGGAGGTGGCAACGAGCGTGGGGAGAGGAAGGGAGTGGAGTGATAAGGGAAAATGGACGGAAGGAAAGGAGGAAGCTGAATGGAGGGCTAAGTAGAAAATGAAGGAAAGGGAGAAGGAATATCATGTCGACCATCCAAGCAAGATTAGCTGACAAAAGGTGAGTGTGTTCACACTAGCTTAGAAAAACTAGTTTTTTCTAAGCCTATTTCAAGCTAAGTTATGTTCACACTTGCAACAAATTGAATATAGTTAATTGTATTTGGATGATTTAATGTGAGTATTTTGAATGGGTATTTATACCCATTCAAAAGGTGTAAATGGCCAAGGGTCATACCCCTTGGCAATAATAATTAATTAAATAAAATATAAATATAGGTTATGTGGGAAGGGCTTAACATGCCATCCCCCTTAAAAGAGCTTTGTCCTCAAAGCTGGAAATTTGGAAATTGTTGTTGGATATCATGAAGAGTTTCCCACGTTGCATCTTCTAAAGGTAGACCTTTCCAATGGATTAAAACTTCCGTGATATCATGAGTACGAAGGTGATGAGAGCGGCGATCCAAGATAGCTTCTAGTTCGACTAAAAGTACTCCATCATCAGAAAATTCAGGAAGAGTAGTTTGTGTAGTGATGTGGGCTCCAACCGCTAGCTTTAGGCAAGATACATGAAATACGGGGTGAATTTTGGAAGAGGGAGGAAGCTCAAGTTTGTAGGCAATGGTCCCAATACGTTGGAGAACTTTATACGACCCATAAAATTTGGGTGCTAACTTCTGAGAACCTTTTTGTTTAAGAGAGGATTGACGGTAAGGTTGGAGACGTAAGAAAACCATATCACCTTCGTGAAAACTACGTTCACTCCTATGTTGATCGGCTTGTTGCTTCATGTGATTCTGAGCGATGTGTAGGTTCTCTTTTAGGATCCGTAGTATGTCATCTCGAGTAGAGAGTTTCGTCTCCACCGCTTGTACCTTTGTAGTCCCTGGAATATAGGAAGTGAGGGATGGTGGTGTTTGGCCATATAATGCTTCATAAGGAGTCATTTTGATGGATGTATGGTATGAAGTGTTATACCACCATTCCGCTAGTGGAAGCCACTTTACCCAATGGAGTGGTTGAGTAGAAACAAAACAACGAAGGTACATTTCCAAGCATTTATTAACAACTTCTGTCTGGCCATCGGTTTGAGGATGGTAAGCGGAGCTCATACGAAGTTGAGTACCTTGTAATTTGAAAAATTCCTTCCAAAAAGTGCTAGTAAAAGTTGGGTCACGGTCACTAACAATGGTTGAAGGCATTCCATGTAATTTAAAGATGTTATCTAGGAAGAGGTGGGCTATAGTGCTAGCGGTATAAGGATGAGCCACTGGACAAAAATGGGCATATTTAGATAAGTGATCAACTACTACAAAAATGGTTGTTTTTCCCCCTGACTTTGGTAGTCCCTCAATAAAGTCCATAGAAATATCCACCCATGTTTTGGTGGGTATAGGAAGAGGTTGAAGTAATCCAGGAGTAGCAAGGGTCTCTCCCTTTTGTCATTGGCAAACTTCGCATTCTTTTACAAAAATTTTGATGTAATTTTTCATTCCTACCCAATAAAAGGAGGTAGTGGCTCTTTTATATGTTTTTAAGAAACCAGAGTGTCCTGCAGTGGGTGAGGTATGTAACTCATGAAGAAGTTTTTCATGATAAGTTGAATTTGGGGTGAGGACCATCCTTCCTTTGTACCTTAATATATTGTCCTCCCAAGTGTATGGAGGTTTGCTACTAGGATTATGTTGGAGTTGTTGAATTAGTGCGTGGATAGTAGGATCATTTATCCATTCTTCATGCACCTCATCTACCCATTTAGGAATAAGGGAGGAAAGAGCATGGACTTGAGGCATATCTTCAAATTTTCTAGAAAGTGCATCGGCTGCCATGTTGTCCTTTCCCTTTTTATATGTAATTTCATAATCATAGCCAAGAAGTTTAGTAACCCACTTTTGTTGTTCCGGGGTATTAGTCCTTTGTTCCAAAAAGTATTTCAAGCTATGATGGTCAGTGCGTATAATGAAATGTTGGCCAATAAGGTAAGGCCTCCAATGTTGAATAGCATGAACGATCGCCAACATCTCTTTTTCATATGTAGAGTGAGCTAGATTCTTTGGAGAAAATGCCTTGCTTATAAAAGCTAGAGGCCTTCCATCCTGCATGAGTACGGCTCCCATTCCTATTCCCGAGGCATCACTTTCAATGATGAATGGTTTAGAAAAGTTGGGCATGGCTAGAACAGGGGTGGTACACATTGCATTTTTCAAGGTAATAAAGGCCTCATCCGCTTTATATGACCATTTGAAAGCATTTTTCTTAAGTAATGTTGTTAGAGGGGCAGCGATTTTACCATAATTTTGGAAAAATTTTCTATAATATCCCGTTAGTCCAAGAAACCCTCGTAGACCTTTTAAGGTTTTTGGAATAGGCCAATTTTTCACCTCCTCAATTTTGCGAGGATCTACCTTAACTCCTTCCTTCGAGACAATGTGCCCTAAGTATTCAATTTCTTGTTTTCCAAAGGAACACTTTGATATTTTTGCATAAAGTTGATTTTCCTTCAAGATTTGTAATGCTTGGCTAACATGGTCCAAATGTTCTTCCCATGTTTTGCTATAAATCAAAATGTCATCAAAGAAAACTAAGATAAATTTATGAAGGAAAGGGTGAAATACCTTATTCATTAGACTTTGAAAGGTGGAAGGAGCATTGGTAAGGCCAAATGGCATCACCAAGAATTCGTAGTGCCCTTCGTGAGTGCGAAAGGTCGTCTTAGGAATATCCTTTTCATTGACTCGTATTTGGTGGTAGCCCGACCGTAAGTCTAACTTGGAAAAATAAGCAGCCCCATGGAGTTCATCTAATAGCTCGTCTATGACCGGAATAGGAAATTTATCCTTGATGGTCATTTTATTAAGCGCTCAAAAATCGACACATAAACGCCACGACCCATCCTTCTTTCTAACTAATATAATTGGAGAGGAGTAAGGGCTTCTGCTAGGTCTAATGACCCCTGCCTTAAGAAGCTCTTGTACTAATTTCTCTATCTCGGTATTTTGGAGGTATGGATAATGATAGGGCCTAATATTAGGGGGTTGATGCCCTGGAAGTAGTGGAATAGTGTGATCGTGACTTCGTTGTGGAGGTAGTCCTTTTGGTTCATTGAATACCTCATTATGGTGGTCTAAAATATTTTGTAACTCTGGTGCCTCTTCTTCTTTGTGACTAGGTTGAATTGAAAATAATTGGGCGACCATTCCTTTGTTTCCTTTTCGGATAATTTTCTCCATTCTATGCGAGCTTACGATTTGGGAGGGTCCTGATTTTAGGCCTTTGATAATATAGGTTTGGTTCTTTTCTGTGAACTTCATCCATAGTTCATCAAATTCCCATTGGACTACGCCCAAGGTTCGTAACCATTGTACGCCTAGTACAATGTCGCAACCACCTAGGGGTAGGACATACATGTCGCCTTTCATGTTATAATCCCCCATAGTTAGTTTTATATTTCTGCATTTTCCTTTACATGCAATTTTTCCATCGTTTCCAATCATCACTTCGAAATTATTGCAAGGGTATATAAAACAATTTTCTTGCTTAGCCACCTTTGGATCGATAAAATTGTGCGTGCTACCAGAATCTAGGAGCACAGTAAGGCTTTGTTTCTTAAAATACCCTTTAACTCACATTGTTTGAGGGGCAAAAAATCCTGCAAGGGCGTTGAAGGAAACCTTGGGTGTATTTTCCTCGTCGCTTTCAAGTGTGTCGAATAATAATACCTCTACTTCTAGTTCAGGTTCTTCTTCGGTAGAATTTCCACAATCGGTGGCATCTAAAATATATAATTTCCTTGAGGCGCATTTATGATTTCGGTCAAATTTCTCATCGCAATGGTAGCACAGACCTTTTGCTTGTCTTTCCTTCATTTCCTCGAAGCTAAGACGCTTAATTGGTAGAGTGGGGTTAATTTTGGGGGTTGTATAGGAGTTTTGGGTCCTTCCATTTTGCATTGTTTTGGGGTTGGTATAGGTGTTTGATGGTTTCCCCAAGGTTGGTTTCGTTAACCGATTTCGTGCCTTGATTTTATCTTCCACTAATTTTGCCAAGCCGATGGTCTCTAACATGTTTGTAGGGTTATACATTTGTACCTCGATTCAAATTTCTTCTTTTAATCCACTGACAAAACATTCTTGGAAGAAGGCAGCATCTAATCCAGATGTTCGATTAGCTAGCCTTTCAAATTTTGCTTGGTATTCGCTTACCGAAGTGGTTTGGCATAATTTAGTGAGGGCCCCTATAAAGCTTTGAAACTTGCTAGGTCCAAATCGCACTAATAGATTCTGTGTAAAGGTTAACCAAGTCAGAGTGTCGTTGGTTTTCTCGAACCATTGGTACCATTGGATGGCATCATTTTCCAAGTGGAAGGAGGCAATATGCACTTTTTGCATTTTTGGGATTTGATTTAATGAGAAATATTGCTCTGCTCGGTAGATCCAGTTTGTAGGGTCACCGCCTTCAAATTTTGGGAAGTCTAATTTGGTCATTCTTGGTAGAATGGAAGTTTGTGGACCTCCCAATAGTGCTCGGTTTGGTGACCCTATGTTGGTTGAATTTGATTGTGTTATTGCCCGATTTTGACAAATAGAGTCAAGTTTTAAATCCATTGCGAATATTTTCTCAAAGAGTTCTTTTGTTTTAAGGGCATTCTCCTCTCTTTCCCGTTGAATTTCTTTGATGAGCCTATCATGCTTCTCGTGAATGGTATCCAGTGATCGGCGTCCATCGGCCATTGCGGTTAGTTATATGTGAATTTGGTAAAAATAGTGTAAAAAAATTGTCAAAATTGTTAACTTCCACAAGGTTTTTTAGCAACTTTTTGCAAAAATAGTTAGTTCACCTTTTTGCAATAGTTGATGTCTTTTTGTAGTACTTTTATAAATAGTATCTGCAGTTTTCAAAGTTGACAAAATTGTAATTCAAAAGATTAGCAAGAATTTTGAGCAAGATTTTTGCAATTCTTGTCAATATTTGTAAATTTTTGAGGCATAATTTTAAAATTTGTCGATTCTTTTATAAAAATTTGGTGGGTGAATGCCCTATAAACTTTTTATTTTAATTCAGTGCTCACTTTTAATTGACAGTAGCGCTTAGAATTAATTTTAAACCGGTGCAAAATATGGAGCGAGGTCAGCACGACACGGTACGAAACGTGAAGTTAGGTCAGCACGGCACGACACGGCACAACACAAAACACGAAGGTGGTACGGTAGAGTTAACACAAGGTACAAGGTGGATGAAAGACCGGGTGAGCGGCAAGGTGGACGGTAGATCAAGCATGGTGCACGAGGCAATAGGTGAGCAGCGGCAAACCGGGTAGAGGTTGAGCAGATGTGGAGCGTGGCTGAAGAGGAATGTAGAAGCGGGTCAACGATGGGTCAAAGGACAAGTGTCGGTAGTTCAAAGGGTTTCCCATACGTGCGAGGGTAATTTTGAAGTGTGACTGAAGCCACGTAATGCTATGTACACTAAAAACCTTTTAAATGTCCTTCACCCACTTATGTAACAAATGTGGGACAAATAATTTTGAATGTTTTAAACTTACGAAATTTACCGATATCAAAATTTCCATTGTTGATAAATTAATATTTATAACTTTAGTTTATATACTTTTATTTATTAATTTCTCGTTGAAATCTTGAATTCGCACCGGATGTTCTCTATTTCATCGAGTACGTTACAGACAATGTTGTGTTTAAATTTATTTCTGCAACGGCTTAGATCCGGCAATGGAATTCCTCACTGGTGGCAATGGAGGGAATAGAGTTCTCAGTAACGCAAACCTTCTGTTTTCTCTATGATTCATCGATGATGCTCGAACCATCCCTTGTTTGAATATTTAGAGGAGTTTCAAAAATTTTGAAATCGAGAACCAAGGTGTTCTATTTTATCTTTTGCAGTTAAGATGGTAAGCGTCGGATTGTAATTGTAGCAGGAAGGAAAAGGAATTTTTTTTTTGTTTATTTATTGCTTTGTCCGAGTTTGGCTCCCATACCAAATGTTAGGATACAAACTGGGCAATGTTGGATTTTGTAAAAAGGGAACAAGATATCGTCTTTTAGTTTGAATCGCTTTTTATAAATTGAGGAGAAAGACCTGCAATTGAATATAGTTAATTGTATTTGGATGCCTATAAGTGAATCTTTGAATGGGTTAATATACCCATTCAAAGGGTGTGAATGGGCAAAGGGTATGACCCTTTGCATAATAATTAATTATAAATTAGAATGATATGTTATGTAAGAAGGGTCTTAACAATTTCTATCTTTTAATGCCTTTTATTTGAATAAAGTTTTTATTTGTTTCACAAGCTTGAAATCATGGTTCTATAGCTATGGTTTTGGAAAATGACATCTTGAAGTAACAATAAATGGAATGCAATTGTATGAGAGTAACCCAAGTTCAAGTCCTTGCATGTTGGAATAATCTCATGATAAGGTGACCTATGATAATATTGTTTGTTGAGACACAATAATAATGCAATCATGATGTAATATGAGTAGGACACATTTTAATCCCATATAATCCAACTAAAAAAACACATCTAAGGTTAAATAAGTATTGTCACAGACCTCCTTGACAGGGCTTATTATTGAGATTTGATTGCGTTGATGAGTGGACATCTAATTTTTAATCTTGTTTTATGTAGTTAATTGCATTTGATGCTTTGTTTATATTATGCTAAAATATGGTATTGTTGATGGAATTTGTGGTTGCAAGACCAGGTACTCTCATGGGTGGATTGGTATGGGACAACCACCAGAATTGAGAGATCAAAAAAGGGAAATGATAGTAGATGATATATTCATCAATAACTCCAAGGTTACTAAGTACATGTTAAGATCCTACTATAAAATATACTAAACAACACACTCTCAACTCAAATAAACACACTCTCACACATTTGCTTGGAAATAAACTCACATAAACATTATAACAATATTCAGAATTAAATGCATATGATAACAAAAATTACTTAAAAGGAACAATCTCACAATAGATAGAATCGCAGGCCTCTTCGAGGGGGCAACCTCCTTCAACACTTCATTAATTTGCAAAAAGATGATTACATTGGTGCCTTTTCGGGTATTTAAAGAGTTTCCTTCCAAGGTTGGCTTACATGCAAAATGCCACCTGGATTACATGCATAATGCCACCCGAATTACATGCATAGTGCCACTTTGAATTACATGCACAATGCCACTCGAATTACATGCATAATGCCACACGAATTACATGCACAATGCCACCTTACCTAACCTATCTACCATGTGTTACATAGAAAAGGGTGCCATTTGTCATAGGCACTACCTAAGCTAAAACTTAGAACATTACAAAATATTAATCATGGGTACTACCCACGTTCACTAGGAATTATTACATCAAGGAAGTTATTACATTAAGGGTTAGGATGAGATCCTAACATGCCCTTCTCCTTGAAGAAGCTTTGTCCTCAAAGCTGAAAATGAGGAAACTGTTGCTGGAGTTGATGGAGAGACTCCCATGTAGCATCCTCAGGTTGAAGCCCATGCCACTGAACAAGGACCTCTGTAATGGTACGGTTGCGTAGAGTGCGAGTTCGACGATCCAGCAGCTGCTCAAGTGCAAGTAAGATGGAGCCTTCTTCATCCAATTCGGGGAGTGTTGATTGAACCTGTACCTTTGTGCCCACAACTTTCTTGAGAAGGGAAACATGAAAAATAGGGTGGAGCTTGGAAGTGGGGGGAAGAGCCAATTTGTAAGCCGTAGGGCCAATCCGTTGTAGAACCTGATAAGGACCATAGAATTTTGGAGTGAGCTTCCGACACCCGCGAAGTTGTAGGGATGATTGTTTGTATGGCTGTAAGCGAAGGAAGACCATATCACCCACATCAAAACTGCGCTCATAACGATGCCGATCAGCTTGTTGGCGCATCCGATTCTGGGCCATGTTCAAATTTTGCTTGAGTTGGCGGAGGACCTCGGTGTGTTGACTCAGAGCATTGTCAACGGCCCGGACCTTGGAGCTGCCCGAAATGTAGGAGGAAGGCGTGAGTGGAGGGCGCCCGTAAACTGCCTCAAACGGTGTGAGTTTGGTGGCGGTATGATAGGAAGTGTTGTACCACCATTCGGCCAAGGAAAGCCATTTTGCCCAATGAGTAGGATGATCGGAGGCAAAGCAACGAAGGTAGGTTTCCAAGCATTTATTAACAACCTCTGTTTGACCATCCGTTTGCGGATGGTAGGCTGAACTCATTTTGAGCTGAGTCCCCTGCAACTTAAACAACTCTTGCCAAAAATTGCTAGTAAAGGTGGGATCACGATCAGATACAATGGAGGTTGGCATGCCATGAAGGCGAAATATGGAGTCAAGAAAAATTTGGGCAATAGTGGATGCTGTGTAAGGATGGGCTAGGGCACAAAAGTGAGCATACTTTGAAAGGCGGTCCACTACCACGAAAATAACTGACTTGCCTCCAGATTTAGGTAGCCCTTCTATGAAGTCCATGGAGATGTCAGTCCACACCTGCTCTGGGATCGGCAATGGTTGAAGAGTGCCCGGAGAGCGCACTGTTTCCCCTTTCATCCTTTGACATGTGTCGCAGTCAGCTACAAAAGAGTGAATGTCCTATTTCATACCTTTCCAAAAGAAGGTGCGCTTGAGTCGCTCATAAGTTTTTAGGAACCCTGAATGGCCAGCAGATGGAGTAGCATGTGATTCCTTCATGAGGAGCTCTCGAAGTGGGGACTTAGGAGGAAGAACCAGGCGTTGATGGTAACGCAGATCCTGGCCATCCCAACTATATCCTGGTGTAGACTCTGGATCATCCATAAGTGAAGCAACCAAGTCTTTCAAATCTGCATCCTGAAGTATTTCTTGACGTAAGGGCTCAATCCATTGGGGCAATGGTGCAGAAATGGCACACAACATACTAAGGGTCTCAAATTGGCGAGAGAGAGCATCCGCCACAAGATTCTCCTTTCCTTTTTTGTACGTGATGTCATAATCATAGCCCATGAGTTTTGATACCCACTTTTGTTGCTCGGGGGTGGCAACCCGTTGTTCTAGAAAGTATTTCAGACTCTGGTGGTCAGTTTTGATGGAGAAATGGCGCCCAATGAGGTAAGGTCGCCAATGTAGGACTGCATGCAATATTGCCAACATTTCCTTGGCATATGTGGATTTCCCTAAATTGCGATCAGATAGGGCTTTGCTGGTAAAAGCCAAAGGGCGTCCTTCTTGCATCAATACCGCCCCAATACCATGACCAAAAGCGTCACTTTCAATGACAAATTTTTTAGAGAAGTCTGGCATGGCTAAAACTGGAGTGGTGGTCATGGCATGCTTGAGTTCCAGGAATGCTTGCTCAACCGGCCTTGTCCAAGTAAAAGAATCCTTCTTCAACATGGAGGTGAGGGGGGCGGCTATCTTTCCATAATTACAGACAAATTTACGGTAATAGCCCGTAAGCCCTAAAAATCCTCGAAGTCCCTTGAGAGTGCGAGGTTTCGGCCATTCTTGGACTGCTTGGATCTTCTTAGGGTCAACCTTGACACCATCCTTTGAGACAATGTGTCCCAGATACTCCACTTCAGTCAAACCAAAGGAACACTTGGACCTTTTTGCAAACAGTTGATGGTCAGCCAATAGTTGTAGGGTTTGATCTACATGCTTGAGATGCTCTTCCCATGTGTGACTGTAAATCAAGATGTCATCGAAGAACACAAGGATGAACTTCCGCAAAAAAGGGTGAAAGATGTTGTTCATCAGGCTTTGAAATGTGGAAGGAGCATTTGTGAGACCAAATGGCATTACCAAGAATTCATAATGACCTTCATGAGTGCGAAAAGCAGTTTTAGGAATATCTTCATCCCTGAGCCGGATCTGATGGTACCCGGAGCGAAGGTCTAGCTTGGTGAAGTACATGGTCCCATGTAATTCATCTAGTAATTCATCAACCACAGGGATAGGAAATTTATCCTTGATAGTTATCTTGTTGAGTTCTCGGTAGTCAATACACAAACGCCAAGAGCCATCCTTCTTGAGGACCAGGAAGACTGGTGCAGAGTAGGGACTAGTACTAGGCCGAATGATACCCGCCTTGAGTAATTCCTATATCATTTTCTCAATCTCTGACTTCATGGCATGAGGGTACCTGTATGGTCTGATATTGGGAGGTGCACTATCCGACAATAATGGAATGGCATGGTCGTGAGAGCGATGCGGTGGTAGTGTAGTTGGTTCCAAAAATATGGCCTCATGTTTGTGGAGAATCTGTTGTAGGTCTGATGGGGTTTCACCCATTTGAGAGGTGGATGGTTGGATGGAGAATAGTTGTGCAATGACCCCACGTGATGATTTCTTTAGCAATTTCTCCATGCCATTTGAACTAATAATTTGAGGTGTTCTTGCTGGGGAGCCCTTGATGATGTGTGTTTGTCCATTTTGGGAGAACTGCATCCAGAGTTCGGCAAAGTTCCAATTGATAGTGCCCAACGTACTCAACCATTGAGATCCCAAAACAATATCACATCCGCCCAACTGGAGGGCAAACATGTCCTGCTTGAGTTCATAGTCCCCTATCTTGATTTTAACATTGCGACATTTTCCTTTACAAGGTAAGGTTCCCCCATTGGCTACCATGACCTCAAAGGAATTACAAGTGTGGATATAGCAATTTTCCCGCTGAGCAACTCTAGGGTCAATGAAGTTGTGCGTGCTTCCCGAATCCATAAGGATGGAAAGACGTTGGCCCTTGAAAAATCCCGCAACCTTCATGGTTTGTGGAGTAGTAATGCCTGCAAGAGCATGGACTGTAATTGTTGTCTCAGGTTCCTGTTTCACTTCTTCTTGTGGAGAAGGTGTTTCTGGAGGGTCCTCATCCTCATCACTCTGGTCAGAGTTATCAGGTTCTTCAACATCTATCAAGAACAATTTTTTGTGTGCACACTTATGCCCTTTAAAAAACTTTTCATCACAATTGTAGCATAATCCTTGGGCACGACGTGCATCCATCTCTTCCGTGGTTAGGCGCTTGGGTGCAATAGGTTTATTATCAACTGGGTGTTGGGATCGAGGAGGAAATGAAGGTCTATTTTGAGGAAACTTTGATGGGCGCCTTTGGGCAGAGAGTTTAGATTCGGCCAAACGGGCCAAACTGATAGCTTCCATCATAGTTTGTGGTTTCAACATTCTTACTTCCGCTTGGAGTTCCACCTTCAACCCACTGATATAACAACTCTGGAAGAACCCTTCATTCAATCCTCTTGTCTTATTGGCCAATTTTTCAAATTGAGCTTGGTATTCACGGATTGACCCTGTTTGTTGTAGTTTGGTCAAGGCCCTAGTAAAGTCCTCATACTCACTAGGACCAAATCGAGTGAGTAGTTGGGATTCAAAATTCTCCCAAGAGAGATTTGGGTTGGCAATACGTAACCATTGAAACCAATGTAGAGCCTCAGATTCCAAGTTAAAGGAAGCCATCTGGACTCGATGAAATATGGGGACATTATGAAGTCTAAAGAATTGATCAACCCTACATAGCCACCCATCAACATCCTTCCCACTAAATTTGGGAAAGTCCAATTTGGGCATTTTAAAGGATGGATCATGGTCATGATTCCTTGCAGAACCCTCAGCTTGGTGTTCTATTTTGGGTGGTCCTCTTTTTAGTTTGTTGTCTACTTCTATCAGTGCTTCTTCTAAGCGGTTACTAGTGGCCTCATGCTCTAGGCGAAGACCTTGGACTTCTTCCCTTATGGAGTGAAAAGCCGAGTGCAAGTTCTCAATGGCTTTTGTTAAGGATTCCAAGTGGTCTAGTTCCTTTTGATGTCCACGGGTACCCTGGGCCATTTTGAAACCTTTTGTGACCAGTTACTAAAAATAGAATTGAGTTTTTAGGACTTACTATTTTTAGTAAGTGCCCAAAAAGTGCTTGGGTGCTATATATCAAAACGATCAGCTCGAAGAGGTGGTCACAATGAGCTATATCTCTCAACACTACTTTTTGGCACCCCAAACTTTTTTTTATCTCCTGTTTTGCTGAGTCTAACGATGTTTACAATTTTTGATTCTGAGCTACAGAGCAAAAGTTGGGTACTGGAGCACTATCTATAACTGGCCTCGTGTCATGCTCTCACTGGTTGGCTCTAACCTCTGACCTCACTAGCCCCAAGATTCTCTCGTATTTTGTAGGTGACTATTATGACAGTTCTATTTCGACCTTGAAAACTATAAATTCTGACCTGACTGTGCTGACCTCTCTCGACCTGATCGTGACTGCCACTGTAAATTTGACTATTATTCTCCAGACTATCAACTTAAGTGTCACCCTCATGGTCTATCCCGAATGCATGTACTTTCTATTATTTTTTTAGTAGAGGACTCCTTTCTCATATGCTCACTTTTTGGGGATTTGAAATGCAGGTTTACGAATAGGGAGGTTTGGTTTTTTTTTTATATTTTCATTTTTTACAGGTTGAAGTTTTAACAGAACCAGGGAATGCTAGGTAGAGGAGTATGTACCACCCATAGGCCCTCTAATATACCGACAGTGATGAACAATAGTGCTCGGACCAATATTTTATGCCACTACTCAAGGAGGATTCCACACATACCCTTGAGCACACTACCTGCCTCTCTGACAATACGAGAGGGTAATCGTCCAGGATGTTGTGTCCCATAGACTATGAGTAATACAAGGCCGAAAAGCTTCCTAATGGCTAAAAGTTTGTTTAAACCTAGATGGTCTCCCGATATACCCGAAGATACGTGGGAGCTCAAGTCCGTGCGCGAGTTCTGTCTGAGGCCTGGGTATTGGAGCCTGATCGCCCCTCACTTCACTAGACGCTTTATGGGCTATCTAGCTTAGCCAATAATGACAGATCCTTCACGATATTTTAAAACCCCCGACACAGGGTTTCTACCTACTCAACTAAAAAGATTTTTTTTTTTGGTCTGGAAAAAATGCACTGTATTTTTTGGATTTTTTTTTTAATAAAGAAAAATAAGAACGGAAAAACACACAGAATTTATACCTAACAAGCAGATTGGATGGCAAGAATCATTGCAGTTGCAGTAGAACTTGGCCCTGGAAAGCGCTCTGATACCACTTGTTAAGATCCTACTATAAAATATACTAAACAACACACTCTCAACTCAAATAAACACACTCTCACACATTTGCTTGGAAATAAACTCACATAAACATTATAACAATATTCAAATTAAATGCATATGATAACAAAAATTACTTAAAAGGAACAATCTCACAATAGATAGAATCGCAGGCCTCTTCGAGGGGGCAACCTCCTTCAACACTTCATTAATTTGCAAAAAGATGATTACATTGGTGCCTTTTCGGGTATTTAAAGAGTTTCCTTCCAAGGTTGGCTTACATGCAAAATGCCACCTGGATTACATGCATAATGCCACCCGAATTACATGCATAGTGCCACTTTGAATTACATGCACAATGCCACTCGAATTACATGCATAATGCCACACGAATTACATGCACAATGCCACCTTACCTAACCTATCTACCATGTGTTACATAGAAAAGGGTGCCATTTGTCATAGGCACTACCTAAGCTAAAACTTAGAACATTACAAAATATTAATCATGGGTACTACCCACGTTCACTAGGAATTATTACATCAAGGAAGTTATTACATTAAGGGTTAGGATGAGATCCTAACATGCCCTTCTCCTTGAAGAAGCTTTGTCCTCAAAGCTGAAAATGAGGAAACTATTGCTGGAGTTGATGGAGAGACTCCCATGTAGCATCCTCAGGTTGAAGCCCATGCCACTGAACAAGGACCTCTGTAATGGTACGGTTGCACAGAGTGTGAGTTCGACGATCCACAGCTGCTCAGGTGCAAGTAAGATGGAGCCTTCTTCATCCAATTTAGGGAGTGTTGATTGAACCTATACCTTTGTGCCCACAACTTTCTTGAGAAGGGAAACATGAAAAATAGGGTGGATCTTGGAAGTGGGGGGAAGAGCCAATTTGTAAGTTGTAGGGCCAATCCGTTGTAGAACCTGATAAGGACCATAGAATTTTGGAGCGAGCTTCTGACACCTACGAAGTTGTAGGGAAGATTGTTTGTATGGCTGCAAGCGAAGGAAGACCATATCACCCACATCAAAACTACGCTCAGAACGATGCTGATCAGCTTGTTGGCGCATCCGATTCTGGGCCATGTTCAAATTTTGCTTGAGTTGGCGGAGGACCTCGGTGTGTTGACTCAGAGCATTGTCAACGGCCTGGACCTTGGAGCTGCCCGAAATGTAGGAGGAAGGCGTGAGTGGAGGGCGCCCGTAAACTGCCTCAAACGGTGTGAGTTTGGTGGCGGTATGATAGGAAGTGTTGTACCACCATTCGGCCAAGGAAAGCCATTTTTCCCAATGAGTAGGATGATCGGAGGCAAAGCAACGAAGGTAGGTTTCCAAGCATTTATTAACAACCTCTGTTTGACCATCCGTTTGCGGATGGTAGGCTGAACTCATTTTGAGCTGAGTCCCCTGCAACTTAAACAACTCTTGCCAAAAATTGCTAGTAAAGGTGGGATCACGATCAGATACAATGGAGGTCGGCATGCCATGAAGGCGAAATATGGAGTCAAGAAAAATTTGGGCAATAGTGGATGCTGTGTAAGGATGGGTTAGGGCACAAAAGTGAGCATACTTTGAAAGGCGGTCCACTACCACGAAAATAACTGACTTGCCTCCAGATTTAGGTAGCCCTTCTATGAAGTCCATGGAGATGTCAGTCCACACCTGCTCTGGGATCGACAATGGTTGAAGAGTGCCCGGAGAGCGCACTGTTTCCCCTTTCATCCTTTGACATGTGTCGCAGTCAGCTACAAAAGAGCGAATGTCCTATTTCATACCTTTCCAAAAGAAGGTGCGCTTGAGTCGCTCATAAGTTTTTAGGAACCCTGAATGGCCAGCAGATGGAGTAGCATGTGATTCCTTCATGAGGAGCTCTCGAAGTGGGGACTTAGGAGGAAGAACCAGGCGTTGATGGTAACGCAGATCCTGGCCATCCCAACTATATCCTGGTGTAGACTCTGGATCATCCATAAGTGAAGCAACCAAGTCTTTCAAATCTGCATCCCGAAGTATTTCTTGACGTAAGGGCTCAATCCATTGGGGCAATGGTGCAGAAATGGCACACAACATACTAAGGGTCTCAAATTGGCGAGAGAGAGCATCCGCCACAAGATTCTCCTTTCCTTTTTTGTACGTGATGTCATAATCATAGCCCATGAGTTTTGATACCCACTTTTGTTGCTCGGGGGTGGCAACCCGTTGTTCTAGAAAGTATTTCAGACTCTGGTGGTCAGTTTTGATGGAGAAATGGCGCCCAATGAGGTAAGGTCGCCAATGCAGGACTGCATGCAATATTGCCAACATTTCCTTGGCATATGTGGATTTCCCTAAATTGCGATCAGATAGGGCTTTGCTGGTGAAAGCCAAAGGGCGTCCTTCTTGCATCAATACCGCCCCAATACCATGACCAAAAGCGTCACTTTCAATGACAAATTTTTTAGAGAAGTCTGGCATGGCTAAAACTGGAGTGGTGGTCATGGCATGCTTGAGTTCCAGGAATGCTTGCTCAGCCGGCCCTGTCCAAGTAAAAGAATCCTTCTTCAACATGGAGGTGAGGGGGGTGGCTATCTTTCCATAATTACAGACAAATTTATGGTAATAGCCTGTAAGCCCTAAAAATCCTCGAAGTCCCTTGAGAGTGCGAGGTTTCGGCCATTCTTGGACTGCTTGGATCTTCTTAGGGTCAACCTTGACACCATCCTTTGAGACAATGTGTCCCAGATACTCCACTTCAGTCAAACCAAAGGAACACTTGGACATTTTTGCAAATAGTTGATGGTCGGCCAATAGTTGTAGGGTTTGATCTACATGCTTGAGATGCTCTTCCCATGTGTGACTGTAAATCAAGATGTCATCGAAGAACACAAGGATGAACTTCTCACAAAAAGGGCGAAAGATGTTGTTCATCAAGCTTTGAAATGTGGAAGGAGCATTTGTGAGACCAAATGGCATTACCAAGAATTCATAATGACCTTCATGAGTGCGAAAAGCAGTTTTAGGAATATCTTCATCCTTGAGCCGGATCTGATGGTACCCAGAGCGAAGGTCTAGCTTGGTGAAGTACATGGTCCCATGTAATTCATCTAGTAATTCATCAACCATAGGGATAGGAAATTTATCCTTGACAGTTATCTTGTTGAGTTCTCGGTAGTCAATACACAGTCGCCAGGAGCCATCCTTCTTGAGGACCAGTAAGACTGGTGCAGAGTAGGGACTAGTACTAGGCCGAATGATACCCGCCTTGAGTAATTCTTGTATCATTGTCTCAATCTCTGACTTCATGGCATGAGGGTACCTGTATGGTCTGATATTGGGAGGTGCACTATCCAAAAATAATGGAATGGCATGGTCATGAGAGCGATGCGGTGGTAGTGTAGTTGGTTCCAAAAAGATGACCTCATGTTTGTGGAGAATCTGTTGTAGGTCTGATGGGGTTTCACCCATTTGAGAGGTGGATGGTTGGATGGAGAATAGTTGTGCAATGACCCCACGTGATGATTTCTTTAGCAATTTCTCCATGCCATTTGAACTAATAATTTGAGGTGTTCCTGCTGGGGAGCCCTTGATGATGTGTGTTTGTCCATTTTGGGAGAACTGCATCCAGAGTTCGACAAAGTTCCAACTGATAGTGCCCAACGTACTCAACCATTGAGATCCCAAAACAATATCACATCCACCCAACTGGAGGGCAAACATGTCCTGCTTGAGTTCATAGTCCCCTATCTTGATTTTAACATTGCGACATTTTCCTTTACAAGGTAAGGTTCCCCCATTGGCTACCATGACCTCAAAGGAATTACAAGTGTGGATATAGCAATTTTCCCACTGAGCAACTCTAGGGTCAATGAAGTTGTGCGTGCTTCCCGAATCCATAAGGATGGAAAGACGTTGGCCCTTGAAAAATCCCGCAACCTTCATGGTTTGTGGAGTAGTAATGCCTGCAAGAGCATGGACTGTAATTGTTGTCTCAAGTTCCTGTTTCACTTCTTCTTGTGGAGAAGGTGTTTCCGGAGGGTCCTCATCCTCATCACTCTGGTCAGAGTTATCAGGTTCTTCAACATCTATCAAGAACAATTTTTTGTGTGCACACTTATGCCCTTTAAAAAACTTTTCATCACAATTGTAGCATAATCCTTGGGCACGACGTGCATCCATCTCTTCTGTGGTTAGGCGCTTGGGTGCAACAGGTTTATTATCAACTGGGTGTTGGGATCGAGAAGGAAATGAAGGTCTATTTTGAGGAAACTTTGATGGGCGCCTTTGGGCAGAGAGTTTAGATTCGGCCAAACGGGCCAAACTGATAGCTTCCATCATAGTTTGTGGTTTCAACATTCTTACTTCCGCTTGGAGTTCCACCTTCAACCCACTGATATAACAACTCTGGAAGAACCCTTCATTCAATCCTCTTGTCTTATTGGCCAATTTTTCAAATTGAGCTTGGTATTCATGGACCGACTCTGTTTGTTGTAGTTTGGTCAAGGCCCCCGTAAAGTCCTCATACTCACTAGGACCAAATCGAGTGAGTAGTTGGGATTCAAAATTCTCCCAAGAGAGATTTGGGTTGGCAATACGTAACCATTGAAACCAGTGTAGAGCCTCAGATTCCAAGTTAAAGGAAGCCATCTGGACTCGATGAAATATGGGGACATTATGAAGTCTAAAGAATTGATCAACCCTACATAGCCACCCATCAACATCCTTCCCACTAAATTTGGGAAAGTCCAATTTGGGCATTCTAAAGGATGGATCATGGTCATGATTCCTTGTAGAACCCTCACCTTGGTGTTCTATTTTGGGTGGTCCTCTTTTAGTTTGTTGTCTACTTCTCAGTGCTTCTTCTAAGCGGTTACTAGTGGCCTCATGCTCTAGGCGAAGACCTTGGACTTCTTCCCTTATGGAGTGAAAAGCCGAGTGCAAGTTCTCAATGGCTTTTGTTAAGGATTCCAAGTGGTCTAGTTCTTTTTGATGTCCACGGGTACCCTGGGCCATTTTGAAACCTTTTGTGACCAGTTACTAAAAATAGAATTGAGTTTTTAGGACTTACTATTTTTAGTAAGTGCCCAAAAAAGTGCTTGGGTGCTATATATCAAAACGATCAGCTCGAAGAGGTGGTCACAATGAGCTATATCTCTCAACACTACTTTTTGGCACCCTAGACTTTTTTTATCTCCTATTTTGCTGAGTCTAACGGTGTTTACAGTTTTTGATTCTGAGCTACAGAGCAAAAGTTGGGTACTGGAGCACTATCTATAACTGGCCTCGTGTCATGCTCTCAATGGTTGGCCCAGTCCTGACCTCACTAGCCCCAAGATTCTCTGTATTTTGTAGGTGACTATTATGATAGTTCTGTTCTGACCCTGAAAACTATAAATTTTGACCTGACTGTGCTGACCTCTCTGACCTGACTGTGACTGCCACTGTAAATTTGATTGTTATTCTCCAGACTATCAACTTAAGTGTCACCCTCATGGTCTATCCCGAATGCATGTACTTTCTATTATTTTTTTAGTAGAGGACTCCTTTCTCATATGCTCACTTTTGGGGATTTGAAATGCAGGTTTACGAATAGGGAGGTTTGGTTTTTTTTTTTTATATTTTTATTTTTTACAGGTTGAAGTTTTAACAAAACCAGGGAATGCTAGGTAGAGGAGTATGTACCACCCATAGGCCCTCTATTATACCGACAGTGATGAACAATAGTGCTCGGACCAATATTTTAGGCCACTACTCAAGGAGGATTCCACACATACCCTTGAGCACACTACCTGCCTCTCTGACAATACGGGAGGGTAATCGTCCAGGATGTTGTGTCCCGTAGACTATGAGTAATACAAGGCCGAAAAGCTTCCTAATGGCTAAAAGTTTGTTTAAACCTAGATGGTCTCCCGATATACCCGAAGATACGTGGGAGCTCAAGTCCGTGCGCGAGTTCTGTCTGAGGCCTGGGTATTGGAGCCTGATCGCCCCTCACTTCACTAGACGCTTTATGGGCTATCTAGCTTAGCCAATAACGACAGATCCTTCATGATATTTTAAAACCCTCGGCACAGGGTTTCTACCTACTCAACTAAAAAGATTTTTTTTTTTTTGGTCTGGAAAAAAATGCACTGTATTTTTTGGATTTTTTTTTTAATAAAGAAAAATAGGAACAAAAAACACATAGAATTTATACCTAACAGGCGGATTGGATGGCAAGAATCATTGCAGTTGTAGTAGAACTTGGCCCTGGAAAGCGCTCTGATACCACTTGTTAAGATCCTACTATAAAATATACTAAACAACACACTCTCAACTCAAATAAACACACTCTCACACATTTGCTTGGAAATAAACTCACATAAACATTATAACAGTATTCAGAATTAAATGCATATGATAACAAAAATTACTTAAAAGGAACAATCTCACAATAGATAGAATCGCAGGCCTCTTCGAGGGGGCAACCTCCTTCAACACTTCATTAATTTGCAAAAAGATGATTACATTGGTGCCTTTTCGGGTATTTAAAGAGTTTCCTTCCAAGGTTGGCTTACATGCAAAATGCCACCTGGATTACATGCATAATGCCACCCGAATTACATGCATAGTGCCACTTTGAATTACATGCACAATGCCACTCGAATTACATGCATAATGCCACACGAATTACATGCACAATGCCACTCGAATTACATGCACAAGGCCACCTTACCTAACCTATCTACCATGTGTTACATAGAAAAGGGTGCCATTTGTCATAGGCACTACCTAAGCTAAAACTTAGAACATTACAAAATATTAATCATGGGTACTACCCACGTTCACTAGGAATTATTACATCAAGGAAGTTATTACATTAAGGGTTAGGATGAGATCCTAACAAGTACACTTATGTAGTTGTATTTCATAACTATGTGTTTGGTTATAATTACACCATCGGTTTGGAGATTGCTTAAGCAAAGAAGTAGTTCTTAATAATGATGACATGACAATCATCGTAAAACCTACTACTTAAGGATAAAAGGTGGTATAATGCAATTGTTTGGTTTATAAGCATTTATTGTTAAAATGTGTGTTTATTTTATGAAATGAGTCTGGCAAAGGATTCATTAAAGAAGGTATTAATAAATATAGAGGTTTTATTAATACCTAAATGCTTAATATCAATGTTAATAATTAATATTAACATTAGATATTAATGATATTAATTAAGTGAATAATTAATTTAATTACTATATTTTCCTAATGTTATGTTAACATTAGAAAATGAAAAACAAAATTTAATTTAATCTCTGAAGGATTAAGTTAATTATTGATGATGAAATCAAATTGCAAATATCTTAAACCTGCAAAAGAAGGTGGGTTCCATTTATTATTAAAAAACATATATATTAAAGCTATTATTATTATTATTAGAAGGGAGGAATAATACCAATAATAATATTAGCAAATTAATTTTCAATGGGAGTTTTAAAAATAAACTATTATCTTCCTATCATAATGAAAAAAGCAAATAAAAGAAGATATAAACGAAGAAGAAAGAAAGGTGAGCACGAGGAACTAGAAGTGGATGCAGGACATTGAAGAATAAGATAAGTTTTTAGAGGTCTTCATTGGAAAAAGAGGTAATCCTTTATTTTAACTTCTAATGGAATGCAATAGGAATATGCAAGTAATCTTTACTAAGAAATAAGCTATATGTGGATGTATAATTTCTAGTTTATGCTCTTCTATGTGATATCTTTGGCAATTGTACTGTTGGGTTTATTTTCATATTCCTTAGAGAAAGAATGAAACACTATATATTTTAGAAGCTTGTATGTTGTAGAATGGATTTTAGTGTGCCTTGGATAAAATATATTATTCTTTTAAACGGTTTTCCATTGCATTTTCCTGAGGTTGGCACAAGTTGCTTGAGTGAATTCAATAGGTTTTGACCAGATAGAGTTGCTAGTTTGCTTACATTACTCTGGGTTTAGCAAAGATTTTTGCCATTAGAGGTTCAGGTCTCTTTTATGTTGATAGCAAATTCTAAAATTTTGTAACCCTTGTCGCATTGTAAATTAGGGTGGATGAATTATTTTATTTATTATTGTGTAAAACCTTTGGTGTTAGGGTTTTCACTTTGATAGCTTTGTTAGTAACATGGCTATTGCTTTATATTATTATCAAGATTATAGAAGGATTAATAAAAATTAATATCCCCAACTTTAATAGCTTTGTTAGTAAAGTGGTTGTTGTTTAACATAATTATCCAAATTATAGGAGGGAATATTTATATTAAATTTCATACTCTCTTATTGAATAAAAGATTGATTTTATTCAAAATATTAGAAAGGAAAATAAATTTTAGACTTTGTCTTATCGAATAAAAGATTGGCTTTATTCAAATTATTAGGAAGAGAAATTAAATTTCAGACTTTGTCTTATTGAATAAAATATGGGTTTAATTTATTCAAAATACTAGAAAAGAAATTAATTTTCAGACCTTGTTTAAATAAAAGATAGTTTTTATTTAAGTCAAGGCATTTATTATTTTTCAGATTTTTTCTTGGAATGAATAAAGGTTTTTAGTTATTTCAAGATATCCAAAATAGGGTTTATATTCAAACCATGTAGATTTAATAAAATATGGTTGCTTTAATTAAGTCAAGATATGAGAAAAAGAAGAAACATTTTTTTATTAAGTCTTTGGTTTTTTAATGAAAGGAAAACTTTACCCTATTTAAGATAGAGGGTTGGAAATAATATTTATTTAATAATGAATAGAATGTTATGTTCTTTCCTTTATAGAGTTGGAATACTAAATCGTGCTCTATAAAAATATAATTAAATATTAGTTGTAGAACCTTGATTTGGTTGAGAAGCAACTTTGCATTAATTAAGTTTATATTTAATAGAAAGGAATTAAATTGCTAATATGATGTTACTTTAGTAACATGGACTAAAGGTTTTTGGATTATTAGTCATTAATAGATGTATGATGAACTTTCCTTTTTGTTGGATTATTATCTTGAAAGAAACTATGTATTAGGGTTATTTATTAAAAAAAAATATCTGAGCAATGTATATAAAGAGATTGTGGAAGGATTATATTATGGATTTTCGAGGCTTATGTAGATAAGGAACCTATTATAGAGAAAGTATGGGATTATCTCATTGATGTTGCATGATAATGGTTGCATAATATTCTTGTATTCATAAAAATGTAACTTGCATGGTTGTTTGTATCTATGGATGATACATGATAAGTTGCATATGTATTTCAAGGGGGTTGTCTTGATCCCACTTCATCATCCTTGTGAGCTGGAAAGAAAGAATAACCAGATTTGATGCTAAGGGAAGTATAGAATATACATTTGTATTACTATGATAGTTGAAATGTAATGACCCCTTTGTATAGAACTTTTCTATTTTTAGAGATTGTCAATTGTGAATTATATAAATAAGAAAGGTGTATTATGATTATTGAGGAACTTATGTTTACTATGAAATTTTAATCACTTGCAAATGGGAATTGGTGTAGTAATTTATGAATTTGAGTTATAGTTGTTCCTCTTGGATATTATTTAATTATTGTTATAAAGGAAATGGAAAATAAATGTTAAAAGTGTAAAATGGAAGCATTTGAATTATTATGTTATGATGTTTAAAATTTAATAGTTCATTTCCTTTCTAAGAGAGAGTTATTGATCTTTTAAAATGATGCATTCATGGGTTAAAAAGGGTATCTTTGGAGGGCATAAATTTAGTAGCCATGTTAGATCCCCTTAAATAAGATGAACCCCATTGCCTAGGAGGAGTTGCGGTGACGCAATACCTAGGTTGTTGTGAATGTTACACCTTAAATGGTGAGGCTCAGGTATATCCAAAGTAGTGAGGCTTTTGAGAGGTCCTAAGTGGGGAGGCTTGGACTATAATTCCTAGCGATGAGGACTAGGAATCATTCACAAGTCAATATAGTGATGGCACTAGGGTTATGCACAACGACGAATATTCGCCAATTAGGAGAATATTTTCATTTTCAAAAATTCAAATTGGCAAATTTGGGGGACCCTGGATGTCGACCCTTTCACCCAAAATTTTCGAGAATTATTTTTTTAAATGTCAATTCGCCATGCATTGCTAATAGTATTACAGATTTTTTTAAAAATTTGCCAACACTCCTGCCTAAATTATGGACCATTTTCACCTTAAATTTCCAAAATTTTAATTTATCCTGTCAAATTTGCCAACTATAACACTATATATAACTAACATGCCAGCGATACTTTTCACTTAGAACATTCAAACTATTAGAAAATTGAGCAGCCGCAGCGAAAAGTAAAACCTTCCAAGTGAAAATATGAACTAAAAAATTTAATCTATTGCAAAATTTCACCAAACTTTAGTCATGTCTAGAAATCAGACAATCCGGATCAAAACTCTACTCGGATTGAAACTGAACCCATATTTGCACCCGGAGAGATCTAGTTGTCATTTTTCACCTAGACACTTTTTTGCACTTGAAATGATAATCAGACACAATTCTTTACCTAGACCGACATCCAAATATTGTTCTACACCTAGACTAACATCCGTCAGCCTAACATAGTTATGCACCAGGATCGACATCAAGACAGCCTGCACAGATCTACACCCGAACTGACATCCAATATTTGTTTTGTACCTAGACCACCATTCAGATGGCCTAACATAGTTCTTTACCCAGACCGACATCAAGATAGCTTGACACAGTTCTATACCCAGACTGATATCTGGACTCTATTATGTGCTCGGATCACCATCTAGATACTAATATGTACCCGAACTAACATTCGAACAACCTGACACAGTTCTATACATGGACCGACCTACGGATGACTTGACACAGATTTGTACCCAAACTAAAATTTGAAATCTATTCTATAACCAGATCGACATCTGACACTTTTCTGAAACTGAACCAGCATCTGACACTGTTCTTCACCCGGACTGACTATTGGACATTTTTTTACCAAGAAAACCCAACGAATATTTTTTCCAACCGGATCTACCTTTGGACCTT
The DNA here is from genome assembly GCA_028583015.1 of Wollemia nobilis. NCBI lineage: Eukaryota > Viridiplantae > Streptophyta > Pinopsida > Araucariales > Araucariaceae > Wollemia > Wollemia nobilis. Next base: position 5,197,649 of record JAQPPZ010017058.1, read on the forward strand.
CTTCTAGACATCTTGTGTTTTTTAGTTTTTTAGAGAATATGAGTTGAAGCAGTTGTAGTAATAAGATCTATTTTTCTTTTTGCGGGTTTTTCTTTTGCTATTTTTTATCATTTATTAAAAATAATTCAATGTTTTGTTTCCCATGTTATTGTCTATTTTGTCATATTCTCTATTTTTTCCCTTGTTTTCTTTGTTTCTATTAACACTCTTTGATTCTCTGTTTCTATTGAGATCTGCTTTTCTGTTACAAGATTATGAGTAGGTAAATGCTTTGGTTCTCTAAGAACATTGTGATGCTTTGTTTCTCTAAAGGCATTGTGGTTCTCTGCTTCTTGTCAATTTCATACTAGAATCTTATATTTTTCCATATTTGTACCTGTAATTATATATTTCTCATACACAAGTTTTTTCTTATATTGATTTGAATTTATATATTGATTAGTTTTATGCTCTTATTAGTTATAAGTGCTATCTCCAGAAAATAGTTTAGTGGCAATAAAATCACAATAAAGCATGTCTGGAAATAAGCATGTATTTTCTACCAACCCACCATCTATTTATTCTAATTATTATATTATCTTGAGCCCTCATAGAATTAAGATTTCTTCAACATTTTATTACTTTTCTAAATTAAAAAATATTTTCTTTACAAGTAAAATGTCACCTACTAGCGATGGAAAGAAGGGGGTCAAATATTCTGCTAAAAAGAGTATCCTAAATTATTTTAGCCATATGTCAAAATCCAACGAGCCATCGACATCCGAGCAAATTCAAGGTACAAATGTTTTTTGACTTCTAAAAAGTTAGTTGTATATTTCATGATTATTTTAAATAATGCTTTCTTCCTCAAATAGTTAACTCACAGTATGTGCCTCTGTCCATATTGCATGATGATATGAATCATATTCCTGTTTTTAAGTTTTTTTTTTAATCCAAAAATGATAAAGAATATTATTATATGCTACTATGTAGAATACCTTGTTGACCCTGATATGCCTCCACTTGAAGATATTCCTCGCTAAGAGATGCCTTCTAATGAAATTCTCACATCCAAAAAACACTTGAAGATATTCCTCAAAAGGACATGCCAGTTGAAAATGAAAGTGATAAATCAAATACATTACAAACTTCTTTCTAATCTTCAAGCAAAAATACTAAAAAGAGAAAGACATCTACTTGGGATATTGGAAGGGCATTTAAGAATGAATTGGCTGAAAAATTTCCCTGGATAGAGTCTATCCTGACCGACGATAACTAATTCGATCAAAAATATTGTAGATGCAAAAATTGTATTTGGAAACTAGGTAAGGATCACAGGTTGCAAAATAAGATAGATACAATAGAAAAACATGCTGGCAAATTTTATGTAAAATTTCCAGGAAGTGATGATAAAATTAATAAAGAAGTTAGGTGGAAGGATGCATCAGAATGTATGCATGTCAGATATGAAATAGAATATGACAATCACTTAAAGTAACAATGATCTCTTGTTGGGAAACATAGAACGATTAAAGCCCAATTTCATAAAATTCATAAGATCACTTTAGCTTCAAGAAGTTTGTAGTTTGTTGTTGTATATAGTATTCTTAAAAAGGATAGGCTAATATCTAATTTCATTGATTATAAGCACCTGTTTCAAATAGTTGATGTAAAAAACCTTCCCAGTTCCCATTGGTCAGATCAAAGTGGTGGGTAAATGGTAAAATATCTATCATTAGTTGAGAAGGACCTGAGAGAGAAAGTAAAACATGCCAAATTTATATCACTTTCTATTGATGAGATGGCTGTGGACAACACATCATGGATTTGCATGCATGTGTACACATTTCAAAATCATTTAAGGCAGTCTAGTTTGCTAGGATTACATAATATGGTGGAAACTTAAAATGTAAAAAACATCTATAATGTTGTTGTGAGTATTTTAAAGGATATTGCGAGAATGAATGATATAGAGATAGCCACAAAGTTAATATGCATTAGAGTTGATGGTGCTACTATAATGCAAGAGAACATGAATATTATTTGTGTTTGTCTCCAAATCTTAGTTGCCCCATATATGATACCCATTCATTGCATGGCTCATATAGTGAATCTAGCATATAAAATTGTGACCTCTTTTGACAATGTTACGAGAATGGAAGACCTTATTCATGAAATACATTCTTATTTTCTTGTAGTACAAAAAGGTTTGCAGAGTTTCAATAGTTTGCACTAGGAGTTATAGAAGGAAAAAATGTTAAAATATGTGGATACAAAGTGGATTTCATTGTATCAACCTGCACATAGAGTTTTTAAAGAACATCAATCATTAACAAGGTTTAAGTATGCAAATTGTAGCGTAGTTGATAAGGCAAAAAATTTGTTGTTCCATTTGATTGACTTTGAAACCCTTTTAATTTTATATGGTATTATTCCATTGTTACACAAAATGAATAGATTGATTAAACTTGCACAAGAGATATCCATCTATATAGTTGATTTCATAAGGATGAGAAAGCAAATATGTGTGATTATTGATAGGTTATCTGTCCAAAATAGATTTTAAAGATCCCTTGTTTGATAGTTGGAATATATTGACAAACGTGAATGATCCAAAAAGATTTTTGAAGTTTGACATCAGTGATCATCTTTGTATTAATGTTTGTGAAAATATGATATCTTTGTATTGTTTTGAAAGTTAGTCAAGTATAGTTGTTGATGATATTGAACAAGAACCTGTAACACAATAGATTTGAAGTTGTTTTACACAAAACTAAGAAAAATTTGTTTAAAATAGAAAAATCATTGACAAGTGAGATAAGAGAACGGTTTCAAAGAGATGAGTGAGGCCATGGGTGTGGTTAACCCCATGTTTTGGGGTCCTTGTACTGAATACAATTATACACATTGGCTATTTATTAAATATATGCTCACACTTATTAAGCATTTAGTAAAAGTGTGGAATTCAATGGTGTTGAAATAAAAGGTATACTCAACAAAGATATTTTAAAACAATAGTCATCACATTTTGGTGGAACAATAGATAAGCAAACATCACTTTTGAGTAACATCCATGAGACTAGTTCGATTGCACGTTTGTGGCAAAAATTGTATCCAAGTAGTGTCTTACAAGATATTATTAGTGAATACTTTTATTTATATGAATTATGTCAAACAATGATTTTGGGATCTGTGGAAGATGAGAGGGTTTTCAGTGCACTATCTTTTGTTAAATCTAAACTCCGCAACAGGCTAAACAAAAATTTAGAAAATTATTTGAGAATTTATGTGTCATCGTATCATTTGGACACATTTCCCTATGACATAGCATTGGCATATTGTAATTACCTTGCAGGTAGAAGGGGTATCGGGAATACAAATGATAAGGAGGATAATGATGTTTTCAATGATCAGATGGTGGAGACACAAATATCCACTATGCTTAATAGTGATTCTAGACAAGCTGAGAAGTGTTTGTTTCAGCTACCTAAATTGTGATTTTTCCAGTATTTCACAACATTAATAAATTTGAATTCATTTGATATCATATTTCACAATATTGTTTCAGATTTGTTAGATTTCACAAAATTTGATTATTCATAAATTTTAATGTTTTATATCCCATTGTTGTTTTTGAAATAGTAATTGTCTTTATATCATAGTATTTGTTTGTTTCAGTTAACTAAATTGTAATTTTTACAATATTTTATAACATTGATCAATATGAATTTGTTAGTTATCATTTTCATCTATAAATTTGTATTTATTTGTCATCATAAGATTGTTTCATCTATCTAAATTGTAACTTTATGATTTATAACATAACATTATCTTTCAAATTATATGTTTTATGTTGTAGTCTTCGGAGTGTTCAAACTATGTTCATTCATAACTGATTTACAACATTATCTTTCAAAAAATATATTTTTTGTTATAGTATTATTAGTGTACCGATATTAATGTATTTGCACAACTAAGTTGAATGGTGAATATAGTTGAATCATTTTAAATTTAAAAACTGCATAAGAATATAAATGGAAACAACCTTTGAGTGATAGAAGATAAATTAAAAGTCCTTTTCATTATTTGCATAGAAAATTTACATTGTCCAAAATTGTTTATAGAAATACATCAGAACTTGCTATCAACTATGAAACATTTTACAATATATTAATTTTATCATGGGTGTGCAAGGGTAGATTCAGTCACTCCTTATACACATGGATCACCTAGGGCTTGAGATTCAGTCGCTCCTTGTATATATGCATCTCCTTGAGTTTGATATGCTCCTTGTATATCTGCATCTCCTTGAGTTTGAGATGCTCCTAAAGTTGCAAGTTATTTTCTCTTATCTTTTTTTCTAATAACATGCACAGGTTCTTTCAGTGCTTCTGTTCTGATGAGGACTTTCTCTACCTTCTGTAAGCTCCCCATCAACAATCTATCTTCTTTGGCTAGATCCTCAAGGACTACATGTTCATTTTATTTAAGCTTCTTATTAAGCAAGATATTTGGATCTATTTTGTGCTCCATGATAATTGCTTTTAAATAATTATTATCTTTGACCTTAGCCTGTAAGGTCTCCTTCATTGCTATTGCATTTAAGATTGATTTCTTTGCAACCTCAATATTAACAACCATGAAATCAACTTGTTTATGTAAATTTTGAAAATTTGCCTACAAAAAATTAAAGAAAACCTTAGTTAGTCGAGATTTATATCACATAAGATAATGATAAATTTTATTGCATCTAAAGTCTCACCTCAGCAGCATCTCTTACAACATTAGTGATTAAAACTTTTTTCTTATCATAAGCCCATAGGTTGTAATACGCTTGGGCTTTAGCATTCAGGTTCTCTAACCAGATCAACATAGTCTTTAAAATTTGATCATCATAAGACACAAAAGGGTTCACCAATCCTTATTGAGTTTGATGTAACAACCCAATAAGCTTCTCAAGTTGGTTTCTGACCAAGGGAGAAAATTTCTTCTCTTTTATCATAATTTTTATAGCGGGAATTTATTTTCTTGATACGAATATTTGCCTGAAATTCCCAATATTTTATTTCCTTCACATTTTTAAGAAAAACATTCTGGATCAGTGCATAAAAATTATCATAAACCAAATTCTTTTCAAAAAAAGTAACTTATTTGTCCTCAGTTTGAGGACCAAGATCGGAGGTGTCAAAAGGCAACGATGAAATTGTCTTAGCTATAATAATTTTTTGTTCTTGTAGTCCTTGAAACATCTCTGATACTTTAAATCCTTCAATGTTCCCTTGCAAAATATAATCATGATCTAATGCTGGCACATCTAATCTGAAGGTCGAAATAACTTTCAACGAACAACCAGTTGAAAATGACAAAGATGAAAATGTAGAACCCTGTGTCCTGGATGGTGCGAGTCTCGTTCATGATCTCGGTACAACAAGCAATTATCCATGAATGTGACCTCGCATTAATTACTGTTGTTGTTGAGGTTTTCCTACTAGTGGTGGTGGTGGTGGTGGTGGCATCATTTCCTTCCTTATTTCAATAAATTGCGAGGAGGGACCTAAATACATTATAACAAGATATTATCAAATAAAAGTAAACTGAATGAAATTAGTACATAACAATAAAAACGCACTTACCCGATGAAGAGATCTCTTGTTGCATTTTAGCTAGTGGAGACAACTTGGTGCGAGTGCGTGGAAGGATGGGGCGTAAAACAAAAAAAATACAAAAAAATACAAAAATAAATATAATTTCAACTAAACAGTAATGGTAATGAATAAAGAAAACTCGAAATAGTAAAATTACCCATCATTGGTATGACATAAATGGATTCGCATTCCATGGTATTTGCTTGCACATGTTGACGAGAAACTAGAGAAGAAGTCAGTTTCTAGCGTTTATAAGGTCTCTGTAGTGGTTGAAATTCACACATTATGTCTTTTGAATCAGCACCATCCTCTGGCATGTGACTTCTGACACCAGCATCATTTTTTGTCTGTGTGATGGTTGTCTTACTCTACATTTAGGTGCAAGAAAAAAGTTAATAAATAAATAAAAAACATGATAAAATTTAAAAATATTATACCACTAAAAAATAGAATAATTACCTTCAGCTCTTCAACATTCATAGCAATGCTTTGTAATTTTACGTGCACTACATTTGGTGAACCAGTATCCTGTAAATTATGAAACATTTCGTAGTAAAGTGCTAAAATATAATTTACCGAGGTAATCGTGTGAGGTTTTTCTAATTATTTTATTTGAACAATATAGAACTCTGATCTGATTCGATCCTAAATATATGTACACTAGTTGAATATTTTGTGGTACTCTAGACAATAAATAATATAAGCCAATTACGAGAATGGAATCTCCATTCTTCCAAGCAGAAACAATATTGCTTGGAAAAATTCAAGAATTCGCTTGAAATAATTATTGGAAACTAAGTTATTAGTTAACCCTCTCTTGGACTTCGTCGTAGATGTTGCAAAAAAAATTGGTGATAACAAATTTTAAATTGTGAAGTTTAAGATAATAAAGTGAAGAGAATTATACCTAACAACAATTCCAGAGAGATATCGTAGTTGATCACCAGGAAAGCATTGAAATTCTTTGAGAGAATTAACTTCTGTGAAACTAGAGCGAGACCCTTCTATGGAAGACCAGTCAATATCTGGATATCAGAGGGTTTGATTGTAAAACATATTTTTCTATTTTGTTGATATAGAGTAACTACCCTGAGATAATTGTCTTAGCCTTCAATGATATTGTATAGAACAATTTTATCCATTCTAAATTGGGGCATAGAAGTCAAAGCCACAAAACCTGTGTCTTGATGTCATGTATGGTCAGTCCCAGGTGTGGTTAAGTACTCTGAAAATCTGATGCAAATTTTATTTTTGAATGAAATTTTTTGAGAGGTTGTGGATATGGTGGCCATCACTTTGGAAGGGTGCGAGATAATGGTTGCTTGAGGGAGGGAAGGGTTTGCAGCTTCGTTATGATATCATGTAGCCAAAAAAACCTGAAAAAACAACTACTGATGTCTTTTTATAGATGAAATTGAGCAGGGTGGACACATGGCAGCATTTTAGTGGACATGCAGTTGGTGGTGTGACGCATGGTAGGGTGAAGCCAAATATTTTTTTACACCCAGTACGAGTCCAGAGTATTATCTACACCCGATACGAGGTCGAAGCATTATATACACCCAATGAGTCAGTCAGACATTTACTTCACTCGATCCATTAATCGAATCTATATTACACTTGATTCGTTAGTTGGAACTTATATTACACTCGGTCCATTGGCCAGAGCTTGTTATCCACCCAGTCTATCTGCTGGATATTTCTTCCACCTAGCTCGTTTACTGGTCCTTGCTTTGCATAGGGTCCATTTGCCAAAATTAATATATACTTGATCCGCAAGCAAGGACTTTTTCAACCATTCTGAGCACTTTTTCAACTGGACCTTTTTTTCACCTGGTCCAATCCCGAATCATTTTTTGCACCTGGTCTAGGCTCGGATCATGTTTTATACCCAGTCCAGGCCCAAATCATGTTTTGTACCCGGTCTGGCAAAAACTGTCAAATTCACCAAATTTTTACATTTTTTTATGAAAAAATAAGTTAATTCACCGTTTCCTCCGACATGAGGTTGGCTAGGATTCTCCAGGGTTTTGAAATGGATTTGCTAATTTTTTACAAGTACATTTTAGTTCTGACCCCTTATGCATAACCCTGGGTCACCAAAAACCCACCCATCGAAGACTCAGCACATCTAGTGTTGGTCACCATAAACCCACCCATCAAAAATTATGGTACAAGAAGACCTATTTGCACCATTGATCATTTTCTTTGTAAAAGGGACAAATTTCTTTCATTTTAATACAACATTTATAAAAGCCCCACGAGGGTTTATTTGTACTGAGAGATCCATCTACAATATTATTTCAATGTTTCTTTTTATTTCATTTGCATGGTGTATTTTTCTTTTATCTACAGAGAGTAGAGGGATGGATGTTGTAGTTGATTTCCATGAGCTATATACCCTTTTTTCCATTGATGACACTCTTCACTCTCCAATATCGATCTCATGATCTTCTCTTTTATCAAATTTGAGGTCTTTTAGAACTTGAATCATTATTGGTACAAAAACCATAAATATCCCCCAAGATTAGATCCAAATACCTCAATGGAGGTATGTCTTTGTGGAGCATAGTATCAAGTTTATCCATTGATTTTGGCCCCTAATTATGTTTAATGTGTCACCAAGCTCAACAAGTCTCGTCTCCTAGTGGCATGTGAGAGGGCAACATTGAAAGTGCTACATAGCCATGAGAGAACTACCATGAAGACCCTTGCTAGAGATCTATATGGTGGAGCAATGACACCACACAAAGGCCATGAGGGAAGGTTTCATGGATGCACTCTTGGACACACTCTTCAAGGTACTACTAATTTTAGTTTTGACCAAACAATTTGGTTGGAGGATGTGTCATTGCTATGAGAGGTTGTGGAGGAGGTTGTTCTGGGAGAATATCCTACAAGCCTCATGCGAGTAGATTAGAAGATCCATCAAAGGCTTTGAGAATATTTGTATGGGTTTTTGCTACATCATACTTTGATTTACCACCTTTGTATCAGTCAAAATATTGATCAAAATTTCTAAATATGGTGTTGGGGGACTTTGTGGTATTGTGCATAGGATTTTAGCTATTCAAAACCATAAATTAGATGCTCTATATAAACCCAGACTCAATTCTTGTCACCTAAGTATTTTGTTACCATGAGGAAGTGAACATGATTTCTGTCCTCATCCCTCTCTTGTAGGTTTGTGGTAATGTCAAGCCATGCTATTCATATACCCTTGGTGTCTATCTTATAATCATGGCCATGTTTTACTCCAATAAAGGCTTCCTCTCTACTACTTGCATACCATTGTTAGACCATAAAGGATCACTTTCATTCATAGTACATATTGATAAATATATTTCACTAGTTAATATTATATAGTGGTAGTAATATCCAACATGGAATATGTGTATAGTTACAACAAATCAAACCTATCTAAAATATAATATTCTAGCTTCTAAAAATTATCTATGTGAGCTAACTATAGCTTATTAAAAACTATGTAATGATAACTTATTCCTAATGGATTCAAGAATATTTTATATCCTTGAGCTTATATTTTGGTTAGGATAGGCATTTTCTTTAGTTTTTTGGACACTAAATTATTGTTTTTTTTAAATTTAAATGGTGGAATCAGTAGCCTCCACGAATCCAGGTAGGCTATTCGGCTTTTATGACCGGTACAGTATTTTGTATTGTCTGCCCTGGAAGCCACCACACAGATCTTCGTGCAGTTCGCCCCTATAACCACCATGCCACAATCATTTTAAACATTTTACGCCACTGAAAGCACTAGGAAAGGGACAAGCATTCAGTCCTACGAGGCCCAAGATTTGAACCTTGTACCTCCGTCCCCCTTACGAGGTTTGGTCGAACCAATTGGTCTACACCTTAGACCTTCTTCTTTAAAAAATAAAAATAGATAAACAATCTCTATTTTTCAATGAGTTTACACATGTTTTTCTGAGGGGTCATGGTCGCCTCATACTAAGTGGGGTTTGAACCTTAAACCTCTCAAAGAGAAGCCAAAGCCCTTACCACTACAATAAGCTTGCAGCTTGACACTAAATTATTGTTAAACTTAATTTCTTTCAATATTTCATCTAGATCGTATCTCTTGTTTTCCTAAAGGATTCCTATAATCATGTCCCTTTTATAAATAATTCCATTATCATCTAGTTGTTCATCCACAAGCTCAAATAACTTATTCCAATTAACACATTCATCATCATCTAGTTTATAAAGGAGGTAGTTACATGGTGGTTTGTTCTCAATTCTTATAGTGTTACCATCCTTTGATGCCTTCATGTGTATGTAATCCATTGCTAGATACCCACTTCCTAAAAACTTCTTTTATCCACTCTCATGGTAACAACATTCTAAAATAAGGAGGAAGTTTCATCACGATTGCTTTTTGAACCACTATAAGTTTAGGCTACTTGGAAATAAATATTGCTAGACCTTTTAAGATTTCAATATTATTTGCATTTGTTCCATCCATCTAAATCAACCCTCTTGAAGTCTCATTGTAAAGAAGGTCTATTTCTTTGCATACCACCCTAGGCATTATAGTGATTTTTTCCCTAAGCCGGCTATAAAACTCTACAACAAAGACTTTTGAGTTTTTAATGTGGTAAAATGATGATGATTTCATCATTTTTATTTTGGAGCATTTAAGATGTTAGCCATGTTTACCTAGCTATCCAATGGATCTCTAGCCATTCGATTTTGTTGTGTGACTAGGATAAGTTGATTTAGAATTTTTTTATATGGCATCAATTTAGTTTTAAATATTAACTTTATTCTTGTTCTTTTAAATATTCATATAATAAATCCCTTTATCCTGGTAATGATAATGCCTCTAGCATGTTTACCTTTACAAGCATTTTTTTAACTCATTTGTGACGTTGAATTTTGATTCTGTAATATTATTTTCATTGTGTGTTATGAATTTTTAGAATTACCTTGCTGTGATTATTCGACCTTCACTTAGTTAACAATGGGTATTTTTTCTCAACAGTTTTGTGCAACTTGTTTCATTCACTTTTTTTGTTCATTTTTTTTTCTTTTATGAACTTACTCTAAATATTTTGGTTCATGAGTCTTTTTTGGTACTACTATTATTCATTAATTTATGATATAGGTTGGTATAATGGAATCAACCATTTTTCTTTAAGATGAAGAGGTGGTCATCCTATTCTTAACACTATAGTACATGTACCTAACTCGAGTTGTTTCCATAGAATTAATTGGGGTTGCTCTTCAATTGCATTTATTTTACTCTATGTTGCAACTCCTTATTTATTATTTGTTAATAATTATTATCTTTAAGAGAAAAATCATTATCTTTTCTTACAACCCAAAATTGATAAAAACTGCATTATTGGTGTTACATATCACAAATATTAATTATTTCCCACTATCAACTAGTATACCATTAGGTGATTGTTTATTGGTTGATTTACTACTAGTGGTTAGGTTATCATTTATTGTCCTTCCATTGCTACTTGTTGAGCTTGGCATTGTTGATTATAGATCATTTTTTTAGCATTACAAATATCCATCACACACTCTATTAGAATATGCCTAGTATTGTAGGAAAAACACCATAGCAAGTTTATTTTAAAATTAACATTTATTGTATTATTTTGCACTTGGTTTGTTGTTTGATGTGAGGAACTTGGTCCTTGGTGAGATAATTGTTGAGGAATATTACATTATTTGGTACATGCTAATGTACCCCCATGGTATCTTCATGGTATAATTGTAAATATGTAATAGATTAGGGTTGAGTCTTTAGTTTAGATGTGTGATTTATATTTTCCCTTTCATGTAAGTGTCAATGTGTAGGAAATGCACAAGTGTCATGTAAGTTAGAGTGCAATTATAGATTGAGAGAATGTGCACAAGTGTCTTGTATGTAAGAGTGATTATGTAATATGAGGATGTGCACAAGTGTCTTAGATTAGGTCTACAAGTAGAAGTGAAGAGTTTAGTATGCAAGTGGCAAGATGATAAACCAAAGGTCATACGAGTTGTCATTAGAAAGCAATAGTAAAGTACTTGAAGAGTCATATTACTATGGCTATATTATGGAGATAATACTCCATGAGAAAGCAATCCAAGAAAGAGGAAACAAGAGTGTAATTTTATTAAGAGATCCAGTTCATAATAAAGCTTGTATACAATTTTTGAGTAATTAATATTGTAAGTATTTCTTCATGCATAGTTCATGAATGACTTAGGCCATTTACATTCATATTTGATTATATAAGTGAATGTTATTTTCTTTATTATATTGGCCTTGATATACATATTAATTTGCTCATATATTATTCTACTCTTATATTATTATTTTGACCTTTAATATTGTGTTTAGTTTATATTGGGAATTATTATATTTTTTGTGATAATAAGGCTTAAAATTCCAATAGTGGTATCAGAGCTACCATATAACTCTGTTCATTCTTGATAGAGTTATTTTTTACCCACCATCATCAATATTTAACTTTATCCATTTTTTATAAATTTATTTTAGATTCTTTCCACTTTGAAGGCATTGAAGACTTGGACTCTATTTTTTAAAGGTCTTATTGAGTAGAAATTGAGGGGACAAGGAAAAGTCACCCTGATTTGGATGCTAGGGTATTTACACCTAGTTGAAGGAAAACTAGTGAAGACTAGGACTTAGCTATATTGATAGGAAGGGCCAACTTAGAAGAGAAGTTAGATATTTATTTATTGGAAACCAACTTAGAAGATAGTTGGATATTCGGGGATATTCATAGTCACCCTAAAATTGGCATTGGTTCTCTAGAAAGGATGAGAATCATTGAGTTCTTAAGTGTGACCTAAGACATTGAAGAATATTTCATATAGATAGAAGAGAAGCATTCCTACAGAGATTGAGAAATAGATTGATAAGCATTCAAGCTTCCAATAGAGATAGAGAATAAGAGAAAAGAGCAATAAGCATAGCAAAAAGTAGTAAGCATAGAGAAGCAAAATATAAAGCACTAAGCATAGAGAGAAAGAGAAAAAAATAGTAAGCATAGATAAAGAGTTCAAAGAGAAGAAATAGCATAAAGTAGTAAGCATACAGAGAAGAAGAATAAGAAGAAGAAGAAAGAAGAAAGCATAGAGAAAAGGAAGGAGAAGAACACTAAAGTGGAATATATAACAAGCACTAGTGTGTAGTCTATAGCAAGCAAGGAGAATAATTTGGAGCCATCATCCACATATAAGAAGTGGCCAAGCTTAGTGAGACTAACCTAAGAGGCCAAGCATAGAAGGATAAAGTCCAAGTGGCCTTGTGAAAGGATAAAGCCCAAGCGATCTTGTAAAAGCATAAAGCCCAAGTTGCCTTGTAAAAGGATAAAGTCCAATAAACTTTGTAAAAGGATAAAGCCCAAGTGGAATTGTAAAAAAGATAAATCCCAAGTGGTCTTGTAAGAGTATAAATTCCAAGCAACCTTGTAAAAGGAAAGAGATAAATACTAAGCATCTTTGTCAATAAAATAGAGTCTAACGAGTTGAGTAAATCTACAGATCCTAATAGAAAGAAGACAACAAAGAGAAAGGCAAGAAGCTAGCCAGCATACTATATGAGGCAGATAGCAATATCTATAAGAGCTTTTATAGTCATCATAGTATTAAAGAAGTGGATAGATATTAATGAAAGTCTGCATTCTAAGCTAGTGAAGATAAAGGCTATAGAAGCCAAAATATGTACAATGTAGTGCTACCATAGCATTAGAAACACAGGGTAGTGTCTGATTCAAGAGAAATTCATAGTTCACAAGCTAATAAAAAGCCTCAAGCTTGAGTCGAAAGATAGTTATAGTGCATGAGTCAAGAAGAAAGCCACAACACCCAAGCCAAAAGGAAGTCATAGCGTCCAAGTTGAAATGAAGTCATAGCACCTGAGTTAGAAGGAAGTTTCAATGCCTATCTGAAGGAAGTCATAGTGCCTGATCCAGAAGAAAGACAAAGTTCCTAAACCGAGAGGGAACTGAAGCACTTGAGTCGAGTGGAAATAAAAAATACCTGAGTCAAGAGGGAGCCGAAGCATTTTTCTGAGGCACCTAAGTTAAACATTAGACAAGAAAGAGAAGAATAATATTTACACAAACAAGTCATAATGTAATGTTTCTCCAAACAGATGAGCCAGCAAACATAAGCGTTTAAAAAATGCTTATCGAGGTCACACGCTAGACATACATGCTTGCAATGTCATTCAAGTTGATGATATTTAGGTAAAAAAAATTACGTTACTCCTTTTTTAGCACTAATAATTTTGGAGGGAAATTTTTTGAATTAATTTTGAAATAAGTTATAAGGTTTATTTTCTTTTATTAATTATTTTAATTTAAAGTTAATTTGTAAGGTTTGGAGTGATAAGGCATGATACTAGGTTAAAAATTTTAAAAGTTTTTTTTTTAAGGCTTTTTAAGTATTTAAAACCTTAGAATATTTATAAGTTGGGGGTTAAAAGGTTTTTAAAGTTTCTAAAAAAAATTAAATTTTTTGAAGTTTGAAGTTTTTGGTTAATTTCAAAACTTAAGGAAAATCAAAAAATTTGAAATTTGAAATTATGCAAATTTAATATTAGAGAGTTAAAAGGTTTTCTAAAACAAAGGATTAGATTAGAATTTACAAATTTCAAAGTGCATATTTGAATTTGGGAGATATAAGGATTACTACTTCAAAAGATTTCAAACATTTAATGCTTCCATTTTGTCAAATAATAAAATTTTCCCTTTTGAATATCAACTTTTGAAAGGACCAAATTTGCATCATGGAAGAACAAAATGAAATCAATGCTTATTGTAGAAAATGTAACAACCCAAGTTTACTCACTGGTTGTTAAAAACACAAATTAAAAATTTTATTTATATTCTAAAACAATTCACCATCTAACAAATGCACACCCAACTTTGTATTAGTACATAAACATAAAATTTTGCACTCCAAGATAAAATACCATTGTAGACGAAATCACAAGTGCTCGAGATTAGCCAAATCCTGTAATAGTGTTGCCATTTTATTGAGACCCCCTTCTCATTCTCTAGTTCTAGGTTCTTGATAAGGGGTTATCCTTTCAAGGCCCATAACACCTGAAAGGGTGGACGCATATTTTTCTCATCTCGTAGCATGGAGGATGTTGGTCCACTAACATTTTCTTTGTCCTAGTGGTCCACTGACCTTATCCTTGTCTATGTTGGTGATTAAGAATTTATGCCCATGTTAGAGTTAGTGTAGTTATGTCTGGTGCCTCATTGTAGATCACCTTTTAGAACACAACCAGGGCCCACCAATACTCTGGATTTTGAAACCAGGTTTCTCAGATAATATCTTAGTTGACGATAATGTTACCCATACCATCAATCATTGGACCTTCCAACCCCAAGGACTAGATCCCTAGTCTTGAGTTATCGTTGGCTATTATACAATCGATTTATAAATTGTGAGAACCCTCACGTACTACCTTGTATGATGACCTGGAATGACGTCCCATACCATCATTTGTTACTCTATGGCAAAAGGTCCTTTAACCTCATGTAATTCCTACCTGAGAACAATTATCCTTGAATTCACAACAACCACCTTCTGTGATTTGTCATAGTTGAGTGGTTGACATCCTTGTCGATGGTATTGAAAATCCAATAAGTATTAATAATGTGTCATCCTCCTCGATGGTATTGAAAATTAAATCTTAGATGTTGTTTCGGTGTTTAAGTTTCGGTATATGGTTCTTTTCCAAGTTTCAAGAGATAGGTTATAAAATATCAAAACTTAGTTTTCAAGACTTATGAAAAAAAATTTTACCATATTTTATATTATTAAATTTTATAGAGCTATAAATATTTTCATTAAATATATTCTATTTCAACTATTTTTCTTTAAACATAGATAAATTATTATGAATCCATTCTATCATTCAAGATCTAAATATTATTATCTTAACATATAAATATGCTACAAAATATATTCTTCTTCAACTATTTTTCTTTAAACATAATTTTATCCTACTTCAGCTATTTTATCTTTAAATAAAAGTAAATTTAAAATATATTCTATTTCAACTATTTTTCTTTAAACAAGGGTAAAATTAAAATATATTCTACTTCAACTATTTTTCTTTAAACAAAAGTAAAATTAAAATATATATATTCTACTTCAACTATTTTTCTTTAAACAAAGGTAAATTAACATGAACCCATTCTATCAATCGAGGTCTAAATTTTTAATATCTTAACACATAAATATGCTACATTAAATATATTCGAATTCAACTATTTTTCTTTAAACAAAAATAAATATTTTCTACTCTAGCTATTTTTCTTTAAACAAAGGTAAAATCAACATGAGTCCATTCTATCATTCAAGGTTTAACACATAAACATTCTACTCGACTGTCTCAATTATATTTATAAATCGTATTAATTTTAAAAATAATTAATATTAACTCATTGATTCTATTTGGAGTGCCACCTAACACGACTACCAAGGCTAAGAGATAGTGTATATTTTAATATAACTCTCTAATTTAGCGAAACTCCAAAAGGTGAATTTGGTTTAACAACTATCTTTATTGCACAATGATTTCTACGTCACTCTGCTTGGAGAGGACAGGTAATATCAATGTTAATGGAAACCTATTTATGGAAGAGACAGTGATACGCTACTATGAGAGGCAGAATTAAAAACATTGAAAGACATCGGTAGAAGTTTAATATACATATTTTCTTATAGAAAGACATGTTTTATTTTTGATAATTAGAAGGTTACCTAAATCACTTTCATTAGAAGTGTAATCCAACAGTATATAAAAGAAAATTGGATTTATATATATTTTTCCTATATACATACTTTTAGCTCCATGCAATTATTTTAATACGATTTTCTAAAATACCCAAACCTTAACTTCTATTTGAAGATTTCTAAAGTTGAAAAAAGGGTTCCGAATTCTCATAACAAACCTTCAACCAGTGAGTGCATATGAAACAAATTTAATTATACTTTAAAAATAAATTCCCATACTTTAGAGTCTATAAAACATTACAGACGGTGCGTCCGAAAACAACATATACAAAATTGCCTACATACACAAGGAATTTTAGAGCACTATAACCAAGTCAAGCAATCAAAACTGCCTTCCTTAAAATATATGAAAATTTTTGCAATGCAACAAGACATATTATAGAAGGTATAAAGCTTCAGATTTCATCTTTCAAAATTTATTTGTACACAGGTTTCTTGCCACAACAAACTGCATTGGTTCTATAAATCCGTTGTCAAAGACAAGACTCTTTTAATAATCATTTCTCATGATTTAATACTAGATACAACAACGTCTATACAAACTTCTCAGGCAAACCAACTTAACCGGAATGGACGTTTCACCGGAGGCGTGCTACCATGCCAAGACGAGCATCAACACCAATGACACTTCCCTTAGTTTTCGAGGAGGCAGAGAATTGAGGAGTTGAGAGCTAATTGGGTCAGCTTGGCCCAAAAATGGATGCATTCAACTAGATGAAAATATAATGCAACAACCAAACAATATACTTCTCAAGCACAACAATAGAATTCAATATTGAATACATACCAAAACTAATACAAATTCCCAACATGGTTTGGCGTTACCACTGTACACACCCAGTCAACAAGTTTCATTATTTAACCTGGTTTGGTTTTACTATTAAATTTTTAGAGCCTACATATTTTTATATTAAGCCATCACTATGGCAGAAAACATGATTTACTCCACAAACACATACCCTACACGACAATAGCTCAAAAATTTAACACAACATCAATAAGGTAGGAAGTCACAATTTACTCCATGGCAACAATTCAAAGATTTAATACAACATCAATGTGACAATATTCACGATTTGCTCCATGGCAATCACAATTTACTCCATGGCAACAATTCAAATATTTAACACAACATCAATGTGGAAGAATTCACGATTTGCTCCATGGCAATCGTTCAAAAGTTTAACACAACATCAATATGGCAAAATTCACGATTTTCTCCATGGCAATCGTTCAAAAGTTTAACACAACATCAATATGGTAGAAAATCACAATTTACTCCATGGCAACAATTCAAATATTTAACACAACATCAATGTGGCAGAATTCACGATTTGCTCTTTGGCAATAAAAAAAAATTAACATAACAAGATTATATCTATTATACATCCGACAACACATAGGTAGAACGATTAAGAACTCACTTGCTATCAAGCCGTGGTTGGATACGAATTGAATCTGAATTTTCCACAGAGATCAAGGAAGCACAAATCGCACAAACATTCACACATATATTTCCGAAATTTCCAATCCCCCTAAAGCAATGCAATCCCCCCATTTTATAGAAACCATATATGATTTTTATGATGACACCTATCACCTAAACATGCAAGAGGTTATTCAATTTATTGCCAAGTGGTGGAGTCTTCATTCCTCCGATGAATGAAAGAACATCACTTAGATGTTTCTCCAAATAAAAAATTTAATTATTTAATTATTTTATTTATATTTATATATATAAATTTATTATTGTTTTATTATTATTATTTTAATTTTTAAATTTTGCTTTATATGTTAATATTTTATGTGATGTTTTTAAATTAATATTTGAAATAGAAATAAATATAAACATAATAATTTCCTTTTAATGAAAAGAGACCACATAAAATCAATTTTACCCAACAAAAGAAAATTATCCACTTTTTTTCACAATCAAACATATGCACAAAAATGCAACAGCAAGCAGAATGACCTATATGAAATCTTTCAGTGGGCTTCCATGTACCCACGGGCCAAGGTGCTTTTTAGAGCACAACATCATATCCCACCTTACCTAACGCTTTCAACCTCTATCTCTGCCAGGGGTGGGTGTTCTTCTCGTCTGGCTCGCTTGCTACGAGGTGAAGACCTGCTCCTGCACTCACAAATGACTTTAGCAGTATCACATTCTTCAAGCAAATTAAATAATTAATTATCCAAATAGTGGGGATGTTACATTCTCCCCCACCAGAATTTAACACAGTTCCCTATGTTAATCAAAATATTTTGGCAGGTTTCAAATTATTTGAACATACATATATATATACAACAAGCCAAATATTGTGCACTGTACCAAAACATGCATGCATTGCAAGTATCTCAAATTATGTATCATGAATCCAACATAGACAAATATTGACATATCAATATCCAAATGTTTATGTAAATATCAATTTTCAAACAAGTATGGAAATTGTTCTTTCATTGCTGCCACATCTTCCCATGTGGCATTTCTTTCTGAGTAGAGATCCCACTGGACTCTACATTGGTCAATAATCCTTTTCCTTAATTGTTTGGTTCTAAATCCCAAAATCCTGATGGGTCGAACCTCAATGAGTTGCGGGTCCGATGTCTACAAATGAGAAACATCCAATATGTGTGAAGGGTCAACCACATATTTACGAAGGAGGGACACATGGAAGGTACTATGGATTTTGGACAAATTAGGTGGCAAGGCTAATTTGTAAGCAATAGGACTAATCTTGGCAATGATCTCAAATGGACCTACGAATCTGGGGCTAAGTTTAGTGGACTTTATGGAGCTCTTGGTGGGTTTGACTCTCAAGAAAACTTTATCGCCAATAGCAAACTCTCTAGGAGTTCGTTTTAAGTCAGCATAGTTCTTCTAACGATTTGCGGCTTCTCAAAGTCATTGATGGATTTATTTCAATTAGACCTCCATTTGTTTTACAAAATTTGGATCGATCATCTCTCAATCGTCCAGGTTATCCCACGTTAACGGTGTTCTACACCTTCACCCATATAGGGCTTCAAAAGGGGCCATGCCCAACGTGGTATGATAGCTATTATTATAAGCAAATTCCACCAAGAAGAGGTAATCTTCCCACTTGCTCTAGTGGTCCATACAGAAAAAAAAAAAAAAAAAAAAAAAAAAAAAAAAAAAAAAAAGAAAAAAAAAAAAAAAAAAAAAAAAAAAAAAAAAAAAAAAAAAAAAAAAAAAAAAAAAAAAAAAAAAAAAAAAAAAAAAAAAAAAAAAAAAAAAAAAAAAAAAAAAAAAAAAAAAAAAAAAAAAAAAAAAAAAAAAAAAAAAAAAAAAAAAAAAAAAAAAAAAAAAAAAAAAAAAAAAAAAAAAAAAAAAAAAAAAAAAAAAAAAAAAAAAAAAAAAAAAAAAAAAAAAAAAAAAAAAAAAAAAAAAAAAA